>OU342739.1:66595808-67965165 GCA_910589765.1 Avena atlantica
AACTTCACCCAACTGGTTCCGCAATCTAAGAATCATTCTGTGTGGCGGAACAAAAGGACTATGTCCGTGAGAAAGCGTTGGTAACCCCCTGCTGCAACTGCGCCGGCTGGATGAGAAAGCTGTCTATCTCGCGCAAAGATGATTATGGTTGATTAAGAGCACCATGTTTGTTTGCTATGGAACCGGAGCTTCAAAAATCGTTTTTGAAACCTATCCCGGGCCCTTGAGATTCTCGAGGAGCTGAAAAACCATGTTTCAGACTCAAGCCTGTTCTGAGAGATATGAGATCTCTGAGAAGTTCTTTAACTGCAAGATGGAGGAAGGGAGTTCCGTTAAGTGAGCACGCCATAAAGATGTCGGGCTACACTCAACGCCTTGAGCAACTGGAATGCACGATTCCAGAGGAGCTCAAGATTGACAGGGTTCTGCAATCACTCCCTCCCAGCTACAAAAGTTTTGTAGTGACTCATAATCAGATTGGTTCCACTGATACGATCACCGAGCTCTTCGCAAAGCTGAAGGCTGCGGAAGTGGACATCAAGAAGGATAATCATGTGTTATGGTCAACAAGCCCTCCTTTAAGAAAGGTAAGGGAGCAAAGAAGCCCTTCAAGAAGGGCGGCGGCAAGCACAATGCCCCTGCTGAGAAGAAGCTCAGTCTGGTCCTAAGCCGGACACTGAGTGCTTCTATTGCAAGGACAAGGGGTCACTGGAAGCGCAACTGTCCGAAGTACTTAGCGGACAAGAAGGCTGGCACCATCAAAGGTATATTTGATATACATGTTATTGATGTTTTCCTTACTAGCCCTCGTTGTAGTGCCTGGGTATTTGATACCGGTTCAGTTGCTAATATTTGTAACTCGAAACAGGAGCTACGGAATAGACGGCGGCTTGCGAGGGATGAGGTGACGATGCGCGTTGGCAACGGATCAAGAGTTGATGTGATGGCCGTCGGCGCTCTCCTCCTTAGTTTTACCTTCGGGATTAGTTTTAAACCTTAATAAATGTTATTATGTGCCTGCGTTGAGCTTGAACATCATTTCCAGATCGTGTTTATTGCAAGACGGTTATTCATTTAAATCGGAGAATAATGGTTGTTCTATTTATATGAGTAACATCTTTTATGGTCATGCACCTCTTGTGAATGGTTTATTTCTTCTAAATCTCGAAAGGGATGAAACACACATCCATAACATTGAGGCTAAGAGATGCAAAGTAGATAGTGATAATACTACTTATTTGTGGCACTGTCGTCTAGGTCATATTGGAGTAAAGCGCATGAAGAAACTCCATTCTGATGGACTTTTGGAGTCTCTTGATTTTGAATCATTTGACACATGCGAACCATGCCTCATGGGCAAGATGATCAAAACCCCGTTCTCTCCGGTATGATGGAGCGAGCAACGGACTTGTTGGAAATCATACATACCGATGTATGCGGACCGATGAGTGTTTCGACGCGCGGTGGATATCGCTATTCCTCACTTTTACCGATGACTTAAGTAGATATGGGTATATCTATTTAATGAAACATAAATCTGAAACGTTTGAAAGTTCAAAGAATTTCAGAATGAAGTGGAGAACCATCGTAACAGTTCTACGATCCGATCGTGGGGGGAATATTTGAGTTATGATTTTCTCACGCATCTTAAAGCAAGCGGAATTGTTTCGCAACTCACGCCACCCCCACACACAGCGCAATGGTGTGTCTGAACGCCGGAATCGAACCCTATTAGATATGGTCCGATCGATGATGTCTCTTACTGATTTGCCGTTATCATTTTGGGGTTATGCATTAGAAACCGCTGCATTCACTTTAAATAGGGCTCCATCTAAATCCGTTGAGACGACACCGTATGAACTGTGGTTTGGTGCTAAACCTAAGTTGTCGTTTCTTAAAGTTTGGGGATGCGAAGCTTACGTCAAGAAGTTGATGCCGGACAAGCTCGAACCCAAAGCGGAGAAATGCGTCTTCATAGGATACCCTAAGGAACTATTGGGTATACCTTCTATCACAGAACCGAAGGCAAAGTGTTTGTCGCAAAGAACGGTTCCTTTCTTGAGAAGGAGTTTCTCTCGAAAGAAGTGAGTGGGAGGAAAGTAGAGCTAGACGAGGTTATTGAACCTTCTCTTGAATTGGAGAGTAGCGCAGCACCTGAAATTGTTCCAGTGCCGCCTGCACCAACAATAGAGGAAGCTAATGACAAGGATCATGAAGCTTCGGACGATGCTGCTACTGAACGTCGCAGGTCGACAAGGTCGCGTGCCCCTCCTGAGTGGTACGGCAACCCTGTCTTAACTGTCTTGTTGGTAGAAGACAGTGAACCTACGAACTATGAGGAAGCGATGATGAGCCCAGACTCTGAGAAATGGCTGGAAGCCATGAAATCCGAATTGGGATCCATGAGCGAAAACCAAGTATGGACTTTGGTGGATCCTCCTAGCGACTGAAAGGCCGTTGAGTGCAAATGGATATTCAAGAAGAAAACGGACGCGGATGGTAATGTTACCGTCTATAAGCACGGCTTGTGTCGCAAAAGGTTTTCGACAAGTTCAAGGTGTTGACTACGATGAGACTTTCTCTCCCGTAGCGATGTTTAAGTCCATTCGGATTTTATTAGCAATTGCTGCGTTTCATGATTATGAAATATGGCAGATGGATGTCAAGACTGCTTTCCTCAATGGCAACATTGATGAAGAGTTGTATATGATGCAACCCGGGGTTTTGTCGATCCTAAGGATGCTAGTAAAGTATGCAAACTTCAGCGTTCCATTTATGGACTGAAGCAAGCATCTCGGAGTTGGAACCTTCGTTTTGATCAAGTGATCAAGAGCTTTGGATTTGTTCCAAATTGCTACGAAGCTTGCATCTACAAGAAAGTGAGTGGGAGCTCGGTGACGTTTCTGGTACTGTATGTGGATGACATATTGATTATCGGAAATGACATCAACATGCTTAACGATGTGAAGTTTATTTGAACAAGTGTTTTTCAATGAAAGACCTAGGTGAAGCTGCTTATATTTGGGCATCAAGATCTATAGAGATAGACAAAGACGCCTGATAGCTTTAAGCCAGAGTACATACCTAGACAAAGTTCTGAAAAGGTTCAGAATGGATAAGGCAAAGAAAGGTTCAGTGCCTATGTTGTCAGGTAAGATATTGAGCAAGGCTCAGTGTCCAGCTACGGTAAATGATAGGGAAGCTATGAGCAAAGTGCCTTATGCCTCGGCCATAGGTTCCATCATGTATGCCATGCTGTGTACTAGACCGGATGTGTCCAATGCTCTTAGTTTGACGAGCAGATATCAAAGTGATCCAGGAGTGGAACACTGGACAGCCGTGAAGAACATCCTAAGTACCTAAATAGAACTAAAGAAATGTTCTTAGTCTATGGGGAGATGAACAGCTTGTCGTAAAAGGTTACGTCGATGCTAGTTTCGACACCGACAAGGATGATTCTAAATCTCAGACAGGATACGTTTATATTTTGAATGGAGGAGCTGTGAGCTGGAGAAGCTGCAAGCAAAGCGTGATCGCGGGATCTACAGTAGAAGCGGAATACATGGCTGCTGCAGAAGCGTCAAGTGAAGGAGTTTGGATCAGAAACTTCATCACTGAGCTTGGCGTGGTTCCAAGTGCATTGGACCCACTGGAGATATTGTGTGACAACACTGGCGCCATAGCACTCGCTAAGGAACCAAGATATCATCCAAAGACCAAGCATATCAACCGCAAGTTTCATATAATCCGAGATTATATAGCAGATGGAGATCTGAAGATTAGCAAAGTACATACGGATCTGAATGTCGCAGATCCATTGACTAAACCTCTTCCACGTGTAAAACATGATCAACACCTCAGTGCCATGGGTGTGAGATTTTGCCAGATGTAAACTAGATTATTGACTCTAGTGCAAGTGGGAGACTGTTGGAATTATGCCCTAGAGGCAATAATAAAGATGTTATTATTATAATTCTTGTTCATGATAAAGTTTATATTCCATGCTAGAATTGTATTAAGCGGAAACATTAATACTTGTGTGGTTTGTAAACAACACCGTGTCCCTAGTACGCCTCTATGGACTAGATCATTGATCAATGATGGTTAAGGTTTCCTAACCATAGACATGAGTTGTCAATTGATAATGAGATCATATCATTGGGAGAATGATATGGTGGATAGACCCAAACAAAGCAGAGCAATTAGATCGTGTCATCGTGTTCGTCTTTGCGAAGCTTTTCCTATGTCAAATATTGTATTCCTTAGACCATGAGATAATGCAACTCCCTGGTACCGGAAGAAAGCTTTGAGGTCATCAAACGTCATCCTATGAGAGGGTGATCATAAAGGTGTCTCTCAGGTGATCGGAAAGTATCTGTTGGGTTGTATGTATCGAGATGGAATTTGTCCCTCCCAAGTCGGAGAGATATACTTCGGGCCCACTCGGTAATCGATATCAACACCGCTTGCAAGCATGTGGTTAAGGAGTTAATCACAAAGTGATATCGGATTACGGAACGAGTAAAGTACTTGCTGTGAACGAGATTGAACTAGGTATGACGGTACCGACGATCGAATCTCGGGCAAGTAAAATATCGCGAGACGAAGGGAATATATATATGGGATTGATTGAATCCTGGCATCGTGGTTCATCCGATATGATCATCGATGAATGTGTGGGAGTCAATATGGGCTGCTCGCTCCTCTCTCCCCGCGTCCCTCGTTCATCCGCCCCGAGCCACACCCTCCTTGCACGCACCGAGCTCCACCGGACCGCCGACCCCTGCGCCTCCTCGCGCCGGCCTCCCTCTCTTCGTCCTCACCCCCGCAGCGTCGACCCCGCCGCCTCGGGCCCTTCGCCAGATCCCGGCGCCGACCCCGCCGCCCTCCGGCTCGGCCAGCGCCGCCGCGTCGGTCAGCCTCGCCTCCGGCCGCGTGAGCGTCACCTGCGCCGCCAGCCTTCCTCGGCCCGGCCCGCCCTCTGCTCCTCGGCGGCCCCGCTCGCCGTCCCCTGGCCGCCAGACCGTCCCTCGCCGGATCCCCGCGGCGCCGCCTCACCCATCTCTCTGCCCCGATCTCGCCTGCTCCGCCGCGGTGCACCGCCGTCCGCCTCCTCGGGAACCGCCTCCCCGCTGCCTCTGCAACCCGCGTGGCCGCGTCGGCTCCCCGTCGAGCCGCCCAGGGTACCGCGCGTGCGCCTGCCGTCGCTCGCCCCGAACCCGAGCTTCCTCCGCCGGCCTTCCCTCCGTGTCGCCTGCGTGGGGTCGTCGTCCTCTCCGAGCCGTGGATGCTCCGCCGCACGTCTCTGTGACCTCGCCACCGCCGGCTTCCCCCGTCGACCTCCGTGTCTTGGTCATGCTCCTGGCCCCAACACTTGATCCCATGCGGACCAGTATTAAATCGGGCAATGACTTCAGTGATGCATGAATGACCACCTGACCAGCAATCGAAGAGGGAACCCGAACATGTTCAACGCAGACGCCGAGACCCCCGACCGAAGACCGATCCCGCCTAGGCCCGAACCCGTTGAACCATCAACGTCGAGCCCTCGACACGACAAGACCTTCCGCATGGGAACCGAAGGCAATGACGCCGGATCCTCAAGTTCTCCTTCACGGACGCCAAGTACTTACCTCAGACGCCAAAACCCGAACCGGAAGGACGCCCAGATCACCACAAGGATGACAAGTTCTACTTTCGAACGACAAGACCGGGCGATCCGTGGACCCGACAAGATCGACCGCTTAGAACCAAGATCTCCGGCACGTCACGACAAGTTCTCCACCTTGTATCCGATCCCGCTGATTCCGTCGAACCCTGAACCCCAAGCCCGGACCCTGACCCCCGAAACCAGGATCTCCCGAACCCAGATGTGTGACCCCTTTTCCTGAGACCCTTATTTTGTAAATAACATACAAATTGTTGCATATTTAATTGTTCATGCATGCATACTTGTCATGTGGTTGGGGGCCTTATGCCGATTCACCATATAATTAAATGGGGGCCCATATGCGGACAAATCTAGTCTTATATTGGCCTCATTTAAATTTGTGTGTAGCGAACCGGTGATATAATTTGGCCTTGTTATTACCACATTTAAAATGGCGGGTATCTAAACAACATGAACCACCTAAATAATTGTCGGGGCCCTTGTTTCGCTTATATTGTTGCCTAATTGCATCGCATCTTTGCCATGTCATGCATCATATATGCATCATGCCCGATCTTCTGCCGTAGTATTAAATAGTGCATCCGGTGTTTCTTCTTCTAGTGTTTTGCTTCTTCGTGGATGAGGCCGTGAGTTGATGTGAGCTTCGCCCCGATCTTCGGTTGAACCATCAATGTTTTCAGGCGAGCATCCCCCCTTTCTACCTATCTTACTTTTATAGTATTTATTCCCTCCTGTTGATCTATTGCTATCTGTGTTGCGATGCTCTAGCTTTCGTACCCGTGATATCCCTTGCAGCCTTATATTGCCTTGGACACCTACTATTACCAGTTGTTTGGTAGATAGTTGGACCTGCGCGTCGTAGTCGCTTGCTCAAGTGTTGTTGCATGTCGTCAAGTACCACAGTTGTTGGAGTATTGCCGTGTGTTTATTGTTGGAGATGATCAAGACTTTAATTACTGTTTAACAACTAAATTGAAGTAAGTAAGCAGAGGCACAGGTGGGCAATAGATGTTATTTGGTTGTTAACCGTCCACTTGTGTCCCGTAGGACCCCGAGTACTTGATACCTGTAACTTGAATATTCGCGCTATCCACATCGGGGAGGATTATGGGACCCCCCTGAGCCAGAGCTTGATTCATTCTTATTTCTTGTGGCCACAAACTAGTTTGAGGTTTTATTTACTATCCTGTACTTATGCCATGCTTTACTGCTTTATTTAAATTGTGCGAGGTACTGCACACTGTACTGTTTAGGGTAGCGGAGTGTTTTCGCGGTATCGACAAGCCCAGTCACACTTTCGGGTTCCTAGTCGTTTACAGCCACTGACGCAAACCTTGAGTCCGTCTCGGAGTCAGCTAACTTCGTTGCGGTAGCTTAATGGGGTGGCCCCCTGAAATATTTCTGAATCCTGTGATTGCTTTGTCGTGAAAGCCTCGTTGGGTTTTGATTTGGTTTTTCCGAGGTTGATCGAGTGTGTGTTGCTATTTGTGCACCCCTGCAGGGAAAAACTTTCTGAAAGCCGTGTCCACGGTTATGGACGACTTGGAGCACAGTATCTCGATCATAGACAACTATAACTAAAGTAGTGCTATAAACTTGACTTTATAATGACTAGTAATCAGCTTCACTATAATGGAATGGCTAAATAAAACTGTCAACAATTGCTTGTTTGGGTTGTCGCTTGCGACCATTGTATCTGACTAGTAAGTATTGCAACTACAACGGAATGGCTAAATAAAAGTACCAACAACTGCTGGGTTTTGGGATATCTCATGCTAATTGTATCTGACTAGTAAGTGTTGCCACTACAACGGAATGGTCAACTAAAAATGCCCACTGCTTATTATATCAGGATGACTAACTATACCTGACTAGCAATTGCTGCAACGATAACTAAATAAATAAAACTGCCAACTGTGTGAGTGTTTCCTCGTGAGTTCCTCGTTGACTTCTCGTTTGGTCTCGAGGGGAAATACCAGGATGGGTATGTTTGGTGGTAGTATCAGGTTGGTTCCGAATAGGTCTTTCTTACCCCTCTTTGATAGCCGACAGTTGTATCGATTCTCTATAGGTTGTTTAGTGCATGCTGCCGCTGCCGCGTCAGTCCACCATACCTATGTAGGCTAGGACCGCCGAATTCTAGCCTCGCCGTGTACTGGCCTCAGTACTGACCGCTCTCTCTTTTTTCCTTTGCCCTTTGTCGGCACCCCTTTTGTTTAAGCAGGTTTTGAGTTCGACGTCGTTAGCAGGGTTACCCTTCCGGCTTGGCCTGGGCAGGGTTATGGAAGCCATTGGTTATTCTTCAGGGCTCTTAGCCCCATTTGCATCTTGTCAGTAGCTGGACGCTGTACCAATTTCAAGGTGATTTGGATCTTTGTTCTGTATATCTGTATTCTTGACTCATGGAGTCGTGTTGTATATATTAATCTGTTCTGTGGGTCCCATCAAGGACTGTTGTGTAATGTTATTACTTCGTTTTCCACCCGCACGAAAGTGCCTGGTGGGCACCTTTGAATCGTTTCTATGCGAGTTTTGGCGGGAATCGCTGAAACTTGCATAGGGTCGATTCTGAGGGTGTTACAGAGTGGTATCAGAGCTCAGCAGTTGCGATACCCCACAAGTCCAGCCTGTAGGATAACCTAGCTAACGGCCGAAGTAGAGTGTCAAAACTATTTTTGCAAAATCGGTTGGATAGTTCTGATTAGGTCTGATTTTACTCCTTACCCCTCTGCTATTCCTTCTCACCTCTGCGTGTTTTGAATCCGCTCCCTTCTCTCTCTTCGAGTCCAGGATTTCTCATGGTTGGGTTCCATCGTACCTTCAGGGTTTCGCTTCCTCTTTGGGTAACGATTCTTCTACACATCTGGTCTTCATGCGATCCGAGGAATCCTTTATCTGGTGGACTTCTCTTTGCTCCTTCTCATGCCTTCCGGTGTTTTTCGACGCGACGATATCATCTACGCCAGATCCGATGCAGAGTCTGCATCACTCCTTTGTTTCCGAACCTCGCTTGTCGAGATCTAAAATCTGAACTCTGAGAGTTGGTTGCATAATTTCCTATTCATGTGCAGAGTAATGCTTTGGGTGCGCGATGGACTGATCACCATCCGACTACTCTTATCATTCGCTCTGCACCTTGAATGGTGAATCCTTGCAATTTTACTCCGTCCACGGAAGCTAGAGGTGGCTTTATTTGTGGAAACCTCTACCTTCGACCTTTTGTTCCCGGAGTGTTTCTCTCGACAATCACGGACAACGACCTCTTGCTAGTGGTGTCACGAGGATCTACATGAAGCGAGAAGATGCAGATCACACCGACCTTCTTTCCGGTACCATGAGGCGGATCTCGAGGGCGAGATCCATTGTTAGTGGTGTCGAATTGTGGCATCCCGCAAAAAACCACTACTAGAAAATCGCGTTGTTTTTGTGCATTGCATCATCATGACCGCATGCTCATGTCATCATGCCACATTGCATTTGAGCATCGTCATCATCATGCAATTGTTTTCTAAAACTATTTTCTAAAAACCTCTCTTTGTTTTCTAAAATACCCCATCTCTTAATTCAAATCAAAACCTGGTCTTTTCAGGTATTTTATTTGTCTGCAACATAGTTGCAACTGTTTTAATTTGAACAAAACAAAATAAATATATTATAATATAAAAACCCTATTTTATAAACCCCGGAGGAGACCGCCGCTCGCCAGGCCCAGCGGCCGCTAGCAGCAGTCTACAACTCCGATAAACCCAAACCCCACCCCCAAATCTTTTCTACCCTATATCCTAACCTACCCAGCCACTCCCAGCCCTCCACCTCACCTCCCCAGTCCACCTCACCCCCTGGACCCCCAATCTCCACCCAACCCTGCCACCACCTCACCCAATCCCCTACTCCCCCCCCCAGCACACACTCAGCGCGCGCGCACACCACCCCACAGCAGGCGCCCCTGCCTCTCTCCCTATCCGCCACCTACCCCGCGGGTCCCACCCAACCACTCAGCCCCACCAGACCACCCCGGGTCCCACCCTGGGCCCGCAACGCTCACCCACCCCCAATCCCCTTGCTCGCTCCTCTCTCCCCCGCGTCCCTCGTTCATCCGCCCCGAGGCCACACCCTCCTTGCACGCACCGAGCTCCACCGGACCGCCGACCCCTGCGCCTCCTCGCGCCGGCCTCCCTCTCTTCATCCTCACCCCGCAGCGTCAACGCGTCACCCCGCGCTCGGGCCCCTTCGCCAGATCCCGGCGCCGACCCCGCCGCCTCCGGCTCGGCCAGCGCCGCCGCGTCGGTCAGCCTCGCCTCCGGCCGCGTGAGCGTCACCTGCGCCGCCAGCCTTCCTCGGCCCGGCCCGCCCTCTGCTCCTCGGCGGCCCCGCTCGCCGTCCCTGGCCGCCAGACCGTCCCTCGCCGGATCCCCGCGGCGCCGCCTCACCCATCTCTTCTGCCCCGATCTCGCCTTGCTCCGCCGCGGTGCACCGCCGTCCGCCTCCTCGGGAACCGCCTCCCCGCTGCCTCTGCAACCCGCGTGGCCGCGTCGGCTCCCCGTCGAGCCGCCCAGGGTACCGCGCGTGCGCCTGCCGTCGCTCGCCCCGAACCCGAGCTTCCTCCGCCGGCCTTCCCTTCGTGTCGCCTGCGTGGGCGTCGTCGTCCTCTCCGAGCCGTGGATGCTCCGCCGCACGTCTCTGTGACCTCGCCACCGCCGGCTTCCCCCGTCGACCTCCGTGTCTTGGTCATGCTCCTGGCCCCAACACTTGATCCCATGCGGACCAGTATTAAATCGGGCAATGACTTCAGTGATGCATGAATGACCACCTTGACCAGCAATCGAAGAGGGAACCCGAACATGTCCAACGCAGACGCCGAGACCCCCGACCCCGAAGACCGATCCCGCCTAGGCCCGAACCCGTTGAACCATCAACGTCGAGCCCTCGACACGACAAGACCTTCCGCATGGGAACCGAAGGCAATGACGCCGGATCCTCAAGTTCTCCTTCACGGACGCCAAGTACTTACCTCAGACGCCAAAACCCGAACCGGAAGGACGCCCAGATCACCACAAGGATGACAAGTTCTACTTTCGAACGACAAGACCGGCCGATCCGTGGACCCGACAAGATCGACCGCTTAGAACCAAGATCTCCGGCACGTCACGACAAGTTCTCCACCTTGTATCCGATCCCGCTGATTCCGTCGAACCCTGAACCCCAAGCCCGGACCCTGAACCCCCAAAACCAGGATCTCCCGAACCCAGATGTGTGACCCCTTTTCCTGAGACCCTTATTTTGTAAATAACATACAAATTGTTGCATATTTAATTGTTCATGCATGCATACTTGTCATGTGGTTTGGGGGCCTTATGCCGATTCACCATATAATTAAATATGGGGCCCATATGCGGACAAATCTAGTCTTATATTGGCCTCATTTAAATTTGTGTGTAGCGAACCGGTGATATAATTTGGCCTTGTTATTACCACATTTAAAATGGCGGGTATCTAAACAACATGAACCACCTAAATAATTGCCGGGGCCCTTGTTCCGCTTAATATTGCCTAATTGCATCGCATCTTTGCCATGTCATGCATCATATATGCATCATGCCCGATCTTCTGCCGTAGTATTAAATAGTGCATCCGGTGTTTCTTCTAGTGTTTTGCTTCTTCGCGGATGAGGCCGTTGAGTTGATGTGAGCTTCGCCCCGATCTTCGGTTGAACCATCGGCAATGTTTTCAGGCGAGCATCTCCCCCTTTCTACCTATCTTACTTTTATAGTATTTATTCCCTCCTGTTGATCTATTGCTATCTGTGTTGCGATGCTCTAGCTTTCGTACCTGTGATATCCCTTGCAGCCTTATATTGCCTTGGACACCTACTATTACCAGTTGTTTGGTAGATAGTTGGACCTGCGCGTCGTAGTCGCTTGCTCAAGTGTTGTTGCGTGTCGTCAAGTACCACAGTTGTTGGAGTATTGCCGTGTGTTTATTGTTGGAGATGATCAAGACTTTAATTACTGTTTAACAACTAAAATTGAAGTAAGTAAGCAGAGGCACAGGTGGGCAATAGATGTTATTTGGTTGTTAACCGTCCACTTGTGTCCCGTAGGACCCCGAGTACTTGATACCTGTAACTTGAATATTCGCGCTATCCACATCGGGGAGGATTATGGGACCCCCCTGAGCCAGAGCTTGATTCATTCTTATTTCTTGTGGCCACAAACTAGTTTGAGGTTTTATTTACTATCCTGTACTTATGCCATGCTTTACTGCTTTATTTAAATTGTGCGAGGTACTGCACACTGTACTGTTTAGGGTAGCGGAGTGTTTTCGCGGTATCGACAAGCCCAGTCACACTTTCGGGTTCCCAGTCGTTTACAGCCACTGACGCAAACCTTGAGTCCGTCTCGGAGTCAGCTAACTTCGTTGCGGGTAGCTTAATGGGGTGGCCCCCTGAAATATTTCTGAATCCTGTGATTGCTTTGTCGTGAAAGCCTCGTTGGGTTTTGATTTTGTTTTTCCGAGGTTGATCGAGTGTGTGTTGCTATTTGTGCACCCCTGCAGGGAAAAACTTTATGAAAGCCGTGTCCACGGTTATGGACGACTTGGAGCACAGTATCTCGATCATAGACAACTATAACTAAAGTACTGCTATAAACTTGACTTTATAATGACTAGTAATCAGCTTCACTATAATGGAATGGCTAAATAAAACTGTCAACAATTGCTTGTTTGGGTTGTCGCTTGCGACCATTGTATCTGACTAGTAAGTATTGCAACTACAACGGAATGGCTAAATAAAAGTACCAACAACTGCTGGGTTTTGGGATATCTCATGCTAATTGTATCTGACTAGTAAGTGTTTCCACTACAACGGAATGGTCAACTAAAAATGCCCACTGCTTATTATATCAGGATGACTAACTATACCTGACTAGCAATTGCTGCAACGATAACTAAATAAATAAAACTGCCAACTGTGTGAGTTCCTCGGTTGACTTCCTCTTTGGTCTCGAGGGGGAAATACCAGGATGGGTATGTTTGGTGGTAGTATCAGGTTGGTTCCGAATAGGTCTTTCTTACCCCTCTCTGATAGCCGACAGTTGTATCGAGTCTCTATAGGTTGTTTAGTGCATGCTGCCGCTACCGCGTCAGTCCACCATACCTATGTAGGCGAGGACCGCCGAATTCTAGCCTCGCCGTGTATTGGCCTCAGTACTGACCGCTCTCTCTTTTTCCTTTGCCCTTTGTCGGCACCCCTTTTGTTTAAGCAGGTTTTGAGTTCGACGTCGTTAGCAGGGTTACCCTTCCGGCTTGGCCTGGGCAGGGTTATGGACGCCATTGGTTATTCTTCAGGGCTCTTAGCCCCATTTGCATCTTGTCCGTAGCTGGACGCTGTACCAATTTCAAGGTGATTTGGATCTTTGTTCTGTATATCTGTATTCTTGACTCATGGAGTCGTGTTGTATATATATCTGTTCTGTGGGTCCCATCGAAGACTGTTGTGTAATGTTATTACTTCGTTTTCCACCCGCACGAAAGTGCCTGGTGGACACCTTTGAATCGTTTCTATGCGAGTTTGGCGGGAATCGCTGAAACTTGCATAGGGTCGATTTTGAGGGTGTTACACTTATCCGCTGCAGCTCGGCCGGCCGACTCACGCCACTAATCCAGCCTGTCTTCGGTGTGAAGCAGCCTTTTAGCAAGGGGCTCGATGAGTGTAGGGCTCGATGAGTGTAGGAGCATCTTCATCCGGCCAGAGCATGCGGAACGCATGAATGGCTGATTGGAGAAAGTCCACGCCGCAGGACTTGAGGGTCTTGACGCGCTCCCACGGTGCTTCGAGATGCTCGTCGTTAGTCACCTCGCCATCAGCTGGAGCACCAGACTCGGCTCTCACTCTCTTCATGGCCCGAATGTCGAACAAATTGGCCTCGGGAAAATTCTCTACAAGCAAAAGAGAATATTAGCAAAGTAACAAAAAGGATGACAAAGTCAAGAACAGAAAGCACAGTGCAAAAAGGGTAAGAACTCACTACCGAGAAAAGAGTTGATGGTGCCGAGTTTGCTTTGCCAAGCCTTGGCCTTGGCTTGGAGCGCGTCCAGGTCCATGTTCGCCGACTCAACCGCCGACTCGTCCTCCTTGAGCATCTCCCTGGTTTTATCGGTGCTGGCGGCATGTTGACCGTCTTTCTCGGCAAGCTCCTCCTTCAGCCCCTTCACCTCGGCTAAATGTTTCTGCTCCATGTCAGCCATCATCTTTTTCAGCCAGTTCACCTCGTCTCGCTCCTTCTGGAGTTCGGCTCGGTGCTTCTCTGCTTATTCGGAACAAATTACTCATCAGCAGCAATAGAACTATCCTAACCCGTCAGGATAACAAGGCAAAAGAATGGAATCAACACAAAAAAGGCTATGAACTTACTCTCCGTCTCGCTGATCTGCGAATGGAGCGCGTCGATGGTGGACTGAGCAGAAGTTGTGGGAAAACAACAAGAAAAGACTAAGAAAATGAAGCAAAGAAAGATACAATGGATAAAGATATAGCGAGTAAGAAGATTACCTTGGCCTTGACTCTCGATTTGCAGCTTATCATAAGAAACTTCGAGCTTGCGGTGATCCAGGAGGAGAGATTGATGCACCTTGGTGCGCTCATTATGCGTAAGCTGCACAAATGAAAAGGAAAGTGAATAAATGGAAGAGTCAAGCTCAAAGCCGGATAAAGAGTGACTCCTATCTTAGAGCTTACAGCCGAATAAGTGTCTCATTCGGCAGTAACCTCGGGGACTAGGGATCGAAAGTAACACGCGAGCTTGGCATCAGGAAATAAAATACTAGGTGATATGTATGACAGCCGAATATTGCTTGGATCTTACAGCCGAGTAAGTTCCTTGGCAGTAACCTCGGGGACTAGGTGATATGTATGACAGAAATACTCAATAACACGAAAGAGTAAAAAGGTTATTTACCTCGTTCACTTCATTCACGCGAGCCATTAATGTGATGGCCTGCTGGGTCATGTCGGAAACGGCCTTGGGGCCAAGCTTCAACTCCTTGCCAGCGCGGGTGCTGACCTCTTGCTCGCCAGCTGTGTTCCATGCCACAGCATAGGGATCGGCGTAACCAAGGCCATTCTCGCTGAGTGTCCGAGTGAGAACTTGCCCCTTCTTCAGGGTAGTTCCCACATTGGCACGGGTTGCAGCAGCGCTAGTGTGAAGGGTAATAGCTTTAGAGCCATCACCCGACCCGGCAGCCGCAGATCCGCTTGGTTTGCCCGTTGGCACGAGCATTGTTGCTAATGTCGTGCGCCGAATCTGAGGAGCGGTACCCGGAGCACAAATCAAAGTTGTTTGTTTGGTGGAGGTGGTCTTGCCGGATGAGGTGCGAGCCAGACCAGGAGCCGTAAGCCGGGTCTGGTTCTTTGAAAAAAGAGGAGAGTGAGCAGATTTGTTGGGAGAAGAAAGGGGAGCCGACTGAGTGGGCTCAACAATATTGCTGGCACCAAGATCAGGAAGTTGTTCATGCGCACCATCTTGAGTGCTGGTGCCAGAGGAACTGTTGGCGAAGGCTTTCTCGGCGCTAGCATCGCTGGCACCAAGATCAGGAAGTTGTTCCTGGCCAGCACTAGGGGTGCTGGGCTGAGTCTCCTTTGCCGAGTGCGCCACGGGTCTGACTGACACTGAGAAGCATGAGCCTCAACAGTGGGAGCCTCGACTCGGACCGGGTTCTGCACCGTAGAATCAGTCGGAGCAGATGCATGCCTTAGCGGCGAGGCGATGCTAGGAGCAGCCTGGTTAGCCGACAGAGGTGCATCACTGAAAACAACAAGACACGCGTAAGAAAATAGTAGCAACGCGTAAGAAGGAAAAATGTAATGTAAGCAGAACACAAAAACCTACCCGGTGAAAACCGGATCGCGCGGTGGGCGACGTGTGACTCGACGCCCAGCAGCTTTCCGAGTCTTAGCCAGCGTGGCAGCAGCAGGAGCAGCGAGAGTAGCCTTGCTCTTTTTGGCTGGCTGAATACTGGAGGAGGCCCCGCGTCGCTTATTCGGCTTAGAGACGGGGATTTTTCCGACTCCGCCCATGGCGAGAGGTGGAGTGTCGTGTACCTGGCCAGCTGCATAAGTAAATGACATGCTTACTCGAATAAGTTAGAGGGCTAAGGTTACAAGGCAAGTACCTCCAAAATGTTACAATCATCATCCTCATCATCGTCAGACCAATCTTGTAAGGGGTTTTGAGATTGACTCTTACCGGAAGTTGAAGCAGCAGCTGCATGCGGAATGGGCATGAAGCACTCCAAATCATACTCGACTTCGTCGGAGTCAGAGCGATCCTCGTTGTAAGCGCTAGGAGGGACAATACTGTCATCAACCTGGTGAACAAGGTTCTGCGAAAGACAGGCAGAATAAGTATCAAAAACTAGACTAAGAGTAGAAAACAAGCAAAAGCTGACTCGGCGGTAAAAGTGACTCAGAAACTTACCCAGTTGACAGGCTTGACCCGGCTAAACGGAGGGCAGCTCCAAGCCCAATCATCCGCCAAGTTAAACTTGAAGATCGAACTTACTCGGCGAGCCACGAAATCGTGGGTAAGCTCCTTCGTGGAGTGCCGAGTGGGGTCATGGGAGCCACTCATGAAGCACATCTTGTGGCTCCTGGCTTGGATAGGGCTTACCTGACGTGAGATGAAGGTGCACATGAGGTCCCTGTCGGCGAGATGAAAGTTCTCATCCGGCGACAGCAACCTTTCCAAGATCACATTGGCCTCATTCACCGCTGTGTCTTGGTTGCGCAGGTCAAGCTGCCAGAACTTCTTGCTGGGGACCTCGTCCGAGAAAGGGGGGAGTCGGATGTTATCGGTGGCTCCGCTGTTTTTGACATAGAAGAAAGTCATATACCATTTCTTGCAAGAGTCAAGGCCAGTGACCCAAGGAAAGATGGAGTCTCTCCTGGGTGTGATGCTAGCGGCACCGCACCGAGTCGGTTTCTTCTCGGCTCGGGGAGCACCATGCTGAGGGACAACTTGCACCCTAAAACTAAAATATTTGGCCCACATGAGAACTGTAGGCCAAATGCCAAAATAGGCCTCGCAAGCGGAAATGAAGGAGGAAAGGGAGCCAATCGCGTTGGCAGGCAGATGATGGGTCTAGATATGGAAAGTGGAAAGAAACGAAGAAAAGAAATTGCTCACTGGCAGAGCAAAACCTCGGTCAAAGTGAGAGAGGAAAACCACCCGCTCATTGGCATCGGGTTTGGGGGAGATCTCACCTGCGGGAAGACGACAGTCAACCTGGAGCGGGATGCGCCTGGTGGAGCAAAGCCATTCAAGATCCTCGGTGGAGACCTCCGAACCCTCCCAGCCGCCGCGCTCGCCGGCCGGAACCTCCTGCTCCTCAGCCCCATCCGCGCCGTTGCATGCGTCCATGATCCTCCTGGATTCGATCTCCTCCGCCGTCGGAAGAGGTTTGGAAGAATAAGGACCTGTAGTGGAATGAGAAGAGGAAAAGAGCAATCACAAGGAAAGAACAGAAAGCAGGAAGAACCGCAGAGGGGGAAGTTTGATTTTGGAGGCGCAAGGAAGAAGGAGAGGCAGGGGGAAACTGAACGAGCGAGGGAAGTTGTAACCCCCTCACCCTATTTAAGGGCAGTAAAAACCCCGATCGTGGGATCCCCTGCGCTGTGCGGCCAACGTATGGCTGTGTACCCGGCCGAGTGAGACAATCAGCGGGCGCCACGTGACAACAATACACGAAAAATCCCCAGCCACGTCATGAAAGGAAGGACAAGGGGCGCAGGCCGATGGGACTGTCACAGTGACGGGGAATAACTGCGCAACCATCACTGTGCGGTCAAGGATTGGAACAAAATTTGAGGCAAGTTACCATGATTACCAGCTGTCAGTGACTAAGGCACGCCGAAAATGACTCGGAATTGGCCAAAATGACTCGGCACGAGGCGAAAACGAGCCAGAAAGTCAAAGAACAGACCCGGAAATTATCAGACAAACTCGGCAAGATGTGCGATAGCGCCAAACAGTGCGCCCTAAGCCATAAATAAAGACAAAAAATAAAGTTCCAATTACATTAAAGGAACCTGGAGACGCCTAACAGCTAGAACTGCTAGGCCTCACCAGCTTCGGGGACTAATGTCGGGGGATGACCCCTGTTAGGGTCACGAGGGGTAGAATACATCCCAGCTTGGCTTACGCCGAGTGAACAAAGAACCAGGCCGAGTAAGTACGGCCGGGTAAGAGGACCGTACGCCGTATAAGACAAGGATGTTAACCTTGCAGGAACCAACGAGCCGAGTCTCCCAAGGAGGGGCCGAGTCAGATAGGACGCGTGGCACCTTTCCGAGTGAGGTTCAGGAGGGACCATGATAAAGTGTGGTCAAAAGAGAAAGGCGACGCCGGGTGACGTGAAAGGAGACGGGTGACGCCCAAAGCAAGGGCTGACGTACAAAGTTATTGCGTGACGCCAAAAGGAATAGGAGGCGACGTACCAGAAGACCGTTAGCTGTCAAGCTTTGTGGACTGGGCATTTGGGCTTAGGGCAAGCCCAAGACCCAACCCGCATAATAGGGACCAAGATCCAAACAGTAACCCTAAAATCCAAAGGGGTATGACCTAGCTGGTTGCGCCTATATAAGGAAGGGCATAGTTGTAGTAGGAGGAGGTTAGACCAAGTAGGGAACTAGTGCATATCCATGGCATCTGCCATGACGCCACTACGACACTTTGGGACTGTTTCATACGTATGGGGTCCTGCTGTAAAATCAGCTGGTGGTTTTAGCTATTATGTTAGCTTTCTTGATGATTTCAGTAAATTCACGTGGGTCTATGTTTTAAAACACAAGTCCAATGTTGAAAATGTGTTCTATTAATTCCAAAGCCAAGTAGAACGTACCATCGGTACTAAAATTATTTTAGTTCAATCAGATTGAGGAGGAGAATACCACAAGTTACACAACTACTTTAAAACAATTGGCATTTTTTAATCGTATTTCTTGCCCCCAAACTCACCAACAAAACCACACTATTGAGCGTAAATATAGACAGTTGGTCGAAACAGCCTTGGCCCTTCTAGCCCAATCATCCGCACCACTTTGTTTTGGGGTGATGCAGTTCTCACCGTCTGCTACCTAATTAATCACATGCCAAGTCGTATCATACATAATATGACTCCTGTGACCAAGCTTTTCAACAAAACAATCAACTATGGCATTTTCTGTATGTTTGGATGCGCTGGCCAAATCTTCACCCGATAACAACAGAAAATTGAGTTTTCAGATGTGTGTTTTTCTAGGACATAGCCCTAATCATCCAGGGTTCCGTTTTCTAGATCTCTCTATTGGACGTATATTTGTCTCGCGAGATGTTGTTTTCGACGAAAACCTTTTTCCCTTCTCTCGCGACTCTACTATCACTACAACACGGAGCTCGGGTGCTGGCGCTCCGAGGCACATCCATAGTCGCCGCGCTCGCGCTGGCACGGCAAAATAAAGGCATCACGGATAACTGTGTCGGGAATTGACGAACGTTGGAGGATTTTTTGGCGCGGCACAACGTGAGCCGCCGAGCTAACGCTTCCGTGGCAGAAAAGTGTTTACGTCGCGGCCCATGTAGGGAGACACTACGTACATGCCGTGGCAGCTGTGAGACGGTGGAACAATTTGGATTCGTCCTACATACCGGTGCACGGCATAGTATTTAGTGCCCTCAATAATGCATCTAGGCTCAGCAATTAGCCACTGTTTATATTAGCTTAATTAATAGAAATCACAGATAATTATAATAAGCATCACACATGATGTTTCAAATATCATCACAAGTTCACAACATGTACAAATATGACATATGTAGCAATCAGTTCCACAGTACCACATAAACCTAAACAAAATAGAACATGACTTAACAAACATCATCCTCTGAAGACATCCCAAATTCTTCCCACAATAAAGTACCACAGTCGCTTGTAAGGGTTGTTCTTGTCTTCATAATCGTATGTCTTAAGGACAGAGCCATCTTCTGCAGGATCAGGCTTGTACGAGCATGCGTGATGATCTTGCATTCAAGTAAGGCTCTCATCTGCTTGTATAGCCGATTGCAGAAGTTTTTTTAGCTTGTGCGTCCAGCTGTGACAATATCATGTTGATCTCCCTGCCATCAACATCAACTGCCTCTGGGATGAAGTGCCCACACACAAACTTTTGGAGTTCACTAGCCGCATCAAAGGCCACTGAAATTGTTGTATTCCATCCTGCAGTCACTGAGTTGCCTAATCTCTCTCTCTCTCTCTCTCTCTCTCTCTCTCTCTCTCTTGACGTTTCAGTGTGTTCCAAAGATGCCTTATAGTCTTGTCCTAAGATTTTTCTTTGTCTTGAAGGTACATACAACAACCAACATGGCCAGGAAGACGTCTCTTGCTTCCCGAGAGATCAGAGACTTGGATACTACAAATTGTGTTGCAGCTAAGTTAGTCGACAAGCATAGTTCAACAAAAAACACATATAACAATATATTGTAAAACCCAGCTGCATACTTCAGCACAAGTGTTGAGAAATTGGGATGATTCATGTGCATTCCCAAACTGTGTAAGTGTGGACGGATCTGACTGAGATAGATACTGCAAATACAATGCAGCACAATAAACTGGTAAGCATATATTAGTAATTAGCACAACATAAACAAAGGTGAATTTAGCTATGTACATCATTGCAAGGCTTCGGCACATTGGATGCCTCTTGAGATATGACCTGAGCTTAATAATAAATAAAATGCAGCAAAATCAGCTTATTGCGCATAGCACAACTTTAGTTTTAGCAAATTGGCTAACTTAAATGCATAAAATTACCTTTGCATTCTTCATCTTTAAAGGAACAGCCGGTCGGATGAGGAAACGATTTTCAAATCCCATATCAGGGAGGATTTTATTGTTCCTAACAATTCTTGCTTGAAGCTTAAGATCGTAATTTGTGAGAATAGCTGAATCCATTGACCAAATATACAAGTTGTCCTGAAGAACATTATTTTAGTGATTCCCGATGTCATGCCATATAGATCTAGTATATACCAATCCAAGTACCTAGTAAATCATTGTCCTTAAGTAGGGGGATGTACCAGCGAATGTGGCAGGGTGACTAGGATCTACACGGCAATGGTGGAAGGAGGTGGCGGGACATGGATCTGCACGGCGGCGGTGGAAGCAACACGGCGGGACATGGATCTGTACAACGACGGTGGAAGCAGCGCAAGGGGACATAGATCTACACTGTGACGGTGAAAGCAGCGTGCCGGGAAAGGGATCTACATGATGACGGTGGAAGCAGCGCGGGGGGACAGGGATTTGCACGACGACGATGGAAGCAGTGCGGTGGGGACATTTTTTAGTGAGACAGCGAGACAAGTGTGGGAACTAGTCTGAATATTTTGCTAAGTGTGGGAGCGGTGAGCTAGGTATGAAAATTTGAAAATTTGCTCGAAAATAATACATACATACATATATACACTGTCAACTTCTACAAACTGGGTAATTCGCATAGTATATATATAAACACATGGGTAAAACAAACCACACTGTCAACTTCTACAAACTGGGTAATTCGCATAGTACATAAATACAAGATTACTACACCAATTATGTTAATTGAAGGGCATCTAGGCTGGTCGTAACCGAGCGTAGTGTTTCGTAGATATAAGTTAAACTGGTCTTCTTTGCATCCATATCCTCGGCGTGCATCCGCTGAGCTCATGTTTTTCCCCTTCGAGCTCATGCTTTTGTTCCTCCAGGCTACCGAAGTACTCGTGATCATGAAGCTCATTGGGGAGCTCGTGCTCCGTCCACAACGCCATTATAAAGTGCTACAGTAAGAGTGAGTGCGACTGGTCATACCACACTGGACAAACGAGCACTATGTGCGTTCGAAATTGTAACCCAAGAACTTGCGTCCGAGGTCCGTTCCCTCAAACGCCACGCGGAAGCACGGAGTCAGGCTACACCAGCACCACGTCTTCGTATGTGTGTAGATGCTGCGCCAAGTCGGGTCCGACCTCCATGTTGGAATCTAATACATACAAAGCAAACATCGTCATTGAATCACGTGAGCGCCCAAATGGGAAAAACAGAAATTTGGCTAAAATGCAAGAAATAAAATTAACCAGTCTGGTCTTGCCGTACCTTGACCGGTTGGCCGTCTAGGCTGCTGGTGGTTCCCCATGGCGGGCCAGGCCCTACGCGCCTCTATCGACCGCTCTGTGCTTATGCTCACTGTTAGAACGAGCAGGGTTTGGGGAAGAAGAAGAGATAAAGAAGACGGGGACGGATACTCTTATTCTAACCGTTAGCCGAGATGGGGCCCACTAGTCAGCGAAACACGTGTCGTAACTTAGCGAACTGAAATCTAGCCCTGTCTACGCTACACTGCGGCGTATTATACCGCCGTGCAAGGTATAATGCGGCTATTTTCACATAAAAACATAACTTAATTGCACTTAAACTTCCCTTTTATACATATTTATAACAAAAGATAGAATAAACATTACAAAATATTACTAACATAAAACTACATAGCCGACGATGACGGCCCCTTTCTTCTTGCATGCCGGCCACCAACGCTGGAGCGATCGACCATCCCATGGTGATCGGCCTCGCGCGCCTACACACTAATGCTGTTGCAGGAAACAGGACATGGCCAACTCCATCTCCATCTCTAACTACGCATCCTCCTGGGCTTTCTTCGCGTCGGCTTCCATCTTCGATAACTGCACCAGCGCTGCAAGGAGCTGCGCTTCTCGTGGATCATCCTCCTCGCCCTTGCCCTCCGCCGTCTCCATAGTTGGGTGAAGGGGATCAGAGGAGGAGATGCCACAGGAGGAGCAGGCCCTGGAGGAGGAGGGGCTAGGATCCTACGACGCTGTGCGATGGCACCGACCATCGTGGTTTGGTGAAGGCGCTGGTGGAGCCGAGGGTGGAGCGGCTTGGGAAGGAGGCCTGTCCATCGGAGAGAGCGCTAGCCACCTCGATATTCCGGCGGTGCGGCGTCATGGTGCACGGCCGGGGGCATGGTGGCCTGATCCTCCTCGAGCCATGATCACTTGTTGAAGAGGACGAAGATGATTGGTGTCGACAAATGAAGGTGAGATCAGGAGATGAGGAGCCAAGTGCTATGGACAATGATGAAGGAGATTGGGGGGATAGGAGTGTACGCATCTTTTGTACACCGGTGGTGCCAGATGAACGCGGTGCGGAATGAAGTCCGATGGGGTTGTCGAGGCGGAGCGGATGGCCGGGCAAACGAGTGGGCAAGGGCGCAGATTTTTGACTACTCTTTCTACTTCGTGTGGAAAGAACCGCAACTAGACCCACCAGTCAGCGACACAAATTTGAATAGTTATAGTGAATTACGTGGGAATCCTTGACGCAGTAATTTTTGCCTCCGTTGAAGTACGATGATAGTAACACACACTGTTATTTATTACCGCATTTCACGGCATAATTATATATCGGTATGGGATCTGCCATGGCGTAAAACTGGTCGCCGCGACAAAATGATGCCGTGAATGCCCAACCACTGACTATCTGACTTTTGCTGGGTTTTTTCGCTTATGCCACCCTAAAAGTCCGTCAGGTATGGAGGGTATTTTTTTTAGTCTATTCCATAGTCACCCCACCAAAACCACCCTCCTTCCTGAACCGGATTATGCAGTGATACGGTTGGTTCTACTGTTGTTTCTGCTTTACCTGATGTTACAGGAATTTCCTCAACGCGTTCGCACGTTGATCTTGGTGTGCATGGCGTGCATGCACCTCCGCACGTCGATCACCGGGAGTCGCCTACACCGGATGGGGCGACGGCCCATGATGCATCACCCAGTGTTGCTGCCGATGACGGCCCATTGGGAGGCAGCTCACCTCCCGCCACTCCATTCCCGTCTACACATAGGCCAGCCCATGACGATTCCCCCTCGCAAGCTTCCTCACCATTGTCTTTAGCATCTGACCCGCCCTCGCCGGCGCTTTCTAATGCGCTTGTTTGTTCTATGCATACATGCATGCGGGATCAAGTGGTGCGGCCTCAACGTCTGTATGATGGTATCATTCAGTATGACCCTAAGAAGCGAGTGTTTGCTGCTGAGCCGTGATCCCATGTTGATTCTCTCGGTGTTCTCACCTGGAAAACTGCTATGGGTGATAGAGTTTCGAGGTCTCTGTCTGAACAACACCTGGTGCCTCGTTGCTCCTCCCCCTGGCCATCACATTGTTGGTTGTAAGTGGGTGTACAAATTGAAGCAAAAAACTAGATGGATCTATTGATCGTTATAAGGCCAGCCTCGTCGCCAAAGGGTTCACTCAACGGCACGGTATCGACTACAATGACACCTTTTCTCCGGTGGTTAAACCTACGACGGTTCGGCTTATCTTGTCTATCATCGTGTCTCGGGATGGGAGCTGTGTCAAGTTTATGTGCACAATGTATTCCTCCACGGCGATATCCAAGAGGAGGTGTATATGTACCAGCCTCCAGGCTATGTCGACAAGGATAGACCGCATTATGTCTGTCGACTTCAGAAGTCCCTTTATGGTTTGAAGCAGTCATAGAGAGTGAAAGGTCCAACTTTGGTCAACTAGAGGGGGGGTGAATAGGAGACTACCAATTTTTATCTTGTTAGTCAAGTTTAGGATTTGCAAGAAATAAAGTTCTCTAGATATGCAACTATATGAGCAATCCTATATGACAGAGAACAATCAACAAGTAACAAAGCGGCAAAGGACACGAAGTAAGGGTGCAGAGCGAGTAAACCGGAGAGGAGAGGCGGAGATGTAATTCATGTAGTTTACTTCAAAAGAAGATACGTCTACATTGGAGAGGTTTCGGGGCCACACAAGGTCACCCGAGCACCACAAATGCCTCACCTTCTTCTTCGGTGATCTCCACCACAAAGGTGGGCTCAGAATCCACTAACCGGTGACCTTGAGGGTGCCAACTGAAACCTTTATAAAAAGGTTAAGGGGGGAGCTCCATAACTCAATTGGAGTCCCTCAATGACACCATGGAGCTTCACAACATATGCCCTTAGCTCCGACGATGTCCTACACCGTCTAGGGTTCCAAGAACCCAAGGAGTAACAAGATCCACAAAGGATGGGTGGGGGGAATCAAGATTTCTTTGGTGGAAGTGTAGATCTAGGTTACCTCTCCCACTCCTCAAAAGATCAAGAGGTTTGAGTGGCTAGGGAGAGAGATCTAGGAAGATGAAGCTCTGGTATTAATGGAGGAGAGAGAAATTGAAGAGATAAGATGTGAGGAGGAAGAAGGGTGTCTTAAATAGCCCCCCTTCAAAATGGACCATTATCTGTTCGCAACACCACCGGAAATTCCGATGGGGAGTGGAACTTCCGCTCAGCCCTGAGCCCAATGGCTCGAAAGCTGAAGGGGAAGGCTCCAAAGTATGACCAGAAGTTCTGGTCAGTCTGAGCAAAACTTTCGGTGGTACTTACGGAGCAAGTTCCGGTGCAGGTTCCGCTAAATTCGACGTTTAAATACAGAAACATTCAGAACCTGGGCGGAACTTGAAGAGGAACTAGGAGCGGAAATACTAAATCACGAACCTCCTGGCCGGAACTTCCAGTGGCAGGCGGAAGTACTGCTCAAGCTTCCAGTGGAAGCAGCTAGGTATTACCGGTCACAACTTCCGGTTAGGAATGACTAGAAACACTAACTGGAACTACTGACGTAGCTTTCGATGTTAGTTACGATAAATTAGAACACTTCGATACAGAAGTATTCTGATGCTGACCGGAACAACTGCCGGAACTTGAGCTGGAACTTCCCCTGCTGCCAGCTCCTTAGCAAAACTTCCGTCGGGTGGCTGGAACTTCCGGCCAGGCTAGAAACAGCCCAAACAGCTCCAAAGATCACTCTCTCGCTGGACAATATAAGGGTTGTGACGGTGCAGATATGGTTTATGCATGAAAAAGTGATTCCCCACAACCTTCCGAGGTGGACCCCCTCTTGATAGTGCGATGACCTAAAGCAACAAAATATATAGAAAAACAAAAACAAAGGCCGCCGTCTTCACGAGACTTCAAGAGAGATGTCCTCACACTCCATAGTAATCGAATACACCTGAAACTTAGGCACACAATTAAAGCACAATCGGGATTGTCATCAATACCAAAATACTTAGGGAAACAATGTCCTTTCAGAGAGCATGGTATTCGAAGCTGAGTTCTAAACTTCAGACCTTGGGTTTTGTTCCTTCGAAAGATGATACGTCTTTATTCATTTTCATTGACAAGTAAGTGGTGATCTATTGTTGATCTACATTGACGATATTATAATCGCGGGTTTCTGCAAGAAGACTATCAGTACCCTGATTAAGAAGCTTCATGAATCATTTGCAGTAAAGGATCTCGTAAAGCTATCATATTTTCTAGGAGTTGAAGTGACTGATCAAGGAGGGGGCACCACATTTACACAAGCAAAGTATGCATCCGATCTTCTCTTGAAAGTGAATATGCACAATTGCAGGGACATAGCTACGCCGATGTTAGTCACGGAAAAAGTCAGTAAGAGCACTAGAACGCTGCTCTCTGACAAGATGACATTTACCCGCAGGAGTACGGTTGGGGCATTGCAGTATTTTTGTCTAACTCGGCCTGACATCTCATTCTTGGTGAATCAAGTGTGTCAATTTCTGGTGCCCCAATGGATGTACACTTTCGGCGGTGAAAAGTATATTGAGATTTATTAAGGGAACTCTGAATTTGGGTCTGCATATTCAGAGATCATCTTCTACAGAGTTGAACGTATATACGGACGTTGATTGGGCGGGATGCCCAGACGATAGACGATCCACTGGAGGTATTGCGGTGTTTTATGGACCAAATGTTTTGTCCTAGAGCTCACGAAAGTAGCCCACTATCAGCAGGTCAAGCACGGAGGCGGAATACAAGGATATAGCAAATGGAACAGCGGAGGTGATATGGTTCAATCGGTTCTCTGAGAAATAGGGGTGTTTTAGTCACATGCACCAACGTTGTGGTGTGATAACCTGGGAGCCAGTTTTCTTACTACTAATCCGATGTTCCATGCCCGGACCAAGTATATCCAAATTGATTTCCACTTCATCTAAGAAAGATTGGCAACGGGTGCTTTGAAGGTTCGGTTTATTTTGTCACAAGACCATCTAGCAAATATATTCACAAAAGCTCTTGCTAGAGAGAGTTCTGATAGACTGAAATTTGAGTTGTGTTTAACTGGTACTCGTTTGGATCGAGGGGGGCTGTTAAACGATGTGGTTAGGTTAGACGCAATCCCAAGCACTACAGCTAAACCAAATAGGTAGATAGATAACTCAATAGTTTGTTAGTTGTTGTAATCCTAACTACTTGTAAACCTAGCTCTTGAAGCAGTATATAAAGAGCAGAACACCGGTGGCATTAGAACGGCACAAACCAATCTATCATTTCTCCTTGTTCTTTTATAATCGTGATATATCATTTTAGTTCTAGCCTTTTTTAAAGGGGTTATGTATTGATTAAGAATTAGAATCTAGACTACAATGTTTCAAGGCGACCCCGACGTGTAGGCAGGTACTGCACCTTCTAACACACCCTGATACAATTCACTATCACCTAATATACATTTCTCATTAGCAACCACATTATTTCTTCTGTCGATTTTCATCATGGTCACTTAAACGATCTGGATGTTCGATCAACAAGAACTCCTTTGAAATCATACCTACCTCAGACATGTAAAGACTTCGACATTTGAAATAACCCAGAACATATGCACACAATCCATTTCAAATATCAAATTACTCGAAGAGTTTGCAAATACTATCTTGAGGCCTTCTTGACATGCAATAGCTTCTCACATTGGAAACGATCTGCACTGCAGAATAAGGCACCATGTCGAGCACAAGATCATGCCATCATGAACTCTTTGCATCATTTTGGCATTCTTCATAGATTGTGCCAGCGTTATACTTCTCCTAGCCCACGAATGTCTGCTCTGAAGCCTCATTTCATTCTTTTGTTTCTATCAACACTTGGGTGTGGACGCTAGGGGCCATTCCTAGCACTGTTCTTTCCTTTTCGGTAAAAGCTAGGAGGTTCCTTCAATAAACCCTGCAAAGGAGCTAGATAGTTTTGTAAGAAAAACAATTGAATTATCAATGTAAGCATCACTTTTTCCAAAAAATATTGTTGATTCGGTGGTGCCAAGTCCTCCACCAAATAAAATAAGCATCATATTCTACCATTCCATTGCTTGCTTTGTCAAGCAAGAGTAGAACCCATTCAATACATGTGTATTGCAAATCAGATTCTAGTGAAAGGCTCCAAACTTCACGAATTCAAGTGCATGAGCTTTTATACAACTCTTTTTAAGCATGATACCTGGATTCATCTTCCAAACCACAAATGTACATGTAGGTATGAGATTTAGCAACCAACAACTTATGTTTGTTTGAACAATTAATAAGAGTATTTGTGACGACCTTTGAAGTACAAATTCTCACCTTGGGATGTGTGTGTGTGTGTGTGTGTGTGTGGGGGGGGGGGGGGGGGGGTATATTACCCTTCCGAATAAGTTTACACAATTTTTTAAATTTATGTTAGTACTCGCACACCAGTGTTTTCCTATTCATGACTTTATGCAGTTCTAATATTGTAGTTGGTACAAAACAAATTTTGTAATTAATTACATAAAAGCATATCTATTGTGCTGGTAATTCAATTGCAATATTTATATGTTACCTCAGAGATCACCGGGCCTCATTAGGAATTAGACAACGCACAACGAGAACATGGACTCATAGAAGATCGTCTCTACTCCTAGTCATACACTTCAAGTGGAGAGGCTCGCAGCTTGCCACAAACCCGCTCCCCCTTCGCCTGACACCAACAATGGCGATCGACAATGTGTATAAACCCTAGCACGGAAATGACTGAGTTCTTAGCATAGAACCACATATTTGCAGATTCGACTTATTAATGCATGTTGTGTGTTACACAACTATGCAAGATATAGGCAACATGTTAGGGATAATTTGTTGCTGCAGGAAGTTGACGCTGAACTAGCTGCTATGGCTCCTAAACCTAATCTAGTTGTGTTATGTGTGATGTGTGGGAGACATAAATTATCCATGTTGATGTGAACTACTCTGCTATGTACTCGGCTGATTATGAACTATCCACTTGTGATATGTGTGTGCTATTTGTTAGAGAGAAAATTATTAGCCAGGATGAGATATTTTAATGTTATTATGTGTAAATAATAATAGTAATAGCGTCGAGTATACTATATTCATACATGTACAGAAGTTTACATTGTCAAAACTCAACAAAACTTCAATTCCATGATTTTCACATCCAAACAGGATTTGAAATTGGGTGGTACTCTTTGATTCCAACAATAAATTCCATGCACATCCAAACAATGGAATTGAAAACAAAGGTCATTTCCTTTCCAATATGGAATTGGAATTTTCAGGCTAATTCATTTCCAAGCTAACTTTCCTACATCCAAACATAGCATTAGGTAAATAGAGAATTTGATAGCCGCTGATAGAAGAGTGTTTCTATTTTTTTGCTGTTTGACAGGAACGGTCAAAACCTACAAAAAGTTCCTACAGACATCCTTCATGGCATTCCTGGGCAGCACGATCAGTATGTGCTCTGAAATTTCAGCAAAGAAAAAAAATCCAGACCAACCACCCTCCTATATGTCAGCCCATAGATTCAGTCCATAGCAATCTTTCTGTAAGTCCACCATTATTGGATAAAATTAATAAAATAGGTATTGCTGGAATTATGAGAGCAAGGTTAACGGAGGCTATTGAAGTCCACCAAAAAATAACGGAGGAAATTTTTGGAGAGGAAGAAGAGTGTTTCTATTGTATGGAGGAATCTACACATAGCAACACACCGGCATGTTATATATGAAGTGTAAAGTACATTAAATTTAAACGATTAAAGGTACAAACAAGCAAAATGAGGGTTGGAATATGCAGGTCAATTAAAATTAGTGCAAAATTTAAAGTATTTAGACAAATTTGTCTTTTCACTCCGGGTGCAAAGCAATTTTTTTACAAATATGACTCTCTGCAATTCGTCATCGTCAAAAATACCCCCATCGCGCTGTAAAAGCCAAAAATGCCCTGGCGGGAGGCTGAAAAGGCCACACGTGTCACCTCCCGCCATAGGGGGTGACGGGATGTTCCCTCCGCCTTTGACGGTGGCGGAATGACCCCGTGGGGCCCACCAGCGCGAGCGTAAAGTCAAAAGCCCGCCAGCGCCAAGTCAAACCTCCCTGCTAGCCCGGCCGTGGGGCCCACCTCATACCGCCATTCCCCCTGGCGGAAGGAACATCCCGCCACAGGGCGGGAGGAACATCCCGACATCCCCCGTGACGGGAGGTGACACGTGTCGCCTTTCCAGCCTCCCGCCAAGGCATTTTTAGCTTTTACGGCGCGAGGGGGATATTTTTGGCGATGACGAATTGCAGAGGGTCATATTTGTAAAAAAATCGTGCAAAGCACGGGCACTTGTAGTAGTACTACTTACTAATTTGCTAGTTCATTCTACTTCCTGTCGTCTCCTTCGAGCTCACGCAGGTCTTATCTGTTCCCTCGCTCTTAGGTTCAACTAGTAGTCTAGCAAAGGCCGGTGGCTTTGGACGACAGGCTGCAGCAGCAACTCAGCGCGAGGACTTAGTGGTTATCCTCCGACCACCGGAGTGGTGGCGCTGCACCTAGGCTGTTACCCAAGAACTTTGTGGTCTTCCACAGCGGCCGCCGTCGACCTTCTTCGAGGAGGCGCCCTCTCGCATAGCCATGGCCGCCAGGTGAACAAGAAACAGAGCAAAACGTGTAGGTGCTGCGGTCAGAAGATTGCATGTCAGCTAGCTACCTAGCGATGTCTTTCATGCTGTCTAATTAAAGGCCATACTCTGAAATAGCAAACCGCATGGAAGAATCAAACTGGAACCAAAAACCTATCCTCCTCCTTGGATTGAATCCATGGCGTTTTCTTTTTCCCTCGCAGACATGGCTTCCTCCTCCTCGGCTTGAATCCATGGCATTTTCTTTTCCCCTCGCATACATGGCTTGTTGCTTATTCTCTACGGATCCCCCAAAAATATGCAAAAGAACAAAAGGAATAGGTAGGAGATCAATCGGAGAGAATGGCTAACTACCATTTGGTGCATAGATAGACAAAGATACACAAACAATCTAGCTTGTGATCGAAGATGTCTCTGGTGAGGCTCTTCAACATGTTGGCCCCCGGACGCCTGGAAGAACACGTTCAGTAGCATCTTCAGCACTGTGTCCGACGCCGACACGTGGCTGGCGAACGACACGGCGGCGTTCGTCGAGACCTAGGACACTTTTGGTTCAGCTCTGTTAACGTAAAACCGTACTGGAATCAGTTGACGGGGGTAATGGAAAATTTCCAAATTTGTTTGGTTCAGTATAGGTAACGCAAATGGATATCTCAGCAGTCAGCACAAAGATCTGTTGCAGAGGAGATGCCAGGACGAGGGGTGTCAAGCCGATGAGAGAGGAGAATCCCGACCCGGAGAATTACGAGCGGTTTCCGGGCCGAACGGTTATCGCAGCCGTCCACCGCGTTTTGGGATCCGATCAGAAAGTTAACCCTCTGACATGCACAGGCCAGTATTCCCTTGTATTTCACGGGAGAGCCATTTACTAGCTGACCGTATTTCCCCTGGTGGGGCCCGTCTAGACAGCTCGCCCTACCCCGCCCCTCCTCTCCTCCACCCACCGTCCCACTCCCACGCCATCTCCCTGGAACCCCGATTTCTCCTGCTCTCCTCCTTCCTCTCGCCTCTTTCGATAGTCTCCAATTTGTCTCTAACTCTGGATCTATGGCTCAGCTTGTGTGGGGCGAATCGATTTCGCCAGAAATCGTGCTGGGATTTGTCAGATCGTGCTGGGATTATGTCGCCATGGATCGGGTTTCAGATGGAGAAACCGAATCGACCCTGCCAGATGGGGAAATTTCCTTTCATTATGACCTCGAATCGCAGGTCCGATCCTACTATTATCCATCTATAATGCTATGGTTCTTGTGTTGTACCGAAACTTCTCACAAGGCAGATCTAGTAGGATTGGTGATAGGAACCTCTACCATCGTTCGGAGTTCTTTTTAACAATATTCTAGTGCCAGAGTAATTTGATTTCAGGTTTAAAGGCCCACTCATAGTTAATCATATCCTAATCATATAGTATTGTTATTGCGGTCCTAGAGTCCCAATGATTATATGATATGGTTTACATTATATTCATTTGTTTTATTCGGATGACTGTTTAGGCTGCAACTAATGACCTATAATCTAGAAGATAGCAGGTAGCTATTGTTATTCTGTTATCATGACCAGCATCATAAGCAGCCCCGCATCATATAATTGTTTCCATTTGTAATCCTGTCTGCATTGTGTTGTAATGCTACAAATTAAATGAACTTTATTACGTTTATTTGTTTTATAATTCTAAATCCTGAATCTTTGTCGGTTTTAGTATCTTTAATGGCTCTATATAAATTCAGATCTTGCCACACCACAACGATTTCTTTGACATCCCTTGAGTCATTGCAAATCCATACTTCTTTGGGTTAGAGGTGGACACAGTATTCTGTTGCCATCAAGGTGATTTTAGATACGCATTCGTAGATTCCCCATGTCCAGAGTTGCTTGCCCCTACAAATATAAGAAATTGGGAGACACTGTTGTGGCAATTGGGAGACACGCTAGCCGATGAAAGTTTTAGCTAGCTTTTGTTGATCAAATGTAGTGCAAAAAATGAAGAACACCATATTATTTCTTCTAATAATGTTTCAGTAATTATAAATTTACTGAGAATGTTAGACACGGCAGAGAAAGTAGTTAATATTGGTGAGCCCTTGAGATTTGGTCACAGTTTGGACCAATGCTGAAATATTGGCGTATGTTTCTCTACCAAACCAATATTGGCGAGCCCTTGAGATTTGGTCTCATGCCCTTGGTTTGGTCACGCCAAAATTTTGGTAGGGCTTGTTTGGGTTCAAACCAAACACACCCTTAGTACCTGTTTCCTAGTTTACCGTGTTGCTAGGCCGAGACCATTGAGACTTCCTAGTTTACCGTGTTGCTAGGCCGAGACCATTGAGACGTGGCTGGGTTGGCCTCTTTCTTGATCCTGTGGAGTAAGGTGTTTAATTTAGAACTTTATGCAATCAGGTTGAAGTATGAATTTTCTCATGTTTTGTTTCTAAACATACGTCAAAATTTGTTCTATACTAGAAGGCAAAAAATAGGTTGAAGTCGTTCGTGTTGATGCACCAAACTTTATGCACACAGTGGTGGTACTTTGTCATGCACTCTGAAGAACTCTTCAATTGAACATGCTTAATCATTGGGCCGGTCTTGGGAAAACTATAGGACTGTTTAGATGTGTTATGGACTTGCTAGACTGAAATCAAAGGGTTATTGGAGAACCGAAACAAACCACCCATAAGGTATTAGCAATATTTATCAGTTGCTATAACTTCGAACATCACAGATCTGAACATTAATTTGAGGTCTAGATCGCCAACTATCACTAGAAAATGCATATGAGTAAGAAGACACCGACTCTAATTTGACGTGGGGACCCCATGGGAGATTTTTTTTAGCTAGCAGGACTTTATAAATCTGATCCAGAACTTTATAAGTTGTTTACCGGGACTATGTAACAACTCCTTAGCACCGTCCGGACAAAATTTGGAAGCTTGATTACTGCCTAAGAAGATACAAATATCAAACATATCAGTTGTTTACCAACCAATATTAGCTGCCTAAGAAGATTCAAATATGCACTTTATTTAATGGCAATGCATGAAAAAAGTCAACCTGTTTGCATAAATTTCAAAATTAAATCACCAAGGTCCAACGTTTCAATAAATGGAATGAACTCCCTCCCTCATGTTTTATAACTGACATGTTACCTTCTAGCAGCGTTTAAAAACCGGACCGGTTCAGTGGTCCGACCACAAAAAACCTGACCCGACGGCCTCACCGGCTTTTAAAAAGATAACGGTCCAAACAGCAAAAAAGCAGTGGAAAAAATATGTTGCAACATGAATCAAACTTACAACCTTCTGCTAGGAAGAGATTTCTATAGGAAATGTTTAATACAGGGGTTCATGCCGCCCAAAGAACAATTGCTATAGCTTCCTGGATTTCAACAATGTACTATTGTTTATCACCATAATGTAAACTCTTTACCAATGAATCAGCAATTTCTAAAGTACCGGCTATTAATCATGATCATTTCGTTTTGACAACCTACTTGGTCCTGAATGCTTGCAACAATAGAGAATCCACAGGACTAGTTCAGTAAGACATTCTCTTCTCTAGTTCTCGACAATTCTGCATATGGCCAAGGTATTCATACGTACAGTACGTAGAAGGTACACACCGATGATTCTCATAGGGTCAGGAGGTTGAGTATATATAACAAATATTTCCTATAATTATGTCCCTAGCTAAGCTGGACGAAACCCGGATCGGTTCAACGTGCACGAAAATTGATTGAGCAATAGTACACGAGATTAGGAGTTCAGGTGGTATTTCTGAGATTCGTCTGGATTGACGATGCGGCGCTCCTGAGCACAGCCTAATGGTTGCTCGTCCGAGGAGCTACTGACATGGAATAACTCGGGTAAACTTCCTCCCAGCCGTTTCAAATCGGATGAATCTCCCGAACCGCGCAAATCCGTATCCATCTCGATTTGTCCAGAGCTCGACTCCGACGTGTGACTGGCTGGGCTAGATTCATCCGTGGATGGAAGCGTCGTCTCTTCGTGCACGCTGCAATACGGATCAAGAGAGGGGAAATCCATGCTGCCACCGCACCGGAGACAGAATCGATGGGTAAATCGACGAGACCAAGAACAAATTACGGCAGGTGTTGGGAGAAATTGAGGAACAGACCTGAACAGCAGTTGGGTGAAGCTCGGCGGGTGGCCATTCCTTGTCACCGCAGCAGATTCCTCGGATCTGGGAGTGGTGGGGTGGTCGGCGGAGACGACGACGTAGTTGGGGAGGGGTACGCAGCTACATGGTGGATCTGTAGTGGAGGGACCATCCTGGCCCACGTTCGTATTATACGTATTTTCGTACTGTAACCCCAAGTAGTGCCTCGTATCTGCAATAAATTGGCGGTCAAACTTGGAAGGAGGTGGGGCCGGAGTCCAAATCGCGAGCGCAGCGCGTGCGGACAGGATAGAAGTTCGGCCCCGAAACAGTTCGTAAACAACATTCTCGGGAGAATCCCAGTCTTTTGGTATCTTTAGCAGGGCACTCTGCCAAGCAAGGAAGGGGGTCGGTGGCCGTTGGCCCGCAGCCGCCGCAACATGGTGTCGCTACCGCTGGTGGTAGTAGAGTTCGTCGAGGACAAATCTCTGGGCATGCACTGCTGGCGGTGTAGGCACCGGCGTCGCAGCTGGGCGGACGAGGCTAGGCGCGGGAGGAGATCTGGGCAGCCGGGATTAGGACCGGATTAATCGCTAGTTTCCGTCGGGATCTTGGCAGATGGGAGGAGATCTGGGCACTCGAGATGGTGGCATACGTGTTCAGCACCCCGCGACGGTGACCAAGGAGGAGGTCAAGATGGACGTGGAGGAGGTAGGTCACATGATGGTCATCGCCGGCGAGAGCAATGTGCGGAGGAGGAGCATGAGTAGGACGACAGGTGATCGAGCGCAGCTGCGCCACATCTTCGGAAGGTTCTGCCACCTGGAGGGCCCTGTCGTGGGGCAGGTCAAGGCCACGATGGATGACATCGGAGAGCCCATCGTGAGAGTGCCCATGGTGGGAGCTGTCCTCGCCATCGGCACCATCGGCGTCAAGCCGAAGAGTTGCTGCCGGTGGTGCCGGTGGCGAGAGGCAAAACTTGGACGAGGGATCTCACAAGAGAGGCAAGAATGGCGGATACGAGATGGCTCTGTTTTGGAAATTGGGACACGTGTACACACCTAATGGGCATGTACTAGTGCAGGATCATAGGCCAGAAAAAGGCTACATAAGGGTAGCCACAACATATAGCCAAATGTGGTTCCATATTCACTTTTAAACTTTTGAAACTAGTTTCTAACGTTGTGAGACTAGTTCCCAAATAGAGGAAAGAGGGAATCGGCGCAAGTCCCTGCTCCGATGCCAAATGTTTCTAATGTGCTGTGTAAGAAAATGACAGGAGAGTAGACAGAGCTGTTGAGGAAAAGGCTATTTTAATATAAATTGTGTCAGCACCTAGACCCACATCACAGATAATTTAGAACCAGCTACATCGTGGAGTACTAGCCATATTGCAAACCCAAACCAAATTCTACTATGTGTCAGATTTGGCGAGGCCAATGCTGTGGCTGCCCTAAGTGGACCGGGGACACGGAGAGAAACATGGAAAAAACTACTACCTGTCATGCGTCGCGCGTGCCGTAAAGACAGGTAGAAGTCCGACCCGACGTACTGGAAAATTCAGGACATAAATATACAAAACAGGTGAATACATTATGGACACGAATCTCGGAGGTTCTATGGATGAACAGGACAAACCAAGCAGCCATGTGTACAGGCACAAAATCAATTCTCTAATCTCTGGTACTTATAAAGGAGCAAACATGAATTTATCTAAACTCACACCAGAAAACATGTATGGATATACACAAACCGCACGATCAGGCCAAGTCAACAAATCTAACAGTTTGCATTACCCTAAAAATTCACTTTGGTGCACTTAGCAAATAATTATGACGGACCGTACTCATCCCATACCGCGTCCGCTTAATGCACGCCTTAAAAAAAGAAACTGATTGCACGTCATGCCCCATGATTACTTCTCTCCCTGAATCCGCGCCGGGCGTCGCCCAACTGCATCGCCACCGCGCCCTCGCCGCCGCCATCAGCGGCTTCCTAGACTGCGACATCGTCGCCTCCCCGGCTACCCATGTTTAATTTCCTGCACTACCGCGTGATCTGCCATCGCCCTCCGTTCTCGCTCGCCACCGTCGATGCCATCGGAGGCGGAGCGCTGCCGCCACACGCGATCTTGCAGCGAGGCCGCTACCCGTTGCCCTGCCTCAGCACACATTGTCGCCGGCGGTAAAACCGCAACCCTTCCTATTGATCCGACGCCAACGAGGATCCCCACCACCGCCAACGCGGTCATCTCCATCAAGGTATTCACTTCGTCCTCTTTGCCGTAGTTCCGAATGCCTTGATCTTGGCCCGACGACCACCTGGTACCAATTCTACATGCCAAGAACTCCTACGGTTGCTGCTAGCACAAAACGGATGTGTGAAGATGATTGGTTCGAGTTTTTCAATTGAGTTGAAATAATATATCCAATTGTTCTAATGAAGATACGGATGCAATCTGTTAACGCACGTCTGCTTCTGCAGCCCTTAGTTCTTCTGCTGTCACCTGACGTTGATCGCACCTCTTCTAGCTCCTCTCCCCAACCTCAGTTTTGTGTTCGTGCAGATTGGTATGGGAACCACTACGACTTCTAGCATAGCTGCGGACGGGTGACCATAATATTTGCTTGCCTGCTCGACTTCATTAGCAGTTTCCAGATCCAAAGCATGTACTCCTTCCATGCAAAGCACGCCAATGTCCATGTGTCTTTGATTTGTTCCAAAATAGGGTATAGCAGCACTACTTTTCTTCGTCTGATGATGTTTCTTGAATAAATTAGTGTACCACTTGCATTTCATAGATTAGCTGAAAAACAAGTGCAATCAGCATTTTATCTCAATAGTAGGAAAATATTGTGAATGAAATCATCGAGGAATTTTTTTTGGTTAAGCTGCAGTGCCTTGCATCTCGTAAATTCACGTGGCTAAACATTTAGGTTGCCTGTAGATACCTTCATTTGGAGGCGTTTCTTGCAAACATATTGTTTTATTCTACTAGGCATTAAGGTCCAAATGTGTCTGACCCTTTTTGTTTTCTTGGCCATAGATTAGCTCTTGCAATAACTAGGAAGCTTCTTAACCTGAAGTTAGTCTTTTTAGAAAATATAAATAGGATAAGAATGTCATGGAGAAAGAGCTATAATCACTTGTAATTTTTCTTCATGTACTCTTTCCTTTTGGGATAACAAGAGTTGCATGAGCTTCAATGTAAATCATACTTTGTCCAACTGTATTAGTTCAATGTTATGTAAATACAACTTTCTCCAATTAAATATGTTAGTTGTAGCCATAAATAGTTTTTTTCGTAATGATTGTTATTTCAGACGCAAAGAAAATACAGAGGGTTTAAATAACAGTAGAATTTTTTCTACATAAGTATATAAGTTGTATTGCCATAAATGCATGTGTAAATGTACCATTGTGTAGATATGCACGTTGACAAGAACATAGTGAGTTCATTCGTATCAGAACATAGTTACTTATTTTATCAGTACCAAAAGTGAAATTGTTACTAGCCTGTGCTATTCATGTTGATGTATGAGATGTCTCAATTTGGTCTGTCGTAGTCATTTCTTGGCTTTACTAGGCTCAATCAGCTGCATCTTTTAGTTGGTGGTGAGGTGCTGACATTCAGAAAATTGATTTATCATTTTATATATGCAGATTCTCACGTGTATGAAGCTCAGTGTGATGTTGTAGTGTGTTTCAACTGAACCTTGTTCAAATGGCCTGCACAATCATGATTCAGAGAACCTTACACATTCAATTATACTAATTCCAGTTTTTTTAGATTGTTCCATCTGCTGAAACACAATTGAAGTTCTGTTTCATTTCTTTTTCCACAACATAGTGATAGGTTAGCCTGCTAATAATCTATTATAGAATCTAGAACTGTGCATTTTAAATTCAAATGTAAATTTATTAGATCTTGCCTTCTAATTCCCTAAAGACATGATGTATTTTCAATTGCTTAAATGTGTTTTATGTGTCCTAAGTTTAGCTTCTAGAGATGTATGGAAGCAAGTTATTTCCATTTACTTGCCAAAAAATTCTGTTTTATTTAGTTTTAAAAGCATAGAGAAAATGCCATTTTATACAAAAAATATAGCTTTGAGCTTTAGATTATTATAAGAAAAAACAATGGATGGTGTTTTTGTTTGTTGCCCTATCCTATGTAAGGAAATAATTAATGAGGGTATTTTAATAATTACCGTTGGAAATACAATTGATCAGAACTATGAAATATAATAGATTTTTGTTTGTTGCTCTTAGCAAGGTGATGCCCACATTTATTTGGAAGAAGTAGAGAGCTAAGTTTCATGATGCCTCGGTGCTAACAAGATTAATGGATCATATGGTACCTTTTATTTATCACAAATGTGCATATTTGAATCCTTGAGCCCTACATATGGACCTATAAAACATTGCAAAAGAGATTTGTTGTGTTTCTGATATGCCAGAACTTGCAATATTCGGCTTGAAATTATAATATTCCAACAAATGTTTTCAGCGTGTTTGAATGAGATTGTATACTGCTTGATTTGACTTCAGTTATTTTTCCTTTTTTTCTTTTATATGAGACGTGCACATGTGCCTGATTTCTATGGTCATCGTTGCTTATGAGCACTGGAGTTAAAACGATGCAGGAAATGAAGGAGGCCCAAGTTCAGCATTTTGATTTAAAAATGATAGACATAAACAAAAACTATACAAAAGACAAGTAATAGTAGAATACAAAAAGGTTGTGTTGTATTGTGAAGCGCACCGTGCACACTAACTAGTTACACAACAAAATATGTATAAATTTAGATTTGAGAAAGTCCTAAGTCTCTCGACGGTGCTCATTTTAAACACATAAGTACAGTGTGTTTGCAATTTGTTCAGAATCGTGATTTTTCATATTGCGAGATCGGACATTTTAAGCCTCAATTTGCACTATTTTTTGATAGAAACCAGGAGTTGTGGTTGCTTCACCGTGGGCGCTGGTTCTGGCTCTACCTGTTAGGAGAAAGAAAAAAACAGGAACCGCGTGCCCCCCGTATCGCCTCCCCAAGCGAGGCGACCGGGCGGCCTCCTCCACCCCGGCGCCTCCGACCTCTCCTTCTAGAACTCCTCCCTGCCGCTGCCGCCGGCGGGTGCTGTCGGGCGTTGCCCGCGCGGTGCCCCAAGGCCGGCAGTGGCGGCCTCCTCTTCTTCCCGCTGCAGGAGCTAGGCTTGGGGGATGGATCCCGGCGGCGGAGCTTCCAGGCAGGCGGCGTTTCCGGCGTTCCTGGACGGCGACGAGGTGGGTGGCGTGGCCACTTGGTGGCGCATGCGGCGGGATCTCGTGGGCTGGCCGGAGGAGCCCTGCAGGCCTAGATCTAGGACCGATCTGGGTTAGGGCGGGCCTGGTCCGGCTTGTATCCGTCGCTTCCGGTTGGTCTGCAGAGTGGTTAGTGGTGAGGGTGGCGGCAACGGCGCTGTGCTTGCTGCAGCGTGGTGGCGGGAGCTTCACGGGTCCGTTTGGGTCGATGGCATGGCTTATGTGCAGCAGCGGGGCAGCAGGGACTTTATGTGCCCGTCCAGGGCATGGCCGGGCCTGCTCGGCCTGGTGTGTTCCTACGGCCGCGTCCGGTCGGCACCCGCCTTAGGCGGTGGAGGACAACCTCCGGGTGGCTATGTCGCTGCCACCCTTTGGCTCCAACTTGGTCTGGTGTGTTCTCGCCATTGTGTCCGGCCGGCTACCGCCTGTGGTGGTGGAGGTTGTTCTCTCCCGCACGGCTAAGGAGCTATCTTCCCGTATCCATGATTGTTTTGCGGTCTAACCGGTCTCGCAGTGTTTGTCTTGGTGAAACGAAGATGGTGCATTTAAGACCGGGGTGACGCATGTTGGTGGAAAGCAAGTTTGGTGGAGTGCAAGAATAGGATGGGGTTGTGGTTCTTTGAGGGTCGGGAGAAATCCTTGCTGGCTAGGCCGGCGCCGACGCGGTGACACCTGCGGGTGCTGCCTTCCTTCTTGAAGGGCGTTCGGTGTACACTCTTCCCACTCCTCTACCTGTATCAGGAGAAATCCTAGGAGAAATCCGGGCAACAGCGTCGCCATCGTCGCACTCCTTCTTAAAGGTGTTGCTTGGTACACGGCAATTCGATGGCATAGGAGCGCGGTGGGACTACTACGGCGGGCGCAACGGTTGCGAGTCATCGTCGTTTGTCGATCCGATGTTGTCGTGCATTATTTTCTCTCTCGTTCTTTTGTATTTTTCTTGGGCGTCTTTGTGCTGTCGGCCCCAGCATTGGTCTTTGGTCGTTGTGTTGTCTGGCCCAGCAACGGTCTCACCTGTGTGCTTTATTTATAAAGCGGGGCGAAAGCCTATCTTGAGAGAGAATTTTCACTATTTATAAATGGGGCAAAATTATCTATTAATCAAAGGGAAGTAAAAATTTAAAATACAAATGTATATTTAACAAAAAAGAATCAATACTTCCTCAAATTCAAATAGTGTAACTACCTGCCACACATTTGTAAGCCTCAATTTGCACATACCGGTGGAAAACGGGCATGTAATTCTGGGCCGTAACAGGCTTTAGTCCCGGTTTTGGATTCGGGACTACCAAATCAGGACTTGAGGCCCCTATCTCTAGTCCCAGTTCGCTACGGCCCGGGACTAAAGTCCAGCATGTGGCAGTTTCCATGAGGCGGGATCAGAACCCCTCTAGTCCCGGGTCATAACACCACGCGGGACTATACTGGTTCATGCCGCGGCAGAGATTCATGTGTTTCTCTGCCGCGGCGGAGATTCTCTGTTTTCATTTTGTTTTTTCCATTTCGTTTCTTTTTCGATGTGTGTTTCGCTATAATTTCAAACATGTTTCCTACACTTATTCTACGATACTACATACACAGTACACATTGATGCATATATATAATTAATATTTGTTCTTTTGCCAGCATACACATATATACAATATTCGATCATATCAAAAGGAAGGGAATGTTTGAAATTACATGGTCATTGATGATATATCATATCAATTACATGGAGATCACTAAAGCATGATATTACATGGAGATCACTAAAGCATAGGGAGTTCATCATCCTCCACATAATGTTCTCCCTTTTTATCAATGACCTCGTTCATCAGAAATCCTGCCAATTCCTCTTGAATTGCTCGTATACGTTGTTCTGGCTCTAGATTCCTCTGCAAACCGTAAATATAATATGAATCAATTTTCCGCTCACTGGTCAACTCACGAATGTACTCGCAGACGTAGAATCCACATAAATGAGTCTCCGGTGGCTGCTGTAAGCCCTTCACCGTTTTATAAGTTAGCTCATCTTTGAATGGACCATTTATTTTCTATTTGAACCGTGTCCAACATTTGCTCGTCAAAGAAAATAAAAAAGGAGTTATTAGTTACTAGATACCAGGAAATAACGAAATAGGCTCATATAATGCGATAATGATTGAAATTACTTATAAAGTATTGCTTTCATGTCACTCCACTTCTCTTGGTCCCAACTTAATGAGTCGTGCACTTCAACTAGGGACTTGTAAACTTGAATGTTTAGCAAGATCCAGTGGAACCCGCGGACGTTTACATAAGCATACATGCATAATTCATCAATTACACTTAAAAAAAAATGTGTACAAGACATAAACACTCACTTGAAGTTGTAAGAAAATAGTATTTCCTTGACGTAATTATGCTCGATTAAAAACTTGCACAAGTCTTCCTCCACGTCCTTAGGTGATTGTGTAACGTATATTCATTAACGATATATGGGTTAATAAACCCAACGCCATATCTTCTAGCTCCCCCTCCCTCACCTAAACTAGCTGCCTGGCAGTAAAGATAACAGTCTATCCCACGACTCTTCCCCGTTCTCCCCCACCCCCGCACCTCCCGTCTCCGCGAGCGCCGGCCGCCGCCCCCAGTCACTCCGGCTGCCCCAGCTTCTCCCTCCAACCAGAATAGACTCCCCTCCTCCTGATCTACTAGCTCCACTAAAAATTTAGCTTCTTCTCTGCGTCTTGGAGGAGATCTGTTTGATTTCTTGAAGAAGCCGCTCCACCACGCGCCTCTCCTCCTCTTCCCTTGAGAGTCGACCTCTGTTCCTGATGCCGCCCCTTCTCCTTCCTTCTCTCCGGTAGCCATGGCGGCCGGAAAGGAGATGGACTAGGTGGTTGGCTTTCTATATCTATTATTAGTAATTTTTTGTTTTGGGTTAATCCCGGTTTTATCCTAGATGGTGTCTGGGAGTAGGTCTCTGGGTCTCTCTGGCCAGATCCAGGGCGTCTCGGTTTTCCTCGTCGCGGTTGTGCTCCTCCCGTGGCAGGAGGTGGTGTGCTTGGTGACGGGGATTCCGAGCATCTCCGACAATAAGGCCGGTTCTTGGAGTCTGCCGTTGGGTTCTGCAGGCCAACTCAGCGGTGCTGGTGATTTTCCCGTTGCTGCGGTGCTCCCATGGTGGAAGCCGAATGCGTCAGCGTTGAGGTCTTTGGAAAGCTCCCTAAATAAGGTCCGTGTTCCGAGTCTTGGCTGCTGCGATTCCCCTCTTGGTCTGCCTCCTCCAGCTCGTGGCGGGTGCTTGGAGTTCGACGGCGGGCTTGCTTTCACAGCGCGGTGGCTGAAGACTCATGTTGGTCGCCAATGGTGTCCTAATGGAGGTATAGCCATGCTCTCCTCTTCTTCTCTCCTGGGTGGTGTTGGTGATACGAGGAGGGTTGCTGGGCCTTGATCTAGGTGTTGTCGGCATGGGAGTTGTGAAGCCTCTATTTTCCCGAGCGCATCCTTGGTCCATGGCGACCGGAATCTGCTGGTATGCTCCAGCCCTTCATCAACCTCCATTAGGAGGCCCCTTCTGAAGCCTGCTGTTGCTGAGGAGCTGGTCGGCATCGGCGCAAGTGGTATAGTCCTCGCGGTGGTGTACGGCAACGGCAAGCGTGGCTTCTGGCTCGGCAGTGGGGAAAGAGAAGGATCTGGTTGTAATCTGCCATCTTTTTTAAGGTCCTTTCTACATTTGTCAGGGACCCATGTATTAAATTTATTCTAATAGGTTTCTCTGTAAAATCCATGTACACCCACTGGTATATTTAATATAAAGGCTTCTTGCCCCTTCGGGGGCTCCCTGTGTTAAAAAAAAAATCTTCTAGCTCTTTTGCATTCAAGCATCTTCATTCTACATAATATAATACCGTATAAAAGGATATATAGTCAGGATAATATATTACATGAAATGAACTAGCTGATCTAGAGACTTAATTACAGAAATAAATCACTTACAGACAATAGCAACCAAGGATAGATGTGTTGAGGGCGCGCTGATTATATAACTGAAATAGTTAGATCATTTGAACCTATATCGAGTACTCTTTAAAGTGATGCTCCTTTCTAACGTCCACCGAAAACCATTCTTTCTGGTGCCTTTTCTTTGTTTGCGCAGTGTAGCAGTCATGCAGCTTTCGCATATGTGTTGATAGATGCGTGAGCTCCTCATGACTAACTAGAGGCTCCCCTTTGACATATTTTCGTACTATCTGACCCACTGGCATATCTTCATAGTCTAAAAATTGACCAAGAGACATACATGTGTTGGTAGCAAGTTCTTTGGCCTTCGCTACAGTGATGCCCATTAGTGCAGTACAAGCCCTGGCTCTGGGGTCCATTGTTTGCGTGTCCTTATCCATTTTGGCTCTGAAGGCCTTGTCGGTATCTGAAATCACTTTGAGCGGGGGGGGGGGGGGGGGACCGATTGAATCTTCTGTTGTTCGAGTTGGGCAACTTGTTTCCCGCTTTTTGCACTTGTTATTTTTTCTACTTTGCTTGCTTCATAATTTCGCGGTCATAGTCTGATTCTAGATTCATCGATATTTGCGATGGTTGCTCAAGAAAGGACTTAGCCCACTTTTTGGTTTTTTATCAAATACCGGCTTTGGTTCAGGCTTTTTAGGTGTAAAAAAATCCTTAACTTGGGCATCCACATCCACGGAATTTTCCTCATCAGTCTTGTCATAAGGTCTCTTGGGAAGAGCCAACATGATGTCGACTATCTTCGTTGTTTTACCTTTCTTTTGAGTGAGGCGCGGGGGAGCGGCGACCTTCCATTTTTTCAATGAGGTAGTATTGCACAGAGGCGGTTAAGGAGATCGAGTATTTCAAGGAGGCTGAGATCGAGTTGATGTACTCGCGCTACGGCGATCGACATCGGGGTGGGGTGGACTTGGAGGTTGACAATCATCAGGGCGCGGTGGACTTGGATTCCTCGGAGTCGGTGGCCTTTGCACTGAGCCTGGAAACTTGATGTACTTCTTCTTCCATAGAATGATGTTGTGCTTGACATCTCCCAGTTTCCTAAGGCCTTGAGGCATAGCGATGTCAATTTCTAGGTCCGCAAAATCCTCCACTAGGTCATCCACCATGACACGAGCGTAGCCAGGTGGAATCGAAAGTGAATGGCAGAGTGCTTTAGGTAGACAAGGTAAAGCTGACGAGGTTCGATCTCGTCAATGCCCATTGTTATGGACTTGGGTTTTGGAGAAGATAGGGATGATGGAGATCATGGAACAGTTAGCAAACAACCAACACGGGGACACGAAGTTTACCCAGGTTCAGGCCCCCAAAGGGAAAACCCTACTCCTGCCTGTCTGCTCTTGATTACGGCGGAACCGAAAGTTACAGGGGTGCGCAGATGCAATCTGGCGTGAGGTGCGTATGAGGTGAGTATGAGTCATCCTCCTCGTCGTGACCTCCTAGACTTTATATAGATAGGCATGTCTTGGGCATTAGGTCGAGTCGGTTACAGATTAGGGTTTACCCCTTTGAAATTCTATCTACTCTAGTCTTGCTCTCCAAGGATCCAAAGGCGTCATGGACTTGGGCCACCCAAAAGTCTCCGCAGGCCGCATATGTTCTTATGGGCCTTCCTTGGGCTGGACCAGGTATAATAATATCGCGTACCCGTAGGGTATAACCATGTCAGTAGCCCCTGAGTGTTCAGTCAAATCGCAGATTCGGCTGAGGTCTATCCAATCTTTCGGGTGCAGTTGTTTCTATTCATAAGAGAAAGAATGATTTTAGTTCGTGGGGATTTGTTGATGCGTGTGCTTGACTCTCCTGACAGATCAGGACCAGTTAACTGTCATAGGACAAAACAACACGATCTTCCTCAGACTCGAGTCCCCGGACTCAAATCTGGAACGGATGCTGGTGTAATTTGACTCAGGTCGCTGAGGTCTTACAGGAGTCGAATCCCAGTAGTTTTTGAGTAATGTACCCAACACTTCCGTCAGGATTTTTCATCGTGTCGGTTGACACAGTATTTTATTGGCAGAGCGCAGTCAGGTGCGTTACCAGGCCATCAGATGATATCTGTAGGTCTTATCTTTGCGTCGCAGACACATCATCCGAAATTTTATCACCGCGGAGGTGTTTCGGGTGATCAAGGAGAATGCTTCTCTCGTAGCGTTGATTTGGGCAAAGTTGCCAGAAAGATTTTTGCATTTTGATCCGAAGGATCGCAGTCGAAGATTTCATAGGGTGCGCGACCAGCGCTCCCTATGGGAGTAGCCTCCGAGTGTATGTTCGAGTCGTAGACTCGAGCAGAGACTTTAGTTCGGTTGGTTGAGCTTCAGGTCCATAGGACACAAGTTTTTCGGATGCTTGATCAGTCCTCCCTATGGGAGTAGCCCCCGAGTCTGTAGTGGAGTCGTAGACTCGACGTAGGACTCGAAAATAGCCAACATGTGACGTTCTCTGAGCATTTATCGGACGCGCGACCAGCGCTCCTCATAGGAGTAGCCCCTGAGTAGTTGTTCGAATCGTAGAGTCGAATAAGTACTTGATTTTTATCTGAAGATTTCCAGCGTTGCTAGCATGCTTTTTGATGATGTCATTGCTGATGTTCGGTGACCTCAACCGTCTACGGCGCCAGAGGTGACGTGACAGGATGAACATGGGTCCCACTTCCTGACTTGGAGTTGACTAGTCATGCACGACGTGGCGAGAATTATGGCATCTCCTCGGTTTCCGTGCATAGTGGACGGCGTGCGGGCGACGGTTCGCTCCGGTGTTGACACGTGTAGGGCTGAATTTACCTTGCACGTTAGGGCTTCTGGATGGACGGTTTGTGTTCATTGTCCTCATCCTTATAACCGTGGGGAAAACAGTGATTTGTTTTCACTCCTTGCCATTTGCTTTCACCACTGCCTCCATTTTCTCAAACACTTCTTCGCGCGCACTGGACGTTCTCCGATCCTTTCCCTCTTCGCTTATGCGCATGCACCGCTGCCATCGAAGCTCCGCAATGGTGAAGTCTAAGAAGACGTCCATCGGAGCGGGTTCAAGCGCCACCGCCGGTGGCAAGAAGGTTGTCGGTGCTTCGCGCCGCGAGCTGCGTGATGCAGGATTGATCCCACAGGACAAGGAGGCGACGATGCTCCCAGGCGATGAGGTAATCCCAAGTCCACCCATAGGGTTTCGGGTGATGTTTGTCACTTTTATTCTTCGCGGCTTGTCGCTTCCAGTCCACGGTTTTCTTCGTGGGCTCCTCTTTTTCTATGGCATCCAACTTCATCATCTTTCGCCCAATTCTCTTCTCCACATCGCCTGTTTCATCACTTGTTGCGAGTGCTGGATTGGTATCGAGACGCACTTTGGCCTCTTCCGGAAGCTCTATTCCATGAAGAGGCAGTCCGACACCGGCGGAGTCTATCCGCTCGGCGGCTGCGTTATTTCCCTCTGATCTACTGTTCTCTTCTTTTCCTTTTCTATGTGCGAGTCCGTCCAATACCAGCGGAAGAAGTGGTTTTATATCTGTGACTCCAAAGTGGACGGGCAAGATTTTGGTCTTGCTCCCTTCGAATCCTCCCAAGAAATCGTCCCGAAGAGGTCCTGGAAGAACCACATCCTAGAGGGCGAGGTAGCGGAGGTGGAGGAGCTCTACCATCGGGTGGAGGCGCTCCAGATGGAGGCTGGGAAAGAGGTCAATGGCGTGGATATCATCCACACCTTCCTCGAACATCGGGTGCAACCGCTCTAAGCGAGGGCGCATCCGATGTTCCTTTACATTGGCCGCAACGAACCGACGAGGGTCTCAGCCAAGGAGTTATCCCAAGGCGACCTCGATAGATTTCTTCGTCCGCTGCTGAAGTACAAGTCCGAGGAAGTCGTTGACGCCCCCTTTAGTGCTACGAAACCAGTTCCTCAGGTGTAGATTTGCGACATGCGCATTGCGCCTTTGTTCAAGTGATTTTGCTTTTGATTGTTGGTGCTAATCATGATCTTTGATGTATGTGGTGTGCACGAGCTCAAGGTGGTTGGCATGGTGCCCCTGCTGCCCGAAAAGTTTCCGGTTGCACCAGACAATGAAGTTGTGGACTTCGAGTCCGAGCTTCCACCGGTGCAGTCGCCAACTCAGGAAGCCCCCGAGCCAAGCGAGGGGCGGACCCAAAAGCGTGCACAGAGTCCGAGCGAGTCCTCGGATGGCTCGACTCTGCCAACGCCTAGGGACCCATCCTTCCTTGAGCGCCACGGCAAGGATGATGGCGCTTCTTCTGCACCGTTCCCGGCTGTGCCCCTTCGGGCGGTGGCGCCGCAGCCGCCGGCTAAGAAGAAGGATAAGGAGAAGGCGCCGCCCGTCTTCAATTTGAGTGACATTGACTCGTAAGTGACTTCATACTCGTTTTGTTCTGTAATTTGCGTGTGCAACTTCTCTTCTTGTCTTGATCAATATTTTCCTTGCAACCACTCTTTGGAGGGTTCTCTTAGTGAGGGCGTTGAGGAGGCCATAGGGGAGTCGAAGCCGATGGCTCCTCCTTCTCAGACGGTGGCCAACTCTGGGGGCGATGCTCCGAACCCCTCTCCACAGGAGGCTCGAGTAGTCGTTACTCAGAAGACTGCACCTGGACCTTCGGAGTCTTCGTCAGAGCACGTAAGTTATTCTCTTTTATCGTCCTGGGGGAGCCCCCGAGCCATTTTCGGGTCGCTTTGTTGAATGTTTTGCTCTGTTTCCTTTCGTAGCCCTTTGTGCACAGCGCAAACCTTCTCATCCAACAACATATGGCGCTGGAGGCCAGCATGCATCAACTTCGAGGTACTTATCTTGCTTGTTCTTGTCTGTTTCGTCTGTTACGTGAATGTAGCTTGTGTCGCTCATGTGTGTTCTTGATGCCTTGCAGATTAAAATAATGCGGCCCTTCGCCGGCTGGACGCTCTCCAAAAGAGCCTCGGTCGAGCGGAGAAGGAAGGTGTAGATGTTGTGGAGGCGAAGGAGCGCCTGCAAAAGGAGTTGGCTGATGCTGCCGAGGCCAAGGAGCGCCTGTAGCGGGAGGCTTCGGATCACGAGGAGCGGCTCGCAACTGTTGCGGTTGCGCGCGAGAAGGAGGTGGCCGAGAAGCTAATGGCTGCGACCAAGGCTTTCTCTGGTGAGTATCTTGTGCTTGATTTGATCTTTGAATTTTCAGTTGCTCTTTGTCGCATTCTTATTCAACTCTTTTGTTTCTTGTTTTCCTCAGATGCTTCAGGCATCGTGTTTGATCGCAGTGCCCTGGAGCATGGGAGTGCTCTGGATGATGCCATCGCAGCGGTCGAAGATCGCTGCGGTACCACTGCTAATTCTCTGGCGAACGCCAAGGGGGTGCTCTAGCGCTTCTACAAGGAGATCGTTCCCAAGGGCGCTGCTCTTGAGGATGTCGATGCTCTGGCGGATGCGTTGTCAGAGGACGCTCCTGCGGCCTACAAGCGCAAGTAGAAGGGCATCGGCGCCTCCATGGGGTTGGCCATGACCATGGCCTCAGGAGCGGAGCTGGATCTGCCGCATGTTACCTCCTAGATGCCGACGGCTCCTGACGGCTCAGAGGTAGTGTTCGCTCTTTTCGCCTCCCGCTGTAAGCGTTATGGGCCGAAGCTCATTGAACTGCTGGCGGAGTATGCGGCAAAGCAGCAGGGAGAGGCCAAGAGAAGGCACTCTGGCTCCAAGGCCACTCCGGATGCTGATGCCTAGGCTTTGGTGTAGTAGTTTAGGATAGTTTATCTTCTTCCTCTTGTTGTAAGCTTTTGCTGATGAACAATTTCTCCTTGTGCCACGCAGTGGCTTTTGATGTATATAAATTATATTTCGAGCTGTCACCAAAGATGTGTGTGATGTTCATACCCTTATTTGCTTTTCTTTAGGGACTTTCGGGTGAGGTTCCCGTGGATACCTCGACTGACCCTCAGCCGCGACCATCTTTGTATGATGCGTCTCAGCTTGTTTTTCTTCGTGACCGCGTCCGTAGCCTGGAGAAGGAGATACTTGGCGTTCGAAGCCACGCGGACGTGTGGAAGTCGAAGGCTGAGCGGGCTACCGCCAGGGAGGAGTTTCTGATGGGGGAGCTACGGAAGTTGAGCGAGCAACTGCAATGTGAGTTTTCTTGAGTTGCTGCTCGTTTTCGGATGTGCCTTGTTTGCTTGAAATCTTATCATGAGTTGGCTGTAGGTGTCAACCTTGTTCCGAGGGAGGAGAAGGAGCGCATTCTGGTTCGGATCAATTGTTTGACCCAACATGACTTGGAGGCTGGTGGCTTCTTTTGGATGGACCGTGACCGGGCCACCATCCTTGTGACTGTACAGGATCGTGCGCACTAGGTGTCGTGGGTGCTAAAGCAGGTAAAGACTTCCCTGGCATCGATTCTGGTCGTCATGTTCCCCCTAGACGAGGTGCCTTCCACTCTTTGGGGTTTGTTGTCGAAGTTTCGGGACGTGGGTCACATGAGGGAGTTGGTGCAGCACCAGCTGGTTGTAGGGGTGAAAGATGCCCTTTTGATTGTTCAACTGCATCGCGCTGATGTCGACCTTGCGGCTGTGGCGACTGGGCCGCCCGTTAGACCAGACGGTAGCCTCTGGGACATGAGCCCGCATTATGCTGCTGTTAGGCAGTATGCCGAAGAGATCGTAGATCTCTTTGAGCATCGGGCATGCGTGATACTTCAGAATAGATAGACCCTGTAAAAACATAGATGTAAAACCTGTATATATTCGAGTGGCCTTGTTATGCCCTATTTTGTAAAGTTTATTTGTGTTAGCACGTAGTGCTCTTGTTGTGTGCATGTCCTTTTCGTTAGCATGACGTGGTCAGCTACTCAGGTTGCATGCGTTATTCTCAGTCAACGAAGTCTTGAGGTGAGGCGTAGCCCTCGAGCGTGTTACGGAAAAAGTAATGCGAGGTAAAAGAAATTTTCTGACTAGGGACTTAGCTTTTATTCATATCGTAACAAGGAGGTATATTATTCGGCTGAGTAGCCTTGGCTAAGTAGCCTTATTGAAAGTAAAGAGATAGCTAGGGGTAGAAGCGTCGCAGTTGTGCGACGTTCCATGGGTTGGAGTATTCGACTCCTGACTTGACGTCCTTGAGGCGGTAGGCGCCACCCGAGATGACTTCGGTGACGATGTAGGGTCCTTCCCAGGGTGACTCGAGCTTTTTCGACTACTCTTGATTGAGTCGCAGGACGAGGTCTCCTTCGACGAAGGACCTTGGGCGCAGCCGACGGCTGTGGTAGTTGCGTAGGCTCTGCTGGTATACCACTGAGCGGGCCACGATGATGTCACGTGCTTTGTCGAGTGTGTCTACGGCATCTTCGAGTGCAGACGATGATTCGACTTCACTATAAGAAACGACCCGCCGGGCCTTGTGGCATACTTCTGCAGGTAGCACGGCTTCAGCGTCGTGCACCATAAAAATGGTGTGTAGCCAGTTAAGCTGTTTGGCATTGTGCGGAGGCTCGAAAGGACGAAGGGTAGATCCTCTGCCCAGGCTCCCGCAAGTCTTTCGAGTGGGCTGAGCAGGCGTTTCTTGATGCCGCCACCTATGAGGCCGTTGGCCTTTTCGACCTGTCCGTTGGTCTGCGGGTGCGCCAGCAAGGCGTATGATATGTTGATGCCAAGGCCCTCGCAGAAGTCCTGGAATTCCTTTGAGATGAAGTTCGAGCCGTTGTCCGTGATCATGTTGTGTGGCACACCGAACCTGTAGACTATGGATTCGAAGAATTTGACGACTGTTTTGCCGCTTTGGTTGGTGACGGGCATTGATACGTTGGAAACATATCTATAATTTTTGATGATCCATGCTTGTTTAGTATCTACTTTGCTTTACTTGTCCACACTTTGAGGTGATTTTTACATGTTTTCTGGTACTAACCTATTAACAAGTTGCAACACTGCCAGATGCCTGGTTTCAGCTGTTTTTGGTTTCAAAAAAGTTAGTAAAGAAATATTCTCGGAATTGGACGGGACAAAGGACAAAGTCAATTACTTTCTATGGGGAACAAGAAGTAGAGAGGAGAGCCGGAGGGGCCGGCCAGAGGGGCCAAACTCCCCAGGCGCGGCCACATGTGGCCCTGCGCCTGGCTAGGGTTTGGTGGCCCTGGCCGCCTCCCGGTCTCGCCCCCTCGCCTATAAGAAGCCCCCGATGCAGAAACTCTCGGTACCCGATCAGAAATCCACGAAACCGTCTGTAGCTGCCGCCACCATCGTCCCTAGATCGGGGGGATCTGAAGCTCTTCCCGGCATCCTGCCGGAGGGGAGATCTGTTGGAATTATGCCCTAGAGGCAATAATAAAGATGTTATTATTATAATTCTTGTTCATGATAAAGTTTATATTCCATGCTAGAATTGTATTAAGCGGAAACTTTAATACTTGTGTGGTTTGTGAACAACACCGTGTCCCTAGTATGCCTCTATGGACTAGCTCATTGATTAATGATGGTTAAGGTTTCTTAACCATAGACATGAGTTGTCGATTAATAATGAGATCATATCATTGGGAGAATGATATGATGGACAGACCCAAACTAAGAGAAGCAATTAGATCGTGTCATCGTGTTCATCTTTGCGAAGCTTTTCTTATGTCAAATATTGTATTCCTTAGACCATGAGATAATACAACTCCCTGGTATTGGAAGAAAGCTTTGAGGTCATCAAACGTCATCCTATGAGAGGGTGATCATAAAGGTGTCTCTCAGGTGATCGGAAAGTACCTGTTGGGTTGTATGTATCGAGATGGGATTTGTCCCTCCCAAGTCAGAGAGATATACTTCGGGCCCACTCGGTAATCGATATCAACACTGCTTGCAAGCATGTGGTTAAAGAGTTAATCACAAAGTGATATCGGATTACGGAACAAGTAAAGTACTTGCTGTGAACGAGATTGAACTAGGTATGACGGTACCGACGATCAAATCTCGGGCAAGTAAAATATCGCGAGACGAAGGGAATATATATATGGGATTGATTGAATCCTGGCATCGTGGTTCATCCGATATGATCATCGATGAATGTGTGGGAGTCAATATGGGTTTCCATACCCCGCTGTTGATTATTGATAGAAGATCATGTCTGCATATTCTCGAACCCGAAGGGTCACACACTTAACGTGTCTCGACGCTAGGATAGATTGGATAATTGGTTTATGTTATTTTTTCGGAGTCTCGGATGGGATCCGGGACATCACGAGAGGTTCCGGAATGGTCCGGAGAATAAGATTCATATAAGGCAATGCAGTTTTTGGAGTTCGGAATTGTTTCGGGTTAATCGATATTGTACCAGAAGCTTCTAGAACCTTCCGGAGGGGGACCAACGTGGCCCCACCTGCCGGGAGGGGGCATGGGCCTATGAGGGAGTGCCCTGGCCGCATTGGGCCAGGGGCACAAGGACCCATAGGGCCCAGCCGACCAAACCTAGGGGAAACCCTAGGGGAGCTTCTAGAAGGAGGGGGGGGGGAAACTTGCCCCCCACTCTTCCTCCTTGGCCGCCGGCCTAGGCTTGGGGGAGGGGCTAGGGTTGGCGCCCACCCCTCTATATAAAGAGGGCTGGGGGCGCACCACCCCCCTACACCTCCTCCTCAAGCCCTAGCCGCCCTGCTGCCCTCCTCTCTCTCTCCCTCCCGACTGCACGTAGGCGAAGCCCTGCTGCAGAAACTCTCCACCACTTGCACCGCGCCGTCGCGTTGTAGATCCAATCCGTCTCTCCACCATACTTGCTGGACCGAGGAAGAAGGAGACGTCGAGGTGCTGCACGTGTGCATCTCTCGGAGGCATCGCCACTTGCGGTGCTAGATCGGATCGGATCACGAGGAGGAGAAGCGAGTACGACTATATCACCCACGTTCCGACGAACGTTCCGCTGTGCGAATATTCAAGGGTATGAAGATCTCATCTAATATCTGTCGTTGTTTGCATCTCCTAGATTAGATCTTGGCTTTCCTGTTCGCATCCGTAGAAATTTTTTTATTTACTATGCTGCGAAACCCATCATTGGTATCAGAGCTAGATCTATGCGTAGATGTGTTTCACGAGTAGAACGCAACATGGTTGTTGCGGGCGTTGATGTTTTATATTGCAAGCCTCTTGTTTGTGTTCTTCTTATGACGCGGGATAGTGAGATTGAAGCGGTCCAGGCCAACCTTACGTGACGTCGTTCGCGAGACCGGCTCCGCACTTGACATGTGGCTTGTTCCACACATGCGGCTGGTGGATGCCAGTTTCTCTCACTATAGTTGTCATGGGATTTACACCGGAGTTTGGCAACCATAATATTACCGTTGTGGCTTTCCGTAGGTAAGAATCGTTCTTAGCTTGCTACTCCCATAAGCCACATAAAACATGCAACAACAAAGTAGAGGCGTCTAACTTGTTTTTGCAGGGAGTGTTTTCTGTGATATGGTATGGCCCAAGATGTGATGTGTGTATTGTATGCGATGATCATGTTTTGTAATGTTTAACGACTTGCATGTCGATGAGTACACAACCGGCAGGAGCCATATGGTTGTCTTTATAATTGTGTATGACCTGTGTGTCAACTTCTTATACGCCATGTAATAGCTTTACTTATCGCTAAGTAGTTAGCAATAGTTGTAGTTGCTATTTGTGGTGGAGGCAATCATGGTGGAGTGATGTCGATCATGCCGGCACACACAAGATGGAGATCATTGCGCGAAGATTGGCTATACCATGTCACATAAAGTTATATGCATGTGATGTTTATCCTTTTTATGTATCGTATTATGCTTAGATCGCGACGGTAGAATTATAAGATGATTCCTCACTTAAAGATCAAGATAAAACTGTGTTCTCCCCATGTATGCACCGTTGCGAAAGTTCGTCGTGTCCAAGCATCACGTGATGATCGGGTGCTATAGACTCTACGTTCACATACAACGGGTGCAAGCCAGTTTTGCACACCTAGCATGTACAGACATGGCCTCGGAACACAAGAACCGAAAGGTTAAGCATGAGTCATATGAATGATATGATCGACACTTCGTTGTCCGCCATTGAAAACACATCTCTTCTCGTGAAGATCGGATTAGGTGTGGTGAATTTGGATCATGTTCACTAAACAACTTGAGGGATGTTGAATTTAGTGGGAGTTCATCTAGTAATTTGATTAAAATTTGAACTAGTTATCATGAACATAGTCTAATTTGTACTTGCAAACATGTAGATCAAATGGCTAAGTCCAACTTCAACTTCAACGTTTTTGCTGAGAAGGAAAAGCTTAGAAACAATGGGTCTAACTTCACCAACTGGTTCCGCAATCTGAGAATCATTCTCTCTAGCGGTCAAAAGGACTATGTCCTTGAGAAAGCGTTAGGTGACGCCCCTGCTGCAACTGCGCCGGCTGATGAGAAAGCTGTCTATCAGTCGTGCAAAGATGATTATGGTGTGATTAAGAGCACCATGTTGTTTGCTATGGAATTGGACCTTCAAAATCGTTTTGAAGACTATCACGGGCCCTTTGAGATTCTTGAGGAGATGAAAACTATGTTTCAGACTCAGGCCCGTTCTGAGAGATATGAGATCTCTGAGAAATTCTTTAATTGCAAGATGGAGGAAGGGAGTTCCGTTAGTGAGCACGCCATTAAGATGTCGGGCTACACTCAACGCCTTGAGCAACTGGACTGCAAGATTCCAGAGGAGCTCAAGATTGACAGGGTTCTGCAATCACTCCCTCCCAGCTACAAAAGTTTTGTAGTGACTCATAATCAGATTGGTTCCACTGATACGATCACCGAGCTCTTCGCAAAGCTGAAGGCTGCGGAGGTGGACATCAAAAAGGATAAACATGTGTTGATGGTCAACAAGCCCCCCACCTTCAAGAAAGGTAAGGGTGCAAAGAATCCCTTCAAGAAAGGCGGCGGCAAGCGCGTTGCCCCTGCTAAGAAGAAGCTCAAGTCTGGACCCAAGCCGGATACCGAGTGCTTCTATTGCAAGGACAAGGGTCACTGGAAGCGCAACTGTCCGAAATACTTAGCGGACAAGAAGGCTGGCACCATCAAAGGTATATTTGATATACATGTTATTGATGTTTTCCTTACTAGGCCTCGTTGTAGTGCCTGGGTATTTGATACTGGTTCAGTTGCTAATATTTGTAACTCGAAACAGGAGATACGGAATAGACGGCGGCTTGCGAGGGATGAGGTGACGATGCGCGTTGGCAACGGATCAAGAGTTGATGTGATGGCCGTTGGCACGCTCTCCGTAGTTTTACCTTCGGGATTAGTTTTAAACATTAATAAGTGTTATTATGTGCCTGCGTTGAGCATGAACATTATTTCTGGATCGTGTTTATTGCAAGACGGTTATTCATTTAAATCGGAGAATAATTGTTGTTCTGTTTATATGAGTAACATCTTTTATGGTCATGCACCTGTTGTGAATGGTTTATTTCTTCTGAATCTCGAAAGGGATGAAACACACATACATAACATTGAGGCTAAGAGATGCAAAGTAGATAGTGATAATACTACTTATTTGTGGCACTATTGTCTAGGTCATATTGGTGTAAAGCGCATGAAGAAACTCCATTCTGATGGAATTTTGGAGTCTCTTGATTTTGAATCATTTGACACATGCGAACCATGCCTCATGGGCAAGATGATCAAAACCCCGTTCTCCGGTATGATGGAGCGGGCAACGGACTTGTTGGAAATCATACATACCGATGTATGCGGACCGATTAGTGTTACGACGCGCGGTGGATATCGCTATTTTCTCACTTTTACCGATGACTTAAGAAGATATGGGTATATCTATTTAATGAAACATAAATCTGAAACATTTGAAAAGTTCAAGGAATTTCAGAATGAAGTGGAGAACCATCGTAACAGAAAAATTAAGTTTCTACGATCCGATCGTGGAGGTGAATATTTGAGTTATGATTTTCTCACGCATCTTAAAGCAAGCGGAATCGTTTCGCAACTCACGCCACCCGGAACACCACAGAGCAATGGTGTGTCTGAACGCCGGAATCGAACCCTATTAGATATGGTCCGATCGATGATGTCTCTTACTGATTTGCCGTTATCATTTTGGGGTTATGCATTAGAAACCGCTGCATTCACTTTAAATAGGGCACCATCTAAATCCGTTGAGACGACACCGTATGAACTGTGGTTTGGTGCTAAACCTAAGTTGTCGTTTGTTAAAGTTTGGGGATGCGAAGCTTACGTCAAGAAGTTGATGCCGAACAAGCTCGAACCCAAAGCAGAGAAATGCGTCTTCATAGGATACCCTAAGGAAACTATTGGGTATACCTTCTATCACAGAACCGAAGGCAAAGTGTTTGTCGCAAAGAACGGTTCTTTTCTTGAGAAGGAGTTTCTCTCGAAAGAAGTGAGTGGGAGGAAAGTAGAGCTAGACGAGGTTGTTGAACCTTCTCTTGAGTTAGAGAGTAGCGCAGCACCTGAAATTGTTCCAGTGCCGCCTGCAGCAACAATAGAGGAAGCTAATGACAAGGATCATGAAGCTTCGGACGATGCTGCTACTGAACGTCACAGGTCGACAAGGTCGCGTGCCCCTCCTGAGTGGTACGGCAACCCTGTCTTGTTGGTAGAAGACAGTGAACCTATGAACTATGAGGAAGCGATGATGAGCCCAGACTCTGAGAAATGGCTAGAGGCCATGAAATCCGAATTGGGATCCATGAGCGAAAACCAAGTATGGACTTTGGTGGACCCTCCTAGCGACCGAAAGGCCGTTGAGTGCAAATGGATTTTCAAGAAGAAAACGGACGCAGATGCTAATGTTACCGTCTATAAAGCACGGCTTGTCGCGAAAGGTTTTCGACAAGTTCAAGGTGTTGACTACGATGAGACTTTCTCTCTTGTCGCGATGTTTAAGTCCATTCGGATTTTATTAGCAATTGCTGCGTTTCATGATTATGAAATATGGCAGATGGATGTCAAGACTGCGTTCCTCAATGGCAACATTGATGAAGAGTTGTATATGATGTAACCTGAAGGTTTTGTCGAGCCTAAGGATGCTGATAAAGTGTGAAAACTTCAGCGTTCCATTTTTGGACTGAAGCAAGCATCTCGGAGTTGGAACCTTCGTTTTGATCAAGTGATCAAGAGATTTGGATTTGTTCCAAATTGCTACGAAGCTTGTATCTACAAGAAAGTGAGTGGGAGCTCGGTGACATTTCTGGTACTATATGTGGATGACATATTGATTATTGGAAATGACATTAACATGCTTAACGATGTGAAGAGTTATTTGAACAAGTGTTTTTCAATGAAAGACCTAGGTGAAGATGCTTATATATTGGGCATAAAAATTTATAGAGATAGACAAAGACGCCTGATAGCTTTAAGCCAGAGTACATACCTAGACAAAGTTCTAAAAAGGTTCAGAATGGATAAGGCAAAGAAAGGTTTAGTGCCTATGTTGTCAGGTAAGATATTGAGCAAGGCTTAGTGTCCAGCTACGGTAAATGATAGAGAAGCTATGAGCAAAGTGCCTTATGCCTCGGCCATAGGTTCTATCATGTATGCCATGTTGTGTACTAGACCGGATGTGTCCAATGCTCTTAGTTTAACGAGAAGATACCAAAGTGATCCAGGAGTGGAACAGTGGACAGCCGTGAAGAACATCCTAAAGTACTTGAACAGGACTAAAGAAATGTTCTTAGTCTATGGAGGTGATGAACAGCTCGTCATAAAAGGTTACGTCGATGCTAGTTTCGACACCGACAAGGATGATTCTAAATCTCAGTCAGGATACGTTTATATTTTGAATGGAGGAGCTGTGAGCTGGAGAAGCTACAAGCAAAGCGTGATCGCGGGATCTACAGTAGAAGCGGAATACATGGTTGCTGCAGAAGCGTCAAGTGAAGGAGTTTGGATCAGGAACTTCATCACTAAGCTTGGCATGGTTCCAAGTGCATTGGACCCACTGGAGATATTGTGTGAAAACACTGGCTCCATATCACTCGCTAAGGAACCAAGATATCATCCAAAGACCAAGCATATCAACCGCAAGTTTCATATAATCCGGGATTATATAGCAGATGGAGATATGAAGATTAGCAAATTACATACAGATCTGAATGTCGCAGATCCATTGACTAAACCTCTTCCACGTGTAAAACATGATCAGCACCTTAGTGCCATGGGTGTGAGATTGTTGCCAAATGTAAACTAGATTATTGACTCTAGTGCAAGTGGGAGACTGTTGGAATTATGCCCTAGAGGCAATAATAAAGATGTTATTATTATAATTCTTGTTCATGATAAAGTTTATATTCCATGCTAGAATTGTATTAAGCGGAATATTTAATACTTGTGTGGTTTGTGAACAACACCGTGTCCCTAGTATGCCTCTATGGACTAGCTCATTGATTAATGATGGTTAAGGTTTCCTAACCATAGACATGAGTTGTCGATTAATAATGAGATCATATCATTGGGAGAATGATATGATGGACATACCCAAACTAAGCGAAGCAATTAGATCGTGTCATCGTGTTCATCTTTGCGAAGCTTTTCTTATGTAAAATATTGTATTCCTTAGACCATGAGATAATACAACTCCCTGGTATCGGAAGAAAGCTTTGAGGTCATCAAATGTCAATCCTATGAGAGGGTGATCATAAAGGTGTCTCTCAGGTGATCGGAAAGTACCTGTTGGGTTGTATGTATCGAGATGGGATTTGTCCCTCCCAAGTCGGAGAGATATACTTCAGGCCCACTCGGTAATCGATATCAACACCGCTTGCAAGCATGTGGTTAAAGAGTTAATCACAAAGTGATATCGGATTATGGAACAAGTAAAGTACTTGCTGTGAACGAGATTGAACTAGGTATGACGGTACCGACGATCAAATCTCGGGCAAGTAAAATATCGCGAGACGAAGGGAATATATATATGGGATTGATTGAATCCTGGCATCGTGGTTCATCCGATACGATCATCGATGAATGTGTGGGAGTCAATATGGGTTTCCATACCCCGCTGTTGATTATTGATAGAAGATCATGTCTGCATATTCTCGAACCCGAAGGGTCACACACTTAACGTGTCTCGACGCTAGGATAGATTGGATAATTGGTTTATGTTATTTTTTTCGGAGTCTCGGATGGGATCCGGGACATCACGAGAGGTTCCGGAATGGTCCGGAGAATAAGATTCATATAAGGCAATGCAGTTTTTGGAGTTCGGAATTGTTTCGGGTTAATCGGTATTGTACCAGAAGCTTCTAGAACCTTCCGGAGGGGGACCAACGTGGCCCCACCTGCCGGGAGGGGGCATGGGCCTATGAGGGAGTGCCCTAGCCGCATTGGGCCAGGGGAACAAGGACCCATAGGGCCCAGCCGGCCAAACCTAGGGGAAACTCTAGGGGAGCTTCTAGAAGGAGGGGGGGGGAACTTTGCCCCCCACTCTTCCTCCTTGGCCGCCGGCCTAGGCTTGGGGGAGGGGCTAGGGTTGGCGCCCACCCCTCTATATAAAGAGGGCTGGGGGCGCACCACCCCCTACACCTCCTCTTTAAGCCCTAGCCGCCCTGCTTCCCTCCTCTCTCTCTCCCTCCCGACTGCACGTAGGCGAAGCCCTGCTGCAGAAACTCTCCACCACTTGCACCGTGCCGTCGTGTTGTAGATCCAATCCGTCTCTCCACCATACTTTCTGGACCGAGGAAGGAGGAGACTTCGAGGTGCTGCACGTGTGCATCTCTCGGAGGCATCGCCACTTGCGGTGCTAGATCGGATCGGATCGCGAGGAGGAGAAGCGAGTACGACTACATCACCCACATTCCGACGAACGTTCCTCTGTGCGAATCTTCAAGGGTATGAAGATCTCATCTAATCTCTCTTGTTGTTTGCATCTCCTAGATTAGATCTTGGCTTTTCCGTTTGCATCCGTAGAAATTTTTTGATTTACTATGCTGCGAAACCCATCAAGATCATCCCGGAGGCCTTCTCTCCGGTATGGTTTGTGAGTAGTTCCACCTTGGACTATGGGTCCATGTAGTAGCTAGATGGTTGTATCTCCTCCTTTGTGCTTTCATGTATAGATCTTGTGAGCTCCGTTCATGATCAAGATCTAATCTATTTGTAATCATGCATGTTGTGTTTGTGGGGATCCGATGGATATTGAGATTATTATGTTGGTTTGATTAATGGTTTTATCTTTATGATTCTATCATGTTTGTGTTGTTTGTGATCTTGCATGCTCTATGTTGCTAGTGGTTATCTTGGCCAAGTAGTTGCAAGTGACTCCAAGAGGGGTTATTTATGCTCGATAGTGGGTTCATGCCTCTAGTTTCCAAGGTAAGTGACATAAATCTCTTCGGTTGTAGATGTGCTGTTGCTACTAGGGAGAAAACAACGGTCTCTTGTTCATGGAACATGTGGACTATTTACCTTACACACTTTGCTTAAAGTAGTTGTCTGTTGCTTGCAACTTATTACTGGAGGGGGTTCGGATGATAACCTGAAGGTGGACTTCTAGTCATAGATGCAGTTGGATGGCGGTCTATGTATATTGTTGTATTGCCCAATCGAATCTCATAGGATCTTTTTGACTAGTATTGCATTGTTATGCCTTGCTCAGTTCCCGTCAATTGCCCTGCTGTAATTTGTTTACCCTTCATGCCATGTTGTTTATCTAAGGAGAGAACCTCTAGTGAACTATGGACCCCGGTCCAATCTTTACCATTGATAAATCTTCCATGGTTACATGTTTACTTGCTGCAAACCATTACCTTCCACACCATATGTTTAATCCTTTCTTACAGCAAATTGGTGAGCTTGAAAACCTCACTGATTCCTTGGGGGCAAAGTCTTGAGTTTGTGTTGTGCAGGTCTCCACGTTGCTTGCAACACCTTTGAGACGTTTCCTTCCTCGTTCAGGTTCGATAACCTCGGTCTCTACTGAGGGAAACTTGCTGCTGTGCTCATCACACCTTGATCTTGGGGTTCCAACAAAGTGTCCCATGTCAACACTGGGTGCACGCATCAAGATTTCTAGCGCCGTTGCCGGGGAGGCTAAGGACATCTTCACTAGGGGAGTACTTCACTTCCTTTCTCTTTACTTTGTTTTTAGTTTTCTTTGTTTATTTTGCTTGGTTTTGTTTGCCTCTTTCCAAAAAACCCCAAAAAATTAGTCTAGCTTAGTTTGCTTGCCTTATTCAAAAACACAAAAAATTTAGTTCCTGCTCTAGCTGCTGCTGCTGTTTTTGGCTTGCCCACGTTTGCCAAAATGAACTCTGCTGAGAACACCAAGTTGTGTGACTTCAGTAGCACCAACAACAATGATTTTCCTTAGCACTCATATTGATCCACCTGCTCCTGATTCTAGTTTTTATGAAATTAAGCGTACTTTGTTGAATCTTGTGACGAGACAGCAATTTTCTGGTGCTGGTTCTGATGATCCTGCTGCCCATCTTAATAGCTTTGTTGAACTTTATGAGATGCAAAAGTATAAGGATGTAGATGGAGATATTGTTAAGCTCGGGCTTTTCCCTTTCTCCTTGAGGGGAAAAGCTAAAGAATGGTTGCTATCTTTGCCTAAAAATAGTATTGATTCTTGGACTAAGTGCAAAGATGCTTTTATTGGAAAGTATTATCCTCATGCTAAGATTATTGCTATGAGAAGTGACATAATTAAATTTAAACATCTTGATAGTGAACATGTTGCTCCTACTTGGGAAAGAATGAAATCTTTGGTTAAAAATTGCCCTACTCATGGACTCACTGCTTGGATGATTATCAAGACTTTTTATGCAGGTTTGAACTTCTCCTCAAGAAACCTGTTGGATTCTGCTGCTGGAGGTACCTTCATGGGCCTCAATTTGGGTGCTGCAACAAGGCTCCTTGATAATATGATGGTTAACTACTCTGAATGGCATGTTGAGAGAGCTCCACATGGTAAGAAGGTAAATTCTGTTGAGGAAACTTCCTCTTTGAGTGAAAAGATTGATGTTATTATGGATATGCTTGTTAATGGGAAAGCTCCTTTAGATCCTAATAGTGTTCCCTTAGCCTCTTTGGTTGCTCAAGAAGAGCAAGTTGATGTGAACTTCATTAGAAACAACAATTTCAACAATAATGCCTATAGGAATAATTTTGGTAGCAACAACAATTATAGGCCTTATCCTCCTAATAATGGAAACTCCTATGGAAGCGCTTACAATAATGCTAGAAGTGCCCCCTCTGAACTTGAAGTAATGCTCAAGGACTTTATTAGTAAACAAACCACTTTCAACAAGACTATAGAGGAAAAGCTTTTAACTGTTGAGAAAAATATATCCTCTTTGTCTGAAGCTCAAACTTCCTTGGTTAATAAAATGGTTGCTAAACCTGAAACTATGGAAAACACCTTTGCTACTGCTCATGCCATACAAGTTACTATTGATGAAAATGTTAGGCTGTTAGCTCAACTTCATGCTAGGTGGGAAAGGGAAGCTGAAATTGATAGAAACAATAGTGTGTGCACTATCACAACTAGACCACAAGTAGCCCCTATTCCTCCTCCTACTATGCCTAAGCCTAGTGAGCCTAGTACTAGTGATGCTAAGTTTGACTTTGATATTGATGGTTGCAATATTTCTGTACTGATTATGTTCCTGCAAAAGCTTGCTGGAAGTCCTGATGCTAGTGATATGCATGTTGCCTTTACCAAACACATTACAAATGCTCTTGTTAATATTAAGGAAGAGAAGCTAAAACACAAATCTTCTATTCCTAGGAAAGTAGAAGATGGGAACCCATTATTAATATGCAAGTGAATGACTTTGATCTCAAAGCTTCATGTGATCTTGGTTCTAGTGCCTCTATTATGCCTAGGAAGATTTATGAAATGCTTGATTTACCACCTTTGGAAGATTGTTATTTGGATGTCCCACTTAATGATAATGCTAAGAAGAAACTCATGGGGAGTGTTAATGATGTTCTTATTATGGTTAACAATGCTTATGTCCCTGTTGATTTCTATGTTTTCGATGTTAAATATAATGCTTCTTGTCTTATTACTTTGGAAAGACCTTTTCTTAGAATTGTTGGTGCCATTATTGATATGAAAGAAGGCACCATCAAATATGATTTTCCATTCAAGAAAGGTATTGAATACTTCCCTATGAGGAGAGAGAAGTTGCTTTTTGCTCCTCCTTTGAAAGAAAATTTTATGTTAATGCTTCTTCATTTGAAAATACTTGATTCTTCTTGCTTCTCGTGCCTAACTTAAAGACGTTAAAGAAAAGTACTTGTTGGGAGATAACCCAAGAGTTTTTGAGTCTTGGAAGTTATTACTTCTCTAATGACCTCTCCTTATCTTGTTTGTTTGCTTTTTGTGCCAAGAATGACCTCTGATGAGAGGGAAGTAAGATTTGGGGAGTTGCTGTCCCGAAACAGATATCTATCCTCCACCAAAACAAAATTGTGAGGAGGCTCTGTAACTCGGATTGAGCTCAAAATTTACGAATAAATCCCCCAGTATGTTGGATAACTTTCGTAGTTCAACACGTTTTGATTTGAGCAACAGAAGATGTTCAAAAAAATTCGTTTCTACCTGCTGGTATGTTTTGATAGATTTCTGCCATTATTTGCATTTGCTTCTTATTGATTCCTTTTTGAGCTCTCTTCAGGTAAATTGAGTTTATTTGAAGGAGTTACTACAGTAGCTTGTGTTTTTAGTGAAAAGCCTTGCTATTCGAAAGCTTTGCCAGGGGTCTAATATATTTTGAATAAGCTAATGTTGCCAATGAAGATTGTGTGAAGTTTTGTATGAAGGAAAAATTTCAGGTGTAGAGAGATAATGATGCAATGAGATGAATAATGGACAAAATCTCAAGCTTGGGGATGCCACCATGGTGTCACCCCAAGAAATATCCAAGAGGTACAAGCGTCAAAGCTTGGGTATGCCCAAGGCATCCCCTTCTTCATCAATAAAAAGCTCAGGTCTGTCTAGACACTTTGTTTTTATTGTTTCATGCACAGTTGTGTTGTTCTTGGAGCGTCTTAGGTTTCGTTTGCTTTGCTTAGTTTGTTTAGTTTGCTTTAGTAGTTTGGACCCCCGCTCTCGTTGTGTTGTTTTGCAAATAAGTTTGCTTGGTGTTTGGAAAGGAGTAGTAAGTTCTTGCTTGAAGTGCAAGAGGAGCTTGCATTGATTGTGACTTAGACTTTAGCATGACATGCTAGGTGTTGTTTTAGCATTAAGTTTAGTGACTATTGCTGTAGCATGTCTTGTTCCAAACAATTAGGATTGCTTACTGTGCCTTGAAGAAATTATGCGTTGTTTTAGCATGCAAAAGCATAGTATTATGGTATTCTCCTTTGATGTTTTGCTTGGGTTGACTTGGCACATGCTCACACCATGTTATGAATATGACAAGTCACCATTAGCCTATATGATCATTTAGTCCTTGAATTGTAGTACCACTTTTTGCTTTGATTAGTTTGCTTCGTTGCATTGCATAATTATGGCCATTATTGCTCTCTTAGTTGGTTGCTCCCAGTCTTTTGCTAGCCTCCACTTGTATGAGTAAGCTCTACTCATGCCTCCAACTCCCAAGAAACCAAGTTATTCCAAAGTGTCCACTATAAACTCCTATGCATGGTGTGTTACACCATTCCAAAGTATATTCTTGTTTTCAACTATCTTCCAATTAAAAACTATTTTTCTATGTGAAAAATTAGTGATTAAAGCCCTCAGGAACTTGATGGCACACTTTATTCTTTGCCCCTAATAAACTTGAACCATTGTGACAACTTTGTTGTATATGCTTGCACTTATAAGTTGGAATTAGCAGAACCGTGCTGTCACGGGGAACGTTTTCAACATTGCACTTTGTACCTTGTTGTACTCAGTTGATATCATGTTCTTTTGTCTAAGGATGTCACCGGTGTGAAATAAAGAGGAACTTGTAAGTCCATGGAGTTTGTATCCTGTGTTAGAGAAACGCCTGGGCTGCTAGCCTAAGCCATGCCTAATCATGGTGGAAACTTGCAGCATCACCATAGTGACATCTATGAAGCATTCTTCTTATAAAAAAGAGACACGTTGAGAAAAGAGGAAAGAGATAAAAAAGCACCATATTCCCATGGTACATAAGAAGAACTGCTGAGATGCTCATTGTCTGCTTGCCTTGTCATTTTGGTTATGGGAAAGCTCCTGTACCATGTGCAAGGGGTACCCCGTTGGCGGTTCTCAATGATATGCAAATACTTACAGCGACAAGAACTTAACTAGACCCAAAGTTGAGTATGCATGAGGTGTGGCCATCGTATTCAAGGGGCATGAGATTGCCAACTTATACTTCGTCAAGCATATACTCCAGCTTTGCCACTTTAACCTTAACCACTTCAAGATGCTTATGATAGAGGCAATGGGGGATAAAAGCTAACTAGTACCATAATTTTTGGAAGCTCTTTTTGAAACTTGTAATCCCTGCTTCCTTTACAAAAAGGCCTTTCTTCCACCATTATATGAGTCTCCACCTTCTACCTTTAGGCACCACTAAGAGAGAATAGTTGTCATTCTGTGTGCAGTGTTCCAAAGCTTATTAATTGATGCATATTGTGTTATTACTTACTCTTGTGCTACTTGTTTCTAGTCACCCTTGTGAACTTTGCAGGTGTCCTATGCATTATATTTCTACTCTATGAGGGACAAGCTGATTGCCACTATGCTATGTTTTCTGCATGTGAAACAAACAAACGTTTTTCAATGAATGTTATTCATGATCTTTTTTTGTATCTTTCCATGTTCCATACATAATTACTATGTCCTATTGTTAGAACTACATCTTTCATGCACATGTTTAGAGTTCTTTGATCCCAGCTTTCAATGCTTGCAAATGGTTGGATCTTTATTGTGAGGGTGCATGTCACCTCAAAAATTATTATTTTATCACTTACCTACTCGAGGACGAGCAGGAGTTAAGCTTGGGGATGCTGATACGTTGGAAACATATCTATAATTTTTGATGCTCCATTCTTGTTTAGTATCTACTTTGCTTTACTTGTCCACACTTTGAGGTACTTTTTACATGTTTTCTGGTACTAACTTATTAACAAGTTGCAATAGTGCCAGATGCCTGTTTTCTGCTGTTTTTGGTTTCAAAAAAGTTAGTAAAGAAATATTCTCGGAATTGGACGGGACGAAGGACAAAGTCAATTACTTTCCGTGGGGAACAAGAAGTCCAGAGGAGAGCCGGAGGGGCCATACAGAGGGGCCACCCCCCAGGCGCGACCACAAGTGGACCCTCGCCTGGCTAGGGTTTGGTGTCCCTGGCCGCCTCCTGGTCTCGCCCCTTCGCCTATAAGAAGCCCCCGATGCAGAAACTCTCGGTACCCGATCAAAAATCCACGAAACCGTCTGTAGCCGCCGACACCATCGTCCCTAGATCGGGGGGATCTGAAGCTCTTCCTGGCACCCTGCCGAAGGGGAGATCATCCCAGAGGCCTTATCTCCGGTATGATTCGTGAGTAGTTCCACCTTGGACTATGGGTCCATGTAGTAGCTAGATGGTTGTATCTCCTCCTTTGTGCTTTCATGTATAGATCTTGTGAGCTCCGTTCATGATCAAGATCTAATCTATTTGTAATCATGCATGTTGTGTTTGCGGGGATCCGATGGATATTGAGATTATTATGTTGGTTTGATTAATGGTTTTATCTTTATGATTCTATCATGTCTGTGTTGTTTGTGATCTTGCATGCTCTCCGTTTCTAGTGGTTATCTTGGCCAAGTAGTTGCTAGTGACTCCAAGAGGGAGTATTTATGCTCGATAGTGGGTTCATGCCTCTAGATTCCAAGGGAATTGACAATAATCTATTTGGTTGTAGATGATTATATATGCATCTAACTATGAGCCAACTTAGTAAAAACAAAACTCTGAGCTAATCGCATGCTTTGATCCAGTCGTGCAGCGAGAACTCAGCTGGTGAGTTCAATCTGTATTTGTTCAGTCGCAATGCTAGTCTGCTATTGCTACTAGGGAGAAAACAACGGTCTCTTGTTCATGGAACATGTGGACTGTTTACCTTACACACTTTGCTTAAAGCAGTTGTCTGTTGCTTGCAACTTAATACTGGAGGGGGTTCGGATGATAACCTAAAGGTGGACTTCTAGTCATAGATGCAGTTGGATGACGGTCTATGTATATTGTTGTATTGACCAATCAACCTCATAGGATCTTTCTGGCTAGTAATTTCATTGTTATTCCTTGCTCAGTTCCTGTCAATTGCCCCCCTGTAATTTGTTTACCCTTCATGCCATGTTGTTTATCTAAGGAGAGCACCTCTAGTGAACTATGGACCCCGGTCCAATCTTTACCATTGATACATCTTCCACTGTTACTTGTTTACTTGCTGCAAACCATTACCTTCCACACCATATGTTTAATCCTTTGTTACACCAAACTGGTGAGCTTGACAACCTCACTGATTCGTTGGGGCAAAGTCTTGAGTTTGTGTTGTGCAGGTCTCCACGTTGCTTGCAACACCTTTGAGGCGTTTCCTTCCTCCTTCAGGTTCGATAACCTCAGTCTCTACTAAGGGAAACTTGCTAATGTTCTCATCCCACCTTGCTCTTGGGGTTCCAACAAAATGTCCCACGTTAACACTAGGTGCACGCATCAGGCATGGCCTCGATCCACTTGGTGAACTTGTTGACTGCGACGAGGAGGTAGACGTGGCTTCCTTTTGAAGATTTGGGCAGTTTGCCAATCATGTCAAGGCCCCATTGGGCGAAGGGCCAGGCTAGTGGTATGGGCCTGAGCTCCGACCCTGGTGCGTGTGGCTTGTCCGCAAACCTTTGGCGGCCGTTGCACCTTTGGATGATGTCCTTAGCATCTTTCATGGCCGTTGGCCAGTAGAATCCAGCTCGCAGAGCTTTGGCGACTAGTCCTGCATGATGGACGCAGATGCCCTCATGGATGTCTTGGAGGATGGTTTTACGTTACCGATGGTGACACACCTTTGGAGCACACCCGAAATGCTGCGCTTGTACAACTCGCCATTGATTATGGTGAAGGCCTTGGACCGGCGAGATATGCTCCGGGCGTCTGTCGGGTCATCATGCAGTTCTCTATTAATCAGGTACCAAAGGTACGGTTACGTCCATATTTCTTCGATTTCCATGACCTGCATCAGGCTGACCAGCTCGACCTCGGTGTCGAGTTTTTCGGGTCCTTCATGTCCTTCGGGTGGCGCATCCCCCGAGTGCTCCGCTTCTTCGGGTGACCCCTTGGGGAATTTTCTTTTAATGGAGGGTACACAGATTTGTTCGAGGAACACACCTGGTGGGACCCGTGAGCAGGTGGAGCTGATGTTGGCGTGTCTGTCGGCATCCTCATTGCTTTCCCTTCCAACGTGCCGAAGCTCGCAGCCGCCAAAGTCTCCTTCGAGTGAGTTGTAGAGCGCGCGGTACGCGATCATGTTAGCGGTGTGGGCGTCGCACTCGTTCATCGTCTGTTGGACGACAAGGTTCGACTCACCGTAGATGACTAGGCACGTTGCGTCGCAGTCTTGGCCATCCTCATGCCATGGATGAGGGCTTCATATTCGGCTTCAGTGTTGGATGCTCGAAATTTTATCCGAAGGACGTATTTCATATTGTCACCTTGGGGGGGACGTCAGTATGACGCCGGCCCCTGCTCCGGCCTCGCGCTTGGAACCGTCGAAGTGCATCGTCCACGACTACGTCATGTTTGGAGTGTACGATAGCTGGATCTCCATCCAATGGACCAGGAAGTCAGGGAGGACCTGAGATTTGATGGCCTTGCGCCGTTCGTAGACTATGTCTAGAGGCGATAGCTTGATGCCCCACAGGGCTACGTGTCCCTGGCTTCGGGATTGTTCAGGATGTTGGAGAGTGGTGCCTCGTTGACGACCATTATCTAGTGCTCCTAGAAGTAGTGACTCAGCCGACGAGCCGTCATGAATATGCCGTAGGCGAGATTCTGGTAATGAGGGTAACTCTGCTTTGTTGGGGTTAGTACCTCCCTGAGGTAGTAGATTGTGCTTTGGACCCCATGGGTCTTGCCATCTTCGGGTCGTTCGACCACGAGTATGGTGCTTACCACCTGATGTGTGGCTGTGATGTATAGCAGCAAGGGATCGCATTCCTTTGGCGTGACCAGGACAAGCGAGGTGGAGAGCAACCGCTTCAGGTCTTCGAATGCGTCGTCTGCTTCGGGCGTCCACTCGAACTTGTCAGATTTGCGTAGCAGCTGGTAGAAAGGCATGGCCTTATCACCCATGCGGCTGATGAATCTTCCTAGTGCCGCGATACGTCCAGCTAGTTGCTACATGCCCTTGAGGTTCTTCGGCTTCTCCATGGTTAGTATGGACCGGATTTTCTTCGGGTTTGCCTCGATCCCTCGCTAGGGGATGAAATAGCCAAGTAATTGGCCCGATGGGATGCCGAAGGCGCACTTTTCTGGGTTTAGCTTGATCTTATAGTGCTCAAGGTTATCGAACGTGTCGTGGAGATCTTCGATCAGTGTCTTGGCCTCCTTGTTCTTGATGACTATGTCGTCGACATAAACTTGGATGTTGTGACCGATCTGGTTTATTAGGCACGCCTGCATGCACCTTTGGTACGTGGCGCCTGTGTTCTTCAGCCCGAAGGGCATGGTGTTGTAACAGAACACTCCGAACGGCATGATAAACGTTGTTTTTTCCTGATCTTCGACCTTCACCCGAATCTGGTTGTAGCCTGAGTAGGCGTCAAGCAAGGAGAGCTTCTCTCATCCCGCAGTCGAATCGATGATCTGATCGATCTGCGGTAGAGGGAAGTGGTTCTTGGGACAGTGCTTGTTGAGTGACGTGAAGTCCACGCACATCCGAAGGATGTCTGTGTCCTTTTTGGGGACCAGCACAGTGTTGGCTAGCCACTCGCTCTCCTTGATTTCCTGGATGAAGTCAGCATCGAGCAGTCCGTTGACTTCGATGCCGATGGCTTCAGCTCTTAGTTCAGACAATCGTCGGATGGACTGTTTGACGGACTTTTGTGGCATCCCGCTAAAACCACTACTAGAAAATCGCGTGTTAAAAATACTTGTGCATCATCATGACATCAGCATGCATCTAATTGATTAAAACTATTTTGCTAAAAGACCTACTTTGTTTTCTATATTAATATCCTCCCCCTTTGTTCAAATCAAACCGTCGGTCCAGCCGGATCTTTTATTTATCTAAAACTATTTACAAAATTTATTTTAAAATAACAGAAATAACAAAAACTATTATTTTGGGAAGGCAGTCCAGCCGGCCGGCCCAAAAGCCCAACCGGTCAGACCCCCTACTACCCGGCCCAAAAGAAAACCCTAGTCAAAATATCTAATCCTAAAACTACCCAGTACTATTCTACCCACCCTTCAGCCACCTCACCCCCTCCAATCCCATGGCGACACCTCACCAGCCCCACCCTTTTCCCTCCACCTCACCCAACACACCACACACACACCACTCAGCCGGCGCGCCACGTCACCCTGGGCCCCACCCCGCCACCGCACACACGCCACACCCCACCTGACCACTCCTGCCCAGGCTCCACCCCACCTGTCCGCTTTCCCTGCCGACAGCCCCCCGCCTCGGATCCTGCCCGCGTGGGCCCCGCCTCGACCCCCACCTTCCTCTCCCCATCGCTCTCCTCGCCGCCGCTGGCACACCCTCGCTCGCCCCGCACGGGAACCACGCCCCCGTCCCTCCCCTTGCAGAGCTCCTGCCACCGCCGCCCTATAGGCCCTCGCCGGCCTTCCCTCACCCTTCCTCTCGCTCCCCACCTCCCAGCGCCGATGACCCCCTCCTGCGGCCCAGCCCCCGATCTCCACCTCCCACCCTCCTTCCACGACGCCCGCCGCCGCGCCTCTCCATCCCCTCGCATCAGCCGCCGGGCTTTCCCCAACCCCGCATCAAGCCGCCGCTGCGCCTCCTCGCGGTCCCGCAGAACCGCTGCCGCCTGCACTCGCACCACCCGCGCCGCTCGCTCCTCTCCCATAGCGCCGCCCGACCTCCCTCCGCTCATCCCCGTCTGCTAGGCCGTCGACCGCCTCGTCGGCCACCTCTGCAAGCGTCGTCCCCCTCCGTTCCCGGCCTGCTGAGCCCCGCGTCGCATCCATCTTCTGAGCCACCGCCGGCCGTCTTCCGCAGCGGCGTGATGCCATTGTCCCAAGGTCGCTGTCCTCTGCGAGCTCCCCGTCGAGTTGCGCGCTGTCGCCGCTCGGTTTCTCTGCACCCCGCACCCCAGCTCCAGCCCAAGCCTCCTCCCCGGCCGCCCTGCAGCGCCTCAGCGCCTCGCCGCCCGGGGATTCACACCTTCCGAGCCGGCCTGCGCCTCGCACGACTCCTCGGCGCCCTTCCGTCTGTGCCAGCATCGCCTCGAGTCCCGCCCCCTCGCCACTATTCTGCTGCATGTCCGCTCTCCGCCGTGTGTGTGGTGTCCAGGTCCCCGACGCCTAGTGCCTTGCTTCTCCACGGTTGTCCCTATGCAGGGCATCCGTGTTGCAGCCGACGAACCGCTCTGTTGGCTTGTCTATCAATTTTGTTGAGACCATCTGAAGGTATGAGCATGTACCCTCTGCTTCTACGCATGTCCAGCTTCAGGTTCTGGTTGTGTGTAATCTATAAGCTCGTGTGTGTTTCAGGCAAGAACCTCGGCTAGATAAGCGTTTGTACATCATGCCGGTTTCAGATCACATTGTCTGTGTCCTCGTGCTGCTGGCCAAGACCCAAAGACCGACCCGATACGACGACCCGAATGCCAAGACCGACTCGATGGCGCGGATCCGACAAGATCTTTGCCTTGGAAAACCCAAGACCGATCCCGAACCTGACGCCGCGCCAAGTCCTCCTACCTGGATCCGACGCCCCGAGACTATCACGAGAAGGTGGAATGCCAAGGCCCTCGACACGGAACGCCGAACCCCGTCGAAACCCCGGACCAAGATCGTCGACCCCTATGTGTGAACCCCTTCCCGAGTCCTATTTTATAAAAATGTAATATAAACTTGTGCATCTTACATTATTCATGCTTGCATACTTGTCTGTGGTTTGGGGGCATTATGCCTATTCATCTCATAATTAAATATGGAGTGTTTATGCGGGATATACTTGTATTATACCGCCTCCATTTAAATCGGCATAGCGAACCGAAACCATGTTTTGTCTTGGTAATCCAACATTTAATTTGCGGGGTAGATAAATAACTTGAACCTATTAATTGGTTGACGGGACCCCGGTTCCACTTAATATTGCCTAATTGCATCGCATCTTTGCCATGTCATACATCATACATGCATCATGCCCGATCTTTTGTCGTAGTATTAAATAGTGCATCCGGTGTTTCTTCTAGTGCTTTGCTTCTTCACGGATTAGGCCGATGAGTTGATGTGAGTGTCGACCCAATCTTCGGATGAACCTTCGGCAATGTTTTCAGGCGAGCATCCCTTCCCCTTCTACCTATTTTGCATTTATAGTCTTTATTTCCTCCTGTTGATCTATTGCTATCTGTGTTGCGATGCTCTAGTTTCCGTACCCATGATATCCCTTGCGGCCTTATATTGCCTTGGACACATCCTATTACCTGTTGTTTGGTAGATCGTTGGACCTGCGCGTCGTAGTCGCTTGCTCAAGTGCTGTTGCATGTCGTCAAGTACCACAGTTGTTGGAGTATTGCCGCATGTTTAATGTTGTAGTTGATCATGGCTTTAATTACTGTTTAATAACTAAAATTGAAGTAGGTAAATGCAGAGGCACAGGTGGGCAATAGATGTTATTTGGTTGTTAACCGTCCACTTGTGTCCCGTAGGACCCCGAGTTCTTGACACCTGTTCCGAGATCGAGCGCGCTAACCACAGGTGGGGTGTATGGGCACCCCCATCGATTTAGTACCTGATTCCAAGTACTATACTGGGGGCCACAAAGTAGTTTGGGGCTTTATTACTATCCTGTACTTATGCCATGCTTTACTGCTTTATTTACGATTGTGCGAGGAGCACCTGTACTGTTTAGGATCGTGACACGTTTTCGCTGTATCGACAAGCCCAGTCACACTTTCGGGTTCCCAGTCGTTTACAGCCGTCTACACAAACCCTGAGTCCGTCTCGGAGACCGGCCGACTTCGTTGCGGGTAGCTTAGTGGGGTGGCCCCCCGTGCTTGCTTTGGGGCTGGGAAACGTCGTGTCCGAAACCCCGTCGACATACCGTTGGGTGTATGTTTTGTGATCTTGTACCTACCTGATCTGACAACAAGGGTGTAGGTGCATGTGGGAACTTTGGTGCACCCCTGCAGGGTTAAATCTTTTCGAGAAGCCGTGTCCGCGGTTATGGACGACTTGGAGCACAGTTCTCGATCATAGACAACTATAACAAAAGTTTACTGCTATAATTTGACTTGTATCCGATATGACTAGTAATCAGCTTCACTGCAACGGAATGGCTAAATAAAAGTACCAACAACTGCTGGGTTTGGGGATATCTCATGCTATTTGTATCTGACTAGTAAGTGTTGCAACTACAACGGAATGGTTAACTAAAAGTGCCCACTGCTTATTATATTAGGATGACTCATGCCATCTTTATTTGACTAGTAATTGCCGCAACTATAACTGAATAAATAAAACTGCCAACGGTGTGAGTTCCTCAGTTGACTTTCTCGTTTGGTCTCGAGGGGGAAATACCAGGATGGGTATGTTTGGTGGTAGTATCAGGATGGTTCCGAATAGGTCTTTCTTACCCCTCTCTAATAGCCGCTAGTTGTATCGAGTCTCTATAGGTTGTTTAGTGCATGCTGCGCTGCCGCTTCAGTCCACCATACCTATGTAGGCGAGGACCGCCGAATTCTAGCCTCGCCGTGTACTGGCCTCAGTACTGACCGCTCTCTCTTTTTCCTTTGCCCTTTGTCGGCACCCCTTTTGTTTAAGCAGGTTTTGAGATTGACGTCGTTAGCAGGGTTACCCTTCCGGCTTGGCCTGGGCAGGGTTATGGACGCCATTGGTTATTCTTCAGGGCTCTTAGCCCCATTTGCATCTTGTCCGTAGTCGGACGCTGTATCGTTTTCAAGGTGATTTGGATCTTTGTACTGTATATCTGTATTCTTGACTCATTGAGTCGCCGTTATATATATCTGTTCTGTGGGTTCCATCGTGGACTATTGTGTAATGATATTACTTAGTTTTCCACCCGCACGAAAGTGCCTGGTGGGCACCTTTGAATCGTTTCTATGCGGGTTTGGCGGGTTTCGCTAAAACTTGCACATGGCCGATTCTGAGGGTGTTACAACTTTGCATCTGGAAAAACATTGAGTGCATGCTCGGCGAATTCCCTAGGAACTCCTGGCATGTCCGTAGGACACCAGGCGAAGATTTCCCAGCGCTCACGAAGAAATTCGATGAGAGGGCCTTCCTACGCGGGGCTGAGGTCGTTGGCGATCAGTGCCGTCTTGGAGGTGTCCGTTAGGTGGACCTACACCTTTTTCGTGTTGACTGTGGAGTCGAACGACATGTCAGGTGCGTTTTTCCTAGAGACTGGGGGTGCCCCATTGTCCGTCACCTCTCAGAGCCTCGTCAGCTCCTCCTGCTTGCCGAACGACTGGGATATTCTGTTGAAGTCTCTGTCACAGTGGTCGGAGCGGGTGAAGCTGCCTTGTACGGTGATGACGTCCCTGGGTCCTGGCATCTTGAGTAGGAGGTACGCATAGTGCGGTACTGCCATGAATCTTGCGAATGCCACACGCCCGGGGATGGTGTGGTACTGTGATGGCCAATCCACCACTTCGAACTCTAGCCGCTCGCACCTGAAGTTTTTGGGCTTGCCGAAGATGACGTCGAGCCATATCTTGCCCATGGGATATATGCCCTTCCCTGGGACTATGTCATGGAACGTCGTGTCGGATTGTTCCAGGCTGCACAGCGGGATCCACATTGCTGCTAAGGTGCTTGCAAACATCAGGTTGACGCCGCTGCCGCTGTCCATGAAGACGCGACTAATCTCGAATCCTCCAATCTGTGCCTTGAGAACCAGGGCAGCATGACCTGGGCGACGGATCTGGCGGGGGTGATCCGAACAATCAAATGTGATACAAGACTCCATGCCACTTAGGTACTCAGGGATGTCCGACGGAGCGGTCACAGCCAGGATAACTTGGCAGGTGATGTTCTTTTGCACCCTTTTTGTTGGGCGCCCCTTTTGGATCATCAGGGCTCCCTTTGGTTGTGGGTACCCTCCTGCACCGTTGTTTGGTGCATGTGCGATTGCTGGATTCGACGGTCCTACGGGTGGTGGTGGAGGTGCTCCGTGGGCGATGTCACCTGGTGCAGGTGCGGGCCCAAACCTAGGGTTCACAATCTTGCGTCACATCTGGGTGAGGCCCTCGCTGAGTTTCTAGAACTCGTGACAATCCTTCAGCATGTGGCTGGCCTTCTTTTTGCCATCCTGATTGTCGATGTAGAAGTGGATGGTGCAAGGACCCAACAATTTTTCGTATGCTGAGGGCTCATCGTCATGGTTGCGACGTTGCCACGTCTGTGTGGGACGTCCTCCGTCGCGGAATTTGGCTCTGCGGTATCCTCCGCTGCTGCGGTTGTTGTCGTTGTGACGGTCGGCGTAGCCAGCCGCAACTATGTCGGGTCCGTCATGGTCGTCGTAGATGCGCGACCTTCGCTTGCTACGGCGTTCGCGCCTGCGGCCATAGTCATCCTCGTAATTCGAATGTGTTCGATGGAGGGAGTCCTCGCCATCTTCCCACCTGTTGGCGATGTCCATGAGGTGGTCGAGTGTCTTGGGTTTGATGCGCCCAAGTTCCTCCTTGAAGTCTGGGTGTTTGACACCATCCTTGAAGGCGTCGATCGTTTTCTCCTCGGAGATGTGTGCAGCGGAGTTCTTGATGTTGGACCATCATAGTATATACAAGCGAATTGATTCGCCTGATCGTTGGGTGCAGGCCTATTGTTCCTCGATCGAGGCTGTCCTCTTGCTGGTGCCCTTAAACTTTCGGATGAAACTGTATTCAGATGGAGCCTGAGGACAGGCTGCTGAGCCAGATTCGAGCTGCGCCTGTCAGCTCGAGCTTAAGGCATTGCATGGCGGTGTTCCTGTTACCACCGTGCAGCTTGACGGATGACAGGTGGTCGCTGAGCCAGGCTTTCGGGTCCTGTGTACCATCAAATTTTGGAGTCTCCGATGGGAGCTTGAAATTTTTCGGCATCCGTGTGCGTCGAACGGATCTACTGAAGCATCTGGCTCCACATAGTTCTCCGTCGTCCTCTTCCTCAAATTCGGTTGAGCATGCGCGCTTGGCGTGCGCCTTGTCGACCTTGCACTGAGCGAGATTGCTTCTAGTGTCGTAGTCGCTGCTGCGACGCCTTGGGCTTTTGCGACGTCGAGGCAGATCGTGCTCGTCCTCGTCGGATGAGGGTGTGGGGCTGCGGTTGAATCTGACCCTAGCTTTATTTTTCGGCTCCGCAGGACCCTCATCGTGGAGCGCAGCTCCGATGAGCCCAAGTCCGACTAGCGCGGACTTGTGCATGGCCATCTTCAGGTCGTCCTCCGGAGGCGGATGGGACGCGAGATAAGTGGTTGCTGCCATGATTGCAGCCTGTGGCATTTTCGGCGTAACGACATCGTTGGCGTCCATCGGCATGAAGGACGTGTTGAGGGTTCAGGTGACCTTGCAGCGTGTGGTGGGGTCCATGTGCTCTTTGCGAGAGCGATGTTTGTTGGCATGGTTGCTGTGCGAGCTAGAGCCTCCAGCGGCGGAGAGCGCAGCTCGCCGCGCGCTGGACTCCGATGCCGCCTGCTTGAGTTTGTTGAGGTCCTCCTGCATCTTTACCTGCCGGTTATGCTCGCCGATAAGGAGCAGGTGGTATGCCATCAGCAGATCCCGTGAAGCATTCACAGGTAGGATCCTATTGCCCGCCACAGCTTTGCGTACCTGGCGCGATCCATCCTTGTTGAGGTTGATCTTCTGGTAGGCGTTAGCGTTGCCTTCATTTGCCTAGACGTGCGGCTGCCCCCCGTTTCCTTCGTTTCCACCCTGCGGGTTGGGCGGTGGATTGGGTGGCGATACATGGGCATCCAAACCTGGTGGTTGTTCCACCTCGCTTTGGATGACCACGGCGCACTGATAGCACTCGCGGATTGGATCGCTGCTGCCAGATTTCGGATCCGGAACCGTAGGTTCCTTCATCTGATGGAGGGCCGCACAGATCTAAGTTGCAGCTGTTGCTATCGTATGACTTGTCTGCCAGCGTCGATGTGCGTAGCACGCCGGTATGCAGGGCCCACGAGGCGGGCCTGATGGATGGTGGCGGCACCCCCCTCTGGGAGGCGGAGGGTGCCGGTCTGCCCCACCTGGAAGCAGAAGCTCCCGAACAGAATCTCGAGCCCGTCGCCTACGGGCTCGAAATCCCTCATGGTGGCTGGCGAGTGGGCGGTGAAGTCGAAAGCGCCGAAGAGCTAGTGGCTCTCCATCTCCGAGGAGTTATAGGTCGCTTTGGTTGGGACTGTCACGATCACACAATTAGCGTCCCTAGTTCCCACAGACGATGCCAATTGACGAGGTTCGATCTCATCAATGCCCATTGTTATGGACTTGGGTTTTGAAGAAAATGGGGATGCTGGAGATCGCGGAACGGTTAGCAAACAAGCAACACGGGGACACGAATTTTACCCAGGTTTAGGCCCCCGGAGGGAAAACTCTACTCCTACTTGTCTGCTCTTGATTACGGTGGAACCGAAAGTTACGGGGGTGCGCAGATGCAATCTGGCGTGAGGTGCCTATGAGGTGAGTATGAGTCTTCCTCCTCGCCGTGCCCTCCTGGCCTTTATATAGATAGGCAGCTCTCGCGCATCAGGTCAAGTCGGTTACAGATTAGGGTTTACCCCTTTGAAATTCTATCTACTCTAGTCTTGCTCTCCAAGGATCCGAAGGCGTCATGGGCTTGGGCCACCCGAAAGTCTCCGGAGGCTGCATATGTTCTTGTGGGCCTTCCTTGGCCTGGACCAGGTATACTAATATCGCGTACCCACAGGGTATAACCATGTCAAAAGTAGTGCCAATTGCCACCTTGAAGGACATGTTGTTCATTGGCTGATGTAGCTCAAATTGTGTCATCTCTCTGACATCATCCACGTGGTAGCGAGGAGCCGGTGCATCATTCATCAGTGTTTGATCATTAGCCTGGACCTCCGTGGAAGCCATGCCGCTTCTCCGCTGGCTAAGATCTAATGCAGGATCATCACCCTGCGGCTGAGTTGACGTGTTGGAATTATGCCTTATAGGCAATAATAAAGATGTTATTATTATAATTCTTGTTCATGATAAAGTTTATATTCCATGCTAGAATTGTATTAAGCGGAAACTTTGATACTTGTGTGGTTTATGAACAACACCGTGTCCCTAGTACGCCTCTATGGACTAGCTCATTTATTAATGATGGTTAAGGTTTCCTAACCATAGACATGAGTTGTCGATTAATAATGAGATCATGTCATTAGGAGAATGATCTGATGGACATACCCAAATTAAGCAGAGCAATTAGATCGTGTCATCGTGTTCATCTTTTTAAAGCTTTTTCCTATGTCAAGTATTGTATTCCTTAGACCATGAGATAATACAACTCCCTGGTATCGGAAGAAAGCTTTGAGGTTATCAAACATCATCCTATGTGAGGGTGATCATAAAGGTGTCTCTCAGGTGATCGGAAAGTACTTGTTGGGTTGTATGTATCGAGATGGAATTTGTCCCTCCCGAGTCGGAGAGATATACTTCGGGCCCACTCCGTAATCGATATCAACACCGCTTGCAAGAACGTGGTTAAGGAGTTAATCACAAAGTGATATCGGATTACGGAACGAGTAAAGTACTTGCTGTGAACGAGATTGAACTAGGTATGCCGATGCCAACGATCGAATCTCGGGCAAGTAAAATATCGCGTGACGAAGGGAATACATATATGGGATTAATTGAATCCTGGAATCGTGGTTCATCCGATATGATCATCTATGAATGTGTGGGAGTCAATATGGGTTTCCAGATCCCGCTGTTGATTATTGATGGAAGATCATGTCTCCATATTCTCGAACCCGTAGGGTCACACACTTAACATGCATTGACGCTAGGATAGAATGGATGATTGGTTTATGAGTTTTTGTTCGGAGTCTCAGATGAGATCTAGGATATCATGAGAGGTTCCGGAATAGTCCGGAGAATAAGATTCATATAAAGGAAAGCAGTTTTTGGATTTCGAAATCGTTTCGGAGTATTCGGTATTGTACCGGAAGGTTCTAGAAGGTTCCGGAGTGGGACCAACGTGGGACCACTTGTCGGAGGGCTGCGTGGGCCTAAGGGGGAGTGCCCTGGCCGCTTTGGGCCAGGGGCACAAGGCCCCAAAGGCCCAGCCGGCCAAACCCTAGGGGAAACCCTAAAGGGATCTTCTAGAAGGAGGAGGGAAACTTGCCCCCCACTCCAACCCTTGGGGCCGCCGCCCTAGGGCTTGGAGGAGGGGCCAAGGGGGCCGGCCAGCTCCGTATATAAAGAGGGCAGGGGCTCACCCTCCCCCTCCTACTCCTCTAACCCTAGCCGCCGTCCTGCTGCCCTCCACCTCTCTCTCCCTCCCGACTGCGCGCAGGCGAAGCCCTGCCACAGAAACTCTCCACCATAGCACCACGCCGTCGTGCTGCAGATCCAATCCATCTCTCCACCCCACTTGCTAGACCAAGGAAGGAGGAGACATCGCGGCACCGTATGTGTGCATCTTTCGTAGGCGCCGCCACTTGCGGCGTAGGATCGGATCGGATCGCGAGGAGGAGACGGCTAGTACGACTACATCAACCACGTTCTGTTGAACATTTCCGCTGTGCGATTTCTTCAAGGGTATGAAGATCTCATCTATCTCTCTCGTTGATTGCATCTCCTAGATTAGATCTTGTCTTTCTTGTTCGCATCCGTAGAATTTTTTTGATTTACTATTTTGCGAAACCCTTCAGTGGTATCAGAGCTAGATCTATGCGTAGATGTGTTTCACGAGTAGAACGCAACATGCTTGTTGCGGGCGTTGATGTTTTATATTGCAAGCCTCTTGTTGTGTATTTCTTATGGAGCGGCATAGTGAGATCAAAGCGGTCCAGGCCAACTTTACGCGACCTCGTTCGCGAGACCGGCTCCGCACTTGACGTGTGGCTTGTTCCACACATGCGGCTAGTGGATGCCATTTTCTCTCACTATAGTAGTCATGGGATTTACACCGGATGTTAGCAACCATAATATTACCGTTGTGGCTTTCCGTAGGTAAGAATCGTTCTTAGCTTGTTACTCCCATAAGCCACATAAAACATGCAACAACAAAGTAGAGGCGTCTAACTTGTTTTTGCAGGGAGTGTTTTGTGATATGGTATGGCCCAAGACGTGATGTGTATGATGTATGCAATGATCATGTTTTGTAATATTTCACGACTTGCATGTTGATGAGTTCACAACCGGCAGGAGCCATATGGTTGTCTTTATAATTGTGTATGACCTGTGTGTTAACTTCTTATACGCCATGTAATAGCTTTACTTTATCGCTAAGTAGTTAGCAATAGTTGTAGTTGCTATTCGTGGTGGAGGCAATCATGGTGGAGTGATGGAGATCATGCTGGCACTCACAAGATGGAGATCATTGCGTGGAGATTGGCTATACCATGTCACATAAAATTATATGCATGTGATGTTTATCCTTTTATGTATCTTATTATGCTTAGATCGCGACGGTAGCATTATAAGATGATTTCTCACCTAAATATCAAGATAAAATTGTGTTCTCCCCATGTATGCACCGTTGCGAAAGTTCGTCGTGTTCAAGCACCTCGTGATGATCGGGTTCTATAAACTCTACGTTCACATATAGCGGGTGCAAGCCAGTTTTGCACACGCGGAAATACTTGGTATTGACTTGACGAGCCTAGCATGTACAGACATGGCCTCGGAACACACCAACCGAAAGGTTAAACATGAGTCATATGAATGATATGATCGACACTTTGTTGTCTACCATTGAAACCACATCTCTTCTCGTGAAGATCGGATTAGGTGTGGTGGATTTGGATCATGTTCACTAAACAACTTGAGGGATGTTGAATTTAGTGGGAGTTCATCTAGTAATTTGATTAAGTTGAAGTAGTTATCATGAACATAGTCTAAATTGTATTTGCAAATTTTGTAGATCAAATGGCTAAGTCCAACTTCAACTTCAACGTTTTTGCTGAGAAAGAAAAGCTTAAGAACAATGGGTCTAACTTCACCAACTGGTTCCGCAATCTGAGAATCATTCTCTGGCGGACAAAAGGACTATGTACTAGAGAAAGCGCTAGGTGACGCCCCTGCTACTGATGCACCGACTGATGAAAAAGCTGTTTATCGGTCATGCAAAGATGATTATGGAGTGATTAAGAGTACCATGTTGTTTGCTATGGAACCGGACCTTGAAAATCGTTTTGAGGAGTTCGCCGGCCGGGCCCTTTGAGATACTTGAGGAACTGAAAACCATGTTTCAGACTCAGGCCCGTTCTGAGAGATATGAGATCTCTGAGAAGTTCTTTAACTGCAAGATGGAGGAAGGGAGTTCCGTTAGTGAGAACGCCATTAAGATGTTGGGCTACACTCAACGTCTTGAGCAACTGGACTGCAAGATTCGAGAAGAGCTCAAGATTGACAGAGTTCTGCAATCACTCCCTCCTAGCTACAAAGGTTTTGTAGTTACGCACAATTAGATTGGTTCCACTGATACGATCACTGAGCTCTTCGCTAAGCTGAAAGCTACGGAGGTGGATATCAAGAAAGATAATCATGTGTTGATGGTCAACAAGACCCCTAGCTTTAAGAAAGGTAAGGGTGCAAAGAAATCCTTCAAGTAAGGCAGCGGCAAGCACGTTGCCCCTGCTGAGAAGAAGCTCAAGTCTGGACCTAAGCTGAACACTGAGTGCTTCTATTGCAAGGACAAGGGTCACTGGAAGCGCAACTGTCCGAAGTACTTAGCTAACAAGAAGGCTGGCACCATCAAAGGTATATTTGATATACATGTTATTGATGTTTACCTTACTAGCGCTCATTGTAGTGCCTTGGTATATGATACTGGTTCAGTTGCTAATATTTGTAACTCGAAACAGGTGCTACAGAATAGACGGCGGCTAGCAAGGAATGAGGTGACGATGCACGTTGGCAATGGATCAAAATTTGATGTGATGGCCATCGGCACGCTCTCCTTAGTTTTACCTTCGGGAGTAGTTTTAAACCTTAATAAGTGTTATTATGTGCCTGCGTTGAGCATGAACATTATATCTGGATCGTGTTTATTGCAAGACGGTTATTCATTTAAATCGGAGAATAATGGTTGTTCTATTTATATGAATAACATCTTTTATGGTCATGCACCTGTTGTGAATGGTTTATTTCTTCTGAATCTCGAAAGCAATGAAACGCACATCCATAACATTGAGGCTAAGAGATGCAAAGTAGATAGTGATAATCCAACTTATTTGTGGCACTGCCGTCTAGGTCATATTGGTGTAAAATGCATGAAGAAACTCCATTCTGATGGACTTTTGGAGTATCTTGATTTGAATCATTTGACACGTGGGAGCCGTGCCTCATGGGCAAGATGATCAAAACCCCGTTCTCCGGTATGATGGAGCGAGCAACGGACTTATTGGAAATCATACATACCGATGTATGCAGACCAATGAGTGTTTCGACACGCGGTGGATATCGCTATTTTCTCACTTTTATTGATGACTTAAGTACATATGGGTATATCTATTTAATGAAACATACATCTGAAACATTTGAAAAGTTCAAAGAATTTCAGAACGAAGTGGAAAACCATCGTAATAGGAAAATTAAATTTGTACGATCCGATCTGGAGGTGAATATTTGAGTTATGATTTTCTCACGCATCTTAAAGAAAGCGGAATCGTTTTGCAACTCACGCCACCCGGAACACCACATCGCAACGGTGTGTCTGAACGCCGGAATCGAACTCTATTACATATGGTGCGATCAATGATGTCTCTTACAGATTTGACGTTATCATTTTGGGGTTATGCACTAGAAACCGCTGCATTCACTTTAAATAGGGCACCATCTAAATCCGTTGAGATGACACCGTATGAACTATGGTTTGGTGCTCAACCTAAGTTGTCGTTTCTTAAAGTTTGGGGATGCGAAGCTTACATCAAGAAGTTGATGCCGGACAAGCTCGAACCCAAAGCGGAGAAATGCGTCTTCATAGGATACCCTAAGGAAACGATTGGGTATACCTTATACCACAGATTCGAAGGCAAAGTGTTTGTTGCAAAGAACGGATCCTTTCTTGAGAAGGAGTTTCTCTCGAAAGAAATGAGTGGGAGGAAGGTAGAGCTAGACGAGGTTATTGAACCTTCTCTCGAGTTGTAGAGTAGCGCAGCACCTGAAATTGTTCCAGTGCCATCTGCACCAACAAGAGAGGAAGCTAATGACGAGGATCATGAAACTTCAAACGATGCTACTACTGAACTTCGCAGGTCGACAAGGTCACGTACCACTCCTGAATGGTACGGCAACCCTGTCTTAAACGTCTTGTTGTTAGACAACAGTGAACCTGCAAACTATGAGGAAGCAATGATGAGCCCAGACTCTGAGAAATGGCTAGAGGCCATGAAATACGAATTGGGATCCATTAGCGAAAACCAAGTATGGACATTGGTGGACCCTCCTAGCGACCGTAAGGCCGTTGAGTGCAAATGGATCTTCAAGAAGAAAACAGACGCAGATGGTAATGTTACTGTCTATAAAGCTCGGCTTGTCGCAAAAGGGTTTCGACAAGTTCAAGGTGTTGACTACGATGAGACTTTCTCTCCCATAGCGATGTTTAAGTCCATTCGGATTTTATTAGGAAGTGCTGCATTTCATGATTATGAAATATGGCAGATGGATGTCAAGACTGCGTTCCTCAATGGCAACATTGATGAAGAGTTGTATATGATGCAGCCCGAAGGTTTTGTCGATCCTAAGGATGGTAATAAGGTGTGCAAACTTCAGCGTTCCATTTGTGGACTGAAGCAAGCATCTCGGTGTTGGAACCTTCGTTTTGATCAAGTGATCGCGGGATCTACAATAGAAGCGGAAAACATGGCTGCTTCAGAAGCGTCAAGTGAAGGTGTTTGGATCAGGAACTTCATCACTGAGCTTGGTGTGGTTCCAAGTGCCTTGGACCCACTGGAGATATTGTGTGACAACACTGGCGCCATAGCACTGGCTAAGGAACCAAGATATCATCCAAAGACCAAGCACATCAACCGCTGTTTTCATATAATTCGAGATTATATAGCAGATGGAGATCTGAAGATTAGCAAAGTACATACGGATCTGAATGTCGCAGATCCGTTGACTAAACCTCTTCCACGAGCAAAACATGATCAGCACCTTAATGCCATGGGTGTTAGATTGTTACCAGATGTAAACTAGATTATTGACTCTAGTGCAAGTGGGAGACTGTTGGAATTATGCCCTAGAGGCAATAATAAAGATGTTATTATTATAATTCTTGTTCATGATAAAGTTTATATTCCATGCTAGAATTGTATTAAGCGGAAACTTTGATACTTGTGTGGTTTATGAACAACACCGTGTCCCTAGTACGCCTCTATGGACTATCTCATTGATTAATGATGGTTAAGGTTTCCTAACCATAGACATGAGTTGTCGATTAATAATGAGATCATGTCATTAGGAGAATGATATGATGGACATACCCAAATTAAGCAGAGCAATTAGATCATGTCATCGTGTTCATCGTTGCGAAGCTTTTTCCTATGTCAAGTATTGTATTCCTTAGACCATGAGATAATACAACTCCCTGTTATCGGAAGAAATCTTTGAGGTTATCAAACATCATCCTATGTGAGGGTGATCATAAAGGTGTCTCTCAGGTGATCGGAAAGTACTTGTTGAGTTGTATGTATCGAGATGGAATTTGTCCCTCCCGAGTCGGAGAGATATACTTCGGGCCCACTCGTTAATCAATATCAACACCGCTTGCAAGCACGTGGTTAAGGAGTTAATCACAAAGTGATATCGGATTACGGAACGAGTAAAGTACTTGCTGTGAACGAGATTGAACTAGGTATGCCGATGCCAACGATCGAATCTCGGGCAAGTAAAATATCACGTGACGAAGGGAATACATATATGGGATTAATTGAATCCTGGCATCGTATTTCATCCGATATGATCATCGATGAATGTATGGGAGTCAATATGGGTTTCCAGATCCCACTGTTGATTATTGATAGAAGATCATGTCTGCATATTCTCGAACCCGTAGGGTCACACACTTAACGTGCATCGACGCTAGGATAGAATGGATGATTGGTTTATGAGTTTTTGTTCGGAGTCTCGGATGAGATACAGGACATCACGAGAGGTTCCAAAATAGTCCGGAGAATAAGATTCATATAAAGGAAAGCAGTTTTTGGATTTCGGAATCGTTTCGGAGTATTTGGTATTGTACTAGAAGGTTCTAGAAGGTTCCGGAGTGGGACCAACGTGGGCCCATTTGTCGGAGGGCTGCGTGGGCCTAAGGGGGAGTGCCTTGGCCGCTTTGGGCCAGGGGCACCAGGCCTGAAAGGCCCAGCCGGCCAAACCCTAGGGGAAACCCTAAAGGGATCTTCTAGAAGGAGGGGGGAAACTTGCCCCCCACTCCAACCCTTGGGGCCGCCGCCCTAGGGCTTGGAGGAGGGGCCAAGGGGGCCGGCCAGCCCCCTATATAAAGAGGGCAGGGGCGCACCCTCCCCCTCCTACTCCTCCAACCCTAGCCACCGTCCTGCTTCCCTCCACCTCTCTCTCCCTCCCGACTTCGCGTAGGCGAAGCCCTACCGTAGAAACTCTCCACCATAGCACCACGCCGTCGTGCTGCAGATCCAATCCATCTCTCCACCCCACTTTCTGGACCAAGGAAGGAGGAGACATCGTGGCACCGTACGTGTGCATCTCTTGGAGGCGCCGCCACTTGCGGCGTAGGATCGGATCGGATCGCGAGGAGGAGACGGCTAGTACGACTACATCAACCACGTTCTGTTGAACGTTTCCGCTGTGCGATTTCTTCAAGGGTATGAAGATCTCATCTATCTCTCTCGTTGATTGCATCTCCTAGATTATATCTTGGCTTTCTTGTTCGCATCCGTAGAATTTTTTGTGATTTACTATGCTGCGAAATCCTTCATGACGACCTTTGGCTAATTGCTTCCATCAGCTTCTTCACCCCAGCTAGGTCCTCTTCTATCTTGTCGATCCGGTCCGCCTCACTTCCCTTCTTTCTCTGAAGGCTTCTGTAACTGTCATCGTACTAGGGAAACCCTTTCTTCCACGTAACACCGACGCCTTTTCCTCGTGTTCATCCAGGTTTTTTAGGATTCTTGAGGGCATGTGTCAGCTCGTCGTTCTCTCTCGGGCCGCAACAATCCCAATTGAGCTGCGTTCATTGCTTTAACAAGTTCTTTGGAGGGTATTAGAATTTTTTCTTAAAATAATGTCTTCCCTGTTTCTAGGTCCAACGATCCCCCGTGCCCGTACCACCAGTGCTTTGACCTCTCGGGCCATCCATCTGTACCAGGAGTGATCCCTATATTTCTCATGTCCTTCTCCATAGTTTCCCACTTAGGCACGACACTCTTGTAGCCACATGTCCCCAATTTATGGTGGTATTTATTTTTGGCAGCATTTATGGAATTCTTTTCTGACTTTGCCTTGGCTACAAAAGATAGCTTGTATGTTACAAAATCAGGCCACTGTTTTCTCAACTTCTCGTATGCTCCTTTGAATTCTGGAGTTTTCTTTTTTGTAGGGGTTCGTAGCATGGAAAACAAAAAAATTCTACCGCATGAAAAAACTGAAGCCAAGATCTATCTACTAGATTGTAGCAACGAGTCGATTAGAGTACTCACCCTCGAAGATTCCAAAGCGGTTAACGAGAGCAGATTCTCGTGGGTGATGTAGTCGTTCACTTGCCGATCTCAAGATCGCGTAGACGATCCTTCCGTCGCCGTGTTCCGGCCGTGCTTGCACGGTCGGTCACACGTTTGGTACTCGATGAATACCTTCCTCTCCCTTGTTCCAGCAGGCAATAGAGGTTGTAGTTCTCCCCTCGCGATTTCGGCAGCACGACGGCATGGTGTCGGATTTAGAGGGTAGATCTCAAAGGGCTTCACCTTAAGCCAAAGCGGGTAGGATGGAGTAGTGGGGTTCCCCGGGGTTCTAGGGTTTATAGGACGGAGAGGAGGAGGCGTGGGCCGGCGGAGGCTTGGGAGGTGGCGGCATGGCGGCTAGCGGAGGTGCGGGGTGGTGTTGTGTTGTGTTGGAGAGGCAGCCCCTTCCCCTCTATTTATGAGAGGGAGGGCGGCTAGGGAGGGGAGGTCGAATCCTCCCCCAACCCCCTCTCCTCCTTGGCGCGTGGTGGAGGGATAGGAGGTTTCCTCTCCTCCCTCCACCAGGATACATTGTCCCAGTTTGACTTTTCAAACTTGCCTTTTGACTTTCAATTTTGGATTTTGATTTCTCTCTTTTATTTGCACATCCCTTTGACCTAGTACATGATGCAACCATTACACTTTTTCATGACTCATTCATGTACCGTTCCCCTTCCGGTTCGGTGAACCTTCTAGACCCTTCTAGATCATTCCGGTGAAAACACTGAAATCATTCCCGAACTCCGGAATTGCACTTTCCTTATATGAATCTTATTATTCGGACCATTCCGGATCTACTCGTGATATACCGGATCCCAAACGAGAATCCTAACAAGATTCGGTCTTCTACTCACATTCCATAGCTACTAAACAACATTGAATCCTTAAGTGTGTCTCCCTACAGTTCGTGAATTATGCAGACATGACCGATACTCTTCTCTGATCAATAACCAATAGAGGAATCTGAAAATTCATATGGCTCCCAAATATTTCAACGGTTACATTGCGATCGAATGAACCATTTACATATGATAACAATTTCCCTTTGTCTCGCGATATTTTACTTATCCGAGGTCTGATCGTCGGTATCTCTGTATACCTAGTTCAACTTCGTTACCGATAAGTACTCTTTACTCATTCCTGTGATATGTGATTCCTTATGAGCCAGTCACATGCTTGCAAACTAATTGGATGACATTCTGATGACCCACAAGTATAGGTGTTGTATCATAGTACTTTTGATAAATATGAGTGTCGATTCCAACGAGGAGCAAAAGGTGTTGACTAGTGGTATGGAGCAGGAAATCTCTGTAAATATTTAGCAAACGGATTTTTAAGGGTTTTCTGATAAAGCAACAAAACAAAGTGCAAGTAATAAAGACAATGAACAACTGGAGCAAGTGGCCCAATCCTTTCTTAGCAAAGGACAAGCCGGTGGAAATAGTTATAAGGACCAAACATTCTCGAGGACACATGGGAATTCTGTCAAGTGCTTTCACTTCAAATAGCTGAGTACCCTTCTTTGGTTTTGTAAGTGTTGTGTGGATGAACCTGTGCTAATGTACCGAGCTTACTTGGACTAATACATACTTGTGATTAAACCCCCTACAAGCATCCGCAACTACATGTAAGTAATTAAGATATAAACCTAACCACAGCCTTAAACTCTGAGATCCTACAATCCGGCAACAGGGTTTCAGGTTTCTGTCACTCCGGCAACCCCACAATTAGTAGCCAAATACACAATGCATTCCCCTAGGCCCATAAATTGTGAAGTATCATGTAGTCGACGTTCACATGACACCACTAGAAGAATAACACCACAACTTAAATACTAAACCATTGAATAATATCTCAACACAAATCCACTACTAGCAACATGACTTCTCCCATGTCCTCAAGAACTAAACAAACTACTCACGAGACATCATATGGATCAAGATCAAAGATGTTATGGTGATGAATAACAATCTGAACATAAACAATAATCCAATGGTTCCACTCACAAGCATCAACTACAATAGTAATCAACACCGGGAAAGTTTCCCCTAAGAACTATGCAAGTATTCAACACGATTGTTACAACGGGATGGAGTGGAGATGATGGTGCTGGTGGAGACGATGGTGATCCCGATGAAGCCTAGCTTGATGACGGTGTTGATGGAGATGATCTCCCCTCTACGGGATGGAATTTCCCCGGCAGAAATCTGTCTGCCGGAGAGCTCTTTCTCTCTCGGTGTTTTCCGCCCCGCAGAGGCGGCGGAAATCTTTCTATGGTTGCTCCCCTGGTATTAGGGTTCCGAGAGGAAGATATAGGCGAGAGGGCGGAGTCAGAGGCCGGCCAGGTGGACCACACCTGCCCTAGGCACGGCCCAGGGGGTACCCGCGCCTAGGGGGGTTGTGGGACCTTTGTGGCCCAGCTATGCCTCCCCTTCTGGCTTCCCGCGTCTTCTAGGAAAATATGATTTACCAATATTTTCTGATCTTCACAAAATTACATCAAAACACCTCTCTTTCCATCAGAATCGTGACTCCGACAGTTCATTCTCCAAGAATCATCCAACATGCAAAAACAAATGAAAAGACATAAGCAACACCTCATAATAAGACATATATTAATGAATAGAGGCAAATTATGATATAAAATGGTGATGCAAATTGGACGTATCAACTCCCCCAAGCTTAGACCTTCGCTTGTCCCCAAGCAAAAAATGAGCTCAGTAAACATGTCCAGAGGTTTATGGAGTGAAGTGTCGATAAAAGAATACAGACAAGAAGCATCACACTTACCATTACACAACTCATAGAAGAAAGTAACTCACCATTATATAACTTAGCTTGCAACAAGTATAGGAGTCACAATAGAGATGCATAAAGATAAATCATAATTGGAATTGGCAAACTTTGTTCTTGGTCAGAGAACAGCTAGCAAACAGTTTCACAAAAAACTTTTTGAAGACGTTTTACAACAGGAGCACTCTTTCCTCAAAAGGTTTTTCACAATGATAGCTTTCAAAGAAATACTCAATAGATAAGAGTTTTGTGCAAACAAGGAAGATAAAGAACATGATTGAATAAATCATCATATGAATTCTTGAAACACAACAACTCAAATGCTTGCTGGAGATAGAGAGGAAGTAGGTTTACTGACTCATCTTGGAAATAGGAGAAAGGTCCCTTCATAGAGGGAAGCAGGGATTTCAAGTCATAAAGAGCTTATAAAATATTATGGTACTTACTAGCTTTGAGCTCTCATTGCCCCTATCATAGGCATCTTGAGATGATTAAGGTTAAAGTGAACAACGATGGAGTATATGCTTGGCGAAATATAAGTTGGCAATCTGATGTCCCTTGAGTACGAGGGCCGCTCCTCATGCTACTCAACTTTAGTTATGGTAAGTTCTTGTCATTGTAAGTACATGTGTATCATAAAGAACCGCCAACGGGGTACCCCTTGCACATGATATAGGATCTATCCCATAATCAAAATGACAAGGCAAGCATACAGTGAGCATCTCAGCGATCTTTTTATTTACTATTTGCATAGATCTTTATTGAGGATTCTTCACAGATTGCTCACTATGGTGATGCTGCAAGTTTCCACCATGATTAAGCATGCCTTAGGCTAACGGCCCAGGCGTTTCTCTAACACACATACATAACTCCATGGACTTACAATCTCCCTTTTTATTTCACACCGGTGAAAACGCAAACAAAAGAGCATGATATCAACTGTGTACAATGTACATGTGCAATGTTGAAAACGTTCCCCGTGACAGCACGGTTCTGCTAATCCCAACGTATAGATGCAAGCATATACAACTTCGATGACACAATGGTTCAAGTTTATTAGGGGCAAGAAAATAAGGTGTGCCATCAAGTTCGTGACAGCTTTACTAACTAGTTTTCACATAACAAAATACTTTTTAATTCGAAAGATAGATGAAGCTTGGGAATTTGCTTGGAATAGCAATAATGCTAATAGGTAGATATGGTGGACACAAAATATCATAGGTTTTGGTTCAAAGGGATTGGATGCATGAGAAGTATGCCTTCTCAAACATGTTTTTGGCTAGCAAGGCTGGGTAGCAAGCAAAAGAGTTGAAGGAAACAAAAAAACCTACAAGTGATAAAGCCAAACATGCAATCTTCCTTTGAGACACAAAAGATCTTTAATAAAGAATACTAAGCTTATGAGCCAATCAAGAAAGAAAATGAATGATACAAAATACCTGTAAGCGTTTTTTATTTTCCTCTCAAACCTCAAAAAGTGTTGCTACTGACCAGAGCTCGGTTTGCCAAAACCAATTTAGAGTTACTTGATGCTCCCAATGTGATGCCAATACTGATCAACAAGATCAGTTATATAATAGAGATTGCAAACTAAAATAAGAAGTGCAAAAAGTAAAAGATGAGACTTCTCATTAATATTCAATAAAGGCACTCACACCAAGGGATACATAAATAATCAACTAAAGGAGAGATACCTCCACATGCAAACCAACCTATAAGATAACTTCTCTACCAAAGATATGAATCAACTAAAAAGGTAAAAGATAAAAGATAATGATGTGATACCACGACACTCCCCCAAGGTTGGAACAAGCCAAGGGGATGCCAAACCTGATGAAGAATTACTCCTTTGGTGGTGGTGTTGTTCTCTTGTCATCATCAAACTTCCAGTGTAAAGGTTCCCCATCCAAAAAGGACGTCCTGGTTTCCACAATCCTGAAACTAGCAGCAGAACTTATGCGATTAAATCTAGCCCCATACTCATAGTTTTGATTTTGTATGTCGTAGAGCTGTGCTTGTAATTGGTTGGTGGTCTGACGGAGCGAGAAAATTTTGTCTCGGATCTCAGCAACTTCCTCCACGTGCTTGACGATGAGTTCTGAACTTATCTTATGGATGATATCCACTTCGCGTTTCGCCATCTTCTTGTACCTGAAAACTTCCCATTCCAATGCCTCCATTCTGTCTTCCAGACTGCCTTCTCCTTTAAGGCCTCGAACTTCCTTCATATGCACCTTCCCATCCTTGAGAATCAACTCTTTTGGATGAATCTTCAACTCATACATGTACGGGTTGATGGCATCCGCAGAGGGATCCTCCATGGGTGATCTAGAAGAAGACATTGTGACTCCAAAACTGAGAATCTGCCTGACAGAAACAGATCGAAATAGAAACACGATGAGTACACCATACAAAAACCTCGGGGGACCCGGCGGGTTATATATTACGACGTTTCAAAGAATAAGGAAGGTGTTGGTACGAAAATGAGGCGGAGATGGAGCTCGGCGGACTCACACCCCCTCCAGGCGTGACCAGCTGGGAACCGCGCCTAGGGTGGGTGTGGCCACCCTGGCCTCCGTTTCCTCCTCTGTTTCTTTTCGCAACCTTCCATATGTATTAAAAACATCAAAAATATAAAAAGATTGGGTTTTCACGAACCTTCCATTTTCACCACTTTTACCTACTCAAAGACGGACTCTGCAGATTCTGGTGTTTGGTTTCTGATAAATTCTTTCGAAGTCACCATTTGAATAATATCAATGTGTTTGTTATAAGAATCTCCAGAAATATAATGTTTTAGTCTTTGACCATTCACCACCTGTGTTGTGTCATCCCTCAAAAAAGATATTTTGATAGCACCTGAATGATATACTTCCTTAATAACAAAAGGTCCTTCCCATTTTAAGAGTAGTTTCCATGCAAAAAATCTGAGACGAGACCTATACAAAAGAACTTTCTTACCAACATGGAACTCCCTTTTGAGAATTCTCCTATCATGCCATCTTTTTACTTTTTCCTTAAAAAGTCTTAGCATTTTCATAAGCTTCCCTTATCCACTCATCTAAGGTACTCAAGCCAAGCAATCTTTTCTCACCAGCAAGTTTAAAATCTCTATTCAATTCTTTCACTGCCCAATAAGCTTTGTGTTCTAATTCTAAAGGCAAGTGACAAGCTTTCCCATAGACCATTTGGTAAGGAGAAATCCCCATAGGATTTTTATAATCGGTTCTGTAACATCCCAAAAATCATGATTTGTAAAGCTTGCATATCATTCATGCATTCATAAGCATTTGGATCATTTTTCAAACAAGAATTCAAAACAGAAACAAATTGTTGCCTAATATTTTATGTAGATAAGGCAATGACTTTATTTCTACTCTCTAATATGGGACTACTTTATTTTAACCAGAAAAGGTTTGAATATAGGTTTGAATGTTGTTTCCCAAAGCTTGGTAAGAATTTCAAAACAAACATATGAATTCAAAATAATTCTTATGCCTATTATAAATAAATCATTAAGGCATGGTTTTATTTTAAATTCAATGGGCCAATGTAATTTGAGGGAACAACAATGTTTTATATTCAAATATGTGCATGGTTCACTCTACAAAAATCCAGAGAAAATTTGAATTCAATTTCATTTGAAAAGAATTTGAAAATGATTTCAGAAAATCAAAACAGAAATAGAAAAAAATAAAAGAAAAGGAAAAGGGCCAGCGTTGCAAACTGGCCCAGTACTGGAACCAGCCCATTAGCCAGCCCACCCAGGGTTCCCCTCTCCCTCTGTTTCTCACCCACGCGCACACCCCTCCCTCGCTGACACCCCGGACCCACCTACCCCGTCAGCGTCGTCCCCAAACCCCGCCCCCACCCGGCCTCGCCGTTTTTTCCTCCTCCTTCACTATCGCGTCTTAATTCGAGTAAATGCCGAAGATTTCGTGCGCAATCCCTGCCCCTGCTCTGGCTACTTAATTGCCTCCCCCTCACGGCCATTTCCCCCAACACAACTAGCCTGAAGCGCCGCCAGGCTCCACAAATTTTGACCTACACCGCCGCACCACCGAAGAACTCCGGCGAGCTATCACGGTGAGTCTCGAGCGCGCCTTGCCCTCTGGTTCACACGAACTGCTTCGCCATCGCCTTGCGCATCTTCTCATGTTTTCAATTTGTCCTGAATCTCCCTAAGTCGTTGCCCTCGTCAACACCTGCAAACGCCCGAGGCTTAGCTCAACTCCGATGAGCCATTTCTGTGAGCCCCGTGTTCCCCTCTGCTCTGGTTCACGCAACTGTGTTCGCTAGTGTCTCACACATCTGTTAACGCTTGCCGTTTGATTCCTTGTGCCCTAGGTCGTCGTCTTCGACTCCGACAGTGAGCACCCGACGCGCGGACGAACTCCGACAAGGTTTTTCTTCTGTGTTCGTGCGCCCCGACCCTGTCCACCTACATGTTGAGCATCTCCACGTCCTCGCGACCTCGGTAAGCACTAGCACACCCCCTGCACCTCTGACCTCGCCGGCGTGTCACCGCCAGAGCCGTCGCCGCCGCCTGCGCCATTCGCGCCGCTGAGTTTTGGTCGATCAGATCTGATCCATTGGATCTGGATCCTAGGGCCACGATTAGATTTTAGTTGAAGCGGTACGAATAGATCTGGACCGTGCATCGTTAGTTAGATCCTGCGGTCCGCGAGCATGATCCGGCTGAACCGGTACGCACCAATCAGAGGCTGCCGCGTGGCTAGGTTTTAGATTTAAAATCTGAATTTAGATCTATTAGTTATTTAAACTTGTAAATTCAATAACTTCTTCTCTGTTTATCCAAAAATACAAATAAGTTATCAATGGAATCACAAAAATAAATCCTACACATCTATGAGCTTAGTTTTGTATTTTGTTTCTGTTAAAATGGAATTTTATGCAGAGACATTTGTAGGCATATTTTGTGTATAAAAATTATTTGGAAAATGTTTTAAAGGCCAAATCAAGTTTATTTGGTGTATAATTGTTTTGTTTATTGTTCAGTACTGTTTTACTTGTCTTATTTGGTTTGGAAAAATCATCACATGGCATTTGCATGCATTCATATATTTTTTTCTTGATTATTTGAAATGTGAAAAATTTGGTGCTATCATTTTATGTGTAGATTTTGGTGCTAGTGGTGATTGTGACTGTGAGGATTGTTGTTACTCACCCAACTACCAAGGCAAGTGGTGCTTCATACTTTGTCCCAATATTTTGACTATGCATTAGAAATATTTGTATAGGGCTTGCATGATAATTTTGCTAAGTATCTATATGCTATGCTTGGGAAATCCTAGTAGTTTTAGAATTGTTAGAATTTTCTCTAAGTTAAATACTTGCTATTGCCATGCTTAGCCTAGCTAGTAGCAACCAAGGGTGGATCATATACAAGCTATGGAAAAATATTTCTAAGTCTTTGACTTATGTTTTTTGTTTAATAAAATAACTAAGTGAATGAAACACCTGGGTGGAATGGTAATTGCTTGGTGGATTTTGGTTGAGTGGTTACCAGGGCCCATTTTCCAATGGTCTGCCCTGTGTATATCACTTGTGGAATTCCACCCAGGAACAAAGGGATTTGAGATGCCATATGTTAAGAAGCTTCTAGTGCAGCCACATGGCATTATGGGCTCTGCCTGGATCATATAGGTTGCAATAACTGTAGAGGTACCAATCTTTAATAAGATAGAGCCCCCTGTGTTTACAATGCTAGTCCCTGGATCAATAGCTAGCATCCAAAGTTTAGATGTAATATCAAGAAACAAAGTTCATAACATAACTTTATAACCAGGAATAACATAATTTTATTACATCATACATAGCTCATTTGGCTATTACATTACATTGCAGCGGAATAACTATAGTCATGGGGTCCTTCATCTTCAAAATTTCCACAGGCAGATGTTGGTTGTAGACTTTGTAATCCTAATCAAACAATCTTCACTAAAATCAATCAAACCTGCAACATACAAGTTACAGCCAGAAAGGGTCAATACATTTGAATTGTATTGGCAAGTGATACTATGGTAGTATAGTGGATTCTATCATCTATATGCATTTGGCTAAGTGGGGTTGAGGCTTGCATTGCTCAAAATATATTTTTCCTTAACATTTGAAAATACTAAGTTTTGCTTGGCAAAATCATTTTTCTCATTCAAAGATTTGAAGATTTCAAACAACCCTTGTTCAAACCACAAGATTTTAACTTAGAAATTTGAATGATGAGATTCTTGATTGCTTCCATGTCTTGATGCTCAAAATTGTCCTTTACCAGGGACATGGCTAAGTACTTAGATTTTTACACTCTGCAGAGGTGGTGCACTTTCCCCACAAGACTTGGTTTCCCAAGACAAGATCTTTCAGAAGCCATCCCTTAGACCAAAATGGACGCGTTCCAACCTATCAAACACTACCACCCTCTGTCCATATGGCTAAGTTCTTGCAACCTATATGATCATGGCAGAGCCCATATTGCCAAGTGGTTGCACTTGAAGCTTCTCAACATTTGACATCTCAAATCTCTTTGTTCCTGGGTGGCCATCCACAAGTGAGATACACAAGGTAAACCATAAAGATGGGCCTTGTGAACCACTCAACCAAAAACCACCAAGCAATTACCATTCCACCCAGGTGATTCATTAACTTAGTTGTTTTATTAAACAAAACATAAGTCCTCAGACTTAGAATATTTTTCCATAGTGTGAATATATATTCCACCCATGTTTTCTATTAGCTAGGCTAAGCTTGGTAGTAATAGAAATCTTAACTTAGGAAGATTTCCACTAAGGTTTCATCTACTAGGTTTTACTAGCAAGGTCTATACTTTAGCAAAAAAAATCCATGCAAGTTTTACTTAGCAAAATTACTAATGCATAGTGAAAGTAATGGGATAAAAAGTATGAAGCATCACTTGCATTTTTGGTAGAGTATGGGTTCACTCCTTGTCCTTGCAACAATCACACTCTTCAAGTCACTACAAATCAACCAAGCAAGGCACATACTCAATCTACCAATCAAGCAAAACAACACATAAAATGACAAAGTGAAAGTAATGCATGCAAGCATGTCAAGCTTTGTTTTGTTTGGAAAGGTGGTTCCTAATGGGTCATAAACTTTTGAAAACACCTAATGGTCATTTTGTAAAGTGGCAAAGTCATTTGCAAAAGGTTTCACTACAAAAACCATTTTCAAAACAAAGTATCATTTTATGTGGCGTAGAAATATTTTTACCAAGGCATTAATCTCCATGGTTCACCAAATATGTTTTCAAACCATAAAACTTGTTGTTTAGGATCAGAGAGTTTAAAACAAAACATTTCCCAAAAGTTTTCCTTCAAAAATATTTTTAATAAATAAACCACATTTCTATTTGACTAGAAATGGTTTTAAATCAAAGAATTATTATTTTGTTTCACCAAATACATTTTTGAGTCCACAAAGTGTTTCCTAATGTTAGTAGGTTCAAATAAATCCAATTGCCAAAGATTTTAACCCCAAATTCATTTTTAAACAATTTTTACATCCTTAACAAGCATACAAATGTTTCTGCAAAAACAAACACTCTAAAAGATACTATTTGCTAAACCAAAGGCATGGTTTGCTAGGGTTTGTTCCACTGATTCCAACGGTATAAATTTTGTAAAATTTGGACGTGTGGTTTAAAAGTTATAGGGTTTTCAAATCTGCAAACAAATCTGTTTTCAACTCTGTTTTTAAATCATCAGCTGGACACGCGGCGACTTCCTATTCGTCGGTACCGTTTCGGTTGGATCACGCGACGACAGCCGTTGGATTTAAGTTAAATCGTGCGGCGCGCAGAGGCTACTTACCGCTTTAGTTAAGTTCTATCGTGGCCATACGATTACGATCTAACGGTGCTAGGCACACCAGCCACAGATGGGCGGCGCTGCGGTGGCTACTGGCGGCGAAGCTGTCGGTCGACGATGGTGCCGATGCTATAGGAGCTGAGGGAGAAAGGGGAGATGCTCACTGGGCTCAGGGGGTCACGGCGATGCTCAACGTGCTGATGGTTCGACGAGGGGCGCGCAAGGTTGCAGTTAATTGCTCGCCAGAGACTTGGTCGGCGTCAGATGGTCCTGGAGCTCGTCGAGGGTGGAGCTGTGGTTCGCCCCGAGGGAAAATGAAGACGCAGTTAGTCGCGCAAGATCAAGGCGAAGCTTCTCGCGTGAAAGAGAGGGCTCGGGGTGGTCAGTTCTTACCAGGAAACGTCGCCGGAGATACTTGCAGACGCTGCGGCGCTCGGAGCTTGTCGGAGTCGATGTTCTGGGGCACCCGCGGTTGAACGGAGGGCACGGACAGAAGCGCCAGGGGATGGGGAGTGTGCGTGCTTGGTCAATGAGGCAAGGGGAGGCAGGGTATGGCCGGAATCGAGAGACAAGCTCGTCGGAGACGGCGGCGGTGTAGAAGGAATTTGCGACAGCCTGGTGGCTCTCGAGGCGTGGTATTTGGGGGAAAATGGAAGAGGAGTAAGGGGGATTTATCACGCGTGATCACTACGAGGTTTAATCGCGGCATTAAGGCGAATTGACGACACGAAATCACTGCCAGAAACGGGGAAGAACGGGTCGCAGCGGTGGAGACGATGAACAGGAGAAGTGGGGTCCAATCGTCAGTGGAAAAAGAAGTGAGAGGGAGGTCCACTGGTCAGCCTCTGCATGGGATAGAACTTGAGTACGAATCATTTTTCTTCGGGGAGGGAAACTGGGCTGGTTGGGCCTTAGTGGGCTTGGCCGGCTGGGCTGGCTGTTGTTTCATTTTTTTTGTTTAGAATCTTTTTCCTTTTCTAATTCTTTTTCTGTTTTTGAAATTCAAACAATCAAACAACATTCAAACACTCACCAAACTTGCAATTAAGTTTTGGTTCTGTTTATCAACATAAACCAAATCCCAAAATAAAATAATATTTTTTTGGATCCATTCATTAATTAAATAAAATGGATCTTTAGTTATTTAATAAAATAGGGTTTGATTTAATTAATAAAATTTCCATTTGAAATCCAAATATTTTCAAAACCAAATCAGTAAGTTTTATTTGAAATAAAAGAATACTTGGAAACTTGTTTAAAACAAAATAACCTTTTATTTTATGGTCCATTAATAATTAAATAGAATGGACCTTAGTTATTAAATCAAATAGGATTTGTTTTATTAAAATATTTATTTTGAAATCTAAAATAAAACCAAAACACTTCAGTAGGTTTTAATTAAGAAAATAAAATACTTAGAAAACTTATTTAAAATAATTTAATAAGTTTTGATGTTTTAATTAAAATGGTAAAACCTTTTATTTAAATAAAATTTGGATATTAATTCCTTATTATTTTATTTAAATAAACCTTTACTATTTTTAATCAAAAAACATTTTATTTTAAATACTTGGCCAAGGTTTAATTTGGCTCTGTAAAATAATCTTTATTTATAAATCCACTTTTTCTTTTGAAAGCCAAAACCTTTTATTTAAAAGATCCAAAATAGTTATTTTAAATATTCAAAATATTTTCTTTATTAAATGTTTATCTTTTTAAATCCCTTTAGGATTTATTTGATCCAAATTGGTTTGAGGTTCCAATTGAATTCAAATTGTTTCTTCTGGCCCTGAAAAACAAACAAAGTTTTATTTTTATTCATTTATTTTCACATTACAAGATTTGGAAAATCTTGGGATGTGACAATAACTTAGCCAAATGGACAGTTGGTGGTAGGGGATGATAGGTTTGGAGCGCGTCCATTTTGGTCTAAGGGAAGGCTTTTGAAAGGTCCTGTCTTGATGAAAATCAAGTCTTGTGGGGAAAGTGCACCACCACTGCAGAAGGAAGAAACTAAGTACTTAGCCGTGTCCCCGGAAAAGGACAATTTGAGCATCAAGACATGGAAATCTATCAAGAATCTCCTCATCCCAATTTCTAAGTTAAAACTTGTGGTTGAACAAGGGTGAAGGTTCAACAATGTCTATTGGTGGTTCCTTGGGAGTTTTTGCCAAACAAAAACTTCGTGTTTTCAACTGATAGGTAACAAACCTAAGGGCAGTTGCCCCATCAAGCTTTCTAATGGGTTTAGCTTCTATCCATTAAGTGAATTTATCAACTTCTACTAGCAGATGCATAAACCCACATGGTGCCGTCTGTAACGGTCCCACCATGTCTAGCCCCCAGACTTCAAACGACCAAGTTATTGGTATTGTTCGCAATTCTTCAGCAGGAACATGTGGTTGTCGGGCATAATATTGGCATCCCATGCATGTCTCAACTAGCTTATCGGCGTCCGCCTTCGCGGTCAGCCAGTAGAATCCTTGTCGGAAGGCTTTCACGACCAACGATCGAGGAGCGGCGTGATGCCGGGAATCTCCGAGATGGATTTCGCGTAGGATTTCAATACCTTCTAGCTAGGAAACACACTTTAGGTATACACCAGTAGTGCTCCTTTTGTAGAGTTGTCCATTGATTATGGTATAGCCCTTCGCTCATCGTACTATTTTCCGTCTTTCGACTTCGTTGTCGGTCAAAGTTCCGTGTTCGAGATATTCCATGAACGGTTTTGTCCAAGCCGGAGGGACCTTTGCCACCATGTGGACGAAAGAGTCAAGTCTATCAAGGTTGTCGATGTTTGCTCCCTTCACGGATGGTGTTCGTAGATGCTCTAGGAAAACTCCTGGCGGAATTCGTTTGCACCCTGATCCAAGCTTAGACAATAGATCAGCCGCCTCGTTTTGCTCCCTAGGTACATACTTGACTTCGTAGCCGAAGAAGCTCTTGGCTATCTCGTCCACTTCGTCTCGATATGCCGCCATCATAGGGTTCCGCGCATTCCAGGTGCCAGCCACCTGCTGGGCAACCAAGTCGGAATCTCCACAGCAAACTATGCGCTTGATGCCAATATCTTTGGCTACACGTAATCCATGAATGAGTGCTTCATACTCCGCCATGTTGTTCGTAGCCTCGAAGTGGATCTGTAGAACGTAGTGTATATTGTCCCTAGTTGGTGACTGTAGCAGTACACCAGTCCCTGAGCCGTTGAGCAGTTTTGATCCGTCAAAGTGCATCACCTAGTACTTTGGTTCTGACAATGGACTAGCATCTGGCATCTCCGTCCAATCTGCGATAAAACGTAGCACCTGCGTTTTTCAGCCCAAAGGGCATTGTAACATAGAAAAATGTGCCATATGGAGTAGTGAACGAAGTGGCCAATTGGTCCGACTTCCTCATCTTGATCTGGTGGTATCATGAGTATGCGTCGAGAAAACACAAAAGTTCCGAGACATCCGTCGAGTCAATGACTTGGTCAATGCGAGGCAAAGAAAACAGATCTTTGGGGCATGCTTTGTTCAAGCCGGTGTAATCAACGCACATTCTTAATTCTTTGGTTCCCTTTTTGGGGATAAGTACAGGATTGGCCACCCATTGGGTGTGAAGGACTTCTCGGATAAAACTAGCCTTAAGTAACCTAGCTATCTCTTTGCCTATGGCGCGTCTCTTCTCATCTCCAAAGCGTCGTAGAGGTTGCTTCACTGGTTTGCATTTTGGATCAATGTTTAAGCTGTGCTCGGCAAGTTCCCTAGGTACACCTTTCATGTCGGAAGGTTGCCAGGCAAAGATGTACCTATTCTCACGGAGGAACTCAACGGGCACACTTTCCTATTTGGGATCCAGGTTGTCCCAATGGTGGCAGTCTTGGAGGAATCGCCTACCACAAGTTCCACCGGCTTGGTCTCGATGGCGGCCTTGAATGCAGGAGTGGAGTTGGAAATATGTTTCTTCGACGTGGGCATCTCTGAGTCATCGACCTTGCTCTGGATCTCTTTGAATTCTTCGCTGTAGAGGACAGCTTCCGCGTAGGCTGCTTCATTAATTTCGCAGTCCCTTGCTTTGGTAAAGCTTCCGGTACGGTGATGACTCCGTTTGGTCCGGGTATCTTGAGTTTGTTGTAGACGAAGCATGGCTTGGCCATGAAGGTGTGGAATATGTCGCGGCCGAATATGATGGGTTACACGCTCTGGAAGGGGACCACCTCAAAGGTCATGCGCTCTTGGCGGTAATTATTAACATCGCCAAAGGCAACCTGAAGTGTGATCCACCCAAGGGACCGAGCCTCCCGACCATGAACTACGTCGTGGAAGATGGTGTTGGTCCGCCTTAGGTTTGCCTCCGTCAAGTTCATCTTCTGTAGTGTATCCAGGTACATGATGTTGATGCTGCTTCCACTATCCACCATACACTTTGTGAACTCAACACTGTCAATCAAAGGGTTGATGACCATGGCGTATTGGTTCTCCGTAGGGATGACGTCTGGGTGATCCTTCCTGTCCCAAGTAATTGGAACCTACGACCAGCACAGTTACTGGGGAACTGGGGGTAGAGTGGCCATCAGTATCCTCATAGAGGTCTTCTGTTGTCGGACGGTGGGGGTGCCAAGGAAAGTGTGGTAAACTGGCGCCTTCTTCACGACGGGGTTCTTGCCTTTGTCGTCGCTCTTGGCGGCGTGCTTGGGGTTAACATCCTCGTCCATGTCACTTGAATCCTTGTACTCCTCCTCCTTCTTCTTCCCCTTGCCCTTGCCTCACGGTCTGTTATTCCGACTTCGCTTGTAGCCGGACTCCGGGTCCTCCTTTAGGTCGTTGACGAACTTGCAATATCGATTGGTATGGGTGGCCTTGCCGTTGACATCGAGGTGTACGAGGCACAGCATATCGCGGTACTCTTCGTAGGTTTGGGGAACGCGGAGCACTACTGAGGTAGTTTCACTTCCTCGATGCTCCCTGTCCTCAGCCACGTTGTCCGCCGTCACCTCGTCCTGCAAAGGTCATGGCGACCATGTGGGGAGTTTGATTTTCTTATGGAGCGGTTTTCCGCTTTGTGCTACTATTCCTCCGAGCTTGAGTTGGAACGGCCGTTGCCGGCAGAGAGCCGCGAGTGTCGGCGGCGGCTGCGAACTCACTAGCCAACTGAATCATCTGGTTCAACTCAAGCTGGTGATTGTCCTACAAGCGTTTTAGCTTATGTTGGAGCAACGTGCCCCTTTCTAACCCATCAATGAAGCTGGCCATGGTGGTCTAAGCGTGCACTCCTGTGCATGAATTCTTCATATCCAGCCAGCGGGAGAGGTAGGCGCGAGATTTCTCGTCTTTCTCTTGCACGCACCGCTGTAGATCGCCAACAGTGCAGGGACGTTTGTACGTACCCTCGAAGTTCTTGGTGAACGCCTCTTGCATGTCCAACCAATTGCAGATGGATTTATCCGGCAAGTCGTCAATCCATTGACGGGCTGTGCCCGCCAACATCAATGGGAGGTACTTGATGGCAACGTTGGGGTTACCCCCGGCGATCTCTACCACGTTGCATAGTCCTGCAACCATGTAGCTGGCTTAGCAGTGTCGTCATAGGGCTTGATGGTCTTGTCAATCCGGAAACCTTTGGGTTAAGTTGCGGACTGTATCGCAGGTCCAAAGCAACGTGGTCCTAGGTATGGTCCTTCCTGGGCCTCGTGGATCTTATCGATCCGCGAACGTGCATCGTATGGCTTCGGATTTCTTTTCTTCTTGTCAACAGGGGATGGGCTGCGTGAACGACACTAGCCTACTCCATCATGGTGACTGCTAGGTGTCGATGGAGGCGGAGGTGGCGGTGGGTTAGCCTTCTTGCTGTTACCCTCTTGCGACGCCTCACACTTGTCGCGATTGCTTACCAGAAGTGGAGGGTCATGGCGCGACCTGCTCTTGTGTCCCTGGTTGCGCTCTCTGTCATGAAGGGTCTGCTCCGTGTTGTCGCGGATGACGATGCCGCCCTTCCTTGGCAGGGGCATATCCGTACGATGGTGAGCCTTGGGGTCTTCGCGATGTCGGGGGAAGCGGGGTGGTGGCAATGGGCGACGAGGTCGGGCCTTTTCTCTGTGGTCGGAGGATATGGGGATAGCATCCTTCCTATTGCGCGCATCCCTCCATCTTTGTTCTGATGAACCCGTCTGAGACCCGACATCAAGAGGAGATCTGTCCCTTGGTGGCTTATGCTGGCTAGACTGGCAAAACGCTGGGTCAGACTCAAGCCTCTGAGAGGTGGCCTTTTCCTGCTGCTTCACCACCTTGGCCACTAGGTCATAGACCTGGTCCACTTCCTCGGGCGATCTATCCTGCTCCAGAAGGGTCTTGGCGACGGCGAGGTTGAGGAGTGGAGTGGGCATCACCTGTCTTCCTTCACTGTCAATGTATGGCTTGGCTCGTACCGGCTTCGGGGGACCCCATCCTAGGTTTCGCCGTACACCAGGATCGTTGATGACACGAGCCGGAGCTTTCTTGGCCTTCTGCTGCTGCAGTAGAGTCTTGTACTCGGCCTCCATTGCTCTAGTTTTCTCTATGGATTTCTATGCATTGACCAGATCTCGATCTAGCTTAGCGCCTTGCTCCGCGATGGCCTGCGCATCCTCCAGCTGCTGCTGGCGTTTCTCGTCAGGCTGGGTCACGTTCCTGATATGAGCGACGGTCAGTGGCTCGACGAGGAGATTGCCATACATCACTCTATCAGCTGGAGTAACTTGGGCAGCAGCAGACGTAGATGCCGGAGGCGGCAAGTTTGCGGTGTTGTTGCTTGGGCCGGTGCCGAGTTCCTATGGCTGCTGCACTTGGTTAGGCGGAGGGGGCATGACCTTTGCGCGGTCAATGTTGTCAGCAACAGGTGGTCCCTTCCCTTTGTCCAGGGCTGTAGGCGGATCTCGTCCGGGTTGATCTTCATCCATCGTCGTCCCAATGGTGACGAACACCTCTCGAGACGTAACGGCGTTGTTGGCTTGCTCATCGCGCGTGTACTCCAACTCCATCTCCTGCATGGCGGAGTCTAGTTCTTCTGGACTGAAATCTATCTCCTCTGAATCTGCACTGAAGTCGGCATATAACACGTCAATCACAGAGTCAGAGGGTGCCAGGACTTCCTCGATGACGGGGGGTGGAGGTGCAATAGCAGCGACGACGACTGGAGGTGGTGGCGCGACTGCGGCGATGGCGGCCGGAGGCGGTGGTGGTGGTGGCTGAATCGGAGGGGCTCCGTCAATGAGCGCAAGCGCTGTCTGAGCTGCCGCTTTGGCCTCCGCGTAGTTGTTGACGGTGTTCACCATGCCTTCAAAGGTAAGGCGTCCCGAAGCCTGCTGCCGCCTTAGAGAATGCCGGAGAAGCGTGCCATGGTCTAGTCCTTCCACAAAGTGATACATGGCATCATCATTGGGGTAGTGGGCTAGATCGGTTCGTATACGGAGCCACCTGGCAAGATAGTCGCAGGGGTTTTCGCCCTCTCTCTGAACGCAACGCGCTAGATCGAAGATGGTAACCACGCCGACGAACTTAGATCTCTGTTGTCCAGACGCACGGGCGAAGCCGGTGGACTTGTAGTGATCTTCCACCGTTATATCCTGCACACGGGAGGTTTGGGTGGGCCTTGAATTTTTCCGATCTTTGCCGGAAAACTCCGAAGAGAGATCCGACATCGATCCTTCCGCGAACATATCCTACCCGTAGGCGGTCCGTGCGGGTCTTGATGCTCCTCCGACTCCCAGGGGACTAGTTCCCGAGTCGGTTTCGCCAATGAAGAGGTGGATGTCTCCGATAGGAACGATCGAACACCGCATAGGGTTCATCTTCGCCGGGATCCAGAACTCGTCGGGAGGGACGATCGGAACGCTGTCGGAGAAGAGAACGCGACCGATGGATATGGTTTCACTGATTCCCGCGAAGATATTGGTCCTCGCCCACTGAAGAGCCTGAAGCGCCTTATTACCCATGGTGAGCGCCAACCATCGTGGTATTGACGAAAAGTACGCCATGGAGGGGTCCTCACAGTGCGTGTTTAGAGACGTGGGGTAAGGCGGACGGTTGACGGGTATGAGGTAACACAACTTTACCCAGGTTTAGATCCCACAATGGGGGCGAAATCGTACTCCTGCTATAAATCACTATAAGGGCAATACGCTGAGTTACAGGGATTGTCGTCTGAGATTGTTGTGCCCTAAAGGCTCCCATAGGCCCGACTTATATAGTCGCCAGGTCCTAGGGTTACAGGGAAAAGTCCTAGCCGGACAGGTTACAGAGTCCTATACCGTCTATTACTAGTCTAGCGTGTCTTGTACTCCAAGGCTCCGGGTACGCTGGTGACTCCACCGTAGCCTTACTTTATCCGGCATGGGCCTCCCTTCTAGATCCATCTAACTGGGTTGCCCAGCAGGCCATGGGCCATGCTGCCAACTATGGGCCACCCGGGTTAGCCGGATAAGAGACATGCTATGAGGATACCCATATAGCATATCCCCAATAGTGGGCCCCTATGGCCCTGCTATGCCTCCCCTTCTGGCTTCCTGCGTCTTCTGGGAAAATATGATTTTCCAATACTTTTCTGGTATTTTTTCGATCTTCGCGAAATTGCATCAAAACACCTCTTTTTCCATCAGAATCCTGACTCCGGCAGTTTATCCTCCAAGAATCATCCAACATTCAAAAACAGATGAAAATACATAAGCAACACCTCATAATAAGACATATATCAAAGATAGAGGCAAATTATGATATAGAATGGTGATGCAAATTGGACATATCACATTCCACCGAGAGGGCCCAGAGTATATCTATCCGTCATATGGATGGACAAATCCCACTCTTGATCTATGTGCCTCAACACATACTTTCTGAACACTCAATGCCACCTTTATAACCACCCAGTTACGAAGTGGTATTTGATGTCATGAAAGAATCCTTCCGGTGATGGTGATTAGCATGATATCATGGTCAAAGGAATTACGTTACTATGTATTAGAAAGCTTATAGCAATTTAACTATTGAAATGACTTGATCTTTATGCTACACTTATCTATAGGATTATGTCCATCACACCATTCTTGTAATGATATGATCTTGTTGTTAACAACATCTCAATGTTCATGATCATGAAACCATGATCATCTATCAACCAACAAGCTAGTATTATAAAGAGATTTTACTAGGGACTCTAACAAGTTTACAAATCACACAAGTATTAATGTTTCCGGTTAATACAATTATAGCATGAATGTAAACATTTATCATAAACACAAAGATATAATAATAAATACTTTTATTATGTCCTCTAGGGCATATCTCCAACAGTCTCCCAGTTGCACTAGAGTTAACTAATCTAGATTACATGGTAATATACCGAACACCCATGGCGGTTTGGTGTTGGTCATGTTTTGACCTCGGGAGAGGTTTAGTCAACGGATCCGCCACATTCAGATCTATGTGTACTTTTCAAATCTTTATTTCACCATCTTGGACATGCTCTCGAATAGCGTGAAAACGCATCTTGATATACTTTAGCCTCTTGTGTGACCTTGGTTCTTGCGCACTAGCTATGGCCCATGTTATCACAGTAGATAGACATTGGGTCCGTGCACTGGGATCACACCGAGCTCTGTAATGAACTCTTTCATCCATATCGCCTCTTGAGAAGCCGCTAAAGCAGCTATGTATTCCAATTCAGTTGAAGATCTCGCCATAATGCTTTTCTTTGCACTCCTCTAGCTCACTACTGCACCATTCAATGTAAATACGTATCCAGATTGAGATTTAGAATCATCAGGATCGGTGTTCCAACTAGCATCGGTGTAACCATTAACAACGAGTTGTTCATCACCTCCATAAGAAAGAACGATATCCTTAGTTCTTCTCAAGTACTTAAGAATGTTTTTGACCATTGTCCAATGACCCACCCCTAGATCACTTCGATATCTGCTATTCAAACTAACAGTATATGCAATGTTGGGTCTAGTACATAGCATGACATACATGATAGATCCTATGGCTGAGGCAGAGGGAGCCTTACTCATCCTTTCTCTATCTTCTGCTGTAGCAGGACTTTGAGTTTTACTCAAGGCCGTATTGGGCAACATGGGTAAGAACCCTTTCTTGTTGTCTTCCATTCCAAACCTCTTTAGAACTTTCTCCAAATATGTAATCTGTGACAACGATATTAGGCGTCTCGATCTATCTCTATAAATCTTATGCCTAATATGTAAGCAGCTTCACCAAGATCCTTCATTGAAAAACTATTATTCAAATAATCTTTGACACTTTTAAGAAGGTTTATATCATTCCCAATCAATAATATGTCGTCCACATATAGTACTAGGAATGCTACAGATCTCCCACTCACTTTCTTGTAAATACAAGCTTCTCCATAAGTTTGTATAAAACCAAAGCTTTTGATCACCTTATCAAAAAGTTGATACCAACTTTGGGATGCTTGCTTCAATCCATAAATGGACCGTTGAAGTTTGCATACCTTGTTAGCATCTTTAGAATCGACAAAACCTTTGGGTTGTACCATATACAACTCTTCATCAATATCTCCATTGAGAAACGCTGTTTTGACATCCATCTGCCATATCTCATAATCGTAATATGCAACGATTGCTAACAAAATCCTCATAGACTTTAGTTTCGCTACTGGTGAGAAAGTCTCATTGTAGTCAACTCCTTGAATTTGTCGAAACCCTTTTGTGACAAGTCGAGCTTTATAGACAGTTACATTACCATCAGCATCTGTTTCTTCTTGAAAATCCATTTGTTCTCGATAGCCTTTCGGCCATCCGGTAAGTCCACCAAAGTCCATACTTGGTTTTCGTACATGGATCCAATCTCGGATTTCATCGCTTCTTGCCATTTATTGGAATCTGGGCTCTTCATCTCTTCCTCATATGTCGTAGGGTCATCGGTTTCATCCACCAACATGACACTCATAACGGGATCATACCAATCGGGAGTGGTACGAGTTCTCGTCGACCTACGAGGTTCTGTAGTAACTTCGACCGAAGTTTCATGATCTTTATCATTAGCTTACTCTCCTATTGATGTAGGCGCCACATGAACTTCTTTCGGTGATGCGCTACTCTCAAATCTGAGAGAAGGTTCGACAACCTCGTCAAGTTCTACTTTCCTTCCAGTCACTTCTTTCGAGAGAAACTCCTTCTCTAGAAAGGATCTATTCTTGGCAACGAAGATTTTACCTTCAGATCTATGATAGAAGGTATAATCAATAGTTTATTTCGGGTATCCTATGAAGATGCATTTTTCCAGTTTGGGTTCAAGCTTGTTGGGTTGCAACTTCTTTACATAAGCTTCGCAACACCAATCTGTAAGGAACGAAAATTTAGGTCTCTTCACAAACCAAAATTTATACGGTGTCGTTTCAACGTATTTAGATGGTGCCCTATTTAAAGTGAATGTGGCTATTTCTAATGCATAACCCCAAAACAACAAAGGTAAATCTGTAAGTGACATCATTGAAAGAACCATATCTAAGAGAGTTCGATTACGACGTTCGGACACACCATTATGTTGTGGTGTTCCCTGCGGTGTCAATTGTGAAAGTATTCCGCATTTCTTCAAATGCTCGCCAAACTCGTAATTTAGATATTCACCTCCACGATCAATTCATAAAAACTTAATCTTCTTGTTACGTTGATTTTCCAGTTCACTTTGAAATTCCTTAAACTTCTCGAAAGTTCCGGACTTATGTTTCATGAAATAGATATACCCATATCTACTCAAGTCAGTCGTGAAAATAAGAACATAACGATAACCACCGCGCGATGCTACACTCATCGGGCCACACACATCGGTATGTATGATTTCCAATAAGTCTGTAGATCGCTCCATCATACCAGAAAATGGAGTGTTAGTCATTTTTCCTATTAGACATGCTTCGCATCTTTCAAGTGATTCGAAATCAAGTGATTCTAGAAGTCCATTGGAGTGGAGTTTCTTCATACTCTTCACTCCAATGTGACCAAGACGATAGTGCCACATGTATGTAGAATTATCGCTCAATTTCAAACGTTTATCTTCTATATTATGAACATGTGTATCACTACTATAGATATTTAATAAGAATAGACCATCTATCAAAGGTGAATGACCATAAAAGATATTACTCATATAAATCTAAGAACCATTATTCTCGGACTTAAACAAGTAGCCGTCTCGCAATAAACAAGATCCCGATATAATGTTTATGCTCAACACAGGAACCAAATAACAATTATTTAAGTATAAAACTAATCCCGATGGTGGATGAAGAGGGAGCGTGCCGACCGCGACCACATCAACCTTTGATCTAGTTCCAACGCGCATCGTCACCTCGTCTTTTGCTAGTCTCCGTTTATTCTACTGCACCTATTTTGAGTTACAAATATGAGTAACCGAACCAGTATCAAATACCCAAGCACTACTACGATTACTAGAAAGATACACATCAATAACATGTATATCGGATATACCTTTCTTATTGTTGTTGCCTCTCTTCAGATCTGCCAAGTACTTGGGGCAATTCCGCTTCCTGTGACCTTCTCCCTTGTAGCAAAAGCACTCAATATCGGGCTTAGGCCCAGCCTTGATCTTCTTCGCCGGCGCGGTAGCTTTCTTACCGCCCTTCTATTGGAGATATGCCCTAGAGGCAATAATAAAATTAGTTATTATTATATCTTTGTGTTTATGATAAATGTTTACATTCATGCTATAAATGTATTAACCGGACACATTAATACTTGTGTGATTTTTAAACTTATTAGAGTCCCTAGTAAAGCCTCTTCAAAATACTAGCTTGTTGGTTGATAGATGTTCATGGTTTCCTGATCATGAACATTGGGATGTTATTAACAACACGATCATATCATTAGGAGAATGGTATGATGGAATACTCCTATAGATAAGCGTAGCATAAATATCAAGTCATTTCATTAGTTCGTTTTATAAGCTTTTAGATACATAGTAACCTGACTCCTTAGACCATGAGATCATGCTAATCACCATCACCTGATGGATGCTTTGATGACATCAAACACCACTTTGTAACTGGGTTGTTATAAAGGTGGCATTGAGTGTTCAGAAAGTATGTGTTGAGGCACATGGATCAAGAGTAGGATTTGTTATAAAAATCGCTATAAGAGTGGGATCTATCCTTCATATGGATGGAAAAATCCCACTCTTGATCCATGTGTCTCAACCCATACTTTCCGAACACTCAATGCCATCTATATAGCCACCCAGTTACGGTGTGGTGTTTGATGTCATCAAAGCATCCTTCCGGTGATGGTGATAAGCATGATCTCATGGTCGAAGGAATTAGGTTACTATGTATCAGAAAGCTTATAGCAAATGAACTATATTAAATGACTTGATCTTTATGCTATGCTTAACTATAGGAGTATGTCCATCACATCATTCTCCTAATGATATGACCGTGTTGTTAATAACATCTCTATGTTCATGATCAGGAAACCATGATCATATATTAACCAACAAGCTAGTTTAACAAGAGGCTTTACTAGGGACTCTTTTATGTTTACAAATCACACAAGTATTAATGTTTCCTGTTAATACAATTATAGCATGGTATGTAAACATTTATCATAAGTATGAAGATATGATAATAACCACTTTATTATTGCCTCTTGGGCATATCTCCAACAATCTCCCACTTGCACTAGAGTCAATAATCTAGTTTCAAACCTTTGTGTATTCAACACCTATGGCTTTACGGTGTTGTATGTACACGATTGCTAGTGGTCAACTGATCTCCGGATCTGACACTCCCAGGTCCGTGTGTTATTGCATGTCTTTACGTCTCTACGCATCACTCATTCTGTAATGATATGGCTATGTATAATTTTGGTCCTTTGGTGAGACCTTTAGTTCTTTGGGGTTAAAACATCTTGATAATATTGTCGTACAATATATCTTCATAGTATTATCCCGCTGTGAACTACACCTAGTTTGATAACAAACTACTTGACACAAATGCCCTCTTTAGCTGCTATTATAGCAGTCATATACTTAGCCTTTTGTTGTAGTATCTGTCACAATGTCTTAACTTTGGAACTCATCCAAATCCATTATGGAACTTACTTTCCATTTTATTGTGCCACCCTTAGTTTAGATTGAGATAAACTTAATTTGTACTTTGTGACAAAACTAGTATCAATGTAGTACTTTTACAATGAACTAACCATCTATTTGTCACTTCTACAAAATAATATACTCTTTGTTCTTTCCAAAAGATCATAAGAATATCCTTACTATCGTCCAATGATCATCTTATGAATCATTCTGGTATATGCTCATAGCATTTAGAGCATAGGACATATCTGGATTTGTACATATCACAGTATGATTGATATAAATACTCTTTGTGATTTCATACATCAAGTATCAATCTATACTTGAATCTTTGTTTCACTTACCAAGTGTCAATACACTTTAATATATCATCAATATTGAACTCATTCAATCCTTTCTGTGCGACAAGAACCTTTCTTGTAGTTTCTATATTGAACTCATTCAATATATCATCTATGTACTTTCGTCACAACCATATTAGTGTCTATTGATGCCAAATATTTGGGTTTTGCCTAAGTCTTTCATCAGGATGAAATTCTTAATATGTGTTAATAAAAGATACATCATTTCCAATCAACAATATGTCTTCCACATAATGTATTAAAAACATGTCTTAGCGCTCCCACTTAATTTCTTGCAAATGCAAGCATCTTCGTCGTCTCTGATGAAATTAAACTATTTTAATAGTTTCATCATAGTGAAGATTCCAACTCCGCGATGCTTACTTCAACCATTGAAGTTTGCATATGCTTTTAGCATCCTTTGAATTAACAAAACCCTATGGACCGTGTTATGCACATGTCCTAGGTAACAATTCTATTAGAAGAACTTGTTTTGTTTATTCAACTACCACATAACAAATTTATATGTAGTGGTTTCTACATTAATCCGTCTAGACTAAATATCGCTATGAAAGATCAAATCTTGTCATAGTCAACCTTTGAACATTGTTGTGAACTCTTTCCCAACATGTCGACTATTTCATAGATGTAAAACATCCATGTCTATTTTACAGATCCAAACATAACTGTAAGGTCTTACACCTTTCTCGAGGGTCCTTCAAGTTCAAAACTTGATTTCTTGTGTATGGAACTATCACGGATTTTATGGCTTCAAGTCATTTGACGGAGCAGGGCTCATCATCGCTTCTTTGCATGTAGTCGGATCATTATTATCAAATAATGATTTAACTCTCAAATCTTGGTATTTGATTGTTTACCCGACCTACTTGTTGCAATAGGAACTTAGACCTCTGTGACCACAACCTTTGAGGCACGTGAACCATGAGCATTGTTGCTGCCTCCGGAACACTTTTCGGCGCTGCGCAACTCTGCACATATAGCTAAGGTTCTTTTAACCTCACCAAGTTCTATTGTCCTCCCACTTAACTTTTCACGGAAAATTCCTTCTCAAAGAAACTTGACGTTCTAAGCGACAAACACTTTTGTCTCCGATGTTATGGAGGAACTGTTATTTGAAATAACATACAAAGACAGGTTCATCCGACTTTGGTTGTAAACATCTTTCTTATGCATAGCATACCAATGTTTAAGAAAGGACTACTTGGGTTTTATCCCAAACCATAACTTTATATGGTGTCAGTTCAACGGATTATGATGAAGCTCTTTTCAGTGGAAAAACGGTAGTCTCTAAAGCTTTTAATCTTTAAAATATAATGGCAGTTTTATGATTTACACCTTCGATCTTACCATGTCAAACAAGGTTTAATTACATATCTCGAACGCTCCATACTCTTATGGTGTTTCGGGAAAAATGCAAATCCACGGAACGATTCCTTAAATCTTAGGTATTATGCTAAACTTGTAACTCAATTATCTTCCTTTATGATCTTATCATAAACTATTTATATTCTTGTTACAATGATTTTGCACTTCATCTTGAAAGTCTTTGAACTTTTCAAATGTTTCATACTTCATCCTTATTAAGTAAATATTCATATATTCACTCAAATTTTCTTAGAAAGCATATGAAGTTGAAATCCATCGCTCTTGACTACACATAATGAACTTCGTACAACAATATGTACAAGTTCCAATAAGCTAGTCATTCGTTCCTTTTTGGCCTATGAACGAAGTTTTAATTATCTCTAGGAAAGTTTCACAAGCGTCATGTGATCAAAAATCAAAAGACTCCAAAATTCCATCCACATGGAGTTTCTTCATGTTTTCTTTCCAATATAATTTAAACGGCGATGTCACTTCCTAAGCGATCTTTCAATCAATTTGTCTTTCGACATTTTTAGCACTAGTTTTATGGATGTGATTTCTCCAACGAGATTTGTGAATCATCCATCTTTTATGGATTACGGCAATTATTTGAACAACCCTTTTGTTCTCATAATACCTGATAAAACAAATCTTGAAGGCAAGCTTTGATGTTTAACGAGCAACACAATAACCCTTTATTTGTTTTTGATGAACATCATCACATATTCTTTTGCTAGTTACTTAGGCCATTGTAGTTCATGAATTGTGTTGTTTCGTATGACGATTCACACCAACAAATTCAGTATCAAATACTTAAGAACCACATTGTTTAATAAGCAAAGAATATAACCATAACATGTATATCATCTATATACTTAAACTGAACAATTCTAGTCTTTTCTTTTCTGCCATATATTTATGAGATTCTCTTTCAGTATTTCCTTTTCTGTTTGAAAGAATCTATCAACATCAATAGTGGAGTCATACATATGACACATAGTCCAAAGTGTGTATAGTTAAATACCAATGTCTTTGGACTTGCACTTTGAAGTAGATCACCATTATCAAATGTTTGGTGTTCTTTCAAATTCCTTTCTTTAGTAATCTCTTGGTGTAGTAAACATTTTACCTACATCAAGTATTCACCCTTACCATGGAATTATTCATGATCAAGCTACTTTAGCTTATTGTGGTGAATCGCGAGTATAATGTTGCTCTCCAAAACCTTTTGGAGGATTAGGACAACTAGTGTCTCCAACCTTTTGCAAATCTCATCAAATATGAGAACATGACTTTTGCCATATTATACTCTATCATGTTGCAACCAAAACTTCGTTTCAGATATCACAATATCTTCCACACATCATGGTTTCTGAAACAACTCTTTCAGATCCTAGATAACCTTGATATTAAGATAATTCTTTGAATATAAAGAATCATGGAGACAAACATGATACTCATACACTAACACTTGGAATTGTCACTCTTGATTTAATACCAATTATTAAACTTGATGAAGTAACCGGAACTTTACTGAAAGTTTGCAATAGGACTTTTAAACTTTAGATTAACACTTCAAAACAATACGATACCAGTTCGTAAAGTAACTAACCAGAATTCTATAGTTCTATCATCTCAATTTAAACTAAGCGCAAGGTGGTAAACGGATGCCAATGACTACAACAACTATGCAAATTCACTTTGAGTTAATTTATGATAAATAGTGTTCAACTTTTAATTATATTGCTGTTGAACTCCCACTCAAAAAAATATCCCTCACATTGTTTTAGTGATCACACGAACCAAATCCACCACATCAAAACCGATCATCACGAGAGTTGATGTAGCTTCAATGGCGAACAATCATCATGTTCATCATATCTACTATATGACTCATGCTTTACCTTTCGGTGATCCGTGTTCCGAGACCATGTCTGTACATGCTAGGCTCGTCAAGATTAAACCTTAGCTTCCGCATGAGCAAATATGGCTTGCTCACGTTGTATACACTCGTAGAATATAACACACCCGATCATCACGTGGTGCTTCGAAACAACGAGCTTTAGCAACGGTGCTTACTAAGGATGAACACTTTAAAACTTGAAATTGTGTGCTTGAGGGATCATCTTATAATGCTACCGTCGTGAACTAAGTAATACAAGATGCATAAAAGGATTAACATCACATGCAATTCATAATATGTGATATGATATGGCCTTTCTTCTAGTGCTTCCGATCTCCATCTTCAAGCACGAACATGATCTCCATCATCACCGGTGTGGCGTCAAGGTCAATGGCGCCGCTTCATGGTTGTCTTCCACCAGCATCAACTATTACAACTACTTTGAATAGACACGCGGGTCTTAACAGAATTTAAAGACAACCATATGGCTCCTGCCGGTTGCCAACTTACAATAAGGAACATTGCATACATCATATATAATCACAATCATGGCCATATCACATCACAGCACACCCCTGCAAAACAAAGTTAGACGCCTCTAATTTTCTTTGCATGTTTTACGTGGTTTGGGGCTTTCAATAAGTGTCGTTCTAACTTACGAACAAGAACCACAACATTGATACTAGTATTGTCAATCACCCGTTGTAAATTGAATCTTAACTATGTTGGGAGAAACAGGCACCCACAAAGCCACTTATGCAATACAAGTTGCATGTCAAGCGTGGAGCAAGTCTCATGAACGATGTCATGTAAGGTTAGCCCGGGCCGCTTCATCCCACCATCCCGCAAGATGCAAAGTACATAAGAAGCAATCGACAACAAAATCATCAACTCCCACAATGACCATTGTGTTCTACTCGTGCAACAGATCTACATATAGACACGGCTCTGATACCACTGTAGAGGTTCGTAGCATGGAAAACAAAAAATTTGTACCGCATACAAACAAACAAGCCAAGATCTATCTACTAGATTGTAGCAACGAGTCAATGGAGGAACTCACCCTCGAAGATTCCAAAGCAGTTAACGAGAGCAGATTCTCGTGGGTGATGTAGTCGTACACTTCCGATCTCAAGATCGCGTAGACGATCCTTCCGGCGCTGCGTTCCGGCAGCGCTTCCGCAGTCGGTCACACGTTCGGTACTCGATGAAGACCTTCCTCTCCCTTGTTCCAGCAGGCAGTGGAGGTTGTAGCACTCTCCTCGCGATTCCGGCAGCACGACGGCGTGGTACCGGAAGTAGAGGGGAGATCTCGCATGGCTTCTCCTTAAGTCGGAGCGAGTATGGTGGACTATGAGAGAGCCCTCGGTGTTCTAGGGTTTAGACACACCAAGGAGGGGTGCTAGGGCCGGCGGCTATGGCTTGGAGGTGCCCAAGTCGGCGGCTAGGGGAGAAACCCTAGGCGGCGGCTATGGTGGGCGGCGGCGGCTAGGGTTAGGTTTAGAGGGGGCAATCTTGTGTGCTAGGAGGGGAGCCCTGCCCCTCCTCTTATAGGAGGGAGGCGCCGGCCAAGGGGAGGGGAATCCCTCCCCAACTCGGATCCCAAGTGGGCCGGCGGTGGAGGAGGGACTCCTCCCCAACTCGGTTTCCACCTCCCTCTCCACTTCCCAAAATTAGCCATTTGACTTTCAAATTGGCGTTTGACTTTTCAAACAAGGATTTGATTAAACACTCTATTTTGTTCAGCGATGACACTTACTACATGATGCAATCATACCAACTTGATATAACACATTCATGTACCCTTCCCCTTCAGAGTGCCGGACATTCCGGAACCTTCTAGAACATTCCCGATGAAAACACCGGAACCATTCCCCAACTCCGAAACAGGACTTTCCTTATATGAATCTTAGTCTCCAGACCATTCCGGATCTCCTCGTGATATCCCGGATCCCATCCGAGACTCCGAACAACATTCGGTCTCCTACTCATCATTCCATAACTACTCAACAACATCGAATCCTTAAGTGTGTCTCCCTACAGTTCGTGAATTATGCGGACATGGTCGAGACACTTCTCCGATCAATAACCAATAGAGGAATCTGGAAATTCATATGGCTCCCACATATTTCTACGATTACTTTGCGATCGAATGAACCACTTACATACGATACCAATTTTCCTTTGTCTCACGATAGTTTACTTAACCGAGGTTTTGATCGTCGGTATCTCTGCATACCTAGTTCAACCTCGTTACCGATAAGTACTCTTTTCTCGTTCCCGTGGTATGTGATCCCTTGTGAGCCAGTCACATGCTTGCAAGCTAATTGGATGACATTCCACCGAGAGGGCCCAGAGTATATCTATCCGTCATATGGATGGACAAATCCCACTCTTGATCCATGTGTCTCAACCCATACTTTCCGAACACTCAATGCCATCTTTATAGCCACCCAGTTACGGTGTGGTGTTCGATGTCATCAAAGCATCCTTCCGGTGATGGTGATAAGCATGATCTCATGGTTGAAGGAATTAGGTTACCATGTATCAGAAATCTTATAGCAAATGAACTATATTAAATGACTTGATCTTTATGCTACGTTTAACTATAGGAGTATGTCCATCACATCATTCTCCTAATGATATGACCCTGTTGTTAATAACATCTCTATGTTCATGATCAGGAAACCATGATCATATATTAACCAACAAGCTAGTTTAACAAGAGGCATTACTAGGGACTCTTTTATGTTTACAAATCACACAAGTATTAATGTTTCCTGTTAATACAATTATAGCATGGTATGTAAACATTTATCATAAGTATGAAGATATGATAATAACCACTTTATTATTACCTCTTGGGCATATCTCCAACACTGGGCCCTCTTTGTGGAATGTCATCCAATTGGCTTGTAAGCATGTGACTGGTTCACAAGGGATCACATATCACGGGAACGAGAAAAGAGTACTTATCAGTAACGAGGTTGAACTAGGTATGCAGAGATACCGACGATCAAAACCTCGGATAAGTAAACTATTGTGAGACAAAGGGAAATTGGTACCGTATGTAAGTTGTTCATTCGATCGCAAAGTAATCGTAGAAATATGTGGGAGCCATATGAATTTCCAGATTCCTCTATTGGTTATTGATCGGAGAAGTGTCTCGATCATGTCCGCATAATTCACAAACCGTAGGGAGACACACTTAAGGATTCGATGTTGTTGAGTAGTTATGGAATGATGAGTAAGAGACTGAATGTTGTTCGGAGCCTCGGATGGGATCCAGGATATCAGGAGGAGAACCGGAATGGTCCGGAGAATAAGATTCATATAAGGAAAGTCCTGTTTCGGGGTTGGAGAATGGTTCTGGTGTTTTCATCGGGAATGTTCTAGAAGGTTCCGGAATGTCCGACACTCCGGAGGGGAAGGGTACATGAATGTGTCATAACAAGTTGGAATGATTGCATCATGTACTAGGTGTCATCGCTGAACAAAATAAAGGGTTTAATCAAATCCTAGTTTGAAAAGTCAAACGCCAATTTGAAAAGCCAAACGACTATTTTGTGAGGTGGAGGGAGAGTAGGAAACCTACTTGGGGAGGAGTTCCCTCCCACCACCGCCGGCCCACTTGGAGACGGAGTTGGGGAGGGACTCCCCTCCCCGTGGTGCGCCCCTCCACCAATATAAGGAGGGGCAGGGCTGCCCCTCCAAGCACACAACACCTCCACCCAAAACCCTAGCTCTCAGCCGCCGGCGCCGCCACCTCCTGCCGCCGCCGCCTAGGGAAACCCTAGCTGCCGACTTGGCTGCTCCCAGCCCTAGCCGCCGGCCCTAGACCCTCCTCCTTGGTGCGTCTAAACCCTAGATCGCCGAGGATCTCTCTCATAGTCCACCATACTCGCTCCGGCTTAAGGCGAAGCCCTGCGAGATCTCCCCTCTACTTCCGGTACCACGCCGTTGTGCTATCGGAATCGTGAGGAGAGTGCTACAACCTCCGCTGCCTGCTGGAACAAGGGAGAGGAAGGTCTTCGTCGATTACCGAACGTGTGACCGACTGCGGAAGCGCTGCCGGAACGCAGCGCCGGAAGGATCGTCTACATGATCTTGAGATCGGCAAGAGTACGACTACATCACCCACAAGAATCTGCTCTCGTTAAACACTTTGGAATCTTCGAGGGTGAGTTATTCCATCGACTCGTTGCTACAATCTAGTAGATAGATCTTGGCTTGTTTGTTTGTATGCGGTAGAATTTTTTTGTTTCCATGCTACGAAACCCTACAGTGGTATCAGAGCCGTGTCTATATGTAGATCTGTTGCATGAGTAGAACACAATGGTCGATTGCTTCTTGTGTACTTTGCATCTTGCGGGATGGTGGGATGAAGCGGCCCGGGCTAACCTTACATGACATCGTTCATGAGACTTGCTCCACGCTTGACATGCAACTTGTATTGCATAAGTGGCTTTGCGGGTGCCTGTTTCTCCCAACATAGTTAAGATTCAATTTACAACGGGTGATTGACAATTGTCACATCCCAAGATTTTCCAAATCTTGTAATGTGAAAAATAAATGAATAAAATAAAACTTTGTTTGATTTTCAGGGCCAGAAGAAACTTTTTGAATTCAATTGGAACTTCAAACCAATTTGGATCAAATAAATCCTAAAGGGATTTAAAAAGATAAACATTTAATAAAGGAAAATATAAATATTAAAAATTACTATTTTGGATCCTATAAATAAAAGGATGTGGTTTTCAAAAGAAATAGAAGTTTTATAAATAAGGAGTATTTTATAAAGCCAAATTAAACCTTGGCCAAACTTTTGAATTAAAACATTTTGTTTTGATAAAAAAAAGTAGTAAAGGTTTATTTAAAATAAATTAATAAGGATTTAATATCCAAGTTTTTATTAATAAAGGTTTTATTATTTCTAAACCATCAAAACTTGTTTATTTGTTTAAAATAAGTTTTCCAAGTATTTTTTATTTTCATATAAAACCTACTGAATGGATTGGTACTATTTTAGTTTTCAAAAAAATAAAGTTTTAATAAAACAAATCCTATTTGATTTAATAATGAAGGTCTATTGTATTTAATTATTAATGGACCCTAAAATAAAAGGTTATTTTGTTTTAAACAAGTTTCCAAGTATTCTTTAATTCCAAATAAAACCAACTGATTTGGTTTTGAAAATATTTGGATTTCAAATGGAGATATTATCAATTAAATCAAACCTTGTTTGATTAAATAACTAAAGGTCCATTTTATTTAATTAATGAATGGATCCTAAAAAGAATAAAATATTATTTTATTTTGGGATTTGGTTTATGTGGATAAACAGAACTAAAAACTCATTATAAAGTTTGGTGGAAGTTGTCTTGAATTGTTTGTTGAATTAAATTGTTTGAATTTGAAAACAGAAAAAGTTTTGGAAAAAGAAAAACATCCAGGAAGAAAAAATGTGAGAACAATCTGGCCCAGCCCAAGAGCCCAGCTCCTTTTTCTCCCCCGAACCGTTTTTCTTCACCGCAGAAGCAACCCGCAGTGTGACTGACTGGTGGACCTCTCCCTCACTCCTTTTCCCACTTACAACTGGACCCCTCTCTCCTGTTCATCCTCCTCACCCGCGCGAACTCTTCTCCCTCCCCCGTCGCCGTTTCCTGCAGATATTCCACGGCCTTAATTCGTCTTAACGCGGCCACCATTACACGCTTTGATCACGCAGGCTTAAACGCTCATGTCTCCTCTCCATTTCCCCTCTGTCGCCCATCTCAACGCGCACCTAGACCACCCTAATTTCCTCCCCGAGCAGCTCTGTCTCCGACGACCCTCCTTGTCGTTTCCGGCGAGCCCAGCCACCTCCTGGCCCCCTCGACCACCCGAGCGTGATCCCCATCTCCCTACGCATCTCCCAGAACCAACCACTCGTCCGCGCGTGCTCAAGAACGCCGACAACAAACACGACAGAGCGCCGCCGTCTTCTGCTGTTCTCCGACGATGTCTCCCCGGTAAAATCCGACCAACCCTCTCTTCCCCGTGGACACGTTAATGACTGCCATGATCTTACGAACCTAATAGTGCCTTCCTTTTGTCCTAGGGTGCCCCTTATCCTCGCCCTCGACGACCTCCTGAACCGCCCGAAGCCCAGCTCATCTCCGGCGAGCAATCGCAACTGTCCCTGAGCGCCCCTCGACGAACAAGCCACACATTGAGAAGCAGCACGACACCACGAACCTGGTAAGACTACTCCCTCCTTCTCTCGCTTCCTGCTTCGCCAGCGCCGCCGCCATCTGACCGTGCGCCGCCACCAGCCGTCGTCAGCGCCGCCCGAGTAAGGTCAATCAGTTTGACACCGTTAGATTTTAATCCTGCGGTTGTAATTAAAATAGAGCGAAGCAGTAAGAGCACGCCTGAGCCACGCGATATCAATTAGATCCAATGGCATACGTCGCCTGATCCGCACGAACCATTTTCGACGAATCAGAACGCGCCGCGTGTCACTGGATGATTTAGATTAGAATTTGAAATCAGTTTAGATTGTGATTTTCAAACCTTTGTAACTTTTGATCCACACGTCCAAAAATTGCAAATTTGGTATCATTGGAATCAGTGGAACAATCCCTAACCAACCATGCCTTTGGTTTAGTAAATAGTATCTGTTAGTTTGCTTGTTTTTGCAGATACTTTTGTGTGCTTGTTTAGATTAGAAAAATTGTTTAAAAATGTTTTTAAGGTTAAAACCTTTGCAAAATGGTTTGTTGTAAACTCACTGACCCTAGGAACCAACCCATAGTTTGGAAAATGGATTTGGTAAAGTTTAGGATGGAAAACTTGATTTAGTCATTTCTAGCCAAATGACAATAATGGTTTTTGTTATGAAAATGATTTTGAGTAAAAACTTTGGGAAAATGGTTTAGACCAAACCTACTGACCCAAAACACCAAGTTTTGCAATATCAACTCATTTGGTGAAAAACATAAAGTTTTGCTTTGATAAAAATAATTTTCACCACATAAAATAATGATTAGATTTAAAAATGGTTTATGGACCAAAACCCTTTTGCAAATGACTTTGCCACTTTGGAAAATTACCACTTTTGACTTTACAAAGTTTAGAAGCCTAGTGGAGACCACCTTTGCAATTAGAACCATATTTTGCATGCTTGCATGCATTACTTTGACTTTGTCATTTTATGTGTTGTTTTGCTTGATTGGTAGATTGAGTTTGTGCCTTGCTTGATTGATTTGTAGTGACTTGAAGAGTGTGATTGTAGCAAGGACAAGGAGTGAACCTATACTCTACCAAAAAGGCAAGTGATGCTTCATACTTTTGTCCTATTACTTTCACTATGCATTAGTGATTTTTCTCTAAGTAAAACTTGCATGGAATTTTGCTAAGTATGAACCTTGCTATAGGAAAACCTAGTAGATGAATCCTTAGTAGGATTTTCCTAAGTTAAGATTCCTACTACTATCAAGCTTAGCCTAGCTAATAGAAAACTTGGGTGGAAAATATATTCACACTATGGAAAAATCTCTAAGTCCGAGGACTTATGTTTTAGTTTAATAAAACAATTAAGTTAATGAATCACCTGGGTGGACTAGTAATTGCATGGTGGTTTTTGGTTGAGTGGTTACACAAGGCCAGGGGACTGGTGAACCTTGTGTATCTCACTTGTGGATTGCCACCCAGGAACAAAGAGATTTGAGATGTCAAATGTTGAGAAACTTCAAGTGCAACCACTTGGCAATATGGGCTCTGCCATGATCATATAGGTTGCAAGAACTTAGCCATATGGACAGTGGGTGGTAGTGTTTGATAGGTTGGAGCGCATCCATTTTGGTCTAAGGGAAGGCTTCTGAAAGATCTTGTCTTGGGAAACCAAGTCTTGTGGGGAAAGTGCACCACCTCTGCAGAGTGTAAAATCTAAGTACTTAGCCATGTCCCTGGTAAAGGACAATTTGAGCATCAAGACATGGAAGCAATCAAGAATCTCATCATTCAAATTTCTAAGTTAAAATCTTGTGGTTTGAACAAGGGTTATTTGAAATCTTCAATCTTTGATTGAGAGATGCCTTGGAAAAGATTTTGTCAGAACAAAAACTTAGTGTTTTCAAAATGATAAGGAAAATTTATTTTGAGCAATGCAAGCCTCAACTCCACTTAGCCAAATGCATATAGTTGATAGACCCCACTATACTACCATAGTATCACTTTCCAATACAATTCAAATGTATTGACCCTTTGTGGCTGTAACTTGAATGTTGCAGGTTTGATTGATTTTAGTGAAGATTGATTGTTTAGGATTACAAAGTCTACAACCAACATTTGCCTGTGGCACTTTGAAGATGAAGGACCCATGCTTATAGTTATTCCGCTGCAATGTAATGTAATAGCCAAATGAGCTATGTAAGATGTAATAAAATTATGTTATTCCTGGTTATAAAGTTATATTATGACCTTTGTTTCTTGATATTACATCTTAACTATGGATGCTAGCTATTGATCCAGGGACTAGCATTGTAAACACAGGGGACTCCACCTTATATTGTTGTAAGGTTGGGACACTCCCTCTACAGATGGTATCAGAGCATTGTGTTGCCTGTAGGATTTGTAAACCTAGGATTGGACAAAAACCCTTAGAAAAATAGGAGTTGTACGTGTTCCAAAAACTTAATTACAAAAACACTTGTAAACTCTTTCCTCAACCATTTTGGTTTCAACTCTACTTCTCTTCTATTTCAACTTGATGGAAAAACCAACCCCATGGCCAAAGACTTCACCATGTGCAAAGGACTTCATCAACTCTAATGACTTCAACATCTTCAACTCTAATGACTTCAACATCTTCAGCATATTCACCAAGGAATTCAACCATGGTTATCACTAAGGACAAGTGAGACAAGAAATCTTGCTCAAGATTTAGAGACTAAGGGAATGCAAAAGTTAGAAGGAGCCTACATCATTTGAAGTTATTGGAACCAAGAGTTTTTCTCAAGGAAACCATGATCTCATTCAAGAAGAATCAACCAAGAAGGATGGAAAGATCAAAAGTGAACCATATAGATGGACCACCATATTAAGTATAGATCAAACCCACCAACTTATGGGGTGTAACAAAAATATTTTTGTTGCCTAAGTTTGTGCTTGAACTTTGTTGTTTGAGTGAAAAGTTGTTTGTGATTGCTTGCACATTGCTTGTGTGAATTGTGATGTGTGATTAGAATTATTCCCTTAGAAATATCTTGCCTATTCTAATCCCATATCAACCCAAACATATGACTACTCCAAGAAACTCCAACATCAAGGATAATGACATCAACAACAACCAAGAGGACAACATGAGAGAACTTATAGCAACCCAAAACCAGTTGAGCCAAGAGACAACTCAGCTTTTAGCCAACAACAATAGACTAGACCCAGCCATACAAAAGATTTTGAAACTTCAATCCCAATTGCTGCAAGGATTGGTTACTCAAATGATCAACATGGGAGAAAACTTTTCCCAAAGAGCTAATGACAACAAGGATGACAAAGATGCTAATCTAGAAGGAACCCAAGCTAGCAATATTTTTAGAGACAAGGATCATGCATCCAAGGAACATGAAGATCAATGCCCCAAGAAGAGAGAAAGATTTTCCACCTATGAAGAACATGAACTAGAAGAACTCCTAGCTTTGGAGAGACCCAAGAAGAAGAAGAAATGCCCCAACCCTAACAATAAGGACATTACTCAAGTGCAATGTTACAATTGCAAAGAGATGGGACACTATGCCAATGAATGCCCAGAAAAGAAGAAGAATCAAAGAAACAAACAAGAGGCAATGATACCAAAGGAAAAGAAAGATATCAGCCAAGTGATGTGTTTCAAATGCAAGGAACTAGGCCACTATGTAAACTTCTATCCAGGAAAGAGGAAGCCCATGATAAACCAACCTATAAAAGACCTCAGCCTTGTCACATGTTTCAAGTGTGAAAACAAAGGACACTATGCAGATGTTTGCCCAGAGAAGTTTCCACAGGACCCCAAGAAGGCCAATATGTAATTTAGTTAGAAAATTTTTAAAGGTGGTAGTACCCTAGTTGTTTTGAGCCTACTTGTAACCCCTAGCCTCCCAAATCTCGGGACGGGATTTATTTTAAGGGTGGTAGCCTGTCACATCCCAAGATTTTCCAAATCTTGTAATGTGAAAATAAATGAATAAAATAAAACTTTTTTTGATTTTCAGGGCCAGAAGAAACTTTTTGAATTCAATTGGAACTTCAAACCAATTTGGATCAAATAAATCCTAAAGGGATTTAAAAAGATAAACATTTAATAAAGGAAAATATAAATATTAAAAATTACTATTTTGGATCCTATAAATAAAAGGATGTGGTTTTCAAAAGAAATAGAAGTTTTATAAATAAGGAGTATTTTATAAAGCCAAATTAAACCTTGGCCAAACTTTTGGATTAAAACATTTTGTTTTGATAAACAAAGTAGTAAAGGTTTATTTAAAATAAATTAATAAGGATTTAATTTCCAAGTTTTTATTAATAAAGGTTTTATTATTTCTAAACCATCAAAACTTGTTTATTTGTTTAAAATAAGTTTTCCAAGTATTTTTTATTTTCATATAAAACCTACTGAATGGATTGGTACTATTTTAGTTTTCAAAAAAATAAAGTTTTAATAAAACAAATCCTATTTGATTTAATAATGAAGGTCTATTGTATTTAATTATTAATGGACCCTAAAATAAAAGGTTATTTTGTTTTAAACAAGTTTCCAAGTATTCTTTAATTCCAAATAAAACCTACTGATTTGGTTTTGAAAATATTTGGATTTCAAATGGAGATATTATCAATTAACTCAAACCCTATTTGATTAAATAACTAAAGGTCCATTTTATTTAATTAATGAATGGATCCTAAAAAGAATAAAATATTATTTTATTTTGGGATTTGGTTTATGTGGATAAACAGAACTAAAAACTCATTATAAAGTTTGGTGGAAGTTGTCTTGAATTGTTTGTTGAATTAAATTGTTTGAATTTCAAAACAGAAAAAGTTTTGGAAAAAGAAAAACATCCAGGAAGAAAAAATGTGAGAACAATCTGGCCCAGCCCAGCAGCCCAGCTCCTTTTTCTCCCCCGAACCGTTTTTCTTCACCGCAGAAGCAACCCGCAGTGTGACTGACTGGTGGACCTCTCCCTCACTCCTTTTCCCACTGACGACTGGACCCCTCTCTCCTGTTCATCCTCCTCACCCGCGCGACCTCTTCTCCCTCCCCCGTCGCCGTTTCCTGCAGAGATTCCGCGGCCTTAATTCGTCTTAACGCGGCCACCATTACACGCTTTGGTCACGCAGGCTTAAACGCTCATGTCTCCTCTCCATTTCCCCTCTGTCGCCCATCTCAACGCGCACCCAGACCACCCCAATTTCCTCCCCGAGCAGCCCTCCTTGTCGTTTCCGGCGAGCCCAGCCACCTCCTGGCCCCCTCGACCACCCGAGCGTGATCCCCATCTCCCTACGCATCTCCCAGAACCAACCACTCGTCCGCGCGTGCTCTAGAACGCCGACAACAAACACGACAGAGTGCCGCCGTCTTCTGCTGTTCTCCGACGACGTCTCCCCGGTAAAATCCGACCAACCCTCTCTTCCCCATGGACACGTTAATGAATGCCATGATATTACGAACCTAATGGTGCCTTCTGTTTGTCCTAGGGTGCCCCTTATCCTCGCCCTCGACGACCTCCTGAACCGCCCGAAGCCCAGCTCATCTCCGGCGAGCAATCGCAACTGTCCCTGAGCGCCCCTCGACGAACAAGCCACACGTTGAGAATCAGCACGACACCACGAACCTGGTAAGACTACTCCCTCCTTCTCTCGCTTCCTGCTTCGCCAGCGCCGCCTCCATCTGACCGTGCACCGCCACCAGCCGCCGTCAGCGCCGCCCGAGTAAGGTCAATCAGTTTGACACCGTTAGATTTTAATCCTGCGGTTGTAATTAGAATAGAGCGAAGCGGTAAGAGCACGCCTGAGCCGCGTGATATCAATTAGATCCAACGGCCTGCGTCGCCTGATCCGCACGAACCGTTTTCGACAAATCAGAACGCGCCGCGTGTCACTGGATGATTTAGATTAGAATTTGAAATCAGTTTAGATTGTGATTTTCAAACCTTTGTAACTTTTGATCCACACGTCCAAAAATTGCAAATTTGGTATCATTGGAATCAGTGGAACAAGCCCTAACCAACCATGCCTTTAGTTTAGTAAATAGTATCTGTTAGTTTGCTTGTTTTTGCAGATACTTTTGTGTGCTTGTTTAGATTAGAAAAATTGTTTAAAAATGTTTTTTAGGTTAAAAACTTTGCAAAATGGTTTGTTGTAAACTCACTAACCCTAGGAACCAACCCGTAGTTTGGAAAATGGATTTGGTAAAGTTTAGGATGGAAAACTTGATTTAGTCATTTCTAGCCAAATGAAAATAATGGTTTTTGTTATGAAAATGATTTTGAGTAAAAACTTTGGGAAAATGGTTTAGACCAAACCTACTGGCCCAAAACACCAAGTTTTGCAATAGCAACTCATTTGGTGAAAAACATACAGTTTTGCTTTGATAAAAATAATTTTCACCACATAAAATAATGATTAGATTTAAAAATGGTTTATGGACCAAAACCCTTTTGCAAATGACTTTGCCACTTTGTAAAATGACCACTTTTGACTTTACAAAGTTTAGAAGCCTAGTGGAGACCACCTTTGCAATTAGAACCATATTTTGCATGCTTGCATGCATTACTTTGACTTTGTCATTTTATGTGTTGTTTTGCTTGATTGGTAGATTGAGTTTGTGCCTTGCTTGATTGATTTGTAGTGACTTGAAGAGTGTGATTGTAGCAAGGACAAGGAGTGAACCTATACTCTACCAAAAAGGCAAGTGATGCTTCATACTTTTGTCCTATTACTTTCACTATGCATTAGTAATTTTTCTCTAAGTAAAACTTGCATGGAATTTTGCTAAGTATGAACCTTGCTATAGGAAAACCTAGTAGATGAATCCTTAGTAGGATTTTCCTAAGTTAAGATTCCTACTACTATCAAGCTTAGCCTAGCTAATAGAAAACATGGGTGGAAAATATATTCACACTATGGAAAAATCTCTAAGCCTGAGGACTTATGTTTTAGTTTAATAAAACAACTAAGTTAATGAATCACCTGGGTGGACTGGTAATTGCATGGTGGTTTTTGGTTGAGTGGTTACACAAGGCTAGGGGACTGGTGAACCTTGTGTATCTCACTTGTGGATTGCCACCCAGGAACAAAGAGATTTGAGATGTCAAATGTTGAGAAACTTCAAGTGCAACCACTTGGCAATATGGGCTCTGCCATGATCATATAGATTGCAAGAACTTAGCCATATGGAAAGTGGGTGGTAGTGTTTGATAGGTTGAAGCGCGTCCATTTTGGTCTAATGGAAGGCTTCTGAAAGATCTTGTCTTGGGAAACCAAGTCTTGTGGGGAAAGTGCACCACCTCTGCAGAGTGTAAAATCTAAGTACTTAGCCATGTCCCTGGTAAAGGACAATTTGAGCATCAAGACATGGAAGCAATCAAGAATCTCATCATTCAAATTTCTAAGTTAAAATCTTGTGGTTTGAACAAGGGTTATTTGAAATCTTCAATCTTTGATTGAGAGATGCCTTGGAAAAGATTTTGTCAGAACAAAAACTTAGTGTTTTCAAAATGATAAGGAAAATTTATTTTGAGCAATGCAAGCCTCAACTCCAATTAGCCAAATGCATATAGTTGATAGACCCCACTATACTACCATAGTATCACTTGCCAATACAATTCAAATGTATTGACCCTTTGTGGCTGTAACTTGTATGTTGCAGGTTTGATTGATTTTAGTGAAGATTGATTGTTTAGGATTACAAAGTCTACAACCAACATTTGCTTGTGGCACTTTGAAGATGAAGGACCCATGCTTATAGTTATTCCGCTGCAATGTAATGTAATAGCCAAATGAGCTATGTAAGATGTAATAAAATTATGTTATTCCTGGTTATAAAGTTATATTATGACCTTTGTTTCTTGATATTGCATCTTAACTGTGGATGCTAGCTATTGATCCAGGGACTAGAATTGTAAACACAGGGGACTCCACCTTATATTGTTGTAAGGTTGGGACACTCCCTCTACAACAATGCTAGTATCAATGTTGTGGTTCTTGTTCGTAAGTTAGAACGACACATATTGAAAGCCCCAAACCACGTAAAACATGCAAAGAAAGTAGAGGTGTCTAACTTTGTTTTGCAGGGGTGTGTTGTGATGTGATATGGCCATGATTGTGATTATATTTGATGTATGCAATGTTCCTTATTGTAAGTTGGCAACCGGCAGGAGCCATATGGTTGTCTTTAAGACCCGTGTGTCTATTCAAACTAGTTGTAATAGTTGAAGCCGGTGGACGACAACCATGAAGCAGCGTCATTGACCTTGATGCAATGCCGGTGATGATGGAGATCATGTTCGTGCTTGAAGATGGAGATCGGAAGCACAAAGAAGAAAGGCCATATCATATCACATATTATGAATTTCATGTGATGTTAATCCTTTATGCATCTTGTATTGCTTAGTTAACGACGGTAGCATTATAAGATGATCCCTCATGCACATAAATTTCAAGTTCTAAAGTGTTCACCCTTAGTAAGAACTGTTGCTAAAGCTTGTTGTTTCGAAGCACCACATGATGATCGGGTGTGTTAGATTCCGCAAGTGTATACAACGTGAGCAAGCCAGATTTGCTCATGCGGAAGCTAAGGTTTGATCTTGACGAGCATAGCATGTATAGACATGGTCTCGGAACACGGATCACCAAAAGGTAAAGCATGAATCATATAGTAAGATATGATGAACATGTCGATTGTTCGCCATTGAAGCTACATCGACTCTCGTGATGATCGGTGTTGATGTGGTGGATTTGGTTCGTGTGATCACTAAAACAATGTGAGGGATATTGTTTTGAGTGGGAGTTCACCTAGATTAATTTAACTATTAATTAGAACTCAATCTGTTATAAACTTAGTCTAAACTATTGAAAATATGTTGTAGATCAATGGCGGCCCCTACCATCAATTTTAATGCGTTCCTAGAGAAAGAAAAGTTGAAAAACAATGGAAGCAACTTCGCGGATTGGTTCCGCAATTTGAGGATTGTCCTCAATGCTGGTAATTTGACCTATGTGCTAGATGCACCGCTGGGTGACCCGCCTGCAGCTGATGCTACCGATGAAGTAAAGAATGTTTACCTCGCTCGGAAGAATCAGTACTCCACAGTTCAGTGTGCTATCTTGTATGGTTTAGAATCGGAGCTTCAGAAAAGGTTTGAGAATTCAGACCCACATGATATTGTCCGTGATCTCAAATTGATCTTTGAGACTCACGCGGCAATTGAGAGCTATGAGGCTTCTGAAAAGTTCTTCAACTGCAAGATGGAAGAGGGCAGCTCCGTCAGTGAGCATGTGCTTAAGATGTCTGGGCACGCAAACAAACTTCAAAGCTTGGGTATAGTGATTCCTAATGCTTTGGGGATTTATCGTGTCCTCCAATCACTACCACCAAGTTACAAGAACTTTGTGATGAACTACAATATGCAAAACATGAACAAGCAGTTGCCATAACTCTTCGCCATGTTAAAATCTGCAGAAGTGGAGATCAAGAAAGAGCACCAAGTGTTGATGGTCAATAAGACCACCAAATTCAAGAAAGGAAAGTCTAAGCAAAAGGGACACTTCAAGAAGGGTGGTAAGAAAGTTACCGCGCCGAAGAAGAAGACCAAGGCTGGACCTAAGCCTGATACTGAGTGCTTTTACTACAAGGGAGAAGGTCACTGGAAGCGGAATTGCCCAAAGTACTTGGCGGATTTGAAGAACGGCAACATCAAGAAGAAAGGTATATCCGATATACATGTTATTGATGTGTATCTCAGTAGTACTCGTAGTAGTGCCTGGGTATTTGATACTGGTTCGGTTGCTCATATCTGTAACTCGAAACAGGTGCTGCAGAATAAACGGAAGCTAGCGAAGAACGAGGTATGATGCGCGTGGGAAACGGATCAAAGGTTGATGTGATCGCGGTCGGCACGCTACCTCTTCATCTACCATCGGGATTAGTTTTATACTTAAATAATTTTTATTTGGTGTCTGCGTTAAGCATGAACATTATATCGGGATCTTGTTTATTGCGAGACGGTTACTTGTTTAAGTCCGAGAATAATGGTTGTTCGATTTATATGAGTAATATGTTTTATGCACATGCACCTTTTATAGATGGTCTATTCTTATTCAATCTCGATACTGGAAAAAAACATATTAATAACATTGAGGCTAAACGTTTGAAATCGAGCGATAACTCGACCTATATGTGGCACTGTCATCTTGGTCACATCGGAGTGAAGTGTAAGAAGTAACTCCATTCTGATGGAGTTCTTGAATCACTTGATTTCGAATCACTTGAAAGATGTGAAGCATGTCTAATGGGTAAAATGACTAAGACTCCATTTTCTGGTATGATGAATTGAGCTACAGACTTGTTGGAAATCATACATACCGATGTGTGTGTCCCAATGAGTGTAGCATCGCGCGGTGGTTATCGGTATGTTCTTACTTCCACGGATTACTTTAGTAGATATAGGTATATCTATTTCATGAAACATAAGTCTGAAAATTTTGAGAAGTTTAAGGAATTTCAAAGTGAAGTGGAGAATCAACGTAAAAAGAAGATTAAGTTTCTACAATTCGATCATGGAGGTGAATATCTAAGTTACGAGTTTGGCGAGCATTTAAAGAAATGTGGAATACTTTCACAATTGACACCGCCGGGAACACCACAACGTAATGTTGTGTCCGAACGTCGTAATCGAACTCTCTTAGATATGGTTCGTTCTATGATGTCACTTATAGATTTACCTTTTTCATTTAGGGGTTATGCATTAGAAGCAGCCGCATTCACTTTAAATAGGGCACCATCTAAATCCGTAGAAGCGACACCATATGAATTATGGTTTGGGAAGAAACCTAAATTGTCGTTCCTTAAAGTTTGGGGTTGCGAAGCTTATGTAAAGAAGTTACATCCCGACAATCTTGAATCACATTGGAGTGAAGCGCATGAAGAAACTCCATTCCGATGGACTTCTTGAATCACTTGATTTCGAATCACTTGAAAGATGCGAAGCATGTCTGATGGGTAAAATGACTAAGACTCCATTTTCTGGTATGATGGAGCGAGCTACGGACTTATTGGAAATCATACATACCGATGTGTGTGGTCCAATGAGTGTAGCATCGCGCGGTGGTTATTGTTATGTTCTTACCTTCACGGATGACTTGAGTAGATATGGGTATATCTATTTCATGAAACATAAGTCCGAAACTTTCCAGAAGTTTAAGGAATTTCAAAATAAGGTAGAGAATCAACGTAACAAGAAGATTAAATTTCTACGTTTTGATCGTGGAGGTGAATATCTAAGTTACGAGTTTGGCGAGCATTTGAAGAAATGCGTAATACTTTCACAATTGACACCACCGGGAACACCATAGCGTAATGGTGTGTCCGAACGTCATAATCGAACTCTCTTAGATATGGTTCGTTCTATGATGTCACTTACAGATTTACCGCTATCGTTTTGGGGTTATGCATTAGAAACAGCCGCATTCACTTTAAATAGGGCACCATCTAAATCCGTTGAAACGACACTGTATGAATTATGGTTTGGGAAGAAACCTAAATTGTCGTTCCTTAAAGTTTGGGGTTGCGAAGCCTATGTAAAGAAGTTACAGCCGGACAAGCTTGAACCCAAAGCGGAAAAATGTGTCTTCATAGGATACACGAAGGAAACTATTGGGTATACCTTCTATCATAGATCCGAAGGCAAAATCTTCGTTGCCGAGAATGCATCCTTTCTAGAGAAGGAATTTCTCTCGAAAGTAGTGACTGGAAGGAAAGTAGAACTCGACGAGGTTGTCGAACCTTTTCTCGAACTTGCGAGTAGCGCAGCACCAGAAGAAGTTCCTATGGTGCCTGCACCAATAAGAGAGGAAGCTAATGATGATGATCATGAAACTTCGGTTGTAGTTGCTACAGAGCCTCGCAGGTCAACGAGAACTCGTACCACTCCTGATTGGTATGATCCCGTTATGAGTGTCATGTTGGTGGACAACACCGATGACCCTGCGACATATGAGGAAGCGATGATGAGCCCAGATTCCAATAAATGGCAAGAAGCCATGAAATCCGAGATTGGATCCATGTACGAAAACCAAGTATGGACTTTGGTGGACTTACCGGATGGCCGGAAGGCTGTCGAGAACAAATGGATTTTCAAGAAGAAAACAGATGCTGATGGTAATGTTACTGTCTATAAAGCTCGACTTGTCGCAAAAGGGTTTCGACAAATTCAAGAGGTTGACTACGATGAGACTTTCTCACCTGTAGTGAAGCTAAAGTCTGTGAGGATTATGTTAGTAATCGCTGCATATTACGATTATGAGATTTGGTAGATGGATGTCAAAACAGCGTTCCTCAATGGAGACATTGATGAAGAGTTGTATATGATGCAACCCAAAGGTTTTGCCGATCCTAAAGATGCTAACAAGGTATGCAAACTTCAACGGTCATCTATGGATTGAAGCAAGCATCCCGAAGCTGGAATCAACGTTTTGATAAGGTGATCAAAAGTTTTGGTTTTATACAAACTTATGGAGAAGCTTGTATTTACAAGAAAGTGAGTGGGAGCTCTGTAGCATTCTTAATACTATATGTAGATGACATATTGTTGATTGGGAATGATGTAGACCTTCTTAATAGTGTCAAGGAATATTTGAATAATAGTTTTTCAATGAAGGATCTTGGCGAAGCAGCTTACATATTGGGCATAAAGATTTATAGAGATAGATCGAGATGCCTAATATCATTGTCACAAAGTACATATTTGGACAAAGTTCTAAAGAGATTTGGAATGGAAGATAGCAAGAAAGGGTTCTTGCCCATGTTGCCCAATACGATCTTGAGTAAAACCCAAAGTCCGACAACGGCAGAAGATAGAGAGAGGATGAGTAAGACTCCCTATGCCTCATCCATAGGATCTCTAATGTATGCCATGCTATGTACTAGACCCGACATTGCATATACTGTTAGTTTAACTAGCAGATATCAAAGTGATCCAGGAGTGGATCATTGGACAGCGGTCAAAAACATCCTTAAGTACTTGAGAAGAACTAAGGATATGGTTCTTTCTTATGGAGGTGATGAACAACTCGTTGTTAATGGTTACACCGATGCTAGTTGGAACACCGATCCGGATGATTCTAAATCACAATCTGGATACGTATTTACTTTGAATGGTGCAGCAGTTAGCTGGAGGAGTGCAAAGCAAAGCTTTGTGGCGAGATCTTCAACTGAATCGGAATACATGGGTGCTTCGGAGGCTTCACAAGAAGCGATATGGATGAAAGAGTTCATTACAGAGCTGGGTGTGGTTCCAAGTGCGCTGGACCCAATGTTTATCTACTGTGGTAACATGGGCGCCATAGCCAATGCGCAAGAACCAAGGTCACACAAGCAGCTGAAGCATATCAAGCTACGTTTTCACGCTATTCCAGAACATGTCCAAGATGGTGACATAAAGATTTGCAAAGTACACACAGATCTGAATGTGGCGGATCCGTTGACTAAACCTCTACCGAGGGCAAAACATGACCAACACCAAACTGCCATGGGTGTTCGGTATATTACCATGTAATCTAGATTAGTTGACTCTAGTGCAAGTGGGAGACTGTTGGAGATATGCCCTAGAGGCAATAATAAATGTAGTTATTATTATATCTTTGTGTTTATGATAAATGTTTACATTCATGCTATAATAGTATTAACAAGGAAACATTAATACTTGTGTGATTTGTAAACTTAAATTGAAGTCCCTAGTAAAGCCTCTATATATAATACTAGCTTGTTGGTTAATATATGATTGTGGTTTCCCTATCATGAACATTGAGATGTTATTAACAACAAGATCATATCGTTAGGAGAATGATATGATGGACATACTCCTATAGATAAGCGTAGCATAAAGATCAAGTCATTTTAATAGTTCAATTGCTATATGCTTTCTGATACATAGTAACCTAATTCCTTCGACCATGAGATCATGCATATCACCTTCACCGAAAGGATGCTTTGATGACATCAAACACCACACCGTAACTGGGTGGCTATAAAGGTGGCATTGAGTGTTCGGAATGTATTGGTTGAGACACATGGATCAAGAGTGGGATTTGTCCATCCATATGACGGATAGATATACTCTGGGCCCTCTCGGTGGAATGTCATCCAATTGGCTTGCAAGCATGTGACTGGTTCACAAGGGATCACATATCACGGGAACGAGAAAAGAGTACTTTTCAGTAACGAGGTTGAACTAGGTATGCAGAGATACCGACGATCAAAACCTCGGATAAGTAAACTATCATGAGACAAAGGGAAATTGGTATCGTATGTAAGTGGTTCATTCGATCGCAAAGTAATCGTAGAAATATGTGGGAGCCATATGAATATCCAGAATCCTCTATTGGTTATTGATCGGAGAAGTGTCTCGATCATGTCCGCATAATTCACGAACCGTAGGGAGACACAGTTAAGGATTCGACGTTGTTGAGTAGTTATGGAATAATGAGTAAGAGACTGAATGTTGTTCGGAGTCTCGGATGGGATCCGGGATATCAAGAGGATATCCGGAATAGTTCGGAGAATAAGATTCATATAAGGAAAGTCCTGTTTGGGGGTTGGAGAATGGTTCCGGTGTTTTCATCGGGAATGTTCTAGAAGGTTCCGGAATGTCTGGCACTCCGGAGGGGAAGGGTACATGAATGTGTCATAACAAGTTGGAATGATTGCATCATGTACTAGGTGTCATCGCTGAACAAAATAAAGGGTTTAATCAAATCCTAGTTTGAAAAGTCAAACGCCAATTTGAAAAGTCAAACGGCTATTTTGTGAGGTGGAGGGAGAGTAGGAAACCTACTTGGGGAGGAGTTCCCTCCCTCCACCGCCGGCCCACTTGGAGACGGAGTTGGGGAGGGACTCCCCTCCCCTTGGCGCGCCCCTCCACCTATATAAGGAGGGGCAGGGCTGCCCCTCCAAGCACACAACACGTCCACCCAAAACCCTAGCTCCCAGCCGTCGGCGCCGCCACCTCCTGCTGCTGCTGCCGCCGCCTAGGAAAACCCTAGCCGCCGACTTGGGCTACTCCAAGCGCTAGCCGCCGGCCCTATACCCTCCTCCTTGGTGCGTCTAAACCCTAGATCACCGAGGATCTCTCTCATAGTCCAACATACTCGCTCCGGCTTAAGGCGAAGCCCTGCGAGATCTCCCCTCTACTTCCGGTACCACGCCGTTGTGCTGCCGGAATCGCGAGGAGAGTGCTACAACCTCTGCTGCCTGCTGGAACAAGTGAGAGGAAGGTCTTCGTCGATTACCGAACGTGTGACCGACCGCGGAAGCGCTGCTAGAACGCAGCGTCGGAAGGATCGTCTACACGATCTTGAGATCGGCAAGAGTACGACTACATCACCCACGAGAATCCGCTCTCGTTAAACACTTTGGAATCTTCGAGGGTGAGTTATTCCATCGACTCGTTGCTACAATCTAGTAGATAGATCTTGGCTTGTTTGTTTGTATGCGGTAGAAATTTTTTGTTTTCCATGCTACGAAACCCTACACACCGGACCAGAAGGGGAAGGGTACATGAATGTGTCATGACTAATTGGAATGATTTCATCATATCCTAGGTCACTTGGCTGGGCGTTTGAAAGAAATAAATTAAACTCCAAAATTGAAAGTCAAAAGGTAAGTTTGAAAAGTCAAATTGGGATAATGTTTCCTCGTGGAGGGAGGAGAGGAAACCTCCTCTCCCTCCACCATGTGCCTTGTAGGAGAGGGAGTTGGGGAAGGATTCAAACTCCCCCCCGTAGCTTACCCTCTATCTCATAAATAGAGGGGAAGGGGTTCCCCCCAAGACCACAACCAACCCAACCCCCACCAAGCAGCCACCGCTTGCCGTCGCCGCCTTGAGCCGCCGCCGCACCAAGTCTCTGCCACCCTAGTCACCGCCGACCACCTCCTCCTCTCCGGCTTCTAAACCCTAAACGCCAAGAAACCCTACTACTCCACCATAACTCGCTTCGGCTTAAGGAGAAGCCCTGCGGGATTTCCCCTCTAACTCTGACACCATGTCGTTGTGATGTCGGAATCGCGAGGAGAGAACTACAACCTCTGCTGCCTGCTGGAACAAAGGAGAGGAAGGTCTTCATCAAGTACCGAACATGTGACCAACTACGAGAGTGCTGCCGGAACGTGGCGCCGGAAGGATCGTCTTCGCGATCTTGAGATCGTCAAGTGAACGACTACATCACCCACGAGAATCTTCTCTTGTTAACTGCTTTGGAATCTTCGAGGGTGAGTTCTCTAATCGACACGTTGCTACTCCCTCTGTTTCCAAACATAAGATGTTTTAGCTTTGTGAAGCAAATGTATCTAGACTTCTTTTAGTATGAGGTTTACTCATGTTTGGAGTGAATCTACACACTAAAATAAGTCTAGATACATTTTCTTCACAAACCTAAAACATCTTATATTTTGAAATGGAGGGAGTACCATCTAGTAGATAGATGCTTGTGTGTGTTCATGTGGTAGAATTTTTTGTTTTCTATGCTACGAACCCTACAGTGCATCAGAGCCGTGTGTATATGTAGATCTATTGCACGAGTAGAACAAAATGTTCATTGTGGGTGGTGGTGCTTTTATTATCAATTGCTTTTTGTGTACTTTGCATCTTGTGATATGGTGGGATGAAGCGGCCCGGGCTAACCTTACATGACATCGTTCATGAGACTTGTTCCACTCTCAACATGCAACTTGTATTGCATAAGTGGCTTAGCGGGTGTCTGTATCTCCCATCATATTAAAGATTCAATTTACAAAGGGCATTTGATAGTTCAAGCATCAACATTGTGGTTCGTGTTCATAAGTTAGAACGGTACTTATTGAAAGCCCCAAACCACGTAAAATATGCAAAGAAAATTATAAGCTTCTAACTTTATTTTGCAGGGGTGTGTTGTGATGTGATATGGCCATGATTATGATTATATTTGATGTATACAATGTTCCTTATTGTAAGTCGACAACCGGAAGGAGCCTTATGGTTGTCTTTTAATTTCGTTAAGACCTGCGTGTTTATTATCAAAGTAGTTGTAATAGTTGATACTGGTGGACGACAAACATGGAGCGGTGCCATTGACCTTGATGCCATCCCGATGATGATGGAGATCATGTTTGTGCTTGAACATGGAGATCGGAGTGATACGTCCAATTTGGATCACCATTCTATATCATAATTTGCCTCTATGCATTGATATATTTCATATTAAGATGTGTTACTTATGTATTTTCATTTGTTTTTGCATGTTGGATGATTCTTGGAGGATGAACTGTCGGAGTCAGGATTCTGATGGAAAAAGAGGTGTTTTGATGCAATTTCGTGAAGATCAGAAAAATATGGAAAATCATATTTTCCCAGAAGACGAAGAAAGCCAGAAGGGGAGGCGGAGATGGGCCACATGGGGCCTACCCCCCCCCCCCCAAGCGCGGGCCAGGCGCCAACAAGGGGTGTGGCCCACCTGGCCCACCTCTGGCTCCGCCCTCTCGCCTATATCTTCTCCTCGGAACCCTAATAAATGGGGAGCGCCCACAGAAAGATTCCGCCGCCTCTGCGGGGCGGAAAACACCGAGAGAGAAAGAGCTCTCCGGTAGACATATTTCTGCCAGGGAAATTCCTTCCCGAAGAGGGGAGATCATCACCATCAACACCAACGTCAAGCTAGACTTCATCGGGATCATCATCATCCACACCATCATCTCCACCAGCATCATCACCACTCCATCCCGCTATAACAATTGTGTTGAATACTTGCATAGTTCTTAGGGGAAACTTTCCCAGTGTTCATTACTATTGTAGTTGATGCTTGTGAGTGGAACCATTGGATTATTGTTTATGTTCAGATTGTTATCCATCACCATATCATCTTTGATCTTGATCCATATGATATCTTGTGAGTAGTTCGTTTAGTTCTTGAGGACATGGGAGAAGTCATGTTGTTAGTAGTGGATTTGTGTTGAGATATTATTCAATGGTTTAGTATTTAAGTTGTGGTGCTATTCTTCTAGTGGTGTCATGTGAACATCGACTACATGATACTTCACCATTTATGGGCCTAGGGGAATGCATTGTGTATTTGGCTACTAATTGTGGGGTTGCTGGAGTGACAGAAACCTGAACCCCTGTTAGGACACCTTTGCATAAGGGAGTGTAGTATATCAGAGTTTAAGGCTGTGATTAGGTTTATATCTTGATTACTTTCATGTAGTTGCGAACGCTTGCAGGGGGTTTAATCACAAGTATGTATTAGTCCAAGTAAGGTCGGTACATTAGCACAGGTTCACCTACACAACACTTACAACACCAAACAAGGGTACTCAGTTATTTGAAGTGAAAGCACTTGACAGAATTCCCATGTGTCCTCGAGAACGTTTGGTCCTTATAAGTATTTCCACTGTCTTGTCCTTTGCTAAGAAAGGATTGGGCCACTTGCTTCAGTTGTTCGTTGTCTTTATTACTTGCACTTTGTTTTGTTGCTTTATTAGAAAACCCCTAAAAATCCGTTTGCTAAATATTTACAGAGATTTCCTGCTCCATACCACTAGTCAACACCTTCTGCTCCTCGTTGGGATCGACACTCCTATTTATCGAAAGTACTATGATACACCCCCTATACTTGTGGGTCATCAAGACTATTCTATGGCGCCATTGCCAGGGAGTGAAGCGCTATTGAAGAGTGGAACTGGTAAAGGAAACTTCTACTATGAGTATTGCTTTTTATTTCTGTTTGTTACTTTGTTTCCAATATGGATAACCCACTTGGTTTTCTGTTTGGGAAAACTAATATCACTGTTAGGGTAGTAGATGAACCACCACCTGTTGAGATAGATCTTTTTAAGATACCTACAAGTATTGTTGATCGTGTTATGGATAATTATTATTTAGAGGATGGAACTGTCCATCCTGGTGATCGTTTGCTTTTTATCCATGAATTATGCCGGTTGTTTAAGTGTTCAGGTATCACAACTGAACAGGTGAAGAATAAGTTACTCTCTATATACTTGAAACGGAGAGCTGAAGAATGGTATAAGCTGCTAAAGAATGGGCAGTCCATGGAATGGGAGGAAATAGTACCTCTCTTTTATTCTAAATTCTATCCTCCTAGTGAAATTCATAAGGATAGGAATCTGATATATAACTTTTGGCCTCGTGATGGAGAGAGTACAGCTCAAGCTTGGGGAGATTAAAGTTACTAATGCTTAAATCTCCTATTCATGAACTCCCTAACAATATTATTATCAATAACTTTTATGCTAGGCTTTCTCTTCATGATAAAGGTTTACTAGATGCTTCTTGTGCTGGATCATTCACACGTATGAAGGAAGAAGCTAAATGGGATCTCCTAGACCGTATTCAAGAGAACACTGAAGCATGGGAGAATGACAAAGGAAGAAAGTCGGGTATAAATTATGATTATAAATGCATTAAATCTTTTATGAGAACTCGTGACTTCCGTGATATTAGTAATGAGTATGGTCTTGATTCCCAAAGTACTGCCAACTGTTTTAAGGCCTTTGCCTCTTACATAGAAATTCCTAAAAATAAGTGGAATAAGTACCATGCACCATATAAAGATGTTGTTAGTCATGTTCCTGTTAGAAGCACTGAAGTTTGTACTATGGATCATATTTTTCCTGAACCTTATGTTGAGAAAATACCTTTCCCAGCTAAGGTAAAGGAGTATTTTATGATTATTAGTCTGAATAACAAAGGTACAAAGAAAACAGTGGAACCTGATGAGAAAATAGACAATGAATATGTGGTAGCTACTGTGAAAGACCCTGTCACTAGAAATATAGAGGATGAGCATATTGTTTTTTGTGAAGACGCTTCTAATATTATTTCTCATCCTAGTAAAGCTAGAAAAGATAGTGTCCTTGTGCACTCTGTTAAAATTGGTGATCATTGCTACTATGGTTTATGTGATATTGGTGCTAGTTCTAGTGTTATTCCTTATGAGATTTACAGGGAAATTATGCATGAAATTGGTCCTTGTGAGCTTGAGGACATTTATGTGGTTATTCACCTTGCTAATAAGGAAACCATTTGCCCTATGGTATTGTAAGAAATGTGGAAGTCCTTTGTGGTAAGATTAAGTATCCTGCTGATTTCTAGTGCTTAACTCATCAGCTATCAAAACTTGTCCTATCATTTTTGGTAGACCCTTCTTGAACACTTATGGAGCTATTATAGATTGTAAAAAGGAAAAAGTTTTAACTAAGTGATGGATATTCTTATGAGTTTAACTTTTCCAAATTTGCTAAATCTCCTTGTGAAAATAGCTTGCCTAATGAAGATTTCAGGATGGAACAACTTGCTTCTATTGATCCAGTTGATGACCTTGGACCTATTTTTGATGATTGTAAGTATGCTCATTCTGATGATAAATTTGTTTCCAGTGACAGTTATATTGTCAACTTTATTCAAAGTGCTACTGAAAGTTATTATGAGAGAGGGAAACATGGTTTTATGCATCTCAATAATATTAAGTTCCCCATTTTTATGTTGAAAGCTTGGAAGTTGCATTTGTTTTGTCTTCCTATGCTAATGGATTTTTGTTTCAACAATTTGTTTTCTCATAATACTCCTTTGCATAGGAAGTGGGTTAGGCTCAAATGTGTTGGTTATTTAATTCTTGATGCTCTCTTTCACTTCAGATATTTATCTCTTATGTGAGTGTGTTTGAAACTATCAATCCTAACTTAAAGGCATTAAAGAAAAGTACTTCTTTGGAGATAACCCAATAGTTTTGCCGAGTCTTGGAATTTATTACCTTAGTAATAACCGCTCCTTATCCTTTTTTTTGGTTTTTGTATCAAGTTCAACTACTTTTGAGAAGTAGAGGAGTTGTGAAAGGTGGCTATCCTGGGACAGATTTTTGTGATGCATTGGAAAAATTCGTGAGGGAGCTCGGATGGAGCTATATTTTTTTGTTCTTGTTCTCCAAGTTGTTACCCAACTTTTATTTGTTTTTCACTTTTTGATTTGAGCAACAGAAGGTTTTCAAAAAAATCAATATTTACCTGCTGGTCTGTTTTGACAGATTTCTGCCATCATTTGCGTTTGCCTCTTATATTGATTCCCTTCTAGATTCTTTTGGGTTTTTAGAAAGGAGTTGCAACATTAGCTTTTCTTTTGATGGATTTCAATTGAAGTGTGAACCTAAAGGTTTATTGTTTTTGCATACACTAATGTTTCCATTGAGGTTTTGTGTGAGACCTTGTAGGAAAGGAATTTTCAGGAGATGGAGAAAAGGAATCTGCAGAGTTCGTCTGTGAATAGGTAAAATTCGTGAAACTAGAAGGTTCGTGAAAACCTTATATTTTTATAGTTTTGATGTTTTTATTGCATACAGAAGGTTACGAGATGAAACAGAGGAGGAAATGGAGGCTAAGGTGGCCACACCCACCCTAGGCGCAAGCCCCAGCTGGCCGCGCCTGGAGGGGGTGTGAGCCCCCTGAGCTCCGTCTCCGCCTCGTTTTCGCACCAGTACCTTCCTTATGCATTAAAACTTCGTAATATATAACCCCCCAGATCCCCCGAGGTTCGTATATCGTGTTCTCATCGTGTTTTCATTTTGATCTGTTTCTGTTAGGAAATCTTCTCAACTTTAGAGCACCATGGTCTCCTCCAACAATAAAGGCAAGAAGCCCGTGGAAGAAGAAAGGATCGCTTCTAGGCACGAAGACATGGATTGGAGCGTCAAGGAGGAAGTTAAGATGGAGGAACAAACCGCCGCAGGGTCAAGGGCAAGGAAACCTACTTTTGTAAGAGCAATTAACACTATACATACTTTTTCTCGTAACATGCAGAGGATTATAGCCTTCGTTCCAGACTTCAGATCCTGCCCTAAGGCAGTGGATGCCCTTCGAACCACTAACGACTTTTGTGATAAGTACCGTGCTTTGAGGATAAAGGTGGATATGCTTCAAGAGGAGAATAATAGGCTTCGTAAGATGCTGGAGGGTTTTCTTACCCTAAACAAGACAACACCACCATCACTGAAGGATTAATTCGTCATCAGGTTTGGCATCACCTTGGCTTGTTCCAAGCTTGGCGGAGTGCCGCGGTATCATATCATTATCTTTTATCTTTTACCTTTTTAGTGGATTCATATCTTTGGTAGAGAAGTTATCTTATAGGTTGGTTTGCATGTGGAACTATCTCTCCTTTAGTTGGTTATCTATGTATCCCTTGGTGTGAGTGCATTTATGGAATATTAATGAGAAGTCTCATCTTTTACTTTTTGCACTTCTTATTTTAGTTTGCAATCTCTATTATATGATTGATCTTGTTGATCAGTATTGGTATCACTTTGGAAGCATCAAGTAGATCTAAATTGGTTTTGGCAAATCGAGCTCTGGTCAGTAGCAACACTTTTTGCGGTTTGAAAGGAAAAGAGAAAAATCTTACAGGTATTTTGTATCATTTATTTTCTTTCTTGATTGGCTCATAAGCTTAGTATTCTTTATTTAAGATATTTTGTGTCTTCAAGGTAGATTGCATGTTTGGATTTATCACTTGTAGGTTTGTTCCTTTCCTTCCAATCTTTTGCTTGCTACCCAGCCTTGCTAGCCAAAATCCTGTTTTGAGAAAGCATACTTCTCATGCATCCCTTTGAACCAAAACATGTGCCATTTGTGTCCACCATATCTGCCTATTAGCATCGTTGCTTTTCCAAGCAAATTCTCAAGCTTCATCTATCTTTCGAATTAAAAAATATTTTGCTATGTGAAAACTAGTTAGTAAATCTCTCACGAACTTGATGGCACGCCTTATTTTCTTGCCCTTAATAAACTTGAACCATTGTGTCATCGAAGTTGTATATGCTTGCATCTATACGTTGGGATTAGCAGAACCGTGTTGTCATGGGGAACGCTTTCAACACCTGTAAATACATACCCAGTTTATATCATGCTCTTTTTTTTGCGGATGTCATCGGTTTGAAATAAAAGGGGACCTTGTAAGTCCATGGAGTTATGTATATGTATTAAATAAATGCCTGGGCCGCAAGCCTAAGCCATGCCTAATCATGGTGGAAACTTGCAGCATCACCATAGTGAGCAATCTATGAAGCTTTCCTCTTATATAAAAAAGAAGAGACATATTGAAAAGAGGAAAGAGAGAAAAAAGCGTCATTTTCCCATGGCAAATAAGAGATTGATGAGATGGGAAAGCTCCTGCTTGCCTAGTCATTTTGGTTATGGGAAAGCTCATGTACCATGTGCAAGGGGTACCCCGTTGGAGGTTCTTTATGATACACATGTACTTACAATGACAAGAACTTACCGGTAACTAAAGTTGAGTAGCATGAGGAGCGGCCCTCGTACTCAAGGGACATGAGATTTCCAACTTATATTTTTTCAAGCATATACTCCATCCTTGTTCACTTTAACCTCAATCACCTCAAGATTCTTATGATAGGGGCAATGAGGGCTCAAAGCTAGTAAGTACCATAATCTTTTGGAAGCTCTTTATGAACTTGAAATCCTTGCATCCCTCTATGAAGGGCCTTTCTCCTATTTCTAAGTTGAGTCAGTAAACCTACTTCCTCTCTATCTCCAGCAAGCATTTGAGTTGTTGTGTTTCAAGCATTCATATGATGATTTATTCAATGATGTTCTTTATCTTCCTTGTTTGCACAAGACTCTTATCTATTGAGTATTACTTTGAAAGACATCATTGTGAAAAAACTTTTATGTTTGAGCAAAGAGTATTCTTGTTGTGAAACTTCTACAAAAGAGTTTTTTGAAACTGTTTGCCAACTGTTCTCTGACCAAGAACAAAGTTTGCCAATTCCAATTATGATTTATCTTTATGCATATCTATTGCGACTCTTGTACTTGTTGCAAGCTAAGTTATATAATGGTGAGTTGCTTTATTCTATGAGTTGTGTAATGGTAAGTGTGATGCTTCTTGTCTATATTCTTTTATCGACACTTCACTCCATAAACCTGTGGACTTGTTTACTGAGCTCAGTTTTAGCTTGGGGACAAGCGAAGGTCTAAGCTTGGGGGAGTTGATACGTCCAATTTGCATCACCATTGTATATCATAATTTGCCTCTATTCATTGATATATTTCATATTAAGAGGTGTTACTTATGTCTTTTCATCTTTTTTTGCATGTTGGATGATTCTTGGAGGATGAATTGTCGGAGTCAAGATTCTGATGGAAAAAGAGGTGTTTTGATGCAATTTCACGAAGATTAGAAAAATATCAGAAAAACTACGGAAAATCGTATTTTCCCAGAAGACGAAGAAATCCAGAAGGGGAGGCGGAGATGGGCCACGGGCCCCCCAGGCGCGGGCCACCCCTTGGCTGTTCCTACAGGGGGTGTGGCCCACCTGGCCCACCTCTGGCTCAGCTCTCTCGCCTATATCTTCTCCTCGCAACCCTAATACGTCGGGAGCGACCACAGAAAGATTTTGTCGCCTCTGCGGGGCGGAAAACATCGAGAGAGAAAGAGCTCTCTAGCAGATAGATTTCTGCCAGGAAAATTCCTTCTCGGGGAGGGGAGATCGTCACCATCAACACCATCGTCAAGCTATACTTCATCAGGATCATCATCATCATCCACACCATTATCTCCACCAGCACCATCATCACCACTCCATCCCGCAGTAACAGTTGTGTTGAATACTTGCATAGTTCTTAGGGGAAACTTTCCCGATGTTGATTACTATGTAGTTGATGCTTGTGAGTGGAACCATTGGATTATTGTTTATGTTCAGATTTTTATCCATCACCATATCATCTTTGATCTTGATCCATATGATGTCTTGTGAGTAGTTCGTTTAGTTCTTGAGGACATGGGAGAAGTCATGTTGTTAGTAGTGGATTTGTGTTGAGATATTATTCAATGGTTTAGTATTTAAGTTGTGGTGCTATTCTTCTAGTGGTGTCATGTGAACGTCGACTACATGATACTTCACCATTTATGGGCCTAGGGGAATGCATTGTGTATTTGGCTATTAATTGTCGGGTTGCCGGAGTGACAGAAACCTAAACCCCCGTTAGGACACCTTTGCATAAGGGAGTGTAGGATATCAGAGTTTAGGGCCGTGGTTAGGTTTAGATCTTGATTACTTTCATGTAGTTGTGGACGCTTGCAGGGGGTTTAATCACAAGTATGTATTAGTCCAAGTAAGGTCGGTACATTAGCACAGGTTCACCCACACAAGACTTACAACACCAAAGAAGGTTACTCAGCTATTTGAAGCGAAAGCACTTGACAGAATTCCCATGTGTCCTCGAGAACGTTTGGTACTTATAAGTATTTCCACCGGCTTGTCCTTTGCTAAGAAAGGATTGGGTCACTTGCTGCAATTTTTCATTGTCTTTATTACTTGCACTTTATTTCTTTGCTTTATCACAAAACCCCTAAAAATCAGTTTGCTAAGTATTTACAGAGATTTCCTGCTCCATACCACCAGTTAACACCTTCTGCTCCTCGTTGGGATCGACACTCCTATTTATCCAAAGTACTACGATACACCCCTATACTTGTGGGGCATCACGGAGGCACAAGAAGAAAGGCCATATCATATCACATATTTTGAATTGCATTTGATGTTAATCCTTTTATGCATCTTGTATTGCTTAGTTCATGACGGTAGCATTATAAGATGATCCCTCTCACAAAATATCAAGTTATAAAGTGTTCATCCTTAGTAGGCACCATTGCCAAGACTCGTTGTTTCGAAGCAGCACGTGATGATCGGGTGTGTTAGATTATACGAGTGTATACCACGGGAGCAAGCCAGATTTTCTCATGCGGAAGCTAAGGTTTGATCTTAACGAGCCTAGCATGTACATACATGGTCTCGGAACACAGATCACCGAAAGGTAAAGCATGAATCATATAGTAGATATGATGAAGATGTTGATTGTTCGCCTTTGAAACTACATCATTTGTCGTGATGGTCAGTTTTGATGTAGTGGATTTGGTTCGTGTGATCACTAAAACAATGTGAGGGGTGTTGTTTTGAGTGGGAGTTCACCTAGGTTAATTTAACTATTAATTAGAACCCAGTTTGTCATAAACTTAGTCTAAACTATTGCAAATATGTTGTAGATCAATGGCGGCCCCTACCATTAATTTTAATGCATTCCTAGAGAAAGAAAAGTTGAAAAACAATGGAAGCAGCTTCATGGATTGGCTCCGCAATTTGAGGATTGTCCTCAATACTGGTCAGTTGACCTATATGCTTGTGATGCGCTTGGTTGATGTAGGAGTGATGGCTAACGTGAGACTGTTGGGAACCCCAAGAGAAGGGTGTGAAGCAGCACAGCAGCAAGTTTTCCCTCAGTAAGAAACCGAGGTTATCGAACCAGCAGGAGGAAGGAAACGTCATACAGGTGTTGCAAGCAACGCGGAAACCTGCACAACACAGACTCAAGACTTTGCCCCAATGAATCAGTGAGGTTGTCAAGCTCACCAGTTTGCAGTAACAAAGGATTAAACGTATGGTGTGGAAGGTAATGGTTTGTAGCAAGCAAACAAGTAACAATGGAGGATGTATCAATGGTAAAGATTGGACCGGGGTCCATAGTTCACTAGAGGTGCTCTCCTTAGATAAACAACATGGCATGAAGGGTAACAAATTACAGCAGGGCAATTGACCGGAACCGAGCAAGGCATAACAATGCAATACTAGTCAGAAAGATCCTATGAGATTCGATTGGGAAATACAACAAGATACATAGACCGCCATCCAACTACATCTATGACTAGAAGTCCACCTTTAGGTTATCATCTGAACCCCCTCCAGTATTAAGTTGCAAGCAACAGACAACTGCTTTAAGCAATGTGTGTAAGGTAAACAATCCACGTGTTCCATGAACAAGAGACCGTTGTTTTCTCCCTAGTAGCAACAGCACATCTACAACCGAAGAGATTTCTGTCACTTCCCTTGGAAACTAGAGGCATGAATCAACTATCGAGCATAAATACCCCCTCTTGGAGTCACTAGCAACTACTTGTCCAAGATAGCTACTAACAACGGAGAGCATGCAAGAACACAAACAACATAGACATGATAGAATCATAAAGACAAAACCATTAATCAATCTGACATAGTAATCTCAATATCCATCGGATCCCCGCAAACACAACATGCATGATTACAAATAGATTAGATCTTGATCATGAATGGATCTCACAAGATCTATACATGAAAGCACAATGAGATACAACCATCTAGCTACTACATGGACCCATCGTCCAAGGTGGAACTACTCATGCATCATACCAGAGAAGAAGGTCTCCGGGATGATCTCCCCTCTGGCAGGGTGCCAGGAAGAACTTCAGAACCCCTCCCCCGATCTAGGGACGATGGTGGCGGCGACTACAGACGGTTTCGTGGAGTTTTTATCGGTTCCCCAAGGTTTCTGCATCGGAGGCTTCTTATAGGCGAAGCGGCGAGGTTGGGAGGCGACCAGGGGGCCCACATCCTGCCTAGGCGCGGGCCCACCCTGGTCGCGCCTAGGGGGGTGTGGCGGCCCTGGCTCTCCTCTCCTTCTATCCTCTGGACTTCGTGTTGCCCACAGTAAAATATTGACTTTGGCTTTTGTCCCATCCAATTCCGAGTATATTGATTTTCTGCCTTTCTAGAACCAAAAACAGAAGAAAACAGGCAACTGGCATTGTGGAAACTTGTTAATAGGTTAGTCTTAGAAAAGATATAAAAACACCTCAAAGTGTAGACAAAGCAAAGCAAAGTAGATACTAAACAAGCATGAAACATCAAAAATTATAGATATGTTTCTGACGTATCAGCTGGATGCACCGCTGGGTGACCCGCCTACAGAAGATGCTACCGATGATGAGAAAAATGTTTTCCGTACTCGGAAGAATCAGTACTCCACAGTTAGTGTGCTATCTTGTATGGTTTGGAACCGGATCTTCAAAAGAGGTTTGAGAACTTTGACCCACATGATGTTGTTCGTGAACTCAAAATGATATTTGAGGCTCACGCGGCAGTTGAGAGTTATGAAGCTTCTGAAAAGTTCTTTAACTGCAAGATGGAGGAGGGCAGCTCCGTTAGTGAGCATGTTCTTAAGATGTCTGGGCACGCCAATAAGGTCCAGATCTTGGGAATAATAATTCCTAATTCTTTAGGGATTCACCATGTCCTCCAATCACTACCACCAAGTTACAAGAACTTTGTGATGAACTACAACATGCAGTGCATTGATAAGACGTTCCCGGAACTTGTCACATCCCAAATTTAGATTTGGTTCTGCATTATCATTCATGTCATTGCATCATACTCTTCCATGCAAAACCATCGATTGAAGTGATTCGACAAATCGCTATTTTCGAAATCCTATTTTACTTTACTAAAATGCTCCTGCGGGAGGTTTTACTAGGACTCGTGTTTTCCACCCTTGTAGCCTAGTGGTTTTACTCATCCCCTGACCCTAGGTTGATGCCCTTGATTTTACAAAAATTTAGGAACAAGAATCGCCCGATTCGGAGTTCGTATGAAGGAGTTACGGGGGTTTTACTAAAATGGAAAAAAGGGAAAAAGAAAGGATCAAAAATAAAATCGGCGCCAGCCTGCTGGGCCGCGCTGGCCCAGCCAGCCAGCGCACGCGCCGCCGCCCCCGCGCCAGGCCACCGACAGGTGGGCCCCACCTGTCGGCGCCGACTTCGCCGTGTCCGCCTCCAACCGCTGCCACCGTATCCGCCTCCGACTCCTCCTCCGCGCGGGCCCTCCCCCTCCTCCTCTTAGCCGCCCCGCGCACGCCCCCTGGACCCCGACCCCGCACCTCGCGAGCCGCGCCGCCAGCTCGCCACCTCGCCGCCGCCTCGCGGAAAACGCGCCGCCGCCGCCGCAGGGTAAGCCGTCGTCGCCGCCTTTCCCCTCCGCGCCACTGCCGCGCGACCTCGCGACCGCCGCCGCCTCGCCCGCGAACTCGCCGCATAACCCGCCGCCTTCTCCTCGCAGGCCGACGCGCCGACCCCGCCGCCCGACGCCGCCCGACCCGCCGCCGTCGGCGATCTCGCCCACGCCGCCGCATCCCCTCCGCGCGGACGCGCCGACCCCGCCGCCCCTCCGTGCCACCTCGCCGCCGGACCGCCACCTCGCCGTCGGACCACCACCTCGCCACCGGATCGCCACCCCGCCGCCGGACGGTCACCGCCGCCGCCGCCGGTAAGCCGCCGCCGCCCTCCCTCTGCCGCACAATCTGTGGCCAACGGCCCAGATCGGCCGTTGACCGGTCAGCCCCAGACGCTGACTAGTCAAACGCCCAGTCAGCGCCCAGTCAGCAGCCACGTGGGCCAGTCAACAGACACAGTTGACTGGGTATTTTCTTTAATCGATTTAATTGGCAGATTTTTGTATAAACTTGTAAACTGCGTAGAAATTAATCCGCTGGGCCAAAAATTGCAAATAAAATATGTGTAGATTTAGTAAGTCATGTAGAATCTTGATGTACCATTGTTTCACACTTTTGCAGCAAGAATTTGTCCATATTAATTAAAAGAGTTAATGGCCTTTTTGGAGTAAGTAATTCATAGAAAAAGATTTGTAACTCCAAAAATTGCATATGATATGTCCCTGGATTCAGTAGAACGAGGGGAATCTCAAAGTGAATTAAAAGGATAGGCGTACAGTAAAAACTTCTGCAGAAACTGCCTAGTGGCTTTCTGCAGTGTTTTAATTACTCGGGGAGTTTTATAATTACTTTTTGAGTAATTCCAGTTCGTACTGTTCCTAAATAGCAATGCCTATACAGTAGATTTTTTCCAAGATTTTACAAATAGTATACTACAGGTAGTGAATTATTTGTGTTCTAGCTCTAGTTTTGAGCATTATATTTTGCATAATAGTTTTCCTTGCGCTAAAACTATTTTCCATGCATGCAATTAGTACCTTTACTGAATAGTATTATGTGGTGCAGCTGTAGCACCAATTCACTTGTCACGCATGCATTCATGCATCATCTTTGTTGCATATGCTTATGGATTGTTTGTTTATGATTGCAATTGTATCGTGTAGATTGTGACGAGTGCAACGCTTGCTCGTGTGTGGATTGTTCTTCTGACCTCTACAACCAAGGCAACTAGATGCTATTTTGTTTATGGTATTGTCCTACTATTTTCTATGCATTGTCGTGTATTTTGTAGACGCATGTGTAGGATGATACTATCGCTATGCTATGTCCTATTATGTGGTAGGGCCTTCCTTGTAGATGAACCACCGTTGGTAGATGTTCTTAGCCATGCTATGATGTACGAGGGCTGGGTTACATCACTGAGACTTGTTGCTAAAAGTATTGGTTTGTGAAAACTAAAACAACCTAATCAATGAATCTCCTGGGTGTGACGGGATTGATAAATTTTGGTGGTTTCATTGCGGAAAGGCACCCAGGCATCGAGAGAAAATGATTGGCTTCTTTATTTGGTAGCTTACGTGTACAACCATGTGCCAATAATGAAATGGGCGGTTGGTTGGACTCAGTAGGTTGTGGTGACTCGAACCCGCGTATCCAGAGATGTAGAATTTTGGTAGGTTGGACCGGTGCGCGTCGGGATTGGGGAGCTGCTTCCCGAACGGTCTCTTCTTGGACTTCTCCCTATCATCACCCAAAATGAGAGTGATGGTACGAGCTGGGCTGGCCAAGTCACATGGGTAAAGTGTACTAACCCCTGCAGGGTGTATAATCTAATCGATTAGCCGTGTCCCTGGTTATGGACAACTGAGTTGCTTGATATTGATTCCATGACATGTTTCTCGCTCATTCTAATTTCATAATTGCTTTAAATATTGTTGGGTTAACTTAATTGGGATCTTTTCAAAGAAAATCAAAAACTGTTTATGAAAGTAGGACAAATATATTTGCAAATGCAAGCCAGACACAGCTCCAATTGCCAAATATGCATGTAGATGTTAGCACTATTGTCTCCTTTACTAGCTCTACTTGCCATACATTCCATGTATTGACCCTTCGGGGCTGCTACGTTTCATGTTGCAGGATATTTCGATTTTGAGTAATCGATATAGGCCACGGTACTCCACTCGGCACTTGTTCACTTGTGGGCAATTTGAGGAATGGAGGATTTACTTTATTTAAGTTGCTACCTGAATAATTTGAGCTAGCCTTGAGCTAAGCTTTTATTGTAATAATGGTACTCTAGATCTTCATTATTTATGATACACGGATATTTTGCTATGTTATTCGTCTTATTCTATTGTGGGCCAATGAACCGATCCAGGGATTGGCATGTCACATAGAAGCCACGGTCTTTTCAGAACCGCGGTGTTACAAGATGGTATCAGAGCCCGTGTGTCGACTGTAGGATCGTGACCTAGGTTGGATTAGGAAGCCATAGAACTAGAGCATATATTAACTCTGTCTTTCATCTTATGCCTTTCACTCTCGTAAATTCTTATCATACGTTTCTCACACTTTCCTCTTTAAATTGATAGATGGGAGAAGTCAGGACTGAGTATGCCACCATGGAGTCACCAAGGCCCTTTGCAAGACAGTTAGCACAGCTCTCGCAGTCATTGGGATTGCCACTTCCCATGTTCAAGGGAAGAAGGCTGTACACCTATGGATATGGTGAGGATGCATGGGAGATCACCACCTTCATATTCAGAGATGCCGCCTTGCCAAACCCTGTGCACCTATTCTACACCAAGACATACTGCAACTGGGGACTTGGAATTAACTTGGCCATACATGAAGCCCTGTCTCGCCAGTGTCATCAAGTCTGACACCTACTGCCAGCAGACTCACCCTACCGTGACTATGGGAGGCGTGATGAAGATGGGCACGTTGTGGTTACCACGGGCGACAGGAACAACATGCCGCCCCGTCGGAGGCACATAGAGGATATGGAAAGGGAGAATGGAGCTCTAGCTGAGAAAGTGATGATGATAAAGGAGATTGCAGATTTTGCTAGCAATGGTATGGTGGTCCAAGGACAGGAGATTGACACCTTGCATGAAGCTGTGGGAGTTCTGGAGAATGCCCTGATAGCCAGAGATGCAACCATAGCTCATCTTCATGGTACCATGCAGGAGAACACCCAGAACATAGAACAGTTGCAAGGGACCGTCCAGGAAAGGGATCAAACTATTGAAGCTATGACAGCCCAGATTGCCGCTCTCCAAGCACAGCTGAATCCACCCTCTGATGATGACAATGGAGATGGTGGCAACAATGATGAAGATGACAGTGGGAACGATGAGGATGATGAGGACGAGGATGATGATGATGGAGACAATGATGGTGGAGGAGATGAAGCTGTTGCAGTTGTAGCTGAGAGTGAGGAAGAAGAGGAGGATCCAGAAGAGGTGGAGTTTGAGATTTCAAGTGATGACTCAGGAGAGGTGTACACTCCGCCACCATGGTTGAACCGTGGAACGAAGCGCCAACGCATGAGTGCCAGGACTTACCGCAACCTCTTCAAGAAGTAGATAGAAGTCCACCTATTAGTCCTCATTAGGTAAAATCGTTAGGATTAGTCTCGATCGATGTGAAACTTAATTACTGTTAGTTTAAGAGTGTTTAGTTGCTTATTTGTGTACTCCAATATCCCAGGAATTATTTGTGCGAATTTTATGAAAGAGTTATGGCAAGTTGGTTACTATCTGTGTTATTTTTTCGCTGCAGTTTTCTGCTGATACAGCAGTACTGTACGATTTTTCATATTTTTCTGGTATCTGGGAAAAATCTGAAAAAATTGGGCTAATGCGAAACTCTCTGTACTGTATGTGCAAAAATCAGCTAAATTTTCTGACGAGTCTAAGTCAGGTAGAAAAATTCGTAAACACTGCTGGACTGTTCTGGCAGATTGCTGTTTTTGTTGCTTAGTTGAACAACTATTTACTTAACCATTGCCAACTCTTGTAAAACTATTTCAGTAGGTATATACTGCTAGGATAACCCCTGGGATGTTGCTGGATCACTTGTTTGTTGATGTGTTGCTTGCTTGTGATTGTCTTCTATTGTTTCTTGTTGTTTGATCATAATGCATGGGTAGAAACCTATTTTCGTAGTTGATTCTTTCTAAGCTTACCTGTGCTGAACCGCAGATGTCTCCCCGCCGTCAACCCACTGAGTTGGAGCAGCTCATGGCAGCTCAGGCACAGCTGACCCAAGTTATGACTCAGTTCATGGAAGCTCAGAACAACAACAACAATGGGAACAACCAGCCTCAGGGAGATGCTCTCACCAGATTTCTGAGGCTAAGGCCAGCTAAGTTCTCTACTACAACGGAGCCAATGGTTGCTCTCGACTGGTTGCATTCAGTCAACAAGGATCTAGTGACTGTTGGATGCACTGATGCTGAGAAGGTGAGGTTTGCCGCTCACCTACTGGAGGGACCAACCGCTTCATGGTGGGACACTTTTCAGATCACCCACCCGTTGGATACTGTGAATTGGGCAATGTTTGAGGAAGGTTTCAGGACCAACCACGTGTCTTCAGGGGTTCTGAGCCTGAAGAGGAAGGAGTTCCACAACTTGCGCCAAACCAACCGCACCGTGGCTGAGTACATTGAGGAGTTTAACAACCTGTCCCGTTATGCACCTGAGGATGTTGACACTGATGCAAAAAGGAGGGAGAGATTCCTGGATGGCCTCAGTGATGAACTTTCAGTGCAGCTACTGGTGGTTTATTGCCCCACTTTCCAGGAGCTTATGGACAAGGCCAGGATCTTGGAAGGGAAGCACAAGCAGGTGGAAAACCGCAAGAGGAAGAGCAACAATCACCACTCTGGTTCACATCACAAGTCTCGCATTTCATATGATGGGTACTCCAAACATGGAGGGAGTGACCATGGGAGCCATGACCGCCACCACCATGGGGGCGATGGACATCGCCACGACATCCACAAGAGCACCCACCACAGCCACAAGGGAGGACACTCTCACCACTCTGGAGGACACGGTGGACATGACCGCAACCGCGATCGTAGCTTTGTGAAGAAGGATCTGAGTGAGGTGGCATGCTTCAAGTGTAAACAGAAGGGACACTATGCTGACAACTGTCCGGAGAGGAAGGAACTGAAGCCAACCAACAACGAGAAGTCCACAGTGAACCACATGAATGTGGAGGAGATTCCAGATGAGCCTGGCCTTGTGATTGGTAAGTTTCCAATCAACACCCACCCTGCACTTATACTTTTCGATACTGGTGCATCGCATTCATTCATATCAAGGGCATTTGTGGATAAGTATAAGCTACTTACTAAGTCGATGAATTGGTCTATTAGAGTGATTTCACCTGGAGGAGATATGATAGCTAGCGCGGGATGCCGCGGCTTGACTGTGAGGATTGGAACACACAACTTCAGTGCACATTTGGTAGTGTTGGAATCACAGGAGTTAGATGTTATTCTGGGCATGGATTGGATGTCTATGCATGGGGGACACTTAGGTTGTGCACAGCGAGCTGTTTCACTCAAAACCCCGGATGGTAAGAGAATTAGATTCAAGTCGGCAGTGCGACCGAGAAGGTGTAAGTTGAATTCTCTTAAGGGGGTTAGCATGGACACTGTGCCCGTGATTAGGGATTACCCCGACGTGTTTCCGGAAGAGCTGCCAGGGATGTCACCTGACAGGGAAGTGGAGTTTCTCATCGACCTGATGCCGGGAACAAGACCTATAGCAAAGAGACCATATAAGATGGATGTGGATGAGCTGAAGGAATTGAAGAAGCAGCTGAAAGATCAGTTGGACAAGGGATTTATTCAGCCTAGTTCGTCGTCATGGGGAGCACCTGTTCTGTTTGTGGAGAAGAAAGACAGCAGCAAGAGATTAGTGGTGGACTATCGCTCGCTGAATGAGGTGACCATTAAAAACAAGTACCCCCTGCCAAAAATAAATGATTTGTTTTATCAACTGGAGGGAGCAAAGGTGTTTAGTAAAATTGATCTGCGATCGGGTTACTTCCAATTGAAGATCCGGGAGGAGGACGTACCAAAAACCGCCTTCACCACTAGGTATGGTTTATATGAGTATACGGTTATGTCTTTTGGACTAACGAATGCCCCGACATATTTCATGACCATGATGAACAAGGTATTTATGGAGTACTTGGACAAGTTCGTGGTGGTGTTTATTGACGACATACTGATATATTCCAAGGATGATGCTGAGCATGAAAAGCATCTGCGACTGATTATGGAGAAGCTGAGGGAACACAAGTTGTATGCCAAATTCAGCAAGTGTGAATTCTGGCTCAACACTGTTGGATTTCTTGGACACGTGGTGTCAGGTGAAGGAGTCGCTGTTGATCCAAGCAAAGTGACTGCAGTGACAAAATGGGAAGCGCACAAGAATGCAGGAGAGATACGAAGCTTTTTGGGACTTGCTGGATATTACAGGAGGTTCATTGAAAACTTCTCCAAGATTGCTAAGCCGATGACCAAACTTCTGAAGAAGGAGAGGAAGTTTGAATGGTCAGACGTATGTGAAGCCAGCTTTCAGGAACTGAAGCGTCGATTAGTGACTGCACCTGTTCTGTGTTTACCAGACCTTCAGAAGGATTTCCAAGTGTACTGCGATGCTTCTCGACAGGGACTTGGGAGTGTGCTGATGCAAGATGGGAGAGTAGTGTCATATGCCTCGCGACAACTCAAGCACCATGAGCGGAATTACCCCACACATGACTTGGAGTTAGCGTCAGTGGTTCATGCGCTCAAGGTATGGAGGCATTACTTAATGGGAAAACACTGTGATATGTACACCGACCACAAGATCCTGAACTACATATTTACACAGAAGGAACTGAACATGAGGCAAAGGAGATGGTTGGAACTTATCAAGGACTATGATATGAATCTGCAATACCACCCAGGAAAGGCCAATGTAGTAGCAGATGCTCTGAGCCGGAAGGTTTATGCCAATGGATTGACAATTGGGAAATTGCCCGAGGATTTGTGTAAGCAATTCAAGGACCTTAGACTGGAGGTAGTGTCTGAAGGATACTTGGCAACAATGGAAGTCCAACCAACGCTACAGGACAGAATCAGGAAGGCTCAAGTGGGAGACAAAGATATTGATGTGGTAAAGGAAAAGATGAAGCAGGATCGAGCGAGGGAGTTCCGCGAGGATGAGCAAGGAACCTTGTGGTATGGAGATCGTTTGTGCGTCCCCGACGATCCGGAGATAAGGAAGTTGATTCTGCAGGAAGCTCATGACTCGCCGTATTCCATACATCCGGGCAATACGAAGATGTATATGGACCTAAAGGACAGATTCTGGTGGAACAACATGAAGGGAGACATCGCGGAGCATATTGCCCTATGCGATGTATGTAGCCGAGTGAAGGCAGAACACCAGAAGCCAGCAGGATTGCTACAGCCATTGCCCGTGCCAGATTGGAAGTGGGATAGAGTGGGAATGGATTTTATCACAGGATTGCCCAGGACTAGGTCAGGATATGACTCCATTTGGGTAATGGTCGACCGTTTGACCAAGGTAGCCCACTTTATACCGGTAAAGACGACCTATACGAGTGCAAAGTTGGCCAAGATTTATATGGACAGAATTGTGTGCCTACATGGAGTTCCCAAGAGTATAGTATATGATAGAGGCACCCAATTTACCTCACACTTCTGGCGTCAGCTGCACGAGTCACTTGGGACTAGGTTGGAGTTTAGCACAGCGTTTTACCCACAGACTGATGGACAGACCGAGAGGGTGAATCAGATTTTGGAAGACATGCTGAGAGCTTGCGCCTTGGCTCATGGTTCTAGTTGGGATGAGAATTTGCCGTATGCTGAGTTTTCCTACAACAACATCTATCAAACCAGCATCAAGACATCACCGTTTAATGTACTGTATGGGAAACGGTGCCGGACACCATTGCTATGGGATGGAGTAGGGGAACGTCAGTTGTTTGGACCTGATTTGATCAAGGATGCTGAGGAGAAGGTCGCCTTGATTAGGGACAGGCTGAAGGTAGCACAATCAAGGCAGAAGAGCTACACCGACGCCAAGCGCAAGGAAGTGGTGTATGAGATAGGTGATAGAGCATACCTCAGAGTGTCGCCACTTCGTGGAATAAAGAGATTTGGGATCAAGGGTAAGCTGGCACCTCGGTTTATTGGACCATATCGAGTCTTAGCACGCAAGGGAGAGGTATCTTATCAGTTGGAGTTGCCAGAGGCTCTGTCCGCTGTTCACAACGTGTTCCACGTATCCCAGCTGAAGAAGTGCCATCCGGAGATGGTGGATACACCATTGAGAGACACCGTGCCACTAGAGGAGGTTCAACTTGAGAATGACTTGACCTATGAGGAAAAGCCGGTCAAGATTCTGGAGACAGCGGAGAGGATTACCTGTACCAAGACAATCAAGTTTTGCAAGGTGCAGTGGAGCCACCACACCGAAGAGGAAGCCACTTGGGAGCGTGAGGATGACATCCGAGAGGACTACCCACACCTATTTGCTAGCCGCGCCGAATCTCGGGGACGAGATTCATCTTAAGGGGGTTAGTATTGTCACATCCCAAATTTAGATTTGGTTCTGCATTATCATTCATGTCATTGCATCATACTCTTCCAAGCAAAACCATCGATTGAAGTGATTCGACAAATCGCTATTTTCGAAATCCTATTTTACTTTACTAAAATGCTCCTGCGGGAGGTTTTACTAGGACTCGTGTTTTCCACCCTTGTAGCCTAGTGGTTTTACTCATCCTCTGACCCTAGGTTGATCCCCTTGATTTTACAAAAATTTAGGAACAAGAATCGCCCGATTCAGAGTTCGTATGAAGGAGTTACGGGGGTTTTACTAAAATGGAAAAAAGGGAAAAAGAAAGGATCACGCGCCGCCGCCCGCGCGGCGGATAATATCCGCCGCCGCCCCCGCGCCAGGCCAACGACAGGTGGGCCCCACCTGTCGGCGCCGACTTCGCCGTGTCCGCCTCCAACCGCCCCCGCCGTATCCGCCTCCGACTCCTCCTCCGTGCGGGCCCTCCCCCTCCTCCTCTTAGTCGCCCCGCGCACGCCCCCTGGACCCCGACCCCGTACCTCGCGAGCCGCGCCGCCAGCTCGCCACCTCGTCGCCGCCTCGCGGAAAACGCGCCGCCGCCGCCGGGTAAGCCACCACTGCCGCCGCCTTACCCCTCCGCGCCGCCGCCGCGTGACCCCGCGACCGCCGCCGCCTCGCCCGCGAACTCGCCGCCTAACCTGCCGCCTTCTCCTCGCAGGCAGACGCGCCGACCCCGCCGCTGCCGGCGATCTCGCCCACGCCGCCGCATCCCCTCCGCGCGGACGCGCCGACCCCGCCGCGCCACCTCGCCGCCGGACCGCCACCCCGCCGCCGGACGGTCACCGCCGCCGCCGCCGGTAAGCCGCCGCCGCCCTCCCTCTGCCGCACGATCTGTGGCCAACGGCCCAGATCGGCCGTTGACCGGTCAGCCCCAGGCGCTGACTAGTCAAACGCCCAGTCAGCGCCCAGTCAGCAGCCACGTGGGCCAGTCAACAGACACAGTTGACTGGGTATTTTCTTTAATCGATTTAATTGGCAGATTTTCGTATAAACTTGTAAACTGCGTAGAAATTAATCCGCTGGGCCAAAAATTGCAAATAAAATATGTGTAGATTCAGTAAGTCATGTAGAATCTTGATGTACCATTGTTTCACACTTTTGCAGCAAGAATTTGTCCAGATTAATTAAAAGAGTTAATGGCCTTTTTGGAGTAAGTAATTCATAGAAAAAGATCTGTAACTCCAAAAATTGCATATGATATGTCCCTGGATTCAGTAGAACGAGGGGAATCTCAAAGTGAATTAAAAGGAAAGGCGTACAGTAAAAACTTCTATAGAAACTGCCTAGTGGCTTTCTGCAGTGTTTTAATTACTCGGGGAGTTTAATAATTACTTTTTGAGTAATTCCAGTTGGTACTGTTCCTAAATAGCAATGCCTATACAGTAGATTTTTCCCAAGATTTTACAAATAGTATACTACCGGTAGTGAATTATTTGTGTTCTAGCTCTAGTTTTGAGCATTATATTTTGCATAATAGTTTTCCTTGCGCTAAAACTATTTTCCATGCATGCAATCAGTACCTTTACTGAATAGTATTATGTGGTGCAGCTGTAGCACCAATTCACTTGTCACGCATGTATTCATGCATCATCTTTGTTGCATATGCTTATGGATTGTTTGTTTATGATTGCAATTGTATCGTGTAGATTGTGACGAGTGCAACGCTTGCTCGTGTGTGGATTGTTCTTCCGACCGCTACAACCAAGGCAACTAGATGCTATTTTGTTCATGATATTGTCCTACTATTTTCTATGCATTGTCGTGTATTTTGTAGACGCATGTGTAGGATGATACTATCGCTATGCTATGTCCTATTATGTGGTAGGGCCTTCCTTGTAGATGAACCACCGTTGGTAGATGTGCTTAGCCATGCTATGATGTACGAGGGCTGGGTTACATCACTGAGACTTGTTGCTAAAAGTATTGGTTTGTGAAAACTAAAACAACCTAATCAATGAATCTCCTGGGTGTGACGGGATTGATAAATTTTGGTGGTTTCATTGCGGAAAGGCACCCAGGCATCGAGAGAAAATGATTGGCTTCTTTATTTGGTAGCTTACGTGTACAACCATGTGCCAATAATGAAATGGGCAGTTGGTTGGACTCAGTAGGTTGTGGTGACTCGAACCCGTGTATCCAGAGATGTAGAATTTTGGTAGGTTGGACCGGTGCGCGTCGGGATTGGGGAGCTGCTTCCCGAACGGTCTCTTCTTGGACTTCTCCCTATCATCACCCCAAATGAGAGTGATGGTACGAGGTGGGCTGGCCAAGTCATATGGGTAAAGTGTACTAACCCCTGCAGGGTGTATAATCTAATCGATTAGCCGTGTCCCTGGTTATGGACAACTGAGTTGCTTGATATTGATTCCATGACATGTTTCTCGCTCATTCTAATTTCATAATTGCTTTAAATATTGTTGGGTTAACTTAATTGGGATCTTTTCAAAGAAAATCAAAAACTGTTTATGAAAGTAGGGCAAATATATTTGCAAATGCAAGCCAGACACAGCTCCAATTGCCAAATATGCATGTAGATGTTAGCACTATTGTCTCCTTTACTAGCTCTACTTGCCATACATTCCATGTATTGACCCTTCGGGGCTGCTACGTTTCATGTTGCAGGATATTTCGATTCTGAGTAATCGATATAGGCCACGGTACTCCACTCGGCACTTGTTCACTTGTGGCAATTTGAGGAATGGAGGATTTACTTTATTTAAGTTGCTACCTGAATAATTTGAGCTAGCCTTGAGCTAAGCTTTTATTGTAATAATGGTACTCTGGATCTTCGTTATTTATGATACACGGATATTTTGCTATGTTATTCGTCTTATTCTATTGTGGGCCAATGAACCGATCCAGGGATTGGCATGTCACATAGAAGCCACGGTCTTTTCAGAACCGCGGTGTTACAGAACTCTTCTCTATGTTGAAGTCTGCGGAAGTGGAGATCAAGAAAGATCACCAAGTGTTGATGGCCAATAAGACCACCAATTTCAAGAAGCAAGGCAAGCCTAAGAAAAAGGGAAACTTCAAGAAGGGCGGTAAGAAAGCTACCACGCCGGTGAAGAAGACCAAGGATGGGCCTAAGCCTGATACTGAGTGCTTTTACTGCAAGGGATAAAGTCATTGGAAGCGGAATTGCCCTAAGTACTTGGCAGATCTGAAGAACGGCAACATCAAGAAGAAAGGTATATCTGATATACATGTTATTGATGTGTATCTTACTAGTAGTCGTAGTAGTGCCTGGGTATTTGATACTGGTACAGTTGCTCATATTTGTAACTCAAAATAGGTGTTGTAGAATAGACGGAAACTAGCGAAGAACAAGGTGACGATGCGCGTTGGAAATGGATCAAAGGTTGATTTGATCGCGGTCAGCACGTTACCTCTTCATCTACCAGCAGGATTAGTTTTATACTTAAATAATTGTTATTTGGTGCCTGCGTTGAGCATGAACATCATATCTGAATCATGTTTATTGCGAGACAGTTACTTTTTTAAGTCAGAGAATAATGGTTGTTTGATTTATATGAGTAATATGTTTTATGCACATGCACCCATGATAGATTGTCTATTCTTGCTGAATCTCGATTGTAGTAATACACATGCTAATAACATTGAAGCTAAACGTTTGAGGCGATAACTCGACCTATATGTGGCACTGTCGTCTTGGTCACATCGGAGTGAAGTGTAAGAAGTAACTCCATTCTGATGGAGTTCTTGAATCACTTGATTTCGAATCACTTGAAAGATGTGAAGCATGTCTAATGGGTAAAATGACTAAGACTCCATTTTCTGGTATGATGAATTGAGCTACAGACTTGTTGGAAATCATACATACCGATGTGTGTGTCCCAATGAGTGTAGCATCGCGCGGTGGTTATCGGTATGTTCTTACTTCCACGGATTACTTTAGTAGATATAGGTATATCTATTTCATGAAACATAAGTCTGAAAATTTTGAGAAGTTTAAGGAATTTCAAAGTGAAGTGGAGAATCAACGTAAAAAGAAGATTAAGTTTCTACAATTCGATCATGGAGGTGAATAACTAAGTTACGAGTTTGGCGAGCATTTAAAGAAATGTGGAATACTTTCACAATTGACACCGCCGGGAACACCACAACGTAATGTTGTGTCCGAACGTCGTAATCGAACTCTCTTAGATATGGTTCGTTCTATGATGTCACTTATAGATTTACCTTTTTCATTTAGGGGTTATGCATTAGAAGCAGCCGCATTCACTTTAAATAGGGCACCATCTAAATCCGTAGAAGCGACACCATATGAATTATGGTTTGGGAAGAAACCTAAATTGTCGTTCCTTAAAGTTTGGGGTTGCGAAGCTTATGTAAAGAAGTTACAGCCCGACAATCTTGAACCCAAAGTAGAAAAATGTGTCTTCATAGAATACCCGAAGGAAACTATTGGGTATACCTTCTATCATAGATCCAAGGGCAAAATCTTCGTTGCCAAGAATGGATCCTTTCTAGAGAAGGATTTTCTCTCGAAATAAGTGACTGGAAGGAAAGTAGAACTCGACGAGGTTGTCGAACCTTCTCTTGGATTCGAGAGGAGCGCAGCACCGGAATAAGTTCCTGTGGCGCCTACACCAATAAGAAAGGAAGCTAATGATAATGATCATGAAACTCTAGTCGAAGTTACTACAGAACCTCGCAGGTCTACGAGAATTCGTACCACTCCCGATTGGTATGATCCCGTTATGAGTGTCATGTTGGTGGACGACACCAATGACCCTACGACATATGAGGAAGTGATGATGAGCCCAGATTCCAATAAATGGCAAGAAGCCATGAAATCCTAGATTGGATCCATGTATGAAAACCAAGTATGGACTTTGGTGGACTTACCGGATGGCCGGAAGGCTGTCAAGAACAAATGGATTTTCAAGAAGAAAACATATGCTGATGGAAATGTAATAGTCTATAAAGCTCGACTTGTCACAAAAGGCTTTCGACAAATTCAAGGAGTTGACTATGATGAGACTTTCTCACCGGTAGCAAAGCTAAAGTCTGTGAGGATTTTGTTAGCAAACGCTGCATATTATGATTATGAGATATGGAAGATGGATGTCAAAACGGTGTCCCTCAATGGATACATTGATGAAGAGTTGTATATGGTAAAACCCAAAAGTTTTTTCGATCCTAAAGATGTTAACAAGGTATGCAAACTTCAACGGTCCATTTATGGATTGAAGCAAGCATCCCGAAGTTGGAATCAAAGTTTTGATAAGGTGATCAAAAGTTTTGGTTTTATACAAACTTATGGAGAAGCTTGTATTTACAAGAAAGTGAGTGGGAGCTCTCTAGCATTCCTAGTACTATATGTGGACGGCATACTATTGATTGGGAATGATATAGATCTTCTTAAAAGTGTCAAATATATAGTTTTTCAATGAAGAATCTTGGCGAAGCTGCTTACATATTAGGCATAAAGATTTATAGAGATAGATCAAGACGCCTAATATCATTGTCACAGAGTACATATTTTGACAAAGTTCTAAAGAGGTTTGGAATGGAAGATAGCAAGAATGGGTTCTTTCCCATGTTGCCCAATACGACCTTGAGTAAAACTCAAAGTTCTGTTATGGCAGAAGATAGAGAGAGAATGAGTAAGACTCCCTATGCCTCGGCCATAGGATCTATCATGTATGCATGCTATGTACTAGAACCGACATTGCATATGCTGTTAGTTTGACTAGCAGATATCAAAGTGATCCAGGGGTGGGTCATTGGACATCGGTCAAAAACATCCTTAAGTACTTGAGAAGAACTAAGGATATGGTTCTTTCTTATGGAGGTGATGAACAGCTCGTTGTTAATGGTTACACCGATGCTAGTTGGAAAACCGATCCTGATGATTCTAAATCTCAATCTGGATACGTATATACTTTGAATGGTGCAGCAGTGAGCTGGAGGAGTGCAAAGCAAAGCGTTGTGGCGAAATCTTCTACTAAATTGGAATACATAGCTGCTTCGGAGGCTTCACAAGAGGCGATATGGATGAAGGAGTTCATTACATAGCTTGGTGTGGTTCCTAGTGCGCTGGACCCAATGTCTATGTACTGTGATAACATGGGAAACATAGCCAATGCACAAGAACCAATGTCACACAAGAAGCTGAAGCATATCAAGTTGCGTTTTCACGGTATTTGAGAGCATGCCCAAGATGGTGACATAAAGATTTGCAAAGTACACATAGATCTGAATGTGGCGGATCCGTTGACTAAACCTCTCCCGGGTACAAAACATGACCAACACCAAACCGCCATGGGTGTTCGTTATATTACCATGTAATCTAGATTAGTTGACTCTAGTGCAAGTGGGAGACTATTGAATATATGCCATAGAGGCAATAATAAAAGTAGTTATTATTATATATTTGTGTTTATGATAAATGTTTACATTCATGCTATAATAGTATTAACCGGAAACATTAATACTTGTCTGATTTGTAAACTTACTAGAGCCCCTAGTAAAGCCTCTTTATAATACTAGCTTGTTGGTTGATAGATGATCATGGTTTCATGATCATGAACATTGGGATGTTATTAACAACAAGATCATATCATTAGGAGAATGGTATGATGGACATACTCTTATAGATAAGCGTAGAATAAAGATCAAGTCATTTTATTAGTTCATTTGCTATAATATTTTTGATACATGTAACATGATTCCTTCAACCAAGAGATCATGATAATCACCATCACCGGATGGATGCTTTGATGACATCAAACACCACTTCATAACTGGGTGGTTATAAAGGTGGCATTGAGTGTTCAGAAAGTATGTGTGAGGCACATGGATCAAGAGTGGGATTTGTCCATCCATATGACAGATAGATATACTCTGGGCCCTCTCGGTGGAATGTCATCCAATTAGCTTGCAAGCATGTGGCTAGCTCACAAGGGATCACTTATCACAGGAATGGTTAAAGAGTACTTATCGGTAACGAGGTTGAACTAGGTATGCAGAGATACCGATGATCAGACCGCGGGTAAGTATCGCAAGATAAAGGGAAATTGGTTTCATATGTAAATGGTTCATTCGATCACAAAGTAATCATAGAAATATGTGGGAACCATATAAATTTCCAGATTCCTCTATTGGTTATTGATCAGAGAAGAGTCTCAGTCATGTCTGCATAATTCATGAATTGTAGGGAGACACACTTAATGATTCGATGTTGTTTAGTAGATATGGAATGTGAGTAAGAAGACAGAATGTTGTTTGGAGTATCGGATGGGATCCGAGATCCAGATAATAAGATTCATGTAAGGAAAGTCCAATTTTGGAGTTCAGGAATGATTTCGATGTCTTCACCGGAATGATCTAGAAGGGTCTAGAAGGTTCACTGGACCAGAAGGGGAAGTGTACATGAATATCTCATGACTAAGTGGAATGATTTAATCATGTCCTAGGTCACTTGGCTAGGCATTTGAAAGAAAGAAATTAAACTCCGAAATTGAAAGTCAAAAGGCAAGTTTGAAAAGTCAAACTAGGACAATGTTTCCTGGTGGAGGGAGGAGAGGATACCTCCTCTCCCTCCACCATGCGCCTAGTAGGAGAGAGAGTTGGGGAAGGATTCAAACACCCTTCCCTAGCTGACCCTCCCTATCATAAATAGAGGGGAGGGGTTTCCCCCAAGACCACAACCAACCCAACCCCACCAAGCCGCCGCCGCACCAAATCACCGCCACCCACCTCCTCCTCTCTGGCTTCTAAACCCTAGACGCCGAGAAACCCTACTACTCTAGCATACCCAGCTCTAGATTAAGGAGAAGACCCGCAGGATTTCCCCTCTAACTCTGGCACCACGCCGTCGTGCTGCCGGAATCGCGAGGAGAGAACTACAACCTCCGCTTCCTGCTGGAACAAGGGAGAGGAAGGTCTTCATCGAGTATCGAACGTGTGACCGACTATGGGAGCGCTTCCGGAACGTGGCGCCGAAGGGATCGTCTTAGCGATCTTGATATCCGCAAGTGAACGGCTACATCACCCACGAGAATCTTCTCTCGTTATACGCTTTGGAATCTTCGAGGGTGAGTACTCTAATCGACTCGTTGCTACAATCTAGTAGATAGATCTTGGCTTGTGTGTGTTCATGCGGTAGATTTTTTTTGTTTTCCATGCTACAAACCCTACACCTTCTTGAAGTTTCCCTTTTTCTTAGGCTTGCATTGCTTCTTCAAATTGGTGGTCTTATTGACCATCAACACTTGGTGCTCTTTCTTGATCTCCACTTCTGCAGACTTCAACATAGAGAAGATTTCTGGCATCGTATTATCCATGCGCTGCATGTTGTAGTTCATCACAAAGTTCTTGTAACTTGGTGGTAGTGATTGGAGGACACAATGAATCCCCAACGCATTAGGAAGTATTATGCCCAATCTCTGGAGCTTATTAGCATTCCCAGACATCTTAAGCACATGCTCACTGACGGAGCTTCCCTCTTCCATATTGCAGTTAAAGAACTTTTCAGAAGCTTCATAACTCTCAACTGTCGCGTGACACTCAAATATCATTTTGAGTTCACGGACAATATCATGTGGGTCAAAGTTCTAAAACCTCTTTTCAAGATCCGATTCCAAATCATACAAGATAGCACACTGAACTGTGGAGTACGGATTCTTCCGAGTACAAAAAACATTTTTCTCATCATCGATAGCATCTTCTGCAGGTGGGTCACCTAGCGGTGCATCCAGCACATAGGTCAACTGACCAGCATTGAGGACAATACTCAAATTGCGGAAACAATCCGCGAAGTTGCTTCCATTGTTTTTCAACTTTTCTTTCTCTAGGAACGCATTAAAATTGATGGTAGGGGCCGCCATTGATCTACAACATATTTGCAAAAGTTTAGACTAAGTTCATGGCAAATTGAATTCTAAATAATAGTTAAATTAACCTAGGTGAACTCCCACTCAAAACAATATCCCTCACATTGTTTTAGTGATCACACTAACCAAATCCACTACATCAAAACCGATCATCACGAGAGATGATGTAATTTCAAAGGCGAACAATCAACATGTTCATCATATCTACTATATGACTCATGCTTTACCTTTCGGTGATCTGTGTTCCGGGACCATGTCTGTACATGCTAGTCTCATCAAGATTAACCTTAGTTTCTCTATGAGCAAATCTAGCTTGCTCCCGTTGTATGCTCATGTTGATTCTATCACACCCGATCATCACGAGGTGCTTCAAAACGACGAGTCTTGGTAACGGTGCTAACTAAAGGTGAACACTTTACTTGAATTGTGAGAGGGATCATATTATAATGCTACCATCGCAATCTAAGAAATACAAGATGCATAAAAGGATTAACATCACATGTAATTCAAAATATGTGATATGATATGGCCTTTCTTCATGTTCTTCCGATCTCCATCTTCAAGCACGAACATGATCTCCATCATCACCGGCGTGGTGTCGAGGTCAATGGCATCGCTCCATGGTTGTCGTCCACCAGCATCAACTATTACAAGTACTTTGAATAATAGACACGTAGGTCTTAACGAAATTAAAAGACAACCATAAGTCTCCTCGGTTGCAGACTTGCAATAAGGAACAGTTGCATACATCATATATAATCACAATCATGGACATATCACATCACAGCACACCCTTGCAAAACAAAGTTAGACGCCTATAATTTTCTTTGCATATTTTACGTGGTTTGGGGCTTTCAATAAGTACCTCTCTAACTTACGAACAAGAACCACAACGTTGATGCTTGAACTATCAAGTGCCCGTTGTAAATTGAATCTTTACTATGATGGTACAGACAGACACCCGCAAAGCCACTTATGCAATACAAGTTGCATGTTGAGCGTGGAGCAAGTCTCATGAACGATGTCATGTAAGGTTAGCCTAGGCCGCTTCATCTCATCATACCGCAAAATGCAAAGTACATAAGAAGCAATTGATAATAAAAGCACCACCGCCCATAATGACCATTGTGTTCTACTCATGCAACATATCTACATATTCACGGATCTGATACCACTGTAGGGGTTCGTAGCATGGAAAAGAAAAAATTATACCGCATAAACACACACAAGCCAAGATCTATCTACTAGATTGTAGCAACGAGTCGATTAGAGTACTCACCAATGAAGATTCCTATAACACCCTCGCCTGATAAGGCTGAGTTCATGTGTATAGTGCTAATCCCTCGATCGGTTCACTGGCACACACAGTACAAAATGAATACCAAATATAACTGTGCATCATAAATACAACGAATATGATCCAAAATTTACATTATTTATTCAAGTACACAGCGGAAAACGAATACAAGGTGGATCTCCATCCTTCGAATGTGCCATAGGCGAACAATTGTTGAATGGAATCTCGCGACCTATGAACGATCACTCAGATACGATATAACCTGCAACATGAAACGTGCAGCCACGAATGGTCAATGCATTGAATGTATGGCAAGTAGGCTAAAGTGGTTAACAATAGATCTACCAACTACATGCTTATTTGGCCAAGTGGAGTTCAGGCTCATTTGCATAAAGCAACAGTTTTATCCTAACATTTGTAACAAAGTAGTTTTCCAATACGATAAATAGGACACTCTGGTTCACTCCCAGGTGCTCCTACCCAATTATGTTCACCCAACAAGTTTTAAGTAATTAAGAAATAAGGATAAGTGAGAAATATCATAGCATCAGTATCAGGTCGCTCAAATTGTCCATAACCGGGGACACGGCTAATCAATTAGTTTATACACCCTGCAGGGGTTAGTATACTTTACCCATGTGACTTGGCCAACCCAGCTCGTACCACCACTCTCATATTGGGTGATGATAGGGAGAAGTCCAAGAAGGAACCGTTCGGGAAGTAGCTCCCCAAACCCGACACGCACCGGTCCAACCTACACTATCTACATCTCTAGATACATGGGTTAGAGTTACCACAACCTACTGATTTCAACCAACTGCCCATTTCATTATTGGCACATGGTTGTACACGTAAGTTACCAAATAAAGAAACCAATCCTTTCTCAGTGTCCTAGGCGGCATTCCCCACCATAATCCACACTCGATCACCCAATCAATGCCATTCCTCCCAGGTGGTTCATTAAAACATGTTGGTTTGTCATTTAGCAAAACATAAGCCTTTCAAAACATATAACTTTTCATGATGTGATTCCCTTCCTCGTCTAAATAACATAGCTAAGCAATCTACCAATACGATGGCTCATAAACAAGGAATACTAGGGAATAATATGGGATATAACATAGCATATACACATCAATTCCTACAGATGCAATTCTACAAAAGCATCTACAATGCATAGGAAAACAATAGGACATTTATGACCAAGATAGCACCACTTGCCTTTGTTGTAGATGTAGTCGATTAGATAATCCTCACAATCCTCATAGATATAATGGTTGCACTCGTCATAACCACAATACTTGCAATCATAGTAGTTGCAATCACAGTAGTTGCACTCCTCGCAATCTAACGTTTGAAGCAAACACAACAAACACCATTCAAAACATTGCAAACATACAACAGTGCAGCATTACAAGAAAACAATGATGAACAGATGCATGCATGACGATTTAATGAGTCACAATGGTTGCATTTAGTATTCTGAACATAATTAGATTACATGATGCATGTGGAAAGTCATTTAATGCACTAAAGCTTTTATTACTAAAGTTGTATCGATTTAATATGGTGTATACCACTTTAATTGAACTAAATATGTTTATGTCGTATTAAATTGTGAACTAGATGCTACTGGATAGAGGTAATGCAATTTAGAGACAGTAGCAATTTGAATCACCTAAAAAGGAGTTATAGATATTTTCTTATGATTAAAACACTATTTCAATGGGTTTAAATATTTCTGTATGAATTTCTATTTTAACAGTACCAAATAATTTGTCATGCAATTTCTCTGTATAGATATTGTCAATACAAAACATTAGCACTTGGATTCACCCTAATCGGAGTTATAGATCTTTTTGTATGATTTAAATAGTGTTTAATGGGTTTTAAATGATTCATATAGTTTCTGTTGTCTAAAAATCAAAATAAAATTATATCTGTAATCTACACGGAATTGTAATTTCAGGGACATATTATTTGTAATTTTCTGAATAGTATTCATTTTCTTATGAATTTATTACTCTAAATAAGCCATTAAACCATTTAAATCTTCACGGTAAAACCTTACAGTCAAAGGCTGAACTAATTGCATATTGATGATCTACATGGAACCAGCTTTCCATCGGTATATCATTTATATTTTTGTGACAAGCAATTAATTTACTATGAATTTAATGATTTATAAATCCATTAAAACTAATTAAATTGCTACGGGTTAAATAATCAGCAAAGGCTAGATCCAACCAGATATTATTAATGCACATTACAGTAGCTTCAATTTGATATATTGTTCATATTTTTCGGAGTTACAAATAATTTCTTATGAATTTATTAACCTAAAAGACCATTAAAACTAATTAAATTACTGCAGTAACCACGTACAGTAAAAGTTGGATCTATTCTGATAAGATGATTCTACGTAAAATTATCTTCAATTTGATATATTATACGCAATTTGATATAAATTTCTAATAAATTTTACAAGTTAGATCTATAATATGCAATTTTAAATTCGAACGGAATATTCTAGAGAATATTCCGCTGACTGGACAGGTTGACTTTGCATGCTGACTGGGACTAGATGTTGACCTGACGTTGACGTGGCGTTGATGAGGAAGCTGACCGGGTTGACGACATGGCACGCACCGGTTTGATTGGATCTCGATCGTCTGGATAGGATCCGGTGGCTAGAAGAAGAGATTTTCCCGATTTGGCCCAGAATAGACAAGAAACAGATCTGTGTTAGAGAGACAAATCCGTAGGTCAAATTGAAAAACTTAGAACACGAAAATTGTGGGGAATCATTATTCCTACCTTCTCACCAAAGGAGTTTGGATTTGAAGAAACAAGCGCGAGTACATCTTGGATTTACACCGTCAGATCTGAAATATTGCGACGCGAAATTCTCCGGCTGTGGTGGATGAAATGAGGTGAGGTTTGTCGGGATTGAAAGATTTCAACGATTTCTACAACTTTCGTTTTTTGACCGAAGGCAAACAACAAAGTCTAGATGGGTTAAAAAGCGAAATAAGATTCGGGCATGTGTAGATTCGGGATTTCGAGAAGAGAAACTCGTACAGCTATGGCTTCACGAGTTTATATGGAGATTTAGGATGATGTGGAGATAGGTATTGGAGTAGGGAACAAGTAGAAACAAACGGAAGTCAATTCGGAATTGTAGATAAAAAGTTATGAGAATTTGAATAGAGATAGGTATAGAAAACGTGTTTTGCACGGAATTTAAAGCATCTAGACACGGTTACGTACGTGCCTGGCTGGTTCGGTCGGGTCGGTCCGGGTGGGCCGGCCCATTTAGGTTTCTTTTTCTTTTCTTTTTACTTGTTTCCCTTGTATCTTTTGCATACCAACTTCAAATGACACGATTCTTGTTTCTAAAATTTTCTAAAATTGAATAGATCATTGTAGGATCATATTTGTAATCTTTTTACTACTTTGCAAGTAGTGGGTTTATAAATCCTTGTATATTCCATTTTATTTATATCTTTATTTTTTTGTATTTATTCCATAACTTTTTCATAATAGCTCCAAATGAGCCCAATTTTGTTTCTAAAATTTTGTAATATTAATTGGATCTTTTTAGGCTATAATTATAAATAATTTATGCCTTATCAACAGTGGGTTTTAATAAGTCAATTTAATTACTCTTAGGAATATTTGGGCGAATCAACTATAGGATTTAGATACCAGGATTTGGATTTAGTTTGTGAGAACTTTGCATAGATGTAATGAAATGCTTATGAATGCTTCATGATTTTCATTTTGAAATCTTGCACACCAATTCTACAATCCATAATCAATCCATGCCCTTTTGCCTATATGGCTACTTAGGTCATAACAAAAGAATATAAGATTTTGAATTCAAGGTTGAGAGGATTTTCTACTAAAAAAGTTTCTTCTCTTTGAGAATTTTCAACATAGTCAAACAATCAATCAAACTTATTTGTTTATTTCACATTCCAAAATTAGGAGATTTTTGGGATGTGACAATTCCAAAGCGGTTAACGAGAGCAGATTCTCGTGGGTGATGTAGTCGTTCACTTGCCGATCTCAAGATCGCGTAGACGATCCTTCCGGCGCGCGTTCCGGTAGCGCTCCCGCAGTCAGTCACACATTCGGTACTCGATGAATACCTTCCTATCCCTCGTTCCACCAGGCAGCAGAGGTTGTAGTTCTCCCCTCGCGATTCCGGCAGCACGACGGCGTGGTGTCTGAGTTAGAGGAAAGATCCTGCAGGTCTTCGCCTTAAGCCGATGTTCTAGGTTTTAGATTTTATAGGCCCTGGCATTCTAGGTTTTAGAGGTCGGAGAGGAGGAGGCGTGGGCTGGCGGCAACTTGGGCGGCAGCGGCGGCGGCGGCTGGCGGCGGCGGCTGGCGGCGGCGGCTGGGGTTGTGGTGGTGTTGTATTGGAGGGGCAGCCCCTTCCCCTCTATTTATGAGAGGGAGGGGCAGCTAGGGAGGGGAGGTTGAATCCTCCCCCAACTCCGTCTCCTCCTTGATGCGTGGTGGAGGGAAACGAGGTTTCCTCTCCTCCCTCCACCAGGATACATTGTCCCAGTTTGACTTTTCTAACTTGCCTTTTGACTTTCAATTTTGGAGTTTGATTTCTCTCTTTTATTTGCATAGCCCTTTGACTTAGGACATGATGCAACCATTCCTATTTTTCATGACTCGTTCATGTACCCTTCCCCTTCCGGTTCAGCGACCCTTCTAGATCATTCCGGTGAAAACACCGAAATCATTCCCGAACTCCGGAATTGCACTTTCCTTATATGAATCTTATTCTCCAGACCATTCTGGATCTCCTCGTGATATCCCGGATCCCATCCGAGACTCCAAACAACATTCAGTCTTCATACTCACATTCCATATCTACTAAACAACATTGAATCCTTAAGTGTGTCTCCCTATCGTGAATTATGCAGACATAACCGAGACTCTTCTACGATCAGTAACCAATAGAGGAATCTGGAAATTCATATGGCTCCCACAAATTTCTATGATTGCATTTCTATCGAATGAACCATTTACATATGATACCAATTTCCCTTTGTCTCGCAATATTTTACTTATCCGAGGTCTGATCGTCGGTATCTCTGCATACCTAGTTCAACCTCGTTACCAATAATTACTCTTTACTCGTTCCTGTGAGATGTGATCCCTTGTGATCCAGTCACATGCTTGCAAGCTAATTGGATGAAATTCCACCAAGAGGGCCCCGAGTACATCTATCTGTCATATGGATGTACAAATCCCACTCTTGATCCATGTGCCTCAACACATACTTTCCAAATACTCAATGCCACCTTTATAACCACCCAGTTACGAAGTGGTGTTTGATGTCATCAAAGCATCCTTCCGTTGATGGTGATTAGCATGATCTCATGGTCAAAGGAATTAGGTTACTATGTATAAGAAAGCTTATAGCAATTGAACTATTGAAATGACTTGATCTTTATGCTACACTTATCTATAGGAGTATGTCCATCACACCATTCTCCTAATGATATGATCTTGTTGTTAACAACATCTCAATGTTCATGTTCATGAAACCATGATCATCTATCAACCAACAAGCTATTTTTATAAAGAGGCTTTACTAGGTACTCTAACTAGTTTACAAATCATACAAGTATTAATGTTTCTGGTTAATACATTTATTGCATGAATGTAAACATTTATCATAAACACAAAGATATAATAATAACTACTTTTATTATTGCCTCTAGGGCATATCTCCAACACTTTTTCATGACATACTTCGCGTATAAACTTTTCTTGTGGTTCCGGTACAGTTCAGCCAGCTTCATTAGATCCCACTCCTTGACTTTCTCTCTATTTTCAAGCCCACCCGGCCTTGGGGTAGTACCATCTAACTCGAATTCTTCATACTCTCGAGGTGGTATCAAATGTTCTATGAGCTTTTGCCAAAGGTCAGCTTTGGCTTCATTGGTGACATAATTGTTGGATTCTTCACCTTGTTTCTTTGATTTATTCCATTCTTGGATGGTGATCCAGAGATTTTCCCTAACAATCACCCCGTATTGATTTGTAAACATCGTTCGGTGCTTTTCTGGAGCAATAGGTTCTCCATTATTATCTATTTCCTCGATGATGAACCTTTGATTACCATCCAACTTTCTGTTTGGGCCTTGTTTTGTTCTAGCTTTCGATTGCTTCAATCCGGTGGGCTAAAAGAAGAAGAGAGTGATTAATATATATATACATCCAGATCAATTAATGCATAGAGGTCACAGGCTTAATATATATACCTCGTAGGATGCTGTCGAGGGGCCAACTTTGTTATTGTTTGTTTTCCCTTCGTCCATCAGTTATTGTCCTTCGTCCATCAGTTTTTTCCCTTCGTACATCAGGTTTTTCTCTATTCCATCACCAGATGGATTCAGATATGAGGATATCTCTTCCTCAAGCTCGATATCTTCACCGGTAGTAATAAGAGGAATTTCACCTCTTATAATGCTCTGAAGAAGATCTTCACCGCTACGATCATCCATGACTTAACTATTCCAGAAACAAAGGTAAAACAAGTTAGAAAAAAAAGTAAGAAATGAGCAATGTATAAAAAGGGGTCAACCTTTTATGTAGATATGAGCAAATACTACCTTTTTATATACATATGAGCAAATTTTCCTTGCTCATATCTATATAAAAAAGGTATTATTTGCTCATATCTACATAAAAAGTGACCCTTTTTTTAATACATTGCAATATCAGTGCATTGCTATATTTAATCAAATAAACATTCTAGCAAATAAATATTACTCTAACAAATATTACTACTAACATATTTCTACACTAACAAAATTTCTACCAAATAAAATTTCTTCACTAAACAAAGAAAATTTCTATCAAAGAAAATTTCTACCAAATAACATTTCTACACTAAACAAATAAATTTTCTACACTAAACAAATAAAATTTCTACACTAAACAAATAAAATTTCTACACTAAACAAAATTTTCTACACTAAACAAAAGTTTCTACACCAAATAAAATTTCTACACTAAACAAAATTTTCTACACTAAACAAATAAAATTTCTACCAAATAAATTTTCTACACTAAACAAATAAATTTTATACACAAAACAAATAAATTTTCTACACTAAACAAAATTTTCTACACTAAACAATTTAATTACTACCGCGGCGGCACGCGCGTGGTGGGCCGGAGTCGGGGGCGGTGGCGAGGTGGCGGTGCGGCAGCGAGCGCACACGGCGAGGTGGCTGTACGGCGGCGAGGTCAGCGGCAAGAGCGCGCGGTGCGGGGCGACGGCACGGCGTCACACGGCGAGCGAAGCGGCGACACGCGGCACGGCGTGGCGTCCGGAGACGTGGGCGGCAGCGCAGGACTCGGGCAACACCTTCCCATTCTCTGCGTCGTTCGGCCTTCAAGTCCCGGGTGCAGCCCTAACCCGGGACTAGAGGTTTTTTGGCTTCTTTAGTTTTCGCGCGCGAGCCCACCCCTCTAGTCTCGGGGTTAAGACACAACCCAGGACTAGAGGATTTTTTTGTAAACTTTCTTGTTTTTTACTTTTTATAACTCAAATAAATTAGAAAACTTTCAAAATTCATATCTCCTATATATTGTATAAATCAAAATAATACAAATAATGTCTATTATTATTAGAGAATATAAGGAATCTTAATATATCATTCATACATCTGTTTCCATCATGTATCAATTGTGCCATTTTCAAATCAAAATGCAATCACTATTTTTTTCATATTTTTGAATTTGACAAAACTTTCAACATGAAAAGTGTTTCAATTTGAATAACTAATCCAAAAATATTTTATGTTTTCTAAAATAGAGGGTTTTTTGTAAATGACTTATTTTTATTTTTTATAACTCAAATCAATTAGAAAAATTTGGAAATTATATCTCCTACTGTATAAATCCAACTAATACAAATAATATGTCTATTATTATCAAAAAATATAAGGAATCTGAATATATCATTCATACATCTATTTGCATCATGTATCAATTTTTCCATTTTCAAATCAAAATGCAATCACTATTTTTTCATATTTTGGAATTTGACAAAATTTTCAACATGAAAAGTGTTTGAATTTGAATAACTAATCCAAAAATATTTGATGTTTTCTCAAATATAGGGTTTTTTGTAATTTAGTTATTCTTTAGTTTATGTAACTCAAATCAATTAGAAAACTATGGAAATTCATAGCTCCTATTATATAAATCAAAATAATACTAATAACATGTCTATCATTATCAGAAAAATAATAAGCATGAGCATATATCATCCATACATCTGTTTCAAATCATGTATCCATATTTTTTGCTTGAATAAATATTTCGGGGGCCTTTAGTCCCGGTTGGAGGAAATAACCGGGACTAAAGATGTTTCCCGCCATTCTCAGAGCCGTCAAGCCACGCGCCATGCTTTCCCGCCATTTCTCTCTGCTTTCCGCCATGTTTTCCCGCCATTTCCCTCTATATCTAGGCTGACCTCCATGTCCATCCACACACATCCACACCTTCCCCTCTCACAACAATGGACACCACATACTGGGAAATTATGACCCTCGAGGAGACCGAGGAGCTGTGCGCCTCCATCTACCCATTCCCGTCGGACTACCGGTTGCCCGCCAATTGGATGCTGAGTGCTGGAGGGGGTCATGTCCCTCCTGTGCCTCAAGTTTCCGCACGCCAGGCAGCCATCACGAATCATTTCTACCTCGAGCTCACAATGGAGCAGCGGATGGATACCCATTGGGATCCCGACAACTACGACACCTGGAATGCCTTCTTCTCTAACTGGCAGGAAAGAGAGCTCGTCAGGTACGAGGGTGATGGGTGAACCACAACGAAGCCGGCCTACGTCTGTGGTGGGTGAACTGGAATATCGACGGCATGATGCGCTACATCGCGCAGGGAGATCATCCTTGCTTGCGATACCCGCAGCTGCCACAGAGCCCCCTCCCCCACGCGTCATCCAGGTGTAGCGGCGTCATCATCTGGGAGCCCCCTCCCCCATGCGTCATGAATCCGAGTCCGGAGTGGCAGGTGCCCCGGAATATGCCATGGATGGGCTGAGGATCTAGTGACGTGCGCCTAGCAACAAAGACGATGACAAAGGCGAAGACGAAGACGACCCTGAAGCTGTGTACTATAGGGCTAGATATGAGCATGACTAAAGGGGGCCCTTTAGTCCCTATTCCGTAGTCCTAGTTAGGAAACCGAGACTAATGGACTCTTTCCTACTATGACTTTCCTAACCTATGAATGACATGGATATGCCCTACGCATACCTGATGTTAGCCTACCTGGTCCAACACAACGGAATCCCACAGGAAGGGCCTACTGCAATCGTGAAGCCCAAGGAGACTTTGGATGGCCCAAGCCCGGAGAGAGTTCTACTTCTTGGAGGACACGGCTAATGTAGATAGAAATTCAAAGAGGCTAACCCTAATCTATAATCTACTCGACCTACCCCGAGACCTGGCCTCCCCATATAAAGGCCAAGAGGGGAACAGCAAGGAGGCTCTCTCACCTCATACCCTAGAACACACCTCATGCTAGATTGCATCTGCGCACCCTTGTAATCATCGGCATCGCCATCAATCAAGAACAGACAAGCAGGAGTAGGGTTTTCCCTCTAGGGCCTGAACCTGGGTAAACCTTGTGCCCTCGTGTTGCGAATCTATTATTCATTCCGCGATCTCCAGCTTCCCCTTCTTCTCCAAAACCCAAGTCCAAATCAATGGGCATTGACGAGTCGAACCCTCGTCAATGAAGATGTTCTATTATTGTGCCGGGAAGCTAACTAATTTCACATATTATGGAGTGCCTCTATGACCAGCAATGAGGAGATGCCTAAGGACTTGATCCTTAGGCATCTCCACAGAGCTAGCCATAGTGTTGTCCCTGCTCTCGCACAGCATATTGCAGTTTATAACTTTTCTAACTAGATCAATACGCCTGGGAGCTAACTAATTTCACATATTAGGGAGTGTCTCTATGACCAGTAATGTTGAGATGCCTGAGGACTGGATCTTTAGGCACCTCCACAGAACTGGCCGTAGTGTTGTCCCTGCTCCCGCACACCATCTTGTTTGCAGTTGATAACTTCACAAGGATGCCTATTTATAGATTAAGCAGCACGACATAGTGCCGGCACTCACGATATAATGTCTACACTCACCCCTTTCATTAGTGTTGCCACCCATCGTAATAGTGTCGCCACACATCGAAATAGTGTCACCACTCACTGGCATAGTACCGCCACCCACCAAAATAGTGTCTCCACCCATGTTTAGTACAAGTTGGTGTCTCCAACCGGGACTAAAGATGCACCTTTACTCCCGGTTGGAGACACCATCCGGGACTAAACATGCTCGCGCCGGCCCCAGCCTGCCGCAACCCCTTAAGTCCCAGTTGGTTTCTCCAACCGAGACTAAAGATGAACCTTTAGTCCCAGTTGGAGACACCATCCGGGACTAAACATGCTCGCCTCCCACGGCTCAGGACACAGTCTCACATTACATAAATATTTTCTTCTGAGTTTTCAGAACCCAATTACATAAAATGTTTAATACATTATTACACATCATTTCTTCGCGTAACCATGGAGAATCTTCATTAATTAACAGGGTTGTTGGATCAGTGTTCATTGTGAAGGGCAGAATTTCATGGAACTTATCACAATCTTCTGACATGTTTGTCTTTTCCTCCACTCCCACGATGTTTCTTTTTCCTGAAAGAAGTATGTGGCGCTTTGGCTCATCGTCTGATGTATTATTTTGCTTATTATTTCTTTTTTCGGTTTGGTAGACATGTTCACATAGAAAACCTGAGCCACATCATTGTCTAGGACGAATGGTTCATCTAAGTACCCAAGATTGTTGAGATCCACTATTGTCATTTTGTACTTCTTTTCAACCTCAACCCCTCCTCCTGTCACTTTGACCCATTTGCGCCGAAACAAGGGGACCTTAAAAGTAGGTCCATAGTCAAGTTCCCATATCTCCTCTATGTAACCATAATATGTGATCTTTGACCCATTGTTGTTTGTTGCATCAAAGCAGACACCACTGTTTTGGTTGGTGCTCTTTTTATTTTCGGTGATCGTGTAAAATGTATACCCATTTATCTCGTACCCTTGGAAAGTCGATATAGTTGAAGATGGTGACCTGGACAATAAGTATAGCTGATCTCCAAGAGTGTTGTTTTTGATGAGATGTTGCAACCAACCTCTGAAAGTCTTCATGTGTTCATCTCTAATCCAGGAGTCATGCTTCCCAGGATTTTCTTGTGTTCCTCGATATACGAAGCCGCCAAGGTGGAATTCTTTAGAACCGTGTAATGTGTTTCAGTGTAAGAATGCCCACCCCTATATATTATTGATTTCCTTCCTAGAGTGCCTTTTCCACTCAGTCTCCCCTCATGCCGCGATCGAGGAAATCCAATCGTCTTAAGGCCGGGAACAGAGTCAACAAAAAACTTAGTGACCTCCTTTGTTCCATTTCCCTTGGAGATGCTTCCTTTTGGCCTTGCACGGTTACGAACATATTTCTTTAAGATTCCCATGAACCTCTTAAAGGGGAACATATTGTGTAGAAATACAGGAACAATAATGGAAATCTATTCGACTAGGTGAACCAGGAGGTGCATCATAATATTGAAGAAGGATGGTGGGAACACCAACTCGAAACTGAAAAGGCATTGGACCACATCATTCTGTAACCATGGTAGATCTTCAGGATTGATTATCTTCTGAGAGATTGCATTGAGGAATGCACATAGCTTCACAATGGGTACTTGAACATAATCCGGTAGAAGTCCCATCAATGCAATCGGAAGCATGTGCGTCATAATCACGTGGTAGTCATGAGACTTTAGGTTTTGGAAATTCTTCTCTACCATATTTATTATTCCCTTTATATTCGACGAGAAGCCAGACGGGACCTTGATACTGCTCAGGCATTAAAAAAGATTTCCTTCTGTTGTTTGGTAAGAGCGTAGCTGCCATGACCTTCAAGCAATTCTGGATGCAGGCCTTCTGGGTCTTTCGTATGTTGCTGGTCCTTCCGTGCTTTCGGTGTATGTTTTGTCTTACCATACATGCCCAAGAAGCCTATCAGGTTCATGCTAAGATTCTTCGTCACATGTATCACGTCGATTGCAGAGCGGACCTCTAGGACTGTCCAATAGGGTAGTTCCCAAAATATAGATTTCTTCTTCCACATGGGTGCGCGTCCCGTCAGCGTCCTTCGGAACAGATTTTCCTCCAGGACCATTTCCAAAGGTTACTATTTGATCCAAATCTCTGACCCTATCAAATACATCAGCACTAGTACGCTCCTTAGGCTTCGTCTGGTGACATGCCTGGCCGTTGAAATGGTTGCCTTTCTTTCTTAAGGCATGCTTGGCCAAAAGAAATCGACGATGCCATGTGTACTCATTCTTCTTACAATGTTCCAAATATATACTTTCAGTCTCATCTAAACAGTGTGTGCATGCATTGTATCCCTTGTTTGTCTGTCCTGAAAGGTTACTAAGAGCAGGCAAATCATTGATTGTTACGAAAAGCAACGCTCGGAGGTAAAATTCCTCCTGCTTGTGCTCATCCCACACACGTACGCCGGGTTCGTGCCACAACTGTAAAAAAAATCAACTAATGGCCTTAGGTACACATCAATGTCATTGCCGGGTTGCTTCGAGCCTAGGATCAGCACTGGCATCATAATGAACTTCTGCTTCATGCACAACCAAGGAGGAAGGTTATAGATACATAGAGTCATAGGCCAGGTGCTGTGACTGGAGCTCTACTCCCCAAAAGGATCCATGCCATCTGTACTTAGACCAAATCTTAAACTCCTTGCGTCATCTTCAAAACCCGGGTACTTTCTATCGATTTTTCTCCACTGCGACCCATCAGTGGGGTGTCTCAACATCCGGTCTGACTTATGTTCCTCTTTGTGCCATCACAACAACTTGGCGTGCTCTTTGTTTCTGAATAAATGTTTGAACCGTGGTATTATAGGAGCATACTACATCACCTTGGCAGGAACCCTCTTCCGAGGGGGCTCGCCCTCAACATCACCAGGGTCATCTCGTCTGATCTTATACCACAGTGCAGTGCATACCGAGCATGCATCCAAATTCTTGTACTCCTCACCGTGGCAGAGGATGTAGTCATTAGGGCATGCATATATCTTCTGAACCTCTAAACCTAGAGGATAGACACTTTGCTTCGGACATACTGGCGGGCAATACGTTATCCTCGGGAAGAATATTCTTCATCATTTTCAGCAACTATTTAAATAAGGAGTCAGCTATACCACACTTTTCCTTCTATCACAGCAATTCTAGTGTGCTACCCAGCTTTTTCAGACCATTTTTGAAATTTGGGTACAATAACTTTTTGTGATCCTCTAACATATGATTGAACTTCTCCCTCTCCTTTTCATTTTTGTAGTCTCTCTGTGCATCAACAATGTTCCGACCAAGATCATCAGCGGGATCATCATGTGCCTCTTTTTCAGCCTCCCCTTCAGCTTCCCTCATGGAAGTATCTCCGTACTTAGGGAAACCATGATAGTTGTCATCATCCCCCTCTTCTTTATTGTCTTCCATTATAACCCCTCTCTCTCCGTGCTTGGTCCAACAATTATAACTCGGCATGAAACCGGACTTCAACAGGTGGCTGTGAAGGGTTTTTGAGTCAGAGTAATCCTTCTGATTTCTACATCGACTACATGGATAGAATATAAAACCATTCCGCTTGTTTGCATCAGCCACACGGATAAATTCATGCATGCCATTAATGAACTCACCAGAGCGTCAGTCGGTACCGTACATCCATTCATGGATCATCTGTATTATTGTAAAATTATATCAAAAGCCATTACACAGCATCAGAAATAGAGATAAGTGACCAATTTAATACAAGTTATAATGAGAGTTTCTAGAGCATTAAATTTGAATTTTGAAAAATTTACATGCACCAATTTTTGAATTGGAGAAAACAATTAACATGAAAAATGCAGAGTTTTTGATTATTGTTCTAACAGTGAAAACCTCATTACATTCTAAGCTTTGAATCTCTAAAATTACACATTTCTATTTTAAGTAACTTTGTGCCTAATCAAAATTTGTTACACATCTAAAAATCCTCTACTTCTAGAGCATGCAAATCCATCTCTTCTTCTATCGCATTGAGATAAAGTAACAATAAGAGATGAAAGGATGAATTTTCTAATCTTTTAAAACCTTGAATTAAGGGGTTGCGACCAAATCTTGACAAATCTTGAAAAAAAGGGCATAAACTCGACTTGCTTGGGAGGAAAATGGCCATGGCTCGGGTATGGACGAAGATGCATTATATAGAGGACTAACTAGTCTGGGGTCGTGATACGGACCGGAACTAGCTGTCCACGCACAGTGCAGCTGGCTTGAGGTCTCTTGTCCCGGGCCGTATTATAGACCGGGACTAGAGGTCAGAGACGGTCAGGGACTAGTGTTTCCTCGCGTCCCTAGCCGTTGAAGACGGTACGAACTGATACTAGTGACTTGTTCGACGCCGAACGGAAGACCTCTTTTCTACCTGTGACAATTGAATAAAAAATATATACAACACAATATTTTTTTTTAGAAACAAATGTATTCTAGTTTGTTGTCTATGACAAAGCAAGGAAGCAGTATGCTATAAGTTGAATCATGGCTCGCTCGCCAAGAAACCCATTCATTGTCAGCGCCCGGGGCGCCCATGCGCTTCAACATTTATTTTCTTTAGGTGGATGTTGATATCGTATATTTTTTTTGCCAAATCTGACTTTTTTGCAAAACTTCAACCGAATCTGACCCTCTTCGAAACTAATTTAAAATCTGACCTCCGGGGTCGGTGTCATTTTAAATATAGCCAAAATTATACAGGTCGAAGCCAACACGTGACAACAGGGGGCAACCTAGGGAGGTCGGCGCCGTTTAACATGGAGCCGATTTGGGCGCCGTTTTAAATGGATCCGACTGCCTTCGGTTCGGTTTTCTGATATGTTGGTGCCGACCTGTACAACTTCGTCTCCATTTAAAATGGAGCCAACCCGAGGGGTCAGATTCCGAATTAGTTTCGAGAAGAGGTCAGATTCTTTGAAATTTTCAGATTTGTGAAGATTTGGCAAAAAAAAAAATACGTTGATATCTACCTGAACGCAAAGATACCGTAATTATGTTTCTTTTTACACATGCGAGCTCGCACACATTACCCGTCCAATATCTTACGGTTGAAAATTTGACTGTGCTTATTTCTAATGCTATAGGAATGCAATGAAATAGATGGACCACATTAGTTGGTCGGTACACCCAAAACATCTTCAATATTTATGATATAACGTCCTCTTAGCTAGTAGTAGTCTAAATGAGAGTGTATAGAATCCTGTTGCGCGATATGAGAAACGTGGTGTCCAACATGAAAAACTAATATGTTGCCAAATTGTTGAGAAGTCGGCATGCACGGTGTCATACACCCATACGTTATCATCGGTCGCTCATGTGCTAGGAGTCTATGACGCTACGTATTATCGCCCATGATGTTGTTAGAAAAGACTTTATTTGTGCAAAAGAAACGTGTGGTACGTTCGGGCCCGAAGCCAAGACGGTTGAGACTTTCACCGTTGCAGGCTTTCACAAATCTTAATTAGGAGTACAAATTAAAAAGGCATTATTAGAGCATGCACTTCTAGCTATATAAATGTCCCACCGTGATTGCTTTTCCTCCTCTCCCAGCCTCTCATCGGTCATCTGTACACATTGCATATACGCTAGCTGCACACAAACGAACATCACTAGAGTTCGTGGTTTCATGTGAAGCGCTTCATGATGCTATACCAACGAGGTGCCAGCATCCTCGGCCTTGTTATGGTCACCACCGCGACCCACGCAGCTGGTGTCCTCGTAAATGTTGCACAATGGCTTGCAGGTGCAGACGAGCCTATGTCCTCCCGTTCCAGTGCCGTTCTTCTTCTGACCGTTACAGCTATCTTCTACTACTACCTTGCACTCCGTCCTACTAGAACGGTATATCTTGTTGACTACACTTGCTTCCTGCCAAGCACCAACTGTAGAGTCACAAAGGCCACATTTCTTGAGCATGCACATCTCTCGTCTTTGCTCACAGATTCTACTGTCAACTTCATAGCACGTGTTCTGGAGCGCTCCGGCATGAGCGACAAGACATGCGTCCCGAATGTAATACAGTATATCGAGCCATACTGCACGCTTGATGAAGCACGTGCCGAGGCAGAGTTGGTCGTGTTCTCGATGGTCGATGACCTTTTGGCCAAGACATGCATCGACACTCAAGCCATCGACATTCTTATCACAAACTGCAGTGTCTTTTGCCCTGTGCCATGCATCCCTGATTGTATCGTCAGTCGATACAAGTTGCGGAGTGACATTCGCGTCATCAACCTCTCTGGGATGGGATGCAGCGCAGCGGTGACCGCAGTGGCACTCGCGAGAAACATCCTACGGACCATGCCGTGGGGGTCGCGCGCGTTGGTGGTGTCTACTGAGACCATTGGGCCAGGCTACTACAGAGGAAATAACCATTCGATGCAGTTGGTTAACATCTTGTTCCGCATGGGAGGCGCTGCCAAACTGTTATCCACTTCAAGGTCCAAGGCGCGGTTTCAGCTCGCGCATGTCATGCGGACCATCACGGCTGCAAACGACTCTGCCTACCAGTGTGTGTATCAAGAGGAGGATGACAAGGGAAACCTAGGGGCTGCTCTCTCTAAGGATCTTATGATTATCGCCGGAGATGCACTCAAGACGAATATCACCTCAACCGCACCACTAGTCCTACCAATATCAGAGCTTCTCAAGTTTGTGTTCTTCTCCATGGCGAAAAAGGTGCTCTACTGGAAGAGGATGGCACCATACATCCCTAACTTCCGTCTTGCCTTTGATCATTTCTGCATCCATGTCGGTGGACCAGCGGTTATCAACTCAGTGCAGCATGGTCTCAATCTATCAGGTAAGGATGTCGAGCCATCGAGGATGACGCTGCACCGGTTCGGAAACCAGTCAACTGCATCAGTGTGGTACGAGATGGCATACATTGAGGCTAAAAGACAAATGAAGAAAGGAGACAAGGTATGGATGATAGGATTCGGTGCAGGGTACGAGTGCAGCACCGTTGGGTGGGTGTGTATGCAACCATCTTCTAGTGCGGATGGTCCCTGGGCTAGCTGCATCCATCGTTATCCGGTGGATGTCTCCAAAAACATTTAAGTAAGAGGATTCCTGTAGTGTCATGTACTACTTACAAAGGAGCAAGTGAGTATCAAAACCTTAATCTGTCATATGTCCAAAACTGTAAATTATTTTCATCCACTTGTTTATATTCCGTTTGTTTGTATAGATTCCAAGTATGCATTTTTTTATTTTTTCTATATCTATTCTTTATATATTAGAAGTATACCCCGCGCATTGCAGCGGGAGTCCCTTTAATAAATTGATTGTGTAAATGAATAGGTATCAAAATGTGTAAAATATAAAGTTCTCCGCGGCATCGATTCAGAGGCGCTGCGGAAGGCTGACCGGCGGCAACATGCGCCATCGATAGCGACGGGACGGCACACTGACTGGCTGGACACTTCAATGCCGTCTCTTCGGCCTCCACGCCGGCATCCGATGTCGGCTTTTAACTGGCCGTTTGCGGCCATCTTCTCCCCACAGAATATCATCCTCTCCTCCTTCTCCTTTTCGTTCTTCACTACTTGTAGCTAACCATGGCCGGCGGCGCTGGATCGAGGGGAGGGCGCTGCGGCCGTGGACGTCGAGGGAGGCATGGAGGACGCAACCAAATCACTACGCCACCATGATCTCACTCAACGCCGTCGTCGCCCGAAGATTTCGACCCAGGCACCCAGTTCGTCGTGGCCATTGATGAGTGCATATTGACATCATGTTTTATATTATTATTTTTGCACTGTAGTGGTAGGATCTTGTTATTTTACGGCGTTCACGCGCATCTTTTATGTCTATTTTCACCAGGATCAGGACAGATTATTGATACGATGGACACAATTTTTGAACTAGTTGTATTGGAGCAAAAAGGAGTCAAAAACAGCGTAAATCGCTAATTTAGGAAATATCAATAACACCAGAAGAAAACCCGAGGCGATCGCAGCAACCAGTAGGTTTAACGACAAACTATACGGCGGGAGGATTTTCTCCGGCCGTATAGTTGCCACCGTCACCGCCTCTTCAAATAGTTTTGCCCCGTGCAATCGGATCGAGGAGACGACATAAAAAACAACCGGAAATCGCAGAAACCTCATCTCTGGAAGCGATCTGGAGGGGGAACTCATCCACCAGGTATCCATCTTCACCTTACGCAGATCCGGTAGGCTAAGGCATCGAACTTCATCATCAATGTTGCATCACCACCATCTTCATCCATCTCATCTACATCTAGTATAGATCTTATTGTAATTTCCATACTCGTTATGGATTTATATAAGTACTATTCATCTATTATAGATTCCATTGTCTTTGCCATGATGTTGATTGCCTCCATGTCTGAGTAGATCATTAGTTCTTGGGGAGATGAAAAAATCCTAGCTTGAGATTGAAATAAGATAAAGTTTATTATGATATTCATTGTTGTGACCATGTGTTAGATTGTTTTCATCTTGATGTTGAGAGAAGTTGGCCTCTCATTATTTGCCTCTTGTGGAGACTTGATGGAGGGAACTACTTGTTGGTAGACGGTGGTGTGATAGCACTTACAGTAACTATAAAGCTATTAGCCACTCCTTACGTATCAACTTAGAAACCAAGGAAACTCACGGAATATTGTTCATGCCATGGGATACATCCTATAAGATAAAATCCCTTAATAGTGCAGTAATTTGATTGATATCGATTACGTGTTTGTTGTGGTTATGAGAATGATGTGAGCAGTGGTTGCTGCCTATTCGTCCAATTACGGAGTTCCTCCCGCACATACATAGTTTAGAATGTTCATGATAATAATATTTACCCTAAACCCTTTATAATGCTAGAGGTGTATCCGCTACTCCCTGAGAACACTTTTTCTCATTGCAGTTTTATATCTCTTTTACATACGCGATACTTACTTTCTATATTTAGTTTGTTTTACTTTATTCATTGGTCTACTATACAAAAACCCAAAAATACCTTTTTACACAACACTTGCATTTTATCTTGTTACTTAGAACGTTATTTAGAATTACTATTTTAGTATTTAATTCAAGAGTTATTAGACTTCAGAACTCCCGCTCCCTGTGGGATCGATATATTTATTTCGAAACTAGCTACAAACGATTTGTGTGCTTGCAGTCATCATGCTATTTTTTAGCGTCGTTATCGGGGAGCTAAGCATTGTAGGTCTTTTAGTTTTTACTTATTTATTTTAGTCTTACTAAATTTTGTTTTGAGTTACAGGCTCCCACCAACATGATGGAGTTTGAGCATTTGACTAGTGCTAACCTACTCAGCTACTTTGGGAAGCTCTATGATATTAATAAAAGAGACAACTCTAATGAGAAGACAAGGGCGTTTGAAATAAATCCTCTACTACTTGGTATTTTAAACAAGAAGCAATTTACTGGAGATAAAGAAAATCCTAATCCATATGAGCATATTACATGCTTTAAGGATATATGTGGCACTTTCTAATTACCGAGGTATACTGCTAATGAGGTAAGACTAAAACTCTTTAGCTAGACTTTGACTAGCACAACTCTCTCATGGTATAGATCTTTACCCCCAGAAGCCACTACTACCTAGGATAATTTAGCTTGTGATTTTCTAGCTAAGTATTATCCTTTACCAAAATATTTTGGAATCAGGCGTCTTATAATGACTTGGAGAAACCGTCCTAATGAAGGACTAGTAAGATCTTATATAATATTTAAAGATTTACTTAATCAATTTCATCATCATGATTTGTCTAAATAGTATTTATTGCATATATTTTATGGTGATTTAATTGAACCTAATAAATTGGAACTAGACTCTTTCACGAGAGGAGCTTTTATGAATCTTCCCATAAGTAAAGCTTGGGGTTTACTTAATAGAATTCGCGATCATAGAGTTTCTTGGAATTTTAGTCTAGGAAGCGAAGGAGGCATAGAAATAGATTATGATTGTATTCATGACTATAATAAAAAAGGGCAATGTTAATGAATTATCTAAAGAACTTTATTTGGATTTAGATCTTGTGTTGTATGTTGTTAAAGCTTTTATAGAACATATCAAAGCTCCAAAAGAGGGTTGGGTCAAGTATGATCCACCACCTGAACCTGAGAAGAAAAGAGAAGTTAAAGCAACAATGGTATCCCTAGAACCAATGTATGAGATACCTTTCCCTAACACTATGCAGAAACATATTCTGGAATATGAACATGTTAAATCAGTACAGCAGAAGAAATAAGAGGAAAGTGTGCCAGAAGTTGAAGAACATTTGGATGAAACCAAAGATGAAGAGGTAACCAAGGAAGAAATTATGGCTATGTATGCACATTACAACATAGTTGAACTTGATAAAAAGAATTCTGTATTGGTTAAAGGTAAAAGATGTGGGTAAGCCTATTCTTCCCTTCATATTTAAAGAAGCCTCACATTATGGTTTATGTGATCTTGGCACCACAGTTAATGTTATATCTTATATTTTTATTTAGAAATAAAAGAAGAGATAGTACCGGGTACAATAGAGAATACTGATATGACAATCATGTTAGCTAATAAATCTCTTATAGTTCCAATGGAAGTAGTTGAAGATGCAACTGTCACAATTGGAAATGAAAATTTTCCTATCAATTTTGTAGTTGTTGATATGCCAGCTGACACTCTTTGCCCAATTATATTTGGAAGAATTTTTTTGAATGATTTAGGTGCCAAAGTTGATTTCAAAAAGGAGATTGTGTCTCTTAAGCTTGGGGAAGCCGTAAAAGAATTCCACTTTTCCAAATTTAATGATAGACCTCTACAAATACAAGAAGAAGAGAAAGGAAAAACTATTGAGGAGATGACATCTCTCTTCTTTAGTAATCAAGTAGAAGAAGCAAATGAATACTCAAATTATGAAAATAATAATTATGGAGGACAGGTCCCTAGAATAATTAGAAAGTGATCAGGCTTTTGAAGATTTGCTTCCCATTTTAGGGCTCATGAAAGTGCTTAAGTAGTATCGCAAGGCCTTTGGGTACTCAATGGATGATTTGAAGGGCATTAGTCTCATGATAACCGTCCATCGAATATTCATGGAGGAAGGTGCTAAACCAATTGCAGAGTTTAATAGACGGTTGAAGCCCGAAATGAAGGAAGTGGTAAGAAAATAAATAGTATGCCTACTAGATGCAGGTATAATCTATCCTGTAAAAGAAAGTGAATGGGTAAGTTATGTTCATTGTGTTCTTAAGAAGGGCGGTTTTACTGTTGTTTCTAATGAAAACAATGAATTGATACATATTAGAACTATTGTTGAACATAGGATGTGTATAGGTTTCAGGAAATTGAATAAAGAAACAAGAAAAGATCACTATCCTTTACCTTTCATAGACCAAACTTTAGAGAGGTTAGCAAACCATACTATCATGTAATCACACTCGGCCCCGTGGAGACGGCCTCCTCCAAAGAACGTGCACTGCTGACGCCTTGTCGTTCCTGCCTCGGGTGCATTAGAGGGTGACCTCGAGGTCGAATGCGTGCCCGCACACAGCCTATCCCGCGCGGCGCATGCGGACCGCATCAGCGGCCAGGTGGGGATCCGGTGTGGCCTGTGGGTAGGAGGAGAGGAATGGCGCCGGCGGCGGCCAGGTGGGGAGAGCGGCGTGAACACAGACGAAGAGGTCACGGCGGCGTAGCTCACTTGGGCCAATCCGATGCCAATGTGCTCGCGCAGAGCATAGACTCGCCCGGGCCAGTCCCTGGTGTTGCGCCACCGACCGCGCCCCATGCATGTGTTGCGCCGTCAGCCGCGCCCCACGCCGCGCGGGCCGCCCCTGTGCTTTGGCCCGCCGCTCTGCTTCGGTCGCTGCCAGCCCCATCCAGAACGCTGTCGTGACCTCCTCGTCCGCGTTCACTAGGGACCGACCGCGGCGCCTGTAACACCCTCAGAATCGACCCTATGCAAGTTTTAGCGAAACCCGCCAAACCCGCATAGAAACAATTCAAAGGTGCCCACCAGGAACTTTCGTGCGGGTGGAAAACGAAGTAATAACATTACACAACAGTCCTCGATGGGACCCACAGAACAGATATATATATATACAACACGACTCCATGAGTCCAGAATACAGATATATGGTACAAAGATCCAAATCACCTTGAAAGCGATAGAGCGTCCAGCTACGGACAAGATGCAAATGGGGCTAAGAGCCCTGAAGAATAACCAATGGCGTCCATAACCCTGCCCAGGCCAAGCCGGAAGGGTAACCCTGCTAACGACGTCGATCTCAAAACCTGCTTAAACAAAAGGGGTGCCGACAAAGGGCAAAGGAAAAAGAGGAGCGTCAGTACTGAGGCCAGTACACGGTGAGGCTAGAATTCGGCGGTCCTCGCCTACATAGGTATGGTGGACTGAAGCGGCAGCGGCAGCAGGCACTATACAACCTATAGAGACTCGACACAACTGGCGGCTATAAGAGAGGGGTAAGAAAGACCTATTCGGAACCAGCCTGATACTACCATCAAACAAACCCATCCTGGTGTTTCCCCCTCGAGACCAAACGAGGAAGTCAACCGAGGAACTCCCACCGTTGGCAGTTTTATTTATTCGGTTATCGTTGTAGCAATTACTAGTCAAGTATAGATAATCTTCCTGATAAAATAAGCAGTGGGCACTTTTAGTTAATCATTCCGTTATAGTTGCGACACTTACTAGTCAGATACATTTAGCATGAGATATCCCAAAAACCCAGCAGTTGTTGGTACTTTTATTCAGCCGTTCCGTTGTAGTTGCAATACTTACTAGTCAGATACAATGGTCGCAAGCGACACTCAAACAAGCAATTGTTGGCAGTTTTATTTAGCCATTCCATTATAGTGAAACTGATTACTAGTCATTATAAAGTCAAATTTATAGCACTACTTTAGTTATAGTTGTCTATGATCGAGATACTGTGCTCCAAGTCGTCCATAACCGCGGACACGGCTTTCAGAAAGTTTTACCCGGCCGGGGTGCACAAATAGCAACACACATACGATCGACCTCGGAAAAACCAAATCAAAACCCAACGAGGCTTTCACGACAGAGCAATCACAGGATTCATAAATATTTCAGGGGGCCACCCCTTAGACTAGACCCGCAACGAAGCCGGCCGGCTCCGAGACGGACTCAAGGTTGTGGGGACGGCTGTGAACGACTGGGAACCCAAAACTGGGCTTGTCGACACCGCGAAATCGTGCCACTATCCTAAACAGTACAGTGTGCTCCTCGCACAATCGTAAATAAAGTAGTAAAGCATGGCATAAGTACAGGATCGTAAATAAAACCTCAAACTAGTTTGTGGCCCCAAGAAATAAGAATGAATCAAGCTCTGGCTAAGGGGGGTCCCATAATTCCCCGTATGTGGATAGCGCGATAAATCAAGGAACAGGTATCAAGCACTCGGGATCCTACGGGACACAAGTGGGCGGTCGGAAACCAAATATTATCTATCACTCACCGATGCCTCTGCTTACTTACTTCAATTTTAGTTGTTAAACAGGAATTAAAGTGAACGATAAATAAAGTCGAGATCATCTCCAACATCAAACATGTGGCAATACTCCAACAACTGTGGAACATGGCGACACGCAACAGCACTTGAGCAAGCGACTACGACGCGCAAGTCCAACTATATACCAAACAACAGGTAATAGGAGGTGGCCATGGCAATATAGGGCTGCAAGGGATATCAAGGGTACGAAAACTAGAGCAACGCAACACAGATAGCAATAGATCAACAGGAGGGAATAAATACTATAAAAGTAAGATAGGTAGAAAGGGGGAGATGCTCGCCTGAACAACATTGCCGAAGATTCATTCGAAGATCGGATCGACACTCGCATCAACTCAACGGCCTTATCCGCGAAGAAGCAAAACACTAGAATAAACACCGGATGCAATATTTAATACTACGGGAAAAGATCGGGCATGATGCATGTATGATGTATGACATGACAAAGGTGCGATGCAATTAGATCATATTAAGCGGAACCGGGGTCCCGACAATTAAATATATGGTTCCAGTTGTTTAGATGCCCCGCATTTTAAATGTTGTATTAACAAGGCAAAACATAGCACCGGTTCGCTACACAAATTTAAATGAGGCCAATATAAGACTAGATTTGCCCGCATATGGGCCCCATATTTAATTATGAAGTGAATCGGCATAAGGCCCCCAAACACAGACAAGCGTGCCTGCAAGATGAACAATTAATATGCGATAAGTAATGTTATATTTATAAAATAGGGCTCGAGAAAGGGGTCACACATTAGGGTTCGACGATCTTGGTTCCGGGGGTTCGGGGTTCGACAGGGGCTCAGGGTTCGACGGAAACAGCGGGAGCGGATACAAGACGGAGAACTTGTCGTGACGTGCCGGGGATCTTGGGTCCAAGCGGTCGCTCTTGTCGGGTCCACGGATCGGCCGGTCTTGTCGTTCGGAAGGAGAACTTGTCGTCCTTGTGGCGATCTTGACGTCCTTCCATTTCGGGTTTTGGCGTCCGAGGGAGGTACTTGGCGTCCGCGAGGGAGTGCTGGTCGTATCCGTGAAGAAGATCATGTCGGTCCACGGGGTCGGGCTTCGAAGCCAGGAGGGAGTACTTGGCGTTGCCGGGCGGAAGCCTTGATGGTCCTCGGGTCCGAGAAGATCTTGTCGCACGGTGCCCAGATAGGCGAACTTGTCGGTTCCGCGGTTTCGATTGTCGGTGTCGGGCTCGGTCTCGGCACTAGGAGATCTTGGTGTTCCGGTTCGAAGTGCTCGAGTGTCGGTGACGGGTTTGGGAACGGTGCCGATGATTCACCAGATTATCTTGGTCGGTGATGATAACTCCACTCAGTGACGACCTTGTTTATCGTATTGAAACTTTAGTGTCGTTCCACCAACTACGACGACCGCGGCCCTCGCATCAAAGATTACGGTTCGGTTCCCCAGGTCATCTTCAGTCTTGCTAGCATAGGAGCGAAAATCGTCGATGCGGGCTCCAAAATTCACCACACTGACAACACTAGATGCACCATGGCTCCGAGTTGGGGAGCCACACTCACGTGAGCAGCTCCAAAACGCCAGGATCCACCCGAACGACAGCAGGCAAAGCAACTCGAGAAGGCAGAGGTGCAAGAGGTTAGCCGCAGATGCCTGCAGGACCACTCGGGCGGCTTGCGGCAAGAGGTGCCGAGGCGCGCGCAGGGCCGGCGGCGACAAGACGGTGACACGGAAGACGGCATCTAGGAAGAAGGCGGCCGGGCGAGGAGGGCACGACGCTTGCGACGCGGTGGGGGAAGAAGGCGAGGCGGGGAGCTCGGCGTCGGCCAGGGAGAGGGGCGGCCTCCGACGAGCGGGGAGAAGGCGCCAGGCAAGCTCGGGCGGGGACGCGGGGGTCGGAGCGGGGCGAGGGAGGCGGCCTAGGCCGGAGAGAGGGCTTCCGCGGCGAGCGGAGGCGGAGCTCGGGGTCGGAGGAGGCCGCGGTGGCGGAAGGAGAGGGCCGGGTGAGCGGGGCGGCGTCGGCGGGCGGCCGGCCGCGGGGAAGGGGGAAGACGCGGGCAGCGGTGGCGAGCTCGCCAGCACGGAGGGGGCCGGCGGCGAACGGCGGTGTCCGTCGGGGCAGAGGGGAGGGCGCGGCGGCGAGGGAGCTCGAGGTTGGGAAGAGGCGCAAGGCGAGGGCGCTCGCCGGAGGGAGGCAGGGGAGGCGGGAGCGGCGCAACGCGGTTGGAGGCGGGGTCGGGGACGAGCGAGGAGGTCCGCGGGTGGGCCGAGGCTGAGCGGAGCGGCCGGAGCAAGCGGGCCCGCTGGCGAGAGAGGAGGGGAAGAGAGGAGAGGAGGAAGACGCGGGTGGGGGAGAGGAGAGAGGTGGTTGTCGGTGGGGGAGGTTGGGGAAGGGAGGAAGGGGCCACGCGGGGAAGGTTCCAGGTGGGGGACGGGCCGCTAGCGGGGTGCGGGACCGGGGTAGGGAGCGCGTGGGGGACGCGTCGGGGCCGCGGGGTGGGGCCCGGGGCTGTGGGTGGGGCCAGGTGGGGTGGGGTGTATCTGGGGGAGGTGGAATTAGAGGGAGGGTGTGAGGCAGGCGAGTGGGCCAGGGGAGTGGGGGTGGTGTGCTGAGTGGTGGGTGAGGGAGAGAGGGTAGCAGGGTGGGACCGGAGTGTAAGTGAGAGGGGGGGCAGGCGGGTAGGTGGGTGTGGGTTTGGGTGGTGTGTGTGGGATGGATGAGGTGGCGGCACCGGATAGGATAGGGGAAGAGGGGAGGTGAGGTGTCGAGAGGGGGTTGGTTGGGGTGAGGTGGAGGGGGCTGGGTAGGTTAGGACTGGGTAGCTTTAGAATTTTGGGTGGACCGTTTTAATCTGGGGGTGGTCGTCCGGGTCGAATCGGCCCGTTCGACTGCCCCACTAAAATAATTAACTATTTTATTTATTTCAAACAGGCCTTTTGCAAACCGATAGCAGACAAAATAAAATAATCCGGAGACCCGGGTTTTAGTGTTTGAATAAAGACGGGGCGTTTAGAAACCAAAAACAGGTTTTTTCCCAAAATAGTTTTATGCGAACAAATGCAAGATGCTGACGATGCTCAAATGCAAGGTGGCATGATGACATGAGCATGCGGTCATGATGATGCAATGCACAAAAACAACGCGATTTTCTAGTAGTGGTTTTGCGGGATGCCACAATTCGACACCACTAACAATGGATCTCGCCCTCGAGATCCGCCTCATGGTACCGGGAAGAAGGGCGGCGAACTGCGTCTTCTCGCTTTGTGTAGATCCTCGCGATACCACTAACAAGAGGTCGTTGTCCGGGATCGTCGAGAGAACACTCCGGGAACAAAAGGTCGAAGGCAGAGGTATCAACAAATAAAGCCACCTCTAGCTTCGATGGAAAGAGGAAACTGATGCATTCTCATCAACTTCAATGTACAAAAGCGAATAGAAGAGGTAGTCGGCATGGGGGCCAATCCATCACGCACCCAAACTATTACTCTGCACAATCAGTGGAAAAGCGTGCAACCATTCTCGGAATCAGACTGAAGATCTCGACAATCGAGGTTCGGAAACAAAGGTGTGATGCAGTCCCTGCATCGGATCTAGCGTAGATGATGTCGTCACGTCGGAAAACACTGGAAGGTACGAGAAAGAACAAGAGAAGTCCGCCAGACGAAGGATTCCTCGGATAGCATGAAGACCAGATATAGCATCACCGTTACCAAAAGAGGAAGCGAAACCCTGAAGGTACGACGGAACCCAACCACGAGAAATCCTGGACTCGAAGAGAGGGAAGAGAGCGGATTCAAAACACGCAGAGGTGAGAGGAGAGCGGCAGGGGGTAAGGAATAAAATCAGACCTAATCAGATCTATCCAACCGATTTTGCGAAATAGTTTTTGACACTCTACTTCGGCCGTTAGCTAGGTTATCCTACAGGCTGGACTTGTGGGGTATTGCAACTGCTGAGCTCTGATACCACTCTGTAACACCCTCAGAATCGACCCTATGCAAGTTTTAGCGAAACCCGCCAAACCCGCATAGAAACGATTCAAAGGTGCCCACCAGGCACTTTCGTGCGGGTGGAAAACGAAGTAATAACATTACACAACAGTCCTCGATGGGACCCACAGAACAGATATATATATACAACACGACTCCATGAGTCCAGAATACAGATATACGGTACAAAGATCCAAATCACCTTGAAAGCGATAGAGCGTCCAGCTACGGACAAGATGCAAATGGGGCTAAGAGCCCTGAAGAATAACCAATGGCGTCCATAACCCTGCCCAGGCCAAGCCGGAAGGGTAACCCTGCTAACGACGTCGATCTCAAAACCTGCTTAAACAAAAGGGGTGCCGACAAAGGGCAAAGGAAAAAGAGGAGCGTCAGTACTGAGGCCAGTACACGGCGAGGCTAGAATTCGGCGGTCCTCGCCTACATAGGTATGGTGGCCTGAAGCGGCAGCGGCAGCAGGCACTATACAACCTATAGAGACTCGACACAACTGGCGGCTATAAGAGAGGGGTAAGAAAGACCTATTCGGAACCAGCCTGATACTACCATCACACAAACCCATCCTGGTGTTTCCCCCTCGAGACCAAACGAGGAAGTCAACCGAGGAACTCCCACCGTTGGCAGTTTTATTTATTCGGTTATCGTTGCAGCAATTACTAGTCAAGTATAGATAATCTTCCTGATAAAATAAGCAGTGGGCACTTTTAGTTAATCATTCCGTTATAGTTGCGACACTTACTAGTCAGATACATTTAGCATGAGATATCCCAAAAACCCAGCAGTTGTTGGTACTTTTATTCAGCCGTTCCGTTGTAGTTGCAATACTTACTAGTCAGATACAATGGTCGCAAGCGACACTCAAACAAGCAATTGTTGGCAGTTTTATTTAGCCATTCCATTATAGTGAAACTGATTACTAGTCATTATAAAGTCAAATTTATAGCACTACTTTAGTTATAGTTGTCTATGATCGAGATACTGTGCTCCAAGTCGTCCATAACCGCGGACACGGCTTTCAGAAAGTTTTACCCGGCCGGGGTGCACAAATAGCAACACACACACGATCGACCTCGGAAAAACCAAATCAAAACCCAACGAGGCTTTCACGACAGAGCAATCACAGGATTCATAAATATTTCAGGGGGCTACCCCTTAGAGTAGACCCGCAACGAAGCCGGCCGGCTCCGAGACGGACTCAAGGTTGTGGGGACGGCTGTGAACGACTGGGAACCCAAAACTGGGCTTGTCGACACCGCGAAATCGTGCCACTATCCTAAACAGTACAGTGTGCTCCTCGCACAATCGTAAATAAAGCAGTAAAGCATGGCATAAGTACAGGATCGTAAATAAAACCTCAAACTAGTTTTTGGCCCCAAGAAATAAGAATGAATCAAGCTCTGGCTAAGGGGGGTCCCATAATTCCCCGTATGTGGATAGCGCGATAAATCAAGGAACAGGTATCAAGCACTCGGGGTCCTACGGGACACAAGTGGGCGGTCGGAAACCAAATATTATCTATCACCCACCGATGCCTCTGCTTACTTACTTCAATTTTAGTTGTTAAACAGGAATTAAAGTGAACGATAAATAAAGTCGAGATCATCTCCAACATCAAACATGTGGCAATACTCCAACAACTGTGGAACATGGCGACACGCAACAGCACTTGAGCAAGCGACTACGACGCGCAAGTCCAACTATCTACCAAACAACAGGTAATAGGAGGTGGCCATGGCAATATAGGGCTGCAAGGGATATCACGGGTACGAAAACTAGAGCAACGCAACACAGATAGCAATAGATCAACAGGAGGGAATAAATACTATAAAAGTAAGATAGGTATAAAGGGGGAGATGCTCGCCTGAACAACATTGCCGAAGATTCATTCGAAGATCGGATCGACACTCGCATCAACTCAACGGCCTTATCCGCGAAGAAGCAAAACACTAGAATAAACACCGGATGCAATATTTAATACTACGGGAAAAGATCGGGTGCATGTATGATGTATGACATGACAAAGGTGCGATGCAATTAGATCATATTAAGCGGAACCTGGGTCTCGACAATTAAATATATGGTTCCAGTTGTTTAGATGCCCCGCATTTTAAATGTTGTATTAACAAGGCAAAACATAGCACCGGTTCGCTACACAAATTTAAATGAGGCCAATATAAGACTAGATTTGCCCGCATATGGGCCCCATATTTAATTATGAAGTGAATCGGCATAAGGCCCCCAAACACAGACAAGCGTGCCTGCAAGATGAACAATTAATATGCGACAAGTAATGTTATATTTATAAAATAGGGCTCGAGAAAGGGGTCACACATTAGGGTTCGACGATCTTGGTTCCGGGGGTTCGGGGTTCGACAGGGGCTCAGGGTTCGACGGAAACAGCGGGAGCGGATACAAGACGGAAAACTTGTCGTGACGTGCCGGGGATCTTGGGTCCAAGCGGTCGCTCTTGTCGGGTCCACGGATCGGCCGGTCTTGTCGTTCGGAAGGAGAACTTGTCGTCCTTGTGGCGATCTTGACGTCCTTCCAGTTCGGGTTTTGGCGTCCGAGGGAGGTACTTGGCGTCCGCGAGGGAGTGCTGGTCGTATCCGTGAAGAAGATCATGTCGGTCCACGGGGTCGGGCTTCGAAGCCAGGAGGGAGTACTTGGCGTTGCCGGGCGGAAGCCTTGATGGTCCTCGGGTCCGAGAAGATCTTGTCGCACGGTGCCCAGGTAGGCGAACTTGTCGGTTCCGCGGTTTCGATTGTCGGTGTCGGGCTCGGTCTCGGCACTGGGAGATCTTGGTGTTCCGGTTCGAAGTGCTCGAGTGTCGGTGACGGGTTTGGGAACGGTGCCGATGATTCACCAGATTATCTTGGTCGGTGATGATAACTCCACTTAGTGACGACCTTGTTTATCGTATTGAAACTTTAGTGTCGTTCCACCAACTACGACGACCGCGGCCCTCGCAGCAAAGATTACGGTTCGGTTCCCCAGGTCATCTTCAGTCTTGCTAGCATAGGAGCGAAAATCGTCGATGCGAGCTCCAAAATTCACCACACTGACAACACTAGATGCACCATGGCTCCGAGTTGGGGAGCCACACTCACGTGAGCAGCTCCAAAACGCCAGGATCCACCCGAACGACAGCAGGCAAAGCAACTCGAGAAGGCAGAGGTGCAAGAGGTTGGCCGCAGATGCCTGCAGGACCACTCGGGCGGCTTGCGGCAAGAGGTGTCGAGGCGCGCGCGGGGCCGGCGGCGACAAGACGGTGACACGGAAGACGGCGGCAGGAAGAAGGCGGCCGGGCGAGGAGGGCACGACGCTTGCGACGCGGTGGGGGAAGAAGGCGAGGCGGGGAGCTCGGCGTCGGCCAGGGAGAGGGGCGGCCTCCGACGAGCGGGGAGAAGGCGCTGGGCGAGCTCGGGCGGGGACGCGAGGGTCGGAGCGGGGCGAGGGAGGCGGCCTAGGCCGGAGAGAGGGCTTCCGCGACGAGCGGAGGCGGAGCTCGGGGTCGGAGGAGCCGCGGTGGCGGAAGGAGAGGGCCGGGTGAGCGGGGCGGCGTCGGCGGGCGGCCGGCCGCGGGGAAGGGGGAAGACGCGGGCGGCGGTGGCGAGCTCGCCGGCGCGGAGGGGGCCGGCGGCGAACGGCGGTGTCCGTCGGGGCAGAGGGGAGGGCGCGGCGGCGAGGGAGCTCGGGGTTGGGGGAGAGGCGCAAGGCGAGGGCGCTCGCCGGAGGGAGGCAGGGGAGGCGGGAGCGGCGCAACGCGGTTGGAGGCGGGGTCGGGGACGAGCGAGGAGGTCCGCGGGTGGGCCGAGGCTGAGCGGAGCGGCCGGAGCAAGCGGGCCCGTTGGCGAGAGAGGAGGGGAAGAGAGGAGAGGAGGAAGACGCGGGTGGGGGAGAGGAGAGAGGTGGTTGTCGGTGGGGGAGGTTGGGGAAGGGAGGAAGGGGCCACGCGGGGAAGGTTCCAGGTGGGGGACGGGCCGCTAGCGGGGTGCGGGACCGGGGTAGGGAGCGCGTGGGGGACGCGTCGGGGCCGCGGGGTGGGGCCCGGGGCTGTGGGTGGGGCCAGGTGGGGTGGGGTGTATCTGGGGGAGGTGGAATTAGAGGGAGGGTGTGAGGCAGGCGAGTGGGCCAGGGGAGTGGGGGTGGTGTGCTGAGTGGTGGGTGAGGGAGAGAGGGTAGCAGGGTGGGACCGGAGTGTAAGTGAGAGGGGGGGCAGGCGGGTAGGTGGGTGTGGGTTTGGGTGGTGTGTGTGGGATGGATGAGGTGGCGGCACCGGATAGGATAGGGGAAGAGGGGAGGTGAGGTGTCGAGAGGGGGTTGGTTGGGGTGAGGTGGAGGGGGCTGGGTAGGTTAGGACTGGGTAGCTTTAGAATTTTGGGTGGACCGTTTTAATCTGGGGGTGGTCGTCCGGGTCGAATCGGCCCGTTTGACTGCCCCGCTAAAATAATTAACTATTTTATTTATTTCAAACAGGCCTTTTGCAAACCGATAGCAGACAAAATAAAATAATCCGGAGACCCGGGTTTTAGTGTTTGAATAAAGACGGGGCGTTTAGAAACCAAAAACAGGTTTTTTCCCAAAATAGTTTTATGCGAACAAATGCAAGATGCTGACGATGCTCAAATGCAAGGTGGCATGATGACATGAGCATGCGGTCAGATGCAATGCACAAAAACAACGCGATTTTCTAGTAGTGGTTTTGCGGGATGCCACAGCGCCCCAGCTCGGCCACAAGACGCGGCGCCCCAGCTCGACGCTAAATCCAATGCCGGCGAGCGCGGGGAGCTTGAAGCGGAGGCAAGCATCGTCCTTCGTCAAGCACGAAGCCGAGGCGAGAGCGGGGAGCTTGACGCGGACATGGCGGCGTGGCGGCCTCTGCAGATGGGAAGGGGGGGAAATATAGGGGGGGGAGAGAGGGGACACGCGTCGGCGAGTGATAGGTGAATCGTTTCATCCGGCGTTTCCAGCACGTTTCCGGATAGCTGGGATCGGTCTGGACCCCGGACGTATTTGGAGAAAAAAAGTGGCCTAAGAACGTCTCCTAAAAATGCTACTAGACCGTCTTTTGTAAATCCAGATTAAAAAAACGTCCTGTGAATAGCCTTCTGACAATACTAGTGGAGATGCTCTATGATCGAAACTCGCAACACCGCAAGGGGAAGAGCTAAACCGCAATAAATTATAAAGTGTAGCAAAATAGAAAACAAAAATCAGGACAAAAGGAATCAACCATGACTTGCGAGAGCCCACATTCTTGTGTCCTACTTGATCTGCTCGATGATGCTCCAAGAGACCAACAGCTAGAAGGACCATGGCATCACTGAGTTACATGATTAAGGATTCCTGCTTCAGCGTGTCCCGAGTCTCGAGCATTTCTCAAATTTCCTCGATTGGAACCACTTCAGGTTGTGGCAGTAGCCACACACAAGCCTTGTCAGAATTCCATCCAGGGAACAGCCAATCCACATGTTTGGCTTCAGCATCCAAGAAGTTGTACCTGAACACATGCCGGCCGAAGGTGAAGTAGGCGCACCCTCCATCGAGGCCCAGCTGTGTGGCATCCATGGCAAAGCTCGCCGGCGATCCAAGGAACATGACACGGTCATGGAAGATCGAGCCATCCCTCTCCGCCCATTGCATCTTGCCGCTGCTGCCCCCTTCTTCCAGCGCGTGCACCGTCGCCGCCAACGTAGGAGCCGCGTAATCCCCGCCATGACCATCGCCCCGCCGCCGCTGCTGCCGCTCGACCAGGATGGACACCCGCAGCAGATCGCCGCGGGACACGAAGATGTAGCTGTGATCACGGATGTATAGCTCGTCCTCGAGTCTATCCCAGGTCGTCTCCAGCCTGACGTTGGCAGCAGCGTTGCCGCCGCCGTTGCCTCCGAAGTCTGGCGTCATCAGGACGCACCAGAAGTAGGCGCCCACCCACACAAACCCCTTGCCCGCGTGGTAGGCGGCGCAGGAGTGGTGGCTCGCCGGCAAGTCTAGCGTCTTCTCTACGACCGTCCATTTCAGGTCACCCGGACGTCGGATGGCCGCGGTGAAGACAGGAGGGTATGAGTAGTACCCGTGGGTCGACCCCGCGACGAAGCTGTAGAGAAAGACGGTGCCGTCGCAGTACATGATGCCGCGCGGATTCCTCATCCGACGCTCGATTATCCCGCCGCGGTCGTCCGGGAAGCGAGGCAGGCGGGCGACGACTCCGGTGACGACGTCTAGGAGGGTCGGCTCGAAACCTGGGGAGAAGTGGAAGAGCCAGGCAGCCCCGCCGTCTTCCCTGGCCACCCAGTTCCTGTCGCCGTCGGCGTCGGTACCCGGCTCCACGAGAACGATGCTGTTGTAGCTGCGGTGACGGTCGCCCTGCGTTGGCTCAGAGGAGACACGCCCGAAGTAGATCACGGGGGAGTGCATGATGCGGCCGTTGTACCAAGAGAGGAGCCACGGAAGGAACATGCGGCGTCGGGACGACGCCGGCGAGGTCTCGGCCGACCGCGTCGCCGTGTCGCGCCATGACTGGCAGACGGCGTGGAAGCGGACGAAGTCGGTGGCGTCGTGCAGGCGGCCTGTGATGTCGAGGAGCACGTCTGGCGCAAGAGATGCCCATGGGCGGGCGTTCCTCACGACGGACTGCGACTCCATCCAGTCTACCGAGTCAGAGGGATGGAGCGCATCGCGAGTCAAATATCAAGGGTAATTGTAACACGAGGAAGGCGATTATTATGGAATTATACCGTCATTACTAGTATCAATAATAATGATCCTTTCCTAGTTTGTACCCGTGAAATTATGGTTACCCCGCGTAAGTCTAGCTCACGAGCGCATCAACGAAGGGAACCTTTTGTTTTACCCCTGGTAAGCAGGGCTGCTGAATTTCGTAAAAAAATATTTTTTATAATGTATAAGCTTTTAAGACCCTCACTAATTTTTTTTTCTTGAACGACTATGGGTCAGATGGTTGCAATCATACAATGCAGCCGGATGCGGTATTTTCGCCTCCCATGTGTAAATAAACCCATTATGAAAAATACATAAAAAAATAAAATTTAAATTGCTAAAAAATATAGACTAAAATTTTGCATGTACATTCGGATATATATATCCATACACAAGTTTTCAGAAAAAATAATTGTGTGGCTTGTGTAAAAGACTAAAAACATGTTCTTAAAAAAGACATGTTGGAGCATTGAAATTTGTCTTTGTTACATGAGACACCTAAAATGTTCTTTTCCCATATAAACTTTTGTACGAACATATAATGTATGTGCTTGAGCAAGGTAGAATTCCAGGCCGACAGACATATCCGACATCTGCAAGGTAGAATTTGCCAACAGGTCTGCTAAGGCTGGCAGCCAGAATCATCGTATCGTGGGTAGACCCTTCCCACCCGGCAAGCACATATGTGAACTTCATCTCGAATCAATGGCGGCAAGCACATTCTGACTGGGGTAGTGCTTCCTCCCCCTATATGCAGCCTGCTCAGCTTTCGGCACTCTAGCCATCACATAAGTACCATCAATTGCTCCAATACAATTCTAGCATTACAAGAATGTTAGTCGGCTACCTAATACAATAATAAAAAGAACATGCTAGAGTTGCTCGCCTTGAAAAAGGAGAACCATCGGCCGTTGCCATGTATCTTCGTGGGGATTTGACTAGATGGTGGCTTGATTGTCTCTTCTCTGAGTTCTCCAACAGCATACAAGACCTGATGCAAATACCGGGAAATTGTCTTGGTTGATCTCCTTCATGTGATGTGGATCACTTGGAGTCTCTGGTTATGGCCTAGAACATGAAGAAACAGAGCCATCTGTTCTTCGATACAGCAGTTGATGTTGTCCTTGAGCAACTCCCTAGACCTTAATGTCTACACAAGATGGTTAAACAGGGCTCTTCTCATCCTAAGCATGGCGATAGCATCCACATTGTTGTTGTTATAGACGTAGTTCAGATTTTCCATCATCTATCTGCCGCGCTGCATTAGGGGACCATACTTCATAGACGGCTTGTTATTCCTATCATCCTCTCTTCTGTAGATCAGGAACATTCATGCCTAAATCACAGCGACTAGAGCAGTTGCCTGGATGATAACCTTCAATTCTTGGCTCTAGACAGAGTGGCATTGTGTAAGCACTGTGTACGTGCTACCCTATGGTCGAGCTAACTATCTTGGTAAAAAAGTTGGAGAGGAGTCAAGGTTGTGGTTGTTACCTTCATGGTGGCGGCCGTCGAGGACCTGCCGCGGGCGGAGAAGAATACGTGGGGAGAAGTCGGCGCCACAGATCTGTGAGCCAACAGATGTCGGAGTTGGACAGAAGACGCTAGCCGGTGTCGGAGTGTGCTTAGCAGCTGTTGCCGGAGATCTAAATCGCCACCGCCGCCAAAGCCACCGCACAAGAGGAAAATATGGAGGGATTTGTCTTCCAGCGGGAGATGGTAGTATAAGAGGGAGGTGAGTCTACTTTTCATGCCATATAGCGCTGCGATACTTTTGGCTCCCGCCATCTCCCCACTGCCTCCCCGCGCACGCCGTCCCTCCCCTTGTGCTCGCTAGGAGCTGTCCCGGTGGAAACGCTCGATTTTGGCGTTCCTCCGGAGTCAGTATGAGAGGTGCTTTAAGACCCGTGCGGGCCAAATCCGCGGCACGCCGTGAGACACCAAACAGGTTTATTTCTTCTAGCCCAGTGCAAGAAACGAAGATCGGGCCAACCAAACATGCCCATGATGACGACAGACTTATTCACATTATCAAGTGCAAGTATCAGATCCCCCTCCCATGCACTCTAGGGTTCGCTGTTGCCATCCCCTCCCGCCGCCGCCGAATATACTAAGTACACCGAAGACAAGGTACTAAGTACACTTATGACCAAGCATAATACACCGAAGACAGAGTACTAAGTACACTGAACACAAAGACAAATCGTAAATACAGCCAAAATCAAAGTACTCCCTATGTCCCGGTTTATAAGTCTTGCGCGTATTTTTAGATCGTCAATTTAACCAACTTAACCTGAGATATATATTACACAGTTATATTATTAGAGGGTATATACTTACAATCCAACTCGAGTACAATCATGTTAGTTTTAGAAGTACAAAAGAAATTCCGTAAATGAGATCTACATTTCAAGATCTCGACACGAGAAACTCAGTAATTTGGACGAATCGATACATTTTGTTTTAAATTTTCAGTTTTTTTTTCCAACCATACAGAAGAATTGCATGTGAATATAGAGACAGAAGAAAAACAGCCTGAAGGCTAGAGTACACGACCAAAGAGCATTGCACACATATAAACGGAACAGAGCCCACTCTACATGACACGAACGGCGACAGAAAAATAGATACAAATGAAGAGCAAAACTCGACTATCACTTTGGGCAAGACGACCCACACGACTACTACAACCTGCAATTTTTAGTTCTAGAAATACAAAAAGAAAAACTGCATTTCAGCGTCCTCTTTTTCCTCTTATCCTTGTTCCACTTTGACCCTTTTTTCCGAATAGGATTTTGGCATTAAAAGAAACAACGAACAGTATAAAATATCTCAATAAAAACGAAAATTACATCGAAATCCTTGAGATGCCTTTCATCTTCAACCTCCAGACCGTGTCGACGGCACGCCACCGTTGCCGCTCTTCCTAGAGCCGGACTGACGCTGTGGGTGCGGATGGGAAGTCGCCAAACGGACCCAAAATGCCGCATCCGTCCGGGAGACAAATAAGAAAAATAAACCGCCGATGAAGCTCCTTGACGATCCGAAAATCTCCACTGCTAGAAGAAGTCCTAGAGGAACACACCACTCCCACAAGCTTCTCGTCATCGCTGTCAAGATGGGCAAAAGCCGAAAAGACTTTATTAGAGAAGATGTCGCCGCCACCACATGAGCACCGCCTAGCCGAGCCTTGAACCTAAAAGCAGGAAAATGGAGCCCTCCCATCGACGGGGGCTGATACGTCGGAAATGTATCTATAATTTTTTATGTTCCATGTTTGTAAGTATCTACTTTGGTTTGCTTTGTCTACACTTTGAGGTGCTTTTTACATGGTTTCTGGTACTAACCTATTAACAAGTTGCCACAGTGCCTATTGCTTGTTTTCTGCTGTTTTTGGTTTCAGAAAAGCTAGTAAGTAAATATTTTCGGAATTGGACGGGACAAACGTCAAATTCAATAACTTTTTATGGAGAACAAGAAGTTCAGAGGGAAGACGGAGAGGCGTGCCAGGGCAGCCAAACCCCCCCTAGGCGCGGCCAGGGGTGGGCCCGTGCCTGGGAGGGGTGTGGCCCCTCTGGCCACCTCCTCGGCCTCCCCCTTCGCCTATAAGAAGCCCCCGATGCAGAAATCCTAAGCAACCCGATCAAATCTCCACGAAACCGTCTGTAGCCGCCGCCACCATCGTCCCTAGATCGGGGGGATCTAAAGTTCTTCCCGGCACCCTGCCGGAGGGAAGATCACCCCGGAGGCCTTCTCTCCAGTATGATGTGTGAGTAGTTCCACCTTGTACTATGGGTCCATGTAGTAGCTATATGGTTGTATCTCCTCCCTTGTGCTTTCATGTATAGATATTGTGAGCTCCGTTCATGATCAAGATCTAATCTATTTGTAATCATGCATGTTGTGTTTGCGGAGATCCGATGGATATTGAGATTATTATGTTGGTTTGATTAATGGTTTTGTCTTTATGATTCTATAATGTTTGTGTTCTTTGTGATCTTGCATGCTCTCTGTTGTTGGTAGCTATCTTGGTCGAGTAGTTGCTAGTGACTCCAAAAAGGGGTATTTATGCTCGATAGTGGGTTTATGCCTCTAGTTTCCAAGGGAAGTGACAGAAATCACTTCGGTTGTAGATGTGTTGTTGCTATTAGGAAGAAAGCAACGGTCTCTTGTTCATGGAACATGTGGACTGTTTACCTTACACACTTTGCTTAAAGCAGTTGTCTGTTGCTTGCAACTTAATAATGGAGGGGGTTCGGATGATAACCAGAAGGTGAACTTCTAGTCATAGATGCATTTGGATGGCGGTATATGTATCTTGTTGTATTGCCCAATCGAATCTCATAGGATCTTTCTGACTAGTAATTGCATTGTTATGCCTTGCTCAGTTCCTGTCAATTGCCCTGCTGTAATTTGTTTACCCTTCATGCCATGTTGTTTATCTAAGGAGAGCACATCTAGTGAACTATGGACCCCGGTCCAATCTTTACCATTGATACGTCTTCCATTGTTACTTGTTTACTTGCTGCAAACCATTATCTTTCACACCATACGTTTAATCTTTTGTTACAGCAAACCAGTGAGCTTGACAGCCTCACTGATTCGTTGGGGCAAAGCCTTGAGTTTGTGTTATGCAGGTCTCCGCGTTGCTAGCAACACCTGTGTGATGTTTCCTTCCTCCTTCTGGTTCGATAACCTCAGTTTCTTACTGAGGGAAAACTTGTTGCTATGCTCATCACACCTTGCTCTTGGGGTTTCTAACGAAGTCCTCTCTGTCACGCAACAAGCTTTTCTGGCGCCATTGTCGGGGAGGCTAAGGACGTCTTCACAAGGGGAGTCCTCCACTTCCTTTCTCTTTACTTTGTTTTTAGTTTGCTTTGATTCTTTTGCTTGGTTTTGTTTGCCTCTTTTCAAAAAACCTAAAAAAATTAGTCTAGTTTGGTTTGCTTGCTTTATTCAAAAACATAAAAACATTAGTTCCTACTCTAGTTGCCACCTTGCTCTAGCTCGCCATGTTGTTCCCCAAGTTCGCCCTAAAAGATCTTGCAATAGGTAGTGGCTCCATAATTGGGAAAGATAATATTGAAGAATTTTTTAATCATGTTAGCAAGTATGAGGATATTGAGGATAAACCTATAGCAGAGCTTGCTCCCAATTATGAGACTGCTGCAGCTTCTTTAGTTCATATGTTGGAGGCTAGGTTTGTTAGCCTTAACCCCTTCATACAATTCTTGTTCCTAAAACTAAAAGAAGAAAATAATGTGGAAAAGAGAGAATTCATCCTTAAAACTTTATCAAAAGAATTTCATGGCGTTGCTAGGGAAGCCAAAAAGGTCTTTGAGCGTTTCAATATACTAGGCTCAAGTATAGATGTTGTGGGTATTTCTGATAAAACTAAGCCTAGAGAAGAATTTAAGATACCCATACCTTTTAAGCTTGTTGGAATGCATGAAGCCTTTGAAAAGAATTTTGATTGGATTGCTCTTAAAAATCTTTTTGATGCAAGTAGTAGACCAAAAAGAGATGAGAAGGGATCCTCCAAAACCCATTTGGATGAGATACCTTTCATAGTTGAAGATTTTTCAAGTATTGATGTTAATGCTTCCTTATTCAAAAATACTTGATTCTTCTTGCTTCTTGTGCCTAACTTAAAGACGTTAAAGAAAAGTACTTGTTAGGAGATAACCCAAGAGTTTCCTTGAGTCTTGGAAGTTATTATTTCAGTAATGACCTCTCCTTATCCTTTTTGTTTGATTTTTGTGCCAAGAATCAACTCTAATGAGAGGGAAGTAAGATTTGGAGAGTTGCTGTCCCAAAATAGATTTCTGTCCTCCACCATAAAAATTCGTGAGGAGTCTCTGTAACTCGTATTAATCTCAAAATTTATGGATAAATCCCCCAGTATGTTATCTAACTTTCACTAGTTCAACACTTTTTTATTTGAGCAACAGAAGATGTTCGAAAAAATCGATTTCTACCTGCTGGTCTGTTTTGATAGATTTCTGCCGTTATTTGCATTTACTTCTTATTGATTATTTTTTGAGTTCTTTTTGGGTAATTGAGATTTTTGAAGGATTTAATACAGTATCTTGTGTTTTTAGTGAAAAGCCTTGCTGTTCCAAAGCTTTGTCAGAGGTCTAATATCTTTTGAATAAACTAATGTTGCTAATGAAGATTGTGTGAAGTTTTGTATGAAGGAAAAAAATTCAGGTGTAGAGAGAGAATGATGCAATGAGATGAAGAATGGACAAAAGCTCAAGCTTGGGGATTCCAAAATGGTGTCACCTAAGAAATATCCAAGAGGTACAAACGTCAAAGCTTGGGGATGCCCAAGGCATCCCCTTCTTCATCAATAAAAGGCTTAGGTCTGTCTAGACACTTCGTTTTTATTGTTTCATGCACAGTTGTATTGTTCTTGGAGAATCTTAGTTTTTGTTTGCTTTGATTAGTTTGTTTAGTTTGCTTGAATAAAGTAGTTTGGACCCCCGTTCTCGCTGTGTTGTTTTGTAAATAAGTTGCTTGGTGTTGGAAATGAGTAATAAGTTCTTGCTTGAAGTGCAAGAGGAGCTTGCATTGACTGTGACTTAGACTTTAGCATGACATGCTAGGTGTTGTTTTGACCTTATGCTTAGTGATTATTTCTGTAGCATGTCTTGTTCCAAACAATTAGGATTGCTTAATGTGCCTTGAAGAAATTATGCGTTGTTTTAGCATGTAAAAAGGATAGTATTGTGGTATTTTCCTTTGATGCTTTGTTTGGGTTGACTTGGCACATGCTCACACCATGTTATGACTATGACAAGTCACTATAGCCTCTATGATCATTTAGTCCTTGACTTGTAGTACCACTCTATGCTTTGATTAGTAATGCTTTGTTGCTCTGCATGATTATGGCCATTATGCTCTCTTAGTTGGTTGCTTCCAGTCTTTTGCTAGCCTCCACTTGTATGAGTAAGTTCTACTCATGCTTCCAACTCCCAAGAAACCAAGTTTTCCCAAAGTGTCCACTATAAACTCCTATGCATGGTGTGTTACACCATTCCAAGTATATTCTTGTTTTCAGCTATCTTCCAATTAAAACTATTTTGTTATGTGAAAACTTAGTGATTAAATCCCTCACAAACTTGATGGAACACTTTATATTCCTTGCCCCTAATAAACTTGAACCATTATGTCATCTATGTTGTATATGCTTGCACTTATACATTGTAATTATCAGAACCCTGCTGTCACGGGGAACGTTTTCAACATTGCAATTGCACTTTGTACTCAGTTGATATCATGCTCTTTTGTCTATGGATGTCACCGGTGTGAAATAAAGAGGAAGCTTGTAAGTCCATGGAGTAAGTATTCTGTGTTAGAGAAACGCCTGGGCCGCTAGCCTAAGCCATGCCTAATCATGGTGGAAACTTACAGCATCACCGTGGTGAGCTATCTATGAAGCATCCTCAATAAAAAAACTATGCATATAGTAAATAAAAAGATCGCTGAGATGCTCATTGTCTGCTTGCCTTATCATTTTGGTTATGGGAAAGCTCCTATACCATGTGCAAGGGGTACCCCATTGGCGGTTCTCTATGATATGCAAATACTTACAATGATAAGAACTTACCTGTGACTGAAGTTGAGTAGCATGAGGTGTGACCCTCATATTCAAGGGACTTGATATTGCCAACTTATACTTCGTCAAGCATATACTCCATCTTTGTTCACTTTAACCTTAATCACTTCAAGATGCTTATGATAGGAGCAATGAGGGATGAAAGCTAACAAGTACCATAATTTTTGGAAGCTCTTTTTGAAACTTGAAATCCCTGCTTCCTTTACAAAAAGGCTTTTCTTACACCATTACTTGAGTCTCCACCTTCTACCTTTAGGCACCATTAAGAGAGCATAGTTGTCATTCTGTGTGCACTGTTCCAAAGCTTATTGATTGATGCATATTGTGATATTACTTGTTCTTGTGCTATTTGTTTCTAGTCACCCTTGTGAACTTTGAAGGTGTCCTATGCATCTATATTGCTACTCTATGAGGGACAAGATGATTGCCACTATGCTATATTTTATGTATGTGAAACAAACAAACATTTTTCAATGCATGCTATTCATGATCTTTGTTTGTAGCCTTTCATGTTGCATGCATAGTTACTATGTCCTATTTTTAGAACTCCATCTTTTATGCACATGTTTAGAGTTCTTTGATCCCAGCTTTCAATGCTTGCAAATGGTTGGATCTTTATTGTGAGGGTGCATGTCACCTAAAAAATTATTCTTTTATCACTTACCTACTCGAAGACGAGCAGGAGTTAAGCTTGGGGATGCTTGATACGTCGGAAACGTATCTATAATTTTGTTGTTCCATGCTTGTTAGTATCTACTTTGCTTTGCTTTGTCTACACTTTGAGGTGCTTTTTACATGTTTTATGGTACTAACCTATTAACAAGTTGTCACAGTGCCTATTGCCTGTTTTCTGCTATTTTTGGTTTCAGAAAATATAGTAAGGAAATATTCTCGGAATTGGACGGGACAAACGTCAAAGTCAATAACTTTCCATGGGGAACAAGAAGTCCAGAGGGGAGACGGAGAGGCATGCCAGGGCAGCCAAACCCCCCTAGGCGTGGCCATGGGTGGGCCCGCGCCTGGGAGGGGTGTGGCCCCTCTGGCTGCCTCCTCGGCCTCCCCCTTCGCCTATAAGAAGCTCCCGATACAGAAACCCTAAGCAACCCGATCAAATCTCCACAAAACCGTCTGTAGCCGCCGCCACCATTGTCCCTAGATTGGGGGGGATCTGAAGTTCTTCCCGGCACCCTGCCGGAGGGGAGATCATCCCGGGGGCCTTCTCTCCGGTATGATGCGTGAGTAGTTCCACCTTGGACTATGGGTCCATATAGTAGCTAGATGGTTGTATCTCCTCCCTTGTGCTTTCATGTATAGATCTTGTTGTTGGAGATATGCCCAAGAGGCAATAATAAAGTGGGTTATTATCATATCTTCATACTTATGATAAATGTTTACATACCATGCTATAATTGTATTAAACAGGAAACATTAATACTTGTGTGATTTGTAAACATAAAAGAGTCCCTAGTAAAGCCTCTTGTTAAACTAGCTTGTTGGTTAATATATGATCATGGTTTCCTGATCATGAACATAGATATGTTATTGACAACAAGGTCATATCATTAGGAGAATGATGTGATGGACATACTCCTATAGATAAGCGTAGCATAAAGATCAAGTCATTTTAAATAGTTCAATTGCTATATGCTTTCTGATACATAGTAACCTAATTCCTTCGACCATGAGATCATGCATATCACCTTTACCGGATGGATGCTTTGATGACATTAAACACCACACCGTAACTGGGTGGCTATAAAGGTGGCATTGAGTGTTCGGAAAGTATTGGTTGAGACACATGGATCAAGAATGGGATTTGTCCATCCATATGACGGATAGATATACTCTGGGCCCTCTCGGTGTAATGTCATCCAATTAGCTTGCAAGCATGTGACTGGCTCACAAGGGATCACATATCACGGGAACGAGAAAAGAGTACTTATCGGTAACGAGGTTGAACTAGGTATGCAGAGATACCGACGATCAAAACCTCGGATAAGTAAACTATCGTGAGACAAAGGGAAATTGGTATCGTATGTAAGTGGTTCATTCGATCGCAAAGTAATCGTAGAAATATGTGGGAGCCATATGAATTTCCAGATTCCTCTATTGGTTATTGTTCGGAGAAGTGTCTCGATCATGTCCGCATAATTCACGAACCGTAGGGAGACACACTTAAGGATTCGACGTTGTTTGAGTAGTTATGGAATGATGAGTAAGAGACCGAATGTTGTTCGGAGTCTTGGATGGGATCCGGGATATCACGAGGAGATCCGGAATGGTCCGGAGAATAAGATTCATATAAGGAAAGTCCTGTTTCGGGGTTGGAGAATGGTTCCTGTGTTTTATTGGGAATGTTCTAGAAGGTTCCGGAATGTCCGGCACTCCGGAGGGGAAAGGGTACATGAATGTGTCATACAAAGTTGGAATGATTGCATCATGTACTAGGTGTCATCGCTGAACAAAATAAAGGGTTTAATCAAATCCTAGTTTGAAAAGTCAAACGACTAGTTTGAAAGTCAAACGGCTAGTTTTGGGAAAGAGGAGAAGGAGGTTTGAAACCGACTTGGGGGAGGAGTTCCTCCTCCCACCGCCGGCCCACCTTGGGTCCGAGTTGGGGAGGGACTCCCCTCCTCAGGCGCGCCTCCCTCCACCTATAAGAGGAGGGGCAGGGCTCCCCTCCTAGACACACAAGTTGCCTCCCTCTAAACCTAAACCCTAGCCACAGCCTAGGGATTTCTCCCAAGCCGCCGAGTTAGAGCTTCTAATTGCCCTAGCCGCTGGTTTAGCCCCTTCTAATTGGTGTGTCTAAACCCTAGATCACCAAGGCTCTCTCATAGTCCACCATACTCGCTCCGGCTTAAGGCGAAGCCCTGCGAGATCTCCCCTCTACTTCCGGTACCACGCCGTCGTGCTGCCGGAATCGCGAGGAGAATGCTACAACCTCTGCTGCCTGCTGGAACAAGCGAGAGGAAGGTCTTCGTCGATTACCGAACGTGTGACCGACTGCGGGAGCGCTGCCGGAACGCAGCGCCGGAAGGATCGTCTACGCGATCTTGAGGTCGGCAAGAGTACGACTACATCACCCACGAGAATCTACTCTCGTTAACCGCTTTGGAATCTTCGAGGGTGAGTTCCTCTATCGACTCGTTGCTACAATCTAGTAGATAGATCTTGGCTTGTTTGTTTGCATGCGGTAGAAATTTTTTGTTTTCCATGCTACGAACCCCTACAGTGGTATCAGAGCCGTGTCTATATGTAGATCTGTTGCGCGAGTATAACACAATGGTCATTGTGGGCGTTGATGCTTTTATTGTCGATTGCTTCTTGTGTACTTTGCATCTTGCGGTATGTTGGGATGAAGCGGCCCGGGCTAACCTTACATGACATCATTCATGAGACTTGCTCCACGCTTGACATGCAACTTGTATTGCATAAGTGGCTTTGCGGGTGCCTGTTTCTCCTAGCATAGTTAAGATCCAATTTACAACGGGTGATTAACAATACTAGTATCAATGTTGTGGTTCTTGTTCGTAAGTTAGAACGACGCTTATTGAAAGCCCCAAACCACGTAAAATATGCAAAGAAAGTAGAGGCGTCTAACTTTGTTTTGCAGGGGTGTGCTGTGATGTGATATGGCCATGATTGTGATTATATATGATGTATGCAATGTTCCTTATTGTAAGTCGGCAACCGGCAGGAGCCATATGGTTGTCTTTAATTTCTGTTAAGACCCGCGTGTCTATTCAAAGTAGTTGTAATAGTTGAAGCCGGTGGACGACAACCATGGAGAAGCATCATTGACCTTGATGCAATGTCGGTGATGATGGAGATCATGTTCGTGCTAGAAGATGGAGATCGGAAGCACAAAGAAGAAAGGCCATATCATATCACTTATTATGAATTGCATGTGATGTTAATCCTTTATGCATCTTGTATTGCTTAGTAGACGACGGTAGCATTATAAGATGATCCCTCATGCACATGAATTTCAAGTCATAAAGTGTTCACCCTTAGTTAGCACCGTTTCTAAAGCTTGTTGTTTCGAAGCACCACGTGATGATCGGGTGTGTTAGATTCCGCAAGTGTATATAACGTGGGCAAGCCAGATTTGCTCATGCGGAAGCTAAGGTTTGATATTGACGAGCCTAGCATGTACAGACATGGTCTCAGGAACACGGATCACCGAAAGGTAAAGCATGAGTCATATAGTAGATATGATGAACATGTTGATTGTTCGCCATTGAAGCTATATCAACTCTCGTGATGATCGGTTTTGATGTGGTAGATTTGGTTCGTGTGATCACTAAAACAATGTGAGGGATATTGTTTTGAGTGGGAGTTCAACGGCTATGATTAAAAGTTGAACACTATTTATCATAAATTAAATCAAAGTGAATTTGCATAGTTGTTGTAGTCATTGGCATCCGTTTACCACCTTGCGCTTAGTTATAATTGAGATGATAGAACTATAGAATTCTGGTTAGTTACTTTACGAACTGGTATCGTATTGTTTTGAAGTGTTAATCTAAAGTTTAAAAGTCCTATTGCAAACTTTCAGTAAAGTTCCGGTTACTCCATGAAGTTTAATAATTGGTATTAAAACAAGAGTGACAATTCCAAGTATTAGTGTATAAGTATCATGTTTGTCTCCATGATTCTTGATATTCAAAGGATTGTCTTAATATCAAGGTTATCTAGGATCTGAAAGAGTTGTTTCAGAAACCATGATGTGTGGAAGATATTGTGATATCTGAAATGAAGTTTTGGTTGCAACATGACAGAGTATAATATGGCAAAAGTCATGTTCTCATATTTGATGAGAATTTGCAAAGGGTTGGAGACACTAGTTGTCCTAATCCACCAAAAGGTTTTGGATAGCAACATTATACTCACGATTCATCTTTATAAGCTAAAAGTAGCTTGATCATGGATAATTCCATGATAAGGGTGAATATTTGATGTAGGTAAAATATTTAATACACCAAGAAATTACTAAAGAAAGGAATCTGGAAGAACACCAAACATTTGATGATGGTGATCTACTTCAAAGTGCAAGTCCAAAGACATTGGTATTTAATTATACACGCTTTGGATTATGTGTCATATGTATGACTCCACTATTGATGTTGATAGATTCTTTCAAACAGAAAAGGAAATACTGAAAGAGAATCTCATAAATATATGGCAGAAAAGAAAAGACTAGAATTGTTCAGTTTAAGTATATAGATGATATACATGTTTTGGCTATATTCTTTGCTTATTAAACAATGTGGTTCTTAAGTATTTGATACTGAATTTGTTGGTGTGAATCGTCATACGAAACAATACAATTCATGAACTACAATGGCCTAAGTAACTAGCAAAAGAATATGTGATGATGTTCATCGAGAACAAATAAAGGGTTATTATGTTGCTCGTTAAACATCAAAGTTTGCCTTCAAGATTTGTTTTATCAGGTATTATGAGAACAAAAGGGGTGTTCAAATAATTGCTGTAATCCATAAAAGATGGATGATTCACAAATCTCGTTGGAGAAATCACATCCATAAAACTAGTGCTAAAAATGTCGAAAGACAAATTGAATGATAGATCACTTAGGAAGTGACATCGCCGTTTAAATTATATTTGAAAGAAAACATGAAGAAACTCCATGTGGATGGAATTTTGGAGTCTTTTGATTTTGATCACATGACACTTCTGAAACTTTCCTAGAGATAATTAAAACTTCGTTCATAGGCCAAAAGGAAACGAATGACTAGCCTATTGGAACTTGTACATATTGTTGTACGAAGTCCATTATGTGTAGTCAAGAGCGATGGATTTCAACTTCATATGCTTTCTCCGAAAATTTAAGTGAATATATGAATATTTACTTAATAAGGATGAAGTATGAAACATTTGAAAAGTTCAAAGACTTTCAAGATGAAGTGCAAGATCATTGTCACAAGAATATAAATAGTTTATGATAAAATCATAAAGGAAGATATTTGAGTTACAAGTTTAGCATAATACCTAAGATTTAAGGAATCGTTCCGTGGATTTGCATGTCCCGAAACACCATAAGAGTCTGGAGCATTCGAGATATGTAATTAAACCTTGTTTGACATGGTGAGATCAAAGGTGTAATTCATAAAATGCCATTATATTTTAAAGATTAAAAGCTTGAGAGACTACCGTTTTTCCACTGAAAAGAGCTTCATCATAATCCGTTGAAATGACACCATATAAAGTTATGGTTTGGGATAAAACCCATGTTGTCCTTTCTTAAAACATTGGTATGCTTTGCATAAGAAAGATGTTTGCAACCAAAGTCGGATGAACCTGTCTTTGTATGTTATTTCGAATAACTGTTAAGTATTCCTCCATAACACCAGAGACAAAAGTGTTTGTCGCTTAGAATGTCAAGTTTCCTTGAGAAGGAATTTTTCGTGAAAAGTAAAGTGGGAGGACAATAGAACTTTGATAAGGTTAAAAGAACTTAGCTATATGTGCAGAGTTGCGCAGCGCCGAAAAGTGTTCCGGAGGCAGCAACAATGCTCATGGCTCACGTGCCTCAAAGGTTGTGGTCACGGAGATCTAAGTTCCTATTGAAACAAGTAGGTCGTGTAAACAATCAAATACCAAGATTTGAGGGTTGAATCATTATTTGAGAATAATGAACCGACTACATGCAAAGAAGCGATGATGGGCCCTGACTCCGTCAAATGGCTTGAAGCCATAAAATCCGTGATAGTTCCATACATGAGAAATCAAGTTTTGAACTTGAAGGACCCTCGAGAAAGGTGTAAGACCTTACAGTTGTGTTTGGATCTATAAAGAAATAGACATGAATATGGTCGACATGTTGGGAAAGGGTTCACAACAATGTTCAAGGGTTGACTATAACAAGATTTGATCTTTCATAGCGATATTTAGTCTAGACGGATTAATGTAGCAACCACGACATATAATTTTGTTATGTGTTGGATAAACAAAACAAATTCTTCTAATAGAAGGGTTACCTAGGATGTGTGCATAACACGGTCCAAAGGGTTTTGTTAGTTCAAAGGATGCTAAATGCATATGCAAACTTCAATGGTTGAAGTAAGCATTACGGAGTTGGAATCTTCACTATGATGAAACTGTTAAAGGAGTTTAAATTCGTCGGAGATAATGAAGATGCTTGCATTTGCAAGAAATTAAGTGGGAGCGCTAAGACATGTTTCTAATACATTATGTGGAAGACATATTGTTGATTGGAAATGATGTATCTTTTATTAACACAAGATAAGAATTTCATCTCGATGAAAGGCTTAGGCAAAACCCAAATATTTAGCATCAATAGACGCTAATATGGTTGTGCCGAAAGTACATAGATGATGTATTGAATGAGTTCAATATAGAAACTACAAGAAAGGTTCTTGTCGCACAGAAAGGATTGAATGAGTTCAATATTGATGATATATTCAAGTGTATTGACACTTGGTAAGTGAAACAAAGATTCAAGTATAGATTGATACTTGATGTATGAAATCACAAAGAGTATTTATATCAATTATGTTGTGATATGTACAAATCCAGATATGTCCTATGCTCTAAATGATGTGAGCATATACCAGAATGATTCATATGATGATCATTGGAAAATAGTAAGGATATTCTTATGATCTTTTGGAAGAACTAAGAATATATTATCTGTAGAAGTGACAAATAGATGGTTAGTTCATTGTAAAAGTACTACATTGATACTAGTTTTGTCACAAAGTACAAATTAAGTTTATCTCAATCTAACTAAGGGTGGCACAATATAATGGAAAATAAGTTCCATAATGGATTTGGATGAGTTCCAAAGTTAAGACATTGTGACAGATACTACAACAAAAGGCTAAGTATATGACTGCTATTATAGCAGCTAAAGAGGGCATTTGGGTCAAGTAGTTTGTTATCAAACTAGGTGTAGTTCATAGCGGGATAATACTATGAAGATATATTGTACGACAATATTATCAACATGTTTTAACCCCAAAGAACTAAAGGTCTCACCAAAGGACCAAATTTATACAAAGCCATCTCATTAGAGAATGAGTGTTGCGTAGAGACGCAAATACATGCAATTACACACGGACCTGGAAGTGTCAGATCCGGAGATCAGTTGACCACTAGCGAACATGTACTTACAACACCAGAAAGCCATAAGTGTTGAATACACAAAGGTTTGAAACTAGATTATTGACTCTAGTGCAAGTGGGAGACTGTTGGAGATATGCCCAAGAGGCAATAATAAAGTGGGTTATTATCATATCTTCATACTTATGATAAATGTTTACATACCATGCTATAATTGTATTAAACAGGAAACATTAATACTTGTGTGATTTGTAAACATAAAAGAGTCCCTAGTAAAGCCTCTTGTTAAACTAGCTTGTTGGTTAATATATGATCATGGTTTCCTGATCATGAACATAGAGATGTTATTGACAACAGGGTCATATCATTAGGAGAATGATGTGATGGACATACTCCTATAGATAAGCGTAGCATAAAGATCAAGTCATTTTAAATAGTTCAATTGCTATATGTTTTCTGATACATAGTAACCTAATTCCTTCGACCATGAGATCATGCATATCACCTTTACCGGATGGATGCTTTGATGACATTAAACACCACACGTAACTGGGTGGCTATAAAGGTGGCATTGAGTGTTCGGAAAGTATTGGTTGAGACACATGGATCAAGAATGGGATTTGTCCATCCATATGACGGATAGATATACTCTGGGCCCTCTCGGTGTAATGTCATCCAATTAGCTTGCAAGCATGTGACTGGCTCACAAGGGATCACATATCACGGGAACGAGAAAAGAGTACTTATCGGTAACGAGGTTGAACTAGGTATGCAGAGATACCGACGATCAAAACCTCGGATAAGTAAACTATCGTGAGACAAAGGGAAATTGGTATCGTATGTAAGTGGTTCATTCGATCGCAAAGTAATCGTAGAAATATGTGGGAGCCTTATGAATTTCCAGATTCCTCTATTGGTTATTGTTCGGAGAAGTGTCTCGATCATGTCCGCATAATTCACGAACCGTAGGGAGACACACTTAAGGATTCGACGTTGTTTGAGTAGTTATGGAATGATGAGTAAGAGACCGAATGTTGTTCGGAGTCTCGGATGGGATCCGGGATATCACGAGGAGATCCGGAATGGTCCGGAGAATAAGATTCATATAAGGAAAGTCCTGTTTCGGGGTTGGAGAATGGTTCCGGTGTTTTTGTCGGGAATGTTCTAGAAGGTTCTGGAATGTCCGGCACTCCGGAGGGGAAAGGGTACATGAATGTGTCATACCAAGTTGGAATGATTGAATCATGTACTAGGTGTCATCGCTGAACAAAATAAAGGGTTTAATCAAATCCTAGTTTGAAAAGTCAACCGGCTAGTTTAAAAGTCAAACGGCTAGTTTTGGGAAAGAGGAGAAGGAGGTTTGAAACCGACTTGGGGGGGGGGTCCTCCTCCCACCGCCGGCCCACCTTGGGTCCGAGTTGGGGAGGGACTCCCCTCCTCAGGCGCGCCTCCCTCCACCTATAAGAGGAGGGGCAGGGCTCCCCTCCTAGACACACAAGTTGCCTCCCTCTAAACCTAAACCCTAGCCACAGCCTAGGGATTTCTCCCAAGCCGCCGAGTTAGAGCTTCTAATTGCCCTAGCCGCTGGTTTAGCCCCTTCTAATCGGTGTGTCTAAACCCTAGATCACCAAGGCTCTCTCATAGTCCACCATACTCGCTCCGGCTTAAGGCGAAGCCCTGCGAGATCTCCCCTCTACTTCCGGTACCACGCCGTCGTGCTGCCGGAATCGCGAGGAGAGTGCTACAACCTCCGCTGCCTGCTGGAACAAGGGAGAGGAAGGTCTTCGTTGATTACCGAACGTGTGACCGACTGCGGGAGCGCTGCCGGAACGCAGCGCCGGAAGGATCGTCTACGCGATCTTGAGGTCGGCAAGAGTACGACTACATCACCCATGAGAATCTGCTCTCGTTAACCGCTTTGGAATCTTCGAGGGTGAGTTCCTCTATTGACTCGTTGCTACAATCTAGTAGATAGATCTTGGCTTGTTTGTTTGCATGCGGTTGAATTTTTTTGTTTTCCATGCTACGAACCCCTACACTTGTGAGATCCATTCATGATCAAGATCTAATCTATTTGTAATCATTCATGTTGTGTTTGCGGGGATTCGATGGATATTGAGATTATTATTTTGGTTTGATTAATGGTTTTGTCTTTATGATTTTATCATGTCTGTGTTGTTTGTGATATTGCATGCTCTCCATTGTTAGTATCTATCTTGGCCGAGTAGTTGCTAGTGACTCCAAGAGGGGGTATTTATGCTCCATAGTGGGTTCATGCCTCTAGTTTCCAAGGGAAGTGACAGAAATCTCTTCGGTTGTAGATGTGTTGTTGCTACTAGGGAGAAAACAACGGTCTCTTGTTCATGGAACATGTGGACTGTTTACCTTACAAACTTTGCTTAAAGTAGTTGTCTGTTGCTTGCAACTTAATACTGGAGGGGGTTCGGATGATAACCTGAAGGTGGACTTCTAGTCATAGATGCAGTTGGATGGCGGTCTATGTATCTTGTTGTATTGCCCAATCGAATCTCATAGAATCTTTCTGACTAGTAATTGTATTGTTATGCCTTGCTTAGTTCCTGTCAATTTCCCTGCTGTCATTTATTTACCCTTCATGCCATGTTTATCTAAGGAGAGCACCTCTAGTGAACTATGGACCCCGGTTCAATCTTTACCATTGATACATCTTTCCACTGTTACTTGTTTATTTGCTGCAAACCATTAACTTTCACACAATATGTTTAATCCTTTGTTACAGCAAACCAGTGAGCTTGACAACCTCACCGATTCGTTGGGGCAAAGCCTTGAGTTTGTGTTTTGCATGTCTCCGCGTTGCTAGCAACACCTGTGTGACATTTCCTTCCTCCTTCTGGTCGATAACCTCGATTTCTTTGAGAGAAAAAACTTGCGGCTGTGCTCATCACACCTTGCTCTTGGGGTTTCCAACGAAGTCCTCTCTGTCAGGCAATAGGGGCCGAGATCCACCCCGCCTCCATGGCCTCAAGGCCACATGAGCGGGAAAGATTGACCGACGGCGCCGTAACGGGAGGCACGGAATTGCCACCTCAGAATCGCCTATGTGGTCTCCGCCTAGTACCGGTTCCACTTTGATCCTATTTGAGATACTTGGATAACATGGACACACTCGAGGTGTACTGTGCAAAAGGAGGAGCCGACGCTTGGTGAGCAGTGAGACCGTGGGAAGGGACGAAGATGACACCTGGCAGTGTGCGTGAATTGATATTTTTATAGAGATTATCAATGCTAGACTTGGGGAATCCCTTTTAGGAGATGCACACCTAGAGACCTTTTTTAGGGGATGTTAGACTTACGGGCACCGCTAGGAACCATATGCTAATATGGGCTTTCCATCGGACCACTGTTCATCCGTCGGATCAGTAGCCGTTGGATTGTACGATCTCAAATAGAGTCACGCGTCTAATTCGAGGAATTTGTGGAGGATTGATTGCTTCGGTCTTAATTGTTCTGATTGCATGATTTCGCATATAGTGTTTCCGTGATACACGTCCCCTAATTTTGATCTCTTCTTTATTCTCGTATTCATTCGTGTAGGTGCTTCCGATAGCCTCTATGAGTTGCTGATTTTTATGAAAAAATTCCAGATATTATGGAAGTAGATTTTTAGGTAACTTTCTAATCTTGTTTCCAGCATTCGTCCAATTTGCTCCCATGTTTAAAAAGTGGTTCCAAATTAAGTTCATTGAAACATGGAAAAATCTCGACGTGTCGGCACAGGAGAACCTATAGATATGTGAATCGGTTGTAAAATTTGGAAGCATCAATATTTTGCTTGTTTGCTTCCAGCGTAACAAATTTATGCTTCTGTTGCTTCGGTTAGCAGAAATATTTCCGCCCGGGTGAATCACATTTTTTCCAATGTTACTCCCCTTTGCTTCCTATGACATTGGAGTAATTCTATCTATCCGCACCAAAATTGTGTTTTCTTAATGTGAAGAATCAACTTCCATGTAAAATAAATTTCCTTAAATTTAGCACAAATATTCATATAGCTTGCTTCATTATGGAGCACATATTGTCTCCGGTGTTACCATACTTTGCTTCCTACATATCTAGAGTTTGTTTCTATAAACAATTATTTAATAGGCAATAGCAACATATATTACTTTTTTTAAAGGAGCATTATATTACATTGTTCACGCTACTTGCTTCCTATATAGGGAAATAGAGTTTCCCAAACATAACTGTACACTGCATACACAAGCCGGAGCTCAGCATGGTATGATCTACCGGCTAGGCCACACGAAGCCCATATCTTGATGGTTGCTTGCATTGTCATGGATATCACCAATAACAATGTCGTCATTTGTGTTGCGGGCTATAACTTTTCCAGTACTAGGATCTCAGCACAACAGACAATGACTCGTACTGTTTCATTGATTCCACCTTCAAACTTGATGTCTATGTTGAATATTGTCTATTATACAATAGAAAATTATAAGAAAAACTCACACACACTAGACCATGATCAGCATTGTGTGAATGAAAACTTATGATTAGCAGAAGCATTGCGAGAAGCAAATATGTGCGTGGTACCGAGGATGTAATATGCAAACGGGAAGCAACTTACACACCAGCTTCCATATAACAAAAGTTTATTCCAAACAGTATTGAAGTTTGCTTCTGGTACAAATGATATTATTTAGTGCGGCCAAGAGAGCATATGGACGTAAAAAAGGAGGACGGGAAACTAGGTTCGCACTACGAAATTGAAAAAATGAGCAGGTGAAGCAATATATGACCATAAATTGGCCACATGATTCGGATGAAAAATTTGATTCACGGTACCAAATAGTAAATGACTACAATGATTTACTGTCAAAAAATTCAGAAATATTCATGGCGACCTAGGTCTAGCTACTACCTTCTACCTGGATAGCGTAGGCGTTGTTGAAGGTACCGAGCCGGTGACCATGAGGGGTGGAAGTAGCCTCTGGCCCTTGCTTCGACTGGATTGAGCCCTGTCGCACCACTATTGCATCAGCCACCGGTCAATGATGTGCCAGAGCGTCATTCGTGCCGCCGGCGCACTGAGAGAAACCTGTCGCCGCCACCATTGCTCTACCTGGATTAAGCAACGCAGTGGGAGAATGGGGGCGATAGGAGAGGAGCAAAGGTCGACGGGGAGCGGTGCGACGCGGGGGGAGTGTTGCTCGGCGGCAGAGATCATTTTGGAGGCGTTGATCAGGGAGGCGTCACCATACGGAGTTAAAGCGAATAAAAAGACCCAGAGCCGTGTGATCGGAAACTTGATGGACGTCCCTCGAGTGGTCCGACGAGTTGGCTCTCATCGGCCTCCGTTACATAGTGTTTACCTAGACTTACGGACTAGGTGTGCTACTGAAGTTTAGTTTATGTAAAATCTGGCCATATCTGCATATTTACTGCTCTCTGAGCCCAGTCCGAATCTCTCTCCTATGTCGAACACGATACGAACTCGGCGTCCTCGGCCCATATATCTCTGGGCCATCATACCACTTCCAAGACCACACGCGGAAGCAACAACAGGGCTCCGACACGACTAGCACCCATCCTATCCCTAAAAAAAAGACTAGCACCCATCCTCCGCTCAGAGAAAAAAAACTACTAGCACCCATCCGATTCGATCCGACCCTAGCGCGGCGCCCCCCGGTCGCACCGACCGCACCCGCCTCATGCCGTCACGCACCGGCGACGACGCCCGCGCGGCCCCTTCGGCGTCGTCCAAGGGCAAGGCCACGATGGCCGACGAGGCGGCGGAGGGCGTGCCGTGCGGCATCTGCCTGACGGACTCGCGGCAGGCGGTCCGGGGCGAGCTCGACTGCTGTACCCACCACTTCTGCTTCGTCTGCATCATGGCCTGGGCGCGCGTCGAGACGCGCTGCCCCTTCTGCAAGGCCCGCTTCCGCACCATCCGCCGCCCGCCCGTCCCCGGCCGCCTCCCCTCCGAGCGCGTCGTCACCGTCCCCGAGCGCATCCAGGTACCCCAATCGGAACCAATTTCTTTATCGATACCCTACCGTGGTCATCAGCGGCCGCCTCACTCTGTGGATAAGTTGGTAGTGTAAGAACTATTATGACGTTTTGCTGCAATTCTTGTGCACTTCCTAGACTGTAATTTTAGGTCAAAATGCACACTTCTACCTCACTGAGATTTGTAAAGGATTCAGGTAATTGAGAATCAGGGAAACTGTTTTTTACTCAAAGAACATGAGCAAAACCTTGTAATTGCCGGCAATACATTGGTTCCTCCGTCAGTAGTACTAATTTGCACCATTTGTATTCTTACAAGAATCCTGTGAATTCTTTCAAGGACTGACGTGCTGTTTTGGTTTGAACAGGTATGGCATCCTCTGGGCAACGAGAGTAGCCTGGTGGGCACTCAACCTTCCGTGAACAGCGGCTGCAGCGTGTGTAGTTGCACCAACGACGAGGATCTGCTGCTGCTCTGCGAGCTCTGCGACGTGGCAGCCCACACGTACTGTGCTGGGCTAGGGACCACCGTGCCGGAGGAGGACTGGTTCTGCAATGACTGTGCGACATCCAAGGAGGAGCACTCGCGGTGCCAGGACGATGACAGCGGCGAGTCTAGTGATCAGGACGAACTTGAAATCACCATCGAGGTTCCGAGCTGCGCTGAGCCAGTTACAGAAATTTCCCGTTCTGGTATTGTGGATGAGGGTCCGTCACTGAGTTCAGTGCGCGGGAGAAATGCGCGGAGCAGTGGGCCTTTCCAAATTCCTTCCATTTATGACGACGTGGATGAAGATTACGGAACAGATCCAGTGGACGTGGCAAACGCGCAGAGCAGTGGGCCAGTTCCTTCTATTTATGATATTGTGGATGAGGATTATGAAACACATCCACTCCGCAGGGCTAGTGTGCGGAGTGCTAGGCCTGATAGAGACTCAGATGAGTTTCCATCACAGGGTACTTCTTCAGATGAATCTCTTTGTCTTGGATCTCCTCAAGAGCGAACGAGTGGTCGCACATTGTTGCATTCCCACGCTCGCTTTGGAATCGAGAGAGCTAGAACATTACGGAATTCTCGCAATCTCAGTAACCGTATAATGGAGCTTCGTCAGAACTGGTCTGCTCTACGTGCAGGTTCTGTGGGGTTCAACAGAAGGGAAAATAGTGTCGCTAATTCTTCTCTTAATGAGCATCGACAGTCCAAGACGCCTTCCACCGGCCATGCTAACAAAATTTCACCCAAGGAGAGCGGTCATGTCAGTAAGGCATGGAAAATGTTGGAAATGGCAAAATCTGCTGGTGGAAGGAAGAAATGTAACAAGCCTTCCCCCCTAGACTGCACTCCTCGGTTCTCTATGGGGAATAGATCAACTTCATTCAGCCCGATTGACACAATCTTAGGACAGAAGAACCAGAGCCTGTCTACTGAGATAGCCCAGAGAAACACTGTGAAATATGACCATGGCGCGAAAAAGGACAGTGCACTGCCCAAGAAGGACACTGAAGGACACCGCAACGTGCTTCGGAATTGCCATGCATTAGTTCTTGAAAGGACTTGTTCATTCCCGGATAGAATGGTAAATCAGGAAAGTTCAAATGGTAATGTTGCCTCATCGAGCCACAGTCAACACGTTGGTCAGAAACTAGAATCTTTGCGTGGTAGTGAAGTTGCCTCATCAAGCCGCAGACGACACATTGATCCAACATCAGGATCTTTATGTGATTCTAACGGATCCGGGAAACCCCTAATGGATGTGCCGCATCCATTTTCAAACAGTCTGTCGTCTGGTCGGTCCACGGTGACCTCTCCGCTACAATTTGGATCGAGCGCGGGGAGCCAATCTGGTACGATGGTAAACCCTGAGGAATCTCCAGCCGTTCAGGTTACATCATCCAGCGGAATTGGTACTGCGGCAGCAACAATTGAAGTTAGGAAAAGATCTGGATCAGACCGTCATGGGTCCAAGAGAAAACTTTCTGAGACATCGGACGATCCAGGATCCAGAAAACTCAGGAAGAGCTCTAAAATTGCAAAAGGCGAGATTTCAGCGTTGGCCATGCGTGAGCTGAAGCTACTCAAGATAGACAAAACACATGGTACGTGTTAATTCCTTCCAGTTTAGTTTCAGATTCCCAGCAACAGAGAACCTCACTGTATTTTGATCTCTAACAAACTTGACTATGATGATTCAGGTTCCGACAGATTCAAGGAAGCCGCTCGAGCAGCGACACACACAGTCCTGGCTTCCTGTGGTCTGGAACACTCACCAGAACTAGCCCTGGCGCTCCCTAAACCGGTCTGCAAGCACAAGCCTCCCGAACCGTCGGTGATAGAAGACACCTGCAAAGAATGCCTGCGTGATTTCGTGAAACAGGCCATCGGTGCGGTGCTGTCCAGCGAGCAGACAGATCAAGCTGCGGCCTCCTGTTAGAGAGTATAGGCATAGTCTGAAACTGTGTTTTTGGTTATAGCTTAGACGTATACCCCATAGCTCAAACAGGATACAAGTTGTTGTTGTTGTACATTTCCGTATAGGCATGTTAGGGTTTCCTTGCAGTGTGGTAGTGGTTTTTGGTGCTCTGAGACAACTTTTGCTGGTTTTCATGAGGCATGGTTGGTGCGCCTGGAACCCGGAGTACGGAATCGGTTTCACCTGCATGCCAGGAGCTGTAGTGGTTGGAACAAGAAGTCTCCTAGTGAGGAAAAGCATTACTGGCACTTGACTTTAGACTCGAACCATAAAGAGTTTCATGGTTTAATTGCAGCCTTTAATTCCAAATTTAGATGCACATTCATAAAACCTTGCCAGGTTAGTTATATTGCCTCAATGTACATAGCATGAGTTGTACCTAGGATGGCGCTGTACTAGTGCGTGCCACCTACGGCGTCGACGTCCTCAACTTCGTCCCTGCCCTTCCTTGCCAAGCTCCTCGGGGGCGCTAAGACCGTCTCCCCCACCTCCGGCCGTTCTACCGCGGGAAAATGGGGAAGAACTACGCTAAAATTGATGTCGGAAGCATGTTAGGAAAACCTCAGGCGTGCAGATCGCCCTCTGTTACTTGCTAAAGAGAACTTCTCTTCGGAAATCGCCAATGTAATCTCTTCAGATAATATGTGTGACACATTATCCGAGCGCCGTCGTCGATTTAGTACAAAGTTCATCATGAAAATAGAAATTAATGTGCAAGCCGACCGTGCATTGCTTAATTTGCCAGCGTATAAGCAACACAGAGCCGCTCGGTACGAGGAACAAGGGCAAACGTAGTCAACAAAGAAGTCTTTCTATATTATAGCCTAGGTGTGTAGTGTGTACGCCAACAACTTGCATGTTTTTGTTACTAGTATAATTCTATCGATTTGCCAAGTGCTAAGACGACAGCGATAGATCATCGATACAACCGTTCAGCACGAGAGGCGCATTTCCTCCGCTGGTTTATCTATCTGGTACAGCTAGCCGTACAGGCATTTCGATGATCAATGTCACACCGGATGCACACGAAATGCCATGCATGCATTGCCGGACATTGTATTTTCTAATGAATCGTGACATCGTCCAATCCAACTCGTTGCTTGGGTAGTTAGCGACTTAGACCAGCCACGCTGTGGTTTAGAAGCGATTTAAAGAAGAATAGGAATCGGTTCAATACAGTGCAAGGCTTCGGTAGGAATCGGTTCAAGGTGTCGAATAAAAAAGCGATTCCTCAAGTTGGTTCGCTTTTCTCATGCATTTGTGGGTCCCAGCGATGGATATGTGAGGGAAATCCATATGCATGCATGAAAAGACACCTGATTAGTGGGATCCACACCGATTCAATACACTGCAGCAACCATGCATTGGTTCGCTTCTTTTTTGAATCGAACAGACAGTGTGCCTGGTCTTAGACCAGTCACACTGTGGTTTAGAAGCGATTCAAAGAAGAGTAGGAATCGGTTCAATACGGTGTAAGACTTTGGTAGGAATCGGTTTAAGGTGTCAGAATGAAAAAGCGATTCCTCAAGTTGGTTCGCTTTTTTCATGCATTTGTGGGTCCCAGCGATAGATCTATGAGGAAAAATCATATGCATGCATGAAAAAGCACCTAATTAGTGGAATCCACCACCGATTCAATACACTACAGCAACCATGCATTGGTTCGTTTCTTTTTTTGAATTGAATAGACCGTGTGGCTGGTCCCAGACCATCTCTAACTGCTGCTGCAGTTGCAAATAACAGCTGGATGCGGCTCCGTGGGGCAAAAAAAAAGCATCCAACAGCTGCCAGAAAACAGTTCGGTGCCGCAAATGTTATGCGGCGGCGCAGCCTCGTGCTGCAAATTTGCGGCAGCGCGGGCTGTGCCGCATTTCCTCTACTTGCTCGCGCGAGCAGTCGACCGTCCACGAAAGTTCATTTTCCATCCTTGCCAACTACCTTCCCACCGCGGCCACCAACCTCTCCCGTTGCGTCACAAATCCGTCGCCTAGATCCGATGTGCCGCCTCCTAGGCACCGCCTAGCCTCGCCTAGCGACCCCCACCGCAGCTTAGCCCGCCGCCGATCTGATTTCTGCCATCGATTAGCCATCGGCAAGCCGTCGATTCGCTGTGGATCATCGAAGCTGCCCCTTAATCACTGCCACGCGACGTGGCCGAGGCCACCACTCTAGCCCACCGTCATTTGACAGGGTGGGCGCCGCCACCACCGCCGTCGCCGGCGGCCTCTCCTTGCAGATCGGCCTCGGGAGGAGGAATTGGACGGAGGATCCTCCGGAGCCGCCAAGGAGGGAGGCGGCCTAGGAGGAGGGTTTTCGTGAGGTTGTTTCAGTTCTGGAGTCTCGCATTGGTATGTAATAATTAAGTACTTTTGTAATATATATATATATATAGCACCTTCATTTTATTACAAAAATTGGAATTCATATATATCGAAAAATGTTGAAATGAGGTGGTGGCGATGTAGCCGTGCTGCATTTTGCGGTAACTTCTGGAGCAGCCGCTGCTGCATTTTACGGTAGCTGATAAAGAGGCTGCTGTTTTGGTGTCGCAAAAGTCAAAATTTCTGTCGCAAAATGTAGCAGCAAAATGTAGCAGCTGTTAGAGATGCTCTTAGCATTGACAAGAAGGGCCAAGTTGTTCTATGAACCTGTGAATCTTAAAGCTCCACGATTCTTACATTGGCTGGGTTTGCGCGCATGTTTTTGCACGTCTATGCCATACCTTATGTTTTAGGAAGAAGACACTTTTATTGATGTAACAACACTCACACAAGGATTTCCATGTGAAGGAAAAATACTCAGGGGGTTGGGGGAGCTGGGATTTCCGGTGACCATAGTCATCGGAAAATACCGGTCAGTTATCGAACGAGTTTCTAGGTCAAAAATTGAAATTCAAAGTTGAAACTTTAACAAACTGATTTATGGATAAATAATTTACCCCAAATTCCAATAAACTCATTTAACAGGGGGCCTAGGAATTCCAGTTAGCGGTTACATATTTCAAACGGTAACCAAGTCCCTGTGCTCATTTTACTGAATGAAGGCCTATTGGTCTGTCTTAACGTCATTGTGTTTTTAGTTTCATAAGTTTGGTAGAAAGGATACACCGAAGTAAAAGTTAAAAAAACATAAAATCTAAGAAAAAAATGTTGATGACCCATAAGTATAGGGGATGTATCGTTGTATCGTAGTACTTTTGATAAATAGGAGTGTCGATCCTAATGAGGAGCAGAATGTGCTGAACAGTGGTATGGAGTAGAAAATCCTTGTGAATACTTAGTAAACAGATTTTTAGTAGTTTTCTGACAAGATAACAAAACAAGGAGTAAGTAACAAGAGTAACTAACAAACGGAGCAAGTGGCCCAATCCTTTCTTAGCAAAGGACAAGCCGGTGGAAATACTTATAAGGACCAAACGTTCTCGAAGACACATGGGAATTCTATCAAGTGCTTTCGCTGCAAATAGCTGAGTACTCTTCTTTGGTGTTTCTAAGTATTGTGTGGGTGAACCTGTGCTAACATACTGTCCTTCCTAGGACTAATACATACTTATGATTAAACCACATGCAAACATTCGTAACTACATGAAAGTAATTGAGATATAAATCTAACCACAACCTTAAACTCTGAGATCCAACGCTCCCTTGTGCAAAGGTGTCCTAACGGGGGTTCAGGTTTCTGTCACTCCGGCAACCCCACAATTAGTAACCAAATACACAATGCATTCTCCTAGGCCCATAAATGGTGAAGTGTCATGTAGTCAATATTCACATGACACCACTAGAAGAATAGCACCACAACTTAAATACTAAACCATTGAATAATAACTCAACACAAATCCACTACTAACAACATGACTTCTCCCATGTCCTCAAGAACTAAACGAGCTATTCACAAGACATCATATGGATCAAGATCAAAGATGATATGGTAATGTATAACAATATGAACATAAACAATAATCCAATGGTTCCACTCACGAGCATCAACTACAATAGTAATTAACATCGGAAAAGTTTCCCCTAATGACCTAAGCAATATCCAACACAATTGTTACAGCGGGACGGAGTGGTGATGATGGTGCTGGAGGAGATGATGGTGTGGATGATGATGATCCCGATGAAGCCTAGCTTGATGATGGTGTTGATGGCGACGGTCTCCCCTCTTTGGGAAGGAATTCCCCTGGCAGAGATCTGTCCGTCGGAGAGATCTTTCTCTCTCGGTGTTTTCTGCCCCTGAGAGGCGGCGAAAGTCTATCTGTGGTCGCTCCTTTGGTGTTAGGGTTCCATAGGGAAGATATAGGCGAAGGGGCGGAGTCGGAGGCCGAGCAGGTGGGCCAAACCCACCCTAGGCGCGGGGTCAGGTGGGCCCGCGCCTAGGGGGTGTGGGTCCCCTGAGGACCCCCTCCGCTTCTCCTTCTAGCTTCCTTCGTCTTCTGGTAAAATAATATGTTTCCATAGTTTGCTGGTATTTTTCTGATCTTCACGAAATTGCACCGTAACGCCTTCTTTTCCATCAGAATCCAGACTCCGGCAGTCCATCCTCCAGAAATCATCCAACATGCATAAACGGATGAAAAGCCATAAGTAATACGACATAATAAGACAAATATCAATGAATAGAGGTAAATTATGATATAGAATGGTGATGCAAATTGGACGTATCAACTCCCCCAAGCTTAGACTTCGCTTGTCCCCAAGCGAATACTGAGCTCAGTAAACTGTAGGGGTTCGTAGCATGGAAAACAAAAAATTTCTATCGCATGCAAACAAACAAGCCAAGATCTATCTACTAGATTTTAGCAACGAGTCGATAGAGGAACTCACCCTCGAAGATTCCAAAGCGGTTAACGAGAGCAAATTCTCGTGGGTGATGTAGTCGTACTCTTGCCGATCTCAAGATCGCGTAGACGATCCTTCCGGTGCTGCGTTCCGGCAGCGCTTCCGCCGTCGGTCACACGTTCGGTACTCGATGAAGACATTCCTCTCCCTTGTTCCAGCAGGCAGCGGAGGTTGTAGCACTCTCCTCGCGATTCCGGCAGCATGACGGCATGGTACCGGAAGTAGAGGGGAGATCCCGCAGGGCTTCGCCTTAAGACGGAGAGAGTATGGTGTACTATAAGAGAGGCCTTGGTGATCTAGGGTTTAGAGGGCACCAAGGGGAGGGTGTGGCCGGCGGCTAGGGCTTGGGGAAGCCCCAAGTCTGCGGGTTGGAGGAACCCTAGGTGGCGGCGGCGACTTGGAGGAGGCCGGCGGCTAGGGCTAGGGTTTTGGGTGTGTTGGGTGTAGGGAAGAGGGGCAGCCCTGCCCCTCCTTATATAGGTGGGAGGGCGCGGCTTGGGAGGAGGGAGTCCTCCCCCAAGTCGGCCTCCTTGGACAGCGGGTGGAGGGAGAGGAACTCCTCCCCAAGTAGGTTTCCTACTCTCCCTCCACCAAGCAAACTTGCCGTTTGACTTTTTCAAATTGGCGTTTGACTTTCAAACTAGGATTTGATTTCTCCCTTTATTTTGCCCAGCCAAGTGACCTAGTACATGATGCAACCATTCCACGTTGTCATGACACATTCATGTATCCTTCCCCTTCAGAGTGCCGGCCTTCCGGACCCTTCTAGAACATTCCCGATGAAAACACCGAAATCATTCCCCAACTCCGAAACAGGACTTTCCTTATATGAATCTTATTCTCCGGACCATTCCGGGTCTCCTCGTGATATCCTGGATCCCATCCGAGACTCCGAACAACATTCAGTCTCTTACTCATCATTCCATAACTACTCAACAACATCGAATCCTTAAGTGTGTCTCCCTACGGTTCGTGAATTATGCGGACATGATCGAGACACTTCTCCGATCAATAACCAATAGAGGAATCTAGAAATTCATATGGCTCCCACATATTTCAATGATTACTTTGCGATCGAATGAACCAATTACATACGATACCAATTTCCCTTTGTCTCACGATAGTTTACTTATCCGAGGTTTTGATCGTCGGTATCTCTGCATACCTAGTTCAACCTCGTTGCCGATAAGTACTCTTTTCTCGTTCCCGTGATATGTGGTCCCTTGTGAGCCAGTCACATGCTTGCAAGCTAATTGGATGACATTCCACCGAGAGGGCCCAGAGTATATTTATCCGTCATATGGATGGACAAATCCCACTCTTGATCCATGTGTCTCAACCCATACTTTCCGAACACTCAATGCCACCTTTATAGCCACCCAGTTACGTTGTGGTGTTTGATGTCATCAAAGCATCCTTACGGTGATGGTGATAAGCATGCTCTCATGGTCGAAGGAATTAGGTTACTATGTATCAGAAAGCTTATAGCAATTGAACTATTAAAATGACTTGATCTTTATGCTACGCTTATCTATATGAGTATGTCATCATACCATTCTCATAATGACCTTGTTATTAACAACATCTCAAATGTTCATGATCAAGAAACCATGATCATCTATTAATCAACAAGCTAGTATTATAAAGAGGCTTTACTAGGGACTCTAATTTAGTTTACAAATCACACAAGTATTAATGTTTCTGTTTAATACTGTTATAGCATGAATGTAAACATTTATCATAAACACAAAGATATAATAATAACTACATTTATTATTGCCTCTAGGGCATATCTCCAATAGTCTCCCACTTGCACTAGAGTCAACTAATCTAGATTACATGGTAATATACCGAACACCCATGGCAGTTTGGTGTTGGTCATGTTTTGCCCTCGGGAGAGGTTTAGTCAACGGATCCGCCACATTTAGATCTGTGTGTACTTTGCAAATCTTTATGTCACCATCTTGGACATGTTCTCGAATAACGTGAAAACGTAGCTTGATGTGCTTCAGCTTCTTGTGTGACCTTGGTTCTTGCGCATTGGCTATGGCACCCATGTTATCACAGTAGATAGACATTGGGTCCAGCGCACTTGGAACCACACCGAGCTCTGTAATGAACTACTTCATCCATATTTCTTCTTGTGAAGCCTCCGAAGCAGCTATGTATTCCGATTCAGTTGAAGATCTCTCCACAACGCTTTGCTTTACACTCCTCCAGCTAACTGCTGCACCATTCAAAGTAAATACGTATCCAGATTGAGATTTAGAATCATCCGGATCGGTGTTCCAACTAGCATCGGTGTAACCATTAACAACGAGTTGTTCATCACCTCCATAAGAAAGAACCATATTCTTAGTTCTTCTCAAGTACTTAAGGATGTTTTTGACCGCTGTCCAATGATCCACTCCTGGATCACTTTGATATCTACTAGTCAAACTAACAGCATATGCAATGTCGGGTCTAGTACATAGCATGGCATACATTAGAGATCCTATGGCTGAGGCATAGGGAGTCTTACTCATCCTTTCTCTATCTTCTGCCGTTGCTGGACTTTGAGTTTTACTCAAGGTCGTATTGGGCAACATGGGCAAGAACCCTTTCTTGCTATCTTCCATTCCAAACCTCTTTAGAACTTTGTCCAAATATGTACTTTGTGACAATGATATTAGGCGTCTCGATCTATCTCTATAAATCTTTATGCCTAATATGTAAGCTGCTTCGCCAAGATCTTTCATTAAAAAACTATTATTCAAATATTCCTTGACACTATTAAGAAGGTCTACATCATTCCCAATCAACAATATGTCATCTACATATAGTATTAGGAATGCTACAGAGCTCCCACTCACTTTCTTGTAAATACAAGCTTCTCCATAAGTTTGTACAAAACCAAAACTTTTGAATACCTTATCAAAAAGTTGATTCCAACTTCGGGATGCTTGCTTCAATCCATATATGGACCGTTGAAGTTTGCATACCTTGTTAGCATCTTTAGGATCAACAAAACCTTTGGGTTGCATCATATACAACTCTTCATCAATGCCTCCATTGAGGAACGCTGTTTTGACATCCATCTGCCATATCTCATAATCATAATATGCAGTGATTGCTAACATAATCCTCACAGACTTTAGCTTCGCTACTGATGAGAAAGTCTCATCGTAGTCAACTCCTTGAATTTGTCGAAACCCTTTTGCGACAAGTCGAGCTTTATAGACAGTAACATTACCATCAGCATCTGTTTTCTTCTTGAAAATCCATTTGTTCTCGACAGCTTTCCGGCCATCTGGTAAGTCCACCAAAGTCCATACTTGGTTTTCATACATGGATCCAATCTCGAATTTCATGGCATCTTGCCATTTATTGGAATCTGGGCTCATCATCGCTTCCTCATATGTCGCAGGGTCATCGGTGTTGTCCACCAACATGACACTCATAACGGGATCATACCATTCAGGAGTGGTACGAGTTCTCGTTGACCTGCGAGGTTCTGTAGCAACTTCAACCGAAGTTTCATGATCATCATCATTAGCTTCCTCTCTTATTGGTGTAGGCGCCACAGGAACTACTTCCGGTGCTGCGCTACTCGCAAGTTCGAGAGAAGGTTCAACAACCTCGTCGAGTTCCACTTTCCTTCCAGTCACTTCTTTCGAGAGACATTCCTTCTCTAGAAAGGATCCATTCTTGGCAACGAAGATTTTGCCCTCGAATATATGATAGAAGGTATACCCAATAGTTTCCTTAGGGTATCCTATGAAGACGCATTTTTCCGCTTTGGGTTCAAGCTTGTCCGGCTGTAACTTCTTTACATAGGCTTCGTAACCCCAAACTTTAAGGAACGACAATTTAGGTTTCTTTCCAAACCATAATTCATACGGTGTCGTTTCAACAGATTTAGATGGTGCCCTATTTAAAGTGAATGCGGCTGTTTCTAATGCATAACCCCAAAACGATAGCGATAAATCTGTAAGTGACATCATAGAACAAACCATATCTAAGAGAGTTCGATTACGACGTTCGGACACACCATTACGCTGTGGTGTTCCCGGCGGTGTCAATTGTGAAAGTACTCCGCATTTCTTCAAATGATCGCCAAACTCGTAACTTAGATATTCACCTCCATGATCACATCATAGAAATTTAATCTTCTTGTTACGTTGATTCTCTACCTCACTTTGAAATTCTTTAAACTTCTCGAAAGTTTCGGACTTATGTTCCATGAAATAGATACACCCATATCTACTCAAGTCATCCGTTAAGGTAAGAACATAGCGATAACCACCGCGCGATTCTACACTCATTGGTCCACACACATCGGTATGTATGATTTCCAATAAGTCCGTAGGTCGCTCTATCATACCAAAAAATGGAGTCTTAGTCATTTTACCCATCAGACATGCTTCGCATCTTTCAAGTGATTCGAAATCAAGTGATTCAAGAAGTCCATCAGAATAGAGTTTCTTCATACGCGTCACTCCAATGTGACCAAGACGACAGTGCCACATATAGGTCGAGTTATCGCTCAATTTCAAACGTTTAGCCTCAATGTTATTTATGTGTGTATTAGTACAATCAAGATTCAATAAGAATAGACCATCTATCAAAGGTGCATGTGCATAAAACGTATTACTCATATAAATCGAACAACCATTATTCTCGGACTTAAACAAGTAACCGTCTCGCAATAAACATGATCCCGATATAATGTTCATGCTCAACACAGGCACCAAATAACAATTATTTAAGTATAAAACTAATCCCGATGGTAGATGAAGAGGTAGCATGCCGACCGCGATCACATCAACCTTTGATCCATTTACAACGCGCATCGTCACCTCTTTCTTCGCTAGCTTCCGTTTATTCTACAGCACCTGTTTCGAGTTACAAATATAAGCAACCGAACTAGTATCAAATACCCAGCCACTACTACGAGTACTAGTGAGATACACATCAATAACATGTATATCGGATATACCTTTCTTCTTGATGCTGCCGTTCTTCAAATCCGCCAAGTACTTTGGGGAATTCCGCTTCCAGTGACCCTCTCCCTTGCAGTAAAAGCATTCAGTATCAAGCTTAGGTCCAGCCTTGGTCTTCTTCGCTGGTGCGGCAACTTTCTTACCACCCTTCTTGAAGTTTCCCTTTGGCTTAGACTTGCCTTTCTTGAATTTGGTGGTCTTATTGACCAACAACACTTGATGCTCTTTCTTTATCTCCACTTCTGCAGATTTCAACATGGAGTAGAGTTCTGGCAATGTCTTGTTCATGTTTTGCATATTGTAGTTCATCACAAAGTTCTTGTAACTTGGTGGTAGTGATTGGAGGACACGGTAAATCCCCAAAGCATTAGGAATCACTATACCCAAACTTTGGAGTTTGTTTGCGTGCCCAGACATCTTAAGCACATGCTCACTGACGGAGCTGCCCTCTTCCATCTTGCAGTTAAAGAACTTTTCAGAAGCCTCATAACTCTCAACTGCCGCGTGAGCCTCAAATATCATTTTGAGTTCATGGACAATATCATGTGGGTCATGGTTCTCAAACCTTTTCTGAAGCTCCGATTCCAAACCATACAAGATAGCACACTGAACTGTGGAGTACTGAATCTTTCGAGTGAGGTAAACATTCTTTACTTCATCGGTAGCAGTAGCTGCAGGCGGGTCACCAAGCGGTGCATCCAGCACATAGGTCAAATTACCAGCATTGAGGACAATCCTCAAATTGCGGAACTAATCCGCGAAGTTTCTTCCATTGTTTTTCAACTTTTCTTTCTCTAGGAACACATTAAAATTGATGGTAGGGGCCGCCATTGATCTACAACATATTTGCAATAGTTTAGACTAAGTTTATGAAAAATTGAGTTCTAATTAATAGTTAAATTAATCTAGGTGAACTCCCACTCAAAACAATATCCCTCACATTGTTTTAGTGATCACACGAACCAAATCCACCACATCAAAACCGATCATCACGAGAGTTGATGTAGCTTCAATGGCGAACAATCAACATGTTCATCATATCTACTATATGACTCATGCTTTACCTTTCGGTGATCCGTGTTCCGAGACCATGTCTGTACATGCTAGGATCGTCAAGATCAAACCTTAGCTTTTGCATGAGCAAATCTGGCTTGCTCACGTTCTATACACTCGCAGAATCTAACACACCCGATCATCACGTTGTGCTTCGAAACAACGAGCTTTAGCAACGGTTCTTACTAAGGATGAACACTTTAAAACTTGAAATTTGTGTGCTTGAGGGATCATCTTATAATTCTATCGTCGTTAACTAAGCAATACAAGATGCATAAAGGATTAACATCACATGCAATCCATAATATGTGATATGATATGGCCTTTCTTCTTGTGCTTCCGATCTCCATCTTCAAGCACGAACATGATCTCCATCATCACCGGCATAGCGTCAAGGTCAATGGCGCCGTTTCATGGTTGTCGTCCACCAGCTTCAACTATTACAACTATTTTGAATAGACACACGGGTCTTAACAGAATTTAAAGACAACCATATGGCTCCTGCCGGTTGCCAACTTACAATAAGGAACATTGCATACATCAAATATAATCACAATTATGGCCATATCACATCACAGCACACCCCTGCAAAACAAAGTTAGACGCCTCTAATTTTCTTTGCATATTTTACGTGGTTTGGGGATTTCAATAAGTGTCGCTCTAACTTACAAACAAGAACCACAACGTTGATGTTTGAACTATCAAGTGCCCGTTGTAAATTGGATCTATACTATGATGGGAGATACAGGCACCCGCAAAGCCACTTATGCAATACAAGTTGCATGTTGAGCATGGAGCAAGTCTCATGAACGATGTCATGTAAGGTTAGCCCGGGACGCTTCATCCCATCATACCGCAAGATGCAAAGTACACAAAAGGCAATTGATAATAAAAGCACCACTGCCCACAATGACCATTGTGTTCTACTCATGCAACAGATCTACATATAGACACGACTCTGATACCACTGTAGGGGTTCGTTGCATGGAAAACAAAAAAATTCTACCGCATGCAAACAAACAAGCCAAGATCTATCTACTAGATTGTAGCAACGAGTTGATAGAGGAACTCACCCTCGAAGATTCCAAAACGGTTAACGAGAGCACATTCTCGTCGGTGATGTAGTCGTACTCTTGCCGATCTCAAGATCGCGTAGACGATCCTTCCGGCGCTGTGTCCCGGCAGCGCTTCCGCAGTCGGTCACACGTTCGGTACTCGATGAAGACCTTCCTCTCTGTTGTTCCAGCAGGCAGTGGAGGTTGTAGCACTCTCCTCACGATTCCGGCAGCACGATGGCGTGGTACCGGAAGTAGAGGGGAGATCCCTCAGGGCTTCGCCTTTAAGCCGGAGAGAGTATGGTGGACTATGAGAGAGGCCTTGGTGATCTAGGGTTTAGAGGGAACCAAGGGGAGGGTGTGGTCGGCGGCTAGGGCTTGGGGAAGCCCCAAGTCGGCGGGTTGGAGGAACCCTAGGTGGCGGCAGCGACTTGGAGGAGGCCGGCGGCTAGGGCTAGGGTTTTGGGTGTGTTGGGTGTAGGGAAGAGGGGCAGCCCTGTCCCTCCTTATATAGGTGGGAGGGAGCGGCTTGGGAGGAGGGATTCCTCCCCCAAGTCAGCCTCCTTGTCCGGCGGGTGGAGGGAGAGGAACTCCTCCCCAAGTAGGTTTCCTACTCTCCCTCCACCAAGCAAACTTGTCATTTGACTTTTTCAAATTGGCGTTTGACTTTCAAACTAGGATTTGATTTCTCCCTTTATTTTGCCCAGCCAAGTGACCTAGTACATGATGCAACCATTCCACATTGTCATGACACATTCATGTACCCTTCCCCTTCGGAGTGCCGGACCTTCCGGACCCTTCTAGAACATTCCTGATGAAAACACCGGAATCATTCCCCAACTCCGAAACAGGACTTTACTTATATGAATCTTATTCTCCGGACCATTCCGGATCTCCTTGTGATATCCCGGATCCCATCCGAGACTCCGAACAACATTTGGTCTCTTACTCATCATTCCATAACTACTCAACAACATCAAATCCTTAAGTGTGTCTCGCTATGGTTCGTGAATTATGCGGACATGATCGAGACACTTCTCCCATCAATAACCAATAGAGGAATCTGGAAATTCATATGGCTCCCACATATTTCAACGATTACTTTACGATCGAATGAACCACTTACATACAATACCAATTTCCCTTTTTCTCACGATAGTTTACTTATCCGAGGTTTTGATCGTCGGTATCTCTGCATACCTAGTTCAACCTCGTTACCGATAAGTACTCTTTTCTCGTTCCCGTGATATGTGATACCTTGTGAGCCAGTCACATGCTTGCAAGCTAATTGGATGACATTCCACCGAGAGGGCCTAGAGTATATCTATCCGTCATATGTTTGGACAAATCCGACTCTTGATCCATGTGTCTCAACCCATACTTTCCGAACACTCAATGCCACCTTTATAGCCACCCAGTTACGGTGTGGTGTTTGATGTCATCAAAGCATCCTTTCTGTGATGGTGATAAGCATGATCTCATGGTCGAAGGAATTTGGTTACTATGTATCAGAAAGCTTATAGCAATTGAACTATTAAAATGACTTGATCTTTATGCTACGCTTATCTATAGGAGTATGTCCATCATACCATTCTCCTAATAACCTTGTTATTAACAACATCTCAAATGTCCATGATCAAGAAACCATGATCATCTATTAATCAACAAGCTAGTATTATAAAGAGGATTTACTAGGGACTCTAATTTAGTTTACAAATCACACAAGTATTAATGTTTCTGTTTAATATTGTTATAGCATGAATGTAAACATTTATCATAAACACAAAGATATAATAATAACTACATTTATTATTGCCTTAAGGGATATCTCCAACATAAACATGTCCACAGGTTTATGGAGTGAAGTGTCGTTAAAAGAATACGAACAAGAATCATCACACTTATCATTGCACAACTCATAGAAGAAAGCAACTCGCCATTATATAACTTAGCTTGCAACCAAGTACAACAGTCACAACTAGAGATGCATAATGTCGTGGTATTGCACGGCAGATGCTACTGGGGGTTGCTTACGTAGAGGGAGCAAGGCGACGTAGGAGAATCCGGGAGCGAGATTGGCACATGATGTACCCAGGTTCACGTCCCCTCGGTGGAGGATCGCTACGTCCTGCTATCAATCCAGTATATGATCATAGATTAGTTTACATGGGAGCCGTCGTAGGCGGAGGGAGAGACTAGATCTAATCTATTGTGGGAGAGGATGCCCCGTGGGGGTGCCCCTGGTGGCTTTATATATGCAGCCAGCTAGGGTTTACAAGTGCACTAATGGGCTTTGTATTGGAGTCGCCGTCTTGGGCCTCCAGTCGGCGCCACTCGTCTAGGTCCAGCATGCGCCAGTCGCCATATTGGGCGAGTCGACCCACTCTGGGCTTGGCTTCAGTCGGCTCGATCCAGCTGGCGAATCCGCTTCATGGGTATACCCCGATTGGTATTCCCCCAAGAGTAGTCCCCGAGCGCGTTGTCGATTAGACGCGGGCTTGAGGCAGGGCGTGGAGAGTCTTGACGATGGGTCGTGGTGAATCGGCGACGAGCTCCTGAACAGAGAAAAGAACCGTGAAGTGGGAGGTGGTCGGCGTGAACCAGTTGGTGATGACCAGTTGGCGAAAGACGCAGGGTGTTGGTGAAGCTGTCAGTTGCGGCGAGTCCCCAAACATGGAGTGTGCCGAGTCCCAGAGCGCGGCGAGTGGCGAGGTCGATCGTCCGGCGAGTGCCGAGTCCCCGAGCGCGCCGAGTGGCGAGGTTGGGCGACCGGCGAGTGGCTTTGTCTGTAGCGTGCCGAGTCCCCGAGCGCGTTGAGTACGCGAGGGCGAGTGTCCGCGGTGGCGAGTCCCCGAGCGTGTTGAGTACGCGAGGGCGAATGTCCTCGGCGGCGAGTCCCCGAGCGCGGAGAGTCCGCGGTGGCGAGTCCCCGAGCGTGTTGAGTACGCGAGGGAGAGTGTCCTCGGCGGCGAGTCCCCGAGCGCGGAGAGTACGCGAGGGAGAGTGTCCTCGGCGGCGAGTCCCCGAGCGCGGAGAGTACGCGAGTGGAGTCTCCGCGGTGGCGAGTCCCCCGAGCGTGTTGAGTATGCGAAGGCGTGTCCGCGGTGGAGAGTCCCCGAGCATGGAGAGTCCACGGTGGCGAGTCGACGAGGGCGAGACGCGGTCGCGGAACCACGCGTACATGCAGCATGCCTAGGAGTAGTCCCCGAGGCTCGAGTTGGCTTGCAGAGGCGACTTGAGGCTCATATTTTGAATATAGTAGTGGTTGTTGCCGAGCATGGCGACCGGCGAACGCCGAGTCCCCGAGCGCGGCGAGGGGCGAGGTCGAGTGACCGACGAGCACTGAGCCCTCGAGCGCGGCGAGTTGCGATGTCGAAGGACCGGCAAGCGCCGAGTCCCCGAGCGCGGCGAATGGCGAGGTCGAACGACCAGCGAGCGCCGAGTCCCCGAGCGCGGCGAATGGCGAGGTCGAATGACCGGCGAGCGCCGAGTCCCTGAGCGCGGCGAGCGGCGAGGCCGAGCGACCGGTGAGGGCCGAGTCCCCGAGCGCGGCGAGTGGCGAGGTCAAGCGACCGGCGAGCGTCGAGCCCCCGAGCGCGGCGAATGGCGAGGTCGAGCGATCGGCGAGCGCCGATTGCCCGAGCGCGACGAATGGCGAGGTCGAGCGACCAGCGAACGCCAAGTCCCCGAGTGCGGCGAGTGGCGAGGTCGAGCGACCGGCGAGCGCCGAGCCCCCAAGCGCGGCGAGTGGCAAGGTCGAGCGACCGGCGAGCACCGAGCCCCCGAGCGCGGCGAATGGCGAGGTCGAGCGACCGGCGAGCGCCAAGTCCCCGAGCGCGGTGAGTGGCGAGGCCGAACGACCAGCGAGCGCCGAGTCCCCGAGCGCGGCGAGTCCGCGATGATTGCGAGTCCGCGAGGGGAGAGTCCCCGAACGTGGCGAGTGGCGAGGTTGAGCGACCGGCGAGCGCCGAGTCCCCGAGCGCGGCGAGTCCGCGATGATTGCGAGTCCACGAGGGGAGAGTCCCCGAGTGTGGCGAGTCCGCAATGATAGCGAGTGCGCGAGGGGAGAGTCCCCGAACGTGGCGAGTCCGCGATGATGTTGATTGCGCTGTTTCTGTTAGCGAGTCTCTCGTCTTGGCCCGGGGGGCCAGTCGCATGGCGACTCCAAAGATGGCTCTCGGCTTGGCGTTCTTCCTGGACGATCCGAGGCTCGGTTTGCGAGTCCTCGTCCGCAGTACTTAGCCGTGCGAGTCGCACTGTCTAAGGTTGAGGAGGAGATGGTGCTGTTTGTGTAGCACTGCCATTTGTCTTGGCCCGGAAGGCCAGTCGAGCAAGGGGACTCCAATGATGGCTCTCGGTTAGCGTTTTTCGTGGACGATCCGAGGCTCGGTTTGCGAGTCCTCGTTCGCACTACTTGGCCATTGCGAGTCGCTCTTTCAAAGGTTGACAAAGGCGAATAGATTTTTCCCGGGGGGAAGAGAAGCCCAGTGGTGAGTCCATGCAGCGTGCATGCGACCCTCTCTGGCGACTCGGACGATGAAGGTCCCTTAGCAGGCGCGGCGTACACATTTGTCGTAGCGGACAGGGTCGCACGACGTTTAGCCGAAAAAAGTCGACGCGGCGGACACGGAGTCGATGCGGCGGACGGAGGTCGCGCTATGGCGAAGTCGACGCGGCGGACACGGGGTCGACGCGGCGGACGAAGGTCGCGCTATGGCGAAGTCGACGCGGCGGACACGGGGTCGACGCAGCGGACGAAGGTCGCGCTATGGCGAAGTCGACGCGGCGGACACGGGGTCGACGCGGCGGACGGAGGTCGCGCTATGACGAAGTCGACGCGGCGGACACGGGGTCGACGCGGCGGACGGAGGTCGCGCTATGGCGAAGTCGACGGCGGTAAAGCTGCGAGGACGAGGTCGCGATGGCGATCCCATGGCAGGCGAGTCCGCGCTGGGCGAGTCCCCGAGCCTAGCGAGTCCGTGCTAGGCGAGTCTCCAAACCTAGCGAGTCCGCGTTTAAGCGTGTCCACGTTTAGGCGAGTTCCGGAGCATGACGTATTCGTGTCAGGAGACTGCGCGACGATGGTCGCGAATCAGCCTTTTAGAGATAAGCGGCTCGAGTCAACATAGTCACAACGTCGGGCAATTGAAACCGACGCAAAATACAATCGACAGATCGCTCGTCTCCATGGACCAATTCTCCCCGATATGCACATGACAAATCACATATGAAAGATTAGTCTAATCTTAGTAAAATAATAAATTAATAGAATAATCAGTAAAAGAGATTTAGATTGAATAAAAGAAACTCATAGAATCGTAGCGAGAGTCTATGACACACACGTTTACAAGCGTGGCATGTGTCCGTGTCCGTGGAGAGTTTCCAACGTGGGGCGAGTACCGTGTCTGTTCCACGACTTTAGGCTGCAGCGTAATTCTCTGGATGCTTGCGTATGCCAAAGATTGGCAAACGGAAATAATAAAATATAAAATGTTAACATGACCTGATGGCTCGGATCCCTCAGTAATGATGCAATCCTGTATTTGATAGATTAATCCCTTTTGATGCATACGTGCAACATGTACGCGACATCAGATCAGAACAAGATAATAAACCGTCAGAGCAATAATTGAGACAGAGAATCGAAAGTGAAGAGAAAGTTATTTTGACATGGAACCGATCTGGTGTTTTCAGGGAGTGCTGCGTTGGGTGCCAACCCGATCAGCCTGAACCGCTTTCGGAATCAAGTCCTAAACAAAATAATTGATTGATGAAAATAATCAGAAGAGAGACGGGATTAGATTAAACTCAGCTGATCGATGGTACGAGCTCGTCACTCGCCACCAGCAGTGCGCCGACTCCATGTAGACGCATTTTTGACGAACGGCCATGGTGGCTGCGATATTTGATCTGTCCGATCTTCAATTTTGTCGATGGATAATTTGAGGGATCCCGCCCGGATCTTCACCCTCCAAGCATCGCTTGCCCCACGGTGGGTGCCAACTGTCGTGGTATTGCACGGCAGATGCTACTGGGGGTAGCTTACGTAGAGGGAGCAAGGCGACGTAGGAGAATCCGGGAGCGAGATTGGCACATGATGTACCCAGGTTCACGTCCCCTCGGTAGAGGATCGCTACGTCCTGCTATCAATCCAGTATATGATCATAGATTGGTTTACATGGGAGACGTCGTAGGCGGAGGGAGAGACTAGATCTAATCTATTGTGGGAGAGGATGCCCCGTGGGGGTGCCCCTGGTGGCTTTATATATGCAGCCAGCTAGGGTTTACAAGTGCACTAATGGGCTTTGTATTGGAGTCGCCGTCTTGGGCCTCCAGTCGGCGCCACTCGTCTGGGTCCAGCATGCGCCAGTCGCCATATTGGGCGAGTCGACCCACTCTGGGCTTGGCTTCAGTCGGCTCGATCCAGCTGGCGAATCCGCTTCATGGGTATACCCCGATTGGTATTCCCCCATCACATAAAGATAAATCATAATTGGAATTGGCAAACTTGTTCTTGGTCAGATAACACCTGACAAACAGTTTCACAAAAGATTTTTGTAGAAGTTTCAAAACAGGAGCACCCTTTGCTCAAAAAGGTTTTTCACAAGTGAAGGCAGTCAAAGTAATACTCAATAGATAAGAGTTTTGTGCAAACAAGGGAGATAAAGAACATGATTGAATAAATCACCATATGAATACTTGAAACACAACAACTCAAAAGCTTGCTGGAGATAGAGAGGAAGTAGGTTTACTGACTCAACTAGTAACTGGAAGAAAGGTCCCTTCTTAGAGCGTAGCAGGGATTACAAGTCATAAAGAGCTTCCAAAATATTATGGTACTTACTAGCTTTGAGCCCTCATTGCCCCTATCATAAGCATCTTTAGATGATTAAGGTTAAAGTGAACAAAGATGGAGTATATGCTTGACGAAATATAAGTTGGCAATCTCGTGTCCCTTGAATATGAGGGCCACTCCTCATGCATACTCAACTTTGGGTCCAGGTAAGTTCTTGTCATTGTAAGTATTTGCATATCATTGAGAACCGCCAACGGGGTACCCCTTGCACATGGTACATGAGCTTTCCCATAACCAAAATGACAAGGCAAGAAGACAATGAGCATCTCAGCAATCTTTTTATTTACTATGTGTATAACTTTTTATGAAGGATGCTTCATAGATGACTCACTATGGTGATGCTGCAAGTTTCCACCATGATTAAGCATGGCTTAGGCTAGCGGCCCAGGAGTTTCTCTAACACAGAATACAAACTCACGGGACTTACAAGTTCCCTCTTTATTTCACACTGTTGACATCCATAGACAAAAGAGCACGATATCAACTGTGTACAGAGTACAAGTGCAATGTTGAAAACGTTTCTCGTGATAGCACGGTTCTGCTAATTCCAACGTATAGATGCAAGCATATACAACTTCGATGTTCACAATGGTTCGAGTCTATTAGGGGCAAGGAAATAAAGTGTGCCATCAAGTTCGTGAGAGCCTTACTAACTAGTTTTCACATAATAGAATACTTTTTAATTTGAAAGGTAGATGAAGCTTGAGAATTTGCTAGGAATAGCAAAAGCTACTAGGTAGATATGGTGGACACAAGTGGCAAAAGTTTTGGGTTCAAAGGATTTTGGAAACATGAGAAGTATGCCTTCTCAAAACAGGTTTTTGGCTAGCAAGGCTGGGTAGCAAGCAAGAGAGTTGAAAGAAACAAGCAAACATACAAGTAATAAAGCCAAACATGCAATCTTCCTTGAAGACACAAAATAATCTTAAATAAAGAATACTAAGGTTATGAGCCAACAAGAAATAAAACAAATGATACCAAATACCTGTAAGCTTTTTCTTTCTTTCTTTTTATTTCAAATTAATGCCACTGACCAGAACTCGGTTTGCCAAAACCAATTTAGATCCACTTGATGATCCCAAAGTGATGCCAATACTAAACAACAAGATCCATCATATAATAGAGATTGCAAACTTAAAATAAGAAGTGCAAAACGTAAAAGATGAGACTTCTCATTAATATTCAATAAAGGCACTCACACCAATGGATACATAGATAATCAACTAAAGGAGAGATACTTCCACATGCAAACCAAACTATAATATAACCTCTCTACCACAGATGTGAATCCACTAAAAAGGTAAAATATGAAAGATAATGGTGGTGATACCGCGGCACTCACCCAAGCTTGGAACAAGCCAAGGGGATGCCAAACCTGATGACGAATTACTCCTTTGGTGGTGGTCTCTTGTCATCATCAAACTTCCAAGGCAATGGTTCCCCGTCCAAAAAGGATGTCTTTGTTTCTGTAATCCTGAAACTAGCAGCAGAGCTAATGCGATCAAATCTAGCTTCCTACTCACAATTTTGATTATGTATGTCCTAGAGCTGTGCTTGCAATTGATTGGTGGTTTGATGGAGTGAGAATATCTCTTCTCGGAGCTCAGCAACTTCTCCCTCATGCTTGGTGATGAGTTCTGAACTTATCTTGTGAATAACATCCACTTCGCGTTCTGCCATCTTCTTGTACCTGAAAACTTCTTGTTCCAATGCTTCCATCCTGTCTTCCAGGTTGCCTTCTCTTTTAGGGCCTTGAAATTCTTTCATCTGTACCTTCCCCTCTTTGAGGATCAACTCTTTGGGGTGAATCCTCAACTCATACATGTACGGGTTGAGGACATCCACAGAGGAATCCTCCGTGGGTGATCCAGAGGAAGACACAGAGGCTCCAAATCTGAGAATTTTCCTCACAGAAACAGATCGAAAACGAAAACACGATGAGAACACGATGCAAGAACCTCGGGGAACCTAGGGGGTTATATATTACGTATATTCAATGCATAAGGAAAGTTTTGACACACAAATGAAGTGGAGACGAAGTTCGAGGGTGGAAAACCCCCTCCAGGCGCGGCCAGGCTAGGCCCGCGCCTAGGGTGGGTTTTTCCACCCTGGGCTCCGTTTCCTCTTCAGTTTCGTCTCGTAACTTCCCTTATGTATTAAAAACATCAAAAATATAAAAAGATTGGTGTTTCGCTAACCTTCTGTTTTCACCACTTTTAGCTATTCAAAGACGAACTTTGCAGTTTCTGGTGTTTGGTTCTTGATAAATTCTGCTGGAGTCAACATTTGAATGACATCCACTTCTTCATTGTAAGAATCTCCAGAAATATAATGTTTTAGTCTTTGACCATTAACCACCTGTGTTGTGTCATCCTTCAGAGAAGAGATTTTGATGGCACCTGAACGGTACACTTGATAACAAAAGGTCCTTCCCATTTGGAGAGTAGTTTCCCTGCAAAAAATCTGAGACGAGACCTATACAAAAGAACTTTCTCACCAACATGGAACTCCCTTTTGAGAATTCTCCTATCATGCCATCTTTTTACTTTTTCCTTAAAGAGCCTAGCAGTTTCGTAAGCTTTCCCTCTCCACTCATCTAGATTACTTAAATCGAGTAGTCTCTTCTCACCAGCAAGTCTAAAATCTCTATTCAACTCTTCCACTGCCCAATAAGATTTGTGTTCTAATTCTAAAGGCAAGTGGCAAGCTTTCCCATAGACCATTTTGTAAGGAGACGTCCCCATAGGATTTTTATAAGCAGTTCTATAAGCCCACAAAGCGTCATTCAACTTTTTAGCCCAATTTTTTCTAGACCTATTGACAGTCTTCTGCAAGATAGATTTAATTTCCCTATTGGAAAGTACTTGCCCACTAGTTTGGGGGTGATGAGCTGAAGCTATTATGTGGTTTACATCATACTTAGCGAGAGTTTTTCTAAAACCCCCATGAATAAAATGGGAGCCTCCATCGGTCATGAGATATCTAGGTACACCGAACCTAGGAAAAATGACATCTTTGAGCATTTTCAAAGAGGTTTTACCATCAGCACTGCTCGTAGGTATGGCTTCTACCCACTTTGTAACATAGTCAACAGCAACAAGAATATGAGTATACCCTTTTGAAGGAGGAAAATGCCCCATAAAGTCGAATCCCCAACAACCAAAAGGTTCAATAACAAGAGAATAATTCATAGGCATTTCATTGCGTCTAGAGATGTTATCTACTCGTTGGCATTCATCACAGGATAAGATAAACTTCCTTGCATCTTTAAAAAGAGTAGGCCAATAAAATACAGATTATAAAACCTTCTGTGTAGTCCTATCCCCAGCATGATTTCCTCCATAAGCACTGCCATGACATTTTCTCAATATCTCTTGTTGTTCAAATTCTGGAACACATCTTCTCATAATGCCATCTACTCCTTCCTTATATAGGTGTGGGTCATCCCAAAAGTAATGCCTTATATCATAGAAGAATTTCCTTCTTTGTTGGGCTATAAAGGTTGGAGGCAAATACTTGGAAAAAATAAAGTTAGCATAATCAGCATACCAAGGATTCTCATGTGGACTTACCCTTATTGCAGCTAACTGCTCATTTGGAAAATTATCATTAACAGGCAAAGGGTCAAAAGAAATGTTTTCCAAACGAGATAAATTATTAGCAACAGGATTATCAGCACCTTTCCTATCCACAATATGCAGATCAAACTCTTTCAAAAGCAACACCCACCTTATAGGCCTAGGCTTAGCGTCCTTGTTTGTCATAAGGTACTTAATATCTGCATGGTCAGTATGAATAGTAACTTTAGAATCAACAATATAAGGTCTAAACTTATCAAAATCAAAGATTACAGCTAAGAACTCTTTTTCAGTAGTAGCATAATTCTTTTGAGCAGCATCTAGAGTCTTGCTAGCATAATGAATAACATTCATCTTCTTGTCAACACATTTTCCAAGGACAGCACCCACAGCAAAGTCACTAGCATCACACATGATTTCAAAAGATAAACTCCAATCAGGTGGTTGGACTATAGGAGCAGTTGTTAAATCTTTCTTCAAAGTTTCAAAAGCTTCCTTACAATCATCATCAAAAACAAAAGGTACATCTTTTTGAAGAATATTAGTAAGGGGCTTTGAAATTTTGGATAAATCTTTAATAAATCTCCTATAGAAACCAGCATGACCAAGGATACTACGAATACCTTTGATATCCCTAGGACAAGGCATCTTCTCAATTGCTTCAATTTTGGCTCTGTCAACTTCAATACCTCTTTCAGAGATCTTATGTCCAAGAACAATTCCTTCATTAACCATGAAATGACATTTCTCCCAGTTAAGAACAAGGTTTGTATCTTCACATCTCTACAAAACTTTATCATGGTTATGCAAAAAGTTATCAAAAGAAGTTCCATAGGCGGAAAAATCGTCCATGAAAACCTCCACAATTTCTTCACAAAAACCATGAAATATAGCAGACATACACCTCTGAAAGGTAGCAGGAGCATTACATAAACCAAAAGGCATATGCTTATAAGCATAAGTACCATAAGGACAAGTGAAAGTGGTTTTCTCCTGCTCTTGTGCTTTCACGGCGATTTGAGAAAACCCAGAATAACCATCAAGAAAGCAAAAGTTAGTCTTTTTGGGCATTTCATTAATGAAGGGCAAAGGATAATGATCTTTCTTAGTAACTTTATTAATCTTTCTAAAATAAATGCACATTCTATACCCAACCACTACTCTCTGGGGTATAAGCTCATTATCCTCATTAGGCACAACAGTAATTCCCCCTTTCTTGGAAACACAATGAACATGGCTAACCCATTGACTATCAGCAATAGGATAAATAATACCACCATCAAGGAGTTTTAATACCTCATTTCTTACCACTTCCTTCATTTTAGGATTTAGACGGCGCTGGTGCTCAACAACTGGTTTTGCATCAGGCTCAATATTAATAGCATGCTGACATATAGTGGGAGAAATTCCTTTTAAATCATCAAGAGTATAACTCATAGCTCCTCGGTGCTTCTTCAATACCTCCAATAGCCTTTCTTCTTCCTTCCCTGAAAGTTTAGAACTAATAATAACAGGATATATCTTCTTATCATCAAGATAAACATATTTAAGATCATCAGGTAAAGGTTTTAATTCGAAAACAGGATCCCCTTTGGGTGGTAGTGTGGTACCCAAATCTTCCACAGGTAAATTATGCTTAAGTAACTCAGGCTGACGACGGAAAACCTCATCAATCTCATCTCTTTCCTTCATAAAGGCATCACCTTCATGATCTTCCATGAACTGCTGCAAAGCATTGTTAGGAGCAAGAGAAATAGCAGACAATTGTTCAACCTTGAAATCCACATGAGGTAATTCATTTTCATAAGGGTTTTTGGAAAATTTGGAAAAATTAAACTCATAAGATTCTCCAGCAAACTTACTCAAAAATTTCCTTCCTACAATCTATGATGGCCCCACAAGTATTAATGAAGGGTCTACCAAATATGATAGGATAGGTTTTACTAGCTTCTTTACCAAGTACTAGCAAATCAGCAGGATATTTAATCTTATCACAAATGACCTCCACATCCCTTACAATACCAATGGGGCAAAATTGCTCTCTATTGGCAAGGTGAATAACCACATCAATGTCTTCAAGCTCACAAGGACCAATCTCATGCATAATTTCCCTGTAAAGCTTATAAGGAATAACACTAGAACTAGCACCAATATCACATAAACCATAGTAGCAATGATCACCAATTTTAATAGAGAGCACAAGAACACTAGCTTTTCTAGCCTTACTAGGATGAGAGATAATATTAGAAGCGTCTTCACAGAAGACAATATACTCATCCTCTATATTTCTAGTAACAAGATCTTTCACAATAGCTACCACAGGCTCAATATCAGTAAGCTCATCGGAACCTACGGTTTTATTTGCGCTTTTACTAACCACATTAGCCAAAATAGAGTGCTCCCTTACCTTGGAGGGAAAATGGATCTTCTCAACATAAGGTTCAGGCAAAATAGGATCAACCGTACAAACGTCTACACTGGCAGGAACGTCGGTAACAATGTCTTTATAAGGAGCATGGTACTTGTCCCACTCTTTCTTGGGAATCGCAATATAAGAGCCAAAAGCATTAAAACATTCCGCAAGAACTTGAGGATCAAGGCCAAACTTATTGCTAATATCACGGAAGTTATTAGTTCCCATAAAAGATTTAATGCACTCATAATCATAGTTTATAACTGACTTTGTTCATTTGTCATTCTCCCAAGCCTCGGTATTATCTTGAATACGGTCTAAAAGATCCCATTTAGCTTCTTATTTCATACTTGTGAATGATCCAGCGCACGAAGCATCTAATAAACCTTTATCATGAAGAGAAAGCCTAGCATAAAAGTTGTTGAGAATAATATTGTTAGGGAGTTCATGAATAGGACATTTAAGCATTAGCAGCTTCAATCTCCCCCAAGCTTGAGCTGTACTTTCTCCATCAAGAGGCCAAAATTTATTTATAAGACTTCTATCCTTTTGGATTTCACTAGGAGAATAAAATTTAGAGTAAAAGAGAGATGCCATCTCCTCCCATTCCATGGATTGTCCATTCTTTAGCAGCTTATACCATGCCTCAGCTCTCCCTTTCAAGGATATGGAGAGTAACTTCTTCTTCACCTGTTCAGTTGTGATACCTGCACACTTAAACAACCCGCATAATTCATGGATATAAAGCAAGTGATCACCAGGATGGACAGTTCCATCCCCAAAATAATAATTATCCATGACACGATTAACAATACTCATAGGTATCTTAAAAGGATCTATCTCAATAGGTGGTGGTTCATCTACTCCCATAGAAGTGGTAGTAGTTTTCCCAAACAGAAAACCAAGTGGGTTATTCATATTGGAAACAAAGTAACAATCAGTAACAAAAGCAATACTCACAGTAAAAGTTTCCCTTACCAGTTCCACTCTTCAATAGCGCTTCACTCCCTGGCAATGGCGCCAGAAAATAGTCTTGATGACCCACAAGTATAGGGGGTGTATCGTATTACTTTAGATAAATAGGAGTGTCGATCCCAACGAGGAGCAGAAGGTGTTGAACAGTGGTATGGAGCAGGAAATCCCTGTGAATACTTAGCAAACAGATTTTTAGTGGTTTTCTGACAAGGTAACAAAACAAGGAGCAAGTAACAAGAGTAAATAACAAACGGAGCAAGTGGATCAATCCTTTCTTAGCAAAGGAAAAGCCGGTGGAAATACTTATAAGGACCAAACGTTCTCGAGGACACATGGGAATTCTATCAAGTGCTTTCGCTGCAAATAGCTGAGTACTCTCCTTTGGTGTTTGTAAGTGTTGTGTGGGTGAACCTCTGCTAACATACTGCCCTTCCTAGGACTAATACATACTTATGATTAAACCCCCTGCAAACATCCGTAACTACATGAAAGTAATTAAGATATAAATCTAACCACAGCCTTAAACTCTGAGATTCTACGCTCTCTTGTGCAAAGGTGTCCTAACGGGGGTTCAGGTTTCTGTCACTCCGGCAACCCCACAATTAGTAGCCAAATACACAATGCATTTCCCTAGGCCCATAAATGGTGAAGTGTCATGTAGTTGACGTTCACATGACACCACTAGAAGAATAGCACCACAACTTAAATACTAAACCATTGAATAATATCTCAACACAAATCCACTACTAACAACATGACTTCTCACATGTACTCAAGAACTAAACGAGATAACAAGACATCGTATGGATCAAGATCAGAGATGATATGGTAATGGATAACAATCTAAACATAAACAATAATCCAATGGTTCCACTCACGAGCATCAACTACAATAATAATTACACCGAGAAAGTTTCCCCTAATGAACTAAGCAATATCCAACACAATTGTTACAGCGGGACGGAGTGGTGATGATGGTGCTGGTGGATATGATGGTGTGGATGATGATGATGACGATCCCGATGAAGCCTAGCTTGATGATGGTGTTGATGGCGACGGTCTCCCCTCTCCGGGAAGGAATTCCCTCGGCAGAAAACTGACTGCCGGAGAGATCTTTCTCTCTCGGTGTTTTCCGCCCCCGAGAGGCGGCGGAAGTCTATCTGTGGTCGCTCCTCTGGTGTTAGGGTTCCGTAGGGAAGATATAGGCGAAGGGGCGGAGTCGGAGGCCGAGCAGGTGGGCCAAACCGACCCTAGGCGCGGGGTCAGGTGGGCCTGCACCTAGGGGGTGGGCCCCCTGAGGCCCCCCTTCGCTCCTCTTTCTGGCTTCCTTCGTCTTCTGGTAAAATAATATGTTTCCATATTTTTCTGATCTTCGCAAAATTGCACAGAAACGTCTTATTTTCCATCAGAATCCAGACTCCGGCAGTCCATCCTTCAAGAATCATCCAACATGCATAAACGGGTGAAAAGCCATAAGTAATGCCTCATAATAAGACAAATATCGATGAATAAAGATAAATTATGATATAGAATGGTGATGTAAATTGGGCGTATCAAACGTGTCCTCAAAAATCCATAGTAGCACCAAAACGACAATTCTAGCATGCATGTCGTGCATGCATCCATCTTTGGATCTGCTGTGTTTGCTTTGAGATTAGCATTTCACATAAATCTTTGCATGTACATACCCCACACTAGTACTCTCTCTTTAATTTTTTAGTAAATGGATTTAATTTTGGTAGTGAATTTAAAAGAGCCATATATATTGAAATATATACCAGATTAAAATATTTTTGAATATGTGTATTTATTTTGATGAGATCATTTAAACAAGCCTAAAAAGGGGTTGTTTTGGCAAAATTCAAAATTTGAATTCTGAAACACATTCAAACATGATGGTAAACAATAAAACAAGATACAAAATAATTGTGTTTCAGAAATAAACTTTAAGATAATTGGTAAACATTTTTTAACTATGATCAGCCAAATTTGAAATAGGGTGAAACATATTGTTTTAGAGAAATTTTTCACTAAGTTTCACCAAGTTTTACTAAGTTCCAAAAGTCAATTTTCAAAAATAATCAAAAAATATTCGATATTGGTCTTATTTTGAAGCTCTCTTCACTACAAACTAAAATATTCAAACGATTCATAAATTAAACTTAAGATTCAATAGATATATAAGTTTTTAGTAGTAAAACTAAATGTACTAGAGTGGAAGGAGAGAGAATTCACTACACACATCTTAGAAAGGTCGAAAAGAGAGGTGGGCCATGCTCGTGATCTACCGTGCACGGTAGAGATGCATTTCTCCTAGGAGCACACACAAACATAAAAGCATCTCCACTCGCCTACCCAGGAGGCCGATCCGGACGCCGAAATTACGTTCGGACGCCAAAAATCGGCCCAGTCGCGTACCCAGGGACCTCTTTTCGGCCGGATTTGGGCCAACTTTGGTCCGGACGGACTACCTAGGCCGAACCCAGGATCCCGGGTACGCCCTGGGGAGGCCGGACGCAGTGAATTGGCCGAGTGGACCAGCCTGTCAGCGACAGAAGCCGAGTCGCCGCCATCCTTCCCGCCGTTTTCCTTTTCCCGCCCTCGCCGCTACACCCCTCCCACTATTCTTCTGGCATATAAAAGGCGTACATCTCGCCGTCTCTCTCACATCACCACAACTCCGGCGAACTTCGGACGTTCGCACCTTTATTCCTCCTCAACTCCGCCGAGAAGCCATGGCCGAGGGCCGACGCACGATACCGCCGTGGGAAGCCCGGCTCCTCCGTGACGCGCGCTATACGGCGCGCCGGACACTCGTCTCCCCTTAGGCTGGCAACTCAGCGCCGACGGGATTCCTGTTCTGCCGGTGCCGGCCGAAGAGGACCTCGCCGGAGAGATCTAGGTGGCTATCGCCGACATGCAAGACCCGGATCTCGCCGAGGATCCTGGCAACCTGGTCTTTCGGAGGCAGTTCTTCGCCGACAGGCGCCTCGAAGAACTCGCCTGACACGACGGACCGCCGGGCTCGCCGCCGCCGCATCACAATGTGGCTTTCCGCCGCCGCTGGTGGAGCGTTCCAGGGCGAACTCTCGCCGGCGTCATGGAGCACATCCAGGCCGGCAACAACCCCCGCCTCGGCCTGTAGTTGCGGCGTCCGGCGTCGACCACGACGGCGGCGTCCTTTTCCTAGTTATTAAATTCGGCCTGTAATATGTAATATATGCGCCCTTGTCCTACTTAATGAAATCCGCCTATATTTGCCTATATTTTATCGAGTTTAACTGAATTTTGCCGAACCTGGGACTCGGTCTAGGTATGCGAGTGGGAAGCTCGGTGGACCCAGACCGAAAACGCGTTCCGTTCGGCCAAAAAAAGTCCGGTTTTCGGCCTGGATTCGTCCAACGAGTGGAGATGCTCTAAGTTGCCATGCTATTTTTTATTTTTTTATGACATTTTTGTTTTTTTTAGATTTTTCTTTGAATTTCGCCACACCGTCGTATGCTAATCATGCGGAGCAGGGGGCGCCGCACGTTTGCGCGCTAGGAGAGTCCAATCTAACTAGCTTCAAAATGCTATCTGGCTAGCAAGCTCTAGACATCTACTCCCTCCGTTTTAAATTATACTTTACAAAGCTAAAACATCTTAAAGTCTAGATATATTTGCTGTATTAAAACTAAAACATTTTATAATTTAAAACGAAAAGAGTACAGATACAGCAGGTATGACAGCCGCAATGTCAATCACGACGGTTGCAATGACGGCTTCACTTCTTTCGTGGACAAGCATGAGAAAACCTAGATGCCCCGCGTCCGCGGTGAATTCGAGGTCGTCGGTCGTCGATCGTACTACTCCTATGTATATAAGTGGGCTGATACAAATCTATCTGTCTACCAAGCTCTAGACCTCTACTAGTACATACAGATATATATGGCAGCCGCAATGTCAGTGACGACAGTTGCGATGGCGGCTTCACTATTTTCTTTACTTCTTCTTCCTCTGCTTGCTCCGGCGCCTGTCTCATCGGCACCGTATGCCAAAGAGGTCCGTTCAATCATCAAGGAATCTACGAAGGATTACATGGAACAGAAGGCGCAGCAAGGCATTACGAACCTCTCCGGCCAGCAGAAGGGCAGCGCGGCGGCAGACGGCTTTGGCGCGTTACTCCTCGACATCTCCATCGGGACCACGCCGCAGACCCTATACGGCCGTCGCCATGGACATCACCGACGATCTCCTCTGGGCGCAGTGCGAACCCTGCCCCTCGTGCACCAGGTCCACGTCGCCGGAGGAACGCACCTTCCTGCCCAAGAACTCCGACTCCTTCCGCGAGGTCGGCTGCGCCTCCGAGACATGCCAGCGTGCGATCCCCGGCGGGGAGCACCACTGCGCCGGAGGAGGCCGCGACCGCTGCACGTACTCAGACACGTTCGGTGGTTCCAGCACGTCTGGCTTCCTCGCCACCGACACGTTCAGCTTCGGCACCGCGGCCGTCCCCGGCATGGTGTTCGGCTGCAGCGGCGACATCAGGGTGACGACCATGGTCGGCGGCGCCTCTGGCTTTGCCGGCTTCAGCAGGGCCCCCCTCTCTCTCGTGTCGCAGCTCAACATATCCCGCTTCAGCTACTTCATCGCGCCTCACGAGGACGCTGACGGCAAGAGCTATGTCAGCTGGAGCACGGGGCCCGCCGACGACCATGAGTTCGCCGCGGGGCAGACGTTGACGGGGCGCAGACGCAGCAGCACGCCACTGCTGGCGGCCACAGAGAAGCAGGACCCTTACTTGTACTACGTCAAGCTCACCGGTGTGCGGCTCGACTGCCAGCTCCTGACCGCCATCCCGAAGGCGACCTTCGACGTCCGGGCGGATGGCTCCGGCGGGGTGGTCCTCAGCACCACCCTGCCCGTCACGTATCTGCAGGAAGCAGCGTACAGGGTCTTGAGGCAAGAGCTCCTGAGCAGAGTGCGGTCGAAGGGCGTCGTTCCGTTGGACGGCACCGCCGGCGACGATCTGTGCTTCCTCGCGCACGACCTTGCCAAAGCCAAGGTCCCCGTGCTCTCGCTGGTGTTCGACGGCGCCGACGCGGCCATGGAGTTGATGGTAGACAACTACTTCTACACCTTCACGGGCGGGAAGCTGACGTGCCTCTCCATACTGCCGTCGACCCGCGGCACGGCTCTGGGTAGCTTGCTGCAGGCAGGCAGGACCATGACCTACGACATCCATGGTGGGCAGCTCATGTTCCAGACGGCGGGGGCAGGTGCTCCGGCGCCGGAGCGGGTAAGGGCAAGTTTAACGCGAGAGCTAACAAGCGACGCTAGGACCAGATTCCTGGCCGTTAGGCCCAAATCCCTCCCGATCCCAAGATTCCTGGCAGCGTCGACGCCAGACTAAACGTCAGGCGCTAGGACCCCTTTTTATCCATCGGAGGCTGTTTTATTAGCGATAGCTAGCAACTCGTATTAGCGCTGGCCGTTGGAGGACTGAGCCGCTTAGTCGGTAGAACAACTTTGAGGATTTTTTCTAATTTGGTTAAGCGTCTAACTAAGCGATCCCCATAGTACATGCCCTAATGCTCGTGCTAATGGTCACTCTTCTTGTGTGGGTGCTCACACCCCAAAGTCTCATCTGACCATAGCTTGCACGGGATCTACGCCGTCCTGTTCTGTTTGAGATTCATGCGTGAACCTGCCAACGCTGCGGTGTTGCTACCTACTGCTCCCTCGGTTACAAAATAATTACTGTACAACTTTTGCCTACTTTGTCCTCCGCTCCAGATTAATTTGCTCAGATTTGTCCAGATATATCTAGTTATTTTTTAGTGCTAGATACATCCAAACCTAGATAAACTTAAGTTAATTTGTTCGAATTGGATGGAGTAAGTCAAAGTTCTTTGACCAGAATTTAAACAAAAATGTCAATATTATAACGTGCAAACTGTGTGGCATAGAAATATGCTGTATAATGAATGCAATAAAAATAAATTGATGTTCCAAATGTTCATACTCCCTCTGTCCTAAAATACTTTACTTGAGTTTGTCTATACTTGCATGTATCTGAACACTAGAAAGTGTTTAGATACATAGAAATGTAGATAAAGTAAAACCAATTATTTTTAGACAAAAAAGTGTATATTTTTATAAACTTGGTCAAACTAAAGATAGTTTGACTTAGAACAATACTAAAACTTTAATTATTTTGGAACGGTTGAAATAATTTTATACTACTCCCTCTGATCCAAATTAATTGACCCAAATAATTGACTTTGATTTATCTGATTCGGATGTGTCTTAATTTGGATCGGAGGGAGTACTTTATTACCTTTTTCACACACATGATGCATTTTTAATTTTCATATCAATATATGGAAGGAGCGAATAACATAAAACCACCTCATCTGAGGGACGAATTCACCAAAAAATTCAAAACTTTTCAGATTTTAGCGTAAAACCACCAATCCATGTTGACGGTATTCCTGACAAGTCAGGGGGACGACGAGTGACTAAACAACCATTAACTACCCTGCCGGAATATAATCGCTTGTCATTTCTTTCTCCCGCTCTCACTCTCTTTCTCCCGATGGTCACGTGTGCCCACCGATACGTCGTTCCGTCGATGACGTGCTTCCCGACATGGTTAGCTAGAACGAAAACGAGTTGCAACTAGGACTTGCGGCGATACCGAGGCAGGGGCAACTGAAATGAAAAAAAGCCTCTCTTTTTTTGAGAAAAAAAATGAAAAAAGCCTCTTTACTTCTCATCTTTGTTGTATCTACCAATTGAAATAATGGTTTTAATTTAGTACTCCCTCCGACCCATATTAGTTGATTTAGATTTGTTAAAATTTGGATAAACCTATATACTAAATAGTGTCTAAATTCATCCAAATCTAAATTTGAGTCAATTAATATGGTTCGGAGGAAGTATTAAATTTGCGACACTTATTATGGATCGGATTAGTATACTACCTTCATTCCGGTTTATAAAGCAAATACGTATTTTAAAAAATAGTTTGACCGCAAATTTTGTTAACAAAATACAAACTATATTTAATAAAAATTATATCATTAGATTTATATTCTTTTTTTTGCGAATAAAATATAAACATTAGATTTATATTCAAAATACGTTTCCAATGATATATTTTTTGTAACATATGATTCATATATTGTTAACCAAATTTGCGGTGAAACTATTTTTTAAAATTACGTATTTGTTTTATAAACTGGAACGAAGATAGTATTTCCTATATGAGTCGTAATAACATTGTGAGTGGCTTTTGCTGCTAGGCAAGGTGAATCAATGTTCAATACTGTAGCGAACCGGTTTAAGAGGACCTTTGCATCGCTTTGAAGTTTGAACCAAATGCATAGACGCTCTATGTGTTCAGGACTCAGAAGTTCGTAGTTTTTTTCCTTTGCCGCAGACCAAATAGTCTCGTAGAGATGCAAAATGAAATGGACCGATTTTTTTTATTCTAATTAAATGGACCGAATGAGTGGCATGTAAACTTGGAATGGTTAATTGGGCCTTCCAAGTGGACCAGGCCCCTCAAAAATATAGCATGAACATATGCATTTATCACATTTAAGCATTAGCAGCTTCAATCTCCCCCAAGCTTGAGCTGTACTTTCTCCATCAAGAGGCCAAAATTTATTTATAAGACTTCTATCCTTTTGGATTTCACTAGGAGAATAAAATTTAGAGTAAAAGAGAGATGCCATCTCCTCCCATTCCATGGATTGTCCATTCTTTAGCAGCTTATACCATGCCTCAGCTCTCCCTTTCAAGGATATGGAGAGTAACTTCTTCTTCACCTGTTCAGTTGTGATACCTGCACACTTAAACAACCCGCATAATTCATGGATATAAAGCAAGTGATCACCAGGATGGACAGTTCCATCCCCAAAATAATAATTATCCATGACACGATTAACAATACTCATAGGTATCTTAAAAGGATCTATCTCAATAGGTGGTGGTTCATCTACTCCCATAGAAGTGGTAGTAGTTTTCCCAAACAGAAAACCAAGTGGGTTATTCATATTGGAAACAAAGTAACAATCAGTAACAAAAGCAATACTCACAGTAAAAGTTTCCCTTACCAGTTCCACTCTTCAATAGCGCTTCACTCCCTGGCAATGGCGCCAGAAAATAGTCTTGATGACCCACAAGTATAGGGGGTGTATCGTATTACTTTAGATAAATAGGAGTGTCGATCCCAACGAGGAGCAGAAGGTGTTGAACAGTGGTATGGAGCAGAAAATCCCTGTGAATACTTAGCAAACAGATTTTTAGTGGTTTTCTGACAAGGTAACAAAACAAGGAGCAAGTAACAAGAGTAAATAACAAACGGAGCAAGTGGATCAATCCTTTCTTAGCAAAGGAAAAGCCGGTGGAAATACTTATAAGGACCAAACGTTCTCGAGGACACATGGGAATTCTATCAAGTGCTTTCGCTGCAAATAGCTGAGTACTCTCCTTTGGTGTTTGTAAGTGTTGTGTGGGTGAACCTCTGCTAACATACTGCCCTTCCTAGGACTAATACATACTTATGATTAAACCCCCTGCAAACATCCGTAACTACATGAAAATAATTAAGATATAAATCTAACCACAGCCTTAAACTCTGAGATTCTACGCTCTCTTGTGCAAAGGTGTCCTAACGGGGGTTCAGGTTTCTGTCACTCCGGCAACCCCACAATTAGTAGCCAAATACACAATGCATTTCCCTAGGCCCATAAATGGTGAAGTGTCATGTAGTTGACGTTCACATGACACCACTAGAAGAATAGCACCACAACTTAAATACTAAACCATTGAATAATATCTCAACACAAATCCACTACTAACAACATGACTTCTCACATGTACTCAAGAACTAAACGAGATAACAAGACATCGTATGGATCAAGATCAGAGATGATATGGTAATGGATAACAATCTAAACATAAACAATAATCCAATGGTTCCACTCACGAGCATCAACTACAATAATAATTACACCGAGAAAGTTTCCCCTAATGAACTAAGCAATATCCAACACAATTGTTACAGCGGGACGGAGTGGTGATGATGGTGCTGGTGGATATGATGGTGTGGATGATGATGATGACGATCCCGATGAAGCCTAGCTTGATGATGGTGTTGATGGCGACGGTCTCCCCTCTCCGGGAAGGAATTCCCTCGGCAGAAAACTGACTGCCGGAGAGATCTTTCTCTCTCGGTGTTTTCCGCCCCCGAGAGGCGGCGGAAGTCTATCTGTGGTCGCTCCTCTGGTGTTAGGGTTCCGTAGGGAAGATATAGGCGAAGGGGCGGAGTCGGAGGCCGAGCAGGTGGGCCAAACCGACCCTAGGCGCGGGGTCAGGTGGGCCTGCACCTAGGGGGTGGGCCCCCTGAGGCCCCCCTTCGCTCCTCTTTCTGGCTTCCTTCGTCTTCTGGTAAAATAATATGTTTCCATATTTTTCTGATCTTCGCAAAATTGCACAGAAACGTCTTATTTTCCATCAGAATCCAGACTCCGGCAGTCCATCCTTCAAGAATCATCCAACATGCATAAACGGGTGAAAAGCCATAAGTAATGCCTCATAATAAGACAAATATCGATGAATAAAGATAAATTATGATATAGAATGGTGATGTAAATTGGGCGTATCAAACGTGTCCTCAAAAATCCATAGTAGCACCAAAACGACAATTCTAGCATGCATGTCGTGCATGCATCCATCTTTGGATCTGCTGTGTTTGCTTTGAGATTAGCATTTCACATAAATCTTTGCATGTACATACCCCACACTAGTACTCTCTCTTTAATTTTTTAGTAAATGGATTTAATTTTGGTAGTGAATTTAAAAGAGCCATATATATTGAAATATATACCAGATTAAAATATTTTTGAATATGTGTATTTATTTTGATGAGATCATTTAAACAAGCCTAAAAAGGGGTTGTTTTGGCAAAATTCAAAATTTGAATTCTGAAACACATTCAAACATGATGGTAAACAATAAAACAAGATACAAAATAATTGTGTTTCAGAAATAAACTTTAAGATAATTGGTAAACATTTTTTAACTATGATCAGCCAAATTTGAAATAGGGTGAAACATATTGTTTTAGAGAAATTTTTCACTAAGTTTCACCAAGTTTTACTAAGTTCCAAAAGTCAATTTTCAAAAATAATCAAAAAATATTCGATATTGGTCTTATTTTGAAGCTCTCTTCACTACAAACTAAAATATTCAAACGATTCATAAATTAAACTTAAGATTCAATAGATATATAAGTTTTTAGTAGTAAAACTAAATGTACTAGAGTGGAAGGAGAGAGAATTCACTACACACATCTTAGAAAGGTCGAAAAGAGAGGTGGGCCATGCTCGTGATCTACCGTGCACGGTAGAGATGCATTTCTCCTAGGAGCACACACAAACATAAAAGCATCTCCACTCGCCTACCCAGGAGGCCGATCCGGACGCCGAAATTACGTTCGGACGCCAAAAATCGGCCCAGTCGCGTACCCAGGGACCTCTTTTCGGCCGGATTTGGGCCAACTTTGGTCCGGACTACCTAGGCCGAACCCAGGATCCCGGGTACGCCCTGGGGAGGCCGGACGCAGTGAATTGGCCGAGTGGACCAGCCTGTCAGCGACAGAAGCCGAGTCGCCGCCATCCTTCCCGCCGTTTTCCTTTTCCCGCCCTCGCCGCTACACCCCTCCCACTATTCTTCTGGCATATAAAAGGCGTACATCTCGCCGTCTCTCTCACATCACCACAACTCCGGCGAACTTCGGACGTTCGCACCTTTATTCCTCCTCAACTCCGCCGAGAAGCCATGGCCGAGGGCCGACGCACGATACCGCCGTGGGAAGCCCGGCTCCTCCGTGACGCGCGCTATACGGCGCGCCGGACACTCGTCTCCCCTTAGGCTGGCAACTCAGCGCCGACGGGATTCCTGTTCTGCCGGTGCCGGCCGAAGAGGACCTCGCCGGAGAGATCTAGGTGGCTATCGCCGACATGCAAGACCCGGATCTCGCCGAGGATCCTGGCAACCTGGTCTTTCGGAGGCAGTTCTTCGCCGACAGGCGCCTCGAAGAACTCGCCTGACACGACGGACCGCCGGGCTCGCCGCCGCCGCATCACAATGTGGCTTTCCGCCGCCGCTGGTGGAGCGTTCCAGGGCGAACTCTCGCCGGCGTCATGGAGCACATCCAGGCCGGCAACAACCCCCGCCTCGGCCTGTAGTTGCGGCGTCCGGCGTCGACCACGACGGCGGCGTCCTTTTCCTAGTTATTAAATTCGGCCTGTAATATGTAATATATGCGCCCTTGTCCTACTTAATGAAATCCGCCTATATTTGCCTATATTTTATCGAGTTTAACTGAATTTTGCCGAACCTGGGACTCGGTCTAGGTATGCGAGTGGGAAGCTCGGTGGACCCAGACCGAAAACGCGTTCCGTTCGGCCAAAAAAAGTCCGGTTTTCGGCCTAGATTCGTCCAACGAGTGGAGATGCTCTAAGTTGCCATGCTATTTTTTATTTTTTTATGACATTTTTGTTTTTTTTAGATTTTTCTTTGAATTTCGCCACACCGTCGTATGCTAATCATGCGGAGCAGGGGGCGCCGCACGTTTGCGCGCTAGGAGAGTCCAATCTAACTAGCTTCAAAATGCTATCTGGCTAGCAAGCTCTAGACATCTACTCCCTCCGTTTTAAATTATACTTTACAAAGCTAAAACATCTTAAAGTCTAGATATATTTGCTGTATTAAAACTAAAACATTTTATAATTTAAAACGAAAAGAGTACAGATACAGCAGGTATGACAGCCGCAATGTCAATCACGACGGTTGCAATGACGGCTTCACTTCTTTCGTGGACAAGCATGAGAAAACCTAGATGCCCCGCGTCCGCGGTGAATTCGAGGTCGTCGGTCGTCGATCGTACTACTCCTATGTATATAAGTGGGCTGATACAAATCTATCTGTCTACCAAGCTCTAGACCTCTACTAGTACATACAGATATATATGGCAGCCGCAATGTCAGTGACGACAGTTGCGATGGCGGCTTCACTATTTTCTTTACTTCTTCTTCCTCTGCTTGCTCCGGCGCCTGTCTCATCGGCACCGTATGCCAAAGAGGTCCGTTCAATCATCAAGGAATCTACGAAGGATTACATGGAACAGAAGGCGCAGCAAGGCATTACGAACCTCTCCGGCCAGCAGAAGGGCAGCGCGGCGGCAGACGGCTTTGGCGCGTTACTCCTCGACATCTCCATCGGGACCACGCCGCAGACCCTATACGGCCGTCGCCATGGACATCACCGACGATCTCCTCTGGGCGCAGTGCGAACCCTGCCCCTCGTGCACCAGGTCCACGTCGCCGGAGGAACGCACCTTCCTGCCCAAGAACTCCGACTCCTTCCGCGAGGTCGGCTGCGCCTCCGAGACATGCCAGCGTGCGATCCCCGGCGGGGAGCACCACTGCGCCGGAGGAGGCCGCGACCGCTGCACGTACTCAGACACGTTCGGTGGTTCCAGCACGTCTGGCTTCCTCGCCACCGACACGTTCAGCTTCGGCACCGCGGCCGTCCCCGGCATGGTGTTCGGCTGCAGCGGCGACATCAGGGTGACGACCATGGTCGGCGGCGCCTCTGGCTTTGCCGGCTTCAGCAGGGCCCCCCTCTCTCTCGTGTCGCAGCTCAACATATCCCGCTTCAGCTACTTCATCGCGCCTCACGAGGACGCTGACGGCAAGAGCTATGTCAGCTGGAGCACGGGGCCCGCCGACGACCATGAGTTCGCCGCGGGGCAGACGTTGACGGGGCGCAGACGCAGCAGCACGCCACTGCTGGCGGCCACAGAGAAGCAGGACCCTTACTTGTACTACGTCAAGCTCACCGGTGTGCGGCTCGACTGCCAGCTCCTGACCGCCATCCCGAAGGCGACCTTCGACGTCCGGGCGGATGGCTCCGGCGGGGTGGTCCTCAGCACCACCCTGCCCGTCACGTATCTGCAGGAAGCAGCGTACAGGGTCTTGAGGCAAGAGCTCCTGAGCAGAGTGCGGTCGAAGGGCGTCGTTCCGTTGGACGGCACCGCCGGCGACGATCTGTGCTTCCTCGCGCACGACCTTGCCAAAGCCAAGGTCCCCGTGCTCTCGCTGGTGTTCGACGGCGCCGACGCGGCCATGGAGTTGATGGTAGACAACTACTTCTACACCTTCACGGGCGGGAAGCTGACGTGCCTCTCCATACTGCCGTCGACCCGCGGCACGGCTCTGGGTAGCTTGCTGCAGGCAGGCAGGACCATGACCTACGACATCCATGGTGGGCAGCTCATGTTCCAGACGGCGGGGGCAGGTGCTCCGGCGCCGGAGCGGGTAAGGGCAAGTTTAACGCGAGAGCTAACAAGCGACGCTAGGACCAGATTCCTGGCCGTTAGGCCCAAATCCCTCCCGATCCCAAGATTCCTGGCAGCGTCGACGCCAGACTAAACGTCAGGCGCTAGGACCCCTTTTTATCCATCGGAGGCTGTTTTATTAGCGATAGCTAGCAACTCGTATTAGCGCTGGCCGTTGGAGGACTGAGCCGCTTAGTCGGTAGAACAACTTTGAGGATTTTTTCTAATTTGGTTAAGCGTCTAACTAAGCGATCCCCATAGTACATGCCCTAATGCTCGTGCTAATGGTCACTCTTCTTGTGTGGGTGCTCACACCCCAAAGTCTCATCTGACCATAGCTTGCACGGGATCTACGCCGTCCTGTTCTGTTTGAGATTCATGCGTGAACCTGCCAACGCTGCGGTGTTGCTACCTACTGCTCCCTCGGTTACAAAATAATTACTGTACAACTTTTGCCTACTTTGTCCTCCGCTCCAGATTAATTTGCTCAGATTTGTCCAGATATATCTAGTTATTTTTTAGTGCTAGATACATCCAAACCTAGATAAACTTAAGTTAATTTGTTCGAATTGGATGGAGTAAGTCAAAGTTCTTTGACCAGAATTTAAACAAAAATGTCAATATTATAACGTGCAAACTGTGTGGCATAGAAATATGCTGTATAATGAATGCAATAAAAATAAATTGATGTTCCAAATGTTCATACTCCCTCTGTCCTAAAATACTTTACTTGAGTTTGTCTATACTTGCATGTATCTGAACACTAGAAAGTGTTTAGATACATAGAAATGTAGATAAAGTAAAACCAATTATTTTTAGACAAAAAAGTGTATATTTTTATAAACTTGGTCAAACTAAAGATAGTTTGACTTAGAACAATACTAAAACTTTAATTATTTTGGAACGGTTGAAATAATTTTATACTACTCCCTCTGATCCAAATTAATTGACCCAAATAATTGACTTTGATTTATCTGATTCGGATGTGTCTTAATTTGGATCGGAGGGAGTACTTTATTACCTTTTTCACACACATGATGCATTTTTAATTTTCATATCAATATATGGAAGGAGCGAATAACATAAAACCACCTCATCTGAGGGACGAATTCACCAAAAAATTCAAAACTTTTCAGATTTTAGCGTAAAACCACCAATCCATGTTGACGGTATTCCTGACAAGTCAGGGGGACGACGAGTGACTAAACAACCATTAACTACCCTGCCGGAATATAATCGCTTGTCATTTCTTTCTCCCGCTCTCACTCTCTTTCTCCCGATGGTCACGTGTGCCCACCGATACGTCGTTCCGTCGATGACGTGCTTCCCGACATGGTTAGCTAGAACGAAAACCAGTTGCAACTAGGACTTGCGGCGATACCGAGGCAGGGGCAACTGAAATGAAAAAAAGCCTCTCTTTTTTTGAGAAAAAAAATGAAAAAAGCCTCTTTACTTCTCATCTTTGTTGTATCTACCAATTGAAATAATGGTTTTAATTTAGTACTCCCTCCGACCCATATTAGTTGATTTAGATTTGTTAAAATTTGGATAAACCTATATACTAAATAGTGTCTAAATTCATCCAAATCTAAATTTGAGTCAATTAATATGGTTCGGAGGAAGTATTAAATTTGCGACACTTATTATGGATCGGATTAGTATACTACCTTCATTCCGGTTTATAAAGCAAATACGTATTTTAAAAAATAGTTTGACCGCAAATTTTGTTAACAAAATACAAACTATATTTAATAAAAATTATATCATTAGATTTATATTCTTTTTTTTGCGAATAAAATATAAACATTAGATTTATATTCAAAATACGTTTCCAATGATATATTTTTTGTAACATATGATTCATATATTGTTAACCAAATTTGCGGTGAAACTATTTTTTAAAATTACGTATTTGTTTTATAAACTGGAACGAAGATAGTATTTCCTATATGAGTCGTAATAACATTGTGAGTGGCTTTTGCTGCTAGGCAAGGTGAATCAATGTTCAATACTGTAGCGAACCGGTTTAAGAGGACCTTTGCATCGCTTTGAAGTTTGAACCAAATGCATAGACGCTCTATGTGTTCAGGACTCAGAAGTTCGTAGTTTTTTTCCTTTGCCGCAGACCAAATAGTCTCGTAGAGATGCCCAATGAAATGGACCGATTTTTTTTATTCTAATTAAATGGACCGAATGAGTGGCATGTAAACTTGGAATGGTTAATTGGGCCTTCCAAGTGGACCAGGCCCCTCAAAAATATAGCATGAACATATGCATTTATCACATTTAAGCATTAGCAGCTTCAATCTCCCCCAAGCTTGAGCTGTACTTTCTCCATCAAGAGGCCAAAATTTATTTATAAGACTTCTATCCTTTTGGATTTCACTAGGAGAATAAAATTTAGAGTAAAAGAGAGATGCCATCTCCTCCCATTCCATGGATTGTCCATTCTTTAGCAGCTTATACCATGCCTCAGCTCTCCCTTTCAAGGATATGGAGAGTAACTTCTTCTTCACCTGTTCAGTTGTGATACCTGCACACTTAAACAACCCGCATAATTCATGGATATAAAGCAAGTGATCACCAGGATGGACAGTTCCATCCCCAAAATAATAATTATCCATGACACGATTAACAATACTCATAGGTATCTTAAAAGGATCTATCTCAATAGGTGGTGGTTCATCTACTCCCATAGAAGTGGTAGTAGTTTTCCCAAACAGAAAACCAAGTGGGTTATTCATATTGGAAACAAAGTAACAATCAGTAACAAAAGCAATACTCACAGTAAAAGTTTCCCTTACCAGTTCCACTCTTCAATAGCGCTTCACTCCCTGGCAATGGCGCCAGAAAATAGTCTTGATGACCCACAAGTATAGGGGGTGTATCGTATTACTTTAGATAAATAGGAGTGTCGATCCCAACGAGGAGCAGAAGGTGTTGAACAGTGGTATGGAGCAGGAAATCCCTGTGAATACTTAGCAAACAGATTTTTAGTGGTTTTCTGACAAGGTAACAAAACAAGGAGCAAGTAACAAGAGTAAATAACAAACGGAGCAAGTGGATCAATCCTTTCTTAGCAAAGGAAAAGCCGGTGGAAATACTTATAAGGACCAAACGTTCTCGAGGACACATGGGAATTCTATCAAGTGCTTTCGCTGCAAATAGCTGAGTACTCTCCTTTGGTGTTTGTAAGTGTTGTGTGGGTGAACCTCTGCTAACATACTGCCCTTCCTAGGACTAATACATACTTATGATTAAACCCCCTGCAAACATCCGTAACTACATGAAAATAATTAAGATATAAATCTAACCACAGCCTTAAACTCTGAGATTCTACGCTCTCTTGTGCAAAGGTGTCCTAACGGGGGTTCAGGTTTCTGTCACTCCGGCAACCCCACAATTAGTAGCCAAATACACAATGCATTTCCCTAGGCCCATAAATGGTGAAGTGTCATGTAGTTGACGTTCACATGACACCACTAGAAGAATAGCACCACAACTTAAATACTAAACCATTGAATAATATCTCAACACAAATCCACTACTAACAACATGACTTCTCACATGTACTCAAGAACTAAACGAGATAACAAGACATCGTATGGATCAAGATCAGAGATGATATGGTAATGGATAACAATCTAAACATAAACAATAATCCAATGGTTCCACTCACGAGCATCAACTACAATAATAATTACACCGAGAAAGTTTCCCCTAATGAACTAAGCAATATCCAACACAATTGTTACAGCGGGACGGAGTGGTGATGATGGTGCTGGTGGATATGATGGTGTGGATGATGATGATGACGATCCCGATGAAGCCTAGCTTGATGATGGTGTTGATGGCGACGGTCTCCCCTCTCCGGGAAGGAATTCCCTCGGCAGAAAACTGACTGCCGGAGAGATCTTTCTCTCTCGGTGTTTTCCGCCCCCGAGAGGCGGCGGAAGTCTATCTGTGGTCGCTCCTCTGGTGTTAGGGTTCCGTAGGGAAGATATAGGCGAAGGGGCGGAGTCGGAGGCCGAGCAGGTGGGCCAAACCGACCCTAGGCGCGGGGTCAGGTGGGCCTGCACCTAGGGGGTGGGCCCCCTGAGGCCCCCCTTCGCTCCTCTTTCTGGCTTCCTTCGTCTTCTGGTAAAATAATATGTTTCCATATTTTTCTGATCTTCGCAAAATTGCACAGAAACGTCTTATTTTCCATCAGAATCCAGACTCCGGCAGTCCATCCTTCAAGAATCATCCAACATGCATAAACGGGTGAAAAGCCATAAGTAATGCCTCATAATAAGACAAATATCGATGAATAAAGATAAATTATGATATAGAATGGTGATGTAAATTGGGCGTATCAAACGTGTCCTCAAAAATCCATAGTAGCACCAAAACGACAATTCTAGCATGCATGTCGTGCATGCATCCATCTTTGGATCTGCTGTGTTTGCTTTGAGATTAGCATTTCACATAAATCTTTGCATGTACATACCCCACACTAGTACTCTCTCTTTAATTTTTTAGTAAATGGATTTAATTTTGGTAGTGAATTTAAAAGAGCCATATATATTGAAATATATACCAGATTAAAATATTTTTGAATATGTGTATTTATTTTGATGAGATCATTTAAACAAGCCTAAAAAGGGGTTGTTTTGGCAAAATTCAAAATTTGAATTCTGAAACACATTCAAACATGATGGTAAACAATAAAACAAGATACAAAATAATTGTGTTTCAGAAATAAACTTTAAGATAATTGGTAAACATTTTTTAACTATGATCAGCCAAATTTGAAATAGGGTGAAACATATTGTTTTAGAGAAATTTTTCACTAAGTTTCACCAAGTTTTACTAAGTTCCAAAAGTCAATTTTCAAAAATAATCAAAAAATATTCGATATTGGTCTTATTTTGAAGCTCTCTTCACTACAAACTAAAATATTCAAACGATTCATAAATTAAACTTAAGATTCAATAGATATATAAGTTTTTAGTAGTAAAACTAAATGTACTAGAGTGGAAGGAGAGAGAATTCACTACACACATCTTAGAAAGGTCGAAAAGAGAGGTGGGCCATGCTCGTGATCTACCGTGCACGGTAGAGATGCATTTCTCCTAGGAGCACACACAAACATAAAAGCATCTCCACTCGCCTACCCAGGAGGCCGATCCGGACGCCGAAATTACGTTCGGACGCCAAAAATCGGCCCAGTCGCGTACCCAGGGACCTCTTTTCGGCCGGATTTGGGCCAACTTTGGTCCGGACTACCTAGGCCGAACCCAGGATCCCGGGTACGCCCTGGGGAGGCCGGACGCAGTGAATTGGCCGAGTGGACCAGCCTGTCAGCGACAGAAGCCGAGTCGCCGCCATCCTTCCCGCCGTTTTCCTTTTCCCGCCCTCGCCGCTACACCCCTCCCACTATTCTTCTGGCATATAAAAGGCGTACATCTCGCCGTCTCTCTCACATCACCACAACTCCGGCGAACTTCGGACGTTCGCACCTTTATTCCTCCTCAACTCCGCCGAGAAGCCATGGCCGAGGGCCGACACACGATACCGCCGTGGGAAGCCCGGCTCCTCCGTGACGCGCGCTATACGGCGCGCCGGACACTCGTCTCCCCTTAGGCTGGCAACTCAGCGCCGACGGGATTCCTGTTCTGCCGGTGCCGGCCGAAGAGGACCTCGCCGGAGAGATCTAGGTGGCTATCGCCGACATGCAAGACCCGGATCTCGCCGAGGATCCTGGCAACCTGGTCTTTCGGAGGCAGTTCTTCGCCGACAGGCGCCTCGAAGAACTCGCCTGACACGACGGACCGCCGGGCTCGCCGCCGCCGCATCACAATGTGGCTTTCCGCCGCCGCTGGTGGAGCGTTCCAGGGCGAACTCTCGCCGGCGTCATGGAGCACATCCAGGCCGGCAACAACCCCCGCCTCGGCCTGTAGTTGCGGCGTCCGGCGTCGACCACGACGGCGGCGTCCTTTTCCTAGTTATTAAATTCGGCCTGTAATATGTAATATATGCGCCCTTGTCCTACTTAATGAAATCCGCCTATATTTGCCTATATTTTATCGAGTTTAACTGAATTTTGCCGAACCTGGGACTCGGTCTAGGTATGCGAGTGGGAAGCTCGGTGGACCCAGACCGAAAACGCGTTCCGTTCGGCCAAAAAAAGTCCGGTTTTCGGCCTGGATTCGTCCAACGAGTGGAGATGCTCTAAGTTGCCATGCTATTTTTTATTTTTTTATGACATTTTTGTTTTTTTTAGATTTTTCTTTGAATTTCGCCACACCGTCGTATGCTAATCATGCGGAGCAGGGGGCGCCGCACGTTTGCGCGCTAGGAGAGTCCAATCTAACTAGCTTCAAAATGCTATCTGGCTAGCAAGCTCTAGACATCTACTCCCTCCGTTTTAAATTATACTTTACAAAGCTAAAACATCTTAAAGTCTAGATATATTTGCTGTATTAAAACTAAAACATTTTATAATTTAAAACGAAAAGAGTACAGATACAGCAGGTATGACAGCCGCAATGTCAATCACGACGGTTGCAATGACGGCTTCACTTCTTTCGTGGACAAGCATGAGAAAACCTAGATGCCCCGCGTCCGCGGTGAATTCGAGGTCGTCGGTCGTCGATCGTACTACTCCTATGTATATAAGTGGGCTGATACAAATCTATCTGTCTACCAAGCTCTAGACCTCTACTAGTACATACAGATATATATGGCAGCCGCAATGTCAGTGACGACAGTTGCGATGGCGGCTTCACTATTTTCTTTACTTCTTCTTCCTCTGCTTGCTCCGGCGCCTGTCTCATCGGCACCGTATGCCAAAGAGGTCCGTTCAATCATCAAGGAATCTACGAAGGATTACATGGAACAGAAGGCGCAGCAAGGCATTACGAACCTCTCCGGCCAGCAGAAGGGCAGCGCGGCGGCAGACGGCTTTGGCGCGTTACTCCTCGACATCTCCATCGGGACCACGCCGCAGACCCTATACGGCCGTCGCCATGGACATCACCGACGATCTCCTCTGGGCGCAGTGCGAACCCTGCCCCTCGTGCACCAGGTCCACGTCGCCGGAGGAACGCACCTTCCTGCCCAAGAACTCCGACTCCTTCCGCGAGGTCGGCTGCGCCTCCGAGACATGCCAGCGTGCGATCCCCGGCGGGGAGCACCACTGCGCCGGAGGAGGCCGCGACCGCTGCACGTACTCAGACACGTTCGGTGGTTCCAGCACGTCTGGCTTCCTCGCCACCGACACGTTCAGCTTCGGCACCGCGGCCGTCCCCGGCATGGTGTTCGGCTGCAGCGGCGACATCAGGGTGACGACCATGGTCGGCGGCGCCTCTGGCTTTGCCGGCTTCAGCAGGGCCCCCCTCTCTCTCGTGTCGCAGCTCAACATATCCCGCTTCAGCTACTTCATCGCGCCTCACGAGGACGCTGACGGCAAGAGCTATGTCAGCTGGAGCACGGGGCCCGCCGACGACCATGAGTTCGCCGCGGGGCAGACGTTGACGGGGCGCAGACGCAGCAGCACGCCACTGCTGGCGGCCACAGAGAAGCAGGACCCTTACTTGTACTACGTCAAGCTCACCGGTGTGCGGCTCGACTGCCAGCTCCTGACCGCCATCCCGAAGGCGACCTTCGACGTCCGGGCGGATGGCTCCGGCGGGGTGGTCCTCAGCACCACCCTGCCCGTCACGTATCTGCAGGAAGCAGCGTACAGGGTCTTGAGGCAAGAGCTCCTGAGCAGAGTGCGGTCGAAGGGCGTCGTTCCGTTGGACGGCACCGCCGGCGACGATCTGTGCTTCCTCGCGCACGACCTTGCCAAAGCCAAGGTCCCCGTGCTCTCGCTGGTGTTCGACGGCGCCGACGCGGCCATGGAGTTGATGGTAGACAACTACTTCTACACCTTCACGGGCGGGAAGCTGACGTGCCTCTCCATACTGCCGTCGACCCGCGGCACGGCTCTGGGTAGCTTGCTGCAGGCAGGCAGGACCATGACCTACGACATCCATGGTGGGCAGCTCATGTTCCAGACGGCGGGGGCAGGTGCTCCGGCGCCGGAGCGGGTAAGGGCAAGTTTAACGCGAGAGCTAACAAGCGACGCTAGGACCAGATTCCTGGCCGTTAGGCCCAAATCCCTCCCGATCCCAAGATTCCTGGCAGCGTCGACGCCAGACTAAACGTCAGGCGCTAGGACCCCTTTTTATCCATCGGAGGCTGTTTTATTAGCGATAGCTAGCAACTCGTATTAGCGCTGGCCGTTGGAGGACTGAGCCGCTTAGTCGGTAGAACAACTTTGAGGATTTTTTCTAATTTGGTTAAGCGTCTAACTAAGCGATCCCCATAGTACATGCCCTAATGCTCGTGCTAATGGTCACTCTTCTTGTGTGGGTGCTCACACCCCAAAGTCTCATCTGACCATAGCTTGCACGGGATCTACGCCGTCCTGTTCTGTTTGAGATTCATGCGTGAACCTGCCAACGCTGCGGTGTTGCTACCTACTGCTCCCTCGGTTACAAAATAATTACTGTACAACTTTTGCCTACTTTGTCCTCCGCTCCAGATTAATTTGCTCAGATTTGTCCAGATATATCTAGTTATTTTTTAGTGCTAGATACATCCAAACCTAGATAAACTTAAGTTAATTTGTTCGAATTGGATGGAGTAAGTCAAAGTTCTTTGACCAGAATTTAAACAAAAATGTCAATATTATAACGTGCAAACTGTGTGGCATAGAAATATGCTGTATAATGAATGCAATAAAAATAAATTGATGTTCCAAATGTTCATACTCCCTCTGTCCTAAAATACTTTACTTGAGTTTGTCTATACTTGCATGTATCTGAACACTAGAAAGTGTTTAGATACATAGAAATGTAGATAAAGTAAAACCAATTATTTTTAGACAAAAAAGTGTATATTTTTATAAACTTGGTCAAACTAAAGATAGTTTGACTTAGAACAATACTAAAACTTTAATTATTTTGGAACGGTTGAAATAATTTTATACTACTCCCTCTGATCCAAATTAATTGACCCAAATAATTGACTTTGATTTATCTGATTCGGATGTGTCTTAATTTGGATCGGAGGGAGTACTTTATTACCTTTTTCACACACATGATGCATTTTTAATTTTCATATCAATATATGGAAGGAGCGAATAACATAAAACCACCTCATCTGAGGGACGAATTCACCAAAAAATTCAAAACTTTTCAGATTTTAGCGTAAAACCACCAATCCATGTTGACGGTATTCCTGACAAGTCAGGGGGACGACGAGTGACTAAACAACCATTAACTACCCTGCCGGAATATAATCGCTTGTCATTTCTTTCTCCCGCTCTCACTCTCTTTCTCCCGATGGTCACGTGTGCCCACCGATACGTCGTTCCGTCGATGACGTGCTTCCCGACATGGTTAGCTAGAACGAAAACGAGTTGCAACTAGGACTTGCGGCGATACCGAGGCAGGGGCAACTGAAATGAAAAAAAGCCTCTCTTTTTTTGAGAAAAAAAATGAAAAAAGCCTCTTTACTTCTCATCTTTGTTGTATCTACCAATTGAAATAATGGTTTTAATTTAGTACTCCCTCCGACCCATATTAGTTGATTTAGATTTGTTAAAATTTGGATAAACCTATATACTAAATAGTGTCTAAATTCATCCAAATCTAAATTTGAGTCAATTAATATGGTTCGGAGGAAGTATTAAATTTGCGACACTTATTATGGATCGGATTAGTATACTACCTTCATTCCGGTTTATAAAGCAAATACGTATTTTAAAAAATAGTTTGACCGCAAATTTTGTTAACAAAATACAAACTATATTTAATAAAAATTATATCATTAGATTTATATTCTTTTTTTTGCGAATAAAATATAAACATTAGATTTATATTCAAAATACGTTTCCAATGATATATTTTTTGTAACATATGATTCATATATTGTTAACCAAATTTGCGGTGAAACTATTTTTTAAAATTACGTATTTGTTTTATAAACTGGAACGAAGATAGTATTTCCTATATGAGTCGTAATAACATTGTGAGTGGCTTTTGCTGCTAGGCAAGGTGAATCAATGTTCAATACTGTAGCGAACCGGTTTAAGAGGACCTTTGCATCGCTTTGAAGTTTGAACCAAATGCATAGACGCTCTATGTGTTCAGGACTCAGAAGTTCGTAGTTTTTTTCCTTTGCCGCAGACCAAATAGTCTCGTAGAGATGCCCAATGAAATGGACCGATTTTTTTTATTCTAATTAAATGGACCGAATGAGTGGCATGTAAACTTGGAATGGTTAATTGGGCCTTCCAAGTGGACCAGGCCCCTCAAAAATATAGCATGAACATATGCATTTATCACATGTAAGGTCTCCCGTCCCTAAAAAGAAAATGAAATGTCTCCTATGAGTTTTGGCTTGCTTTTCCACAAAATAATACTCCCTCCAACCCATATTAATTCACTCAAATTTGTTTAGATTTGGATGAATCTAAACACTATTTAGTATATAGCTTCATCCAAATTTTGATAAATCCAAATCAACTAATACGAGTCGGAGGGAGTAAATTGATATGGGATCCCTTGTGGGATTGACCCTAGGGTGGCCCGATCTTCATGGATTTGAGGCGGGGAGTGAGGGAAAACCCGATGAACACGATGAACGCAACACGAATGCAAGGTAAAGATACAAACACACACAAACACAACCCGATTCGATTTGCTCCCGTTGGCTCGAACAACCAATCCAATAGAATCCTCGGCGAGAGACCGTTAGGTAGAATCGCCAAAGGAGAGATCGGCAAGCGGATGATAAAATCCAAATCAAAAGAGAGAGTAGCAACCAAGTAGAATCCCAAAGGGGAGAGACCTAGCACTACTAGAATCCTTGATGAGGATAGACCAAACACTTGAGGAGGGTCTTGACGACTTGGAGACGAACAACCGAACTCCAAGGCCTTGTACAACTCATAGATTAACTATAGAGAGGGGTCCCCATCTAGGGTTAGGCACAAGCCTTCCTATTTATAGTACTAGGGGCGAAGGGGTAGGTGGGAGGGAATATTCTGGGCATCAAACCCTTCACAGCACACAGGCTGGCGTTTCTGGCGGTAAGTCCGACGCCGCCGAAGTGGGTGCCGATATTTCTGGCGGCGACCGGTTTTCTCAATCGTCTACCGAAGTGGCTCACATAGAGTGGTTTCGGCGGGAGGGTCGGTTCGCCGGTGGGTGCGCCGGAAGTTCTGGCGGAGGCTCCAGTTCGCCGGGCTGGTCGCCGGACATTCCGGTGAGGATTCCGGTGGCGCCGGAAGTCCTTTTCCTCCTTCTCTTCCATGACTCTTGCTTGGGGGTCTTGGTTCCTGGGGTCTTCTTGTCGTCTTCCGTTGGCGTCATGGTCATGGGCCTGGTCATAACATTGACACTTGTTTCAAGTAGGATCCCATCCACATGATAACCAAAGGAGGGCGAGTTATGGAATGAATTCACCTTTGTGGGTATGGTTGGTGTAGCATGATGTGGACCAATGGTAAATGCCATGTGTTGGGCTGCATCATCTCCCCCCTCTTGAAAGAGAGTCGACCTCGACGATATTCCATCATCATCTTGTAAGGAAGGAGGTGTGCCTGTTATGTCTTGATGGATGCTCTCTAGAGCTCGTGTTGTCAACCCGTGCTCAATCGAGGTTGACATTATAGTATGGGTACCTACACACACCATAGAAAACGGAAGAACGTGTGTGCGTGATAGATAAACACATCATCCATCATGATGCGTCTCCTCTTGTGCACATCACCATTAGCATGAAACAATATGTCATAGAAGGCATGGTGATTATGCAAGCAAAAGGTGGGAATATACTTATCATGGCATGTATCAAAATCTTCAAAGGTTGAGAAAGCTATGGGGGCGATCTCAATATGAACCTTATGAGCACTAGTGCAATGAACAACAGAATACAATGAAAAACATGCAAGATCAAGCATTTCCAAAGTATGAGTATGGTGGCCTACAAACATGGGAAAAGAGTAATTGTTCATCAAGTTTGTCGCAACAATTGTTGGATAAAATAAAGATTTGTAGCATGGCACATCTATGGCAATATCACCGCACTCAAATAATTCCACATGATCAACATTATGCAAAGGCAAGGCATCACATGGGAATAAGAATGAAGCATATGAAATGTCACAAGTAGAGTCCATAACATGCATATCCTCACAATTCATCATGTCCACTAGTGGGATCATGGCATCAACAACATCCGTATCTTTACCTTGGTCGTACCTCTCATTTGAAGTGGGTGTTGTGATAGGGTTGGCCTCCATGTGGACTACTTCTTCATCATATATGGGGATGGCATCATCTTCATCCACCATGGACATCTTCTCGATAGTAGGCGCCATCATTTCCAAGCTTGGCGTCTCTTGCTCCAAGGCACCTAACACAACATGAGAAAACACACTAGAGGTAGAGGGTAAGTTGTTAGAAATTGGGATGGCCTCACTTGTCCTATCAACTACCACTCTCAACTCACTCGGTGTATCACTCAAGTCCTCAAAGTGGAAGCACGCAATCTCACATGTGGTGGAGTCACTCGTCTCACTTTTGCTCTCACTCAAGTGGGCTAAGTGGCTCTCAAACTCACATGGGATTGGTACCACATCATCACTAAAGTATATGAGAATAGTGTTGGAGATATGCCCAAGAGGAAATAATAAAGTGGTTATTATCATATCTTCATGCTTATGATAAATGTTTACATACCATGCTATAATTGTATTAACCGGAAACATTAATACTTGTGTGATTTGTAAACATAAAAGAGTCCCTAGTAAAGCCACTTGTTAAACTAGCTTGTTGGTTAATATATGATCATGGTTTCCTGATCATGAACATAGAAGATGTTATTAACAACAGGGTCATATCATTAGGAGAATGATGTGATGGACATACTCCTATAGTTAAGCGTAGCATAAAGATCAAGTCATTTAATATAGTTCATTTGCTATATGCTTTCTGATACATAGTAACCTAATTCCTTCGACCATGAGATCATGCTAATCACCATCACCGGAAGGATGCTTTGATGACATCAAACGCCACACCGTAACTGGGTGGCTATAAAGGTGGAATTGAGTGTTCGGAAAGTATGTGTTGAGGCACATGGATCAAGAGTGGGATTTGTCCATCCATATGACGGATAGATATACTCTGGTCCCTCTCAGTGTACTGTCATCCAATTAGCTTGCAAGCATGTGACTGGTTCACAAGGGATCACATATCACGGGAACGAGAAAAGAGTACTTATCAGTAACGAGGTTGAACTAGGTATGCAGAGATACCGACGATCAAAACCTCGGATAAGTAAACTATCGTGACACAAAGGGAAATCGGTATCATATGCAAGTGGTTCATTCGATCGCAAAGTAATCGTAGAAATATGTGGGAGCCATATGAATTTCCATATTCCTCTATTGGTTATTGATCGGAGAAGTATCTCGGTCATGTCCGCATAATTCACGAACCGTAAGGAGACACACTTAAGGATTCGATGTTGTTGAGTAGTTATGGAATGATGAGTAAGAGACCGAATGTTGTTCGGAGTCTCGGATGGGATCCGGGATATCACGAGGAGATCCGGAATGGTCCGGAGAATAAGATTCATATAAGGAAAGTCCTGTTTCGGAGTTCGGAAAAGATTCCGGTGTTTTCACCAGGAATGTTCTAGAAGGGTCTGGAAGGTCCGGTACTCCGGAGGGGGAAGGGTACATGATGTAGGGGTTCGTAGCATGGAAAACAAAAAATTTCTACCGCATGCACACAAACAAGCCAAGATCTATCTACTAGATTGTAGCAACGAGTCGATAGAGGAACTTACCCTCGAAGATTCCAAAGCGGTTAACGAGAGCAGATTCTCGTGGGTGATGTAGTCGTACACTTGCCGATCTCAAGATCGCATAGACGATCCTTCCGGCGCTGCGTTCCGGCAGCGCTCCCGCAGTCGGTCACACGTTCGGTACTCGACGAAGACCTTCCTCTCCCTTGTTCCAGCAGGCAGCGGAGGTTGTAGCACTCTCCTCGCGATTCCGGCAGCACGGCGGCGTGGTACCGGAAGTAGAGGGAAGATCTCGCAGGGCTTCGCCTTAAGCTGGAGCGAGTATGGTGGACTATGAGAGAGCCCTCGACGATCTAGGGTTTAGACACGCCGAGGAAGAAGTGCTAGAGCCGGCGGCTAGGGCTTGGTGGTGCCCAAGTCGGCGGCAAGGAGAACCCTGGGAGGCGGCGGCAGCTGCAGGAGGTGGTGGCGCCAAGCTAGGGTTTAGAGGTAGGAACTTGTGTGTCTAGGAGGGGAGCCCTGCCCCTCCTCTTATAGGTGGAGGGAGGCGCGCCTGGGGAGGGGAGTCCCTCCCCAACTCGGACCCAAGGTGGGCCGGCGGTGGGAGGAGGAACTCCTCCCCCAAGTCGGTTTCAAACCTCCTTCTCCTCTTTCCCAAAACTAGCCGTTTGACTTTTTCAAACTAGGATTTGAATAAATCCTCTATTTTGGTACAGCGATGACACCTAGTACATGATGCAATCGTATCAACTTGATATAACACATTCATGTACCCTTTCCCCTCCGGAGTGCCGGACATTCCGGAACCTTCTATAACATTCTCGATGAAAACACCGGAACCATTCTCCAACTCCGAAACGGGATTTTCCTTATATGAATATTATTCTCCGGACCATTCCGGATCTCCTCGTGATATCCCGGATCCCATCCGAGACTCCGAACAACATTCGGTCTCTTACTCATCATTCCATAACTACTCAACAACATCGAATCCTTAAGTGTGTCTCCCTACGGTTCGTGAATTATGCGGACATGATCGAGACTCTTCTCCGATCAATAACCAATAGAGGAATCTGGAAATTCATATGGCTCCCACATATTTCTACGATTACTTTGCAATCGAATGAACCACTTACATACGATACCAATTTCCCTTTGTCTCACGATAGTTTACTTATCCGAGGTTTTTGATCGTCGGTATCTCTGCATACCTAGTTCAACCTCGTTACCGATAAGTACTCTTTTCTCGTTCTCGTGATATGTGATCCCTTGTGAGCCAGTCACATGCTTGCAAGCTAATTGGATGACATTTCACCGAGAGGGCCCAAAGTATATCTATCCGTCATATGGATGGACAAATCCCACTCTTGATCCATGTGTCTCAACCAATACTTTCCGAACACTCAATGCCACCTTTATAGCCACCCAGTTACGGTGTGGTGTTTGATGTCATCAAAGCATCCATCCGGTAAAGGTGATATGCATGATCTCATGGTCGGAGGAATTAGGTTACTATGTATCAGAAAGCATATAGCAGTTGAACTATTAAAATGACTTGATCTTTATGCTACGCTTATCTATAGGAGTATGTCCATCACATCATTCTCCTAATGATATGACCCTGTTGTTAATAACATCTCTATGTTCATGATCAGGAAACCATGATCATATATTAACCAACAAGATAGTTTAACAAGAGGCTTTACTAGGGACTCTTTTATGTTTACAAATCACACAAGTATTAATGTTTCCTGTTAATACAATTATAGCATGGTATGTAAACATTTATCATAAGTATGAAGATATGATAATAACCTATTGCCTCTTGGGCATATCTCCAACACATGAATGTGTCATGACAATGTGGAATGGTTACATCATGTACTGGGCCACTTGGCTGGGCAAAATAAAGAGAGAAATCAAATCCTAGTTTGAAAGTCAAACGCCAATTTGAAAAAGTGAAATCTCAAGTTTGCTTGGTGGAGGGAGAGTAGGAAACCTACTTGGGGAGGAAGTCCTCCTCCCTCCACCCGCCGGCCAAGGAGGAGGAGTTGGAGGAGAACTCCCTCCTCCAAACTGCCTCCCTCCCACCTATATAAGGAGGGGCAGGGCGCCCCCTCCCACCACACCTCCAAACCCTAGCCTAAGGCGCCACCACCACCACCAAGTGCTGCTGCCGCCACCACCTAGGGATCTCCTCCCAAGTCGCCGAGTTGGGGTATCCCAAACCCTAGCCGCCGGCTACACTCTCTCCTTGGTGCCTCTAAACCCTGGATTGCCAAGGCCCTCTCTCATACTCCACCATACTCGCTCCGGCTTAAGGCGAAGCCCTGCAAGATCTCCCCTGTACTTCCTACACCACGCCGTCGTGCTGACGAAATCATGAGGAGAGTGCTACAACCTCCGCTGCCTGCTGGAACAAGGGAGAGGAAGGTCTTCATCGAGTACCGAAGGTGTGACCGACTGCGGAAGCGCTGCCGGAACGCAGGGCCGGAAGGATCGTCTACGCGATCTTGAGATCGGAAGTGTACGAATACATCATCCACGAGAATCTGCTCTCGTTAACCGCTTTGGATCTTCGAGGGTTAATACTCTATCGACTAATTGCTACAATCTAGTACATAGATCTTGGCTTGTGTGTGTTCATGCGATAGAATTTTTTTGTTTTCCATGCTACGAAGCCCTACAAATAGGCTCGGTTTCGTCAACTCCATGCGCCTCGTTTAGTGAAGGGAAAATCCCATGCTCACCATCCTCCACCTCGCAACCCTTGTCCAAGTTTTTGCACCATGTCTTGAAAGCGTCAACTTCATGAGAGGTCATCTTGATGGGTTCATCCAACTTCGCGAAGTAGAGAGCCATAGCGTCCTTCTCATTTGTTGGCGATCTTGTAGCTTGTGTAGTGGGCTTCCTTGAAGAAGGTTTGTCGTGGAAGTTCTTGGCTTTGGAAGCTTCATGGCGGGGGTGACGGCTTGTTTGCTTGTTCGCCTTCTTTGTTCGTGAGGTAGCGCCAACGTCATATGAGGTCTTCTCTCTTGAGGGTCTTTGAACTTGTGTAGTAGTCGTCCTCGGAGGAGAAGAGGTGCCGTAGATGTTCTTGTAGTTGGGCACCTCATGTCGAGCTTGTTTTGTCAATGTAGCTTAGTGGCGGAGAGGACTTGTACGCCGTCTTGAGCTTGTAGCGCATATAGCATGGATGCTCTCGAGCTCTTGTTGTTGGCGATGCACTTGTCTTGTATCATGTGTATTGGTGCTTGTTGAGTTGTCTTGCCTTCTTGAACTTGATGGGTATCTTGATGGACAACCCTCATGGTATGTAGTTCCTTTTGAAGGATGCGACTTGAAGAGCTTGTCCTTGTTGGCCTCTTGGAGATGTGCCTTCGCTTGCATGGCGTGGAAGTTCTCGGTCTCCATGTGGTGGACGGAGTCATTGTATCTCAAGAGGGAGTCGCCATCATAGTCGATGAAGTGTTTGATGTCCTCCATGCTTGAGAAGTCGAAGTCCTCGTGCTGCTCCATGATAGGGAAGTCATCGTTGGTGTAGTACTCGAAGTCCTCCAAGCATGCAGAGCCAATGTCGGTATAGTGATCTGTCATGTCACCGATGCTTGTGGAGTCGTCGTTGTCGTGGCTCATCATGGATTCCTCTTCATCGGTTCCGAAGTCCCTATACATGTTTCTCACAAGACCAATTGTGATATAGTGGAAGTTGGATTCAAGGATGCTACGCCTTGGCTCACCTGAGTCAAAGATTGGAAAGATTGTTCTTGCCGAGAGCAAAGCGAATAGCGGGTACCCAAGACACACACACACACACAAAGGCCTATGGTGGTAGGTTAGAAAGGTGGATAGCAAATGGAACAACCAAACGAAAAGGTTATTGTCAAAAGTGGTAACGGACCAAATATCAAAAGCAAAAGGATACGATCTACAAAAACACGGAGAAAACACACGCGTGGAGAAAAATGGGGTTAGCATGACTATGAAAATGAGCACAAAATGTCCTAACAACGACTAAGCTCGGTGCCGTGCCAACACAAGGAGAGATCGTAGCTCGTTTGCAACAAGATTGAGAAGCAACGGATTTGCACGCTTGCCTTGCTCTAACTCGCACTCTTGCTTAGAAGCTTTGGACTCTCTTTTGTATTGGTATATTTTTTTTAATATCTCTTTTATTTATATGGACACTCTTTCTATGCACTATCACTTTGCAAGAGCAAGCGCACAATGCTTCGGCAAACACAAAATGAGCTATTCTCGATAGGTTAGGTATCACACAAAGGAAGAAAGGCTATACAAGGGTGGTGCAAGTTATACCTTTGGTATTGTTGATTACTTGCGACCGGTGTTAGGGAAGGTGTTCGGATGTCGCGGTGTCGAAGAATGTGTATGTACAGATGTTGCGGAAGCTTGAAGTTAGTTGTGTCACGCACGCGAAACACGAACAAAACGCAAAAGGAAAACGGTCAAAATTTTGGGCCTGATGGATTTTCGGCGAAACGGCCGGCGGACCGGTGCTGTCGCCGGAAATTCCGGTCGGGCTTCGGCGTTGCCAGAATTCTCGCCGGAATTTTCGGTGTCAGGACTGGTTCGCCGGGGTGCTCGCCGAAATTAGTTCGTGATGAACTTCCAAATGTCAAATTGAGGGATTTGTCAAAAATTAGTGGAATTTGGGCTGGGGGATAGGGCAAGGAAGGTAGATCGACACCCAAAGCAACAGATCTGTGGACCAAAACCACGAAAAACTCACCAAATCGAGAGAGCGATCCAAAGGCAAATTGGGCAATATTTTTGGTATTTTCGAATTTATGGTGGATATGGGTAAACGAACTCAAATCCGTGGCAACCAAAAGCTGCTGATACTGGTTGATATGGGATCCCTTGTGGGATTGACCCTAGGGTAGCCCGATCTTCACGGATTTGAGGCGGGGAGTGAGAGAAAACCCGATGAACACGATGAACGCAACACGAATGCAAGGTAAAGATACAAACACATGCAAACACAACCCGATTCGATTTGCTCCCGTTGGCACGAACAACCAATCCAATAGAATCCTCGGCGAGAGACCATTAGGTAGAATCACCAAAGGAGAGATCGGCAAGCGGATGATAGAATCCAAATCAAAGGAGAGAGTAGCAACCAAGTAGAATCCCAAAGGGGAGAGACCTAACACTATTAGAATCCTTGATGAGGAGAGACCAAACACTTGAGGAGGGTCTTGACGACTTGGAGACGAACAACCGAACTCCAAGGCCTTGTACAACTCATATATTAACTATAGAGAGGGGTCCCCATCTAGGGTTAGGCACAAGCCTTCATTCATCATCAACTCCTCCTAGATCTGAGCCACAAGAGGGCTATTTATAGTACTAGGGGCGAAGGGGTAGGTGGGAGGGAATATTCTAGGCATAAAACCCTTCACAGCACACAGGCTGGCGTTTCCGGCGGTAAGTCCGGCGCCGCCGGAGTGGGTGCCGATATTTCCAGCGGCGACCGGTTTTCTCGGTCGTCTGCCGAAGTGGCTCACAGAGAGTGGTTTCGGCGGGAGGGCCGGTTCGCCGGTGGGTGCGCCGGAAGTTCCGGCGGAGGCTCCGGTTCGCCGGGCTGGTCGCCGGACATTCCGGCGAGGATTCCGGTGGCGTCGGGCCTGGCACCGGAAGTCCTTTTCCTCCTTCTATTCCATGCCTCTTGCTTGGGGGTCTTGGTTCCTGGGGTCTTCTTGTCGTCTTCCGTTGGCGTCATGGTCATGGGCCTGGTGATAGCATTGGCACTTGTTTCAAGTAGGATCCCATCCACATGATAACCAAAGGAGGGCGAGTTATGGAATGAATTCACCTTTGTGGGTATGGTTGGTGTAGCATGATGTGTACCAATGGTAAATGCCATGTGTTGGGCTGCATCATAAATAACTTCGGCCTGCTCTAATTTAAACCAGGTTTTTCATCAAGGTAAAAAGGTTTAAATGTTCTACTATTTCTTTTTTTCTCAAAATTCTAGCGATCTATTAATAATCATCGAAAACAGTACAAAAAGTTTCAAAAGTAATAAAAATTACAAATAGATTATTGGACTACCTAGCAACGACTACAAACACTGGCATGAGCCAAATGCGCGCCGCCATCCTCACCCCTCCATCATCGGAGCTAGGCAAAGCTTGGTGTAATAGAGCTTGTTTTAATAGATGGACGGTAAGTCATCGTGCTAAGACCCCAAAGGACCAGCGCACTAGAGCAGCAACCATCGCCGAAGATGACAAACGTTGATCGAAATAGATTGACCTCAAACCACACCAACGAATACGGAAAATGACCGGATAGAAAGGGATCCATTGGACACACGACCCCGTGCGCCCTCCACCGATGTAGACGCACCGCCAAATCAAGGATATGGTAGGGAGAAACTTATTCTGACTTCAAAATGTAGCCAACGTCTCAACATCCTGAAGAAGACACTGAAAACAGTTTAGACAAAACACTGAGACCTCCTGTCGGAGAGGGGTCGTGGTCCGCCACACCTCCAAGGCTCTAATAACGTCGGAGACGATGGACTGGTGGCGTCGCCAGCGAAGGAAAGGAATCCTAGATAAATGTCCTGCCATTCCTATGGATAGGAAGCAAACTAAATTCTAATTACAAGGGTGTAAAATTTAAAAAAAAATCCTTTGCGCTGCAAGCCCCTGGCAATGAATATGTTCATGGTTACGAAATGATTAATGCTAGCCACATACAAGTCCAAATTTCTTTCCAATTTAAAGAAAATATGGACAACGTATACTTACAGCGACACTCTACAACATACCTTTATTTTCCATACTTTGGACATAATGGTGTTACCCAAAGTACAAATGTCGGTGTAAGGAAAAGCAGTTTGTAATCAGCCCCATGGACAACGCTCGAATCGAGCATTTTCAGTGAGTCAGACTCATCGGGTGCCCACTTGATGCAAAAGAGGAGCTCGCACGCATGAGCGTGGTCGACAATGGCGTAGGTCGGATCCAGCGGAAGAGCTGGCGAGACATATTCGCTCACCTCTGTCAACACCCGGATTTTTAATCCCAGATGTCTGTTATGCCATTCATCGCAATCCCATGATTATCATTTTTGCGAGACATAACAGATTGGATATCACAGTACATCATCCATTACAAACCATACATAAGGTCTTACAACAAATAAAGGAGCACATGATACAGTCTTAATACATTCAAAGCAGCGGAATAACGTAATAATAACGGTAGCGTGGGCTAAGCTCCATCTTCATGGTCACAGGCAATGCTAACGATGGGATATGATCCAAGTTGTCATAACCTTCCTGTGGTCCATCCTCCTAATAGTCCTCTTTATAGTCTCGCCACGGGAATATCCAGGGACAAAGCCATGAGTACTTTTTAAGTACTCACAAACTAAGACTAATAAGTGAAGTGGTTTTGAGTAGTAAATACTAGGCTCTAGATTGTTCTGCAAAAAGCCAGATTTACCTTAACTGAGTTCAGAAGCAAAGAAAGCTAATTGAAAGTTTTATAACACCTAAGTGGGGACTTGAATTTTCATATCATAACCCTGTTGGGGTCAAGTCAAAGTCATGGGTCATTTCATAAGTCATTTTGAAAACATCTGACGACGGAACAGTATGGCCACTCCAACTATCCATAACCGCAGACGCGATTATTCGAATAGTTTGACACTCTACAGAGGTGGTACACTTTCACCACAATATTCGATACATCCGTCAGGAACAATCCTGAATTCACCATACTCGGAATGAGGATAATCAATCCTAACCTTTCAATTACACGCCCTAGTATAGGAACCTCTCCTATGAGTTTGGCCTCCCAACCATGACCAACTGTCATCTTGGAAACTGCATAGGTGGAAAATCTTTACATGGTAGCCTCAGCTCAAACCTTAGCCGCAAGGGAACCCATACTAAGGTATATAAATTTCCAGTCAATCCCTACCCAAATTTCGGGTATTGTGGTTGTACGGTAAAACTGGAATGGTATCGCATCCAGACAACCATCAGTTTTATAAAGGGCTAATGCTCATGCCTCAACATTTTCATCATCAAAATCATCTGGTGTTCAAGAGCACATGTCAAAACATTTTAGTAGAATGAATCATCATTCTAAGGTTTTCATAATCATGTTCACCAAGTATTCCCATCTAAAGTGATCAAGTTTTATACTTAGCACTAGCATCTACAGGTGGGCGATAAACACTAATGAGGGGTGGTAATCCAGTGTGACTTATCTAAGTTCAATATCATGCCTCAAGATGACATCAAGATGTATCTAGCTTAGGCCAAGTTTTATGCTCTTTATGCTACCTTTAAACATCTTTCTAAAATCTATAATTCACTAAGTAAACTCAAATAGAAAGCTATGATAAAGAAATAGGATAACTAAGCTTGCAAGTAAAAACTAGGATTGAGTATCATCCATTTGGTATAATCAAGGCATGCCTAATGCATTGCATAGGTTATATAGTTTTCATAGTTGCAGGTGTTAGCTTGCCTTGTGCAGAGCAGTGGTTGAAGTTCTTCTCGGCTTCTTCCTCGTAGTATCCTCCTTCCTCCTCGTATCCTTGGTCGGTACTAGCGTCTATAAATAAATACGAGGTACACAATCACCAAACAATTCTTAACTACTTCTATTTAGCACACAAAGGTTCACACTAGTTGATTTATCATCATCACTATTATCACAAAGATTAAGGCAATAGTTTTATTTATTTTATTTTAGAAAAGTAATTTCTACTCATTGAAAAACTACTTAAGATTTAATATTCTCCAACTAAAACATGGGATCATGTTAACACATGTCATCACCACATATTTCAATACTTGGGAATGTGAATTAATGTGGTGTCAGAATTTAATAAGGTTTAACCTTGTTATTTTAATTAAATAAAGTGACTAGAAATGCCTATGGGGCATACTTTTATTACTTGTCCACTATTTCTGCAAGTAAACCTATATATTTTTATATATTTAGAAAGGTCTTGTCAAATGTGATTTTTGAGAGTTGGAATCAACTCAAAAGCTTTTGTGGTTGAATTTTGAAAAATGTCTGAATGCATAAAAGTATCCGCCTTGCTAATTTTACTATAGGTGATCTACAACTCCAAATGATTTGAATCCAACGGGCTTGGATTAAGAATTTCAGTACCTTTCTAGCAAAATTAGTTTCATGCAATTTGGTTCAGCGAATCGATCTGGGTTGATTTTTGAATCTTGAGATAGATATATGTTTAAAACTAAATGGAAAAACCTAAATTCAAACTACTGGGTCACACGGAAAGTTAACTGGGCCGGCCCACGGTGCACAGCACGCGCGCGGGTGGGTTTAAGTGGATGTCCCCACCAGTCAGTGAGACATGCGGGTGCGAAGGGGTACGGGGCAATCTAGACCGTTCGATCAACATCTAATCCAATGGTCGGGGCTTGTCATCTCCGTCGGGCAGCGCCGGTGAGACTGAACCCTACCACTGCCAGTGGGGGTATGTGGGGGCTCACCGGGGCTCAGGCGAGGGTCAGCGATGGTGGCGAACTACGAAGTCGATGATGACGATCCTCCTGGTACCTGTGGCTCCTCCTGGGGCAGCTCCAATCGACGGCTCCTCTTCTCCTCCTCCACGGCAGACTCCGGCGAAATTTCGGTGACCTGCTTCTCGCCTTACTCCGGGGATGAGGTGGGGTGGTTCTGAGAGAGAGGGGGTGATGGTATTCTGAAATCGAACGTGGGTGGCCTCTATTTATAGTGCAGCGAGGGGACCGAAGGGAGCGGGTGGAGCTCGTCGTGGTCGTCATCACAGTGAGCTAACGGCATGGCTGGGGGTAGGGGACGGTGTTGTGTTCCCTGGCGATGCTCAATGTCATGGTGGCAAGGCGCAGAGCGATGTCATTTGGTCGGAACAATGCGATGCTCTAGGCGGGTCCGATCGAAAAATTAATGGCTCACAGGCTCTCCTGCTCGCGCGGCGATGAACGGGCATGTCCGGGTGGTTCCTGGGACGGTGGTGATCACGCACGCAATCGGCTAGGGCGGCATGCGGTCTGTGCTCACGTGTCAAGTGCGGCGCTCTGGCGCGCTCTCGGCATGCTTCCAGAGAGGTTGGGCACGCTCGTTCTGAGTGGTCCAGGGCTGGCAGTGCTTGGGCATTGGACAAGGGGTGGCAATGGACGGTGGCTCGTGTCCTAGACAAGGTTGGCGAGGCTAGAGCTGCTCCTAGCTTGGTGTCGACAATGGGGTGGCCAGTTGGGCTCGGGCATGCTCACCATTAATGACAATGTCAAGCTTACATTGAGCTAGGGCTTAAATTAGTTTGATCATCTACTGAGAGTGTTCTGTGAGCAAGAGGGGAGACAAGTTAGGCACAAACATTGCTCACTATAGTGTTTAATGTTTTGTTTGTTTGGTGTTTGCAAGGTGTTTGATGAAATGGCCGAAAGAGATTTGAATTTGAATTTTTGGATGAAAATTGGTGGGTGTACTAGTCACATACTAGGTAGTCTCTGGTTGCTTGGAATGGTCAAGGTGCACTGGTTTGGTTGGTTTTTGAGAAATGGTGATCTTCACATATGATATAGATTCAATTTTCAAATGTCATTTGAATCAAGTTGCCACATGTTTCTGTGAGTTTGAAAGGTGGGCTTGGGTTCACTTTTACTTGGTCTAGCAAGGGTTGAACATAAATGGAATTTTTTCTGTTTGAAATCTTGGACTAGAAACACTCAAAGTGGTCTAGTGAGCAAGATTGGCAAAAATGACCATTAGCTCATTTTGTTTGTTTTTGAATTTCTCTTGATTTGTTTCTGCTTGGATTTGATTTAGATGATGTTGTTTTCATCTTTAAACGATCTCTTTCTATTCCCAACAATCACCCAAGTACATTCATGCATTCATACAATCATCACATACACACATGCATTCATATGATTTTAATTAACAAAAGTTTTTGTTAACCCTAATTTTGATAATTGGAACTTGATAATCTTGATCAATATTTTTGGGATGTTACAAACCTTCCCTCCTTAAACAAAATCTCGTCCCGAGATTTGAGAAAGAAGAAAAAGAAAACTAGGATTTAAAGAGATCAGGAAACTCCGTCTTGATGTAGTCTTCTCTTTCCTAGGTAGCTTCCTCTTTAGTGTGGTTGCTCCATTGGATCTTGAGAAACTTGATACTCCGAGTCTTGGTGGTTCTGAAAGCTTCCTCCAAAATACGGATAGGTACTTCGGGATACGACAGGTTATCGTTGATCTCTATGGTTTGGTGATCAATGTTCTTGAAAACTTTAGTCTTCTCCGGGACTTCTAGGCATTTGCGAAGTAACGATATATGGAACACATTATGCATGGCTGACATCTCTTCTGGCAGTTCCAGTTGATACGATACTTCTCCTTGACAATTCAGAATCTTTAAAGGTCCGATATATCTGGGGGCTAACTTTCCTTTGAGCTAGAAATGTTGCATTCCCTTCAAAGGCGACACTTTGAGATACAAAAAATCTCCGATGTTGAAAGCGAGGTCTCGACGTCTCTTGTTGGCATAACTCTTGTGTCTGGATTGGGCGGTCTTGAGGTGCTCACAAATCTTGTGAACTTTTTGTTCTGCTTCCCGTAGGATGTCGGGTCCGAAAATCTGACTCTCTCCTACTTCCGACCAATTCAAAGGGGTACGACACTTCCTTCCATACATGAATTCAAATGGGGTCATTTGCAAACTGGCTTGATAACTGTTGTTTTACGAAAATTCTGCGAACGGTAGACAATCTTCCCATTTTGATCCATACTCTAGCACACAGGCTCTAAACATATCTTCGAGTATTTGATTTACTCACTCTGTTTGTCCATCAGTCCGAGGGTGATAAGCTGTGCTGAAATCCAGTCGGGTTCCTAATCCTTCTTGGACTTTCTTCCAAAATCTCGAGGTAAACTGAGTTCCTCGATCTGATATGATGTTCTTGGGAACTCCGTGCAAACTGACGATTGTAGCAATGTACAACTCTGCTAGCTTCGAACTCTGGTAAGTGGTCTTGAATGGTAAGAAATGGGCGACTTTGGACAATCTATCAACTATGACCCAAATAGAGTCATTTCCCCTACTAGATGTAGGCAATCCGGTGATAAAGTCCATTCCAACTAAATCCCATTTCCATTCCGGAATCTGCAGTGGTTGCAACAGTCCTGCGGGTCTCTGATGTCCCGCCTTGACTCTCTGACAGATATCACACTTGGCTATGTAGCTTCTGATTTCTCTCTTCATCTTATGCCACCAAAATTGCTCCCAGATCCTGATACATCTTCGTTTCTCCGGGGTGGATAGAATAAAGGGTATCATGGGCCTCTTTCAAAATAGCTTTCTTTAACTCTGAATCTGTTGGCACACAGAGACGTCATTTGTACCACAAGACTCCTTATCCATCTTCGGTGAATCTGGGTACTTTGCATGTACCGATGCGACATTTTATTCCGTTGATACTAGCATTTCCTTTCTACGCCTCCTTGATCTGACTGATCAAGGTGGTTTGAAGTTCTATGCTAGCCAAAAATCCTTCACTAACTAGTTCCATTCTGAAATCTTCCAACTCCTTGTGCAAACTTGGTTGCTCCTTCAGAATCATGGAGTTCAAGCGACACAGCAATCTCCTAAGGGCATCCGCTACCACATTGGCTTTTCCGGGGTGATAGTGGATGTCCAGATCATAGTCCTTGATTAGCTCTATCCATATCCTCTGCCTCATATTCAGCTCCTTCTGAGTGAAAATGTACTTCAGGCTCTTGTGATTCGAATAAATCTCACAACGGTTTCCCATGAGGTAATGCCGCCATGTCTTCAGGGCTAGAACTACAGCTGCTAGTTCAAGGCCATGGGTAGGATAATTCTACTCATGTTGCTTCAGTTGCCGGGATAGGTAAGATATAACTTTGCCTTCTTGCATTAGCACACATCTGAGACCGATCTTGGATGCATCACAATACACATCAAAAGGCTTCGTGATATCCGGCATGATCAAGATTGGGTTTTGAGATCAATCTCTTCTTGAGTTCTTGAAAATGTTGGATTCGCAGCATAGAAAACAAAAAATTTCCTACGATGGGAACATCTATGTACCAAGATCTATCTACTAGATACAAGCAACGGGTGGATATACATCCATAGAATACATACCCTCGAAGACCGAATAGCGTTAACGAGGTTGTACTCGTGGATGATGTAGACGAACGCTTGCCGATCTCAAGATCGTGATGAAGTTCGTCTGGTCTAGCCGGTCCAACACGATCAAGTCCAGCACCTCGAAGCAGTGGTGCATCCGTGATCGCACACACGTACGGGTACCCCGACAACCTCCGCGCCCTCGCTCCAGCGAAGCAGCGGAAGCAACAAATCCTTCCAGAAAAAGCCACCGGGAACATGTATCTCGCTGATCCGAGACCATGGGGAAATTCTAAAGGGGGGAGAGATCCTTCGCGAGGAGGTGTACTTTGAGAGGAGGAGAGGGGGGCCTTTTATAGGGGAGAGGGGGACACCCAAGGGGCATGGCGCCCAGCCATGGGGGCTGCCCCCACCTCTTCCACATTCATGTGGGTGGAGCTCCCACTCAAAAATGAAAAGCCTCCACTCCCATTAAAAAGCCTCCACTCAAAAATCCACTCACATGCATTAAATTTCCACCAAATTTAATGCAAGCTCTCATTTAAATAAAACTCTTTTATTTATTTATTCAGAATTTTGTTAATTACTTTAATTAACAAACATTCACATAAAACCCCTTACAACATTTCAATTTCACATGCAGAACCAGTTTAAGCAATTTCAACCGAAACAATTCCGGTGTCTAGTGAAATAAATTCCTGCGCTTTCCTTTTCTTTTTCTGGCATATCATTTGCTCCGAATGGTGTCGGTATCCCTTAAGTGTGTCACTCTACGGTTCGCGAATAATGCGTACATGATCGAGACCCTTCTCTGATCAATAATCAGTAGCGGGACCTGGAGATCCATACTGACTCCCACACATTCAACGATGACTTCTGTGATCGTGTGAACCTTTTACGCTAGTATCTTAATCCCTTTGTTTCACGATATATTACATGTCCGAGATTCGATCATCGGTATCTCCATACCTAGTTTGATCTCGTTACCGACATGCACTCTTTTCTCGTTCCCGTGATATAACATTCTAGTGATCAAATCACTTGCTTGCAAGCTAATCAATGTGATATCACCGAGAGGGCCCAGAGCATATCTATCCGTCATCGGGATGAACAAATTCCACTCTCGATCCATGGGTCTCAACATAACACTTTAGTAGTTCTGAAGCCATCTTTATAATCACCCAGTTATGGTGTGACGTTTGATGTCATCGAGAAACTCTTCCGGTGTTAGTGATTGACATGATCTCATGGTCTAAGGATTAGGATCACTTCGTAAGTTGTTATAGCAATATAAACTCAATGACTTTGATCGTAATGCTATACTTCGGATGAATGTTCATCACATCATTACACTAATGTTGTGACCTCGTTATCAACATCCAATGTCCATGATCAGGAAACTTTGATCATCTTGTTAATCAACGAGCTAGTTTATAAGAGAGGCATAACTAGGAACTTCCTTTTTGTTTATTAAACACACATGTATTAACGTTTTCGTATTAATACAATTATAGCATGCAAAATAAACATTTATCATAAACAAGGAATACGATAATAACCACTTTATTATTGCCTCTCGGGCATATTCCCTTTAGTCTCCCACTTGCACTAGAGACAATAATCTAGTTTGAAAACTTTGCGTATTGAACACCTATGGCTTTCTGGTGTTCCATATACGCAACTACAAATGGTTAAAATAATCTACGGATCTGACACTTTTAGGTCCATGTGTATTTGCATGTCTTTACGTCTTCATGCATCACTCATTCTCCAATGAGATGGCATTGTATAAATTTGGTCTTTCGGTGAGACCTTTAGTTCCCTGGGGTTAAAACACGTCGATACTATTGTGATGCTTGAGAATCCTTCTACGAACTTGCGGCAATATCCTGCTAATCCGAGAAATGCACGAACTTGGGTTTGAGTGGTTGGGGCTTGCCAATCTTCAACATCCTTCACCTTTGCAGGGTCAACGACAATTCCTCCGGCTGATACGATATGTCTGAGGAATCCTACCTCATGTAACTAGAATTCACACTTGCTAAATTCGGCATACAACTGATGTTCTCTAAGGGTTCCAAGAATGGTCCTCAGGTGTAGCTCATGTTCTTCTTCTCATTTGGAATATATCAGAATGTCATCGATGAACACAATGACAAACTTATCCAGGAAGTCCATAAAAATATTATTCATGAGGTTCATGAAATAAGTGGGGGCATTGGTTAATCCAAAAGACATGACCGTGTACTCATACAGTCCATATCTGGTGGTAAAGGAAGTCTTTGGAATATCCTCTACACGAATCTTGAGTTGATGATAACCAGTTCTAAGATCAATGTTAGAAAACACTTTGGCACCAGTCAACTGGTCAAACAGATCTTCTATCTTCGGCAGTGGGTACTTGTTCTTGATGGTGACGTCATTCAGCTTCCGATAATCCGTACACAAATGGTTACCTGCATCTTTCTTGTCCACAAACAAATCAGGTGATCTCCATGGCGAAGCACTTGGTTGGATTAGTCCTATCTCCAGCATAGCATCCAGTTGCTTCTTCAGTGATGACCCACAAGTGTAGGGGATCGCAACAGTCTTCGCGGGTAGTATTACCCAATTTATTGATTCGACACAAGGGGAGCCAAAGAATACTTGCAAGCCTTAACAACTGAGTTGTCAATTCAGCTGCACCTAAAAATAGTTCTTGCTCACAGAAGTTTATTAGTAGCAACAGTTTGATAGTAGAAACAGCAAAGCAACAACAATAGTGAAACAGGAGAAATAGTAATAGTAACGATAAACAGTGGGATTCGAGTGCGGTAGGCATAGGGATGGATGGACGGGCGTTGCTTGGACGAGTCTAAACATGTAACTTCAAGATCTAGGGCATTGCAGATAAATAATAACAAGCATCCGAGTACTAAAAAATCCTAGGCATGTGCTCCAAATATAGTCTTACGTGCTCGCAATGAGAACTTGCACAACATTTTCTGTCCAGCCAGCCCGTGGCAGCGGGACCTCTAGGGAACTACTGGCAATTAAGGTGCTCCTTTTAATAGAGCGCCGGAGCAAAGCATTAACACTCCATGAACACATGTGATCCTCACACCACAACCATCCCCTCCGGTTGTCCCAATTATTGTCACTTAGGGGCCTTTGGATCCGGACAATGATATGTGTACACAACTTGCAGATAAGATCACAAACAATACTATCATAATGATTCAATAATAAGTTCAGATCTGAGATCATGGCACTCGGGCCCTAGTGACAAGCATTAAGCACAACAAGTTGCAACAAAGTCAAATAACACTAATAGAGATACTAGGTACTATGCCCTAACAATCTTATTCGATTAGATGATAGAACTCATCCAATCCCTACCATCCCCAAGCCTACAGCGGGGGATTACTCACTCATGGATGAGGGAAACATCAATGGTTGATGGAGAGGCGTTGGTGATGACGATGGCGATGATCCTCTCCAAATTCCCTGTCCCGGCAGGGTGCCAGAACAGAGTTTCTGGATCTGAATCTTTGTTTCTGATGGTGGCGGCGGAGCGGAACTCTTCTCTGAAAAACATAGACCCCCCCCTGGGTTTTTAGGTCAAGGGGCAACTTATAGGCGTTGAGGGAGCCCGAGGGGGTGCCTGGGGTGGCCGCACCCCCCTAGGCGAGGGGCTAGGCCCACCCGCGCCTGGAAGGGGTGTGGGCCCCCCAGGACTCCACTCCATTTCGTCTTCTGGCTCCGTGGGTCTTCTGGTGAAATATAATTTTTGGCATATTTTTCGGGATTTTTCCTGATAGTTGATTTTCTACACAAAAACTAGACACCAAGGTAATTCTGCTGAAAACATCGTCAGTCCGTGTTAGTTGTATCCAAATCACACAAGTTTAGAGGAGAAACAATAGCAAAAGTGTTCGAGAAAGTAGATACGTTTTGGACGTATCATTCAGCTCCACTAGTTTAGACGGGTTCATACTATACGGTCTTTGGGCTATGGGTCTAGTTCCAGGGATTAGTTAAATGATAAACTCGATATATCAATCTGGGGGCATACCAGGCAAAACATCTGGAAATACATCAGGGTATTCACAGACTACTCTGACTTGGTCAAGGGTTGGTTGGGCTAGACTCTTGTTTCACTTGAATTGACGGGGCAAGGTTTCAGATACATGCTCTACTGATATTCCGGCTGTACTGGTCATGGTTATGGCTTTCTTGGCATAGTCGATTAATCCTTTATGTTTCGACATCCAATCCATTCCTAGTACTACTTCCAAACCTTTAGTTCCGAGTACTATTAGATTAGCATAAAAATCTATGCCATGGATTCAAATAGGTATGGCCTTGAAATTTTTTCTAGCTTTGGTGGTTAAACCAGGTATTTGAACTATCATAACATGCTTCAATTTTGTTGGCTGAACATGAAGCTGCTGCTTATCTGGGGCATTTGCATTGGGGGTTGCGGCAATCTTCTTGGGGCACTCATTGGAATAGTAACCCTTGGTTACACATTCATAACAAGTCACTTGGGACTTGTCCTTTGCTGCAACAGGCACATCATTGCTTCCAGTTCTTGGGGCAGTATTGGTGTTAGTGGCGACATTGTTGTTGTTGAACTTTGGCGGGGCACGATTGAAATTGCTGGGGTTGCCGGGGTTGTTGTTGTGGTTTCGTCCGGGCCTTGGGTTTCCTCCTCCACGGTTGGGATAGGTTGGACGGTTCATCGGGGACTATTGGTCCTTGGGGCAAATCCTGCAGACGGGTTGGGGCGATACTTTGGGGTATGGTGGGTTCCTGGTTGATGCATCATTCTATGCTTGCGGTTCTCATTGGCTTGGTTGATCTTGCCTTCCATCTGAATGGCAGAATCCACTAAGGCTTCAATATCAGCAAATGGGATGTTGACTAAAACTGTCTGCATCTCATCATGCAGACCATTTAGAAATCTCTCCTTCTTCTTGGCTTCAGTGTCAATCTCATCAGGTGCATACCTAGACAATGACAAAAATTTGTCACGGTACTCAACTACGGTCATTATCCCTTGCTTCAGTTCCGAAATTCATCTCTCATCCTCTTGATCAAACCTTGTGGCACATGGGTTCTGCTAAACTTGATTTTGAATTCATCCCAAGTCATCATCTGTCCTCCATTCATGGCGCGAATGCTGTTCCACCATGCTCTTGCGTCTCCTGCGAGATAGTGGGTGGAAAATAGTACTTTCTCGTTGGCCTCCACTCCTGCAACTTCCAAGTTGTTCTCCATGGTTTGCAGCCAATCATCGACATCTAGGGGCTCTTCAGACTTAGTGAAGATAGGTGGATTGGTGTTCTGGAAGTTCTTGATCTTGGATCCATGGTTGTCCTGGTTTCCATGGCCTTGGTTGTTGTGGTTGGCCATCTGAGCTATGTGTTGAAGGGTGGCCAAGTTGGCTTGACGTTCAGCTCTTTCAGCTTCACGGTTAGAAACCAACATTTGCAAGATCTGCAACATCGGGTCCGGGGATGAAATGCTTCCTCCGCGAGGCATCTGAAGATTGAGATAGATCATGAGAAAAGAGGGAAATTTCTAAGGTTCAGGGGCTTGTTTTTGAAAAGTTTTTTGAAATTTGACTCAGATTTTTCTAGCAACTTGCTTTTCATTCATTCATTCACACAATACAAACACACACTAGAACAAGGAAAACGGATGGTTTTAAGAACCATTATGTGAAACTACGATATAGTGGGACCGGATACAACTCACTAACGCTAGTGCACAAGTGCTACTACTCCATGGAGTAGGTGTCCTCATCATTCTCCTCCTCATCATCAATGAAGGCGAAGTCATCCTCATCGGTGAAGAAGTGCATGGCTTGATCCTCCAGAAAGTCATCATCATCATAATATATGAGTAGGGGTCTCCACGGATATCCTCCCCTGCATTCTCCCTCTCCTCAAGCTGCATGTGAAGGGTTTCGCGGCATAGTAAATAAAAATTTTCTACGGATGCGAACAGAGGGAAAGCCAAGATCTAATCTAGGAGATGCAAACAACGAGAGAGATTGGATTAGATCTTCATACCCTTGAAGATTCGCACAGCGGAACGTTCGTCGGAACGTGGGTGATGTAGTCGTACTCGCTTCTCCTCCTCGCGATCCGATCCGATCTAGCACCACAAGTGGCGGTGCCTCCGTGAGATGCACACGTGCAGCACCTCGACGTCTCCTCCTTCCTCGGACCAGCAAGTATGGTGGAGAGACGGATTGGATCTACAACACGACGGCGTGGTGTATATGGTGGAGAATTTCTGCAGCAGGGCTTCGCCTACAAGCAGTCGGGAGGGAGAGAGGAGGGGCAGCAGGGCGGCTAGCTCTTGGAGGGCAAGGTGTGGGGGGGTGGTGCGCCCCCAGCCCTCTTTATAAAGAGGGGTGGGCGGCTGCAACCCTAGCCCCCTCCCCCAAGCCAAACCGGCGGCCCCAAGGAGAAGGAGTGGGGGGCAAGGAAACCCCCCCTTCTAGAAGGTCTATCTCGAGTTTAAAACCCTCTTGGCCGGCTGGGCCCTATGGGGCCTTGTGCCCCTGGCCCAATGCAGCCAGGGCACTCCCTCATAGGCCCATGCCCCCTCCCGGAAGGTGGGGCCACGTTGGTCCCCTTCCGGAAGGTTCTAGAAGCTACCGGTACAATACCGATTAACCCGGAACAATTCCGAACTCCAAAAACTGCACTGCCTTATATGAATATTATTCTCCGGACCACTCCGGAACCTCTCGTGATGTCCCGGATCCCATCCGAGACTTCGAACAAAAACTCATAAACCAATTATCCAATCTATCCTAGCGTCGAGACACGTTAAGTGTGTGACCCTGCGGGTTCGAGAATATGCAGACATGATCTTCTATCAATAATCAACAGCGAGGTCTGGACACCCATATTGACTCCCACACATTCATCGATAACCATATCGGATGAACCACGATGCCAGGATTCAATCAATCCCATATATATATTCCCTTCGTCTCACGATATTTTACTTGCTCGAGATTCGATCGTCGGTACCGTCATACCTAGTTCAATCTCGTTCACAGCAAGTACTTTACTCGTTCCGTAATCCGATATCACTTTGTGATTAAATCCTTAACCAAATGCTTGCAAGCGGTGTTGATATCGATTACCGAGTGGGACCAAAGTATATCTCTCCGACTTGGGAGGGACAAATTCCATCTCGATACATACAACCCAACAGATACTTTCCGATCACCTGAGAGACAGCTTTATGATCACCCTCTCATAGGATGACGTTTGATGACCTCAAAGCTTTCTTCCGATACCAGGGAGTTGTATTATCTCATGGTCTAAGGAATACAATATTTGACATAAGTAAAGCTTCGCAAAGACGAACACGATGACACGATATAATTGCTTCGCTTAGTTTGGGTCTGTCCACCATATCTTTCCCCAATGATATGATCTCATTATTAATTGACAACTCATGTCCATGGTTAGGAAACCTTAACCATGATTAATCAATGAGCTAGTCCATAGAGGCGTACTAGGGACACGGTGTTGTTCACAAACCACACAAGTATTAAAGTTTCCGCTTAATACAATTCTAGCATGGAATATAAACATTATCATGAACAAGAATTATAATAATAACATCTTTATTATTGCCTCTAGGGCATAATTCCAACAGTCTCCCACTTGCACTAGAGTCAATAATCTAGTTTACATCTGGCAACAATCTCACACCCATGGCACTGAGGTGCTGATCATGTTTTACACGTGGAAGAGGTTTAGTCAATGGATCTGTGACATTCAGATCTGTATGTACTTTGCTAATCTTCAGATCTCCATCTGCTATATAATCTCGGATTATATGAAACTTGCGGTTGATATGCTTGGTCTTTGGATGATATCTTGGTTCCTTAGCGAGTGCTATGGCGCCAGTGTTGTCACACAATATCTCTAGTGGGTCCAATGCACTTGGAACCACGCCAAGCTCAGTGATGAAATTTATGATCCAAACTCCTTCACTTGACGCTTCTGCAGCCGCCATGTATTCCTCTTCTACTGTAGATCCCGCGATCACGCTTTGCTTGCAGCTTCTCCAGCTCACAGCTCCTCCATTCAAAATATAAATGTATCCTGTCTGAGATTTAGAATCATCCTTGTCGGTGTCGAAACTAGCGTCGACGTAACCTTTTACGACGAGCTGTTCATCACCCCCATAGACTAAGAACATTTCTTTAGTCCTATTTAGGTACTTTAGGATGTTCTTCACGGCTGTCCAGTGTTCCACTCCTGGATCACTTTGATACTTGCTCGTCAAACTAAGAGCATTGGACACATCCGGTCTAGTACACAGCATGGCATACATGATAGAACCTATGGCCGAGGCATAAGGCACTTTGCTCATAGCTTCCCTATCATTTACCGTAGATGGACATTGAGAACCTTTCTTTGCCTTATCCATTCTGAACCTTTTCAGAACTTTGTCTAGGTATGTACTCTGGCTTAAAGCTATCAGGCGTCTTTGTCTATCTCTATAGATTTTGATGCGTAATATATAAGCAGCTTCACCTAGGTCTTTCATTGAAAAACACTTGTTCAAATAACTCTTCACATTGTTAAGCATGTTAATGTCATTTCCAATAATCAATATGTCATCCACATATAGTACCAGAAACGTCACCGAGCTCCCACTCACTTTCTTGTAGATGCAAGCTTTGTAGCAATTTGGAACAAATCCAAAGCTCTTGATCACTTGATCAAAACGAAGGTTCCAACTCCGAGATGCTTGCTTCAGTCCATAAATGGAACGCTGAAGTTTACATACTTTATCAGCATCCTTAGGATCGACAAAACCTTCGGGTTGCATCATATACAACTCTTCATCAATGTTGCCATTGAGGAAAGCAGTCTTGACATCCATCTGCCATATTTCATAATCATGAAACGCAGCAATTGCTAATAAAATCCGATTGGACTTAAACATCACTACGGGAGAGAAAGTCTCGTCGTAGTCAACACCTTGAACTTGTCGAAAACCTTTCGCGACAAGCCGTGCTTTATAGACGATAACATTACCATCCGCGTCCGTTTTCTTCTTGAAGATCCATTTCCACTCAACGGCCTTTCGGTCGCTAGGAGGGTCCACCAAAGTCCATACTTGGTTTTCGCTCATGGATCCCAATTCGGATTTCATGGCTTCTAGCCATTTCTCAGAGTCTGGGCTCATCATCGCTTCCTCATAGTTCGTAGGTTCACTGTCTTCTACTAACAAGACAGTTAAGACAGGGTTGCCATACCACTCAGGAGGGGCATGCGACCTTGTCGACCTGCGACGTTCAGTAGCAGCATCGTCCGAAGCTTCATGATCCTTGTCATTAGCTTCCTCTATTGTTGGTGCAGGCGGCACTGGAACAACTTCAGGTGCTGCGTTACTCTCCAATTCAAGAGAAGGTTCAATAACCTCGTCTAGCTCTACTTTCCTCCCACTCACTTCTTTCGAGAGAACTCCTTCTCAAGAAAGGAACTGTTCTTTGCGACAAACACTTTGCCTTCGGTTCTGTGATAGAAGGTATACCCAATAGTTTCCTTAGGTTATCCTATGAAGACGCATTTCTCCGCTTTGGGTTCGAGCTTGTCCGGCATAAACTTCTTGACATAAGCTTCGCATCCCCAAACTTTAAGAAACGACAACTTAGGTTTAGCACCAAACCATAGTTCATAGGGTGTCATCTCAACGGATTTAGATGGTGCCCTATTTAAAGTGAATGCAGCGGTTTCTAATGCATAACCCCAAAATGATAACGGCAAATCAGTAAGAGACATCATTGATCGGACCATATCTAATAGGGTTCGGTTCCGGCGTTCAGACACACCATTGCGCTGTGGTGTTCCGGGTGGCGTGAGTTGTGAAACGATTCCACTTCCTTTAAGATGCGTGAGAAAATCATAACTCAAATATTCACCTCCACGATCGGATCGTAGAAACTTAATCTTTCTGTTACGATGGTTCTCCACTTCATTCTGAAATTCTTTGAACTTTTCAAACGTTTCAGATTTATGTTTCATTAAATAGATATACCCATATCTACTTAAGTCATCGGTAAAAGTGAGAAAATAGCGATATCCACCGCGCGTCGAAACACTCATCGGTCCGCATACATCGGTATGTATGATTTCCAACAAGTCCGTTGCTCGCTCCATCATACCGGAGAACGGGGTTTTGATCATCTTGCCCATGAGGCATGGTTCGCATGTGTCAAATGATTCAAAATCAAGAGACTCCAAAAGTACATCAGAATGGAGTTTCTTCATGCGCTTTACACCAATATGACCTAGACGACAGTTCCACAAATAAGTAGTATTATCACTATCTACTTTGCATCTCTTAGCCTCAATGTTATGGATGTGTGTTTCATCCCTTTCGAGATTTAGAAGAAATAAACCATTCACAATAGGTGCATGACCATAAAAGATGTTACTCATATAAATAGAACAACCATTATTATCCGATTTAAATGAATAACCGTCTTGCAATAAACAAGATCCAGAAATAATGTTCATGCTCAACGCAGGCACATAATAACATTTATTAAGGTTTAAAACTAATCCCGAAGGTAAAACTAAGGAGAGCGTGCCGACGGCCATCACATCAACTCTTGATCCGTTGCCAACGCGCATCGTCACCTCATCCCTCGCAAGCCGCCGTCTATTCCGTAGCTCCTGTTTCGAGTTACAAATATTAGCAACTGAACCAGTATCAAATACCCAGGCACTACAACGAGGGCTAGTAAGGAAAACATCAATAACATGTATATCAAATATACCTTTGATGGTGCCAGTCTTCTTGTCCGCTAAGTACTTCGGACAGTTGCGCTTCCAGTGACCCTTGTCCTTGCAATAGAAGCACTCAGTGTCCGGCTTAGGACCAGACTTGAGCTTCTTCTCAGCAGGGGCAGTGCGCTTGCTGCCGCCCTTCTTGAAGGGCTTCTTTGCTCCCTTACCTTTCTTAAAGGTGGGCTTGTTGACCATCAACACATGATTATCCTTTTTGATGTCCACTTCCGCGACCTTCAGCTTTGCGAAGAGCTCGATGATCGTATCAGTGGAACCAATCTGATTATGAGTCACTACAAAACTTTTGTAGCTGGGAGGGAGTGATTGCAGAACCCTGTCAATCTTGAGCTCCTCTGGAATCGTGCATTCCAGTTGCTCAAGGCGTTGAGTGTAGCCCGTCATCTTAATGGCGTGCTCACTAACGGAACTCCCTTCCTCCATCTTGCAGTTAAAGAACTTCTCAGAGATCTCATATCTCTCAGAACGGGCATGATTCTGAAACATGGTTTTCAGCTCTTCGAGAATCTCAAAGGGCCCGGGATAGTATTCAAAACGATTTTGAAGTTCCGGTTCCATAGCAAACAACATGGTGCTCTTAATCACACCATAATCATCTTTGCGCGACTGATAGACAGCTTTCCATCAGCCGGCGCAGTTGCAGCAGGGGGGTCACCTAACGCTTTCCCAAGGACATAGTCCTTTTGACCGCCAGAGAGAATGATTCTTAGATTGCGGAACCAATTGGTGAAGTTAGACCCATTGTTTCTAAGCTTTTCCTTCTCAGCAAAAACGTTGAAGTTGAAGTTGGACTTAGCCATTTGATCTACAATATTTGCAAGTACAAATTAGACTATGTTCATGATAACTAGTTCAACTTTTAATCAAATTACTAGATGAACTCCCACTAAATTCAACATCCCTCAAGTTGTTTAGTGAACACGATCCAAATTCACCACACCTAATCCGATCTTCACGAGAAGAGATGTGGTTTCAATGGTGGACAGCGAAGTGTCGATCATATCATTCATATGACTCATGCTTAACCTTTCGGTTCATGTGTTCCGAGGCCATGTCTGTACATGCTAGGCTCGTCAAGTTAGACCCAAGTATTTCTGCTTGTGCAAAACTGGCTTGCACCCGTTGTATGTGAGCGTAGAGTCTATAGCACCCAATCATCACGTGATGCTTGGACACGACGAACTTTCGCAACGGTGCATACTTGGGGAGAACACAGTTTTTATCTTGATCTTTAAGTGAGGAATCATCTTATAATGCTACCATCGCGATCTAAGCATAATAAGATACATAAAAGGATAAACATCACATGCATATAACTTTATGTGATATGGTATAGCCAATCTTCGCGCAATGATCTCCATCTTGTGAGTTCCGGCATGATCTCCATCACTCCACCATGATTGCCTCCACCACGAATAGCAACTACAACTATTGCTAACTACTTAGCGATAAAGTGAAACTATTACATGGCGTATAAGAAGTTGACACACAGGTCATACACAATTATAAAGACAACCATATGGCTCCTGCCGGTTGTGTACTCATCGACATGCAAGTCGTGAAACATTACAAAACATGATCATCGCATACATTATACACATCACATATTGGGCCATACCATATCACAGAAAACACTCCCTGCAAAAACAAGTTAGACGCCTCTACTTTGTTGTTGCATGTTTCACGTGGCTTATGGGAGTAGATGCTAAGAACGATTCTTACCTATGGAAAGCCACAATGGTGATATTATGGTTGCCAAACTCCGGTGTTAATCCCATGACAAATATAGTGAGAGAAACGGACATCCACCAGCCGCATGTGTGGAACAAGCCACACGTCAAGTGCGGAGCCGGTCTTGCGAATGACGTCGCGTAAGGTTGGCCTGGACCGCTTCAATCTCACAATCCCGCGTCATAAGAAGAACACAAACAAGAGGCTTGCAACAGAAAACATCAACGCCCGCAACAACCATGTTGCGTTGTACTCGTGAAACACATCTACGCATAGATCTAGCTCTGATACCACTGAAGGGTTTCGCGGCATAGTAAATCAAAATTTTCTACGGATGCGAACAGAAGGAAAGCCAAGATCTAATCTAGGAGATGCAAACAATGAGAGATATTGGATTAGATCTTCATACCCTTGAAGATTCGCACAGCGAAACGTTCGTCGGAACGTGGGTGATGTAGTCGTACTCGCTTCTCCTCCTCGCGATCCGATCCGATCTAGCACCACAAGTGGCGGTGCCTCTGTGAGATGCACACGTGCAGCACCTCGACGTCTCCTCCTTCCTCGGACCAGCAAGTATGGTGGAGAGACGGATTGGATCTACAACACGACGGCGTGGTGTATATGGTGGAGAATTTCTGCAGCAGGGCTTCGCCTACAAGCAGTCGGGAGGGAGAGAGGAGGGGCAGCAGGGCGGCTAGCTCTTGGAGGGGAAGGTGTGGGGGGTGGTGCTCCCCCAGCCCTCTTTATATAGAGGGGTGGGCGGCTGCAACCTTAGCCCCCTCCCCCAAGCCAAACCGGCGGCCCCAAGGAGAAGGAGTGGGGGGCAAGGAAACCCCCCCTTCTAGAAGGTCTATCTCGAGTTTAAAACCCTCTTGGCCGGCTGGGCCCTATGGGGCCTTGTGCCCCTGGCCCAATGCGCTCAGGGCACTCCCTCATAGGCCCATGCCCCCTCCCAGAAGGTGGGGCCACGTTGGTCCCCTTCCGGAAGGTTCTAGAAGCTTCCAATACAATACCGATTAACCCAGAACAATTCCGAACTCCAAAAACGGCACTGCCTTATAAGAATCTTATTCTCCGGACCACTACGGAACCTCTCGTGATGTCCCGGATCCCATCCGAGACTCCGAACAAAAACTCATAAACCAATTATCCAATCTATCCTAGCGTCGAGACACGTTAAGTGTGTGACCCTGCGGGTTCGATAATATGCAGACATGATCTTCTATCAATAATCAACAGCGAGGTCTGGACACCCATATTGACTCCCACACATTCATCGATGACCATATCGGATGAACCACGATGCCAGAATTCAGTCAATCCCATATATATATATTCCCTTCGTCTCGCGATATTTTACTTGCCCGAGATTCGATCGTCGGTACCGTCATACCTAGTTCAATCTCGTTCACAGCAAGTACTTTACTCGTTCCGTAATCCGATATCACTTTGTGATTAACTCCTTAACCACATGCTTGCAAGCGGTGTTGATATCGATTACCGAGTGGGACCAAAGTATATCTCTCCGACTTGGTAGGGACAAATTCCATCTCGATACATACAACCCAACAGATACTTTCCGATCACCTGAGAGACAGCTTTATGATCACCCTCTCATAGGATGACGTTTGATGACCTCAAAGCTTTCTTCCGATACCAGGGAGTTGTATTATCTCATGGTCTAAGGAATACAATATTTGACATAAGAAAAGCTTCGCAAAGACGAACACGATGACACGATCTAATTGCTTCGCTTAGTTTGGGTCTGTCCACCATATCATTCCCCAATGATATGATCTCATTATTAATTGACAACTCATGTCCATGGTTAGGAAACCTTAACCATCATTAATCAATGAGCTAGTCCATAGAGGCGTACTAGGGACACGGTGTTGTTCACAAACCACACAAGTATTAAAGTTTCGGCTTAATACAATTCTAGCATGGAATATAAACATTATCACGAACAGGAATTATAATAATAACATATTTATTATTGCCTCTAGGGCATAATTCCAACAGCATGTCCCTCTCGTGGACGGTCTCCTCCAACTCTGTGACCCTGTGGCGAAGGCGGGCAATGATGCGCTCCTTCTTGTCGAGCGGACGGTGACGAGACTAGCGATCCTTCACTAGCATGGAAATGGTCTCGTACTTCTTGGCGGCGATGGCATAGTTATGGTTGGCGTAAGAGCGGGCATTGTCCAACTCCTTCTGTCGGTCATACATCATGAAGCTGAGGTGGTCCACTTGGTTCTTCAGCTCAGGGTGATATGGTGCTTCCAGTGGTTGTCCCATAACATCACGCCTTGGGCAGAACTCAAAGCGGGTACCCTTGATCTAATTGATACTCTGCCCACATAGACGGGCAAGAGCTTCCTACATGTCCCTGACAAGTCCATCGAGCTAGTTGTTATCTCTAATGGTGAACTGAATTCCCTATGATATGGGGGCTTCAATATTTCCTCGAAGACTTGCAACAATCAGCCATTGCAATTCCTCTCCTTCCTTATCATTGAGCTGAGCTCCGAAGAACTCGGGGTGTGGGCGCTCCAGAAGTTCCGAAAGATGGTCCAAGTCACGCTCAAAGATGAGGTCTCCTCCATTCCCCAACTGATAGAACTTGCTATACTTCACGTCCATCTATAAGAATATAGGATGAGTAAGTTAGTAGAGTGACCAAGTGTGTCAATTTTTATGTAATTTTGCAAGAATTTTTTAGGAACATGAATTTTCATGAAAGAATCTAAGTGATAAGAATGAGAATAAGTTTTCATAAATACTCACTTCCTTTGTTTTGAAACTAAGTTTTTGATTCAAACGTCCATTCTAAACTAGGGTCTCCTATGGACAGGATGGCTCTGATACCAACTTGTCAACACCCAGATTTTTAATCCCAGATGCCTGTTATGCCATTCATCGCAATCCCAGGATTACCATTTTTGTGAGACATAACAGATTGGATATCATAGTACATCATCCATTACAAACCATACATCAGATCTGACAACAAATAAGGGATCACATGATCCAGTCTTAATACATTCAAAGCAGCGGAATAACGTAATAATAACGGTAGCGTGGGTGAAGCTCCATCTTCATGGTCCCATGCAATGCTGACGATGGGAGATGATCCTAGTTGTCGTAACCTTCCTGCGGTCCATCCTCCTGATAGTCCTCTTCATAGTCTGGCCACGGGAATAGCCAGGGACAAAGCCATGAGTACTTTTTAAGTACTCGCAAACTAAGACTAACAAGTGAAGTGGTTTTGAGTAGGAAATACTAGGCTCTAGGTTGTTTTGCAAAAAAGGCAGATTTACCTTAACTGAGTTCAGAAGCAAAAGAAAGCTAATTGAAAGTTTTATAACACCTAAGTGGGGACTTGAATTTTCATATCACAACCCTCTTGGGGTCAAGTCAAAGTCATGGTTCATTTCATCAGTCATTTTGAAAACATCTAACGACGGAATAGTATGGCCACTCCAACTGTCCATAACTGCGGACGCGGCTATTCAAATACTTTGACACTCTACAGAGGTGGTACACTTTCACCACAATATTTCATACATCCTTCAGAAACAATCCTGAATTCACCATACTCAGTATGCAGATAATCAATCCTAACCTTTCAATTACATGCCCTAGTATAGGAACCTCTCCTATAAGTTTGGCCTCCCAACCATGACCAACTGTCATCTTAGGAACTACATAGGTGGACAATCTTCACAAGGTAGCCTAAGCTCAAACCTTGGTCGCAAGGGAACCCATACTAAGGTATATAAATTTCCAGTCAAGCCCTACCCAAATTTCGGGTATTGTGGTTGTACGGTAAAATTGGAATGGTATCGCATTTAGACAACCATCAGTTTTATAAAGGGCTAAGGCTCATGCCTCAACATTTTCATCATCAAAATCATCTAGTGTTCAAGAGCACATGTCAAAACATTTCAGTACAATGACTCATCATTCTAAGGTTTTCATAATCATTTTCACCAAGTATTCCCATCTAAAGTGATCAATTTTATACTTATCACTAGCTTCTATCGATGGGGAATAAACACTAATGAGGGGTGGTTATCCAATGCGACTTATCTAAGTTCAATCTCATGCCTCGGGATGACATCAAGATTTATCTAACTTAGGCCAACTTTTATGATCTTTATGCTACCTTTAAACATCTTTCTAAAATCTACAATTCACTAAGTAAACTCAAACAGAAAGCTTTGATAAAGAAATAGGATAACTAATCTTGCAAGTAAAACTAGGATTGAGTATCATCCATTTGGTATAATCAAGGCATGGCTAATGCATTGCATAGGTTATATAGTTTTCACAGTTGCACGTGTTAGCTTGCCTTGTCTAGAGCAGTGGTTGAAGTTCTCCTCGGCTTCTTCCTGGTAGTATCCTCCTTCCTCCTCGTATCCTTGGTCGGTACTAGCGTCTATAAATAAATACGAGGTACACAATCACCAAACAATTCTTAACTACTTCTATTTAGCACACAAAGGTTCACACTAGATGATTTATCATAATCACTATTATCACAAAGATTAAGGAAATAGTTTTATTTATTTTATTTTAGAAAAGTAATTTCTACTCATTGAAAAACTACTTAAGATTTAATATTGTCCAACTAAAACATGGGATCATGTTGACACATGTCATCACCACATATTTCAGTACTTGGGAATGTGAATTAAAGTGGTGTCACAATTTAATAAGGCTTAACCTTGTTATTTTATTTAAATAAAGTGACTAGAAATGCCCATGGGGCATTCTTTTATTACTTGTCCACTATTTCTGCAAGTAAACCTATATATTTTTGTATATTCAGAAAGGTTTGTCAAATGTGATTTTTGAGAGTTGGAATCAACTCAAAAGCTTTTGTGGTTGAATTTTGAAAAATGTTTGAATGCAGAAAAGTATTTGCCTTGTTAATTTTACTATAGGTGATCTACAAATCCAAATGATTTGAATCCAACGGGCTTGGATTAAGAATTTCAGTACCTTTCTAGCAAAATTTGTTTCATGCAATTTGGCTAAGTGAATCGATCTGGGTTGATTTTTGAATCTCGAGACAGAACTATGTTTGAAAATAAATGGAAAAACCTAAATTCAAACTACTGGGTGACGCGGGAAGTTAACTGGGCAGTCCCACGGCGCACAGCGCGCACGGGGTGGGTTTAAGTGGTTGTTCCCACGAGTCAGCGAGATAGGGGGTACGAAGGGGTACAGTGCAATCTAGACCGTGCGATCAACATCTAATCCAACGGTTGGGGCTTGTCGTCTTCGTCGGGCAGCGCCGTCGAGACTGAACCCTAGCACAACTAGTGGGGGTCTGTAGGGGCTCATCGGGGCTCAGGCGAGGGTCGGCGATGGGGGCGAACGACGAAGTCGATGACGGTGATCCTCCTAGTACTGATGGCTCCTCCTGGGGCGGCTCCAATTGATGGCTCCTATTCACCTCCTCCGCGACAGACTCCGGCGAAATTCCGGTGAACTACTGCTCACCTTGCTCCGGGGATGAGGTGGGGTGGTTCAGAGAGAGAGGGGAGTGTGATGGTGTGCTGTAATCGAACGAGGATTGGCTCTATTTATAGTACAACAAGGGGACCAAAGGGCACGGGTGGAGCTCATCGTGGTCGTCGTCATAGTGAGCTAACGACATGGCTGGGGGCAGGGGACGGTGCTGTGTCCCCTGGCGATGCTCAATGGCATGGTGGCGAGGCGCGAGGCGGTGTCATTTGGTCGGAACAATGCGATGCTCTAGGCGGGTCCGATCGAAAAATTAATGGTGCACAGGCTCTCATGGTCGCACGACAACGAACGACATGTCCGGGCGGTTCCTGGGGTGGTGGTGATCACGCACGCAAGCGACTAGGGTGGCGTGCGGTCTGTGATCGCGTGTCGAGTGCGGCGCTCTGGCGCGCTCTCGGCATGCTTCCAGAGAGGTTGGGCACGCTCGTTCTGAGTGGTCCAGGGCTGGCAGTGCTTGGGCATTGGACAAGGGGTGGCGATGGACGGTGGCTTGTGTCCCAGACAAGGTTGGCGAGGCTAGAGCTGCTCCTAGCTTGGTGTCGACAATGGGGTGGCCATTTGGGCTCGGGCATGCTCACCATTAATGACAATGTCAAGCTTACATTGAGCTAGGGCTATTTAAATTAGTTTGATCATCTACTGAGAGTGTGCTGTGAGCTAGATGGGAGACAAGTTAGGCACAAACATTGCTCACTATAGTGTTTAATGTTTTGTTTGTTTGGTGTTTGCAAGGTGTTTGATGAAATGGCCGAAAGAGATTTGAATTTGAATTTTTGGATGAAAATTGGTGGGTGTACTAGTCACATACTAGGTAGTCTCTGGTTGCTTGGAATGGTCAAGGTGCACTGGTTTGGTTGGTTTTTGAGAAATGGTGATCTTCACATATGATATAGATTCAATTTTGAAATGTCATTTGAATCAAGTTGCCAAATGTTTCTGTGAGTTTGAAAGGTGGGCTTGGGTCCACTTTTACTTGGTCTAGCAAGGGGTGAAAATAAATGGAATTGTTTCTGTTTGAAATCTTGGACTAGAAACACTCAAAGTGGTCTAGTGAGCAAGATTGGCAAAAATGACCATTAGCTCATTTTGTTTGTTTTTTAATTTCTCTTGATTTGTTTCTGCTTGGATTTGATTTATATGATGTTGTTTTCATGTTTAAACCATTCCTTGCTATTCACAACAATCACACAAGTCCATTCATGAATTCATACAATCATCACATACACACATGCATTCATATGATTTTAATTAACAAAAGTTTTTGTTAACCCTAATTTTGGTGATTGGAACTTGATAATATTGATCATTATTTTTGGGATGTTACAACCTCCCACTGAAACTCCCTCCCTGCTCACCGCTGAAACCAAAACCATCGTCTCCCCCCATCAAGTTATCTTTCCTGGTCGGTTAGCTGCAGGCGGCTCCCTCATCTTCGGTCATTGGTGGTGGCAGCGGTGGCAGTAATCCCGTGAAGACTGCTACCTCTGCTTCATTGAGCCTGCTCTCTAGTCACCATGTAGAGCTAGAATGACGGCGAGAGCTCAAACCAATCGTATCTAGGGGTAAGCTCGATTTCCCCCAATTCCTCCCTCGTGTTAGGGTTTGCTGGCAATTTGAGAATTTCCGATTAGGCCTCGGATGAAATTGATTTGGTCTATTCGTACCTCACGGACATGGACTATGATCATGACTGCATCGAAGAACCCACATTCCGCGGCATAGTAGTAGATTATACCGAGGTGTGTCGCGTCCACAAGCTTCAGTATGTCAAGTGTGTTGCATTTGAAGGAAGCAACACTGGCCACATATTCTATCTGTGACAAGAGCAGAATGTAAGTTCTTTGCTTGTGATATGCCCTTTACTAGTTCATCCACTAGATTTTAGCTTGTAATTCTGCTTTGTAGGAAGTCGCGAACTGTGCGTTTGTGACTTGGTTTGATAAGAATGCCAGAACTACTGAAAAACACATTAGGTTGAATTTGGGGCATGTATCATAACAACACCAGTGCTAGAATCGACGAGGGGAATGAGAATACAAAGTTAGTGAAAGAGCTGGTTGATGAGAAGAACAAGATTGAGAAGAAATACTCAAGTCTACTAGTTGATGTCACGAAATTCATGGATGAAACTAAGAAAAAGGTGCTAGAGGAGAACTTGTCCACGATTAAGGTTACCACTCCTAGGGCTGAGGAGGAATTAGTGGAGAAGAACAAGATGACATAAGCATTGAAGAGTGAAGTGGATATACTAAAGAAGGTGCAGAAAACCCAAGCAGGGGTATGAAAGCCAAGCAGAAGAAATGGGATGAGGAAATGCAGGTTTTGAAGGAGGAAAATAAAAGGCTTGAGTGCATCATCTTTGATATGTTCAAAGCTAGTGAGACAAATAAGGATAAGCTGAACAAGATCAAGGAAATTTGTGATGGATGACTTCTACTTGCATTGATGTTGTAACCATATCCTAAAAATTTCTAACGAGGTGATATATAATAATCTCTCATGTGATGGTGAACGCGTGGTGATATGATGAACTGACCCTCTTTAGGCCGCGATCACGCATGAACATGTTAGTGTAATATGTTGCTTGTTATGACTAGTATATGCTTGTGTTCTTCATGTTCTTTGTGCTTCTGTTCTTCCCGATGTCCTGATTGTATTCTTCCTAATGTCCTGATTGTGTTATTATAATTGTTTTTTTGTGTTGTTCCTGATGTCCTGATTGTGTTATTCTAGTTGTTCTATCTATGTTGTTCCTGATGTTCTACTCGTATTGTTCATGTTGTTCTGGCTTTTCTCTTCTTGTTCTTATGCATGTGTTCTTCATGTTGTTCTGCTTGTGTTCTTCGTGTTATTATGTGATATTACTTTCGTCATGGTAAGCTCATTACAAGGGAGAAGAAGATGATCGTAGCGAGCCTCCAATGGACAACCAAATAAGGATAGTTTGTATAAGACGAGCCAAAAGAGTATTGCACAGGCAATCAAAACACCTAAATATAGTAACCCAACCCATGCAACTATCCCTCATGCAAGATGCAAACAGACTGCACAAAAGAGGCAAAGGTTGTTTGAAACCTTCAGCTATCCCCGAAAAGAAAAACAAATACAACTTACCAAACGCGTCATAAATGACCAATGGTGGCACCACCTCCTGCCGACCCTAGGCAGCTTCTTGGACTTGGCCAAAAAGACATTAGCAAAACAGTGATATGTTAGAGTTAAACTGCGTTTACATGGCCACAAATTCAACTATGCAGTTGCGCTATTGGCAAAGCCACATGCCATCTATGTAGTCAGTTGATTACACAACATTTTTCACAAAAAGTTGATATACGACCTAAAAATCTTGATATCACAACTTTTCACTCGTGGCTCCGCCACCGAGCTACGCTAATACTTTGCCCGGACTAAGGCGTCGTCTGCCACAATAGATGACGGTCCAATAAACGACTTTGTGATGCATATAGGCTTCATGTTTTATCCTTTTTGCTGGTTGAGTGTTTTATCCAAATACACTTGATGAAAACTTTGTACCTAATGGAAATGTTGTGCACACCGATTGATGCAGACATCCCGTCTTCTCCTTGCCGAAAAAAACAAGTAACAAGAAAACAGAGGAGCACACAATGAAATATACTTTGTACACCAATGATATGATGATCTTAGTTCGAAAAGGAGGAGCGCCCACGCAAGGAGTAAAGATCAGTCTTTTTTTTTTCTTGGCGGGTATTTCTGAGATCTCGCCGAAAACCGGTTCTTCTTGTACCCACCGGTATAATAAAATATCGGCAGGCATTCACCGGAATTTTATAATTTGCTGAAATTTAAAAATTTGGATGATTTTTTTATTTTTATTTGAAAAATCTTTGACGTTATTGGACTGGTATTTCTGGTATTTCAGTTAACCAGTAATTTACCAGCGCCCACCGGTATGTTTTCTAGAATGTAGAAAAAACCTTGATGATAGTAGATGCTATCACCATGAGCGACACCTGCTTGTCAGGCAGCGTGCGGAGACCATGTTGGTTGGTCCCCGTCTGCAGGCTGCCGAGGAGCGAGCCAAACGGCATGCCGCCCGCATGGTCAGGCACTGCAGTCCAGTTGCCAAGTCCGACGTTCGAATTTGCCGTTCAAGTGCACAATTTTGGTTGAATTTAGACTTCCACAATGCTTGAATTCATACTTGGCCCCTCTCAGGTGTTTATGAGGCATGGTTGGCTTGGCGCCCGAGACAACATTTGCTGGTTATAATGTGGCGTGGGTTGGCGCCTGACCACGAGCACGGAATTGTTCTCACATGCCTGGAAAACCAGGTGGAAGTTGGCATAATTATTGCTCACCACAAATTTTGTGTGTCCGAGCAACAACACCACAGCTATTGGTTGCTTGACCTCCGAAGTCTTCCTCTAAGGAAAAGCACTACTGATACTTCCCCAAATTGTGCCTACTACAGGAGCTCATTCTTCACCCAAAAGATTTATGCAAGTTGGAAAGCAACTTGCAATGCTGACATTTTCATGAATGTAGAAAAATATGAGGTAAGCGGCTCTAGGCTTGTTAGCAAAAGATATTCTCCGTTACTGTCAGCAGGTACCGACTCTGTCTAGACCAGGATGAAGTCTTCATAAAGATGCCACTTCGTGTGACCAGTTTTTTTCATCAATTAAGAAGGAAAGAGAAGGTCATGGTACAAGGCAGGTTTGATGACATGGTTAGAGGTTAGGGTTTAGAAATTACAAGCATTACGCAATGAAGTGACCGACAGTCCTGATCAAGGGACCTGTTACAATTACAACTAACAACTAAATAAATCTCAACTATTTCTCGACCGTACACACGTCTGGAACCACTGACTTTTCATGCGAGGCATTGAGAGAGCAACCTCTGACGGATTATATATCTTTTTTTGCACCAAATTGGAGACAGTTGGGCAATTTTCACAAAAAATACCTTGTCCGTTGTTGCTACGGAACACACAACTGGCTAGGTCTGTATTGTAACAACACAATCGGCGGCAGGAGTGAAGACAATATCTCAGCACCAAAATTCCAAACAAGACTGGAACTTCCAGACTTCGCCAAAAAAAAATTAAAAAATTGGAACCTGCTTCCCAACAACAACGGGAAAAAAACGCAAATGTACAAACGATTCCGGCAGCCACCACTGACCAGACAAGGCAGGCGTTACGCTCAAAGAAAGAGAGAGATGCCGTCCGGCCGGAACGTGGCTGTTGGAATCGGACGACACTGCGTGAGTGAGAAAATTCGCTGCTCGGATCTGTCCATAACGTCACCGTTCAGCTCTTCTTCACTGCCGCTAATGATTTTGTACCGCAGTGAACAATGTGATATAGTGACAGTCTTATGATTTTTGTTTCTTCAAACTATTTGGTAGATCATAGATGCCATTTTCATTCCGAACAACCCTTCTCCGGATGTCCCTAGTTTTGTCGAGTCACATATATATATACAGGGACGGACCCAAGTGTAGCTGAGTGGGGGACTAGGCCCCCACTCAAAATTTCAAATTCCTTCACTGTTTGTTCATATTTGGAAGAAATTTCTATAAATTTTACAAATTTATAGAAGAAAGGCCCCCAGTCAATTCATTTGCCCCCACTCGTAATTTCTTCTGGGTCCGCCCCTATATATATATATATATATATATATCAACACGGATTTGCTATCTAGGATGCTACCAATGCACGCAAGCATTGACGTTGGATACAGGGAGTACTATTACTAGCCGCTAAGATGAGAGAGAGCCAAAATCTTGCATGCAGTTAACAGTGTTATTTGCCGTTTGTAGAATTGCAAGACCAGCCTTTATTGTAGCGTACCAAACCGTATCTATTGTTGCAAAAATTTCTACAAAATGCATACGGTGTGCTAGTAGTACTTGTTTGCACTAGACATTACTAGCTTGTACTAGTTGATGGGATGTGTGCATGTTGGTATCAATATGAGTATGAAAATATATAAGAATTTTTACAATAATTTCAACCACGAGAGTAGACCAAATATATCAACTAGTACATACGGTATGCCAGTAGTACTTGCTTCCACTAGACATTACAAGCTTGTACTAGGTGATGGGATGTGTGCATGTTAGTATCAATATGAGCACGAAAACATCCAAGAATTTCTGCAATAAGTTCAACCATGAGAGTAGACCAATATATCAAGCAAGTTAGCATGCAATAAATTCAACCATGAGTGTTGCACGATTTTCGGCCAATTTTCCCGCGCTTGGCTTTCGTTTTAGCGCATGTGATGCTAGAATGCGTGCTGAAATTTTGGCCCGGTTCAATGGTCTAAATGTATTGCTAGAATGCGTGCTAAAATTTTAGCCAGTTCAGTGGTCTACTAGTATTGCTAGTTTGCATGTATGTGTTGAGTTGTTGCTAGTTTGCATGCCTGTGCTAGTACTTGCATGTACTAGCAATGCATGAAAAAAAATGCTCTTTATGTAACGGGTGTGATGTTTTCCGTTAGATATTTTGTCCTCCTGCTGCTCAACTTCATGCTCTCTATAGAATATCCAATGGTTGGATTAGTATGCATAGGTAGCATCCTAGATAGCCCACTATTTCCCATATATATATATATATATATATATATATATATATATATATATATATATATATAATCGCAAAAAATAGCAAACATATTTCACTTGGCGAGCTAACAACGATATTGTTATTTCTATGCAAATATCTTCATTATATTGTTGTTTTAGTCTGGCCGGGTCTTCTTAAGAGGTACTTCGCCCTTGTTTTATAATATAAGCATTAGCTGTTAACATAAATTCGCAAAAGAAAATACAACAAACATTAGTTGGCGACCTAACAACGATATTGTTATTTCTACGCAAATATGTCCATTATATTGCAGTTTTAATCTGGTCAGGCCTCCTTAAAAGGTACTCCCTCTGTTTCACAATATAAGCCCCGTTCGGCATCAAAATATTTCAGAAAAAATACCGAAGTATCGAATACATTAAGATGTTTGGATCCAATAAAATTGTGGTTTTAAAACTGCATTATCACTCAAACTTTAGTATTTATGAAGGATTCGAGAAAGAGGCTGGACCCTCTTTTTCTAAAACTTAGAAAGGAGAAAAACTATGGATATTCCGTTAGCCAAGCATTGAAATACTTTAGTTTCGGAATATTTCGGTTTACAAAATACCGAGCTACCAAATGGAGCCTAAGTCTTTTTAGCATCTAAACAACTTGTTCAAAAGTCTTATATTGTGGAACATGGGATATTTGATTGTGTGAAAACAAGAGTCGGGACATCAACCATGTGTAGTCGGTTTGAATTTGTATAGTCAAATACATGTATTTTTATGGTTTTCAATTATTATTTTGCATAAAAATGGTGTACTCAACCGATTACACACAATTTAGGCATCACGCATCAGTCACCGATCATGTCCCACTTCATTAAGTGTTGTACTACCCTTGGTACCGCCAAAGCAATACAAAGATACATAGTTCGGTAATGGTTACATACAAATACAGATAACAGTAAAGTACAACAAGAATCACCATGAAAGGGATGATGGCGATGTCGACCTCCCTTGGTGGCAGGTTCTCATGCATATTTTCACATACATATCCCACAATAAAAAATGATAATCATGCATAATTTTCAAAATGCAACTATATGATTTGTTAAGCAAGCAAGTTTAAGGCATATGCATTGCTTTAGAGAATTTGTTTACTATTAGCACATGCTTAGTTGGAACTTTAGTAAATTCAATGTTTCCTATGATAGATTTGTATTTTAGCATAAGATGGCCGCATTTTATTCAGACTTCTCGTGCTCAAATTATGACATTTAATTAATCTGGATTTATTGATACTACTTACTGAGTAGAAGTTTTTTACCTTATTCGAACTCATACCATTCTCTTTAATTGCAAATGGCAACTTTTCTCGTTTTTACAGGGCTAAATTCCCACGTGTTATTCGTCCCTCTTTTCTCGTAGGTAATTGCATATTGCATTCTGAATATTATAGGCTTGTTAGTATTCTGGATGCTTGATAATTCTTTTGTGTCCTGTCATATTTCTTATTACGCTTATTTTTGGTTGGCTTCAAACTCTATAGTAGACTTTAGGCATTATGCATGTATGATGTGGAAGCAGGGCATCTAAATCTTCGGTTCTCAACCAAAATATCATGAGTTAAAAAGGTTATCTCCCTTAATGGCATTTATGATCAAAAACGTAAATTCAATTATACGAACCAAGGGTTCTTCGGCCCATCGTTCGTGATAGGAATTTCTTTTAGGTGTCAATGATTGTGTTGGAAGACAAAATTTCTCTACGCATGGTCTTTCATATATTCCTTGGCGGGATCGATTTTGGATAATTTATGATGGTTGTCGCGAGGAGTTTGGTCCTCGCAATGTTTTCCCACCATCTGCACTCTCGGCTGCCAATCGACGTCGAGCATGTTATCCGGTTCATATTTTTTTAAATCCAGGTGTTGGTAGCCTTGAAATTGCGGTTAAAAAATCAAAACTATGGGAAAACCGTCGTTGGTATTTACAAGTCTTTGGATTTGTATGAGTGTAGTTTTTCTATGTTGCCTTCAAAAAAGTACAGCGAAAAAAGATTTTTTTGAAGACCTCGGTGGTTTGCTAGTTTCTTTTAGACTTTATTTTACAATTGTTGAATAAAACTCATGTATTTTTACCATATACTACTTGCTACTATAAAATATCATATCATTAATTGTAATAAAATGACATTAATTTTAGCACAAAGTTAACAACATTTTTTTCTTTGTCATGGTCAACTGAGTGTCGGATATGGTCTGTTTATACCACACCGGTAACCACAAAGTGCCAAAGACCATGAGAGAAGAGTCAAGACGATGACATAAGAACAATCGATAGACCAAAATTTGTAGAATTATATTAATCCTCTGGCAAAACCCGAAAATTATTAGATCGATAAATGGTGTTTATACAAGGATAAATAAACTCATTATATGGAACCATTACTAGCAGTAGCTATTAGGAAATATGCATCTATGATGCATATGCAAACGGGTAACAAAATCTTCCATTCACTACAAAATTCATGAATTTATAAATTTCATTCCTTTATGCCACTTATTTGCACAAAATTGTAATTGTAACTATGCTAATTGAAGGTTGATATTTTAGTTTCCACACAAAGTTTTTTTAGGGTAAAAGGGGATTTTCATTACTCATGAAGGGTTACAATGTGCTCTAGCTCCAGCTCCTAAAACATAACTTCAGGTCCAGAACCTAGTCATTCTACAACACAAAGTTTAACAACATTATACTACCTCCATCTAAAAATAGATGTCACAATTTTGTCTAAGTTTGAATATATCTATATACCAAATAGTATATACTAAATAATGTCTAGATACACCAATTTTTTTTTGCAAAATCCCACCGATCTATTGATAATCATCAACAACAGTACAAAGAGATCTAAAAGTAATAAAAATTAGAAATGGGTTACTGGACCACCTAGCGACGACTACAAACACTAGTGCGAGTCGAAGGCGTGCCACCATTCTCACCCCTCCATTACCGAAGCTGGACAAAACTTGTCGTAGTAGAGTTTGTAATACTACCTAATAAATAAAAATTATGCTACTATATACTTATTATTACATCATCATAATATCATGTCCATGTCATCATGCCAGATCGCATTTATGCTTCATATTTAATCTTGTATTATAATTTAAACAACATGTGACATCTTTTCTTAGGATGGTGAGAGTATTTTACTTTTCCACGCTCAACTACATGCAGAAAATATCATGTCCATGTATGTCACTAAGCACAAATCACCAAAGACGATAAGAGAAGAGTCGATGGAGGACGATGACCGAAGAACAATTGATAGACTGGACTGGATGGTGTAGAATTATATATTTTCTTTGAGAGGAGTGTAGAATTATATTAACCCTCCATGGTAAATCCCACAAAATTATTAGCTTGATAAATGGCATTTCTCTGGGTATAAATTAATTAGTTGTCTTGAACCATCCCTGGCGGTGGTTGTTAGTACTATGTTTCATACTTTCGCTAGCGCAGCCTGCTTAACGAGTTGAGCACATTCAATATAATATCCGACGGATCTCATAGGATCTAGTCGTTTTCTTGTTTGTGGGTGTGAGTTAGCTCAGTCTCTCTAATTTACGGATATCATCATTGACGATGGTTAATGCTCTAGTGTGCGGGTCTTTTGTGGCCTTAGCATGGCGAATTTTCATCTGTCTACTATGACAGACTTTGCCTAGCTCTGGTGATGGAGGAGCGAGGACGGAGTGCGTTTTCCGCTTGTGCTAATGTTTATAGTCGTCGATATGTGATCTATGAACCTATTTATAATTTTTATTATTTTTATAACTTTTATACTACTGATGATTATTAACGACTAAAAATCTACAAACTACCCACAAAAAAATGTACAGACTACAACAGTCTCCATGTTAGTAGAGAGATATGTATGCGAGCATCAGTCTGAGTCGCCGACAGGCGGGCCCACTGTAGAAAAAAATCCCTGTATACGACAAGTAAAGGTTTCTTTGTGGGATTCATCCGCACATGACCGGCGGCTCCCCTCGAACACCAACCGCCTTCCATCCCATAAACCAAGTCACGCTTGCTTCTCTATCTCCAGAAACAAAAAGAAGATAAAGATATATTCAGAAAATATCAAAGAGGAGCAGAGACAGATAAATAGATTAAATTAAAATTAAAACTTTATTAATTATATGCCCGGTCTTGTCCTGTGAGTCCGCTTGGACTGCGTCTACTCCAAACCCACACGGCCGCCTTTTCCACGCGCCCGCCCATCCACTCTGAATTCCTCCTCCTCCTCCTCCACCCCTCCCGCACACCGGAAGAACGAAATCTCCCTCCTCCGCGTCGTCTCCGCCGATCCTCGCCCCGTCCACCGTGCTCCGGAGCGCCCGCCGGGAGACCGGCGTCCCGTCCCGGACCGGAATTCTCGCGCGCACAGGCGCTAAAAGGTCCGTAGGACGCACGCTTCCTGCCACGCCTTTATGTTTGGATCGCTTTTTTTAAAATTTCAGGCGGTTCGATCACCGGATTCCGACGCGAGGTCGCGGAATTCTGGCGCGGGATCGCGTCCTTTCCCCGGGGGTCGCTCCCTGATGCGCCCGTCCCTCCTGCCGCGAGAATTTTTCTGAGCGTGATTATTGCCTTGCTGACGCGCGCTGCTCTGCTCTGCTCCATGGCAGGAGGGGAAGCCTAGAGCGCCGCCGCGGTCCGTGCGCCGCGCCCGGGCGTCATTTCGCGCGCGGGCATGGTCTTGGCCTCGCCGGGGAGGTACAGGAAGAAGGAGCGCGGGAATGGCTGGTAGGACGGCGCTCGTGGCCATCGTCGCCGCCGCCAGCGTGGGCGCCGCGTTGCTCGCGGTGGCGTGCGTGTTCCTGGCCATCTGGCTGCGCCGGCGGCGGGCCAGGGTCGGCGGCGCCCGGACGCGGTCGCTGGAGTCCTCCACGGCCACGCTGCGGGCCGACGGCGCAGCCAGCCTCGACTCCACCGTCTCCGTCTCGGTCTCCGAGAGCGTCGCCGACTGGGGCCACAACCCTCTGCCGGCCGGGAAGCGCGTCGCCTTCTGGGGGTGGCGAGGCGGAGGCGGCGGCGACCACCCTTCCCTCTCCGTCTCCGGGATCCCCAAATACCACTACAAGTATGCTGCTGCTATCGGTGGCTTCAGTACCCATCAACTGATATACAGTAACAATCGCACGATCAGACTGTTAACTGCATTTTTTTTCTGAATGTTCTGCAGGGATCTGCAGAAGGCTACCAACAACTTCACCACGATCCTGGGGCAAGGATCGTTCGGTCCAGTGTACAAGGCTGTCATGGCCACCGGCGAAGTGGTAGCTGTTAAGGCTCTCGCCAGTGATTCTACGCAAGGGGAAAGGGAGTTCCAGACAGAGGTAGGGTGATCCTTTTTTGGTTAATCCCTGCCATTGGATGACTTGAATTAGTATTCCTAGCTGCATCTTAGCCTCCAATTGGCGCAAGGCAACAGCATTTTGGCTTCCAATTGGCTTGGCCCCAAAGACTTGGTGTATCTCAGTTTTAGTTTTGGCAAAATTATTGTCTGTTTCTTTTTGGTAGTAGATAGTCAGCAAGCAATCATGTTCTTGAGTGGTGACACATGTTGTGGGTGAAGGAAGTGCAACTTGCAGTATCTTTAGTCTATGTGGAGTAGTTGGTAGTGAAGCATTTGACCTTGATAAAATGAGCTATATAATCTTGACCGTTTCTTCTTCGTTTGCAGGTAATTTTGCTCAGTAGGCTGCATCATAGAAATCTTGTCAATTTGGTCGGGTACTGTGTCGAAAAAGGCCAACACATTCTGATTTACGAGTACATGAGCAACGGGAATTTGGCGAGCCTTTTGTATGGTAAGGGAGACAATTTTTCTGCTTTCTCGATGATGATAAAAAATGTAACGGAACAAAACAATTTACATAGTAGTAATTCTATACAGACAATATTGGGATGAAGAAATCTTACCCTGATTATGTCCATATCATGTCCTGTTAGGTGATAATAAACGGAGTTTGACCTGGCAAGAAAGGCTACAGATAGCTCACGATGTCTCTCATGGGATTGAGTACCTGCATGAAGGGGTACGGTTGATGGCTATTAAACATGTACTTCTTTTGGTAATGGTCTGATGTTGGCAATTTGATGAAAGCTATGACTATGTGTGCAGGCTGTCCCGCCTGTCATTCACCGAGACCTAAAGTCTGCTAATATACTCTTGGACCATTCAATGAGGGCCAAGGTTAGACAATTTATGATAGCATTCACACTGATCACTGCAAATGCGGTTGTTCTTTATGTGTACTTTTAAGGTGTTATTCTGTCAGCTTAGCTAAACCAGTACTGTCTCATGATTACAGCTCAGTGATCTACTGAACCTGCTACACGCCGATTGTTTAGCTAAACCAATATTGTCTCATCTGAGTCACAGTTCATTGATCAACTAACCCGCTGGACGCGAGTTGTTTAGTTGAACCAATACCGTTTCACTTTTTTGTCTAGATTTCAATGATCAACTGAACCTGCTAAATATATTTATGATGGAAGATGCATGCAATTAAAATAAAGATACATATTTCCATGACAAAAAATTCTTAGCTGGAAAATTACTATGCTAACGTACACGATTTGTTTTGCTTGGTGCCTGAAGGTTGCAGACTTTGGTCTATCAAAGGAGGAAGTATTTGATGGGAGTAAGTCGGGTCTCAAGGGCACCTATGGATACATGGATCCTGACTACATCACCACCAACAAGTTCACAAAGAAGAGCGACGTCTACAGTTTTGGCATAATACTGTTTGAACTCATAACAGCCATAAATCCACAACAAGGCCTAATGGAGTACATTGACCTAGTAAGTGATTTGGGCATTCTTGCAGCAGATTATAGTCCAGTTCTTCCAACAAGAAACAATATTTAACGGCTACTGCTTAGATTCAGCAGATCAAGTACTTGTATATTTGTTTTGTTTGGTTACTTATGCAACAGCAGAATCTCTGATCTACAAAGTGAAGGCCAATAATTTTAAGGATGCACTAGGTTATACATGATTTAAACACGAGTTTTTTTTTATGTTGTGGCATGGTTTTAGGTCAAAATATTGATGTTTAGGAGTACTAACTATTAGTTCACAATATGGCAAGTTTACCTTATAACATCAATCCATGAACACCAACATTATGCGCGTCTCCTTTCAGGCAGCAATCGGAGGGGAAGGAAAGGTTGACTGGGACGAGATACTCGACAAGAACCTCCTCAGTGGGAGCATCCCTGAAGAGGTAAAGGTCCTCGCCGACGTCGCATACCGATGCATTAACAGGAGTCCAAAGAAGCGACCCTGGATATCAGAGGTTACCCAGGCCATACCAAGGCTAAGGCAGCGCCAGCTGACTTTGCAAAGGAGCGAGACACGGACTGTGCTAAGGAGGATAGAGTACCAGCATGTGGAGCTCAGCGATCTTACCAGCATGAGAGATATCACGCCGATAGGAGCCTGAATCCCCTCCTTGCTATTTGGTGAAAGCACCATTTAGTTTTGGCCGTTGGAGGTGTGTCTAACTTGGATTGGAATGTAGATGTAAATAATAAAGAACGGGTAGAGTTTGGCATGATCATGTCTCTCACATAGGTAGATTTTGTGGTAAGCTGGTAATATGAATATTGCAGCTGGATTGCTAGAAAGTGTCAATCCAATCCGCGAGGGGGCATTAAACTACAGTATGACCATGTTTCATAGATACAGTTCAATGCAACTTTAAGAGAATTTTGCTGTTGTCAGTTGTCACATGAACTTGATAGTGAACATTCCAGCAGCATGAACAACAGACAGAGGAGTTTAATCCAGTTGCACCAATAAAGGAAGATACATGCCACTAAAACATCTGTGACCACAGGCCCAATATAAATAACATTCGGACATGACAGCTGACAACACAATGAAATCCTTTCAAATTGAGAAATAATATTACTCTGAAGTCTGAACAATGTTGAATTACTACATCAGAACCTTTTCTTGAATGTTTACTTTATTTGAATGACAACTTTGAATGCTAAATGGAAGAATTGGGTGGCCAAAGAACTAGGCAGACAACACATCCCAACTTCTTCCAAGCAACTAGCTAAAAAAGAAATGAAAAGAAAAAACTATGTACAGAAAAAGGCCATCTTCTAAATATGGACCTCCGACGCAGGCGCTGAACCACTCAAACCCTATTGCGAGACTGTAAAGGATGGCTTTTATTCGACGATGATGACGACTGCATACCTTTGACACCTAACAAGAAAGCCATAGCAAGCAAACAGCAGCAGCCAACAATTTCCCTACTCCTGCACTAACTCAAAACTGGCAAGAAGTGCCCAGCCTCTGCCTCGCCCTCTGCCCTGTGGCACCGCACTTGTGCGAGCGGAACGCGCCGGGGAGCAGCTCCTGGAACTTCTCGAGGAACAGCCCCCATGTCTCCATGCCCATGTCAGCCAGCTTCACAAAGCTTGCACTCGTCGGGAGCTGTTCGTTTGCACTCCTCCAGTTACCAACCTGAGAGCCACTACGGTTGCTGTTGCTCTCAGAAGTTTTCAGAGTATCAGCACCCCTTGGAACAGCAGGCAGTTGGCGCTGACTTTTGTCCATGAGGCTGACACCACTCAGTGAGGTCGATAGCTTGGAAATGTTAGGAAGCCACTTATTGACAGGCTTGGCGCAAACTAACTTTTCTGCATTGCTTTCTTCCTCCTCAGTGTCATCTTCCTCTTCTTCAATGGCCTCATTCAGTTTTGACAGCGGGTTTCTGGAGCTCCCGCCCTTATATTCAAAATGGTAGGTGGATGGTGTTTTTTGTGTTTCACGATCATCTTCACAATCAAGTTCAAACTGAATCACATCCTCATCACCAGAATCATGTTCAGTGAAACATTCTTCTCTTTCTGTTGCTAGCCTCCTGGCCTCCATACAGACAACTTCTAACTCACTTGGCTGATCTTCCATGCCTGTAAATTCTCTGCTCATCATCTCACCAATCTCTGCAAGGCAAAGACCAAATGATGCGCCTTCTTTCAGAAATATGGTTGAGAGGATTAGCACTCGGAGGCATGCTTCACGGATCATAGGAAGCTCCGTGCGGAGCATGTCAGCATCTTTCACTGGATCAAGATTTGCTATGTACTCAAGCTCATCCTCGGAGAAGGGGATTGACGCCTGCGGCCAGTGAATCCATTCAAAATAAGGATCCTCCAAACACTCTGGGAGGCAAAGACCATGGTCAATAGGAATCAGCTCAGTCTCATTTCCGAATTTTCCTGCTCCAGTCACCTTCCTTACCAGAATATTTCCACCATGTCTATCAGTGTTGAAGATTCGGATGTCAAGAATACCAATCCTGTGAACAGCAGATACAGGGAAGCTTGAAGTGCCAAGGTCACTAGCATCAAAATCATGAGGAGCAAACTGCTGAAGTGAGGCAATCTTGCTAACAGCTCGTGCATCACCCACAGAAACCTTCTTGTTGGTAGAGCTGACACTTTCATTCACATTGAATATAGGATGTGAAATCTTAACAAGAACTGTTGGAGGGACATTAGCAAAGTTACCATAGTCTAGAAGGTATGCGGCGACCTCTCTAAAGCCAGTCTCACCAACTCGAACTGATCTTTTGAGGCCTGGCTGCCCAAGGGCTCTCCCTGTAAAACCTTTTGGATTGTTGGGCGCAAATGGCTCCTCGTCATTTGGCTTCACAATGGCAGCATTCTCACCTTTGCTGTTCCTGAAATAGTAGGCACCACCAAGCCCACTATTGACAGGTACCGGATCCACACCGTTTCTTATGGCCCTAGCAACATCCTTAACGATCTGCTTTGCCCGAGAGCAGCGGCTTGGACATACTAGAACTTCAACTGGACCACTCCTATCCCTTTGCTGCTGGAGATCCTTGTTTGTAGGAGACAGGCATGGGGTGGATGAGCTCCGGTGCATGAAGGTCTTGGTCAGAAGCAGCGGGGAATCATTTCGCACACCGCTGAGATCATTCTTAAGTACATGATCACCAAATGTCAGAGAACTCTCCTCAGTGGGAACATTGAGGGCCAGCTGCAGCTTTTTCTTGACAGTGTGTGCATTGTCACCACGATCTAGTTGAACAGCAAGTACAAAGCCAGTGTCCGTCTGCACGAAAACACGCTTCCATCCAACAGCCCTCCCCAGACTTCTAGATTTGTCAGGGTCAACAATCAGAGAGCTGCTCAAGGCTGAAACTGCCATCTGGGTCTGGACTGGGCCCTCCAAGTTGCGAGACATGGCAGACAGCAAAGGAATCGAGGCCAACACACAAGAGGCAGCTCCCTTCTTACTCCAGTCCACTCCCTTGTACCTGTCGAACTCTGCAGACGCCGCGGTGCTAGAGTGCGAGACGGTAGCAATCATCAGGCAAAGAGTGACATCTTCCACATTAGACAGAGAGCAGCAAAGAGCGACGGCGGCTAAGGAAGGTTAAGACAGCAGGCAACCTCTCCTGTAACAGGAAGCTGTGACGAAACCAATAAGCCCAGCCTTTGGATAACTAGATCCTGCAAAGGGAGAAATAGCAATTGGAGATTATTATCGATTTCTCAAGCCAGAAACAACCGCCAATAAGTATCAAAATGAGAAACTAATGATTCTCCATATGACTTCCTGACCACTAACAGGAACAGAAAATAGTGACTCTCCACACGACTTACAAAATACCCGGGCGCTTGATTTTCGTTCTACTATATATGTATATAAAATATGAAGTTGGTATGCAGAAGGAGTGGGTTGCCACTTTCCATCTCTGACTGGTAGGTGTATTCATTCATAATTTCATACTGAAGATATAATAGTATGTTCGTTGAACATAGACGCGCACACACTTGTGTTTCAGAGATTCGTGCTGTCCCCCATTATTAGCTCTAGCATTTGTGCGTTTCCTACCCTGAATCTCCGGCAACTGGCGAGATCCGGTCCAGGCAAAGCCTAATAACTGTCCATGTGGCAAACAAACCGAGAAAAACTCAAAAGCCCACGACTCAGTCCGAGAGGTGCGCACCTCTACTGTGTATTTCATTTCACTTCATCAGAATCAGTCAAAACTCAGACGTGCGTGTGGAAGGCCATTTTTTACTGCGGAAAATTGGTAGCTTTCGAGCCAAATCTAAGCTGTAAGGAGGCTGCGCGTGCAGAGACATCGGCCAGACATACTAGATCAGTTGCTTCAGGAGCAATCCTCCAGAAATGGAAAAAGGATTGGGACGCTTAATACGATGACGAACTAGGCGGCAAGGGGGGGGCATTAATTCGCCAGGCTGCCGAATAATGACTGCCCGGGCCAGCTAGAATCCCGGAGAAACTACTAGAAATGAAGCCGCGCTACCTTCGTTGGCAAGGAATTGCAGTTTTTTGTTCGCTAAAAACGCCATTTTTTTCCTGCTCTCTCCAGTCTCCACTGAGAACAGAGAATGGATACTGGGATGACAGGGAGAAATTGAGGCGGCGAAATCCTGAGATTTCACAACGGGGAACGGCGAAACGAGCACCCGCGCGTACCTGAACCAATGCGGGGTCTCGGAAACGGCGGCCCGCCGCCGGCGGGGCCGCAGATCTGGCGGGTGCGCCGCCGCGGTCGCCTCGGTCCCTCCGGCGTCCGGCGCGGCACCGCTGCCTCCCGCTCCCCGACACGGACACCCCCCGCTGCCTCCGCGTCCGCCTCCTGACTCCCGGGTCGTCACTCTCCTCCCGCTCGCTCTCCCCTGTGCGTGCGTGGGTGCGTGCGTGCGCGAGAGAGGGAGCTTGTGTGTGTGTGTGAGGGTGGGTGGTGCGAGAGGGGGAGGGGAGATGGGTTATGGTGGGGGTTAAATTTAAGGTGCCGAACTAACCGTGGTTGAGTCAGGCAGGTGACAGGGTGAGGTGCGAGGAGGGCGTGAGCTGCTGGGATTGGCCGATGCAACGGGCGTCTGCCATTTTTTTTTTGTTTCTAAATAAAAACTGTCTTCTTCCTTCCTTTCCTTGCTCTCGTGACACTCCCCCTTCGCTAATAATCAGACGACGTGGCCTGTGCAGCTTTCGGCTAACCTATGCTCAATTGCAGAGAGGCCCTTTTCCATTCTGGTACTACGCGTTTTAAAGGGTCTCCTTTTAATTTCCTTATAAGACAAGGGGGCCTTTTCGTAGTTATGGAACACCCATGCTTCCGGCGTGTTCATCTGCCAATATAACAATCTCCATGTTTCAAAAGTGACTTTATGTGCCATTGGATACGTATTCGACAAATCGAGAAATTCATGTAGCATGTGATATGATTCTTATGTATCGAACGGATTGCATTTACCGCATTTAGTTAAGCGTGTGTAGAGACATGACCATGTCGGCGCCGCTTGTGCCACATGTCGATGTGTCCAACTGTTATCCTCATCATATCCAGCGGGCAATCAAGAATTGGGAAAACACGGTGAGGAAGAGGATACAAAAGGAGAAACCTTAGTTGCTAAGGAAAACGAGTTTTTCTTGTTTGAAGATATACCTTGCGTAAAGGTTGATTTTCTCTGTTAACAATATATTGCTATATTTAGTTTGTATATTGTGTAGCTTTGCTTCTGAACTCCTGATTGCAAATTTAAATCGTGTGTGCGCCAAATACTAGCTTTATGGCATGTATATGTAATACTTATGACATTCATGGTAGAAAATGCAATACGCGTGACCTACAAGCACAATACTTGTGGCCCCCGGTTAAGAAATGTGCTAACCCCCCCCCCCCCCCTCCCCCTCCCCATGCCAAAAAAAAAAAATTCTGACCACTGTTGTGAAGTTGTTTGCATTGGTTCATCTTTTATATTTTTTTGAAATGACCACCTACATCTATTTTAAACTCTGTCGGATCTCGTTTTGCAATTTGCATCACCAATCTTGTTTCAATGTAGGATGCCACTTCCCATTTTTTTTCTTGAGGGATAGGTTATGCGTCGCTTTATGTGCACGGAATTACAACTAGAGAGTGGAGTCCTATCTTCTCACTCAAGTATGTTACGAACTGAAAATCTTTTGTAAATCCACTCCTTCGTACGTATGCATGAATTGTTTTGTTTGAATTTACGAGGGCAAGCGCTAGCTACTACTTGCCTTGTATGTGCTCGATCCTCTCCTCTAGCTTGCTGGCTTTGCGTGCGTGCATGCATGCATCGTTGCATCGTGATTCTTCGTTCTTCTTCTTGGCCCCCGGTCCAAGTTAAACCGTCTAGCTAGCACGCTGGCTTGGAGTGGAGGTTGGAGCACACACAGAGAAACTAAACCGTTGGCGCGGGTCGTGATAATGCAGTCTTGCCCATGCACGCATGCAAGACGATAAGACGAGATAAGGCCCCGGTCATCACGTCCCATTTTTTTTAATTTTCTTTTCGTGTACGGCAGCAACGTTGTTGCCAACGTGCAAAACCTTCCTGGCACGACGTCGTGACCGCAGCTAGCTAGCTCTCTTTTTTCCGTTAAATAAAGAGAAGACTGTGTGCAAAAGGTAGACACCGCTGCTTGTACTCGTATATATTTGTCTTCCCATAGCTAGGCCATAGTCGCAGCCACGTCGATCGTGACCACTACTCGATCATCTAGACTAGATGATATGGGATCTCTTGTGGGGTTGACCCTAGGGTGGCCCGATTTTCACGGATTTGAGGCGGGGAGTGAGGGGGAAACCCGATGAACACGATGAACGCAACACAAACGCAAGGTAAAGATACAAACGCACGCAAACACAACCCGATTCGATTTGCTCCCGTTGGCTCGAACAACCAATCCAATAGAATCCTCGGCGAGAGACCGTTAGGTAGAATCACCAAAGGAGAGATCGGCAAGCGGATGATAGAATCCAAATCAAAGGAGAGAGTAGCAACCAAGTAGAATCCCAAAGGGGGAGAGACCTAGCACTACTAGAATCCTTGATGAGGAGAGACCAAACACTTGAGGAGGGTCTTGACGACTTGGAGACGAACACCGAACTCCAAGGCCTTGTACAACTCATAGATTAACTATAGAGAGGGGTTCCCATCTAGGGTTAGGCACAAGCCTTCATTCATCATCAACTCTAGGGTTTCAAGGAGGAGTGGGGGCTTATATATAGGCCAGCCACGAGCTAAGGGTAAAACAGGCATAAACAGGAAGTTCTGGGCGTTACATGGGCCAGGCCCAGCTCGAGGCGCCAGGCCCGATACACTTGGTCCGGAGACTCCGGTGTGATGGCCGGAGACTCCGGTCAATCTCCGGTGTCGTCTCCGGAGGGGCATTCTGACTGTCCTGGGTGCTGGTTTGGGGGTCGGTCTGGAGATGGGCCGGAGACTCCGGTGTGGTAGACCGGAGACTCCGGTCTGGCTTCAGCAGCTTCTTGCGTCTTCTCTTCCAGGCCTCTTGCTTGGGGGTCTTGGTCTCTAGGGTCTTCTTGTCATCTCCTCTTGGTGTCATGGTCATGGGTCTGGGCATAGCATGGGCACTTGTCTCAAGTAGGATCACATTCACACGATAACCAAAGGAGGGTGAGATATGGAATGAGTTCAACTTTGAGGGTATGGTTGATGTAGCATGGTGTGGGCCAATGATGAATGCCATGTGTTGGACTGCATCACTAGAGGTATTGAACGAGAAACGAATAGTCCAAAAAATGCAATATACTCCATAGAATTTTAGTCAAACAACCTGGGGCTAGCTGGGTCTCATAATATGCATGCAACGTGTACGCACTGGTGGAAACGAGGCCTCTAACACCGGTTCTTAGAGGTCTCTAACACCGGTTCTGAAACCGCTGTTGGGGGTTCGGTGTTAGAGCCCCCCTTTAACAGCAGTTCTTATACGAATCGGTGTTAAAGGGTGGCGCACGTGTGGTTGCCGCAGCGCTCAACACCCCCGCCCCTTTAACACCGGTTCGTAACAGGTTCTGTGCCGCGACAGGAAAAAAGAGATAAATCTCTGCCGCGGCAGTAAAACGACATAAATCTCTGTCGCGGTAGAGTTCTGCCGCCGCCCCGTTCTGGGCGTATTTCTGCGGCGCGGCGGGGACGGGGAGGGGAAGGGGGAATCAATCGGGAGCGATATACACATACATCATCATCGGTACATACGAGTACATGAATAATTAAGCAACTATTATTATGCACAAACACCGTCATTGTGTGGTATTCTCCGTAAACGTTGAAGCATCAAGTACAAGACAAACACGTTTAAGCATATATACAACGTTCATTTTGGTGGATATCTAAAGAGTTCTCCGCCAGACGTGACGACCTCATCAAGTATGAACCCCGCCAATTCCTCTTGAATGGCTCGTATGCGGTCAAATGGTAGGAGTTGGTCCCGCATCCGTTCGATCTAATTATATATGAAGAATAGGGTCAATATATATATAAGAATAAAACTCAACACAATTGATGGTAATAAAATAATGTTATGTACTTTGTTTACTTACTCTAAGTTGTTCTAGTGCGGCTTGGCTCGTCGCACATATCGTGTTGCGAATGAACTCGCAAACATAGTATCCACATAAGTTATTGTCGGATCCCTGATGCGCGCACTTTATGAGAATAGAGAGTTCAATCAAAATAATAATCAATAAAGCATGATATAATGGAATTGGAAGCAGAATCAAAGAGATACGCAGACCTAGCTAGCTAGTATTACTTACATTTTGGTCTACAAATTTTAGTTCTTCTGACCATTCACCCACGGCCCTGCCCGTGAATCTTTTCCAAACCCTGTCCGGCAAAGAAAATGGATAAAGGAGTAATTAATTACTTGTTGTCATGAAAGTTGTCGATCTAGTGCGATAATATAATTGAAATTACCTCTGGAGCATCTATTTAAAGTCTGCCCATAGCTCTTGGTCTTTTCGTCATGACAAGGACTTTTCCTGAGTCAAGTTGAATGACCAGAATAAAGTGGAACCTACGCATGCATAACTCATCATCAGTTGCACTTAACATAGAGTAAGCCGAAACAGAATGTGTACAAGAGAGGGTAACACTCACGAGAAGTTGTAAGGCAATAGTATTTCCCTTTTGGTTTGTTGTCTCAGTAAAGACGTTAGCAAGAAATCTTCTGTTTGCCCGGGATTGAGTTTTACCACTTGTTCATGAACTCTATTTGGGTCAACGAACCCAATGTCAAAAGGGCCTCCTTTCATGCATTCCATAACCTTTTTCCTGCATAATAGTATATATACATATATGGTGAGCATATATATACATGAAATTAATGAATTGAATGAGATGAGATAGAAATTACAGAAACAATACTTACACATAATAAAGGCTGATGGCAGCTTTGTCGAGTTCCTTCTGATTGAATAGAAAATGCAAGTCTTGAATGTTGAAGCTGATCTCGTCGTCTCCGCACAAGAAAATCTGATCTCTTATATGCTCTGTGATCCATTGTTCCTTTCTCGTCTTGCAGAAATCAAGGTACCACTTATGCAATCTTCGCATCTTTGTTGGTAGATTCTTGAGCTCCTCTTTCTTGACGAGATTCTTCCCATACTTCCATGGCTGTATGGGGTTGGCATCGCCTTTGGGCAAGTTGTCTCCCATGATGTTCAAATATGCAATGTAAGTCATCCCCATCTCATTGGCCTTTCCTTGTAGCTTTGCCTCGTAATCATTTACAGGAGGAGCGTTCCGTGTGTTGAACACATGGAGCGGGGCGCATGATTGGTTTTCCTGCTCTCCGAGCATGGGAACTATTTTCTGGGGTGTCGCACGACTGCTACTTTCAGTCTCCCTCCGCCTTGCATCCCCCTTCAAAATCTGGCGCTCGTAGTCCGGCACAAGTGGGGTTTCAGGTTTGAAAAGATTATTATAAAACTTCTCCACCACCGCTGGATCTAGTTTCTTCTTTGGCTCGGCCCGTCTAGGTGCAAAGAATTTCTTTACCTCTTCTTCCGAGATCCTATTGGTCTCCTCATCGCTGCGATTCCACGGTAAAACCGGCAATGGCTTGGCGGAAGGCTGCGGGACGTAGTTTCTTGAACTCTTTGGCGTACGGTTTCCTGCGGATTTCTTCATGGCAGTGCTAGTGATGCTCTTCGTGGCAGTGCTCTTCCGCTTACGCTGAGGAGATGGATGAAGCGCCGGAGATGGCTAGCGCGCCGAAGATGGCTGACGCGTAGGAGATGGCTGGCGCGCCGGAGATGGTTGCCGCGCAGGAGATGGCTGAAGCGCCAGAGACGGCAGGGGAGTATTCTGATGACTTGGATACGACTGAGGCGGCTCAGACTGCTGACGCTGCGGAGACGGCGGGGGTGCTAGTGGCCTCCAATTTGGAAGCACGATGTGTTCCTTCTTCCAAAGAATGGTTGTTTTCACTTCAAATTTGAGTTGAGTTTCCCCTTCACCTGTAGCATGGTCAAGTTGTGCTTCCTCATATTACTTCACAACCTCATTCACCCCGACAATAGCATAGCCATCTGGAATCGGTCGGCAGTGGTAAGTTCCACCATCTACAGGAGGTAAGGCATAACCGACCGCCATCTTAATGGATAAGCCCATTAATCTCACATAAAGTTTACCGTGTTCGCTCTCCGTGATCTCATCCACGGGGTATCGAGGACCCGCCATTTCAAGCGTGGGCTGCATGTTCTCCATGGCAGCTTCCAATGCAGGCTCTTCGTGCCGCTGAGATGGGTCGGTAGCTTGCTGGCTCTTTTGTGCATTCACTTGCGCCTGCAGCGCCACAAGTGCATGTTCTATCTGTGTCATCCGCTCTGTACGCTCTTTTTCTTTTCTGCCGCGCTATCTGTAAGAGTCGCCCCACTCGGCAAACACATCCTTCCACTTCATACCCCATGTGCCTCGTGCAAGTCCAGGGTGTTCTTTTTTACCGATGGCGCGTGTGAGCTGGTCATTCTCTCTGTCTGGATGGAAGGTCCTGGCGGCTGTTTCCTCGTATGCCGTGATGAGTTCAGTGATGGGTTTGGCAAGGAGGGTTGGGAAGATAGACATTCCTGTTTCTGGGTCCAACCTTGCCCCGATTCCGTAGAACCAAGTCTTTGCACGTAGGTCCCACCCATGTGTCTGGGGTGTGATCCCTCTATCGCGCAGGGACTTCTCAGCTTCCTCCCACTTAGGCCTCTGAGATATGTAGCCACCTGACCCCGTCCTCTGGTGATATTCCTTCTTCTGGGCATTTAGCGTATTGGTTTCTGACCTCTTTGTAGCTATAGCACCTTTCTTGTATGCCACAAATTCGGGCCAGTGAGGTCTTATCTTCGCATAATATGCGTCTTTGAAATCTGGAATCTCGCGAGCTTTAACAAATTTGTTCAATTTTGTCTTCCAGTTGCGGAAAGCGTCAGCCATCTTCTTTAGAGTCCATTCTTTGACCTTTTCCTTTATAACCGGTTTATTTTCATCCTCCTCTAGCGCAAGGGTGAAATTTACCAACAGCGAATTCCAAAGCGTTTCTTTGGATCTTTCATCGACAAAGGTACCGTCGCCCTTCTTTGGCTTATTCCAATATTCAATTATGATTGGGATTTGGTCCCTAACAAGAACTCCAGCCTGACGTACAAATTTGTCTGCGGCCTTCTTGGGCTCCATCGGCTTGCCATCAACACGGACTGCTTCGATCGTGAACTTTGCACGATCTTTCAACCGATGGCTCGCGCCTCGCTTGCTCTTTTTCGTAGAAGAAGATTGTTGCTATGGTCGATCCGAAGGGCTAAAAGAAGAAAGAAGTATTAATTAATACATGTACATATATATACAAATCAATCGGTGCAAGTCAGCAGAGGCTTAATCCATGCATATACCTCGACGGACTTTGCAATCACTAAAGTGCGTTCACCGGAGTCGTCATCTTATCCATGACTACTTGAGTTGTCATCATGTCCCTCCAAGTTCAGATATTGTGAGGTGTCCTCGTGGATCATGTTCTCCATTATTTCTTCCTCTTCAAGGTTTCTACTGAGTTGATCCATAGTTTCTAAAACAATAATATTATCACACAAATATCAATAATACATCTATTGAAATGCTCGAGCAAGGATGATGATATGACAGGGGTTCCAAGGGGTGAAAACCCTAAAGCATACACATACACATACACATACAAAAAATATATACATGAAAACCCTAAAGCATGCTCGACAACTTAATCGGGGTTCCGAGGGGGGAAAACCCTAATTGGGGGAAACTCCGGATATATATGAGAGGGGTTACTATGTTCTCTAATTAAACTTGTATTGAAAGTTGTTCAACAATGCATAATTATAGCTTAAATAGTTAGATCTCATTTTTCTGAACATTTTGATATATTATACATATTTTTATGACTTTTAAATCAATAGATATTGAATTTACAAGTTTTATTCATTTTCTAAAATTGTTTAATCAATTTAAATTGAATATTTACATCAGCTGGGCGGTTTAACCTATTTACACCGCTACTGGTCCTAGCCACTGTGGCTGACTGTGGGCCAGGGGCCATGTCACTACCACCTTAGGCGGGCCCGTGGGGGTCAGGGGCCATGTCACTGCCACCTCAGGCGAGGGTCGCCGGCGACGACAGAGGACACGCCAGGACGCGGAACTGAGCTCGTTCGAATGGGCACGACATGGGGATCCTAAAACTGGCGGCGCTGCTGGCTTAAGGTCATCGAAACAGCGACTCTGGCGAGCGGCGGCGGCGGCTCTCACAGATGGACATGGGGGAAGCGGATCAGAGCGAGAGAGGGAGAGAGAGAGATGACGCCTGAGCACCATTTTCTCACCAGGAGGCGATTGAGGGGGTCGGCAAAGCGAATGTAGGCCGGAGCTCGGGAAGGAGCGGTTGATTGCGTCGACTAGGGGCTCCTCTTCTCGATTCCTTTGACGAGGAGGCTCATTACAGCGAGGCGAAGGCGAGGGCGTGGACGGCTGGCGTGGACGGCGACGAGGGCATGGACGGAGACGCGCTGCGGCAGCCTCTGCTGTTCTTCCTCTATGTGTGCTTGATCTGGCTGGGGGAGGGGAAGAAGGAAGTGGCACGCGTTATAAATCCCCCCTTTAACACCGGTTCGTGGTTGGAACCGGTGTTAAAGAGGGGGATTCGTTTCGCGCCCGCACCCCCTTTAACACCGGTTCCAGCCACGAACCAGTGTTAAAGGGGGGGGCGCGAAACGAAATAAATGCCCCCCTTTAACACCGGTTCGTGGATGGAACCGGTGTTAAAGGGGGGCATTTATTTCGTACATTAAAGGGGTGGAGGCATTTTTAATTCAAAAAGTAGGATAGAATTTAGAAAATTCATATCTTTCTCATTTCAACTCAGAAAATATGAATAATATATCATAATTTTCATAAAAATAAGATCTATCCATTCATATAAAAACATTTTATAGTTACTGTAGATGAATTTTTTCAAAATGATTAAAACACTTACATATAAATTTTGATTATTCAATTAAAACAAAAATAAAATAGTCAAACCCTAAAACTTTGAACATAATAAATATTAAGCATCTAAAAAGGAATCTGACCCTATTTTATTAGAGCAAATCATATTTTATTTTGTATTAACATTTTTGAATTGTTTGGATATTTAAATGCCGCATCTTTTGTATACTTTGGAATCTGACAAACCTCGCTAAACTTGCATTGGATTTTTGATAAAATAGCATATTGTGAACCTAAAATTGATTTTTGTAAAAAATCATGAGCATCGTATCATGTACCTGTAGTTCATATCTGACCCACTTCCTATCGATTCAGCAGGAATTTGTCTTTTTAGGTGGACGAAAAGGTTTCAGATCCCCCTGTTGGTACATTGTTCATATAAGGTGGTCTAGTATTTTTGTAAAATGTGGTGGTAGTTTTTTGAATTAGCCATTTGGTGGTTGCTTCACAAAACCGTCCGTTTTTTATGCTCGAAAAATGGAAAATGCCTTTTTGGTGCGACAAAAAGGAAAACTTCCTCTTGCAACATTGTTTTCCATCCCATGATGCACATGTATGCACAATATGGCCACATTATCACAAAATATGCCTTGATTCTAGCCATAACATTGGTCATTTGACCCGAAAGCCAAGAAACCTCGAATGAGAAAGGTCATTTTGTGAAGATTTTTTTGAGACATAATCAATATACCAAGTTTGATATTTTTATTATGATAGAACTGGAATTAAAGTACATAATGCAACTAACAGTAAGTTACATAAACCACGATGGAAAATTAAGATACATAAAAGAACTGAAAATTAAGATACATGGCCAGATTAAGTCACAATCGGCCGAACTTGTTTTGGAATGTTGGAGTGATTCAGTCATGCTCCTGCCTACACCTGTAATACTCGCCACTGTAGTCGTCGTACTCGCCGCGGCCGTCGTCGCTGTTGTCGTCGGGGTCGCCATAATTGAACCTTGAAGGCTGAGTACGGGTGGGCTGGACTTGAGGGTAGTGCAGACGAGGGTTAGAGTCGGCGGCAGTGTCATAGGCCATGACGCTCTGGAGAGTCCGACCGCGCCACCACAGCCGACGGCCAACCTCGTTGAAGTTCGGAGGAGGTGGGCCGTCCTCCTCGTGCCTAGCGAGCGCCCTCTCACGCCGATCCCCGAAGAAGGCTTCCCAAGTCGGGAAATAGTCGGGATGCCATTTGGGATTCCTCCGCTGCTCCGACATGAGCTCGAAGTAGTAGTGGTTCGTGATGGCCATCCGGCGCGCCACACCTAGAGTGAAGGAGGAACCGGCACGCCTCCGGCGCTCAGCATCCAGCCAACGGGGACACAGTAGCTCGGCGGGCAGGGGTTGTTCGAGGCGCAAAGCGCCTCTGCCTCCCTGGGGGTTAGTGCTACGGTGGAAGCCATGGGAAAGAGTGATGAGGTTGCAGATATGAGTCTAGAGATGTGCAATGACAATGGAGGCCAACCCTACATATATATATAGTGAGAAGAACTGGCGGGAAAAACTGGTGGGAAGAACTGGCGGGAAGAACTGGCGGGAAAAACTGGTGGGAAGAACTGGCGGGAAGAAAAATGGCGGAAAGAAATGGCAGGAATAAAAATGGCGGGAAGAAAAATGGCGGAAAGAAATGGCAGGAAGAAATGGCTCATTTAATACATATACTGATAACAGAAGAAATATGACATTGATTTCCATGTTGAGATACATATGTGTGCCAAAAATGGCTCAATTAATACATATAGTCAATCTTATGATCGCGTCGGCCGTAACCATGGAGTATCAGCACCGTTTAACAGGATGGTCGGGTCAGTCTTCACTCTGAAGGGCGGAATTTCATCAAACTTATTATAATCTTCTGATATGTCTGTCTTGTCCTCCACTCCCACGATGTTTCTTTTCCCTGAAAGAACTATGTGACGCTTTGGCTCATCGTGTGATGTATCTGTTTGCTTATTTTTTTCTTTTTTTCGGTTTGGTAGACATGTCCTTCACATAGAAAACCCGAGCCACATCATTGGCTAAGACGAATGGTTCGTCTAAGTTCTTGTATACCTTTATAAGATTGTTGAGATCCACTATTGTCATTTCGTACTTCTTGTCTACCTCAACCCCTCCGCATGTTAGCTTGACCCATTTGCACCGAAACAAGGGGACCTTAAAATTAGGTCCATAGTCAAGTTCCCATATCTCCTCTATGAACCCATAATACGTGGTATTTTTCCCATTGTCTTCTGCTGCATCGAAGCGGACACCACTGTTTTGGTTGGTGCTCTTTTTATCTTGGCCTATCGTGTAAAATGTATTCCCATTTATCTCGTACCCTTGGAAAGTACATACAGTCGAAGATGGTGTCCTGGCCAACAAGTACAGCTGAACCCCAATAGTGGTGTTATTCGTGAGAAGTCTTTGCAGCCAGTCGCCAAAACTCGCCATGTGTTCACTTATAATCCATTCATCAGACTGCCCCGGGTGTTTGAGGCGTATTAAATTCTTGTGTTCATTGATATATGGGGCAACCAAGATAGATCTTTGTAAAACCGTATAGTGTGCTTGATTGAGAGATTGCCTGTCCCTACATATCATTGCTTTACATCCTAGGGTGCCATTTCCACGCAGTCTCCCCTCATGTCGTGATTCTAGAACACCTATGGCCTTAAGGTCAGAAATAAAATCAACACATAACTCAATGACATCCTCTATTACATAGCCCTTGGAGATGCTTCCTTCTGGCCTAGCACGGTTATGAACATATTTCTTTAAGACTCCCATGTACCTCTCAAAGGGGAACATATTGTGTAGAAATACAGGACTGAGAATGGCAATCTCTTCTACTAGGTGAACCAGTAGATGCGTCATAATATTGAAGAAGGATGGTGAGAACACCAACTCACAGCTGACAAGACATTGGGACACATCTGTCTGTAACCCTCGTAGGCTTTCTGGATCGATTAGCTTCTGAGATATTGCATTGAGGAATGCACATAGCTTCACAATGGGTATTCGAACATTTTCAGGTAGAAGCCCCCTCAATGCAATCGGAAGCAATTGTGTCATAATCATGTGGCAGTCATGAGACTTCAGGTTTTGAAATTTTTTCTCTGCCATATTTATTATTCCCTTTATATTCGACGAGAAGCCAGACGGGACCTTGATACTGCTCAGGCATTCAAAAAGATTTCCTTCTCTGCTTTGGTAAGAGCGTAGCTGGCAGGAGTTAAGTGGCATCGTTTACCCTTCTTGTTCTCAGGATGCATATGCTCTTTAGGGTCTTTCATACGTTGTTGGTCCTGTTGTGCTTCCGGTGTATATTTTGTCTTCCCATACACTCCTAGGAAGCCTAGCAGGTTCACGCAAACATTCTTCGTCACGTGCATCACGTCGATTGAAGAGCGAACCTCTAAGACTTTCTAATAGGGTAGGTCCCAAAATATAGATTGCTTCTTCCACATGGGCACGTGTCCGGCATCGTCATTCGGAACAGATAGACTGCCAGGACCTTTTCCAAAGATTACTTCTAGGTCCTTGACCATACCAAATACCTCCTCACCGGTACAGAGGATAGGCTTCCTCCGGGGTTCTGCCAGACGTTTGAAATGCTTGCATTTCTTTCTTACTGGATGCAGGTTCAGAATAAATCGACGATAACCTGGGTACACAACCTTCTTACATTTATCCAAATATACACTTTCAGTCTCATCTAAACAGTGTGTGCATGCATTGTATCCCTTGTTTGTCTGCCCTGAAATGTTACTAAGAGCAGGCCAATCATTGATGGTTACGAAAAGCAACGCTCGTAGGTCAAATGGCTCCCCTTTGTGCTCATCCCACATACATACACCTGGTTTTGCCCACAGCTGTAAAAGTTCTTCAACTAATGGCCTTAGGTACACATCAATGTCGTTGCCGGGTTGCCTCGGGCCTTGGATGAGCACTGGCATCATAATGAACTTCCTCTTCATGCACAACCAAGGAGGAAGGTTATAGATACATAGAGTCACAGGCTAGGTGCTGTGACTGCAGCTCTGATCACCAAAAGGATTCATGTCATCTGTACTTAGACCAAACCTTAAGTTCCTTGCGTCACGTGTGAAGTCCGGGTACTCTCGCTCGACTTTTCTCCACTGTGACCCATCAGCGGGGTGTCTCAACATCGCGTCTTTCTTACGGTCTTCCATGTGCCATCGCAACAACTTGGCATGCTCTTTATTTCTGAAGAGACGTTTTAACTGTGGTATTATAGGAGCATACCACATAACCTTGGCAGGAACCTTCTTCCTAGGGGCCTCGCCCTCAACATCGTCAGGATCGTCTCGTCTGATCGTATACCGCAGTGCAGTGCATACCGGGCATGCATCCAAATTATCGTACTTCTCACCGCGGTAGAGAATGCAGTCATTAATGCAGGCATGTATCTTCTGCACGTCTAATCCTAGAGGGCAGACAACCTTTTTTGCTTGGTATGTATTGTCGGGCAACTCATTATTACTTGGAAGCAGATTTTTCATTTTTACCAACAACTTTGAAAATGCGCTGTCAGTCACACCGTTCTTTGCCTTCCATTGCAGCAAATCCAGTGTGGTTCCTAGTTTTTTGTGGCCATCTTCGCAAGTTGGGTACAACAATGTTTTGTGATCCTTTAACAACTGGTCCAGCTTCTCCTTCTCCTTTTCAGTTTCACATTCTTCCTTTGCATCAGTAATGGCCCGACCAAGATCGTCATCAGCGGGCCCATTTGCTGCCTCTTGATCTTCATTATCTACCCCCGTTGCAGTATCATCATATTCAGGATACATATTATGATAGTTGTCATCATCCTCTTCTTCTTCGTTGTCTTCCATCACAACCCCTTTTTCTCCGTGCTTGGTCCAACAATTATAGCTGGGCATGAAACCGGATCGAAGCAGGTGGGCGTGAATGGTTCTGGTATTTGAGTAGTCTTTCTTGTTCTGACAGTGAACACATGAACAACACATAAAACCATTGTGACCATGGTTTGCATTAGCCACAACGATGAAATTTTGGAGGCCCGTAATGTACTCGGAAGTGTGTCGGTCACCGTACATCCATTGCCGGTTTATCTGCATTAATATATAGTATATCAAAAATTAATAGGGAGATGGCCATTTATATATAGTACATCAATAACACATGAAAGGATAAAGTTGCCGACCTCGACCGAGAAGGAAATAGCAACGAGAAAACTTATTTCGAGCTCTCGGGCATTTCACCGAACACCTCTTGTGCATAGTAAAAAACACAAACTAGCACACCTCTCACCCTCTTGCTAGGCTCCAAAATGAGAGAGTGAAAAAATGGAAGAGAGGGGTGTGGGCTGCGGTGTGTTATATAGCCCCCCTTTAACACCGGTTCAAGCCATGAACCGGTGTTAAAGGGAGGCTGCGCAGGCCACTGGTGCAGGGCCTTTAACACCGGTTCGTGCCACGAACCGGTGTTAAAGGGGGTGCTCCTTTTTTCTCTATGGACCACGCTGGTACGGGCACCCCCTTTAACACCGGTTCTTAGATTTCCGACCTCAACCAAAGGCCTCGTTTCCACTAGTGACGATGTGTGTCAGCGGGTTAAGAGAAAAGAAAGGAAAAGGATACTATGCCCTTTTGGGATCCGTGATTTTTATCCCCAAGTCGTCTAGACGAGATTTATATTTAAACTAAATGCATTTATATCTATCCAAAGTTGAGAAGACATTAATTTGAACTGGCGTATTCCTACTCGATCGGAAAATGTAGCTAGCAGTTTCTTAAACTACGAATGCCACATGCATTCGGCGCGTGGTTAGGCACGGACCAAACACGCGTACTCGAACTCGATCCACTGAAAATCCAACATGAAGAATGCATGTTTCTTTGAGATACGCACGCATGCTAAAGTACACCTTTTTTGTGAACTTGCTAAAGTACACCTTAATTAGCTAGATATTGTTAACTTTTTATCCCACGACAATCTGCTGATTTCTATCGTACCTGCTTTCCTTGCACCGCGCAAAGCAAAGCGGAGTAGCGACACCCCAGCATGACTCTACACGCATGTGGTATCGGGGCTGGCATCACCACGACAAACAGCGTATCTATGCGAATTCCAAGAGGCTTAACCTAGCCTGTGAGTGTGTCCCGGTTGTTGTATTTGCATGCGAGTATGCCACGGTCGATAGAGAGGCAAAAGAGGAGACACGCCGTCCATGGAGAAGCGACATCAACATCATTCACACGTCAGAACGGCGTGGAACACGAATTCATCGACTTCTCGGGTGCAGCACAACATCGACATCATCGTCGCCACAAAGGACGCCATGAAGCGACACTCTACATCACGACTAATGTGTCATCACTGACAACATCATCGCCAAGGTCTATATCAACGCGGTCTTCATTAAGACCTTTGTCAATAGACCGACGGCGCCGCCGTTACATCGTCCACACGATGGACATACAACTATAACGTTCTCCGTCAGTACATGTACTGCAAGGCACGGCGACAACATGGCTGCGTTCACGACCCCGATGACGGTATCGATCGTGTCCACAACAATGACGACTGCATCAACAAAATGGCATCACAATTATGATGCCCCCTACGACTGCACATATTATTCTGGCAAAACTTTGTGTTTTTGGTGGGTTCCTCTCGTTCTGGCATAACTGGGGGCTTATAGCTCTCATGCGACGTCTTTACGCGGAATTGGAAGGAACACGACATCGTTGAAAAGAATAGCTCGCATGCGACGCTTGTGAGGCAGCTAATAGCCCAGGGCCACACGGGCCATAAAAAAGTCGTTAAGGACACATTTAACTTTGTTCCAAGATTAGGGTTAAGCCAAACGGGTCGGTTGGGACAGCCAGTCAAGTCAGTCAAACCAACCGCTTCCGACCGAGAGCGCGCGTCACACTGACTGTAGCTTCCCCGACGGCGGCGGCGGACCTCACCCATCGTTCTCGGCAGCGACGGCAGGAGGGCAATTCTTTTAGGCGGCGGCGCTTTCATTCGACGACGAAGGTGGTGAGTGCCATTTGAAAGTTAATTCCTCCCCCATTCTTCTCAATTCGAGATCTGAGCGTGTCCATTGATGCTAGATTGTGGAGGCGAGGGTGTGTTTAACGGGGCGAGGGGTACGAGATGGAGCATGGAGAGGGGACTTCTAATCGGTATATCCCGTATCTCTGCACTTAATTTCTCTAAGGTTGAGATATTTGTTCGCTTCCGCTAGCTCACAGTGCCCACCAAAAATAGGGGAGGCGATGTTGCGCGCCAAACCTTCGAATTTCGCATCAATTTCTTTCCCTCTAGGGCTGTTTTAGTTCATGGCAGCACACAAATCATTGAGAGAGACACAGTTGTTAAATGGGAGGTGGAATTAGAACATGTTTATCCCCAAGAGATAATAAACATGGGAGAGGAGGCGGTGAGGAAAATGGTGGAAAAATTGGGGATAGTGTGGTTTGGGGGCCAGAGCAAGAAGTTTCTTTGTTACGATTTGATGATTACAAATGTGACTATGTTAGGGTTGAGACAGGTGAACATATAGTTGATGAAATTGATGAGCGAAACGGTTGGACAAGCAAAACTGTTCTGTTTTTAGCATAGCTCATTGATTTGGAACCTGATTCGTGGGTTGGATATGTGGCCTCGAAGCTGGCTGCTCAGATAGTCGAGGATGATTGGGCTGCACAAAGGCAAGTAATGCCTATACTTACTGAGTTGGAAGTGTTAACAGTGGAGGATGATGCTAATGCACAAGGGGAGGCTGCAGATGGTAATGCACAAAGGATTGTAACTGTTGATTGGAATTCAGTTGAGATACATGACCAGACTGATTTGGTCATTGCACCGATAGATGACATTGAAATGTAAAAGCTTTTTGGCATTCCTATAGATGACAGAGACAAGGAGAAGAAGAGGGATGAGGCTGCAAATGATGGTGACAACCATTTAATAGATGAAGAGGCAGATATAGATCTAGAGTTGTTGGAAAATGCTGCAGTTCATGTGGATGATGCACATGATGATGAGCTAGTAACAGTTTATGACAAAGAGGACCCAGTTATTGAAGTTGGGAGATTGTTTCCAAGCATGGATGAATTCGGGATGTGTTTCAGGACGTATGCAGTCAAACGTGAGTTTGCTACCAAGACTATGTGGACTGATAAAAGGAAGTTCTATGCAAAATGCATAGGTTATGATGGTGGTGCCAAGCCTTGCAAGTGGTATATATCTGCTAGACGCCAACCTGATGGAAGGACAATAAGAGTGAATCAAATTCCAAAACCTCATACTTGTATTACAAGTTCTCAAACAGTTACAAAGATGACATCACAATTATGGGTTGCAGAAAATATCGAGCCCATTTTAGCCACAACACCAAACAACCCCGCAAAGAGACTGAAAATAGACTTGGAAAAGCAGTACCCCATTAAGCTGAATTATACTATAGTGTGGAAGGCAAAGCAAAGGGAATGAAAGAGCTATATGGTGATTGGGCAAATACCTTTCGAATGCTTTATAACTTCACAGCAGAAGTAGAGAAGAGGTCACCTGGCAGTGTTGTGGAGATAGATACTGAGGTAACAGCTGATGGAAAATTCTTCTTCTCTAAATTCTTCATGGCTTTAAAGCCTTGCATCGATGGCTTCAAAGCAGGGTGCCGTCCATATTTGAGTATAGACTCATCTTTCTTGACTAGAAAGTGGAATGGTCAACTAGCAGCATGCAATGCTTTAGATGGACACAATTGGATGTTCCCTGTAGCTATTTGCATCTTTTAGTCTGAGACAGAGGCATCATGGACATGGTTCATGATGCAGTTGAAAAGATGCATAGGGCCACTCTCTCCATTGGCAATGCACACAAATGCATGTAAAGGTTTAGAAAATGCAGTGAAGATTGTTTTCCCTCATGCTGAGCAGAGGGAGTGCTTCGTCCATATGTGGATGAATTTGATCAAAAAATTCAGAGGAGATGATTTTGGACGCATGTGGCTAGCAGCAAGATCTTACACCAGACAAACACATTCATATCACCTTGAGAAGATTAAGGCGGCATGCTCTGAGGAGGATAGGGTCAAGTTTTGTACATGGTTGGAAACCTACCATTCTCTTTTATGGTACAAGTCAGGTTTTAACACTGCCGTCAAATGTGATCATATTAACAATAATTTGGCAGAAAGTTTTAACAACAAAGTGAGGGAGTTAAAAGACTTGCCTGTCCATGACATGGTTGACCAGATTAGGATCATGATCATGAGGTTGTGGGAATTAAGAAGAAGGCTTGGTGATGTTCTTTAAGGAGATAAGCTTCCTGATGTTGTGCACCAGGTGGTCAACAGGAGCAGAAATCTTGCACATTTGCGTGTTGAGAAATCCTCATTGTGGGGTGCTGAAGTGAGAGATACAAAGAATGGCAGGAGGCATGTTGTTGACACTCAATTGCATGAATGCACATGCCTTGAGTGGCAACACACTGGGAAGCCTTGTGAGCATGCCATTCTTTTCTTGGCCTCCAAACACAAGCTAAATATGCACCCATATTTGCATGAGTATTATTCTGTAGCAAAATTCAAGGCTGCATATGGAACACCAATTCCAGCACTTACAGATCAGTCTCAGTGGCCTGAAGTGGACATTCAGTTATCCTTGTGTCCTCCTTTGATGAAAAGAAAGGCTGGCTGGCCCAAGCAGAGTAGATTCAAGGCTTGTTTTGAGAAAGGTGAGAGCAGCAAGAAGGGAAAGAAAGATTAAAAGAAAGATGCCAAGCCAGAAAGGGCCCAAAAAGGTAACAAGAATAGATGCAAACTCTGTGAAGAACTTGGACACCGAGCTGGCTCTACCAAGTGCAGATACACTGCTAAAAATCCAAAGTATGTTCATCCAAAATCTATCCCATTTCTTGTTGATGATTTTTCTCCCCCAGCTAACTTGCTTGTTTTCAGGAGGAAGCGTGGAGAAAAGGCCCACCTCTTGTTGTTGACGAATGTTGGCCAGTGAAAAGGGCAAGAATCAATGGTCAAAGAAAGAAGAGAACTAACCAGATCATGTTTGGTGCTGCTGAGGTGCAATCTGAACTTGTTTTGGAGGATGGTGTGCAAACTGTTGAGGCTTTAGGGCACACCGTTTCTGATTTGGAAGCTCTGGTGCAAAATGAGGGGAAAATGAGCATGTTGTTGAGGCACTAGTGCAAAATGAGCCTGTTGTTGAGGCTTTGGTGCAAAATGAGCATGTTATTGAGGCTCTGGTGCAAAATGAGCCTGTTGTTGAGGCTCTGGTGTAAAATGAGCATGTTGTTGAGGCTCTGGTGCAAACTGACCATGTTGATGAGGCTCTGGTGCAAAGTGACCATGTTGATGAGGCTCTGGTGCCAGATTGTGTTGTTGAGGAGGTGCAGGAGGTGAAGGAGACTCTTGGACATGTTGTGGGGAGGCCAGATGGTAATGGTAAGAAAAAGAAGAGCATAAACCTGTTGTGTGGTGTGAAACTTGTGAAGGAGAAGAAAACGAGGGGTAAGAAGAGCCAAAATAAATAGACTTTGAATTTGGCACTTGTTGTTGTTGTAAACATTTGTTATTGTAAAAATTTGGCAGTTGTTGTTGTAAACAATTGTTATTATAATAATTTGGCACTTGTTGTTGATAATTTGGACAAAATTCAAATATGATGGTAAATTTGAATTTTAACAAATGTACTTTTCTATGTTTGTATGAGCTTCCAACGTTTTTCTCATACGTAGAGTACAACTCATCCTGATCCCTTTTGTGAAGTACAACTCACCCTCACCCAAAATGTGATAGAAGTGGGCTCCAAAGCTAGGGTAAACTACCCCATTTCTAAGCAAGTTTTTTTCGACCATTTCTAAAACCAAGTTTGATATTTTTCCTCACAACTATGTCACATAACATGACACCGTGCGAAGGTTTTTTTTATTTTATTTTTTTGAATTAGTTATGCACATTTGAATGTTTGGTCAAACTTTTTGAAGGGTTTTCATAAATATTCTTAGCTAGGGGCTGAGGATCACAAAACTAGCATTGGATCTCTGATGAAATAGCATGTTGTGAACCTAAAAAAGATTTTTACAAAAAATCAGCAGCATGAAATCATGTACGTGTAGTTCATATCTTACCCACTTCCAACCGATTCGGCAGGATTTGTCTTTTTCACCAGAGATTGAATAAAAGGTTTGAGATACTCACGTTGGGAAATTGTACATCCTAGGTGGTCTAGTATTTTTTAAAAATAGGATGTTACCATTTTGAAACTTCAATTTGGTGGTTGCTTCACAAATCCCCCCTCTTTCGGCACTCAGAAAATAGAAAATGGATTTTTTATGCGTCGAAAAGGAAAACTTTGTGCTACAACATTGTTAGTCATCCCATTATACACATGCATACCCAATATGGGCACATTATCATAAACTATGCCTTGATTCTAGCCATATCATTGGTCATTTGACCCGAAAGCCACAAAACCTCGGAGGAGATAGGTCATTTTGTGAAGTGTTTTTTGAAATATGATCAATAGACCAAGTTTGATTTTTCCTCACAACTATGTCACATAACATGAGACCATGCGAAGGTTTTGTATTTTTTTGTTTTTTTTTGAATTAGTTATGCACATTTGAATGTCTGGTCAAACTTTTTGAAGGGTTTTCATAAATATTCTTAGCTAGGGGCTGAGGCTCACAAAAATAGCATTAGATCTCTGATAAAATATCATGTTATGAACCTAAAAATGATTTTTACAAAAAATCATCATCATGAAATCATGTACATGTAGTTCATATCTTACCCACTTCCAACCGATTCGGCAGGATTTGTCTTTTTCACCAGGGATGGAATAAAAGGTTTGAGATACTCAAGTTGGGAAATTGTACATGCTAGGTGGTCTAGTATTTTTGAAAAATAGGATGTTACCATTTTGAAACTTCAATTTGGTGGTTGCTTCACAAATCCCCCCTCTTTGGGCACTCAGAAAATAGAAAATGGATTTTCTGTGCGTCGAAAAGGAAAACTTTGTGCTACAACATTGTTAGTCATTCCATTATACACATGCATGCCCAATATGGGAACATTATCACAAACTATGCCTTGATTCTAGCCATATCATTATTTATTTGACCCGAAAGCCAGAAAACCTCGGAGGAGATAGGTCATTTTTTGCAAGGTTTTTTGAAATATGATCAATAGACCAAGTTTGATATTTTTCCTCACAACTATGTCACATAACATGACACCATGCAAATGTTTTGTATTTTTTTTAATTAGTTATGCACATTTGAATGTGTGGTCAAACTTGTGAAACCCCGTTGACTGCATCCTGAACCCAGCTAACCCTAAGGCCGAACGAGGGACGTAGATCTAACCCTAGCGCGACACTGTGACCGTCCGATCATGTCTTCTAGAAGAATTCCGCGGGTGACTCTGGGCGATTCGTAGAAGGGCTTGTTCTGCAACCTGATTGGTTGACGTCTCTTAGAAGAATTTCGCGGCTAGCTCTTGGCGATCCGTGGGATGGATGATTCTGGAATCTAATTGGCTCGCATCGTTTTTCCATGAACAGATAAGGTACGGTGTGACACACTCCACCGACTATTGGACCGAGCGTGACATGCGAGGGTGCTGGGCGAGGCTGGCTGCACCATTCATGCATGCTATGCATCGCGTCGCAGTCTAGCTATTTTGCGTGCAGCCAACCGATGCAGCAGCGCGACAGTGTATTTACTTCCTCTGTCGCATTAAATAAGTGTACGTCTAACAACTTTCTTCAGTCAAACTTACTCCCCTCCGGTTCATGCGCCATAGAAAAAGTCAAAATCTAAAATATATAATAAATATAAGGTACATCCTGGAACACTCCATTGACCGTTGGACCGAGCGTGGCATACGAGGGCGCTGGACGGGGTGGACTGCACCATGCATGCATGCTATGCAGCTGCCTCTCGCGCCGCAGTCTAGCTATTTTGCGTGCAACAGCGCTGCAGCGTATTTACTCCCTCCGTCGCATTAAATATGTATACGTCTAACAACTTTCTTCAGTCAAACTTACTCTCCTCCGGTTTACGCGTCATAGAAATAATATCAAAATCTAAAATATGTAATAAATATAATTAGATTCACGATAACACATACTTTATATTATATAAAATTGATATTATAAATTGATATTATAAACTTAGTTTTATACTCCTTCTATTCCCTCCAATTGACATCCCTCTGATTACTCCCACCGATTTTTCGGCGATTTTTCTTCTCACCCGTTGAGTTTCCATGTGTGAGTTTGTTGCATGCGATGTGTAAAAATGAACGAGTTTGCTGCATGTCATGTGACAACTAACTTGGTCCTAGATTCCTGAGTTTATTACCAAGTAAATCAAGGCCAAATTCTATTTTATCTTTTATTTTTCACTGCCAATGAACAACTATCTTGGACGTTTTTTCTCTCTTTCCCATTAATGCATGCATGCATGTAGGGGCGGGGGCGACGGTGCAGGGGTCACGTCGCATCCTAGCAATTTTTTTACAATGACTGCATGGATCACGCACGCGGCTACGCCCGCTGCCTACACGCAACGCAGCGCACGCGGTTGCGCCAACGCTGGATTCCCACACCGCCCTTTGCGCCCCGTCCTCAATAAATAGGCAAAATGCCTTTGCCTCCTCATCTCATCTTGCCCCTCATCTTCAACCTCGAGCCCGTCCCTTTGCCTCCTCCCAGCCCCAAAACACTCCGGCGACCATGGCGACCTCCCCCCTCCGCTTCCCTTTGGAATCCGAAGTAAGCGACGAGGACAACCACCAGGACCACAAGCAGGTCTAGGAGCAGGAGGCGTCCACGCGCCCGAGGCGTGGCAAAAAGGGGCGACGCAAAGCCCCGCCCTGCCCCTGGGCCCAGGGCCACTTCGTCCACAACCCCCTCCCCGGCAGCAACCTCCCCGATGACGGCCCCTCCGAAGAGTATTGGAAGGCGGAGGAGAAGAAGGAGGCAAAGGAGGAGGCTGATTACACCAAGTGGGAGGAGAAGCAGGCCGCGCGCGCCTTGAAGAAAAGGCGCAAACGGGAGGAGGAGGACCGACGGGAGGCCAATCGCTGGGCCTTCCAGGAGAAGCAGCGGCGGCGGGAGCAACAGGAGAGGGTGGCGGCTTGGAATGCTGTGGCGGTGGCTTGGAGGGTGGCGGCATCGGCACCGCCCCCACCGCCGATGGAGTAGGGCGGCAGCCGGGCTAAACCCACGTAGTAGCTAGGGTTAGGGTTTAGCCCAGGGTTTAGGCGCCTAGTTGCCCATCCCTTCTATATTGTACCACTTTTCTTTTATTGTAATGTTATCGGGCTATCTAATATATGTAATGTTATCTAATATATTATATATCCCATGTTTTACTCGTGCCTGGAGTATTTATAATCTGTTATCACTCGACTTGTGTTTTATTGTATTGCCATTTGTCAAAACACCCAAAACAACAAGTGCATAAAACAAAAGACACAAAAACAAGTTCTCATATAATACTCGTGCAATATTTATAAAATGAGTGAAATTATAAAAGCTCGAAAAGAAGAATAAGTTAACGTTATGATGCTTGATTATTTTCAAACAACACATGGTTCGTTTTTAAACAAAACATTTACATATTTACATAAGTTAAAGGGGCTCCTAAGTTATGTTAGTTAAATGGATGACCTTGGCCTTCATTTATATATTTACTTTCGCAAAAAATAAAAGATTGCAACCTGAGCACGAGTATCTACAGATCCACACGTCCCTAGTTAGATTGTAACGTGAGTACGTTTTTTTTGCCCAATCTACAAGTAGTTACTATTGGGCCTGGATACAACCATTTTGGTTTGGCTAAGTTCTATTTGGGCCTGGCCTTTTTCAATCACTCCTCGTCAATTGTTTTTTAAACTTTTCAACCCCTCCCCCTCCCTGCACACTGATAAAACTGAAGGAACACTGATTTCGAAAACAGAGCAGCCCAAAATTAGGCCGAATTTGTGTTGCATTTTATTCAAGCCAAAGACATAGACCATTACATCCATTACAAAGCATCACCCGAACACTGATTGCACTGTCTAATGACTAATGATCAGGAGATAAACTAATCCGAGAGAAATTACACAAAAATAAAAAAACGGCCATCAGATTGTCCTGCTTCTTCAATTCGATGATTTGCCTTAGCTTCTTGTTCATGTTCTTCAGCTCGGCCTTCACTTCCGCATCCACCATAGTACCAGTGGAAATGGGGTTGCCACATCCCAATTGCTCCACCACAGACGTGTTTTCGAGCTTCCGGGATGCTACCTCCACCCCAATTCTCTCGATGTACTCATCAAGCCACTGAAAATGCCCATATTTTGGCAGTTCCTGAAATCGCAGAGATGAACCCTAAATCCCAAATTCGATGAAATGCATGAAATTTCGAAAGAAAAGCGAGAAATTGGCGCTCGGAACACTCAGATCTCACCTTTCCCGGCTCGGGATTACTCTCACACTTCACAAATTCCCGGCCAATGTTGCCGTTCTTGTCGGTGGATGTGACAAGCCGCTTCAGGGGCGCGGTACGTGGGCAATCGGGTCACCTCCTCATCGGCACCGCACCATACCGAGGCCATGAGCGGAGGGAGGCTGAAGCAGAGCACGACATCCCTCGCCGGTGTTGCCGCACTTGCTCGCCGGAGAAGAAAACAGAAGGGGATAAGATGCGGGCTGGAACGGTGGCGGGAGTGCTCGGGTGCGGGGACGAATCGGGGCCAACAGCTCTCTTCAACCACAGCGTGGGTCCCACGATATGAGATGGACATCGGGTGAGTTCTGCCGTGACGTGGAGAGGCTGTGGGTCCTACTCTGCCCAGCTGATTCGAATTCGTTGACGGTCTCTTGAGGTTAAGTGGAAGTGTCGCACGTGAGCCATTTGCCGCTTCAGAAGTGTCGCATGCGAGCTATTCTTTTCAACGATGTCGTGTTCCTTCCAATTCCATGTAAAGACGTCCCATAGGAGCTATAAGCCCCATAACTGGTGGTCTTACTTATGACCGCGTCCAAGAGACGCCCCGACGGTACATCTACAAGATGCAAAACGTCCACAAATGCAGCTCCGTCAACAACAACAAAAAACATGCAATCTTTTGCGCCTCCGGCACCGACGGCCACACCAATACGACGACTACGACATCGACCATACCCACCTCGACCAGAGCTACATCACGATTAGCTACCTCGACATCTACGTCAACAACAATGCCTACAGCTACACATCGATAACAACTCCAGTTAACAACGTCCGCGTGGTGGACAAGAGGAATAAAGCTAGAACGCATTGGAGTTTCTGCTTTATGTTGGTCCATTTGGAAGTGCAGGAATAACTTTATCTTTAACAATCAAATGGCTACTAATTTTTTGCAGGTTCGTATGGCTACACATTGGATTCAACTTTGGTCCTATTTTCTCCCGGCGGACCTGCGGGAGCCTATGACTATGGGATGCAACCAGTTGCTTACGGTTGCACATGCCTTCTTTTTTCAGGCTACTGGGTGGCGACATACTACTCCCTCCGCCCATATTAATTGACTCATATTTGTCTAGATTTGAATGAATCTAGACACTATTTAGTATATAGGTTTATTCAAATTTTGACAAATCCAAATCAATTAATATGGATCGGAGGGAGTAGTAGAATCCAGAATGGCTAGCCTTGTGATGCTTTTTTGCTGATGGTTGTTACATGTTTCAACTCTTAGTGGTCCATATATGTAATACTTTGAACTATTTTTGCGCGTTGAAATAAAAAAGGAATGTGTGTATCTTTCGATGCAAAGGTCGGAAGAGCGTCATCATCTGCGTCCACGACACTCTCCTTATGACTGTGGGAGGGAAGAGCGGCACCAGAAGGGGACGCAGTCATCGCCCCTACGTGTTGGCCATGATCATCAGAGACACAGTTGACAATGACCATGAGGAGAAGACGGCGAACTTCAAATCTAGTCGCAATCATCCGCTTCACTCCCGCTACGACTGACGAAAGATATTAGGATACATATACGTGTAAAGATAGACTAGGATTCTACGTCATCTTGTAATATAAGTCTCCACCTACCCCGTATACGTCTATATATACTCTATGTGAGAATCAAATCAATATACACAACAAAATATTCTAGAGATTGTATAATTTCCACATGGTTGACTCATGTACACATCCAATATGACGCGGCGGTCGCAGCATATATAGGTACGGTGTGCTAATCCATGTACGAGTTGACCTTCTTAATTTTCGTTTTAGCTTTGGGTATGCTTAATTTAGCTTCTTGGAGGAGGTCTTTCACAGCTAAGGAAGAAATCGGTGAGGTGGCGGGTGAGCTTGCATTGAATAAGTTTCGACCAATTTTTTTTGCATCGATCGCTAGAAAAGTAAAAGATAGAAACTCAAAACAAAGCATTTTCTGAAAATCCTATCAGTTCACTGCCACATTCGGCGGTTTTAGGCCCGGACCTAACACCCGTACTTGCGCGAATACTCCCGATCCACAGAAATTCCAACACGAAGAATGCATGTTTCTTTGAGATACGCACGCATATGCTAAAGTACTCCGGCTTTAGCTAGATATATTGTTAACTTTCTATCCCATGACAATCTGCTGATTTCTACACGTACCTGCTTTCCTTGCACCGCGCAAAGCAAAGCAAAGCAAAGCGGAGTAGCGACACCCCAGCATGTCCTGCTGTTTGTGGTATCGGGGCTGGCGTGACCACGACATTGTATGTATGTATGTATGTATGTATGTATGTATGTATGTATGTATGTATGTATGTATGTAGGCGCGAATCCAAGAGACCTCACGCCTAGAATGTGAGCGTGTCGTCCGTTGTATCATCTGCATGCATGCGAGAGCATATGCCACGGTCGACAGAGAGGCAAAAGAGGAGAGACGCAAAAGCGCGCGACAAGACACAACGCCGTGGCACACACACACACACACACACACGGGGACCGGATGGATCGACGTCGACGTGCACAATCCGTGGGACTGTGGAAAGAAGAAGGAAGAAGAGACGAACCTCCGTCCTGCCGGCCGGCACCTCTCTCTTTTCTGGCCGGTTTTCCAGCTCACGTTGAGACCGACGGATGCCATCTCCGACGTACGGTTGCAGGATGTGCGTGATAGGTATGCTTGACCTAGAGATGGATGGCAGCATAGTACTATTCGTCTATTCCCCATCCCACTCGTACGTACGTCTAGCATCGATCAGTTCAAAGGCTTCTGTTCTATACTTGTACTGTCGATCGTACGTATTGCTGGGCTTGCAGGTGGAATAAACTCTACGGCCATACGACGTACGACACTCCACGTACGTACACCCTTTTGCAAGTAGCTAGTATGTGCGTGCTTGTTCACTGGCTGCTGGCTCGGACAGAACCAGTTATTAAGATGCTCGGTCGCAATGTTTATGTAGTTGAATATTGGGCTTCCCTCTTCTTGCCTACAGGAAAACACACACGGCCGCCTTTATATCGTTTCTTTCCGGTGGCCGTCGACGCTAATTTCACAAGGTCTCCGTTGATTCCGTGGGGGTACGGTACGGTGTTTGGGCGAGACAAAATTCAAGGGGTCGGCTCCCGATGATCTACGTCAGTCAAGCTGGGAGGAACCGGCCGTCGGGCACTACGGCTCACCGCGAGCAGCAACCAGACAACTGTACCTAGCTAGTAGCGTGTTTGGTAGTCTTTTTTTTTTTTTTTTTTTTTGAACGGTGAACTGGTGCAAAGCACCCGAATATATTGCTGCTTTGATACACTGGAGAACAAAAAGGCCCAACAAAAAAAAAATTACATTGAGGACCAGAAATAAGCACCGAGGACCTTGGAGAAAACTTGAAAAAACAATCAAGTCCCTCATCCTCTTCCACCTCCAGATCGACGGCGAACTCCGGCGAGATCCAGCAATCCACCGGGGACAACGCACGGTGATGAGCAGCAGAGGAGCGGCAGCCCTACTGCCATTGGGTCCGACGTGCTGACGGAACAACTGCCGCCAGAAGACGCCGGAGAGAAGCTCCAAGAACGAACCGCCGCCGCAGGCACCCAAACCTTCCACCAACACAGCCACCACAATGGCGGATTGAATAGGAAGGAGGGGAAACACCGCCGCGACAAGTACCACCCCAGCATCTAAACAAAGAAGAAGAAGACGACGACGCAGCGCTGCAGATCCCCCTCGCCTCCACGGCCGGCCGGGAAGAAGAAGCAACCGCGTCAATCATCACCACCGCAACTTCCTCCCCCGCCACCACGGCAGGCCAAGAAAGGGCCACAGCCTCAACTCCCAAATCCGATGCCAGGTCCTAGGCCTTATTTAGAGTCGCCGACGAAGGATCCACTCACCTCAATAGACTCCGACCACCGGAGCTCTGGAAGGAGAAAGATCCACCCCGGCCCGCTCCAGATCTGGCCGGCAATCTGGAGACAACTCCGGGCAGAAGCGCCCAAACAAGCGACGAAGCCGCCGCAAACACCCTACAACCTAACCCTAAACTACACCGGAGCCTCTCCTCCGCCACCTCCAGACGGCATCGCCGCCGGAGGGGCTCGGGATCGGCCCGGAACTACCGGGCTCCTTTCGGTGTACTGTTCACAGGAGAGAGGGGAGAGGAGAGGTCAGTCGATAGTCTGGATTTCCATTTCTCGCATCCGGCTATTTGGCCCCTATGACTTTGCCGCATAGCACGAGTTTTAAAGCAGGCTAAGGGCATCTCTATCGAGCCAACACATCCCGTCCGAGCGTGTCTAAACTTGTCCGTGCACCGCACGGGACGTGCGCGGCACCCAGCGGGCCGACCCATCCGGACAAAAGTGTCCGGCTCGACCCATCCATACATCTAATCTGGGACTCGGTTGCGTCAGCCCGGACGTGCGCGGACAACGCGGGCCACTGCCCACCCGTCAGCCACCGCGACCAGCGTCATTGATTCAGACGTGGCCAGCGGCACCGATTCAGACGCAATCACGACAACGATTCAGAGGTGATGCGTGGAATGCTGAACGGCGGCAGCCTACACCATCAATGGCGATGTGACGACACGCTAACTCACTGGACGCAGTCTGTGTTCTCGCGTCGGCATTGATGGCGAAGGAGAGAGAAGCTACGCGCGTTCGCGAGAGAAGGGGCTATTTAACCCGGAGCTCGTCGATGCCGCATTCATCACCTCTCGCCATCGTAAACCCTAGCAGCAGCCACCAAAGATGAAGACATCGTCCTGGCTGAAGTGGACCAAGAACGACCACGAGGCGTCTGGCTCTAGCGGTCAGCGCGCTCGGCTATCGGCCTTCCTCCGCGGCACGTCCTTGCCGCCTCCGCCGCGTCCAGAGGAGTTCTGGAACAACCTCGTGGGGGACTACCCACCACCATGGGACCGCCGCACCCGGTGGTACTACCGCGTCGTGAGTGCGAGCGCTGGTGGAGGGAGGGCCGCGGCATCCAGCACAGGGACTCTTGGAAGGTCGAGGCATACTGGACAAAGTTCCTCGAGTAGGAGCACAAGGTGCGACACGTCACCACCATCCGACGCGACCTGCAGTGGGGGGAGTTCTACACCATCCCCGACATCGACTCGGACGACGATGGAGCCGTCAACCACTCTGACGCCAACCTCGACAGCGACGACGACAACGACGAGGAGGAAGACAATGACATCGTCGCCAAGCAGGAGACGGTGGACGACATCGCCGTGAACCTGCCCCCGAAGTACCGCGAGGTGCTGGCACGGGGCTACGATGAGAATGCCTTCACTGAGCAGGCCGTTGTGGCCAGCGCGCGGGAGGAGGAAGCCCAGTGGGTCGGCTTCGAGGAAGCCGTCTAGCTCACCGTCATGGTGGCGCAGGCAAACGCCCAGCTGCCTCCACCGTCGCCGCTGCCGGGGTGGGCGCCACCGATCGCGTCGGAGGTGGGGATGGAGTTGGCGCACCTCCAGCAGGGTTGGGCTCCGTGGCTTGGGCAGGTGATCAATCCACCTGCGCCCGCTTCCGCTCTCGCTCCCGCTCCGGCCCTGCCACCACCCAACCTCTGAACGCCGCCGGATTACATTGACCTCAACCCATAGATGGACGATGCGGCGCCGGTGCGCGAAGATCAGTAGCTGGGGTTAAGAGTAGTTTAAACACTAGTGGAAAACGTGCCATCGGTCCCGGTTTGTAAATGCCTTTAGTCCCGGTTTCCTAACCGGGACAAAGAAACCGGGACTAAAGGCACTCATGGGGCCGCGTCGATTGTGAGGGACCTTTAGTCCCGGTTTGTAATACGAACTGGGACTAATTTTTTTTAATTTTTTCAAAAAAAATTATTTTTTTTCAAATTTTTCTTAAACCTTTGAATTGTTTGACTCGTTAATCTCCCATATCTCTCATTTTTAACACTAATTATACTTAATCTTTGGTCAAATCGTACTTACAGTCAAACTTCCCGGCCGGTCATCCATCCTAGCACTCTTCCACCCCCAGCACGCTTAACTTCTTTATTTCATCTCTCCCACCCCCTGCGAAGGACCCTTATATCTTGTTGTCAAGACTATATATCAATCCTATTAACTCATATCGATATGTGACACGTTTTTATTTTTTGAAATTAAGAACAACTATTTTTAGTAAACAACAATAAATAAGTAATAATAACATTTTATTCTAACGAAAGTAAAAACTAATTAAATTAATATTCTATTCATTTTTGACATTTATTCATTTAATATGACATAAACAATATCTTCAATTCTGTAAATCGAAATTCAACAAATAATATATCCATTATTATCAGAAAAATGCGAGGAGTTCAAATATGACATAAAAATACAAAAATAATTTAATTTCTGAAATAATTTTTTCTTTTCGAATTTTAAGAATCCAAAACGGCCTAAGTATGTTGAAATTAAAGAGCTAATTTTTTTCTGCATGTTTTGATAGGTTGTACTTTTTTTACATGGTATGCAAAAGTTATGGCCATTTGAATTTTTATAAAATTTTTTGTAAATTATGTCGAAATTTATATTTGTTAATTTTTGTAACAACTAAATCACTTAATATAACTAGAGTTCGAAGGATTTTATTTTTAGATTTTTTTAATAAATTTTTGGCATGATTTTGAATTAAAAAAAAGATCTCCAGAAGGATTTGTATCCGTTTTACTGTCACGGCAGAATTTGGGAATTTTTTTGCCCACTTTCTTTAGTACGGGTTGGTAATACAAACCGGGACTAAAGGTCACACCTTTAGTCCCGGTTGGTGATACGAACCGGGACTAAAAGGGTTGGCACTCCGGGGCACCCCTTTTAGTCCCGGTTGGTGATACGAACCGGGACTAAAGGTCCTGTTTGACCCGGGATTAAAGATTGCTGGCGTTCTAGCCGTTGGAACCGGGGCTAATGCTCACATTAGTCCCGGATCCAACTATAACCGGGAGTAATGCTCCGAACTCAGATGGATGAATGGCTCTTTTTCTACTAGTGATATTTTGTTTTTTGAATGTAAATTAACTACGAACTTTGCCTATTTTTAGCGCGAACTATTTATGTTTGAATTTGAAGAAAGAAATCCATAGCCAGAGCCGACAAATGGACCGTGTCGGGACAGGCTGGACCCCTTCCAAATCGACTGCCCTCTGATTCAAACGGACAAAAACAGACCGTTGGGTCGCCCTAAGGCACGATTGTGACTTCGCTGTCGTGGAGGGTCCGGACAGGCGGCACGTACCACATAATGACGGGCCGCCTGATCACTTGTCTACTTGCAGAATTATCCCCCAACTTCAGCGGAAAAAGGAGAGAGAAAAGTGCAACTAAAAGCGTACCGATGCGGCAGGCCGGTAGCTATAGCTATCGGTCTTGTTAAACTTAGTACAATTGCTAGATGAGATAGCACCACTAGCTAGCTGATTGGACGCTGCGACTCGTCACCAGTAAAAGTAAAAAAAAGAACGAGAGGATTAGGCTGACGATGCGCCTAGATATGACGGCGATGCATCGCGCATGCACTCGCCACGAAGGACGTGCGTACATCGATCACCTCTAGCTTGTTAAGGAAAAGTATGACCATATATGCTCTTTTTAGGGAGCATCTAAAAAAAGTCAGAAAAGTTTGAAGGAAGAGTATGTCCATGTTTTTCTTGTTCAGCTTGATGGCGAGAAAGAGGCGGCGGACTATGACTTCCTTGGGCTTCGAAAGCTAGGTTTGTCGGAATAGTCGTGGTACACGGGGGTCGCTGCCGTCAAGGCCGAGGTTTCCCCCAGCCGGTGGCTGTCAAGCTCGAGCAGCAGGAGTGACCGACGACGACGGAGAAGGAGCTGTAGGCTGCCATCTTGACCTCCCAGTTAGTCGACGACGACTTGGCCTCTAGCCCCTCGACGCGTAGCAGGATCGACGCCGACATCGCCCCGCCGCCACCCAATAGTATAGAGTGTTTTCTTTTAATGTTGTATTTGGGACATGGAACAATGTTGGTTTATCATATATGTATAATTATTATAGTTTGTTTTTTCTTCTTATTATGTGCATTGTTATTATTTGGGGAAGGGCTACCGTTGGGTGCAGAGGCCACCGCAAACAGGTATGCCATGGATGAGTTGTGCTCCTCTTACCGCCCCTGCAAACGGAGCGAATTGGACCACTTAAATACCTAGAACTTGTTCTTTTGAGTAGTCCGTATTTGGATGTACTTGCTTCATCTGAAATATAAGTGACTCGGAATTTTGTAGATTGACATCTACATGCAAACTGATTCGAGTCACTTATTTTCGGACGGAGTGAGTATGAAATGTTTTGGTACACTTCTGACAGTTTTCGGGGCCTTAGGTATGTTGCTGTTTTTTCGTTTGTTCTTGTTTGGTCTTGGTCAAGTTTTGGAAATTAGGGTGTTAATGTTCGAGAACACATAAACCCTTGTGTTTTCTTCTGGTTTAATTCCTCTAATAAGCCAATAATGAAATAGCATGTTTGAGAAATAAATGTTATTTTTTTGCGAATGAAAAAATATATGCTAATTTTTATATGCGTCGGTTGATTAAACCCTTGTGGTTGATAGATCGATGGATGATGAGAACAGTATCAAACCTTCGGCTCAAGCTACAGATTTATTTATTTTATTATTTTTACGCTCTTTGCATTGATCATTATTAACATCAGATTTAAGAAAAAACGTGAAGACACTGGTTATAGACGCATAAAGAGTATACTCTCGTATTTATATTATTTATTACTAAATTAAATGTACCTAACAGTAAAATATGTCTCGATAAATACATTACCGTGACAAATAATATAGATTGGAAGTAAGTAATTACATCCATCAACTCTTGTTAAGAAGAAGATGCAAAATCGTGATCGATGAGGAGGGGAAGTCGACAAACCGTCCATCGTGTGTTAAGGAAAAGATGCGCGCAATCAATCAGCTAATTGTGTTAAGGAGAAGAAGTCGACAAACCGTCCATCCTCTCGATCATTCATATGCTCCTCCACGTAGGATGCAGCAACGGCTCCATCCATAGATACATCCCGCGTAGACGTTCAGTAGGCCTCCCTACTCCCTACTTTAGGTCTACATATCTCCACGGCCATCCCGAGAGCGGGCTCCCGTGCCCGAAAGCAGCAGACCCGTACATCCCAGCCGTCGGTCCGTCGAGTCCTGTCACATCTCGACGTCCGGCCTCGCGCCACGTCGCCCGCGTGATCCCCGCCTGCTCGCTCGCGTGCTGTCTCTCTCACACAGGACGGGAGACCACCGCACGAGGGGTGGGGCTACGCGCCGAGATCCGCCCATCACGACATTGTTTCATACTCCTTGGGCGGGCCCCACCTCCTTAATCACTAGGACACGAGGCGCAAATTAAACTGCTTTTTATTAGCGATCTGCTTTGCTTCCTCCCTCGACCTCGAGCAACTGCTCCATCCGTTTGCAAATAGTATAAGAGGTTTTAGTTAGTGACAAGCTAATGTATCTTGATACCTTTTAACGTATAGGTTTAAACGAATCTATATATTAAAAAGTGTTTAAATACATTTACTTTATAAAATTAAAATATTTTATATTTTAAACAAAGGGAGTACGTCCGGTCTGAGTTTTGGACATGAAATCTATTCCATAACAATCTGCTGATTTCTGCTTACCTTTCCTTGCACCGTGCAGAGCAAAGCGGAGTAGCCACACCAGTATGCCGGCCGCTCGTGGTATCGGGGCTGGCATGACCACCACAGTAGTTTGTTTCATTATAAGTAACCTAGATACAAAGCCTTTTTTAAAATATTTTAAGATATACAACACACTCAGCATTATTGCCAACCCGCAACAACAACAACAACAATCACTTAAATAAAGATTACAACAAAGCAGAGTATCTCAGTTTTTGTCCTCCTTAGTACTCAGCAAACTTTTCTTAAACCGTAGATCCAATCAATACCAAACTTGGTCGAGAAGCTGACATACGAGTATCCAACATACACACCAAATTTCAGGTCAATCGAACACCGAGCTTGCCTGTCCAGACTGTTCTTCTATCAAAACTGGTCTATGCTGAAACTGCAGCAGTCCGAACTGAATAAACCGCTTCCAAATCTGATGCTACACTGTCCCAAATCTCAAACCAATTAATCAGATCAAAGTACTCAAAGAATGGAACAAGCTCACCAAGTTGGAGCCAATCCAAGCATGTTTAAGTCTCCAAACACCAGCTTCAAGACAGACCAGTCAGATCTCAGAAATGTGGACAGAAATCACCTCTTTTTTTTCTTTCTCTCTTCTCACTAGGTTGTGGTGTTCTCTCACCTTCTCGATCAACACACTGATTGAGTCACTCACCCAGCCACATTAATGTTTTCTTTATACTCCTCTTCCAATGAGCATCTCAGCCGTTGGATGCGAATATTGATCAACGGTTGAAACATGTTGGACTTTCACGGGCTGAGGCTGCCAACACACCTCCATATGGAGGGTGTTGGACCACGTAGAGATAAAACAAAACTTTTCCTCTAACATGGTGATCCCAAGATCTAGCCGAGGTAGAAGGCGACGATGTTTACCACTAGACGCGCATTTGCGGATTACTGATGAAGCGCGTCAATTGATGCAGTGCAGTCCTTACGATCCGATCGTCCTAGTGCTGATCGTGCAGCACCTCTGCTGGTATCCACACGTACAAGGAGGAGCACCGACGGCGAACTTCTAGGTTCGTTACGACGGGAGGACTGCTATGGAGCTAGGGTTCATGAAATGACCTAACCGGTCAACGATTGATTCGCATCATCCTTCTGGGTTATGGTGCTCCACTATATATAGGGCGTGAACGTGGGATCCACTCTCGTGGCCCATTCACTAATGTCCATATAATATTAGTCACCGTGAGTCCGACTCACTAACTCAGTCCAAATCCAGCTCAGGTCCAACCCAACAAGATTTTCAATTCAGATCCAATCTGAATTTTCTCCCGCTCTGAAGTGTGTGACCCCGTAGGCTCATGGATACTAGGACACGATTAGAGTCCGACTCTGAATCAATCAGTCGGTAGCGGCTCCTAGCAGAACTTACCGACTCCAAAGTACCAAAGAGTTATGACGACTTGCCTTTCCAATGCGACTTACGTCTGAGTCCCTTTTGCCTCATGATATACCTTGTCAGACTATAGACGAATAATTGTCATCCCTTAAATAGTCTGACTCTCTTCTCGATCCGAGATAAGTGATTCACCCAACTAATTATTAGTCGATCGCCTCGGTTAACACTTAACCGAGTCGTGCATGGCCATGCTTTCCGAATCATATCATCCGAGAGGACCCAGAGAATATCTCTCCAATTGGAGGGACAAAATCCCATCTTGGTTATTCACATCATACAACTTGATTCTCAGTCGACCCGAACTCTGCCTTTATAACTGCCCAGTTACGGATCGGCGTTTGACAGAACCTAAGTCGGTGATCCTCAACTCGGACTGTGCAATAACATCAGGTCTAAGGATTACATTGATTGAGATATACAAATGACAACTTGTTCGTTGTACCTCAATATGGGTTATTCCGACTCGCTAAACTCTTTAGCTGAATCTGCTTAAGTCGGAATGGCATCTCCATGCCCATGACAAGTGGAACCGAGTCATCAAGCCGACTTTCACATTGGTCTAAGTTGTGTGTCCAACACAACCTCAATGACCAAGGACATTTAGTACAAACAACGTGAATGTATAGTTCCACAACCAAATCACATATTCAATAATATACATCAGATGCTCATACAAGAACAACTTAATATCTTTATGAATATAATGGAAAATATCATCATCCATGATTGCCTCTAGGGCATATTCCCAACAGTCTCCCACTTGCACTAGAGTAAATCTTCCGACATTACATGTCTAAGCATCTAATGCCCATGGCTCTCAGGTGCGCCTCATGCTTCGGCTGTGGTAACGGCTTTGTCAACGGATCCACAATGTTTGCATCCGTGTGTACCTTGCATAACTTGATATCACCCTGATCCACGAACTGGCGAATCAGGTGGTACCGCATGAGTATGTGCTTGTTCTTCTGGTGTTGTCTAGGTTCCCTGGCTTATGCAATAGCACCATTGTTGTCACAATACACGTATAACGGATTGGACAAGCCCTGAACCACACTAAGATCCATGAGGAAATTCCTCATCCAAATAGCTTCCTTTGCTGCCTCCGAGGCGGCAATATACTCAGCCTCTGTTGTAGGCGCAAACACAGTCTCTTGCTTGGAACTCTTCCAACTCACATCACCTCTGTTTATAATAAATATGTATCCGGATTGCGAATGAGAATCATCAGAGTCGGTAAGATAACTCGCATTCGTGTAACCCTTTACATTGAGTTCATCTTCACCACCATAAACCAAAAACATATCCTTAGTCCTTCTCAAGTACTTCAGGATATTTTTAGCCCTTGTCCGGTGGATTTCTCCAGGATTACCCTGGTATCTTCTCACAACACTTAGAGCATATGAAACATCTGGCCAGTACAAATCATGGCATACATGATGGATCCGACTGCAGAAGCATACAGAATCGTACTCATCCGACTTCGCTCATCAGTTGTCGAAGGACACTGAGTCTTGCTAAGTTTTACACCATGGGACATCGGTAAGAACCACTTCTTACACGATTCCATGTTGAACTTCTTCAACACATTGTCCAAATAAGTACTCTGACTCAATCCAATGAGCCTTCTTGATCTATCTCAATAGATCCGGATTCCAAGGATGTATGTTGCCTCACCCAAGTCTTTCATTGAGAAATTCTTTTCCAATGATTTCTTGGTTTCTTGGAACATCTGGACATAATTTCCAATCAACAATATGTCATCCACATATAAGACTAGAAAGTTTACTTTGCTCCCACTAAACTTGTATAAACAAGAATTATGATCACTCTTGATGAAGCGAAAAGATTTGACTACCTCATCAAAGCGAATATTCCAACTCCGAGATGCTTTCTTTAACCCATAAATGGATTTCTGAAGTTTGCACACTTTGTCAGCATTAGCCAGATCGACAAAACCCCCGGGCTGTATCATATACACGTCCTCGGTTAAATTTCCATTAAGGAAAGCCGTTTTGACATCCATCTGCCACATCTCATAGTCAAAATAGGCTGCTACAGCTAACATGATCCGAACTAATTTAAGCATCGCTACAGGCGAGAAAGTCTCGTCGTAATCAACTCCTTGAACTTGTCGGAACCCCTTCGCGACAAGACGTCCTTTATAGACGAAAACATTTCCATCCATATCAGTTTTCTTCTTAAGGACCCATTTGCACTCGATGGGTCTTGCACCGTCTGGCAGATCAACCAAGTTCCAAACTTGATTTTCATCCATGGACTTTAACTCGTATATCATGGCTCCAAGCCATGACTTAGAATCAGTTCCCACAATCGCTTCCGAATAATTTGTCGGCTCATCATTGTCTAACAATAATACATCACGAACACTTCATAAGCTCGCCGATCTTCGTAGTACGGGTGCTGCTACCAGCTCGGTTACCACGACCGGCTCAATATCCAAGATTTTTGCCGACTCGCTATTAGCCGGTTCCTCTCGAATTTCTTCGAGCTGCACCGTGCTCCCACTTACTCCCCGAATGAGAAATTTTTTCTCAAGGAAGACACTGTTCCGAGCGACAAACACTTTGCCCTCCTCTCGGTTGTAGAAGTAGTAACCCAAGGTTTCCCTCGGATACCCCATGAAAATACACTTATCCGAATTGGCCGTAATCTTGTCCGTCTGAAGTCACTTGATAAATGCTTCACAACCCCAAATCTTAAGAAAAGACAAACTCGGATTTTTGCCTGTCCACATCTCATGCGGTGTCTTATCTACCGACTTTGATGGTACTTTGTTTAGTGTGAACGCCACTGTTTCTAGACAATAACCCCAAAATGATAAAGGCAGATCTGTCCGACTCATCATTGATCGTACCATGTCCAACAAGGTCCGATTCCGCCTTTCTGAAACACCGATCCTTTGTGGCGTTCCTGGCGGAGTAAGTTGAGGAACTATTCCACAACTTTTCAGATGGTCATCAAACTCATGGCTTATGTCCTCGCCTCCTCGGTCTGACCGAAGAAACTTTATTTTCTTGCCGAGTTGATTTTGTGCTTCATTCTGGAATTCTTTGAACGTTTCAAAGGCTTCCGACTTATTTTTCATCAAGTAGATATATCCATACCTACTCAAATCATCGGTGAAGGTAATGAAGTACTCATAACCACCCCTGGATGTCGTGCTCATTGGTCCACATACATCACTATGTATTAGTGCCAACAAGTCGGACGCCCTCTCGCAACTCTTTGCAAAAGGTGTCTTGGTCATTTTGTTGAGTAGGCAAGATTCGCATGTCTCAAACAAGTCCAAGTCGAACAAAGTTAGGAGTCCATCATCATGGAGCTTCTTCATGCATTTCCAACTTATATGACCAAGCCGACAATGCCAAAAGTAAGTCATATTCAGATTATTTGGTTTGAACCTTTTAACATTTATGTTATAAACCGACTCACCATCAAGATTCAAAATAAATAACCCGTCCTGGACGGGTGCAAAGCCGTGAAACATATCATTCAAATACAAAGAACAACCATTATTCTTGATATTCGACTCATAGCCTTGCCTCATCAAACATGAAGCAGAAAAAATGTTTCGACTGAGCACTGGAACATAATAACAATTATTTAGTTCCATAATGAATCCGGAAGGTAAATGAAGTTGCATCGTGCCGACTTCCAACGTAGCAACTCTTGCTTTGTTGCCGACTCGAATATCAACCTCGTCTCTTGCTACGCTCCTAGTTCTTACCAGTCCTTGCAACAAGTTACAGATGTGAATAAATGATCTGGTATCATATACACAAGAACTATTAGGTGCACCAGCAAGATAAATGTCTATAACATTGCAAACAAGTGTACCTGAGTCGGAAGTCATACCTCCACTCTTGGCTTTGTCAGCCAAATACTTGCTGCAGTTCCTCTTCTAGTGGCTATCCGCCTTTCAGTAGAAGCAAGTGGATCCGGCTGAAGGAGATGGCTTAGTCCCTGAGGAAGCGCTTCGGACCGGGTCCTCTGCCTGCTTTCCTCCCGACTTAGCCTTCTTCTTAGTCTAAGAACTCTTCTTGAACTTAGCCTTATTCTGCACCATCAACACTTGACTGACGTTCTTGAGACCTGCCTCTTCCTGCTTGAGCATCCCATGCAATTCAGTGAGCTTCTTATCCATACCATGCATGTGGTAATTCGAGATGAGCTGCCCATATGCACTAGGAAGAGAGTTCAGAATTATATCTGTAGCGAACTCTTCGCTAATGGGGTAGCCAAGCCTCTCCAGAGACTGCACATAACCAACCATTTTGATCACATGCGGACTCAGTGGATCACTATAACACCCTCAGAATCGGCCCTATGCAAGTTTAAGCGAAACCCGCCAAACCCGCATAGAAACGATTCGAAGGTGCCCACCAGGCACTTGCGTGCGGGTGGAAAACAAAGTAATAACATTACACAACAGTCCTCGATGGGACCCACAGAACAGATATATATATATACAAAAGCGACTCAAAGAGTCAAGAATACAGATATAATGTACAAAGATCCAAATCACCTTGAAAATGATCGAGCGTCCGACTACGGACAAGATGCAAATGGGGCTAAGAGCCCTGAAGAATAACCAATGGCGTCCATAACCCTGCCCAGGCCAAGCCGGAAGGGTAACCCTGCTAACGGCGTCGATCTCAAAACCTGCTTAAACAAAAGGGGTGCCGACAAAGGGCAAAAGAAAAAGAGGAGCGTCAGTACTGAGGCCAGTACACGGCGAGGCTAGAATTCGGCGGTCCTCGCCTACATAGGTATGGTGGGCTGAGCGGCAGCGGCAGCATGCACTAAACAACCTATAGAGACTCGATCCAACTGGCGGCTATCAGAGAGGGGTGAAAAGACCTATTCGGATCCATCCTGATACTATCATCAATCAAACCCCTCCTGGCGTTTCCCCCTCGAGACCAAACGAGGAAGTCAACCGAGGAACTCACACAGTTGGCAGTTTTAATTATTCAGTTATCGTTGCAGCAATTACTAGTCAGGTTTAGGTAATCATCCTGATAAAGTAAGCAGTGGGCACTTTTAGTTAACCATTCCATGATAGTTGCAACTCTTACTAGTCAGACACAATTAGCATGAGATAACCCCAAAACCCAGCAGTTGTTGGTACTTTTATTTAGCCATTCCGTTGTAGTGAAGCTGATTACTAGTCAAATCGAATACAAGTCAATTTATAACAGTAAACTTTAGTTATAGTTGTCTATGATCAAGCACTGTGCTCCAAGTCGTCCATAACCGCGGACACGGCTTCTCGAAAAGATTTAACCCTGCAGGGGTGCACCAAAGTATCCACAGGCACTTCGACCCTTTTTGCCAGATCAGTTAACATACACCCATTGGTATGTCGGCGGGGCCTAAGTCATGACGTTCCCAGACCCAAAGCAAGCACGGGGGGCCACCCCACTAAGTACACCCGCAACGAAGTCGGCCGGTCTCCGAGATGGACTTAGGGTTTGTGGGGCCGGCGGTAAACGACAGCAGATCCCCAAACGGGGACTGTCGATACCACGTAAACAGGTCACAATTCCTAAACAGTACAGTGTGCTCCTCGCACAATCGTAAATACATAAGTAGCATGGCATAAGTACAGGATAGTAAATAAAACCTCAAACTAGTTTGTGGCCCCCAGTACAATACTTTGAAATCAGGTAATAATCAATGGGGGGCCCATATCTCCCCACCTGTGGTTAGCGCGCTCGATCTCGGAACAGGTGTCAAGAACTCGGGTCCTACGGGACACAAGTGGGCGGTCGGAAACCAAATCTTACCTATCACCCACCGATGCCTCTGCTTAATTCAATTTTAGTTGTTAAACAGGATTTAAAGTGAACAATAAGTAAACCATGATCATCTCCAAGGTCAACATGCGGCAATCCTCCAACAATTGTGGTACTTGACGACAAGCAAAACACTTGAGCAAGCGACTACGACACGCGGGTCCAACTATCTACCAAACAACAGGTAATAGGATGTGTCCAAGGCTATATATGGCTGCAAGGGATATCACGGGTACGAAATCTAGAGCATCGCAACACAGATAGCAAAGATCAACAGGAGGGAATAAATACTAGCAAAGTAAGATAGGTAGAAAGGGGGAGATGCTCGCCTGAAAACATTGTCGAAGGGTTCATCCGAAGATCGGGGCGAAGCTCACATCAACTCAACGGCCTTATCCGCGAAGAAGCAAAACACTAGAAGAAACACCGGATGCAATATTTAATGCTACGACAAAAGATCGGCATGATGCATGTATGATGTATGACATGGCAAAGGAGCGATGAAATTAGGTCATATTAAGCGGAACCGGGGTCCCGACAATTAATTAGGCGGTTCAAGTTGTTTAGATACCCCGCAATTTAAATGTTGTTTAGCAAGGCAGAAGATGACACCGGTTCGCTACACAAGTTTAAATGAGGCCAATACAAGGCTAGATTTGCCCGCATATGGGCCCCATATTTAATTAGAGGTGAATCGTCATAAGGCCCCCAAACCACATGACAAGCATGCATGCAAGAATGACAAGTTAATAAGCAACAGGTATTATGTTTAGCATTTATAAAAATAGGGGTTCGGATAAGGGTCACACATTGAGGGGGCTCGACGATCTTGGGCTCCGGGGGTTCGGGGTCGGTCTCAGGGTCCAGGGTTCGACGGAAGCGTTCTCGGACTCCGGGATCGTTCTCGGATATCGGGGTAGTTCTGGTCGCGTCCGGAAAGCAGGACTTGGGTCGCTGTCGGGGCGCATCGGTCTCGCCTTGTATGGTGTCGTTCTTGTCGCATGCAGATCTTGTCGCATTCGCGGTCCTCGAGTCATGTTGTCGGTCATGGCGATCTTTGCGTTTCCCCGGTTCGGGTCTTGGCGTCCGAGGGTAGATCTTGGCGTGTCGAGGGTCCGGTCTCCGGTACATCGGGATCGGTCTTCGGGGAACTTTCCGATCCATGCCGGAGATCTTGGAAGCAGGCATCGTCGCGTCGAGGGCCTCAGGGTTCGCCGTCGGTGGCCTTCGGGTTCGTTCTCAGGTCCCTGTAGGTGATCACCGGGTTCCGATGAAGATCTTGGCGAGGGCGAACTTGGGGGGGTTTCGGGGTTTGATTGCCGGTGTCGATCTTGTTGTTTCCACACCCAACACTTGGCACCAACTTGGTACTACACCGGGATCCTGCACGGTGGAGGCGGATGGCATCGGCGCCGACGGGGTGGGTCCCGCGGGCAGGTGGGTCCAGGCGGGCCGGCTGCTGCGCGTGGACAGGGTAGGCGAGGAGCCCGGGTCGGCGACGAGCTCGGGCCGAGGTGCGGAGGCGGTCGACGGCGGCGCGGGGCGAGCCGGCGAGGGGGACGGAGGCGAGCTCCATGGGGCCGTCGACCTGGATGCGGGCTCCGGCGAGGTTGAGGGGGGTGGTGCAGGCGCTGCAGGGAGGCCGAGGGCGCGGCCGACAGAGAGGCGGTCGCCGGCGGCGGAGACGCTCGGGCCGCGGGGCTGCAGGAGGGCGGACGGGGCGCAGGAGGTGGCGGCGCCGGCGTGCGCGAGCGGAGGAGGACCGCTGGAGGGGCGGCGAACGCGGTGGGGGCGGGCCAGGCGTGTGGGGCCCAGGGGTCAGGGAAACGGGTGTGGTGGTGGGGCGTGCGTGTGTGGCTGGTTGGGGAGAAGAGGGTTGTGGGGGTGAGAGAGAGAGTGTGTGTGGTGGTAAGGGAGTGGGGATGAGGTGGAGGCTTCTGATTGGAGGGGGAGAGGGAGAGAGGTGAGGTGTCACGAGGGGAGTGGTTGGGGTGAGGTGGAGGGGGTGTGTGGGTAGGTTAGTTGGTAGGTTTAGGAATTAGGTGGACCGATTTAAAAATGGGGGTGGTCGTTCGGGTCGATTCGGCCCGTTCGACTGCCTCCGCTAAAACAATTAAACTTTTTATTTAATTTAAAAGCACCTTTTTGCAAACCGTTAGCATTCAAACAAAAATAATCCGGAGACCGGGTTTGCGTGTTTGAATGAAGGTGGGGTGTTTGGAAAACAAAACTGGGTTTTGCGAAAATAGTTTTAGACAAACGACACATGATGATGACGATGCAATGCACAAATTCAACGCGATTTTCTAGTAGTGGTTTTGCGGGATGCCACAATTCGACACCACTAACATTGGATCTCGCCCTCGAGATCCGCCTCATGGTACCGGAAGGAAAGGTCGGCGATCTGCGTCTTCTCGCTTCGTGTAGATCCTCGCGACACCACTAACAAGAGGTCGTTGTTCCTGATCGTCGAGAGAGCACTCCGGAATCAAAAGGTCGAAGGTAGAGGTATCAGCAAATAAAGCTACCTCTAGCTTCCGTGGAAGGAGTAAAATTGCACCGATCCACCATTCAATGTACATAAGCGAATGATAAGAGTAGTGGTATGGTCGCGACTCCATCCCGCACTCAAAGCATTACTATGTACACGAATAGACAGATTATGCAACCAACCCTCAGGATTCAGACTGAAGATCTCGACAAGCGAGGTTCGGAAACAAAGGAGTGATGCAGACTCTGCATCGGAGCTGGCGTAGATGATGTCGTCGCGTCGGAAAAATACCAGAAGGCACAAACAGGAACAAAGAATGGTGACACCGTAGACGGATTCATCAGGCAGCTTGAACACCGGACGGTAGAACACCGTTATCAAAGAAGGAAGCTAAACCCTGAAGGTACGACGGAACCCAACCACGAGAAATCCTGGACTCGAAGAAAAGATAAGAGAGCAGATTCAAAACACGTCGAGATAAGAGGAGAATAGCAGAGGGGTAAGGAGTAAAATCAGACCTAATCAGAACTATCCAACCGATTTTTCAAAATAGTTTTGACACTCTACTTCGGCCGTTAGCTAGGTTATCCTACAGGCTGGACTTGTGGGGTATCGTAACTGCTGAGCTCTGATACCACTCTGTAACACCCTCAGAATCGGCCCTATGCAAGTTTAAGCGAAACCCGCCAAACCCGCATAGAAACGATTCGAAGGTGCCCACCAGGCACTTGCGTGCGGGTGGAAAACAAAGTAATAACATTACACAACAGTCCTCGATGGGACCCACAGAACAGATATATATATACAACAACGACTCAAAGAGTCAAGAATACAGATATAATGTACAAAGATCCAAATCACCTTGAAAATGATCGAGCGTCCGACTACGGACAAGATGCAAATGGGGCTAAGAGCCCTGAAGAATAACCAATGGCGTCCATAACCCTGCCCAGGCCAAGCCGGAAGGGTAACCCTGCTAACGGCGTCGATCTCAAAACCTGCTTAAACAAAAGGGGTGCCGACAAAGGGCAAAAGAAAAAGAGGAGCGTCAGTACTGAGGCCAGTACACGGCGAGGCTAGAATTCGGCGGTCCTCGCCTACATAGGTATGGTGGGCTGAGCGGCAGCGGCAGCATGCACTAAACAACCTATAGAGACTCGATCCAACTGGCGGCTATCAGAGAGGGGTGAAAAGACCTATTCGGATCCATCCTGATACTATCATCAATCAAACCCCTCCTGGCGTTTCCCCCTCGAGACCAAACGAGGAAGTCAACCGAGGAACTCACACAGTTGGCAGTTTTAATTATTCAGTTATCGTTGCAGCAATTACTAGTCAGGTTTAGGTAATCATCCTGATAAAGTAAGCAGTGGGCACTTTTAGTTAACCATTCCATGATAGTTGCAACTCTTACTAGTCAGACACAATTAGCATGAGATAACCCCAAAACCCAGCAGTTGTTGGTACTTTTATTTAGCCATTCCGTTGTAGTGAAGCTGATTACTAGTCAAATCGAATACAAGTCAATTTATAACAGTAAACTTTAGTTATAGTTGTCTATGATCAAGCACTGTGCTCCAAGTCGTCCATAACCGCGGACACGGCTTCTCGAAAAGATTTAACCCTGCAGGGTGCACCAAAGTATCCACAGGCACTTCGACCCTTTTTGCCAGATCAGTTAACATACACCCATCGGTATGTCGGCGGGGCCTAAGTCACGACGTTCCCAGACCCAAAGCAAGCACGGGGGGCCACCCCACTAAGTACACCCGCAACGAAGTCGACCGGTCTCCGAGACGGACTTAGGGTTTGTGGGGCCGGCGGTAAACGACAGCAGATCCCCAAACGGGGACTGTCGATACCACGTAAACGGGTCACAATTCCTAAACAGTACAGTGTGCTCCTCGCACAATCGTAAATACATAAGTAGCATGGCATAAGTACAGGATAGTAAATAAAACCTCAAACTAGTTTGTGGCCCCCAGTACAATACTTTGAAATCAGGTAATAATCAATGCGGGGCCCATATCTCCCCACTTGTGGTTAGCGCGCTCGATCTCGGAACAGGTATCAAGAACTCGGGTCCTACGGGACACAAGTGGGCGGTCGGAAACCAAATCTTACCTATCACCCACCGATGCCTCTGCTTAATTCAATTTTAGTTGTTAAACAGGATTTAAAGTGAACAATAAGTAAACCATGATCATCTCCAACGTCAACATGCGGCAATCCTCCAACAATTGTGGTACTTGACGACAAGCAAAACACTTGAGCAAGCGACTACGACACGCGGGTCCAACTATCTACCAAACAACAGGTAATAGGATGTGTCCAAGGCTATATATGGCTGCAAGGGATATCACGGGTACGAAATCTAGAGCATCGCAACACAGATAGCAAAGATCAACAGGAGGGAATAAATACTAGCAAAGTAAGATAGGTAGAAAGGGGGAGATGCTCGCCTGAAAACATTGTCGAAGGGTTCATCCGAAGATCGGGGCGAAGCTCACATCAACTCAACGGCCTTATCCGCGAAGAAGCAAAACACTAGAAGAAACACCGGATGCAATATTTAATGCTACGGCAAAAGATCGGCATGATGCATGTATGATGTATGACATGGCAAAGGAGCGATGCAATTAGGTCATATTAAGCGGAACCGGGGTCCCGACAATTAATTAGGCGGTTCAAGTTGTTTAGATACCCCGCAATTTAAATGTTGTTTAGCAAGGCAGAAGATGGCACCGGTTCGCTACACAAGTTTAAATGAGGCCAATACAAGGCTAGATTTGCCCGCATATGGGCCCCATATTTAATTAGAGGTGAATCGGCATAAGGCCCCCAAACCACATGACAAGCATGCATGCAAGAATGACAAGTTAATAAGCAACAGGTTTTATGTTTATCATTTATAAAAATAGGGGTTCGGATAAGGGTCACACATTGAGGGGGCTCGACGATCTTGGGCTCCGGGGGTTCGGGGTCGGTCTCAGGGTCCAGGGTTCGACGGAAGCGTTCTCGGACTCCGGGATCGTTCTCGGATATCGGGGTAGTTCTGGTCGCGTCTGGAAAGCAGGACTTGGGTCGCTGTCGGGGCGCATCGGTCTCGCCTTGTATGGTGTCGTTCTTGTCGCATGCAGATCTTGTCGCATTCGCGGTCCTCGAGTCATGTTGTCGGTCATGGCGATCTTTGCGTTTCCCCGGTTCGGGTCTTGGCGTCCGAGGGTAGATCTTGGCGTGTCGAGGGTCCGGTCTCCGGTACATCGGGATCGGTCTTCGGGGAACTTTCCGATCCATGCCGGAGATCTTGGAAGCAGGCATCGTCGCGTCGAGGGCCTCAGGGTTCGCCGTCGGTGGCCTTCGGGTTCGTTCTCAGGTCCCTGTAGGTGATCACCGGGTTCCGATGAAGATCTTGGCGAGGGCGAACTTGGGGGGGTTTCGGGGTTTGATTGCCGGTGTCGATCTTGTTGTTTCCACACCCAACACTTGGCACCAACTTGGTACTACACCGGGATCCTGCACGGTGGAGGCGGATGGCATCGGCGCCGACGGGGTGGGTCCCGCGGGCAGGTGGGTCCAGGCGGGCCGGCTGCTGCGCGTGGACAGGGTAGGCGAGGAGCCTGGGTCGGCGACGAGCTCGGGCCGAGGTGCGGAGGCGGTCGACGGCGGCGCGGGGCAAGCCGGCGAGGGGGACGGAGGCGAGCTCCATGGGGCCGTCGACCTGGATGCGGGCTCCGGCGAGGTTGAGGGGGGTGGTGCAGGCGCTGCAGGGAGGCCGAGGGCGCGGCCGACGGAGAGGCGGTCGCCGGCGGCGGAGACGCTCGGGCCGCGGGGCTGCAGGAGGGCGGACGGGGCGCAGGAGGTGGCGGCGCCGGCGTGCGCGAGCGGAGGAGGACCGCTGGAGGGGCGGCGAACGCGGTGGGGGCGGGCCAGGCGTGTGGGGCCCAGGGGTCAGGGAAACGGGTGTGGTGGTGGGGCGTGCGTGTGTGGCTGGTTGGGGAGAAGAGGGTTGTGGGGGTGAGAGAGAGAGTGTGTGTGGTGGTAAGGGAGTGGGGATGAGGTGGAGGCTTCTGATTGGAGGGGGAGAGGGAGAGAGGTGAGGTGTCACGAGGGGAGTGGTTGGGGTGAGGTGGAGGGGGTGTGTGGGTAGGTTAGTTGGTAGGTTTAGGAATTAGGTGGACCGATTTAAAAATGGGGGTGGTCGTTCGGGTCGATTCGGCCCGTTCGACTGCCCCCGCTAAAACAATTAAACTTTTTATTTAATTTAAAAGCACCTTTTTGCAAACCGTTAGCATTCAAACAAAAATAATCCGGAGACCGGGTTTGCGTGTTTGAATATAGGTGGGGTGTTTGGAAAACAAAACTGGGTTTTGCGAAAATAGTTTTAGACAAACGACACATGATGATGACGATGCAATGCACAAATTCAACGCGATTTTCTAGTAGTGGTTTTGTGGGATGCCACAATCACCATCCTTAAGCTTGCAACTCAGCAAAGTCTGAGAGAATTGATACCTCTCAGTCTTTGCCTGAGACTGGATCATACTTTTGAGGCTTTCGATCATATCGTAGGCCTCAACATTCTCGAACTGCTTTTGCAAGTCTGGTTCCATGTGAGCAAGCATAAGACAACTAATATCCGTGGACTCATCCTTAGCCGGACGGTAGGCATTGGTGGCAGCAACAGTCGCATTCTCATTCGGCTCATCTCGAAGTGGGTTGTCTAGGACATGGTCCTTCTTTTCTTGTTTGAGAACAATTCTCAGATTTCGATACCAGTTGGTAAAATTAGTGTCATTTAGTTTATCTTTCTCAAGAATAGTTCTCAACGCAAAACCGGATATCTGAGAGTGACTGCTACTTGGTGCCATGATCTACAACAGAAATATGCCAAACACTTAAGACATGTATTTATAAAAGAGCAAGCAGATTAAACACTTTAATATTTTATGCTCCCACTAGAACCAACACCCCTCCGATGGTTACTTAGTGATTCAGGATCCTAAATAAGCAAGTCGGCTAGTGAGCTTTAGCATCACCGCTAGCCGCCAAGTGATCTACGTAGACAACTCCTTGTCAATGTATCTCATACGACTCCTGTTGGACGGGTGGCATCACATGTCCCGGCTCCCATCCGACTTTTCCCCGAGCCCCACAACCGTTGTGATAGCCCCGTCTAGGTTATCGAGTGTTTCTGCAGTAAGAGTCCGACTCGAACCCACCTAGTCGGAAAGAATTGGCAGCACCTCAATTTTATGAGCCCACTACCAAAAATGTCCGACTTGTGATGGTGCAAACACTAGTGGGATAAATGATTAGACCTTCTTTGAGGGATTAGATTTTACCGACTATCAAATAGAGGTGAAACAAAGACATAAAAATAACACAAAATAAAGCAATTATGATGTGAAATGGTATGACTCTCTTCATGGCGATCTCCATCTCCACAAAGCCTGTAATCCGACTCGTGCCAACTCTTGTCACTTGTCGTCTTACTCCATGTCGCTGACATGTACATCGCCTTGCATGCCATCCGGATTCTTCAAACAGCTACACTAGCTTAGTAAAGTAAATTACATAGAGAATCCGATACGCAGGTTGTTATACAATAAAATGACAGCACCTAGGCTCTAGCCGGCTGACAAGACCGTGATTCGCAGATCACATATGGATTACACACATACATCACATGCACATGAACCATACCATTCACAACTTCCTGCAAAAACAAGTTATGCATCGATACGATATCTACCGGCGTTGTGAAACTCGCAACGACGTCTAAGGCGCTACGACAAGGCGAAGCCGGTGGTCCCAATGGCGAAAACCGATGGCAGAAACCGACCAGTAGGGATATGTCATTCCACGACCTCAACAGTATGATCACGGAAATCAGATCTACCATTCCCCGAGTATAGTTGATCCAATCAACATCGTACAAAGCCGATCTATCTCATAGATCGACCACCAAAATAGGATATAGATCTCATCTATAGCCAACCACATATCACATATGCACGATATCGAGCCTAAAACCAGAAGCTATCGCTTTGATACCACTATTGTGCCACGTAGAGATAAAACAAAACTTTTCCTCTAACGTGGTGATCCCAAGATCTAGCTGAGGTAGAAGGAGACGAGGTTTACCACTAGAAGCGCAGTTGCGGATTACTGATGAAGTGCGTCAATTGATGCAGTGTAGTCCTTACGATCCGAACGTCCTGGTGCTGATCGTGCAGCACCTCTACTGGTATCCACACGTACAAGGAGGAGCACCGACGGCGAACTGCTAGGTTCGTTACGACGACAGGACTGTTGTGGAGCTAGGGTTTCCAACACATGGAATGAGCTAACGGTCAACGATTGATTCGCATCATCCTTCTGGGTTATGGTGCTCCACTATATATAGAGAGTGAACGTGGGCTCCACTCTCGTGGCTCATTCACTAAAGCATTTATAATATTAGTCACTATGAGTCCGACTCACTAACTCAGTCCAAATCCGGCTCGGTTCCAACCCAACTAGATTTCCGATTCAGATCCAGTCCGAATTTGCTCCCGCACTTAAGTGTGTGACCCCGCAGACTCATGGCTACTTGGACACGAATAGAGTCCAACTCTCAATCGATCAGTCGCTAGCGGCTCCTAGCAGAACTTACCGACTCCCAAGTACCAAAGAGTCATGACGACTTGCCTTTCCAATGCGACGTCTGAGTCCCTTTTGCCTCACGATATACCTTGTCAGACTATAGGGGAATAATTGTCATCCCTTAAATAGTCCGACTCTCTTCTCGATCCGAGATAAGTGATTCACCCGACTAACTCTTAGTCGATCGTCTCGGTTAACACTTAACCGAGTCGTGCATGGTCATGCTTTCCGAATCATATCATCCGAGAGGGCCCAGAGAATATCTCTCCAACTGGAGGGGCAAAATCCCATCTTGGTTATTCACATCATACAGCTTGATTCTCAGTCGACCCAAACTCTGCCTTTATAACTGTCTAGTTATGGATCAGGGTTTGACAGAACCTAAGTCGGTGATCCTCAACTCGGACTGTGCAATAACCTCAGGTCTAAGGATTACATTGATTGAGATATACAAATGACAACTTATTCGTTGTACCTCAATATGGGTCAATCCGACTCGCTAAAATCTTTAGCCGAATCTGCGTAAGTCGGAATGGCATCTCCATACCCATGACAAGTGGAACCGAGTCATCAAGCCGACTTTTATATTGGTCTAAGTTGTGTGTCCAACACAACCTCAATGACCAAGGATATTTAGTTCAAACAACATGAATTTATAGTTCTACAACTGAATCACATATTCAATAATATACATCAGATGCTCATACAAGAACAACTTAATATCTTTATGAATACAATGAAAAATATCATTATCCATGATTACCTTTAGGGCATATTCCCAACAGAGGGACATGTCCCACCACTATTTAAATATTTAAATTAAATGCATTTATATCTAGCCAAAGTTGAAATACCATTAATTTGAAGGAGGAAGAACATATGTCTACTCGATAGGAAAACATAGATAGCAGTTACTTAAGGGCATCTCCACCGGCTCTACCAAACGATGTGAGTGTGTCCTAATCGGTCCGCATGAACACGCGGGATGTGCGCTGCGCCCCAGGGGCACGACCGATCCGGATTAATTCAGGCGAACCGACCAATTCGTGACTCAGACCTGATGTCTGGAGGGGTCTGTCCGGACAGACGCGGACACTAACTGGTCCAGATGTAGTCACACAATAAACTTTCTTCTCTTGTCTTGGTATGTCTGTTTTTGTCCGTTTAGTTGGCGCTGCTGGACGCGGCTGGCCGGACAGGCCAGACCATGACCCAAAAACGCCGGTCTCGGCCCAAATTCGGCGCGGTGGAGATGCTGGACTAAGACCGCCACATTCGGCGGTTAGGTTAGGCCCGGACATACTCGATCCACCTAAAATCCAACACGAAGAATGCACATGTGTTTCTTTGAGAGATACGCACGCATATGCTAAAGTACACCTTAGCTAGATATTGTTAACTTTCTATGCCATGACAATCTTCTTATTTCTGCGTACCTGCTTTCCTTGCACACCGCGCGCAAAGCAAAGCTAGCGGAGCAGCGACACAAGCATATGCATGCCTGCCGCTTGTGGTATATATCGGGGGTGGCATAACCACGACACAGCGTATGTAGGCGAATCCAAGAGACCTAGCTAGCCTAGCGTATCGCCGTTCATGCAAATGTGGAGTTAATAGCATAGAACTACCAGTTTTTGGACAAAATTCCGGAAATCTACTAGTTTACGATTTCGCAGCAAAAATCTGTCACATTTTGCGTCTGTTTTCGCAAATAGCACTAAACGTCCGCTGAACGCGAATTGACACCAGAACTGACAGGGTTGGCCCACCATAATGGATGACGTGGCAGGACTGGACGGCGAGCGGCACGGCCGTTAACGCCCGTTAACGGCAGGAGTGGGGCCCACTACTTGGCGCTGTCCTAGCGCGCTGGATCTTCCTCCCGACCGTTTTCTTCCCCGCCGCCCACGCTCCTGCGACAGAGCGCCACCGCCGACCGCCCCGCCATTGCCGCTGCCGTCCCAGTCGAGCGCAGCCCTCGCCATGCCTAGCTGGCACGACGGTCCAGAGTCGAGCAACTCCTACGTAGGGGTAAGCTCCAGTCCATCTCCCTCCCCCCATTGTCAAATTAGGGTTCTTCCGAAATTGGGATTTGTTGATTTGTCGTCAAATTAGGTCGATTAAAGTTGATTTCTTCTTTGATTAGGACCTCTCATGCCTGGACTATGCTCCTAATGTGATTGATGACCCATTATTTTGCGGGATAGCCGTGGGCGCCGAGCGGTGTGACATGCACAAGCTGGAGCCGCGCAGATGCGTAGCCTTTGATGGGACAGACACAGGGAGGAGATTCTACATGTGCCAGATTGAAAATGTAAGTTATTTACTCCATCCTTGTTACTGTCAAGCTTAGTTTTTGATTGCTGCCACTGACATAGTTTACTCAAGCTTAAACCACTGCCATAGTTTAGTTACTGACATAGTTTAATCAAACTTAAACCACTGACATAGTTTAGTTACTGCCACTGGCATAGTTTAGTTTACTCAAGCTTAAGCATGCCCATCCTACTTAAACCACTGTCAAGCTTAGTTTTTGATTGCTGCCACTGCCATAATTTGAATGAAATGCTTATACCCATGCTATGTTTAATTTGCAGCAAGCAATCAACTGTGGTTTCCAGTCTTGGATAGATAAAGAGTGGCCTGACACTCTCAATAATGCACTAAGCAAGTTGTGGTCAATGTATGATGACTGTAGTAGCACTATGATGTTTGAGAGAGTTGAGAGAAGGAGCAGGGAGCTTCAGGAGCAGAAGCACATAGAAGCTTTGAAGAATGAGGTTGAGGTGCTGAAAAATGCAAAAGAAGAACTGACGAATGTGTTAAAATCCCAGGCTGATGTGTTTAGGGTCAAACAAAACAAGGTAGAGGCTGGAAGAGATGCCCTGCTGGAAGAGAAGAAAAAGTGGGAGGCAGAAAGAGCTGTTCCGCTGGAAGAGAAGAAGAAGTGGGAGGCAGAAAAAGCTGTCATGAAGGAAGAGAAGAAGAAGCTGGAGTATACCATCTATGAAATGTTCCAGGCAAGTCATGAGAACAAAGTAAAGCTGAAGAAAATCAAAGCTATCTGTGATCAGTGATCCTTCTATTACTGTAATGTTTGTTGTGGAACTATCTATGTAATCCTTTTATTATGGAACTATCTATGTAATCTTAGCTATGTAATGGAACTATCTATGTGATCTTAGCTATGTAATGGAACTATCTATGTAATCTTAGCTATGTAATGGCACCTTGAATCTTAGCTATGTAATGTGATCCTTTTATTACTGTAATGTTTGTGTACCTGTTTGTGTCTTGGATTTGAAATAAAGTCCCTTTTTTCTTTTTGTTCAGCTGCATGTGCCTTGGATTTCAAATAAAGTGCACCATTTTCAAAGGGTTCAAGCTAAGATGAAAAATACCAGTGCATGATGCAAACCACATATGAAATAAAGTACACAATGATCAACAAAATCTCCATAGTTTAGCACAAATAGTTTTGCATATCAACTGGATATGTCTTACATAGTTAGGTCCAGCACAAATAGATAGGTCCAGCACAAATATATAGGTCCAACACACATAGATAGGTCCAACACAAATAGATAGGTCCAACACACATTTAGCAGCACAAATACATAGGTCCATTAACTAAGAAACATGAATTATTTTCCAGCATTTGAACTGTCTCCAGCATTTGAACTGTTAGCAACAGGCTTCTGACCCTTCTTCCTGTAGCTGCCATATTTACCAGCAGTAAGGTAACCTTGCATGTTATGTGTAGGCTTGAATGCCCTGGAAGTGAAGGGTTTCGCGGCATAGTAAATCAAAATTTTCTACGGAGCGAACAGAGGGAAAGCCAAGATCTAATCTAGGAGATGCAAACAACGAGAGAGATTGGATTAGATCTTCATACCCTTGAAGATTCGCACAGCGGAACGTTCGTCGGAACGTGAGTGATGTAGTCGTACTCGCTTCTCCTCCTCGCGATCCGATCCGATCTAGCACCACAAGTGGCGGTGCCTCCGTGAGATGCACACGTGCAGCACCTCGACGTCTTCTCCTTCCTCGGACCAGCGAGTATGGTGGAGAGATAGATTGGATCTACAGCACGACGGCGTGGTGTATATGGTGGAGAATTTCTGCTGCAGGGCTTCGCCTACAAACAGTCGGGAGGGAGAGAGGAAGGTAGCAAGGCTGCTAGGGCTTGGAGGAAGGTGTGTATTGGGAGGGGGCGCACCACCCCTCTATATATAGAGGGGGGGGCGGCCAGCCCTTGCCCCTCCTCCAAGCCTATCTCTAGTTTAAACAATTTAAACTCTCCCTTATCTAGAAATCCTATCTCTAGTTTAAACGATTTAAACTCTCCCTTATCTAGAAATCCTATCTCTAGTTTAAACGAGTTTAAACTTATCCAGGATCGGCTGGGCCCTATGGGGCCTTGTGCCCCTGGCCCAATGCGGCCAGGACACTCCCTCATAGGCCCATGCCCCCTCCCGGAAGGTGGGGCCACGTTGGTCCCCTTCCGGAAGGTTCTAGAAGCTTCCGGTACAATACCGATTAACTCGGAACAATTCCGAACTCCAAAAACTGCATTGCCTTATATGAATCTTATTCTCCGGACCATTCCGGAACCTCTCGTGATATCCCGGATCCCATCCGAGACTCCGAACAAAAATTCATAAACCAATTATCCAATCTATCCTAGCGTCGAGATACGTTAAGTGTGTGACCCTGCGGGTTCGAGAATATGCAGACATGATCTTCTATCAATAATCAACAGCGGGGTCTGGGCACCCATATTGACTCCCACACATTCATCGATGATCATATCGGATGAACCACGATGCCAGGATTCAATCAATCCCATATATATATTCCCTTCGTCTCGCGATATTTTACTTGCCCGAGATTCGATCGTCGGTACCGTCATACCTAGTTCAATCTCGTTCACAGCAAGTACTTTACTCGTTCCGTAATCCGATATCACTTTGTGATTAACTCCTTAACCACATGCTTGCAAGCGGTGTTGATATCGATTACCGAGTGGGCCCGAAGTATATCTCTCCGACTTGGGAGGGACAAATTCCATCTCGATACATACAACCCAACAGATACTTTCCGATCACCTGAGAGACACCTTTATGATCACCCTCTCATAGGATGACGTTTGATGACCTCAAAGCTTTCTTCCGATACCAGGGAGTTGCATTATCTCATGGTCTAAGGAATACAATATTTGACATAGGAAAAGCTTCGCAAAGACGAACACGATGACACGATCTAATTGCTCTGCTTTGTTTGGGTCTATCCACCATATCATTCTCCCAATGATATGATCTCATTATCAATTGGCAACTCATGTCTATGGTTAGGAAACCTTAACCATCATTGATCAATGAGCTAGTCCATAGAGGCGTACTAGGGACACGGTGTTGTTTACAAACCACACAAGTATTAATGTTTCCGATTAATACAATTCTAGCATGGAATATAAACTTTATCATGAACAAGAATTATAATAATAACATCTTTATTATTGCCTCTAGGGCATAATTCCAACAGTCTCCCACTTGCACTAGAGTCAATAATCTAGTTTACATTTGGCAATAATCTCACACCCATGGCACTGAGGTGTTGATCATGTTTTACACGTGGAAGAGGTTTAGTCAGTGGATCTGCGACATTCAGATCCGTATGTACTTTGCTAATCTTCAGATCTCCATCTGCTATATAATCTCGGATTATATGAAACTTGCGGTTGATATGCTTGGTCTTTGGATGATATCTTGGTTCCTTAGCGAGTGCTATGGCGCCAGTGTTGTCACACAATATCTCTACAGTGGGTCCAATGCACTTGGAACCACGCCAAGTTCAGTGATGAAGTTTCTGATCCAAACTCCTTCACTTGACGCTTCTGCAGCAGCCATGTATTCCGCTTCTACTGTAGATCCCGCGATCACGCTTTGCTTGCAGCTTCTCCAGCTCACAGCTCCTCCATTCAAAATATAAACGTATCCTGTCTGAGATTTAGAATCATCCTTGTCGGTGTCGAAACTAGCATCGACGTAACCTTTTACGACAAGTTGTTCATCACCCCCATAGACTAAGAACATTTCTTTAGTTCTATTTAGGTACTTTAGGATGTTCTTCACGGCTGTCCATTGTTCCACTCCTGGATCACTTTGATATCTGCTCGTCAAACTAAGAGCATTAGACACATCCGGTCTAGTACACAGCATGGCATACATGATGAAACCTATGGCCGAGGCATAAGGCACTTTGCTCATAGCTTCCCTATCATTTACCGTAGCTGGACACTGAGCCTTGCTCAATATCTTACCTGAAAACATAGGCACTGAACCTTTCTTTGCCTTATCCATTCTGAACCTTTTCAGAACTTTGTCTAGGTATGTACTCTGGCTTAAAGCTATCAGGCGTCTTTGTCTATCTCTATAGATTTTGATGCCCAATATATAAGCAGCTTCACCTAGGTCTTTCATTGAAAAACACTTGTTCAAATAACTCTTCACATCGTTAAGCATGTTGATGTCATTTCCAATAATCAATATGTCATCCACATATAGTACCAGAAACGTCACCGAGCTCCCACTCACTTTCTTGTAGATACAAGCTTCGTAGCAATTTGGAACAAATCCAAAGCTCTTGACCACTTGATCAAAACGAAGGTTCCAACTCCGAGATGCTTGCTTCAGTCCATAAATGGAACGCTGAAGTTTGCATACTTTACTAGCATCCTTAGGATCGACAAAACCTTCGGGTTGCATCATATACAACTCTTCATCAATGTTGCCATTGAGGAAAGCAGTCTTGACATCCATCTGCCATATTTCATAATCATGAAACGCAGCAATTGCTAATAAAATCCGAATGGACTTAAACATCACTACGGGAGAGAAAGTCTCATCGTAGTCAACACCTTGAACTTGTCAAAAACCTTTTGCGACAAGCCGTGCTTTATAGACGGTAACATTACCATCCGCGTCCGTTTTCTTCTTGAATATCCATTTGCACTCAATGGCCTTTCGGTCGCTAGGAGGATCCACCAAAGTCCATACTTGGTTTTCGCTCATGGATCCCAATTTGGATTTCATGGCTTCCAGCCATTTCTCAGAGTCTGGGCTCATCATCGCTTCCTCATAGTTCGTAGGTTCACTGTCTTCTACCAACAAGACAGTCAAGACAGGGTTGCCGTACCACTCAGGAGGGGCACGCGACCTTGTCGACCTGCGACGTTCAGTAGCAGCATCGTCCGAAGCTTCATGATCCTTGTCATTAGCTTCCTCTATTGTTGGTGCAGGCGGCACTGGAACAATTTCAGGTGCTGCGCTACTCTCCAATTCAAGAGAAGGTTCAATAACCTCGTCTAGCTCTACTTTCCTCCCACTCACTTCTTTCGAGAGAAACTCCTTCTCAAGAAAGGAACCATTCTTTGCGACAAACACTTTGCCTTCGGTTCTGTGACAGAAGGTATACCCAATAGTTTCCTTAGGGTATCCTATGAAGACGCATTTCTCCGCTTTGGGTTCGAGCTTGTCCGGCATCAACTTCTTGACGTAAGCTTCGCATCCCCAAACTTTAAGAAACGACAACTTAGGTTTAGCACCAAACCACAGTTCATACGGTGTCGTCTCAACGGATTTAGATGGAGCCCTATTTGAAGTGAATGCAGCGGTTTCTAATGCATAACCCCAAAATGATAACGGCAAATCAGTAAGAGACATCATCGATCGGACCATATCTAATAGGGTTCGATTCCGGCGTTCAGACACACCATTGCGCTGTGGTGTTCCGGGTGGCGTGAGTTGCGAAACAATTCCGCTTGCTTTAAGATGCGTGAGAAAATCATAACTCAAATATTCGCCCCCACGATCGGATCGTAGAAACTTAATCTTTCTGTTACGATGGTTCTCCACTTCATTCTGAAATTCTTTGAACTTTTCAAACGTTTCAGATTTATGTTTCATTAAATAGACATACCCATATCTACTTAAGTCATCGGTAAAAGTGAGGAAATAGCGATATCCACCGCGCGTCGAAACACTCATCGGTCCGCATACATCGGTATGTATGATTTCCAACAAGTCCGTTGCTCGCTCCATCATAGCGGAGAACGGGGTTTTGATCATCTTGCCCATGAGGCATGGTTCGCATGTGTCAAATGATTCAAAATCAAGAGACTCCAAAAGTCCATCAGAATGGAGTTTCTTCATGCGCTTTACTCCAATATGACCTAGACGACAGTGCCACAAATAAGTAGTATTATCACTATCTACTTTGCATCTCTTAGCCTCAATGTTATGGATGTGTGTTTCATCCCTTTCGAGATTTAGAAGAAATAAACCATTCACAAGAGGTGCATGACCATAAAAGATGTTACTCATATAAATAGAACAACCATTATTCTCCGATTTAAATGAATAACTGTCTTGCAATAAACACGATCCGGAAATGATGTTCATGCTCAACGCAGGCACATAATAACATTTATTAAGGTTTAAAACTAATCCCGAAGGTAAAACTAAGGAGAGCGTGCCGACGGCCATCACATCAACTCTTGATCTGTTGCCAACGCGCATCGTCACCTCATCCCTCGCAAGCCGCCGTCTATTCCGTAGCTCCTGTTTCGAGTTACAAATATTAGCAACTGAACCGGTATCAAATACCCAGGCACTACAACGAGGGCTAGTAAGGAAAACATCAATAACATGTATATCAAATATACCTTTGATGGTGCCAGCCTTCTTGTCCGCTAAGTACTTCGGACAGTTGCGCTTCCAGTGACCCTTGTCCTTGCAATAGAAGCACTCAGTGTCCGGCTTGGGACCAGACCTGAGCTTCTTCTCAGCAGGGGCATTGCGCTTGCCGCCGCCCTTCTTGAAGGGCTTCTTTGCTCCCTTACCTTTCTTAAAGGAGGGCTTGTTGACCATCAACACATGATTATCCTTCTTGATGTCCACTTCCGCAGCCTTCAGCTTTGCGAAGAGCTCGGTGATCGTATCAGTGGAACCAATCTGATTATGAGTCACTACAAAACTTTTGTAGCTGGGAGGGAGTGATTGCAGAACCCTGTCAATCTTGAGCTCCTCTGGAATCGTGCATTCCAGTTGCTCAAGGCGTTGAGTGTAGCCCGACATCTTTATGGCGTGCTCACTAACGGAACTCCCTTCCTCCATCTTGCAGTTAAAGAACTTCTCAGAGATCTCATATCTCTCAGAACGGGCTTGAGTCTGAAACATGGTTTTCAGCTCCTCGAGAATCTCAAAGGGCCCGGGATAGGTTTCAAAACGATTTTGAAGCTCCGGTTCCATAGCAAACAACATGGTGCTCTTAATCACACCATAATCATCTTTGCGCGACTGATAGACAACTTTCTCATCAGCCGGCGCAGTTGCAGCAGGGGGGTCACCTAACGCTTTACCAAGGACATAGTCCTTTTGTCCGCCAGACAGAATGATTCTTAGATTGCGGAACCAATTGGTGAAGTTAGACCCATTGTTTCTAAGCTTTTCCTTCTCAGCAAAAACGTTGAAGTTGAAGTTGGATTTGGCCATGTGATCTACAGTATTTGCAAGTACAATTTAGACTATGTTCATGATAAATAGTTCAACTTAATCAAATTACTAGATGAACTCCCACTAAATTCAACATCCCTCAAGTTGTTTAGTGAACACGATCCAAATTCACCACACCTAATCCGATCATCACGAGAAGAGATGTGGTTTCAATGGTGGACAACGAAGTGTCGATCATATCATTCATATGACTCATCCTTAACCTTTCGGTTCTTGTGTTCCGAGGCCATGTCTGTACATGCTAGGCTCGTCATGTTAGACCCAAGTATTTTCGCATGTGCAAAAACTGGCTTGCACCCGTTGTATGTGAGCGTAGAGTCTATAGCACCCGATCATCACGTGATGCTTGGACACGACGAACTTTCGCAACGGTGCATACTTGGGGAGAACACAGTTTTTATCTTGATCTTTAAGTGAGGAATCATCTTATAATGCTACCGTCTCGATCTAAGCATAATAAGATACATAAAGGATAAACATCACATGCATATAACTTTATGTGACATGGTATAGCCAATCTTCGCGCAATGATCTCCATCTTGTGCGTTCCGGCATGATCTCCATCACTCCACCATGATTGCCTTCACCACGAATAGCAACTACAACTATTGCTAACTACTTAGCGATAAAGTAAAGCTATTACATGGCGTATAAGAAGTTGACTCGCAGGTCATACACAATTATAAAGACAACCATATGGCTCCTGCCGGTTGTGTACTCATCGACATGCAAGTCGTGAAACATTACAAAACATGATCATCGCATACATTATACACATCACATCTTGGGCCATACCATATCACAGAAAACACTCCCTGCAAGAACAAGTTAGACGCCTCTACTTTGTTGTTGCATGTTTTACGTGGCTTATGGGAGTAGATGCTAAGAACGATTCTTACCTACGGAAAGCCACAACGGTGATATTATGGTTGCCAAACTCCGGTGTTAATCCCATGACAACTATAGTGAGAGAAACTGACATCCACCAGCCGCATGTGTGGTACAAGCCACACGTCAAGTGCGGAGCCGGTCTCGCGAACGACGTCGCGTAAGGTTGGCCTGGACCGCTTCAATCTCACTATCCCGCGTCATAAGAAGAACACAAACAAGAGGCTTGCAACAGAAAACATCAACGCCCGCAACAACCATGTTGCGTTCTACTCGTGAAACACATCTACGCATAGATCTAGCTCTGATACCACTGAAGGGTTTCGCGGCATAGTAAATCAAAATTTTCTACGGAGCGAACAGAGGGAAAGCCAAGATCTAATCTAGGAGATGCAAACAACGAGAGAGATTGGATTAGATCTTCATACCCTTGAAGATTCGCACAGCGGAACGTTCGTCGGAACGTGGGTGATGTTTTCGTACTCGCTTCTCCTCCTCGCGATCCGATCCGATCTAGCACCACAAGTGGCGGTGCCTCCGTGAGATGCACACGTGCAGCACCTCGACGTCTTCTCCTTCCTCGGACCAGCGAGTATGGTGGAGAGATAGATTGGATCTACAGCACGACGTCATGGTGTATATGGTGGAGAATTTCTGCTGCAGGGCTTCGCCTACAAACAGTCGGGAGGGAGAGAGGAAGGTAGCAAGGCTGCTAGGGTTTGGAGGAAGGTGTGTATCGGGAGGGGGCGCACCACCCCTCTATATATAGAGGGGGGGCGGACAGCCCTTGCCCCTCCTCCAAGCCTATCTCTAGTTTAAACAATTTAAACTCTCCCTTATCTAGAAATCCTATCTCTAGTTTAAACGATTTAAACTCTCCCTTATCTAGAAATCCTATCTCTAGTTTAAACGAGTTTAAACTTATCCAGGATCGGCTGGGCCCTATGGGGCCTTGTGCCCCTGGCCCAATGCGGCCAGGACACTCCCTCATAGTCCCATGCCCCCTCCCGGAAGGTGGGGCCACGTTGGTCCCCTTCCGGAAGGTTCTAGAAGCTTCCGGTACAATACCGATTAACCCGGAACAATTCCGAACTCCAAAAACTGCACTGCCTTATATGAATCTTATTCTCCGGACCATTCCGGAACCTCTCGTGATATCCCGGATCCCATCCGAGACTCCGAACAAAAATTCATAAACCAATTATCCAATCTATCCTAGCGTCGAGATACGTTAAGTGTGTGACCCTGCGGGTTCGAGAATATGCAGACATGATCTTCTATCAATAATCAACAGCGGGGTCTGGGCACCCATATTGACTCCCACACATTCATCGATGATCATATCGGATGAACCACGATGCCAGGATTCAATCAATCCCATATATATATTCCCTTCGTCTCGCGATATTTTACTTGCCCGAGATTCGATCGTCGGTACCGTCATACCTAGTTCAATCTCGTTCACAGCAAGTACTTTACTCGTTCCGTAATCCGATATCACTTTGTGATTAACTCCTTAAACACATGCTTGCAAGCGGTGTTGATATCGATTACCGAGTGGGCCCGAAGTATATCTCTCCGACTTGGGAGGGACAAATTCCATCTCGATACATACAACCCAACAGATACTTTCCGATCACCTGAGAGACACCTTTATGATCACCCTCTCATAGGATGACGTTTGATGACCTCAAAGCTTTCTTCCGATACCAGGGAGTTGCATTATCTCATGGTCTAAGGAATACAATATTTGACATAGGAAAAGCTTCGCAAAGACGAACACGATGACACGATCTAATTGCTCTGCTTTGTTTGGGTCTATCCACCATATCATTCTCCCAATGATATGATCTCATTATCAATTGGCAACTCATGTCTATGGTTAGGAAACCTTAACCATCATTGATCAATGAGCTAGTCCATAGAGGCGTACTAGGGACACGGTGTTGTTTACAAACCACACAAGTATTAATGTTTCCGATTAATACAATTCTAGCATGGAATATAAACTTTATCATGAACAAGAATTATAATAATAACATCTTTATTATTGCCTCTAGGGCATAATTCCAACAGGAAGATACCCTGGTGCTGGTAGCATTTGTTGTTGCAGAAACTGGTCTTGGTGCTGTGAAAGCCCTGGTACTTGGTGCACTATTAGCAGAAACTGGCCTTGGTGGAGCACTTCTTGCTGGAGCACTAGGACCTGGAGTAGATGAAGCAGTAGGTGCTGGAGCACTATGAGATGGAATTGGATTCCTGCTTGATGAAGCACTAGGAGCACTAGGACCTGCTCTTGGAGGCCTTCTTGCTGAACTAGATGATTCAGTATAGTCCTGCCTGCTAGCCTGATACAATTGCACTAACAATTAATATATAATTACTAGTTACCAAATAAACAAGAACAAGAACAAGTACTAGCTACTAACCTGGTGATCATTTTTTCTTACTTGCAGGCTTGGCCTCAAAGCTACCTGACAGCTAGTATACCTATGACCTACTAGCTTGCAGTTACTGCAAGTGATAGATCCCATTCTAGATGTATCCCTAGGGGCAGGCACCTCAAATTTTCCTTTCCTTCTCTTGTACTGTTTCCTACCAGGTTTCTCCCTGAATACAGGTGGATCTATGTCTGGTGTGTTGGTCCTTGTCCAATCTTCAGGGCCAGGAACAGGGTAGATTGTATGCCTGAATGTCTCAATGTACATGGGCTTTTTGAAGAAATCATTTACATAATCCTCTGGATGTTGTTGTACTTTCATGATAGCTGCAACTGCATGATTGCAAGGAATCCCTGTAAGATCCCATTTCCTACATCCACATGTCTTGTTAATCAAATTTACAGCAACAACTCTACCACTTGAACTTGTAACTTGCCATAGACCAATCTCACAGTTTTGAGCATTGCAATCCCTGGACCACCTCTTGGCCTTTGCAAGTTTCTCTGTGTAGAATGGAGTTATATCCCACCTTGATGCTGCTGCTTTCACCCTAGTGCCACTGTACTTCACCATGAGTTTGTTTCTTATTCCTTCAAGCATTGTCCTAATTGGGTTGTTTCTCACATTCAGGATCATCCTATTGAATACTTCACTGATATTGTTCACAACTAGGTCTGTCTTACAGTTAGTGTCAAACAGGTGTCTTGCCCATGTCTCAGCTGGAATTTTCACTAGCCACTCATATGCCTCTACACAGTCCCTCTTCATTGATTCCATTGCCAAATCAACCCCATTCTTTGTGTAAGAGTAGCTAGCTGCATCCATATATTTTTTTAGTTCTGGGCCCCTAAAACCTGCTGTCTGGAAGTTGGCATAAATATGCCTGAGACAAAATCTTTGTGGAGAATTTGGAAAAACTTGTGAAATTGCTTTTAACAGCCCCTTCTGCCTATCAGAGATAATGGTGTAGTTACCAAATTTGCCAGATTCTCCAATACAGTACCTAAGTTGAGTTAGGAACCAAAGCCAGCTAGCTTGATCTTCCTTGTCAACTACACCAAAAGCAATTGGAAAGATGTTGTTGTTTCCATCTCTCCCAGTTGCAGCTAAAATTTGCTGCCCAGTGTTCAATTTGATGAAACACCCATCTACTCCTATGAATGGTCTGCATCCATTGAGAAAACCTTGGAGTAAAGCATTGAAGCATATGAATAACCCATGGAATCTTGGGTTAGGGCTAGGATGTTCCACAAGCTCCTTAGTTGTCACAACACACCTGCTTCCTGGGTTGGTCTCTAGTATAGCATTCAAATAATCCCTCAGCCTAGTATATTGTTTCTTCTGATCTCCAATGACAGAAGCAAATGCCTTCATTCTTGCTCTGTAGGCTTTGCTCTTTGGCACTTCAACTCCATACTTCAACTTAGCATTGTCTATCAAAGTGTCAACAGAAGTATTTGGGTCTGTCCTTATTGCCTGCACAGATTGAGATGCTAGCCAATCAATGGTGACTCTTGTGTTCTCACCATGAGCTATGCAAGTGTGCTCAGACTTGAATTTCCTAATGCAAAACGTTTGCTCATTTGTAATCTTGGAGGCTGTCAAGTAGAACTCACACCCCTGTTTCTTGCCTTCATCAGTGCACCACACAATGATCCTGGAAGGAGTGTTCCCGTGAAAGTGGAAGTTCCTGAGCTGAGCTATGTGGTAGTTTCTGAGAGCTACTCTGAACTGGTAAACGTCTTGGAAGCAAGGCTTGATGCAGAATTGTACGTGTGGGTCTACTCTGTTGGGATCATACCACATCCTCTTCTTCATCTTTTTTAACTTTCTCTTCTTGCCACTTGCTAGTGTGTACTTCTGAACTGCCCCATCATCATCACTATCCCCTATATCTTCTGGACTGAGGTCCTCATCACTGGAAGGAATGAAAGAAGGGAATGGTGATTCCTCTGCCTCATGGTGACAGTTGCTAGTTGGGCCTGTCCTAGCTACCTTTTTCTTGGCAAAATAGTCATCCTCAACAGCCTCCTCATTTGTTTCTATGTCATTTTCAGTTTATACATCATCAAAGAACTCCTCCACATCTGTGTCCCCTTCAAAATGCAGACAAGGGTCCTCTCTCTGCTTCTTCATTTGTTCCATCTTCTCCATTATTGCAACAGCTTCATGGTCCATGGCTTTCTCCCTTTTCTCACTCCTTAATTTATTAATTAGTTCTAACTCAGCAGCAACCTGTCTGTTGTGCTCTCTCTTGTGCTCTTCTAAGTTAACCTGGCCAGGATACATCCACTCCTCATTCTCTGAATCAGCATTATCTGAATCACCATTCTCTGAATCACCATTCTCTGAATCTCCGTTCTCTGAATCTTCATGGATAACTTGTACAGCAACACTCTGTTTTTGATTATGTATCATCTCTGGTTTAGGAGTAGAAAAATTACAGCTTTCTTGAGTTTCCATGAACAACACATCAGAAAAATCAATTGCCACTGGCACAATTTTTTGCTCATCATCATCTGGTATTAAGTTGTAGCTCACACCATCTGAATCAACTGATAGTTTCACTGGTTCTTGTATCATCTCTGGTTCTTCTTCTCCAATGTTAAGGTCAGCTGGCCATTCTACATTTTTCCTGAGAACAGTGATATTCAAAACACTGTCAGCTTCATAAATGGCTAGCATCTTCCTTACATTGGCCATGCTTTCAATTGCCATCATCCCATCCTGTCCTTTCCCCTTTTCCCTCACAAAATACATGCTGTCCCTATGTCCATACCCATGACACTCTACTAAAGCTGCCAGATTCGACACTGTTATGTCAGATCTACTAAGTGTCCTCTCCAGATTGTCTTCCCCATGAAAATGAAACCTGATCTCCCAAATGTCATCATCTAGGCTACAAAAATTACAAACAAAACCAGATGGCATATTCAGTAACAGATGATGACATCCACAATTAACAGATCAGTACTAGATGATGACAGCCACATTGAACACAATTGGAGAGGGTGACAGCCACATTCAACAGATTTAATACCATGGAAGCCCATTGAGTGGCGAATTAACAGATCATAACTAGACAGAGGGGAAGAATGGAGAGAAAATATGACTTACTCGACTCCACCGAGTGGGGAAGCCCATCGATGGCTGCTTTTCGATGGAGACGAGATCACCGCCCGCGCCAGTGCAGCCGCTGACCTTGCCTCCTGGTTCAGCACCTGCGGCGGCGGCGAATCAATTGAGCCCACACCACCACGGACAGACCCCACGCCACCGCGGATAGATTCGGCGCCGCCCGCGAACGAATCAGCACTTCCACCGCCGTAGCTTGTTCTGCCGCCGCCGCCACCATTGCCGCCGCCGGCGGCGCCGCTGGGAGTTGTCGCCATCGCCCAAGGTCAGATGCACGCTTCGGACACGAGCTAGTAACTGAAACCTACCGTCTTAGGACAACGCCAAGTAACGGGCATTAACGGCCGTGCCGCTCGTCGTCCAGTCCTGCCACGTCATCCATTATGGTGGGCCAACCCTGTCAGTTCTGGTGTCAATTCGCGTTCAGCGGACGTTTAGTGCTATTTGCGAAAACAGACGCAAAATGTGGCAGATTTTTGCTGCGAAATCGTAAACTGGTAGATTTCCGGAATTTTGCCTAGAAACTGATAGTTCTATGTTATTAACTCTGCAAATGTGCCACGGTCGACAGGGAGGCAAAAGCCACAACGGCGTCCGGGACCGGATCGATCGACGTCGACGTGCACAATCTGTGGGAGGAGGAAGAAGAAGAGACGAACCTCCGTTCGCCGGCCGGCACCTCTATCTTTTCTGGCCTGTTTTCCAGCTCACGTTGAGACCGACGGATGCCATCTCCCCCGGCCCCGTCCTGTCGTGAATCGGTTGCAGGGTGTGATTGGTATGCTTCACCTAGGGATGGGAATGGATGGTAACATAGTATTCCCCATTCCCCCCGTCTAGCATGAATTCAAACTTTCAAAGGTTTGTAGCAATAAGTGTCGTCGATCGTATAGAACGGTGCCGGGTTCGCAAGTGTGGAACCTCTACCTACGAAGACACTCCACGTACACTTGCAAGTGGAACCTCAACCCCTTCTAAGCCAATCTCTCTGATTTCTCTCCCAGAATCTGGTCCGACTTACAATCACACGGTGTAATTCCGGCGGCCCAATCTTGACGATGGTGACCGGTACATAGCTATTTGCTTCTCTGCCTTTTGTATGGCCATCAAGATTCATAAGCTAGCTAGTACACCTACTCAGGCTGATCGTTCTTGTATAATACGTGTTCGCGTTGTGGGCTAGCTTGCTGATTAATCAGATCAAGTGCTATCTAGCCAGATTTGTACCGAACAAATCAATCAATCTTTTATAGTTAGCATTGCACAGCACTAGGCGAGGACGCGCGTTACGTCGATGAGAAATTGAAGCCCACACGAACTAGGCAAGACCGCACCACCGCCTGGAGGCCGGCACGCATATTCCTGCCAGGAGTAAGGGCGTCTCTACCGGGACGATTCAAACGGTCTGTGCTGTATGAAACTGTTCGTGCGGTGTGTGCAGTGCTCCAGCGAGACGACCCATTCGACAAAACGCGTCCGGTACGACCCATCTATGCATCTAATATGGGATTCGGCTGTGTCGGCCCGGACGCGCGCGGACAGCGCGGACGTCATATCCGCGCGTGCCACTGGCCCACCCACCAGCCACATGCGGCATTGATTTCGGCCGCGGTCAGCAGCACCGGATTCAGGACGCTGCGCAGAAGGCTGACCGGAGACAGCCTGCGCCATCAATGGCGACCCACTGGACGCCGCCAACGACATGTCGCTCCCCACCAGCTGGCACCTCAACCGGGACCATGTCCCGGTGCCGCCCGTGCCCAAGGAGGGCAAAGGGCTAGAGGAGGAGATCCGCCGCCGGAACAGGGGCCTCCCGCCGGTCCACCGCTATGATCCTGCCTACCAGAGCGTGGCCTACTGGAAGCAGTGGCTCGCCTGGGAGCACAAGGTGCGCCGCGCCACCACCATACACCGTGACCTGCAGCCGTGGGAGGTCTACGACGTCCCATACATCGACTCAGACGAGGAGGGCGTCGTCAACCACTCTGACGTCGAGCTCGGAAGCGAGGACGGCAACGACGAGGGTGGCGACGACGACATCGTCGTCAAGCAAGAGGCGGTGGACGACGTCGCCGCCAACCTGCCCCCGGAGTACCGCGAGGCACTGGCGCGGGGATACGACGAGGACGCCTTCACCGAGCAATCAATTGGGGCCAGCGCGCAGGAGGAGGAGGCCCAGTGGCGCGGCTACAAGGAGGCCCTCGCGCTCACCCGCATGGTGGCTGAGATGAACGCACAGCTGCCACCACTGCCGCCGCTGCCGGGTTGGGCACCTCCGATCGCGCCGGAGGTAGGGATGGAGCTGGCGCACCTCTAGCAGTGGGATCCGTGGCATGTGCGGGCGATCAACCCGCCTGCGCCCGCTCCCGCTCCGACACTGCAGCAGCCCAAACTCTGGACGCCGCCGGAGTACATCGGCCTCAACTCGTAAATGGACGAGGCGGCGCCGAGGCGCGAAGATCGGTAGCTAGGACTAGTAGTTTAGATTATGTTTTTTATATTTTGAATGTAAATTAAGTATGAACTTTGCCAGTTTTTCCTGCGAGTTTGTGCTTGAATTTAAAAAAATTGCCTCGCCCAACACGGACAAATGGGTCGCGCGGCTAGGCGCGGCTGGCTGGACAAGTCAGACGCCCTACCCATACTAACCGCGGCCTGACACAAACGGACACAAACGGACTGTTTGGGGCGACTTTATGGGTCGGCCCGACGGAGATGCTCTAAGTCATCGCTAAAGAACCAAGTCCAGTGTCCTGTTTTGCGCGATGCCAAAGTCGACACATGGGTCCACATGTTAGTGAAAGTGGCAAGTTATCCCAGTCAGGATCTTTGCTTTCCTTGTGCGCCAAACAGGTCTAAGGGTCAAATTGACCGGGATTGATTAGTTCGGTGTGCTAACTCTAGGGATTTGAAGTTCGGGGTTTGATTTCGCCAACTTCTACAAATTCAAGGTTTAGAATGAACTTTACTCTTTATTTCCTATGGCCCTCGTCCATGACGGCGCTAATTTCAGAAGATTCCGGATGATTCCGTGGGTGTTTGGCGGAAACAAAATTCGAGAGAGGTCGTCTCCCGACGTCAAGGAGGAAACCTCTCTGATTACCAGCCGTCGAATAGTCCTGCTCACCGCGCCCTTCCAGCAAGTGTAGGTGTACTAAGGGCATCTCCACCGCCTCGACCCATCCTTTTCGAGAGCGTCCAAAATCATCCGCACGGACGCGCGCGGCATGCGCAGCGCCCTAACGGCCCGACCCATCCGGACAAACATGTCTAGCCCGACCCATCCGTGCATCTAATCTGGATAACAGTTGCGTCGGCCCGAAGGTGCGCGGACAACGCGTGTGTCTTGCCCGCATGTGTCACTGGCCCACCCGTCAGCCACCGCTTACCGGCGGCATTGATTCAGACGCGGGCAGCGGCACCGATTCAAACACAACTACATCAGCTATTTAGATGAGCTGGCGGAAGGCTGACCGGCGACAGCCTGCGCCATCAATGACAACGAGATGGCACGCCGACTGACTGGACGCTGATGAGTGCAGCAGCACTTCGTTTGGAGACCCCAAGAGGAAGGTATGATGAGCACAGCAGCAAGTTTTCCCTTAGTAAGAAACCGAGTTTATCAGACCAGTAGGAGGAAGGAAACAACTCAAAGGTGCTGCTAGCAACTTGGAGACCTGCACAACATAAACTCAAGACTTTGCCCCAACGAAAAGTGAGATTGTCAATCTCACCGGTTTACTGTAACAAAGGATTAACTGTATGGTGTGGAAGGTAATGGTGGTTGCAACAAGTAAACGATAACAGTGGAAGATGTATCAATGGTAAAGATTGGACCGGGGTCCATAGTTCACTAGAGGTGTTCTCCTTAGATAAACAAACATGGCATGCTAGGTAAACAAATTACAGCAGGACAATTGACAGGACTGAACAAGGCATAACAATGCAATACTAGACATCATGATCCTATGAGATTCAATTTGACAATACAACAAGATACATAGACCGCCATCCAACTGCATCTATGACTAGAATTCCACCTTTGGGTTATCATCTGAACCCCCTCCAGTATTAAGTTGCAAGCAAAAGACAACTGCTTTAAGCAAAGTGTGTAAGGTAAACAATTCACTTGTTCCATGAACAAGAGACCATTGTTTTCTCCCTAGTGGCAACAAGACATCTACAAACTTAGAGATTTCTGTCACTTCCCTTATATTAAATAGAGGCATAAATCCACTATCGAGCATAAATACCCCCTCTTGGAGTCACTAGCAACTACTTGGTCAAGATAGGTACTAACAACAAAGAGCATGCAAGATCACAAACAACACAGACATGATAGAATCAATAAGACAAAACCATTAATCAATCTGACATAGTAATCTCAATATCCATCGGATCCCCGCAAATACAACATGCATGATTATAAATAGATGAGATCTTGATCATGAATGGAGCTCACAAGATTTAGACATGAAATCACAAAGGAGGATATACAACCATCTACCTACTACATGGACCCGTAGTCCAAGGTGTAAGTACTCACGCTTCATACCGGTGGCTGGCATGATGAAGAAGAAGGCCTCCGAGATGATCTTCCCTCCGGCAGGGTGTCGGGAAGAGCTTCAGATCCCCCCGATCTAGGGACGATGGTGGTGGCGGCTATAAACGGTTTCGTAGAATATTGATCGGGTACTTAGGGTTTTGGTATCAGAGCTTCTTCTAGGCGAAGAGGCGAGGCAGGGGGACCCAGGGTGTCCGCACCACTCCAGGCGTGGGCCAGGCCTGGCCGCGCGGCCAGGGGTGTGGCCCCCTGGTGGCTCCCCTCCGTCTCATATTTTGGCTCCGTGTTCCCCACGATAAAATATTGACTTTAGATTTTGTCCCGTTCAATTCCAAGAATATTGATTTTCTTCCTTTTCTGGAACCAAAAACAGAAGAAAACAGTCAACTGGCACTATTGCATCTTGTTAATAGGTTAGTCCAGAAAACATATGAAAACACCTTAAAGTGTAGACAAAGCAAAGCAAAGCAAAGTAGATACTAAACAAGCATGGAATTTCAAAAATTATAGATACGTTTACGACATATCAACCACCATCCGCCACAACCTGCAACCGAGGGAGGTCTACCCCGTCCCCGACATCGACTCAGACGACGAGGGCGCCGTCAACCACTCCGACACCGAGCTCGACAGCGAGGACGATAACGACGAGGAGGACGACGACGTCGTCATCGTCAAGCAGGAGGCGGTGGACGACATCACCGCGACCCTACCCCCGGAGTACCATGAGGTGCTGGCGCGGGCTACGACGAGGACGCCTTCACCGAGCAGGCCATTGCGGCCAGCGCGCGGGAGGAGGAACCTAGTGGGTCGGCTTTGAGGAAGCCATCCAGCTCATCGGCCTGGTGGCGCAGGCAAACGCCCGGCTGCCTCCACCGCCACCGCTACCAGGATGGGGGCCATCGATCGCTCTGGAGGTGGGGATGGAGCTAGCGCACCTCCATCACGGTTGGGCGTCGTGACCTGGGCAGGTGATCAATCCACCTGCGCCCGCTCTCGCTCCGGCTCTGCCACCGCCCAACCTTTGGACGTCGCCGGATCGGAGTACATCGACCTCAACCCGTAGATAGACGAGGCGACGCCAGCGCGCGATGATCGGTAGCTAGGGTTAGGATTAGTTTAAATTCTATTTTTTCTATTTTAAATATAAATTAAGTATGAACTTTGCTAGTTTTTAGCCTCAGTTTATGTTTGAATCTGCAAAAGAAATGTCTCGCCCAAGCCGGACAAATGGATCGCGCCGCTGGATGCGACAGATCGGAGAGACCAAACACTCTCCCCGTATCAATCGTGGCCCAATTCAAATGAACAGTAACTGTTTGAGGCGACTGGATAGATCGGCCGGTAAAAATGCCCTGAGATTCGGTATGATGCCGCCAAGGCGCGCGCGGCACCAAATGGTTGCGACTTCGCTGTCGTGGAGGGTCCGGACAGGCGGCACTTACCAAGCTGATCGCGACCACATATGATGGACCGCCTGATGCCCTGATCAGTTGTCTACTTGGCAGAATTATCGTCCAACTTCATCAGCGGAAAAAGGAGAGACAAAAGTGCACCCAAAAGCGCACCGATGCGTGGCTATCGGTCTTGTCAAACTTCGTACTGTTGCTAGATGAGATGGCACCACTGGCTAGCTGATTGGATCGCTGTGACTCGTCACCAGTAAAAGTAAAAAAAAAAAAAGAACGAGAGGATTGGGGTGACGACGCCCAGATATGACGGCGATGCATCCCGCACGCGCTCGACACGAGGTAACACACGTACATCGATCACCTCTGGTTAAGGAAAAGTATGACCGTATATGCTCTTTTTAGGGAGCAGCTGAAAACGTCAGAAAAGTTTGAACGAAGAGTATGTTGATGTTTTTCTTGTTCAGCTTGATGGCGAGAAAGAGGCGACGGACTATGACCTCCTCAGGCCTCCTAAGCCAGGTTTGCTGAAATAGTCGTGGTATAGGGGTGTCGCTACGGTCGAGGCCGAGGTTTCCCCCAGCCAGTGGCTGTCAAGGTCGAGCAGCAGGAACAACCGATGACGACAGAGGAGAAGGTCTTCTAGGCCGCCATCTTGACCTCCCAGTTAGAGGAGGAGAAGAGGTGGGACGACATGGGCCATGCCCACCGCGATTCGTGGATGACTGCTCAAACGGCCAATCCCGCTCGGCCTGCTCCACCGGCCGCTAGCTTCGTGTGGCGCTGTCCCTGGTCTATATCAAAATCAAGGACGATGACTAGGCCTTTAGCCCTGCGACATGCAGCTGGATCGGCGCCGACATCGCCCCGCCGGCCACCCAATAGTATAGAGTGTTTTCCCTTTAATGTTGTATTTGGGACATGGAACAATGTTGTTTTAGCACACATGTATAATTATTGTAATTTCATTTTTCTTTTTATTATGTGCAATGTTATTTGGGGAGGGGCTACCGTTGGGTGCAGAGGCCACCGCAAACGAGTATCCCATGGATGATTTGTCCTCCTCCTACCGCTCCCGCAAACCAAATCGAACCGATTTACTGTCCGATTTACAGGCGTGCATTAGATAGGGACGGATCCATTATGGGGCAAGGGTGTACAAATTTACACCCAAAATTTCTACAAGAAAATCCATGTATAGTGTATGATGGACATATGTATCACTTGTGATATTTCCTAGCATGTATACGTCGCATTTTCTTGTCCAAATCGAGTTAAATTCTTGAATTAGCAAATAGTAAGGCTTGACAAAGAACCCATTTTTAGCTTGGTTTTGTGTTAGTTGGAATTTGTACACCTAAAATTAAATTTCTGGATCCGTCCCTGGCATTAGAGATGCCCTAAAGACCTAGAACTTGTTCTTTTGAGTAATTTGTATTTGGATGTACTTGTTCCATCTGAAATATAAGTGACTCGAAATTTATTTTCGAATGGAGTGAGTATGAGATGTTCTGGTACATTTCTGACAATTTTCCAGACAATAGTTCTTTTGTGTTTTTCAATTGTTCTCATTTGGTCTCGGTCTTTGTGTCGGTCATGTTTTGGAAATTAGGGTGTCAATGTGCGAGAACACATAGACCCTTGTGTTTTATTCTGGTTTCATTCCGATAATGAAATCTAGGGCTATGCCCCTTAATTTGACAAATACGTTATTTTTTGCAAATGAAAAAATATATGTTATTTTTCATAAGAGTTTGTTGATTAAGCCCGTGTGGTCGACAGATCGATGGATATTACTATCGTTATAGTGTGCTGATCTTTTGAGGACTTGATAACATGACATCCATTCTGTCTGTTAGAACAACGTCTTCAAAGTCAAGTTTTGTCCAACTCTACTGATTAAAGGACAAGAACGATGGCCTTCGGCTCGTGCTACAGATATAGTTATATATTTTTCTTACTCTCTTTGTATCGTTGATTATTGTTAATATCCGATCGGTGCAATTTTGAAGAAAAAACACGTGAAGACACTGGTTATTCACGAATAAAGAGAAAACAAAGTAAGCAATTACTATATCCATCACCTCTTGTTAAGGAGAAGATGCGCAATCAATCAGCTAATTGTGTTAAGGAGAAGAAGTCGACAAATCGTCCATCCTCCATCATTCATGCTCCACACACGAAGCAGCAACGGCTCCATCGATAGATACATCCCGCCTAGACGTAGGCCGCCCTACTTTAGGTTCACGTACGATGCACCAGGCTGTATCTCCACGGCTATCTTTGCCCAAAAGCAACAGCCCGTACATCTCAGCTGTCCGTCCGCCAATCTTGTCCCCTCTCGACGTCCAGCCTCGCGCCACGTCGCGCGCGTGATCCCCGCCTGCTCGTTCGCGTGCTGTCTCTCTCAGACAGGACGGGAGACCATCGTACGAGGGGTGGGGCTACGCGCCGAGATCCGCCCAGTACAATATGAATACGCCCTTGTTTCAATCCTCCTTGAGCGGGCCCCACCTCCTCCCTTCGATCCATACTAGTTGACTTGGATATTAGATACCTTCAATCTAGCCAAAATCCAAGTCAACTATGTTAGATACCTTTAAATCTAGCCAAAATCCAAGTCAACTAATATGGATCGGAGGGAGTAGGAAAATGATCCCATCCCCGGAGGACGCATCGTTCGGGTCGCCCTGTCCCGAACGCCTCTCCGCCCCCGACGCAACCCGAACCCCACCTCTCCTTCCTCCTAGTCGCTCGACGCCGTTGTCCCGATGCCCCTCCTCTCCTGTCGGCCGCCTGCAGGAGCTTCCTCGCCGCCGGTCCTCATCTCCCCGTCGGCGGAGCGCGGCAACCGCCGCCGTGTCCTCCTCTACCGCCCGGAGCTCTCCCCCAGCTTCCCCGCCGTCGACCCAAGCCCGCCGCTCTCCTCCGCGTGGTGCCCCGCCGCAGATAGTGAAATACAAGTGGTAACGGTGCCAGAAAATAGCTTGACGGTGAGGTAAAGACTAAAGACAACAAGAAGGAAGCAAGCAAACATGCAACAGATCTAGTAGCAAACGGTGTTTCAATGTTTAGAAACAATGCTCAGTGATCATACTTTCACTACTGAACACTCTCTCATATAAATATCCTCTCTTTATGATACTACTCTTAACTACTCTCCGGTTGGACACTCTAATCCATGGTAGGGCTATAACAGCACACCTCAAAGTCTGCTTTCCCCAATCTAGATTACCCCAAACTGTCACCTTGAGCGCTAGATGGTTCCAACAAACACCACAATTTCATAGAGACATCTAACTCCAAATATAATTTATAACAAATATTCAATCTAGCCAAAGTGCCACACACGGTATGCACGTTGTGATACGTCGGAAACGTATCTATAATTTTTGATGCTCCATGCTTGTTTTGTATCATTTGTCTTATGTTTTGTCTACACTTTGAGGTGTTTTATATCTTTTTTGGAACTAACCTATTAACAAGATGCCACAGTGTCAGTTGCCTGTTTTCTTCTGTTTTTGGTTCCAGAAAGGCAGAAAATCAATATTCTCGGAATTGGACGGGACAAAAGCCAAAGTCATTATTTTTCCCGGAGCAACACGGAACCACGAAGTAGAGCCGGATGGGGGCCACAGGGTGGCCGCGCCCCCTCGGCGCGGGCAAGCCCTGGAGGCGCCTGGAGGGGGTGTGGGTCCCTAGGCCCTCCACCGACCTTGCCTCCTTCGCCTATAAGAAGCCTACGACCCAAAAACCCTAAAGCATCCAGAAGAAATCCACGAAAACCTCCGTAGCGCCGCCGCCACCGAAGGGGAGATTCGGGGACAGAAAGTCTCTGTTCCGGCACCCTGCCGGGACGGGGAAGTGCCCCCAGAGTCATCTCCATCGATCTCCACCGACATCTTCATCACCATTGCTGATTCCCATGATGAGAAGGGAGTAATTCTTCCTCAAGGCTAAGGGTTCTACTGGTAGCTATGTGTTCATCTCTCTCTCAATACATGATCTTGTGGTCATAAGCTTTTTAATCAAGTAGATCTACCTTGCTACTCAAGTGCTTCAATAGATCTCTGCTCTCCCCATGTGTGTGAAAGTGACAGCGTGCACGCCATGGTGACACTTAGGTTTGAGTCTACATAAATACTCTTTGTGCTTTAATAGATCTATGCTTTTCCCCACATGTGTGAAAGTGACAGCGTGCATACCGTGTGTGGCACTTTGGCTAGATTGAATAATTTTTATGAGTTATATTTGGAGTTGGATGTCTCTATGAAATTGTGGTGTTTGTTGGAACCATCTAGCGCTCAAGGTGACAGTGTGGGGTTATCTAGATTGGGGAAGGCGGACTTTGAGGAGTGCTGTTATAGCCCTACCTATGATTAGAGTGTCCAACCGGAGAGTAGTTAAGAGTAGTATCATAAAAAGAGGATATTTATATGAGAGAGTGTTCACTAGTGAAAGTATGATCCCTAGGCCTTGTTTCTAAACATTGAGACACCATTTGCATCTAGATCTGCTGCATGTTTGCTTGCTTTAGTCTTTACCTCACGTCAAGCTCTTTTCTAGCACCTTTACCACTTGTATTTCACTATATCTTCGCCGAACTAGTGCACCTATACAGTTGACAAGTGTATTAGGTGTGTTGGGGACACAAGTGACTTCTTGTATCTTTATTGCAGGGTTGCTTGAGAGGGATACCTTTGACCACTTCCTCCCTGAGTTCGATAAACCTTGGGTAATCCACTTAAGGGGAACTTGCTGCTGTTCTACAAACCTCCACACTTGGAGGCCCAACAACTGTCTACAAGAATAGAAGTGCGTAGAAATCACGCTGTCACTTTCACACGCGTGGGGAAAGTATAGATCTATTAAAGCACAAAGAGTATTTATGTAGACTCAAACCTAAGTGCCACCATGGCGTGCACGCTGTCACTTTCACACACATGGGGAGAGCAGAGATCTAATGAAGCACTTGAGTAGCAAGGTAGATCTACTTGATTACAAAGCTCATGACCACAAGATCATGCATAGAGAGAGATATGAACACATAGCTACCGGTAGAGCCCTTAGCCTCGAGGAAGAACTACTCCATCCTCATCATGGGAATCAGCAACGGTGATGAAGATGGCGATGGAGATGGCTCCGAGGGCACTTCCTTGTCCCGGCAGGGTGCCGGAAAAGAGACTTTCTGTCCCCTGAATCTCCCTTTCGGTGGCGGCGGTGCTGTAGAGGTTTTCGTGGATTTCTTCTGGATGCCCTAGGGTTTTTGGGTCGGAGGCTTCTTATAGGCACAAGATTCAAGGTCGGTGGGGGTCCAGGGGGCCCACACCCCCTGTAGGCGCCTCTAGGGATTGCCCGGGCCTAGGGGGTGCGGACACCTTGTGGCCGCCCTCCGGCTCTGCTTAGTGGTTCCGTGTTGCTCCGGGAAAAATAATGACTTTGGATTTTGTCCCGTCCAACTCCGAGAATATTGATTTTCTGCCTTTCTGGAACCAAAAACAGAAGAAAACAAGCAACTGGCACTGTGGCAAATTTTTAATAGGTTAGTTCCAGAAAAGATATAAAAACACCTCAAAGTATAGACAAAGCAAAGCAAAGTAGATACAAAACAAGCATGGAGCATCAAAAATTATAGATACGTTTCCAACGTATCAAGCATATCCAAGCATAACTCCTGCTCGTCCTCGAGTAGGTAAGTGATAAAAAGAATAATTTTTTAGGTGACATGCACCTTCACAATAAAGATCAAACCATTTGCAAGAATTGAAAGCTGGGATCAAAGAACTCTAAACATGTGCATGAAAGATGGAGTTCTAACAATAGGACATAGTACTTATGCATGCAACATGAAAGGCTACAAACAAAGATCATGAATAACATGCATTGAAAAACGTTTGTTTGTTTCACATACAGAAAACATAGCATAGTGGCAATCAGCTTGTTCCTCATAGAGTAGCAATATAGATGCATAGGTGTAACATCCCAGCATTAGAGCTTAGAAATAAGCTGAAACCAGATATGTGCATTGCATTCATGCATAGAAAATCCGAATAATTTTCGCGCTTCTGAACAACACTTGTCAAAGTGATTGAAGCTTCTCTTAATTTGATTGAATTGAAGTAGGTCATCAAGTTGACTACGATAAGTTTCTATATGACCTTTGCTAAAACCTTATTTTGGATAAAAGAGATTTGATCTAAGGGTAGATCAAATGTAGTAGAAGTTAAACCCTAAAACATTACTTAATGATTTATATTTGATCCTTAAGTAATCATATCCTAGTATTCATTATACAACTCATGACTACCAAGTTATCAATATAACTTAAGTAATAGGAATGTGACAACTAAATCTTGATCTATCTTAATCTCATGTACTTATGCATGAGAATCATGGTCATACCTAACCTTAACTCTTTAGTGAGACTGAGTAGGAAGGAAACCAAGTCAAGACCATTCACCACATATCTTTCTTTCCCTATTAATCCTTATCATCTCTATTGAACTCTATTCTAATATCTGTTGTTCATCAATGTTGAGTAATCAACCATTGATTCACCAATTCATAACCTATTAATTCTTGATCTATCAACTCTTGTTCTCACCATAACAATCACTTTAATCCTATAAAGAAAGGAGTAAAAAGAGGTAGGTGATAATGCTAGAATAAGATATCATCTATAGGATGGGAGTGTTGGAAGAGAATAAGATCAATGTGATAATTGATGGAGTTAACTCACTCCTGAAATGATAGAAGAGTTATCTGGAATATATATTTGTATGGTCATAAAGAAGATTACAAGGATGAATCCTGAAGATAGTTACCAGGAGTAGTCCTATTGGATCAAGTAGGTATAGTCAATGAGTAATATCTCATAGTCAGGTAGATATACTAAGAAGAATGCTTATATCATTTATAAGAAACATTGGTGGGTAGAACATGACTGAACCCTAGTATAGCTATGTTATTCTAGGTTAGCCATGACAAGTCACCATGATATACTGTGAAGTTTGAATACAAGATACTGGAGTTAAGTAGATATAAGACAATATAATTAAGCTGAAGCTAGATTAGCATGGAGTTATTGAAGTAGTGTTATTCCTCTTAAAGGATAGTAAGCTTTTGAGGAAAGTAGTTTGATATATATATCTACTGGAGTAATATTAGTGTTGGATGAATAAGGAAGAGTGGGAATGGAGTTAGAAGTAACTACTTATTGGATTGGAGGTTATCAGCGGTAGAGTATTTGATATAACCAAGTATGGTTATGTGATGATTATGAAAATCTTTAGAGTCAAGCTCATTGATTTACAAATGGGTTTAGGAGGAGAAATTATTGATAGGAATATTTTTGTGAAGTAAAGCTCATCATGTTAGCACATGATGATGGATATGAAGAAGTAGAATAGCTAGGAAAGGAATTCCTTAATTAGAAGTCCAGAATTATGAAGTATGGAAGATAGGAATTCTTGGTAAATCACTAAACCTTAAATCTATAACCAAACATAATATCCATTTCATATGATTGATCTATCATCATTTTTTCCATAATGGCTTATAGTAATATTTTCCTATAAAAAATACCTTAAGCACATCTTTGTTATTTCCAATGATCATAACCATATGTGCTTAGGAGTTATATTTATCAATTCTTTTCCATAAAACATTCCAGAGAGTAAATTTCTATTTTATTGGGTGATATCATTAACGATCAAAAACATAAAGACAATATGTTTATCCATTAATATTTACTCACATCAAAAAAAGAATATAAGTATAGTAAGAACCCTAAACCTTAGGGTAAGCATTTACAATTCAAACCTTAACTCCTATATTAGTTATAATAAAATATATATACCTTGTTATTCCCTAGGTTCATGGGAGTAATATTAACCATATTAATTCCTTTGTATATCATACATCAAATAATGATATATGATCATTATATAAAGATTTCCCTCCAAACTATAAGCTAATTAGAATTAAGTTTTATAAACAAATAAGAAAATATCCTAAAATAAATCCATGGTTTATTATGGAAAGAAAATTAATAACAAAGTCCCTTACCAAATATTAGAAGGATCTATATACACAAAATAAAGAAATATAACTTTATATAATAAAAGTTCACAAAATGATTTTAAATAACTTTATTATTGCTGCTAGTATTCAAAAAAGTACTTCCATAAACAAGTGTTTAAATACAAAAGCTAGAAAGAAAACAGAATTAAAAAAGAAAGAAATAAAAGAATTGCCCAGCCCAGTTCCTGGCCGTGGCCCATTTTCTCTCTTCTTTATCTGCTACTCACGAGCAACTCTCAGCAGCCCAGTAGCATCCCAACAACCGGCCCGACCTATCTTTCTCTGTGGCTGACTAGTGGGACCGGGGAGGGACTGCAGAGTGAATCAGAAGAACTGCTAGGGGGTTTTCCGCAAAATGTTGTCGTCGTCTTCCTCGTCGACTGGAAGCAGCTCGCTGGCAAGTGCTCCGCCGTACGCCGCCAATGCTCTACGATTCGTGCAGCCGCCGACGTCACCCTGGAGGATAAGAATGCCACCATGACGCTCCTTCTCATCCTCATCCTCTCCCACTCACCCATTCTCTTCCTTTCTTTTCTGTCGACAACCTAAACCCTAGCCTAAGCCGCCGATGAATCGCCGCCGTTCCGCGCCACTCCATGCCCAGGAGACAGCGCCAGGAGCTCTGCCTCGCCTCCATCTTCCTCCTCGCCAATTGAATTAAGGAGGGGAGCCCCCAATCGACGCCAGTGACTCCATCTTCCCGGAGCCCGACAACCACCGCTGTCACCATTACTGCTGCTATAGCCTTCCTCCAGCCTCGTCGAGCTTCCTATTTCCAAAGAGGGTAAGCTCATGGTTCGAAAGAACCCTCTCCTGGCCCTCCTCGTCCTCTATGTTGTCCTGTCACCGAGCGTCGCCGTGCATGTTCCGTTGTAGTCGTCGCCGATGAGGTTTTAGGCCGCCGAGGACTCCGTGCTGCCGTTTTTAGGTAGCCTAGGAAGGGGAGCTTCCAATTAGTGCAGGAACTCATCGCCGCTTGCACTGTAGCGCCGCCACCATAGGGTCGCCGGCGTCAGTTAACTCCGCCGTGTGACCAAGTCTCGGTCAACACCGAGGTGGGTCCATCCTTGCCCGCGTGGCAGCAGAGGTGGCCTTGGGCCCTCTGTCATTCACTGTGGGTAAGCTCTACCCCGGTGTAAAACAACCACAACTCTGTGTTGATGTCACAATGATGCAGTAATTCCTTTTATTATTTTCAGAAATTGATTAAACATTGTAAATTCAATAACTATTGTTCTATAATTCAGAAAAATATGTTTAATATATGAAAATTTTCAGAAAAATAAAATCTACAACTTAAAACTATTATCAAATATTATTTTGATAATTATTTAAATAAATATTATTTAATAAAGGTTTTATAAGTAATAAAACTTAGATAATTCATATTTTAATATTGGTAAATATTAAAAATATAAAAAATACCAAAAATCTTATAAAAAGGAACTATAATTTAAAACTATAATCATGCATTATTATTTCACTTAATTAAATATTTATTTTTTATTAAGTAGTTATAAAGTAATAAATCTTATAAACATCATATCTTATTATTTATAAATCACAAAAATAAATGTAATGTACCAAAATGATCACAAAAATAATACCTACATGTTAAAAATATAATATTCCACTTTTGAGTTAAATAAAAAATTAAATATTTTAATAACTTGAATTTAAATCTATTTCCTGAGTTGTTAATTCATATAAGGGTAAATAAAATTTGTTAATATTTCTAAAATTGTCAATTTAGCTCTAATAAGTATACTAGTCTTATATATTTAGAAGATAAAGTCAAATTGGTCCAACACATTTTAAATACAATTTTATTGATTATCCTTCAACCATATGTGTAGTTTATTTTCTAAAAAGGATCTTTAACAATTATAAAATCTTCAAGAATGATATTTTAACAAAATAAAATATTTTACCAATGTTTCACTCACAACTTTATAATGGACTACATCCAAAGATAATTCATAAGTAGTAAATAATATTGTTTACTTATTCACAAGCCATAACCATACCCTTGTAAGGATATAAATACTTTTATACATGTATAAGGTTAGGAAACCACTATTCAAATAGAAGTGTTACCATTCTTAAAGTATCCTTAGAGAAACATTATGAAGTACACAAGGTACAAATAACATAAGCAATATACCTTAAGTCCGTCTATATCTTTAAAGTTAACTTTAGTCTACAATACTTTAAATATTATACTAAAGACTTTGTTATGTGTTTTATAGTTAACCTTGGTCTGTTATAATTAAGTTATAAAGCATCTCAAGTCTAGACTATTCAAGCAAGCATAAATAATACCAATCACATTCTATCAACCATATTCTAAAAACTATCAGAATTGTTTAAACCTTAATAAAGAAATCTTTTCTTCAAAAGTTATTTGTTTTGCCACTTAAGTCAACAAATGACAATTAATCGTAATCACATTGCTTTATACTTTACTTGTATACTTAGAATTGATAACACTTAAGTTCTTTATAAGTGACATTACTTGTAAAGTAAAATTTGCAGATAAATAATTATAGTGTAAGCAATCTTGAGTAGCATTCCATATGTGTGTATCTTATTGTTGTATAAATACGTGTTGTTCACACACACTCACAAGCCTTAATAAAAAGAACAAGTGTGAAACTTAATCTAAAAGGGCAACACATTCCAAAGAAACCATTTCCAGTATTCAAACCCTAGAACAACGTTATCCCTAAGATTTGAGTTTATCAACTTGCATTACATTACTTATGCATAAAATCATCTTGCTTCTTTAAACATTAGTCCTTACCGGACCAATGATGCTGATTTCAGATATTGGATATTATATTGTCTTGAAGACCGTGAGTGCATAGTCTTGTAATCGCAAAAGGCAAGTTCACACTTGCTCATGTCCTTTGATTATTTTCTGTAAAGTATTTTGCAAATCCAGTGTTGCCATCACATGCATTTGAAAAATGTCAAAAAACACTATTTTCATAATAATATGATTATAAGTTATTTACCATGAGGTAGTAACCTACTATGAAAGTTTTGATGGTAAAGGAACATATTATCTAGGAATTAACAATCAATGTCGCCAGTGATTCTTGCGCCGTATATCACGTGTTAACCATGAGATGTGTTATCGGACGGAGAAGTCAGCTGTACCTTCTACCTCTCGCATGTAGCCGGATTTGCAGGTCATGGCTGTTATCACTCGTAGCGTGCATATTAATTGGTAATTCATAGAGGATATGCAGCATATGGGTGGGAACCCTCAACGTCTAACGATAGTTCTGGCATCTAACGGTCTGTACAAACCATTGTCGTAATTCAATGGGTAGGCATGGTGTACACCAAGGAGGCATGCAAGGTCGCGAAGGGGGCAGTGATTAGCTTGGATCATCTACTGGGCCCAACACCGTAGGAAGTGTGGACGGGAAAGATCGCCCGGTTGTGCAACAAGTATTTGATCTCTCATGGGTAAAGTAACGCACATCTGCAGAGTGTAAAAACTGTAACTTGTTACTCCCTGTTTTGGGAAGGAGCTGCGAACGCGGCGGGAAAGGAACTCCATGAAAGTTCTGGTAAACCCGTGAAGGCTGATGGACATAGCTTTTCAGAATAAAAGCAACCTTTGAAGAAATGTTTACGAAAACTTGCATTGCCTACGACCTATGGTCTATGGCTGTAGATATAGTGCAACAAACACTCCTTTTCTAGTGAACTTGCTGAGTATGCTCATACTCAATGTATCTTCTTAACCCTTGCTAGATTCTGAAGCCATTAAGACGACGTCTACATCAAGTTATGCTCCAGGAATCATCAACAGAAGCTAAAGTTCTTCAATAAAGTCAAGAAAGTCAACATATACATAACCTCAAGTGAAGATGAAGTTACTGATTAGATAGAACTATAACCTCTCGCCATAGAACCTATTTTTGTAGAGTATTGCTATAGCAGCAATGCAAGCCCTATAGTTCAGATACTAGTCTTATTAGTATAATAGTTTTTGAGTTGTTTATCTGTGATTCTTCTTTGTAAGAAGTTTGTTTCTCTCTCTTTAACCTAGAGTGTTCTCTGGATCTTGTGTAAAGAGTTGAGTTGTAACCTATAGTCATGTCTTGGACCTGCTGTGTTTCTATTGTACCACTCTGAGGGATGTAATACTAGTGAACGGTGTTTCATTGGTCTTATGTCAACGACTATAGTGTACTACATCATGTAGTGGTATGCTGGGTCACCACATTAGGGCACCTTTAAAGTTCACAAGGGTGACTAGAAACAAATAACACAAAAACAAGTAATATCACAATATGCATCAATCAATAAGCTTTGGGACACTGCACACAGAATGACAACTATGCTCTCTTAATTGTGCTTAAAAGTAGAAGGCTGAGACTCAATAATGGTGGAAGAAAGGCCTTTTATAAAGAAAGCAGGGGTTTCAAGTTTCAAAAAGATCTTCCAAAAATTATGGTACTTGTTAGCTTTCAGCCCTCATTGCCCCTATCATAAGCATCTTGAAGTGATTAAGGTTAAAGTGAACAAACTATAGAGTATATGCTTGACAAAGTATAAGTTGGCAATCTCAAGTCCCTTGAATACGAGGGCCACACCTCATGCTACTCAACTTCAATCACCTATAAGTTCTTGTCATTGTAAGTACATGCATATCATAGAAAACCGCCAATGGGGTACCCTTTGCACATGGTACAGGAGCTTTACTATAAACAAAATGACAAGGCAAGCAGACAATGAGCATCTCAACAATCTTCTTATTTACCATGGGAATATGGTGCTTTTTTCCTCTTTTCTCAATGTGTCTCTTTTTTTATAAGAAGAATTATTCATAGATGTCACAATGGTGATCTGCAAGTTTCCACCATGATTAAGCATGGGCTAGCGGCCCAGGCGTTTCTCTAACACAAAATACATATTCCATGGACTTACAAGTTCCCTTTTTATTTCACACCGGTGACATCCATAGACAAAAGAGCATGATATCAACTGAGTACAAAGTACAAGTGCAATGTTAAAAACGTTCCCCGTGACAGCACGGTTCTGCTAATTCCAACGTATAAGTGCAAGCATATACAACATAGATAACACAATGGTTCAAGTTTATTAGGGGCAAAGAATATAAAGTGTGCCATCAAGTTTGTGAGGGCTTTAATCACCAAGTTTTCGCATAACAAAATAGTTTTTAATTGGAAGATAGCTGAAAACAAGAATATACTTGGAATGGTGTAACACACCATGCATATGAGTTTATAGTGGACACTTTGGAATAACTTGGTTTCTTGGGAGTTGTAAGCATGATTAGAAATTACTCATACAAGTGGAGGCTAGCAAAAGACTGGGAGCAACCAACTAAGAGAGCATAATGGCTATAATCATGCAAAGCAACAAAGCATTACTAATCAAAGCATAGAGTGGTACTAGAAGTTAAGGACTAAATAATCATAGAGTCTAATGGTAACTTGTCATAGTCATAACATGGTGTCATCATGTGCCAAGTCAACCCAAACAAGGCATCAAAGGAGAATACCGCAATACTATGCTTTTGTATGCTAAAACAATGCATGATTCCTTCAAGGCACACTAAGCAATCCCAATTGTTTGTAAAAAGACATGCTACAGCAATAATCACTAAGCATAAGGTCAAAACAACACCTAGCATGTCATGCTAAAGTCTAAGTCACAGTCAATGCAAGCTCCTCTTGCACTTACAAGCAAGAACTTACTACTCTTTTCCAACACCAATCAACCTATTTGAAACAACTCACAAAGATAATAATCAATAAAGACCAGTGAGCTTGTCTCACAAATCCACAAAGAAGAACTAAAAACTTCTAAGCTGAAAGCACAAGAAAACTAAGGCTAAACACAATGCTAGCAAAAGAGAGCACTCACAGAACAATAAGAATGAAAACTAGAGTGTTCTAGGCAATAAAAACAGAGTGTGTCTCTCTTCAAAAGAAGTGTGGTGTAACCAACCAACTTACTCAAGCAAACTAAGGAAACCAACTTACTCAGAGTGTGTCTCTCTTCATACAAAACTTCACACAATCTTCATTAGCAACATTAGTTTATTCAAAAGATATTAGACCTCTGGAAAAACTTTGGAACAGCAAGACTTTTCACTAAAACACAAGATACTGTAGTAACTCCTTCAAAAATCTCAATTCCCCAAAATAGAACTCAAAAATGAATCAATAAGAAGCAAATGCAAATAATGACACAAATCTGTCAAAACAGACCAGCGGGTAGAAACCGATTTTTTCAAACATGTTGTGTTGCTCAAATCAAAAAGTATTGAACTAACGAAAGTTTTCTAACATACTAGGGTATTTATTCGTAAATTTTGAGCTCAATCCGAGTTAAAGAGACTCCTCATGAATTTTTATGGTGGACAGAAATCTGTTTCGGGACAGCAACTCCACAAATCTTACTTCCCTCTCATTAGAGGTCATTCTTGACACAAAAAAGCAAACAAAAAGGATAAGGAGAGGTGATTACAGAAGTAATAACTTCCATGACTCAAGAAAACTCTTGGGTTATCTCCCAACAAGTACTTTTCTTTAATGCCTTTAAGTTAGGCATGATAGTTTCAAAGATGCTCACATAGGAATAAGGAATTGATTTAAAAGAGAGCATCAAGAAGCAAATTCAAAGAACATTTAAGTCTAACCCACTTCCTATGCATAGGAATCTTGTAAAGAAACAAGTCATGAAAGCACAAAGCAACAAGAATAGGGAAGCAAGACAAATGCAACTTCAAAATTTTCAACATAAAGAGGGGAAACTTAATATTTTTGAGATACATAGAACCATGTTTCCCTCTCTCATAATAACTTTCAGTAGCAACATGAATAAAATTAACAATATAACTATCACATGAAACATTCTTATCATGAGCCACATGCATATAATAATTATTACTCTCCACATACGCATAGTCATTCTTATAAATTGTAGTGGGAGCAGATTCAACAAAATAGCTATCACTATTATTCTCATCACCATAATCATCAAATATAGGAGGCATATTGTAATCATAATTAACTTCCTCCTCAATAGTAGGTGGACTGAAAATATCACATTCATCATTGTAATCATCATAAATTGGAGGTTTGGTATCATCATAAGCAATAGAATAGCTATCTTCCAAAGCTGGGGAACTAAAAAGATCATTTTCATAAAAACTAGCTTCCCCAAGCTTAGAAGTTTCCATGGCATTAGCAACAATGGTGTCAAAAGAATTCATACTAATAACATTGCTATTAGCATGCCAATAAAGTTCCATAGGTTTTTTAATTTTCTCTTCAAACACTTCATGTCCTAACTCAAGATAAACACTATAAAGCTCTCTAATTTTGTTGTTGTTTTCCATTAAGTCTAACTAGTGAAAACAAGAAACAAAAAGGCAAAATTGCATAATCTAAAGGAAATAACTTCGAGCACTCACACCGGAGGATGTGAGTACTATTTACCTTACCTCCCTGGCAACAGTGCTAGAAAATAGCTTTCTGGCTTGTTGTTGCCGTGGAGTAACGTGTGTGAGTGCCTTTTACCTTTCCTCCCCGGCAACGACGCCAGAAAAGAGCTTGATGTATACGCACTTCTATTATTGTAGACAGTTGTTAGGCCTCCAAGTGCAGAGGTTTGTAGAACAACAACAAGTTTTCCTTAAGTGGATTACCCAAGGTTTATCGAACTCAGGGAGGAAGTGGTCAAAGGTATTCCCTCTCAAGCAACCCTGCAATCAAGATACAAAAAGTCTCTTGTGTCCCCAACACCCCCAATATAGGTGCACTAGTTCGGCGAAGAGATAGTGAAATACAAGTGGTAACGGTGCCAGAAAATAGCTTGACGGTGAGGCAAAGACTAAAGGCAACAAGAACAAAGCAAGCAAACATGCAACAGATCTAGTAGCAAACGGTGTTTCAATGTTTAGAAACAAGGCCTAAGGGATCATACTTTCACTACTGAACACTCTCTCATATTAATATTCTCTCTTTATGATACTACTCTTAACTACTCTCCGGTTGGACAATCTAATCCATGGTGGGGCTATAACAGCACACCTCAAAGTCTGCCTTCCCTAATCTAGATAACCCCACACTGTCACCTTGAGCGCTAGATGGTTCCAACAAACACCACAATTTCATAGAGACATCCAACTCCAAATATAACTCATAACAAATATTCAATCTAGCCAAAGTGCCACACACGGTATGCACGCTGTCAGTTTCACACACTTGGGGAAAAGCATAGATCTATTAAAGCACAAAGAGTATTTATGTAGACTCAAACCTAAGTGACACCATGGCATGCATGCTGTCACTTTCACACACATGGGGAGAGCAGAGATCTAATGAAGCACTTGAGTAGCAAGGTAGATCTACTTGATTACAAAGCTCATGACCACAAGATCATGCATAGAGAGAGAGAGATGACCACATAGCTACCGGTAGAGCCCTTAACCTCGAGGAAGAACTACTCCCTCCTCATCATGGGAAACACCAACGGTGATGAATATGGCGATGGAGATCGATGAAGATGGCTCCGGGGGCACTTCCCTGTCCCGGCAGGGTGCCAGAACAGAGAGACTTTATGTCCCCCGAATCTCCCTTTTGTTGGCGGCGATGCTACAGAGGTTTTCGTTGATTTTTTCTGGATGCCCTAGGGTTTTTGGGTCGGAGGCTTCTTATAGGCGCATGATTCAAGGTCGGTGAGGGTCTAGGGGAACCACACCCCCTGTAGGCGCCTCCAGGGCTTGCCCCTGCCTAGGGGGTGCAGCCACCCTGTGGCCCCCCTCCGGATCTGCTTCGTGGTTCCGTGTTGCTCCGAAAAAAATAATGACTTTGGCTTTTGTCCTCTCTAACTCCAAGAATATTGATTTTCTGCCTTTCTGGAGCCAAAAACAGAAGAAAACATGCAACTGGCATTGTGGCAACTTGTTAATAGGTTATTTCCAAAAAATATATAAAAACACCTCAAAGTATAGACAAAACAAAGCAAAGCAAAAAGTAGATACAAAACAAGCATGGAACATCAAAAATTATAGATATGTTTCCGACATATCACGTGCCTCTGCTTCTCTCCGGTGACGAGCCTTCCGCCGCTCCTCTACCCCCATGGCCTAGGGTTCCTCCATAGGTGGCCACTGCTACAATGAACAACGGTGCTGGTCTCTGCCACATTGGAAATTTTGCTACCTGCGGTGGTCAAATTTGCTACATATTATTGGAGTTGTTGCTACATATGACGAACTATTTTGTTACATAGCATGCTTTGCGACAATGTCTCCGGCGAATTGCTATATTTTTGTTATTTTTGCTACATTTGTTTTTTGATTTTGCTACAATGTCGTAATTTTTTTGCTACGCAACATCCCCGGTGAGGTCTCCGACAAGGTGTCTAGAAAATTCTCCGCCGCTGTCTCCGACAAAGTAGGTTTTTTGCTACATTAGAAAAACTTTGTTGCTACAACCTTCTTATGATTTTGCTAGAACATATCAATTTTTTGCTACAAGGTCTCTGACGAGAGTCACCGGCGAGTTTTTTCGATAATGTCTTCGGCGAAGTCGGTTTTGCTATATTAGCATATTTTTTTGCTACATGGTCTCCGGCGAGATGTTCTATTTTCTAAAACGAACTATTTTTTCGCTTCAAAAGCAAAAAAAAAAAACATGAACATTTGTAGCAAAAACGGAATGTTTTCAAATGAAAACGGAATTTAAAGTGATTTTAGAGACACATGGCACATATATAAGAAGGACGATGCAAAGCTCCCATCGTTCGGGGGACGCCCTAGCACGCGTAGCTACATATGGCCGGCACTTTGGACAGGGAATCTTGTGCTACAGTACGAGTATCATTTCTCGAATGGTGGCGATCCCTTGGTCCCAAACAAATCCCTAGCCAGATTAATGAAGCGTTCCTGCAGCTGCCAGGTTAATCAGTGTTTAATAATCCCCTCCAGACCATTTGGTTTGTTTACGACGTATTTTTTAATATCGTGGGATCGAACAATGACATTAATGTTCGAGATTCAATAGTGTATCAATAACTTCAGGATGATCTGGTTGAACATATATGAATACGCAAGGGCAACGTAGATACCAAGCAATGATCTGGCCAAACCATGTTCTATTTCAGTCTATGCCAAACTATGTTTAATTTTATGCCGAATAATGTTTAGTTTCATGCCAAACTATGCCGAACAACGTTTTGTAATTATATTTATGCCTGTTTAAATTTAAACCGAATTTGCATAAAAATCGGCGATTTTGCGTCGTCTATAAACCACGCATCGAAAGTTACACGAGTGATTTTTGATGTAAGAACTTCCAACAAGTTGAGGTGCTCTAATTAATTGGACACCACGCGCAAATTAAAGTGCTTTTTATTAGCTACATGCGGCCGACACTTTGGACAGGGAATCTTTGTGCTACAGTACGAGTATCATTTCTCGAATGATGGCGATTCCCTTGGTCCCTAACAAATCCCTAATCTCTTGGGCTGAGCAGATCAATTCTTTTTAAGCGTTCCTGCAGCTGTCTGGTTAACCGGTGTTTAATAATCCCCACCAGGCCACTTGGTTTGTTTACGAGCGTCTACCCAAGCACATCCGAGAGGCTGAGACGATGGGTCTTGAGATTGACGAAGTCACCGCAGACGTCTCGCTATCAACGGGAACGTCCCCTACCACTAAAAGAATATTCCGCCTTTATGAGACACCAAAGCGTCAAACCTGGGGTTTGAACTCTGGTGGGCTTGGGGTACCACTGCCCTCCTAACCATCCAACCACGGGTTGGTTCTCTCTGATTCCCAAATTTGGTACTCCTTCCTACCCATATTATTTGATTTAAATTTGTCTAGATTCGGATGTATCTAGCACTAAAACATGTCTAGATACATCCAAATCTAGACAAATCCAAATCAACTAATATGGATCAGAGGGAGTATAATCATCCACCTTAGGATTTTTAATTTTTGGACGATGAGAAATCATGGACCTCTAGATTTTGTTTTCGATGTAATCATGGATGATGTAAGTGTGTTTCCAATTAATAAAATCCGTCATGATGGCTTTTTCTAAAAAAAGAGTTCTAAAAGTAATAAAAAGTATAAATAAGGGCATCTTTGGACATCTATCGAGGACTACAATCGCTAGCGCGAGTCGAAAACATGCCACCGTCCTCACTAGCTCCTCCATCACCAGAATCGAACAAAATTTGTCATAGTAGAGTTTATTATAACAGACAGATGTAACTACTCCCTCCGTTTCATTATATAAGATGTTTTAACTTTTTGAAGGTAGTGTATCTAGACGCTTTTTAATGTGTAGGTCTAAAAATTTCATTCCAAATGTACATATTAAAAGACATCTAGATACATTATCTTTACAAAATTAAAACATCCTGTATTTTGAAAAGAAGAGAGTAGCCGCTGAGAGGATCGTGTCGTTCTTATCCAATCTATGGTCTTTTTTTTCTAGTTTGACCTTAAGAGTTTTTAGAGGACAGATCAGGAATGCGATGCATGGACAAAAATGTCATGGCATAGTACGGCAGAACAGTGAAATACAACCGAACAAATAGCACGTGACATAAGTCTAAGGGTGTGTTTGGTAGCCTAGGACAACTCAGAATCTTCATCTCCCCTCATACATGCTGCCCATAGACAAGTTTAGCTCAGATATTCTCACTTGTTTGGTAGCCCAGGTTTGCTGAAACAAGCTCAGCTTAGATGTTGTTTGGTGGCCTATGTGAGTTAAAACAAGCTGGACTCGAAATGTTTACACGGAGGTCCTTAGGATGAAAATAAAAAAGCAATCAGGTCCTTATACACAAAAAGTAAAAAAGCAATCATGTCCTGGCCAGTCATGGGCGTCGCTGGGTGCTCTCCCATGGGTGGCGGCGACAAAGTGGGCCACTGCTATGGGTGAGGCTGCCAAGTCGAGGTCGTACGGGGACAAAGACGAGGCTAGGCGGCGCGTCTGGGGACCATCGCTTGTCCGTGCTGCGGTACCGGCGAGACGAGGCGACGCAGATCGGGGCGCGGCCGGCCTGCTGTGGGGGCAGAGTGAGAGGAGGCGGCACAAATCGGGAAGCGGCTGATGGGACAAAGGTGTCCGATCTTTCGATGAGATGGTGATAGTCGATTTGGTGGAGTTCGGGCTTGACGATCCGACTACACGTGTGAGCACGAGAGCCAATGCAATCGCTAGGCCAATCTCCTAGAGGTTACCGATCCTGCGGAAACACGATCAGCCTAACCAGCGAGGGTCTTAATTCCTACCTGAAATCGAGAACAAGTAAGAACTAATATTGCAATCAAGATATTGCGGATTAAGATGAAAGCTTTATTGAAAATGTGGGATCATGTATAGGTGCAAAGTACAAGAGGCCTCTGCGACGCTCGAGCCTTGACGAAGTTGCTATGATGGCTAACTTAATGTCTAAACAAAATCCGAGTCTACGGTGACGGCTATGGGGAGTATTTAAGGAGGAAAAGGTGGGGTTTTGGCCAGCCATAGAAGTGGTGACCGAATCCAACCCTAGAAGTCCTCTTCTCCTCAAATACGGACTCTAAAAAGTGGCTAATTAAAATCCTGCGAAAATTACATGGGCCTGGCCCAAAATAAAGGTGTCGCAACACCATATTAAGCTATGGACGAATTTGTGAAGTATTAATCTTGAATATTTCGTCCAAGCCTTCTTTCTTCATTATGGTGGCTCCAAAGTTCTGAAATCTTCATTCGTGGTCTTCTCTCGAATCATCACATGCTTGCTGCCATCTCCATGCATGGCCATGCCCCAATGCTTATCCATCTCATCCATGCTTGGTCCATCATTCCTAAGAGTAATAAATATATCTGATTTAGGCAGCATCATATTCTCATGTATGTGAGAAATAGTTCTAAGAAACGAAAGTACCTGATAGTTAAGTTGTTTGGCACGAGATCTTGTGATAGGTCCTTGTATGTGTGTAGCTGTAGGTACAACGGTTGTATCAATAGATGGGATGTCCACATCATGCTTCCCTCCTTGAATTGAAGTCGTCCTCGACGCAATCTCATCTTCCTCACCAAAGTAAGACTTTAAATCTGCAATGTTAAATGTAGGACTAACCGTATCAAAGTCTACAGGCAACTCAAGTTTATATGCATTATCGTTTATTTTCTCTAACACCTTAAAAGGACCAGCAACACGTGGCATTAACTTAGACTTGCGTAAATCATGAAAACGATCTTTACGCAAATGTAACCAAACAAGATCTCCAGCATCAAACACAACTTGCTTTCTCCCTTTATCCCCAACAAGTTTATACTTAGCATTCATGTGTTTTATGTTATCTTTAGTAGTCTTATGCAAGTTTAATATCATTTTACGCGTTGTGTAGCATCCAAATTATTTTGCACCGAAGTATGTAAAGGCAATAAATTAATAGGTGCACGAGGAACAAAACCATACACGATCTCAAACGGGCACATCTTTGTGATAGAATGCAACGAACGATTATAGGCAAATTCTATATGAGGTAAACACTCTTCCTACAATTTTAAATTCTTCTTCAAAACAGCCCGCAACATAGTAGACAAAGTTCTATTTACTACTTCAGTTTGTCCATCAGTTTGGGGATGACATGTAGTATTAAACAGAAATTTAGTCCTCAACTTAGCCGATAAACATCTCCAAAAGTGGCTAAGAAATTTAGTATCACGATCAGAAATGTGGCATCCCGCAATTCCACTACTAGAAAATCGCGTTGTTTTTGTGCATTGCATCATCATGACCGCATGCTCATGTCATCATGCCACATTGCATTTGAGCATCGTCATCATCTTGCATTTGCTTGCATAAAACTATTTGCAGAAAAAACTATTTTGTGTTTTCTAAAACGCCCCGTCTTTGTTCAAACGCAAAACCCGGGTGTCCGGATTATTTTGTTTTGTCTGCTATCGGTTTGCAAAAGCCCTGTTTGAAATAAATAAAATATTTAATTATTTTTAGTGGGCAGTCGAACGGGCCGATTCGACCCAGTCGACCACCCAAGTATTAAAACGGTCCACCTAAACCAGACGCCCTAATTCCTATTCCTACCTAGTCCTAACCTACCCACCAACCGGTGCCCTCCACCTCACCGTCCCTCCATCTCATCCTCAGCTCCGCCACCTCATCAATCAGCCACCCAGAAATCTTTTCTTACCTAGTCCTAGTCTACCCCAAACCCTCCACATCACCCCAACCAATAGCCGGTCGCCACCTCATCCTCCCTCTCCCCCCAACCACTCCCACGCTGCCACCTCACCCCAACCCTCCCTCTCTCTCTCTCAGCCCCCACTCCCTCCCAAACCGACCCACTCCCTGGTCAACCCCCTCCCTCTTCCCCTGTCCCGCGGGACCCACCCCGGCCCCACCTCTCTGGCCCACCTGCCCCGCCTGCTCCCTCCTCTCTCCTTCCTCCCGCACCCGACCACCCCGATGCGCGGCCTCGCCCCGGCCACGTCTCGCCGGCTCCCCTCTCCGGCCGCGTCTGCCTCCCTCGCCGCCCGCCGGACCTCCCTCCGCCGCGTCCGCCGCTCGGCCCCGCCTCTCCGCCTCCCCGTACCGACGTCCCCGCCCGGAGCCCGTCGCTCGCCTCGGCCGCCTCCTCCCCTCCCGTCGCTCGCTCCCTCCACCGCAAGTGCCGCCCGCCGCTGCCGCCTCCAGCGCCCCTCCGTCGCGGCCCCTCCAGCGCCCCTCCGTCCGCTCACCCCCCCCCCCGCCTCCTGGCCGTCTCCCTGGCCTGCGGCCAGCACCGTCGTCGTCGTGGGACCCCGTCATCGGCCGGCCTTCGCCTCTTTCCAGCGTGTAGGTGCCGCTGCTGCCCCTGCTGCCGTATCTCCCATGTTGTTCCTGGTGTCCTGGTGGGCCTGTGATGCGGGTGCTGGGCGGAAACTGTTGGCCTTGGTGTTCCCGTTTCGTCAAATCTTCATGCGTGATACCAAGATCTTCGCCGACCAAGGAAGTCGAAAACCGTAGGGCTACATCCCGGAACCAATAGGGATTTACGACATTCGCTAAGTTCTCCATCGACCACCACGATGTCAAGATCGTCTACACGGAACGACAAGATCGCCCACACGGACTCGAGTACCCAGATGCCCGGATCCGAAGACCACCGGTGCCGGACCCATTCCAGTCCGTCGTCGTCATCAAAACCGGAAACTTCAAGTACTTCGGCAGGAAATCATAAGGCGATGTCATGTCGCCGTACTCGAAGCTCTTTGACCCGAAAACCGACCCTCCCGGAGTCGGAAGACCGAACCCTGGTGTGCCAAGTTCTTCGACCCGAAGCCCACCGATGCGACAAGTGCTTCTTCCCGGACGCCAAGGTCGTCGACACGGAAATGCCAAGTACTTCCTCGAGACCGCGAAGCTCTTCATCCCGTACGCCAAGACCGACCAGATACGCGGGCCCGCCAAGATCGACACCGACTTGGGTGGAGCCGAAGGCCGCCAAGTACTTCTTCCCGGAACGCCAGATCTACTCCGTTATCCGAGACCGTTTCCGTCGAACCCCCGAAACCCTGAGACCCGACCCCGAACCCCGGAACCAAGATCTGCCGAACCCTAATGTGTGAACCCCTTCCCGAAACCCTATTTTATAATATAATACAACTTGTCGCATATTACTTGTCATACTTGCATGCATATTTGTTGGTTGGGGGCCTTATGCCGATTCACCTCTAATTAAATATGGGGCCCATATGCGAGCAAATCTAGTCTCATATTGGCCTCGTTTAAATTTGTGTAGCGAACCGGTGATATATTCTGCCTTGTTAAACAACATTTAAAATGCGGGGTATCTAAACAACTAGAACCATATATTTAATTGTCGGGACCCCGGTTCCGCTTAATATGGCCTAATTGCATCGCATCTTTGCCTTGTCATACATCATACAGGCATCATGCCCGCTCTTTTGTCGTAGTATTAAATATTGCATCCGGTGTTTATTCTAGTGTTTTGGTTCTTCGCGGATAAGGCCGTTGAGTTGATGCGAGTGTCGATACGATCTTCGGTTGAACCTCCGACAATGTTTTCAGGCGAGCATCTCCCCCTTTCTACCTATCGTACTTTATAGTATTTATTCCCTCCTGTTGATCTATTGCTATCTGTGTTGCGATGCTCTAGTTTCCGTACCCGTGATATCCCCTTACAGCCCTATATTGCCTTGGACACATCCTATTACCTGTTGATTGGTAGATAGTTGGACTTGCGCGTCGTAGTCGCTTGCTCATATGTTGTTGCGTGTCGTCCAGTACCACAGTTGTTGGAGTATTGCCGCATGTTAATGTTGGAGATGATCATGGCTTTAATTATTGTTCACTTTAATTACTGTTTAACAACTAAAATTGAAGTAGGTAAGCAGAGGCACCGGTGGGTGATAGATAATATCTGGTTTCCGACCGCCCACTTGTGTCCCGTAGGACCCCGAGTTCTTGACACCTGTTCCGAGATCGAGCGCGCTAACCACAGGTGGGGAGATATGGGCCCCCTATTGATTAGTACCTGATTTCAAAGTATTGTACTGGGGGCCACAACTAGTTTGAGGTTTTATTTACTATCCTGTACCTATGCCATGCTTTACTGCTTTATTTACGATTGTGTGAGGAGCACGCTGTACTGTTTAGGAAGCGGAGTGTTTTCGCGGTATCGACAGTCCCAGTTTTGGGATTTGCTGTCGTTTACAGCCACTTTCGCAAACCCTGAGTCCGTCTCGGAGACCGGCCGACTTCGTTGCGGGTGTACTTAGTGGGGTGGCCCCCCGTGCTTGCTTTGGGTCTGGAAACGTCGTGACTTAGGCCCCGCCGACATACCGATGGGTGTATGTTAACTGATCTGGCAAAAAGGGTCGAAGTGCTTGTGCATACTTTGGTGCACCCCTGCAGGGTTTAATCTTTTCGAGAAGTCGTGTCCGCGGTTATGGACGACTTGGAGCATAGGTCTCGATCATAGACAACTATAACTAAAGTTTACTGTTCTAATTTGACTTGTATCCGATATGACTAGTAATCAGCTTCACCACAACGGAATGGCTAAATAAAAGTACCAACAACTGCTGGGTTTTGGGATATTTCATGCTATTTGTATCTGACTAGTAAGTGTTGCAACTACAACGGAATGGTTAACTAAAACGGCCCACTGCTTATTTTATCAGGATGATTATCTATACCTGACTAGTAATTACTGCAACGATAACCGAATAAATAAAACTGCCAACTGTGTGAGTTCCTCGGTTAACTTCCTCGTTTGGTCTCGAGGGGGAAACACCAGGATGGGTTTGTTTGATGGTAGCACCAGGTTGGGTCCGAATAGGTCTTTCTTACCCCCCTCTCTCTGATAGCCGCCAGTTGTATCGAGTCTCTATAGGTTGTTTAGTGCATGCTGCCGCTGCCGCTTCAGTCCACCATACCTATGTAGGCGAGGACCGCCGAATTCTAGCCTCGCCGTGTACTGGCCTCAGTACTGACGCTCCTCTTTTTCCTTTGCCCTTTGTCGGCACCCCTTTTGTTTAAGAAGGTTTTGAGATCGACGTCGTTAGCAGGGTTACCCTTCCGGCTTGGCCTGGGCAGGGTTATGGACGCCATTGGTTATTCTTCAGGGCTCTTAGTCCCATTTGCATCTTGTCCGTAGTCGGACGCTCTACCATTTTCAAGGTGATTTGGATCTTTGTATATTATATCTGTATTCTTGACTCTTTGAGTCGCTGTTATATATATCTGTTCTGTGGGTCCCATCGAGGACTGTTGTGTAATGTTATTACTTCGTTTTCCACCCGCACGAAAGTGCCTGGTGGGCACCTTTGAATCGTTTCTATGCGGGTTTGGCGGGAATCGCTAAAACTTGCATAGCGCCGATTCTGAGGGTGTTACAGAGTGGTATCAGAGCTCAGCAGTTACGATACCCCACGAGTCCAGCCTGTAGGATAACCTAGCTAACGGCCGAAGTAGAGTGTCAAAACTATTTTTGCAAAATCGGTTGGATAGTTCTGATTAGGTCTGATTTTATTCCTTAACCCTCTGCTATTCTCCTCTTACCTTTGCGTGTTTTGAATCCGGTCTCGTCTCTTTCTTCGAGTCCAGGATTTCTCGTGGTTGGGTTCCGTCGTACCTTCAGGGTTTCCCTTCCTCCTTTGATAATGGTGTTCTACCATCCGAACTTCATGCTATCTGAGTGCTCCTTTATCTGTGGTACCATTCTTTGTTCCTTGTTTGTGCCTTCCGGTGTTTTCCGACGCGACGACATCATCTACGCCAGATCCGATGCAGAGTCTGCATCACTCCTTTGTTCCGACCCTCATTGTCGAGATCTTCAGTCTAATCCTGAGGGTTGGTTGCATAATCTGTCTATTCGTGTACATAGTAATGCTTGGAGTGCGGGATGGAGTCGCGACCATACCACTACTCTTATCATTTCCTTTTGTACATTGAATGGTGGATCGATGCAACTCTTACTCCTTCCGTAGAAGTTAGAGGTGGCCTTACCTTTAACTTCGTCCGTTGTTTATCCGGGGTGCTCTCTTGACGAACGTGAACAACGACCCTTTTGTTGGTGGTGTCGCCGATTTCAAGATGGAGAATGAACCATTGTTAGTGGTGTCGCGAAGATCTACACGAAGCGAGAAGACGCAGATCGCCGACCTTCTTTCCGGTACCATGAGGCGGATCTCGAGGGCGAGATCCATTGTTAGTGGTGTCGAATTGTGGCATCCCGCAATTCCACTACTAGAAAATCGCGTTGTTTTTGTGCATTGCATCATCATGACCGCATGCTCATGTCATCATGCCACATTGCATTTGAGCATCGTCATCATCTTGCATTTGCTTGCATAAAACTATTTGCAAAAAAACTTATTTTGTGTTTTCTAAAACGCCCCGTCTTTGTTCAAACGCAAAACCCGGGTCTCCGGATTATTTTGTTTTGTCTGCTATCGGTTTGCAAAAGCCCTGTTTGAAATAAATAAAATATTTAATTATTTTTAGTGAGGCAGTCGAACGGGCCGATTCGACCCAGTCGACCACCCTAGTATTAAAACGGTCCACCTAAACCAGACGCCCTAATTCCTATTCCTACCTAGTCCTAACCTACCCACCAACCGGTGCCCTCCACCTCACCGTCCCTCCACCTCATCCTCAGCTCCGCCACCTCATCAATCAGCCACCCAGAAATCTTTTCTTACCTAGTCCTAGTCTACCCCAAACCCTCCACATCGCCCCAACCAATAGTCGGTCGCCACCTTATCCTCCCTCTCCCCCCAACCACTCCCACGCTGCCACCTCACCCCAACCCTCCCTCTCTCTCTCTCTCAGCCCCCACTCCCTCCCAAACCGACCCACTCCCTGGTCAACCCCCTCCCTCTTCCCCTGTCCCGCGGGACCCGCCCTCGGCCCCACCTCTCTGGCCCACCCGCCCCGCCTGCTCCCTCCTCTCTCCTTCCTCCCGCACCCGACCACCCCGACGCGCGGCCTCGCCCCAACCACGTCTCGCCGTCTCCCCTCTCCGGCCGCGTCTGCCTCCCTCGCCGCCCGCCGGACCTCCCTCCACCGCGTCCGCCGCTCGGCCCCGCCTCTCCGCCTCCCCGTACCGACGTCCCCGCCCGGAGCCCGTCGCTCGCCCCGGCCGCCTCCTCCCCTCCCGTCGCTCGCTCCCGCCGCCGCAAGTGCCGCCCGCCGCTGCCGCCTACAACTAGTTTGAGGTTTTATTTACTATCCTGTACCTATGCCATGCTTTACTGCTTTATTTACGATTGTGTGAGGAGAACCCTGTACTGTTTAGGAAGCGGAGTGTTTTCGCGGTATCGACAGTCCCAGTTTTGGGATTTGCTGTCGTTTATAGCCACTGTTGCAAACCCTGAGTCCGTCTCGGAGACCGGCCGACTTCGTTGCGGGTGTACTTAGTGGGGTGGCCCCCCGTGCTTTCTTTGGGTCTGGAAACGTCGTGACTTAGGCCCCGCCGACATACCGATGGGTGTATGTTAACTGATCTGGCAAAAAGGGTCGAAGTGCTTGTGGATACTTTGGTGCACCCCTGCAGGGTTTAATCTTTTCGAGAAGCCGTGTCCGCGGTTATGGACGACTTGGAGCACAGGTCTCGATCATAGACAACTATAACTAAAGTTTACTGTTCTAATTTGACTTGTATCCGATATGACTAGTAATCAGCTTCACCACAACGGAATGGCTAAATAAAAGTACCAACAACTGCTGGGTTTTGGGATATTTCATGCTATTTATATCTGACTAGTAAGTGTTGCAACTACAACGGAATGGTTAACTAAAACGGCCCACTGCTTATTTTATCAGGATGATTATCTATACCTGACTAGTAATTACTGCAACGATAACCGAATAAATAAAACTGCCAACTGTGTGAGTTCCTCGGTTGACTTCCTCGTTTGGTCTCGAGGGGGAAACACCAGGATGGGTTTGTTTGATGGTAGCACGAGGTTGGGTCCGAATAGGTCTTTCTTACCCCCCCTCTCTCTGATAGCCGCCAGTTGTATCGAGTCTCTATAGGTTGTTTAGTGCATGCTGCCGCTGCCGCTTCAGTCCACCATACCTATGTAGGCGAGGACCGCCGAATTCTAGCCTCGCCGTGTACTGGCCTCAGTACTGACACTCCTCTTTTTCCTTTGCCCTTTGTCGGCACCCCTTTTGTTTAAGCAGGTTTTGAGATCGACGTCGTTAGCAGGGTTACCCTTCCGGCTTGGCCTGGGCAGGGTTATGGACGCCATTGGTTATTCTTCAGGGCTCTTAGTCCCATTTGCATCTTGTCCGTAGTCGGACGCTCTACCATTTTCAAGGTGATTTGGATCTTTGTATATTATATCTGTATTCTTGACTCTTTGAGTCGCTGTTATATATATATCTGTTCTGTGGGTCCCATCGAGGACTGTTGTGTAATGTTATTACTTCGTTTTCCACCCGCACGAAAGTGCCTGGTGGGCACCTTTGAATCGTTTCTATGCGGGTTTGGCGGGAATCACTAAAACTTGCATAGGGCCGATTCTGAGGGTGTTACAAGAAACAATAGTATTTGGCACACCATGTAAACGAACAATTTCACGAAAGAACAAATCAGGAATATGCGCAATATCATCCATTTTATGACAAGAAATAAAGTGTGCCATCTTAGAAAACCGATCCACAACAACAAAAATACTATCCCTCCCCTTCTGTGTACGTGGCAATCCCAAAACAAAGTCCATAGAAATATCCTCCCAAAGAACACTAGGAACAGGAAGATGCATATATAAACCATGTGGTTTAAGGCGAGACTTAGCTTTTTGACAAATAGTGCAGCGTGCCACAAATCTCTCAACATCTCGACGCATACGTGGACAAAAGAAGTGTGCATCAAGAACATCCTACGTTTTCTTGACACCAAAGTGTCCCATCAATCCTCCTCCATGCGCCTCCCGTAACAACAAAAGACGAACATAACTATCTGAATGCATAGTTTGTTAGCACGGAACACAAATCCATCATTGAAGACGAACTTGTTCCATGTTCTACCATCTCTACAATTCTGTAACACATCTTTAAATTCACCATCATGCACATATTGTTCCTTAATAGTTTTCAATCCAAATATTTTGAAGTCAAGTTGAGATAACAAAGTATAACGGCGCGACAAAGCATCAGCAATAATATTATCTTTACCCTTTTTGTGTTTGATAACATAAGGAAAAGACTCAATAAATTCAACCCACTTTGCATGACGACTATTCAACTTAGCTTGACTACGAATATGCTTCAAATATTCATGATCAGAATGTATAACAAATTCTTTAGGCCATAAATAATGTTGCCAAGTTTCTAATGTCCGAACCAACGCATATAATTATTTATCATAAGTAGAATAGTTCAGACTATCCCCGCTCAATTTCTCACTAAAATATGCAACAGGTTTTCCCTCTTGTAATAACACACCTCCCAAACCAATTCCACTAGCATCACATTCAAGCTCAAAAGTCTTATTAAAATCAGGAAGTTGGAGTAAGGGAGCATGTGTTAGCTTATCTTTCAATATGACGAAGGACTGTTGTTGTGCATCGCCCCAAACAAAGGGCGCATCCTTCTTGGTAAGTTCATTCAGTGGCGCGGCAATTGATCCAAAGTTTTTGACAAAGCACCTATAAAAACAAGCGAGGCCAAGAAAACTCCTCACTTGTGTGACCATCTTGGGCTGCGACCAATTCTCAATAGATTCAATCTTGGCTGGATCCACTTCAATACCCTGTGATGTAACAACATAGCCAAGAAACGCAACTCGATTGGTTCAAAAGGTGCACTTCTCAAGATTACCAAACAAATGTGCCTCACGTAAAGCATTAAAAACAGCACGTAAATGGTCCAAATGATCCTCTAAAGATTTGCTATAAATTAGAATATCATCAAAGTAGACTACCACAAAACATCCAATGAAAGCACGTAAAACTTCGTTCATTAATCTCATGAAAGTGCTGGGTGCATTAGTTAAACCAAACGGCATCACTAACCACTCATATAAACCAAACTTAGTTTTAAATGCTGTTTTCCATTCATCTCCCAATTTCATACGAATCTGGTGGTAACCACTACGCAAATCAACTTTAGAAAACATGGTAGAGCCACTCAATTCATCAAGCATGCCATCCAAATATGGAATAGGATGACGATATCGAATAGTAATATTATTGATAGCTCTATAATCAGTACACATCTTTCTTAGGTACCAAAATAATAGGAACAGCACAGGGGCTAAGGGACTCACGAATATGATCTCTATCGAGTAGTTCCTGAATTTGGCGTTGTATCTCCTTTGTATCCTCTGGATTGGTTCTATATGGCGCGCGGTTGGGCAACGTAGCACCAGGAATTAGATCAATTTGATGCTCAATTCCTCTAATAGGAGGTAGTCCTGGTGGCAGCTCAGCGGGAAAGACATCCTTATATTCCTACAAAAGGTTAGCAATAGCAGGTGGCAAACAAATGAAAACAAAACCTCTTTGCAGATAATTGCATAATATTGAGTATTGTTTACATCTAGTTCAGCAATATCAAGTTTATTTGCATGCATACATGGACTCTTCAAACGAATTTCAGTAGCATGTTTAGAATCAAATTTAGTGTTCTTTGGTGGTACAAAATCTGCAGCAACAATCTGATTCTCACTTTTATTTTTCTCCTCAATTTTAGCTCTACTAGCTCTAGCAAGATCATCTTTTAAAATCTGTTCGGGAGTCATAGGTTTTAGACCAGTTTTCTTTCCATCATGCATAAGAGAATAGTGATTAGTTTTTCCATTATCAACAGATTCTCTACCAAATTGCCATGGTCTACCAAGTAACAAAGAACAAGCTTGCATAGGTACAACATCACAATCAACAAAATCAGAATATGTACCAATAGTAAAATGCACGCGTACCGTTCTTGTTACCTTGATCTTGCGAGAACTCTCAAACCATTGGATGTAATATGAATGTGTGCGTTGTCTTGTTGGAAGTGCAAGCTTCTCTACCATGTCAACACTAGCCAGATTATTACAACTCCCTCCATCAATGATGATCCTTATAGCTCTTTCCTTGACAATAACACGTGTTTGGAACAGGTTGTGGCGTTGATCTTGCTCAGATTTGCTCAATTGCACACTCAACACACGTTGTGTAATTAAGCTCTTGTATTGATCAGCAGTTTCAGCTCCCATTACCTCTATCTCTTCATCAGAATCACAATTGTCTCCATCTCAAGCAGAAATAAGGGCCAATGTATCTTCATCAAAGTCACTTGCTGAATCATATTGACCATCATCACGCACCATCATAACATGTTGTGTTGTGCACTGTCTCTCAATATGACCAAAACCCCAACACTTGCGGCATTGTATTTCCTTTGTTTTACCCGTGGAAGCCATAGAAGACGCACTACGAGCAAGAGCATTGGATGAGGGTGGAGGAGCAGCTGGCGGAAATCTTGTGGTGGCCTTGGATGTGGTAGTAGCTGGTGGAGAATCACGAGAAGGAGGCGCTGATTGTCGGGATGTCCAAGTGGATGTGCGACCTGCAGAATTGTTAGTCCTCCTCCATGGTGTTTGGCGATCCTGCACTTCACGTTCAACTTTGCAAGCAAGATGAAACTAATGAGTGATGGAATTATATTCCTTATATTCTAATATGTGTTGAATGTCCTTGTTTAATCCACCAAACAAACGTGCAAGCATTTGTTCAGTAGATTCAACAAGACCACACCGAACCATCCCCGTTTGTAATTCCTGATAATACTCTTCTAAAGAATTTTTCCCGTGTTCCAAACGTGTCAGATTTTTTAGTAAACCACGTTGATAAGTGGGAGGCACAAAAACGAACACGCGTAGCAGTTTTTAAAGCAGTCCAAGTACTAGGAATAGTAGTAGGATTTAAACGACAATACTCAGACCACCAAAGGGAAGCAAATTTAGTAAATTCACATGTAGCAGCACTAACACGCATATTTTCAGGATATTTTAAACATTTAGCAAATTTGTTCTACTTCCATCTCCCATGTAAGATATGCATCAGGATTATATTTACCCTCAAAATATGGAATATTTAATTTAAGCTTTGCAACATGATCATCATCATGTACCGGTGGTCGAGCGTTGCGGTGGTAATGTCAGGGACGGCCAGCAGGATGTGGAGGTTGTTTAACCTCCTCGTCAAATATATCGTCGTCGTCGAGGTCGTCGTTACCCGTCGTCTGTCTCCAATGTCGCAGCAGCAGCCACAGTGGAAGTCTGAGGTGCCTCAGCTGCAGTGGTAGTCGGCGGAGGTGCGGCGGCAGCCGAACCAGCAGTACGACCCGTGATTGGAATGCGCCGTGCGCCATGCCGAGGAGCCAATGGGGCGGGTGCGGGAGCGGGTGCCAGCAATCTGTCCAAAACCTCCTTGAACCAAGCGTCAAGCTTGTCGTTGAAGGATTTCTCAAGTCCATCGATCTTGTCCATGGCAATGGTGAGCTTGATGTCAAACTCCTCTAGTCGTGCATCCACATCCTCAGCGCGACCAACCAAGAGCTCGGAGAAGTGGGCATGTAGTTCTTGGTTCGTCATTGTGGCAGGGTTCCGCGAAGTATCTGTCATGGTTAGTCCTTTAAAAAGCACAGGTATATACGCCTATAACTACAGAAATATGGTGGAAGGCACGCGTAATCCGTCAAGAAATATACGAAGCTTTTACAAGTTCTTACCAAACAGCAGGAAAAAGGCAATGTGCAACCGCGAGGAGCAGTGGGCGATTACCAGGAGTTGAGACACCGCACGTGGAGAAATCTGTGGAGCTCTGGGAAGGCTTAGCAAAGGGGTTAGCAATTATCAAAATATCAATGCAAATATTGAAAGAATGCTCAACGACGGTACTGTGCTGGTCCTAGGCTAGACCGTACTAGAGACGCGAGCCTAGATCACCAACGATGTCACGACGCGACAGAACAAGCAATGTATGAGGATATGGCACCCTGAAAAGCGAACCGAGATGTCAAAAATCACTATAATGGCGAGTGTCTAGAACTGATCTACGGGGTCTAAAAACAGGTTAGCCCCAATTTTTTTTCGGAATTTTTGTATTATGCTTCGAAAAGCGCGCATGCGCCAAAAAAATATCGCTATAACGGCCGATGGAGAAAAGTGATCCCCGGGACCGAAAATCAGTATAGCTAGAATTTTTTTTCAGAGACAGTTCTAGACTTTCTTTGCTCTTCTGGACTTATGACTGAACTTCTAACTCGACAGGGACTTTATCTCAATACGGAAACAATAAGAAAGTTGAGTAAAAAGAATTAACTAGGAAACAATAACTCAACTCGGACTCGTGCCGTGACAGGAAAGGTGATCGGATCCGTGTCGCGGTAGGAAGGCAGTGGCGGAGTACTAGGGTTTATGGTGGCTGGGTGTATGGCGGCGGAATATGGTGGCGGTGATCTGCGAGGGTGGCGGTGACTACTGTGATCAGAACTCGAAACTCTAAGGGACGAGATACTAAGACCAGCAACTCGACGCGACGATGCAGACACAAATTCAACAATGCAAAACTGAAAAGATAATGCAAGGCGTAGATTGGTGATGGGATGGATCTAAACTCTAACTGTGTTTTTGGCTTTTTCGTGGGTTATAGGTAAAACAGATCTAATCTACGAAAACATTAAAATCTCACCGAGCAATCTAAAATCTGATACCACTTGATGGGACAAAGGTGTTCGACCTTTCGATGAGATGGTGATAGTCGATTTGGTGGAGTTCGGGCTTGACGATCCGACTACACGTGCGAGCACGAGCGCCAATGCAATCGCTATGCCAATCTGCTGGAGGTTACCGATCCTGCGGAAACACGATCAGTCTAACCAGCGAGGGTCTTAATTCCTACCTGAAATCGAGAACAAGTAAGAACTAATATTGCAATCAAGATATTGCGGATTAAGATGAAAGCTTTATTGAAAAGATGGGATCCTGTATAGGTGCGAAGTACAAGAGGCCTCTGCGACGCTCGAGCCTTGGCGAAGTTGCTATGATGGCTAACTTAATGTCTAAACAAAATCCGAGTCTACGGTGACGACTATGGGGATTATTTAAGGAGGAAAAGGTGGGGTTTCGGCCAACCATAGAAGTGGTATCCGAATCCAACCCTAGAAGTCATTTTCTCCTTAAATACGGACTCTAAAAAGTGGCTAATTAAAATCCTGCGAAAATTATATGGGTCTGGCCCAAAATAAAGGTGTCGCAACATCATATTAAGCTATGGACGAATTTGTGAAGTATTAATCTTAAATATTTCGTCCAAGCCTTCTTTCTTCATTATGGTGGCCTCAAAGTTCTGAAATCTTCATCCGTGGTCTTCTCTTGAATCATCACATGCTTGCTGTCATCTCCATGCATGGCCATGCTCCAATGCTTGTCCCTCTCATCCATGATTGGTCCATCATTTCTAAGAGTAATAAATACATCTGATTTAGGCAGCATCATATTCTCATGTATGTGAGGAATAGTTCCAAGAAACGAAAGTACCTGATAGTTAAGTTGTTTGGCACGAGATCTTGTGATAGGTCCTTGTATGTGTGTAGCTGTAGGTATAACGGTTGTATCAATAGATGGGATGTCCACATCAGCGGCCGGCCTGCTATGGTGCCGGTGAGAGGAGGCGGTGCAGATTGGGGCGGTCCAGCGACAGAGACCAGCATCGAGGAGGAGGCGGTTGTCGGAGGCTGGCGTCGAGGAGGCGGTTGCTGGCGTCGATGAAGTGGCGGCGGTGATCGTTTGGGCGGAGTGAGAGGAGAGCAGGTTGGGAGAGAAATGAGGGTGGGGGCGATTGACCCCAGTTGGTTTCAGCCCAGGCGGGGGGGACGCAGGGTGGGATTTCCGGGCGAGTCCAGCACTGCCGAGTAGCGAACTACCGGGCAGGGCTGAGAGCCCTTTTTCGTGCGAGGTGGGCACTGCCCGTGCGAGAAAACCGACCTACCAAACGTCTGAATCGCTGTAAATCTCGGTTGAGATAAGAATATTTTGGTTGAACCGGGCTACCAAACACACCCTAAGACTAGCTTTCCTTGTTGGGTAGAGAAAAAAGCAAAGAAATAAGTAAGGATGGCAATTTTATCCATGGATCCGGGTATCCACGGATATCCGACCCGGTGGGCAAGGGTATGGAGTCCTAATTACATCCACGGATTTTATGGGGCGGATATCCGCTAATTCATGGGGCGGGCATGGGTAATAGTTTCGCCCCACGGATATCCAACGGATACCCGGCTGACACGTGGGACCCACATGTCAGTGAGATTATTTTTTATGTATGCAATATTTACTAAATAAATGACCCCAAATTTCATGGTCTCGATCGGGAGACTAATTAGTCCACATCGTAGTCGACTTGCACCAAAAATATCAGAAGCTCTCATGGGTATGCAATCATGGTCTCGAGCGAACATGTTAGGTAATTCATTTATACATTTCCACCTTTGTTTCTAACTTCTCTTGTGAAATATGAAATCTAAGTTGTTCCTATTTTTGTCAATTGCATTAGGTGATATTCATGGTAATCTCCTTGCTGTACAAAATGTTCTTGAAGATGAACAAGAAGAAATGGTACTATTTCTGTAGTCATTTACTTACTTCCATTATTCATTCTTGTGATGTGTAACTTTGATAAGCTTTAGTGTTTCTTTAATTGTAGGATGCCAATGAATCCATTGTCACCGAGGAATGAGTCTCTAATCATCCAAGTTTCAACTCAACATTTCTACTATGTATTGCTATATCTACTGAATGTATGAGATGTTGTATTGGAAACTTGTAATAAAAAGCATTCTATAAGACTGTTATGAGACATCTATGTACTTTGTGATGTTACCGTGTGATATTTTAAGTACTATGTGGTTAAAATATTATTGCTTTGTGATGTTACCGTGTGATATTTTAAGTACTATGTGGTTTTGATATATCCGTCCAAACCCGCTCCATTGCCATCCCTAGAAATAAGGTAACCATGGACAGTGGCTAACTACGCGAGGGTCTTGCGGGGGCCTGGCTTCACGATGTCCCCCTGACCTTAATGCAGCAGCCATACGAGAGCTGCTCGAAGTCGCAGATCGCCTGGAGGAAGTCACCCTGACAGAGGGGACGCAGGATATCCTCAAGTGGAGCTGGGATCCATCTGGCTGCTACACGGCGAAGTCCTGCTACCTGGCTATGTTTGCTGGTCGGACCTCGATGGCAGGTGCATTGCAGATCTGGCGCTCTCGAGCCCCCGCCAGTTGCAAGGTTACTCTTTGGCTAGCTGTGAGGAATAGATGCTGGACCGCTGATAGGTTGAGCCGGCGCGGGTTGCAGCACCCGACGGCATGTCCATTTTGCGATCAGTGTGGAGAATCCATTGACCACCTCCTCATGGGATGTGTCCTAGCTCGCGAGGTGTGGTGCACATGTCTTGGGTGGTGGGGCAAGAGCCAGTGGTTGCCCGAGCATGACACGAAGTTGGTGGCTTGGCTGCAGGAGAGGCGCGGCGGGAAAGGCCAAGAGCGTGATCTCTGGACAGGAGTCTCCCTGGTGTGTTGGATGCTTTGGCGCCACCGAAATGATATCGTTTTCGAAGGTGCCTCCCCCTCGGCTGCAGTAGTCATTCAGAAGATATCTGAGGAAGCAGGCTTGTGGATAGCTGCGCGGCTCTTTCGTGACTGCTTGAGTCAGGTAGATAGGTGGAGATGTCGCGAGTAGTCGGTTAGGGGGTGTGTGCTGCCCTCGTGGCAGCGTGATATTGCGCTCGGGACGTCTGTGTCACGGCGTGTTGTATATGTTGGCCGCTTGACCCTTCTTCTATGAAAAAGATACGTCTCCCAGGACGTATCCTTAAAAAAAAAAATCTAGCGCAAATAAGGTTTACGCTACGCCACGCGATAACAAATCTAGCGCAAATAAGAAAAACTAGCTTTCCTTTCCGAAGCACTGGCAGTGGCTGGTGCTTCTGCATGGCGATATCGGTGGCGGCCGGCACGCGATCGAGTCTGAAAAAGGGTTCTATCATGGCGGGCCGGCACACCGGCAGTATAAATTTCGGCGACAGCCAAAAAATAAAACCATGTGGTTATTAACAGGTTAAGGGGAGCGGTAGATCGAAGCAGAGTGCAAGTAAAGAGGGGGGCCGGCAAGACCAGATCTGCCACGGCATTTATCTGTTTGGCAGTGCAGACTGCAGAGGCAGGCCGGCAACCTTGTCAGGTCCGTACCGTACCGGGCATCAACTATCTCAACTCTCAATCGTGCATGACCAGCTCCGTAGTAAACAACGTGCGTTTCATTAGAGGCGGGCCCCAGAGCAGCGCACGCGGTATCTTCGCTTGTTCATAGGAAGCACACGTACGGAATCAGTGGCACTTTGTCTGGGCTTGTTGTGGTCAGAACGCCGGCCGATTTGCACTTTTTTGGTGACCAAATTGGAGAAGGGCCGATGTTTGCTGTGGCAAAAAAGAAATAGAGGGACTTCTTTTTTTGTTTTTTTGAATTCGATGAGGTGGGGAGCGAGAGAACGTGAGCTTGGATAAATTTGGGCCTAATTTTTTTCCACCTACCCTAGAAAAGCTTTAGAAAAGGGATGAAATACCGAAAACATGGCATTTTCCTACGGAGTACATTCCTAGCAGTCCCTTAAACTACGACTGCAAAACCTACACGAAGCATATCTCATGCACATGCATTCGGCGGTTAGGCCCGGACCTAATTAACAGCCGTACGCGAATACTCGCGGATCCACTGAAAATCCAACACCAAGCATACCATGCACATGCTCTTTTGGGATACGCACGCATGCATATGCTAAAGTACTCCTTAGCTAGATATTGTTAACTTTCTATCCTCTCATGATCTTCTGATTTCTACGTACGTAGTACCTTTCCTTGCACCGCGCAAAGCAAAGCAAAGCGGAGTAGCGACACCGGCATAGGGACTCTAGCCGCATGTGGTATCGGGGCTGGCATGACCACGACAGACAGCGTTTATATGTATGCGAATCCAAGAGGCCTAACCTAGCGTGTATAAGCGCGTGTCGCCGTTTGTTGCATTTGCATGCATGCGAGTATGCCACGGTCGACATGAAGGCAAAAGAGACGCAAAAGCGCGCGACAAGACACAACGCCGTGGCACACGGCGGGGACCGGATCACGTCGACGTGCACAATCTGTGGGAGGAGGGGGAAGAAGAGCCGAACCTCCGGCCGGCCGGCCGGCACCTCTCTTTTCTGGCCGGTTTTCCAGCTCACGTTGAGACCGACGGATGCCACCTCCGACGGTTGCAGGATGTGATAGGTATGCTTGACCTAAAGATGGATGGAATGGATGGCAGCATCCCCATGCACCCCCCTCGGTCGTACGTCTAGCATCAGTTCAAAAGGTTCTATAGACTTGTACCGTCGATCGTACTGCTGGGCTTGCAAGTCGAACCTCTACGGCGCTGGGCCGGCTCTAAGGGCTTGTTTGGCGCTTCCGACGAGGGCCGCCATGCTCAGTGTCCCAAACCACCGCAACAGTTGAGGTCAACCCACTTGATTCGGCCGACACAAAAGAAAAAACAGCCATAGAGGCCTACATTGGTATGCCATAAAAACTAGAGAACAAGGAGGGGAAAAGGAAGAGGCTGATATCGGATCCATGGAGATGTGGAAGCTCTCGCCGGTGCTAGGAAATGGAGATTTTTCTAGAGCCAGGTTGTTGGGTAAAGTGTGCAGGACAAGGAGAAGGTAATATTTTATTTCCTCTCGATGCTGCTGGGTCTTATCTTTCATATAGTACTCTTTCCGTCTTAAAATAGAGGTCTCAGATTTGTTAAAATTTAAATAAATCTATATACTAAATAGTGTCTAGATTCATGACAAATCTAAGACATCTATTTTAGAACAGGAGGGAGTAGATCTTTTTTTTACAGTGAGCAGAAATTTGTGTTTACGCTGGGCGGCTAGGTGGTGGGGGAGAATGGAAGTTCAGTACTGATGCCAAGAGTGAACTATGTGGTAAATTTGGCATTTGACACAACGTGGATGCTCTTACACAATATGAAACGATTGGTCATGATAGTTAGCTTCATTGCATTTTATTGTTTCTAAGTGAAATTTGATTGTTATTGATGTATCAATTGTCATTTTTTTTTATTAATGTTGTATCAACTTCACAGCTAGAGAAAATCAATAAAGTGAAGATTGTTGAAATCTGTAGTAAGATTTGGAGAGACAACCGGAGTCCACCAAAAAAATTCAAACATTCTGGGAATAATTTATTTTTATACCAAATGTGTAACAATCGAAATACTAAAATTTCGTGGCAACGCACGGACATTTAGCTAGTAGGGCATTATTTTGTAGCTAATATAATTACAATGATGCATGTACGTGCGTGCTTGTTCACTGGCTGCTGGATTAGACAGAACCAGTTAAGATGCTCGGTCGCAATTTTTCTATACTTGAATACTACTCCCTCCGTTTTAAAATATAAAATATTTTAGTTTTGTGAAAGTTATATATTTAGATTTTTTTTAGTATGTAGGTTCGATAGGTTTAAACCTATATATTAAAAGAGATCTAGATATATTAACCTACGTACTAAAAAAAGATCTAAATACATTATCTTTACAAAAGTAAGACATTTTATATTTTGACACGGAAGAAATATTTGCTTCCCTCTTGCTACAGGAAACACACGCAGCCGCCTTTGTATCATTTATTTATTTCCGATGGCCGTCGACGCTAATTTCACAAGGTCTCCGTTGATTCCGTGGTGGCCGTCACTAGTAGAAAAAAGGCTATCCGTTCGTGTCTCCTAACAGCATTAGTCCCGGTTCCCCCATAAACCGGGACTAATGTTGGCACGCGTCCCGGTTCGAGCGGGCACGGGACCCGGAGGCATGCGTCCCGGTTGTTAGGGGAGCATACGTCTCGGTTTGTAACACAAACCGGGACTAAATGTTGGGCGTCAGCCACGTGGCGTGGCACACACCTTTAGTCCCGGTTTATGTTACAAACCGGGACGTATGCTCCCGCCCTCTATAAATCCAACGGCCCAGCCCTCTGCCTCCACTCTGTTTTTTCTTGGTGGAAGGTGTGAGGGGTGTGCTAGTTTTTACCCCTATGCATGTATTCAAGGTGTTTGATGAAATGTTTGAGTGAATGATCCCGTTCAATTTCTCATAGAACAAAAATATAGAAGGTGTCCGAGACGCACTTGAGCTTTCTCCTCTTTATTTCCCTCGATCGAGGTTAGCAATCTTATCTTTTCTCTGTTATTGATACAATGCATGTGTCGATGTGAATTGGTCATTTCACTATTTATGATGTCCTGTTTTTGATAAACTTACTTATATGATACAGATGAACGGCCGGGAATGGATGTACGGTGACCGGCGTGTACCCGAGTATATAAAAGGCGTGGATAAATTTATCGATGTGGCTACGGCAAACAAAGAGAATGGTTTTATATGTTGTCCATGTGTTCAATGTCGGAACAACAAGGAGTACTCTTCCTCGAAAATCATTCGCGGCCACCTGATTATGAAAGATTTCATGCCCAACTATAATTGCTGGACCAAGCACGGGGAAAGAGGGGTTATGATGGAAGATGGTGAAGAAGAAGATGATGATAACAACTATCATCATATGTTTCCTGAATACAGTGATACTGCAATAGAAGACAATGGAAAGGAAGGAGGTGAAGAACGGGCATCAGATGAGCCGGCTGATGAACTTGGTAGGGTCATTTCTGATGCAAAGCGAGACTGTGAAACAGAAAATGAAAATTTGAAGTTAGAGGGCATGTTAGAAGATCACAAGAAATTGTTGTACCCAAATTGTGAAGATGGCAGCACAAAGCTCGGTACCACACTGGAATTGTTGCGATGGAAGACAGAGTGTGGTCTAACTGACTCCTCATTTGAAAAGATGCTGAAAATAATGAAGCCGAAGTTTCCAAAACATAATGAACTTCCCGAGAGTACCTACGAAGCAAAGAAGACTCTCTGTCCTCTAGGATTAGATATGCAAAAGATACATGCATGCATTAATGACTGCATCCTCTACCGCGGTAAGGAGTATGAGAATTTAGATAAATGTCCGGTATGCAATGCATTGCGGTATAAGATCAGACGAGATGACCCTGGTGATGTTGAGGGAGAGCCCCTCCAGAAGAGGGTTCCTGCTAAGGTTATGTGGTATGCTCCTATAATACCAAGGTTGAAACGCATGTTCAGAAACAAAGAGCATGCCATGTTGTTGCAATGGCACAAAGAAGAAAGTAAGAAAGACGGGAAGTTGAGACACCCTGCTGATGGGTCACAGTGGAGAAAAATCGAGAGAGACTTTCCAGACTTTGCAGGTGACGCAAGGAACTTATGGTTTGGTCTAAGTACGGATGGCATGAATCCTTTTGGGGAGCAGAGCTGTAGTCACAACACCTGGCCCGTGACTCTATGTATCTACTACCTGCCTCCTTGGTTGTGCATGAAGCGTAAGTTCATTATGATGTCAGTGCTCATCCAAGGCCCGAAGCAACCGGGCAACGACATTGATGTGTACCTTAGGCCATTAGTTGAAGAACTCTTATAGTTGTGGGGCAAACCAGGTATACATGCGTGGGATGAGAAGAAACAGGAGCCATTTGATCTACGAGGGTTGCTATTCGTAACCATCAATGATTGGCCTGCTCTTAGTAACCTTTCAGGACAGACAAACAAGGGATATAAGGCATGCACACACTGTTTAGATAAAGACTGAAGGTACATATTTGCATAAATACAAGAAGGTTGCGTACCTGGCGAATCGACGATTTCTTCCGACCAATCATCCCGTAAGAAAGAAAGGCAAGCATTTCAATGGTGAGGCAGATCACCGGAAGAAGCCTGAACTCCCTGCTGGTGATGATGTATTTGGTATGGTCAAGGACATAGAACTAATCTTTGGAAACGGCCCCGGCGGTCAATCAGTTCCGAACGACGTCGCTACAGGACACGCACCCATGTGGAATAACAAATCTATATTTTGGGAGCTGCCATATTGGAAAGTCCTGCGTGTCCGCTCTTCAATCGACGTGATGCACGTGACGAAGAATCTTTGCGTGAACCTGCTAGGATTCCTAGGCGTGTATGGGAAGACAAAAGATACACCAGAAGCATAGGAGGACCAACAAATTTTGAAAGACCTAAAGAACATGCATACACATAACAAGACAAATAAAGGGCGTCATTTAAGTCGTGCCAGCTATGCTCTTACCAAAGCAGAGAAGGATATCTTTTTTGAAGTCCTTTATAGTATCAAGGTGCCGTATGGCTTCTCATCTAATATAAAGGGGATAATAAATATGGCAGAGAAAAAGTTCCAAAACCTGAAGTCTCATGACTGTCACGTGATTATGACGCAGTTGCTTCCGACTGCATTGAGGGGGCTTCTACCGGAAAATGTTCGAGTACCCATTGTGAAGTTGTGTGCATTCCTCAATGCAATATCTCAGAAGGTAATCAATCCAGATATTCTGCCAAGGTTACAGAAGTATGTGGTACAATGTCTTGTTAGTTTTGAGTTGGTGTTCCCACCATCCTTCTTCAATATTATGACGCATCTCCTGGTTCACCTAGTGGAAGAGATTGCCATTCTCGGTCCGGTATTTCTGCACAATATGTTCCCCTTTGAGAGGTTCATGGGAGTCTTAAAGAAATATGTTCATAACCGTGCTAGGCCATAAGGAAGCATCTCCAAGGGATATGGAACAGAGGAGGTCATTGAGTTTTGTGTTGACTTTATTCCTGACCTTAAGCCGATTGGTGTTTCTGACTCGCGGCATGAGGGAAGACTAAGTGGAAAAGGCATGCTGGGAAAGAAAGCAATGGTATGTAGGGACGGGGATTCTTTCACTAAAGCACACTACACAGTTCTACATAATTCCACCTTGGCAGCTCCGTATATCGAGGAACACAAGAATATTGTACGCTCCAAAAACCCGGGGAAGCCTGAATCATGGATTACAGATGAACACATGAAGTCTTACAGTGGTTGGATGCGGACACATCTCTTGAATGACACCATTGTTGGAGATCAGCTATACTTGTTGGCCGCGTCACCATCTTCTACTGTATTGAATTTCCAAGGGTACGAAATAAATGGGAATACATTCTACACGATCGCCCAAGATAAAAAGAGCACCAACCAAAATAGTGGTGCCCGCTTTGATGCAATAGACGAAAATGGACAAAAGGACACATACTATGGTTACATAGAGGATATATGGGAACTAGACTATGGAGTCTCTTTTAAGGTCCCTTTGTTTCGCTGCAAATGGGTCAACCTGAATGGGGAAGGGGTAAAGATAGACCAGTTGTACGGAATGACAACAGTGGATCTCAACAATCTTGGTTATAGAGATGAACCATTCGTCCTAGCCAATGATGTGTCTCAGGTTTTCTATGTGAAGGACATGTGCTCCAGACCGAAAAAAGAAAAAATATGCAAACGAATACATCATATGATGAGCCAAAGCGTCACATAGTTCTTTCAGGGAAAAAACATCGTGGGAATCGAGGACAAGATAGACATGTCAGAAGATTATAATAAGTTTGATGAAATTCCGCCCTTCACAGTGAAAACTGGCCCAAGCATTCCGTTAAGTAAAAAAGATGCTCCATAGTTACGTCTGAAGCGATCATAAGGAAGGACATATGCCAAGAAGTTCATGCTCATATTATGTAACTCTAGTTCATGTCTTTCGCGGTTTGTGGCTTGACCGAAGGATATCTTTTGCGGTTTGTGGCTTGACCGGGACTATATATAGGGGGGCCTTTAGTCCCAGTTTTGTAGTCTCAGTTTTTAATATTAATAAATGTCTTGAGTGTTAGTCCCGTTTTGTGGCTGGACCGGGACAATGAAGAAGTTGTCCCGATTCGTACTTACCATTAAGATCTGATCTCCAAACGCGCGCGGTCACATATTAGGGAGTGCCTCTATGACCAGTTTCTTGGAGATGCCGAAGGACTGGGATCCGGCGGCATCTCCCTGAAACTGGTCGTAGTGGTGTCCCTGCTCTCTAAAACCATCTTGCAGCTTGTAACTTCTCTAACTAGATCAATACACCTGGGAGCTAACTAATTTCACATATTAGCGAGTGCCTCTATGACCAGTTTCTTGGAGATGCCGGAGGACTGGGATCCGACGGCATATCCCTGAAACTGGTCGTAGTGGTGTCCCTACTCTCGAAAACCATCTTGTAGCTTGTAACTTCTCTAACTAGATCAATACACCTGGGAGCTAACTAATTTCACATATTAGGTAGTGCCCATATGACCAGTTTCTTGGAGATGCCGGAGGACTGGGATCCGGCGACATCTCCCTGAAACTGGTCGTAGTGGTGTCCCTGCTCTCGAAAAACATCTTGCAGCTTGTAACTTCTCTAACTAGATCAATACACCTGGGAGCTAACTAATTTCACATATTAGGGAGTGCCTCTATGACCAGTTTCTTGGAGATGCCGGAGGACTGGGATCCGGCGGCATCTCCCTGAAACTGGTCGTAGTGGTGTCCCTGCTCTCGAAAACAATATTGGAGATGCCTCAATCTGGTTGGAGGACTGGACTCACAAGGATGCCTATTTATAGTACAAGCAGCTCGGCATAGTGTCGACACTTACGACATAATGTCGACACTCACCCCTATTATTAGCGCTGACTCGTGTTTTGTCCCGGTTGGTGTCTCCAACCGGGACTACAGGTTCATCTTTAGTCCCGGTTGGTGACATCATCTGGAACAAGGTACACGCCGCACGACATAATATCGATACTCACCCCTATCATTAGTGTTGCCTGGCCCAGCCTACCGAAATCCCTCTAACCGGGACTAAAGATGAACCTTTAGTATACTGAAAATCTGAACAATGAAAATCCTTTGCGTGGTGTCATATTATATGACATAGTTGAAAGGAAAAAAATACCAGACTTGGTATATTGATCATGTCTCGAAAAAACCTTCACAAACTGACCTATCATGTTCGAGGTTTCATGGCTTTCGGTCCAAATGACCGATGTTATGTGCTGAATCACGACATAGTTTGTGATGATGTGCCCATATTATGCATGCATAAGGAAACGGGTCGTTTTGTGAAGTAACCACCAAAATGCTATTTCAGAATGCTACCGTCCCATTTTCCTAAAATACTAGACCACCTTACATGGACTATCTCCTAACCGGGACATCTCAAACGTTTTCGTCCATCGCGGGTAAAAAGGACAAATGTCTGCCGAATCGATAGGAAGTGGGTCCGGTTTGTACTACAGGTACATGATCTATCGCCCATGATTTTTTGAAAAAATCATTTTTAGACTCACAATATGTGGTTTCTTCAGAGATCCAATGCAAGTTCTAACGATGCTCGTCCCCTATCTTCATGCACGTCGGTTCGACCATAGTTAGAAATTCAAAAAATTCAAAACAGGCATAAGAAATTCAAAAAAAATCCGAACAATGAAAATCCTTCGCGTAGTGTCATTTTATGTGACATAGTTGAAAGGAAAAATACCATATTTGGTATATTGATCATGTCTCGAAAAAACTTTCACAAAATGACCTATCATGTTCGAGGTTTCATGGCTTTCGGTCCAAATGACCGATGTTATGTGCTGAATCACGACATAGTTTGTGATGATGTGCCCATATTATGAATTCATGTGTACATTGGTATGGAGAACAATGTTGCAGGAGGAAGTTTTCCTTTTTGTCGCACGGAAAAACCCTTTTCCATTTTCCGAGCGCAAAAAACGGGTCGTTTTGTGAAGTAACCACCAAAATGCTATTTCAGAATGCTACCGTCCCATTTTTCTAAAATACTAGACCACCTTACATGCACTATCTCCCAACCGGGACATCTCAAACCTTTTCGTCCATCCCGGGTAAAAAGGACAAATGTCTGCCGAATCGGCATGAAGTGGGTCCGGTTTGTACTACACGTATATGATCTATCGCCCGTGATTTTTTGAAAAAATCATTTTTAGACTCGCAATATGGAGTTTCTTCAGAGATCCAATGAAAGTTCTAACGATGCTTGTCCCCTATCTTCATGCACGCCGGTTCGACCATAGTTAGAAATTCAAAAAATTTAAAACAGGCATAAGAAATTCAAAAAAATCCGAACAATGAAAATCCTTCGTGTAGTGTCATATTATGTGACATAGTTGAAAGGAAAAATACCAGATTTGGTATATTGATCATGTCTCGAAAAAACTTTCACAAAATGACCTATCATGTTCGAGGTTTCATGGCTTTCGGTCCAAATGACCGATGTTATGTGCTGAATCACGGCATAGTTTGTGATGATGTGCCCATATTATGCATTCATGTGGAAATTGGTACGGAGAACAATGTTGCAGGAGGAAGTTTTCCTTTTTGTCGCACGGAAAAGCCCTTTTCCATTTTCCGAGCGCAAAAAACGGTTCGTTTTGTGAAGCAACCACCAAAATGCTATTTCAGAATGCTACCGTCCCATTTTCCTAAAATACTAGACCACCTTACATGCACTATCTCCCAACCGGTACATCTCAAACCTTTTCGTCCATCCCGGGTAAAAAGGACAAATGTCTACCGAATCGGCATGAAGTGGGTCCGGTTTGTACTACACGTATATGATCCATCGCCCGTGATTTTTTGAAAAAATCATTTTTAGACTCGCAATTTGGAGTTTCTTCAGAGATCCAATGAAAGTTCTAAATGAGCCATTTTTCTTCCCGCCAGTTTTTCCCGTCATTTCTTCCCGCCATTTTTTCCCGCCAGTTCTTCCCTCCAGTTATCTTCCTGCCATTTCTCACTATATATATATACATATATATATATGTAGGGTTGGCCTCCATTGTCATTGCACATCTCTAGGCTCATATCTGCAACCTCATCACTCTTTCCCATGACTTCCACCATAGCACTAACTCCCAGGAAGGCGGAGGCGCTTTGCGCCTCAAACTACCCCTGCCCGCCGGGCTACTGTGTCCCCGTCGGCTGGATGCTGAGCACCGGAGGCGTGCCGGTTCCTCCTGTCCCTCTAGGTGTGGCGCGCCGGATGGCCATCACGAACCACCACTACTTCGAGCTCACGCCGGAGCAGCAGAGGAATCCCAGATGGCATCCCGACTATTTCCCGACTTGGGAAGCCTTCTGTTGGAGATATGCCCTAGAGGCAATAATAAATATAGTTATTATTATATCTTTATGTTTATGATAAATGTTTACATTCATGCTATAACAGTATTAACAAGGAAACATTAATACTTGTGTGATTTGGAAACTAAATTTAGAGTCCTTGGTAAAGCCTCTTTATAATACTAGCTTGTTGGTTAATAAATGATATTGGTTTCCCTATCATGAACATTGAGATGTTATTAAACAACAAGATCATATCGTCAGGAAAATGGTATGATGGACATACTCCTATAGATAAGCGTAGCATAAAGATCAAGTCATTTTAATAGTTCAATTGTTATATGCTTTCTGATACATACTAACCTAATTCCTTCGACAATGAGATCATGTTTATCACCATCACCGAAAGGATGCTTTGATGACATCAAACACCACACCGTAACTGGGTGGTTATAAAGGTGGCATTGAGTGTTCGGAAAGTATGGGTTGAGACACATGGATCAAGAGTGGGATTTGTCCATCCATATGACGGATAGATATACTCTGGGCCCTCTCGGTGGAATGTCATCCAATTGGCTTGCAAGCATGTGACTGGCTCACAAGGGATCACATATCATGGGAACGAGAAAAGAGTACTTATCAGTAACGAGGTTGAACTAGGTATGCAGAGATACCGACGATCAAAACCTCGGATAAGTAAACTATCGTGAGACAAAGGGAAATTGGTATCGTATGCAAGTGGTTCATTCGATCGCAAAGTAATCGTAGAAATATGTGGGAGCCATATGAATTTTCAGATTCCTCTATTGGTTATTGTTCGGAGAAGTGTCTCGATCATGTCCGCATAATTCACGAACCGTAGGGAGACACACTTAAGGATTCGATGTTGTTAAGTAGTTATGGAATGATGAGTAAGATACCGAATGTTGTTCGGAGTCCTGGATGGGATCCGGGATATCACGAGGAGATCCGGAATGGTCCGGAGAATAAGATTCATATAAGGAAAGTCCTGTTTCGGAGTTGGAGAATGATTCCGGTGTTTTCATCGGGAATGTTCTAGAAGGGTCCGGAAGGTCCGGCACTCCGGAGGGGAAGGGTACATGAACGTGTCATAACAAGTTGGAATGGTTGCATCATGTACTAGGTGTCAGCGCTGAGCAAAATAAAGGGATAAATCAAATCCTAATTTGAAAAGTCAAACGCCAATTTGAAAAGTCAAACAACAAGTTTGCTTGGTGGAGGGAGAGTAGAAAACCTACTTGGGGAGGAAGTCCTCCTCCCTCCACCTCCGACCAAGGAGGCCGAGTTGGGAGAGGACTCCCTCCTTCCAACCGGCGCCCTCCCACCTATATAAGGAGGGGCAGGGGTGCCCCTCTAGCCTACACCTCTCACCACCCAAACCCTAGCCCTAAGCCGCCGGCGCCACCACCCCTGCTGCCACCGCCGCCGAGGGCACCACCAACTCGCCGAGTTGGGGTGAAACCCTAACCCTAGACGCCGGCTAGACTCCTCCCTTGGTGCCTCTAAACCCTAGATCGCCAAGGCCTCTCTCATAGTCCACCATACTCGCTCCGGCTTAAGGCGAAGCCCTGCAAGATCTCCCCTCTACTTCCGGTACCACGCCGTCGTGCTGCCGGAATCGCGAGGAGAGTGCTACAACCTCCGCTGCCTGCTAGAACAAGGGAGAGGAAGGTCTTCATCGAGTACCGAACGTGTGACCGACTGCGGGAGCGCTGCCGGAACACAACGCCGGAAGGATCGTCTACACGATCTTGACATCGGCAAGAGTACGACTACATCACCCATGAGAATCCGCTCTCGTTAAACACTTTGGAATCTTCGAGGGTGAGTTATTCTATCGACTCGTTGCTACAATCTAGTAGATAGATCTTGGCTTGTTTGTTTGTATGCGGTAGAATTTTTTTTGTTTTCCATGCTACGAACCCCTACAGTGGTATCAGAGTCGTGTCTATATGTAGATCTGTTGCATGAGTAGAACACAATGGTCATTGTGGGCGGTGGTGTTTTTATTATCAATTGCTTCTTGTGTACTTTGCATCTTGCGGTACGATGGGATGAAGCGGCCCGGGCTAACCTTACATGACATCGTTCATGAGACTTGCTCCACGCTCAACATGCAACTTGTATTGCATAAGTGGCTTTGCGGGTGTCTGTCTCTCCCATTATAGTATAGATCCAATTTACAACGGGCACTTGATAGTTCAAACATCAACGTTGTGGTTCTTGTTCGTAAGTTAGATCGACACTTATTGAAAGCCCCAAACCACGTAAAATATGCAAAGAAATTAGAGGCGTCTAACTTTGTTTTGCAGGGGTGTGTTGTGATGTGATATGGCCATGATTGTGATTATATTTGATGTATGCAATGTTCCTTATTGTAAGTTGGCAACCGGCAGGAGCCATATGGTTGTCTTTAATTTCTATTAAGACCCGCGTGTCTATTCAAAGTAGTTGTAAGAGTTGAAGCTGGTGGAGGACAACCATGGAGCAGCGTCATTGACCTTGATGCAATGCCGGTGATGATGGAGATCATGTTCGTGCTTGAAGATGGAGATCGGAAGCACAAAGAAGAAAGGACATATCATATCACATATTATGAATTGCATGTGATGTTAATCCTTTATGCATCTTGTATTGCTTAGATAACGACAGTATCATTATAAGATGATCCCTCATGCACATAAAATTTCAAGTTCTAAAGTGTTCATCCTTAGTAAGCACCGTTGCTAAAGCTTGTTGTTTCGAAGCACCACGTGATGATCGGGTGTGTTAGATTCTGCAATTGTATACAATGTGAGAAAGCCAGATTTGCTCATGCGGAAGCTAAGGTTTGATCTTGACGAGCCTAGCATGTACATACATGGTCTCGGAACACGGATCACCGAAAAGTAAAGCATGAATCATATAGTAGATATGATGAACATGTCGATTGTTCGCCATTGAAGCTACATCAACTCTCGTGATGATCGGTTTTGATGTGGTGGATTTGGTTCGTGTGATCACTAAAATAATGCGAGGGATATTGTTTTGAGTGGGAGTTCACCTAGATTAATTTAACTATTAATTAGAACTCAATTTGTCATAAACTTAGTCTAAACTATTGCAAATATGTTGTAGATCAATGGCGGCCCCTACCATCAATTTTAATGCGTTCCTAGAGAAAGAAAAGTTGAAAAACAATGGAAGCAACTTCGCGGATTGGTTCCGCAATTTGAGGATTGTCCTCAATGCTGGTAATTTGACCTATGTGCTGGATGCACCGCTGGGTGACCTGCCTGCAGCTACTGCTACCGATGAAGTAAAGAATGTTTACCTCACTCGGAAGAATCAGTACTCCACAGTTCAGTGTGCTATCTTGTATGGTTTGGAATCGGAGCTTCAGAAAAGGTTTGAGAACTCAGACCCACATGATATTGTCCGTGAACTCAAATTGATATTTGAGACTCACGCGGCAGTTGAGAGTTATGAGGCTTCTGAAAAGTTCTTTAACTGCAAGATGGAAGAGGGCAACTCCGTCAGTGAGCATGTGCTTAAGATATCTGGGCACGCAAACAAACTCTAAAAGCTTGGGTATAGTGATTCCTAATGCTCTGGGGATTTACCGTGTCCTCCAATCACTACCACCAAGTTACAAGAACTTTGTGATGAACTACAATATGCAAAGCATGAACAAGCAGTTTCCAGAACACTTCTCCATATTAAAATCTGCAGAAGTGGAGATCAAGAAAGATCACCAAGTGTTGATGGTCAATAAGACCACCAAATTTAAGAAAGGCAAGTCTAAGCAAAAGGGACACTTAAAGAAGGGTGGTAAGAAAGTTACCACACCGACGAAGAAGACCAAGGCTGGACCTAAGCCTGATACTGAGTGCTTTTACTGCTTGGGAGAAGGTCACTGGAAGCGGAATTTCCCAAAGTACTTGGCGGATTTGAAGAACGGCAACATCAAGAAGAAAGGTATATCCGATATACATGTTATTGATGTGTATCTCACTAGTAATCGTAGTAGTGCCTGGGTATTTGATACTGGTTCGGTTGCTCATATTTGTAACTCGAAACAGGTGTTGCAGAATAAACGGAAGCTAGCGAAGCACGAGGTGACAATTCCCGTAGGAAATGGATCAAAGGTTGATGCGATCGCGGTCGGCACGCTACCTCTTCATCTACCATCGGGATTAGTTTTATACTTAAATAATTGTTATTTGGTGCCTGCGTTAAGCATGAACATTATATCAGGATCTTGTTTATTGCGAGATGGTTACTTGTTTAAGTCCAAGAATAATGGTTGTTCGATTTATATGAGTAATATGTTTTATGCACATGCACCTTTGATAGATGGTCTATTATTATTGAATCTCGATAGTGGAAATACACATATTAATAACATTGAAGCTAAACGTTTGACATTGAGCGATAACTCGACCTATATGTGGCACTGTCGTCTTGGTCACATTGGAGTGAAGCGTATGAAGACCTCCATTCCGATGGACTTCTTGAATCACTTTATTTCGAATCACTTTAAAGATGCGAAGCATGTCTGATGGGTAAAATGACTAAGACTCCATTTTCTGGTATGATGGAGCGAGCTACGGACTTATTGGAAATCATACATACCGACGTGTGTGGTCCGATGAGTGTAGCATCGCGCGGTGGTTATCGTTATGTTCTTACCTTCACGGATGACTTGAGTAGATATGGGTATATCTATTTCATGAAACATAAGTCCGAAACTTTCGAGAAGTTTAAGGAATTTCAAAGTGAGGTAGAGAATCAACGTAACAAGAAGATTAAATTTCTACGTTCTGATCATGGAGGTGAATATCTAAGTTACGAGTTTGGCGAGCATTTGAAGAAATGCGGAATACTTTCACAATTGACACCACCGGGAACACCACAGTGTAATGGTGTGTCCGAACGTCGTAATCGAACTCTCTTAGATATGGTTCGTTCTATGATGTCACTTATAGATTTATCGCTATCATTTTGGGGTTATGCATTAGAAACAACCACATTCACTTTAAATAGGGCACCATCTAAATCCGTTGAAACGACACTGTATGAATTATGGTTTGGGAAGAAACCTAAATTGTCGTTCCTTAAAGTTTGGAGTTGCGAAGCCTATGTAAATAAGTTACAGTCGGACAAGCTTGAACCCAAAGCGGAAAAATGCGTCTTCATAGGATACCCAAATGAAACTATTGGGTATACCTTCTATCATATATCCGAAGGCAAAATCTTTGTTGCCAAGAATGGATCCTTTCTAGAGAAGGAATTTCTCTCGAAAGAAGTGACTGGAAGGAAAGTAGAACTTGACGAGGTTGTCGAACCTTCTCTCGAACTTGCGAGTAGCGCAACACCGGAAGAAGTTCCTGTGGTGCCTGCACCAATAAGAGAGGAAGCTAATGATGATGATCATTAAACTTCGATTGAAGTTGCTACAGAACCTCGCAGGTCAACGAGAACTCATACCACTCCTGATTGGTATGATCCCGTTATGAGTGTCATGTTGGTGGACAACACCGATGACCCTGCGACATATGAGGAAGCGATGATGAGCCCAGATTCCAATAAATGGCAAGAAGCCATGAAATCCGAGATTGGATCCATACAAAAACCAAGTATGGACTTCGGTGGACTTACCGGATGGCCGGAAGGCTGTCGAGAACCAATGGATTTTCAAGAAGAAAACAGATGCTGATGGTAATGTGACTGTCTATAAAGCTCGACTTGTCGCAAAAGGGTTTCGACAAACTCAAGGAGTTGACTACGATGAGACTTTCTCACCGGTAGCGAAGCTAAAATCTGTGAGGATTATGTTAACAATCGCTGCATATTTTGATTATGAGATATGGCAAATGGATGTCAAAACAGCGATCCTCAATGGAGACATTGATGAAGAGTTGTATATGATGCAACCCAAAGGTTTTGTCGATCCTAAAGATACTAACAAGGTATGCAAACTTCAACGGTCCATATATGGATTGAAGCAAGCATCCCGAAGTTGGAATCAACGTTTTGATAAAGTAATCAAAAGTTTTGGTTTTATACAAACTTATGGAGAAGCTTGTATTTACAAGAAAGTGAGTGGGAGCTCTGTAGCATTCTTAATACTATATGTAGATGACATATTGTTGATTGGGAATGATGTAGACCTTCTTAATAGTGTCGAGGAATATTTGAATAATAGTTTTTCAATGAAAGATCTTGGCGAAGCAGCTTATATATTAGGCATAAAGATTTATAGAGATAGATCGAGACGCCTAATATCATTGTCACAAAGTACATATTTGGACAAAGTTGTAAAGAGGTTTGGAATAGAAAATAGCAAGAAAGGGTTCTTTCCCATGGTGCCCAATACGACCTTGAGTAAAACTCAAAGTCCAGCAACGACAGAAGATAGAGAAAGAATGAGTAAGAATCCCTATGCCTCAACCATAAGATCTCTAATGTATGCCATGCTATGTAAGACGCGACATTGCATATGCTGTTAGTTTGACAAGCAGATATCAAAGTGATCCAGGAGTGGATCATTGGACAGCAGTCAAAAACATCCTTAAGTACTTGAGAAGAACTAAGGATATGGTTCTTTTTTATGGAGGTGATGAACAGCTCGTTGTTAATGGTTACACCGATGCTAGTTGGAACACCGATCCAGATGATTCTAAATCTCAATCTGGATACGTATTTACTTTGAATGGTGCAGCAGTTAGCTGGAGGAGTGCAAAGCAAAGCGTTGTGGCGAGATCTTCAATTGAATCGGAATACATAGCTGCTTCGGAGGCTTCACAAGAAGCGATATGGATGAAGGAGTACATTACAGAGCTCGGTGTGGTTCCAAGTGCGCTGGACCCAATGTCTATCTACTGTGATAACATGGGCTCCATAGCCAATGCGCAAGAACCAAGGTCACACAAGAAGCTGAAGCACATCAAGCTACGTTTTCACGCTATTCGAGAACATGTCCAAGATGGTGACATAAATATTTGCAAAGTACACACAGATCTGAATGTGGCGGATCCGTTGACTAAACCTCTCCCGAGGGCAAAACATGACCAACACCAAACTGCCATGGGTGTTCGGTATATTACCATGTAATCTAGATTGGTTGACTCTAGTGCAAGTGGGAGACTGTTGGAGATATGCCCTAGAGGCAATAATAAATATAGTTATTATTATATCTTTGTGTTTATGATAAATGTTTACATTCATGCTATAACAGTATTAACAAGGAAACATTAATACTTGTGTGATTTGTAAACTAATTTTAGAGTCCATGGTAAAGCCTCTTAATAATACTAGCTTGTTGGTTAATAAATGATTGTGGTTTCCCTATCATGAACATTAAGATGTTATTAAACAACAAGATCATATCGTTAGGAGAATGGTATGATGGACATACTCCTATAGATAAGTTTAGCATAAAGATCAAGTCATTTTAATAGTTCAATTGCTATATGCTTTCTGATACATAGTAACCTAATTCCTTCGACCATGAGATCATGCTTATCACCATCACTGGAAGGATGCTTTGATGACATAAAACACCACACCGTAACTGGGTGGTTATAAAGGTGGCATTGAGTGTTCACAAAGTATGGGTTGAGACACATGGATCAAGAGTGGGATTTGTCCATCCATATGACGGATAGATATACTCTGGGCCCTCTCGGTGGAATGTCATCCAATTGGCTTGCAAGCATGTGACTGGCTCACAATGTATCACATATCACGGGAACGAGAAAAGAGTACTTATGAGTAACGAGGTTGAACTAGGTATGCAGAGATACCGACGATCAAAACCTCGGATAAGTAAACTATCGTGAGACAAAGGGAAATTTGTATCGTATGTAAGTGGTTCATTCGATCGCAAAGTAATCGTAGAAATATGTGGGAGCCATATGAATTTTCAGATTCCTCTATTGGTTATTGTTCGGAGAAGTGTCTCGATCATGTCCACATAATTCACGAACCGTAGGGAGACACACTTAAGGATTCGATGTTATTAAGTAGTTATGGAATGATGAGTAAGAGACCGAATGTTGTTCGGAGTCCCGAATGGGATCCGGGATATCACGAGGAGTTCCGGAATGGTCCGAAGAATAAGATTCATATAAGGAAAGTCCTGTTTCGGAGTTGGAGAATGATTCCGGTGTTTTCATCGGGAATGTTCTAGAAGGGTCCGGAAGGTCCGGCACTCCAGAGGGGAAGGGTACATGAATGTGTCATAACAAGTTGGAATGGTTGCATCATGTACTAGGTGTCATGGCTGAGCAAAATAAAGAGATAAATCAAATCCTAGTTTGAAAAGTCAAATGCCAATTTGAAAAGTCAAACGGCAAGTTTGCTTGGTGGAGGGAGAGTACGAAACCTACTTGGGGAGGAGTTCCTCTCCCTCCACCCGCCGGCCAAGGAGGACGAGTTGGGGGAGGACTCTCCTCCCCTGGCTGGCGCCCTTCCACCTATATAAGGAGGGGCAGGGGTGCCCCTCTAGACACACACCTTGCCCCACCAAAACCCTAACCCTATCCGCCGGCCCTCCTGCAGCCACCGCCGCCCTAGGGTTTGCTCTAGCCTCCAACTTGGGGATCTCCTCTTGCCCTAGCCGCCGGCCTAGCCCTCTCTCCTTGGTGCCTCTAAACCCTAGATCGCCAAGGCCTCTCTCATAGTCCACCATACTCGCTCCGGCTTAAGGCGAAGCCCTCTGAGATCTCCCCTCTACTTCCGGTACCACGCCGTCAAGCTGCCGGAATCACGAGGAGAGTGCTACAACCTGCGCTGCCTACTGGAACAAGGGAGAGGAAGGTCTTCATCGAGTACCGAACATGTGACCGACTGCGGGAGCGCTGCCGGAACACAGCGCCGGAAGGATCGTCTACACGATCTTGATATCGGCAAGAGTACGACTACATCACCCACGAGAATCCACTCTCGTTAAACACTTTGGAATCTTCGAGGGTGAATTATTCTATCGACTTGTTGCTACAATATAGTAGATAGATCTTGGCTTGTTTGTTTGTATGCGGTAGAATTTTTTTGTTTTCCATGCTACGAACCCCTACAGTGGTATCAGAGCCGTGTCTATATGTAGATCTGTTGCACGAGTAGAACACAATGGTCATTATGGCCGGTGGTGCTTATATTATCAATTGCTTCTTGTGTACTTTGCATCTTGCGGTATGATGGGATGAAGCGGCCCGGGCTAACCTTACATGACATCGCTCATGAGACTTGCTCCACGCTCAACATGCAACTTGTATTGCATAAGTGGATTTGCGGGTGTCTGTCTCTCCCATTATAGTATAGATCCAATTTACAACGGGCACTTGATAGTTCAAACATCAACGTTGTGGTTCTTGTTCGTAAGTTAGATCGACACTTATTGAAAGCCCCAAACCACGTAAAATATGCAAAGAAATTAGAGGCGTCTAACTTTGTTCTGCAGGGATGTGCTATGATGTGATATGGCCATGATTGTGATTATATTTGATGTATGCAATGTTCCTTATTGTAAGTTGGCAACCAGCAGGAGCCATATGGTTGTCTTTAAATTATGTTAAGACCCGCGTGTCTATTCAAAGTAGTTGTAATAGTTGGAGCTGGTGGACGACAACCATGAAGCGGCGCCATTGACCTTGATGCTATGCCGGTGATGATGGAGATCAGAAGCACAAGAAGAAAGGCCATATCATATCACATAATATGAATTGCATGTGATGTTAGTCCTTTATGCATCTTGTATTGCTTAGTTAACGACGGTAGCATTATAAGATGATCCCTCATGCACATAAAATTTCAAGTTCTAAAGTATTCATCCTTAGTAAGCACCGTTGCTAAAGCTTGTTGTTTCGAAGCACCACGTGATGATCGGGTGTGTTAGATTCTGCAAGTGTACACAACGTGAGCAAGCCAGATTTGCTCATGCAGAAGCTAAGGTTTGATCTTGACGAGCCTAGCATGTACAGACATGGTCTCGAAACACGGATCACCGAAAGGTAAAGCATGAATCATATAGTAGATATGATGAACATGTTGATTGTTCGCCATTGAAGCTACATCAACTCTCGTGATGATCGGTTTTGATGTGGTGGATTTGGTTCATGTGATCACTAAAACAATGTGAGGGATATTGTTTTGAGTGGGAGTTCACCTAGATTAATTTAACTATTAATTAGAACTCAATTTGTCATAAACTTAGTCTAAACTATTGCAAATATGTTGTAGATCAATGGCGGCCCCTACCATCAATTCTAATGTGTTCCTAGAGAAAGAAAAGTTGAAAAACAATGGAAGCAACTTCGCGGATTGGTTCAGCAATTTCAGGATTGTCCTCAATGCTGGTAATTTGACTTATGTGCTGGAGGCACCGCTGGGGACCCGCCTGCAGCTACTGCTACTGATGAAGTAAAGAATGTTTACCTCACTCGGAAGAATCAGTACTCCATAGTTCAGTGTGCTATCTTGTATGGTTTGGAATCGGAGCTTCAGAAAAGATTTGAGAACTCAGACCCACATGATATTGTCCGTGAACTCAAATTGATATTTGAGACTCACGCGACAGTTGAGAGTTATGAGGCTTCTGAAAAGTTCTTTAACTGCAAGATGGAAGAGGGCAGCTCCGTCAGTGAGCATGTGTTTAAGATGTCTGGGCACGCAAACAAACTCCAAAGCTTGGGTATAGTGATTCCTAATGCTTTGGGGATTTACCGTGTCCTTCAATCACTACCACCAAGTTACAAGAACTTTGTGATGAACTACAATATGCAAAGCATGAACAAGCAGTTGCCAGAACTCTTCTGCATGTTAAAATCTGCAGAAGTGGAGATCAAGAAAGAGCACCAAGTGTTGATGGTCAATAAGACCACCAAATTCAAGAAAGGCAAGTCTAAGCAAAAGGGACACTTCAAGAAGGGTGGTAAGAAAGTTATCGCACCGACGAAGAAGACCAAGGCTGGATCTAAGCCTGATACTAAGTGCTTTTACTGCAAGGGAGAAGGTCACTGGAAGCGGAATTTCCCAAAGTACTTGGCGGATTTGAAGAACGGCAACATCAAGAAGAAAGGTATATCCGATATACATGTTATTGATGTGTATCTCACTAGTACTCGTAGTAGTGCCTGGGTATTTGATACTGGTTCGGTTGCTCATATTTGTAAATCGAAACAGGTGCTACAGAATAAACGGAAGCTAGCGAAGAACGAGGTGAGGATGCGCGTAGGAAAGGAATCAAAGGTTGATGTGATCGCGGTCGGCACGCTACCTCTTCATCTACCATCGGGATTAGTTTTATACTTAAATAATTGTTATTTGGTGCCTGCGTTGAGCATGAACATTATATCGGGATCTTGTTTATTTCGAGATGGTTACTTGTTTAAGTCCGAGAATAATGGTTTTTCAATTTATATGAGTAATATGTTTTATGCACATGCACCTTTGATAGATGGTCTATTCTTATTGAATCTCGATAGTGGAAATACACATATTAATAACATTGAAGCTAAACGTTTGAAATTGAGCGATAACTCGACCTATATGTGGCACTGTCGTCTTGGTCACATTGGAGTGAAGCGTATGAAGAAACTCCATTCTGATGGACTTCTTGAATCACTTGATTTCGAATCACTTGAAAGATGCGAAGCATGTCTTATGGGTAAAATGACTAAGACTCCATTTTCTGGTATGATGGAGCGAGCTACGGACTTATTGGAAATCATACATACCGATGTGTGTGGTCCGATGAGTGTAGCATCGCGCGGTGGTTACCGTTATGTTCTTACCTTCATGGATGACTTGAGTAGATATGGGTATATCTATTTCATGAAACATAAGTCCGAAACTTTCGAGAAGTTTAAGGAATTTCAAAGTGAGGTAGAGAATCAACGTAACAAGAAGATTAAATTTCTACATTCTGATCGTGGAGGTGAATATCTAAGTTACGAGTTTGGCGAGAATTTGAAGAAATGCGGAATACTTTCACAATTGACACCGCCGGGAACACCACAGCGTAATGGTGTGTCCGAACGTCGTAATCGAACTCTCTTAGATATGGTTCGTTCTATGATGTCACTTACAGATTTACCGCTATCATTTTGGGGTTATGCCTTAGAAACAGCCGCATTCAATTTAAATAGGGCACCATCTAAATCCGTTGAAACGACACCGTATGAATTATGGTTTGGGAAGAAACCTAAATTATCGTTCCTTAAAGTTTGGGGTTGCGAAGCCTATGTAAAGAAGTTACAGCCGGACAAGCTTGAACCCAAAGCGGAAAAATGTGTCGTCATAGGATACCCAAAGGAAACTATTGCGTATACCTTCTATCATAGATCCGAAGGCAAAATCTTTGTTGCCAAGAATGGATCCTTTCTAGAGAAGGAATTTCTCTCGAAAGAAGTGACTGGAAGGAAAGTAGAACTCGACGAGATTGTCGAAACTTCTCTCGAACTTGCGAGTAGCGCAGCACCGGAAGAAGTTCCTGTGGTGCCTGCACCAATAAGAGAGGAAGCTAATGATGATGATCATGAAACTTTGGTTGAAGTTGCTACAGAACCTCGCAGGTCAACAAGAACTCGTACCACTCCTGATTGGTATGATCCCGTTATGAGTGTCATGTTGGTGGACAACACCGATGACCCTGCGACATATGAGGAAGCGATGATGTGTCCAGATTCCAATAAATGGCAAGAAGCCAGGAAATCAGAGATTGGATCCATGTACGAAAACTAAGTATGGACTTTGGTGGACTTACCGAATGGCCGGAAGGCTATCGAGAACAAATGGATTTTCAAGAAGAAAACAGATGCTGATGGTAATGTTACTGTCTATAAAGCTCGACTTGTCGCAAAAGGGTTTCGACAAATTCAAGAAGTTGACTACTATGAGACTTTCTCACCAGTAGCGAAGCTAAAGTCTGTGAGGATTATGTTAGCAATCGCTGCATACAACCCAAAGGTTTTGTCGATCCTAAAGATGCTAACAAGGTATGAAAACTTCAACGGTCCATATATGGATTGAAGCAAGCATCCCGAAGTTGGAATCAACGTTTTGATAAAGTAATCAAAAGTTTTGGTTTTATACAAACTTATGGAGAAGCTTGTATTTACAATAAAGTGAGTGGGATCTCTGTAGCATTCTTAATACTATATGTAGATGACATATTATTGATTGGGAATGATGTAGACCTTCTTAATAGTGTCAAGGAATATTTGAATAATAGTTTTTCAATGAAAGATCTTGGCGAAGCAGCTTATATATTAGGCATAAATATTTATAGAGATAGATCGAGACGCCTAATATCATTGTCATAAAGTACATATTTGGACAAAGTTCTAAAGAGGTTTGGAATGGAAGATAGCAAGAAAGGGTTCTTGCCCATGTTGCCCAATACGACCTTGAGTAAAACTCAAAGTCCAGCAACGACAGAAGATAGAGAAAGAATGAGTAAGAATCCCTATGCCTCAACCATAAGATCTCTAATGTATGCCATGCTATGTAAGACGCGACATTGCATATGCTGTTAGTTTGACAAGCAGATATCAAAGTGATCCAGGAGTGGATCATTGGACAGCAGTCAAAAACATCCTTAAGTACTTGAGAAGAACTAAGGATATGGTTCTTTTTTATGGAGGTGATGAACAGCTCGTTGTTAATGGTTACACCGATGCTAGTTGGAACACCGATCCAGATGATTCTAAATCTCAATCTGGATACGTATTTACTTTGAATGGTGCAGCAGTTAGCTGGAGGAGTGCAAAGCAAAGCGTTGTGGCGAGATCTTCAATTGAATCGGAATACATAGCTGCTTCGGAGGCTTCACAAGAAGCGATATGGATGAAGGAGTACATTACAGAGCTCGGTGTGGTTCCAAGTGCGCTGGACCCAATGTCTATCTACTGTGATAACATGGGCTCCATAGCCAATGCGCAAGAACCAAGGTCACACAAGAAGCTGAAGCACATCAATCTACGTTTTCACGCTATTCGAGAACATGTCCAAGATGGTGACATAAAGATTTGCAAAGTACACACAGATCTGAATGTGGCGGATCCGTTGACTAAACCTCTCCCGAGGGCAAAACATGACCAACACCAAACTGCCATGGGTGTTCGGTATATTACCATGTAATATAGATTGGTTGACTCTAGTGCAAGTGGGAGACTGTTGGAGATATGCCCTAGAGGCAATAATAAATATAGTTATTATTATATCTTTGTGTTTATGATAAATGTTTACATTCATGCTATAACAGTATTAACAAGGAAACATTAATACTTGTGTGATTTGTAAACTAAATTTAGAGTCCATGGTAAAGCCTCTTTATAATACTAGCTTGTTGGTTAATAAATGATTGTGGTTTTCCTATCATGAACATTAAGATGTTATTAAACAACAAGATCATATCGTTAGGAGAATGGTATGATGGACATACTCCTATAGATAAGTTTAGCTATAAGCTTTCTGATACATAGTAACCAAATTCCTTCGACCATGATATCATGCTTATCACCATCACCGGAAGGATGCTTTGATGACATAAAACAACACACCGTAACTGGGTGGTTATAAAGGTGGCATTGAGTGTTCGGAAAGTATGGGTTGAGACACATGGATCAAGAGTGGGATTTGTCCATCCATATGACGGATAGATATAGTCTGGGCCCTCTCGGTAGAATGTCATCCAATTGGCTTGCAAGCATGTGACTGGCTCGGAAGGTATCACATATCACGGGAACGAGAAAAGAGTACTTATCAGTAACGAGGTTGAACTAGGTATGCAGAGATACCGACGATCAAAACCTCGGATAAGTAAACTATCGTGAGACAAAGGGAAATTGGTATCGTATGTAAGTGGTTCATTCGATCGCAAAGTAATTGTAGAAATATGTGGGAGCCATATGAATTTTCATATTCCTCTATTGGTTATTGTTCGGAGAAGTGTCTCGATCATGTCCGCATAATTCACGAACCGTAGGGAGACACACTTAAGGATTCGATGTTATTAAGTAGTTATGGAATGATGAGTAAGAGACCGAATGTTGTTCGGAGTCCCGGATGGGATCCGGGATATCACGAGGAGATCCGGAATGGTCTGGAAAATAAGATTCATATAAGGAAAGTCCTGTTTCGGAGTTGGAGAATGATTCCGGTGTTTTCATCGGGAATGTTCTAGAAGGGTCCGGAAGGTCCGGCACTCCAGAGGGGAAGGGTACATGAATGTGTCATAACAAGTTGGAATGGTTGCATCATGTACTAGGTGTCATCGCTGAGCAAAATAAAGGGATAAATCAAATCCTAGTTTGAAAAGTCAAACGCCAATTTGAAAAGTCAAACATCAAGTTTGCTTGGTGGAGGGAGAGTAGGAAACCTACTTGCGGAGGAGTTCCTATCCCTCCACCCGCCGGCCAAGGAGGCCGAGTTGGGGGAGGACTCTCCTCCCCTGGCCGGCGCCCTCCCACCTATATAAGGAGGGGAAGGGTGCCCCTCTAGACACACACCTTGCCCCACCAAAACGCTAACCCTAGCCGCCGGCCCTCCTGCGGCCGCCGCCGCCCTAGGGTTTTCCCTAGCCGCCGACTTGGGGCTCTCCCCTTGCCCTAGCCACCGGCCTAGCCCTCTCTCCTTGGTGCCTCTAAACCCTAGATCACCAAGGCCTCTCTCATAGTCCACCATACTCGCTCCGGCTTAAGGCGAAGCCCTGCGAGATCTCCCCTCTACTTCCGGTACCACGCCGTCGTGCTGCCGGAATCACGAGGAGAGTGCTACAACCTCCGCTGCCTGCTGGAACAAGGGAGAGGAAGGTCTTCAACGAGTACCGAACGTGTGACCGACTGCGGGAGCACTGCCGGAACACAGCGCCGGAAGGATCGTCTACACGATCTTGAGATCGACAAGAGTACGACTACATCACCCACGAGAATCCGCTCTCGTTAAACACTTTGGAATCTTTGAGGGTGAGTTATTCTGTCGACTCATTGCTACAATCTAGTAGATAGATCTTGGCTTGTTTGTTTGTCTGCGGTAGAATTTTTTTGTTTTCCATGCTACGAACCCCTACATGTGCTATATATAGGGTCAGACCACTAGTCCCGGTTTGAGGTACAAACCGGGACTAAAGAGAGTGTCTGCAGCGAGCGGCATGCCTAGACTCTTTAGTCCCGTTTGTATATCAAACCAGGACTTGTGGTGTCTAACGGGCCGGGACCTATGGTGCCGTACGACCTGGGCCATCCGGTCCGGACCAATAGTCCTGGCCCCAGCCATAGCCGGGACTAATGGCCCGGATGAATAGGCCGTTTTCTACTAGTGCGATGACATATCATGGGTGTCTACTTTGCTACTTGCCAGAATTATCGTCCACATCAGCGTCCGATGTGGTAGCTATAGCTATCGATGTTATAAAACTTCCCAAATTCTTCCGAGCGCATAGGCATTGAAACGACGTCCTAAGCGCACCCACTAAACGAAAAGGAAACCACAGGGGTAGAAATTTCCTGTTCGTTCTTCTTGGAGCCCCTTCCCTCCGCCTGCCCAACTCCCCCACCGCCCACACAGCTCAAGATCTGGCCAGCCCAAACCCGCCGCCGACCAGGATCCACCCATCTCCCCCGCCACCCGCCTAGCTCAAGATCCGGGTATCCCAAACCCGCCGCCGATGTGGCATCCCGCAAAACCACTACTAGAAAATCGCGTTGAATTTGTGCATTGCATCGTCAGCATCATGCATTGTTTGCTAAAACTATTTTCGCAAAACCCCGATTTGTTTTCCAAACGCCCCACCTTAATTCAAATGCAAAACCGGGTCGCCGGAATATTTTATTTTGGCCGCTATCGGTTTGCTTCGGCCCGTTTAAAACAAATACAAAGTTCAATTATTTTCAGTAGGGGCAGACGAACGGGCCAAATAGACCCGATCGACCGCCCTAGGAAAAACTAAAACGGTCCACCCCAATCAGCCCCATCTAATTCTATTCCTACCAGCTAGTCTACCCACACCCAACCCTCCACCTCACCCTGGCCACTCCCCTTGCGCCACCTCACCCCTCCCCTATCCCCTAGCCTATCCCTGCATGCCACCTAATCCTAACCCACTCTCCCTCTCCAACACACAGCTCACACGCCTGGCCATTTTTCCCACCAACCCCTGCCTGGCCGCGCCCCCCCTGGCTCCCTGCCCGTGGGCCCCACGCGGTCAACCCTACCTCCCCCTGGCAGCTGGCACCCTCCCCAGATGCCCCCTCCCCCAGGCCGAGCCTACCCTGGCCGCCCCGACCCCACTCCCCATCGACCCCCGCTTGACCCAGTCCACCCTCCCGCGGACCCACCTGCTCCGCCGTCTCCGCCTCTGGCCGCTCGCCAGGCCCCCTCCAACCTCCGTCCGCCTCGCCGCCGCAGCTACCCCCCCTGCTCGCTCGCCGCCGACAACCGTTCCGCCGCCGCCTCTCGCCGCCCCTCCTCCCGCGGCCACGCACGCATCCCGCCGCCGCTGGTGCCCCGCCTCCTGCGGCGAGCGCCGCGCCCGCCGGGCTTTCCCTCTGCCTCGCCGGAGCCCGCGAGCGCCGCCCGCTACCTCGTCGCCGGCCTCGCCCTACCAGCCTCCGCCGCGCCTCCAACCGCTCCCGCCCCGCCTGCGCCAGGAGTCCGCGAGCCACCGCGGCCCCGAGCCTCCCCGCGTCCCGGCCCTCTCCTCCACCCGCCTCTGCCGCGCGCAGGCCACCCCGCACCAGCGCCGCTCCACGTCCGGCGCCGCAACCCCCAAGCCGGCCCCGCCTCACCCTCTCGCGCGCCGTCGCGCGCCTGCCCTCCCCTCGCCCGCCAGCGGCCTCGCCACCCCCAGCGACCACCTCTCCTCCGTCGCCTCTCCCGAGCACCTCCGTCTCCCTCCGCCGGCCCTCCGTCGCGGCCCCGTCCTCCCCAGGCTACCTCGTCGAGCTCTGCGTGCCGCCCGAGCTCTCCCGTCGCCGTTGACCGCGCGTTCCCTGCCTTCCGGAGTTCCTTCCTCCGTCGACCTATCTCATCCTCCTCTGTCCGCCTTCTGCAGGGCGCCTCCGCTGGAGGCTCGCGCCGTTCGTCTCCCTTGCTCCTGTTCTCGACCGCTGCTGCCTGTGCTCGTGTGCTTCTAGCACACTCGGCGGTTAGTAAAACCTGCGATGTTGGCCATCAGGTGGTGATCGACCTCAGTTAAGTCGGCCGTTGTTTGTGAACTTGAGTGCTACCTCTCGAAGACCAAACAATATTTTCGACAAGATCTTCAGCTACACTCAAAGTGCGAGACCGACCCGTAACAAGATCTTCGATTCCGTCTCCAAGATCTCCTCACGGACAAGACCGAACCCGGCACGCCAAGTACTCCCTCGATGACGCCGAATCGACAAGCTCTCCTTCACGGAATTCGAGAAGCCTGTTCGGGTGCCTGAAGACCAAACTCCGTCGAACCCTAACCAAGTACATCGAGACCCTGAAGACCCCGAAGCCGAAGGTCAACTACAAGGGACGTCAAGCTCGTCGAGTTTGCGGAACGACAAGCACTTCACCCCGGATGTCGAGATCGACCCGACCCGCGGACCCGACAAGATCTTCGCGACAACAAGAACGGCGTCGACCCGGAAGGAACCGATGCGCCCCGACACCGAAACCCTGAGCGACAAGTTCTTTCTCACGGACGCCGAGCTCGCCGAGAACCCTGATGCGACAAGACCCTAACCCCGGAGACCGAGAACGATCCCGCCGAGCCCGTCGAACCCTGGACCCCGAGACCGACCCCGAACCCCGGAACCCCAAGATCGTCGAGCCCCCTCAATGTGTGAACCCCTTTTCCTCGAACCCTATTTTATAACATATCAATTTGTTGCACATTAAATTGTCATTCCCGCATGCATAGCATTGGTTTGGGGGCCTTTTGCCGATTCACCTAATAATTAAATATGGGGCCCATATGCGGGCAAATCTAGTCTCATATTGGCCTCATTTAAACTTGTGTAGCGAACCGGTACCATATCTGGCCATGTTAAACAACATTTAAATTGCGGGGTAGCTAATTCACTTGAACCGTTTAATTAATTGTCGGGACCCCGGTTCCACCTAATATGACCTAATTGCATTGCACCTTCGCCATGCCATACATCATACATGCATCATGCCGATCTTCTGCCGTTGTATTAAATATTGCATCCGGTGTTTCTTCTAGTGTTTTGCTTCTTCGCGGATAAGGCCGTTGAGTTGATGTGAGCTTCGCCCCGATCTTCGGATGAACCCTTCGACAATGTTTTCAGGCGAGCATCTCCCTCTTTCTCCCTATCTTACTTTTATAGTATTTATTCCCTCCTGTTGATCTATTGCTATCTGTGTTGCGATGCTCTAGTTTTCCGTACCCGTGATATCCCTTGCAGCCCTATATTGCCTCGGACACATCCTATTGCCTGTTGTTTGGTAGATAGTTGGACTTGCGCGTCGTAGTTGCTTGCTCAAGTGCTGATGTGTGTCGTCATATGCCACAGTTGTTGATGTATTGCCGCATGTTGATGATGGAGATGATACTAGTTTTACTTATCGTCACTTTAAATTCTGTTTAACAACTAAAATTGAAATAAGCAGAGGCATCGGTGGGTGATAGATAATATTTGGTTTCCGAACGCCCACTTGTGTCCCGTAAGACCCCGAGTACTTGATACCTGTTCCTTGATTTATCGCGCTATCCACATCCGGGAGGTATATGGGACCCCCCTGAGCCAGAGCTTGATTCAGTCTTATTTCTTGGGGCCACAAACTAGTTTGAGGTTTTATTTACGATCCTGTACTTATGCCATGTTTTACTGCTTTATTTACGATTGTGCGAGGAGCACACTGTACTGTTTAGGATCATGGCACGATTCCGCGGTGTCGACAAGCCCAGCCACACTTTCGGGTTCCCAGTCGTTCACAGCCGTCCCCATAACCTTAAGCCCGTCTCGGAGCCGGCCGGCTTCGTTGCGGGTTCTACTTAAGGGGTGGCCCCCTGAAATATTTCTGAATCTTGTGATTGCTTTGTCGTGAAGGCCTCGTTGGGTTTTGATTTGGTTTTTCCGAGGTTGATCGAGTGTGTGTTGCTATTGGTGCACCCCGGCCGGGTAAAACTTTCTGAAAGCCGTGTCCGCGGATATGGACGACTTGGAGCACAGTATCTCGACCATAGACAAGCATAACTAAAGTTTATTGCTATAAATTTGACTTATAATGACTAGTAATCAGCTTCACTATAATGGAATGGCTAAATAATACTGCCCACAATTGCTTGTTTTGGATTGTCGCTTGCGACCATTGTACCTGACTAGTAAGTAATGCAACTACAACGGAATGGATGAATAAAAGTACCAACAACTGCTGGGTTTTGGGTTTATCTCATGCTATCTGTATCTGACTAGTAAGTGTTGCCACCATCACGGAATGATTAAATAAAAGTGCCCACTGCTTACTTTATCAGGACGATTATCTAAACCTGACTAGTAAAGTGCCGCAACTATAACTGAATAAGTAAAACTGCCAACTGTGTGAGTTCCTCGGTTGACTTCCTCGTTTGGTCTCGAGGGGGAAACACCAGGATGGGTTTGTTTGGTGTTAGCTTCAGGTTGGATCCGAATAGGTCATTCTTACCCCTCTCTGATAATCGCCAGTTGTATCGAGTCTCTATAGGTTGTTTAGTGCATGCTGCCGCTGCCGCTCAGTCCACCATACCTATATAGGCGAGGACCACCGAATTCTAGCCTCGCCGTGTACTGGCCTCAGTACTGACGCTCCTTCTTTGTTTTTCTGCTTTGCCCTTTGTCGGCACCCCTTTTGTTAAGCAGGTTTTGAGATCGACGCTGTTAGCAGGGTTACCCTTCCGGCTTGGCCTGGGCAGGGTTATGGACGCCATTGGTTATTCTTCAGGGCTCTTAGCCCCATTTGCATCTTGTCCGTAGCTGGACGCTCTTTCATTTTCGAGGTGATTTGGATCTTTGTATAATATATCTGTATTCTTGACTCTTTGAGTCGCTGTTATATATATCTGTTCTGTGGGTCCCATCGAGGACTGTTGTGTAATGTTATTACTTCGTTTTCCACCCGCACGAAAGTGCCTGGTGGGCACCTTTGAATCGTTTCTATGCGGGTTTGGCGAATTTTGCTCAAACTTGCATAGGTCCGATTCTGAGGGTGTTACAGAGTGGTATCAGAGCTCAGCAGTTGCGATACCCCACAAGTCCAGCCTGTAGGATAACCTAGCTAACGGCCGAAGTAGAGTGTCAAAACTATTTTTGCAAAATCGGTTGGATAGTTCTGATTAGGTCTGATTTTACTCCTTACCCCTCTGCTATTCTCCTCTTACCTCGACGTGTTTTGAATCTGCTCTCTTCTCTCTCTTCGAGTCCAGGAATTCTCGTGGTTGGGTTTCCGTCGTACCTTCAGGGTTTCGTTTCTCCCTTTTGTAACGGAGGTGCTACGATCATCAATCTGTAACTTGTCTGTTGTGCCTTCATCCGATCTTTTGTTCTTGAGCTCCTTAACCATATGTGTTCCTTGCTGGATATCAGTGTCGTTGGAAAACATATGAGAAGGACGAGCGTTGGTGAAGTTGGGGTTAACCTTGAGCATGTGTTGTTCATGCCAACGGAACCATCGCGGAACCTAATCATTGTGTCTTTCATACGATTCCTGCTGGCATCATCCCTTTGTTCCGGATACCGCCTATGAAGATCTTCAGTCTAAATCTCGAGAGTTGGGTTGCCTGATTCTCCTACCCATGTATAGAGTTGATAGCTGGGTCCGGGATGGACTGATCACCCTACCCGACCCTTACTGTTCGCTCTGTACATCGAACTGGTGGATCAATGTAACTTCTCCCTCTTCTAATGGAAGTTAGAGGTGGCCTTATCGTTTGATACCTCTATCTTCGTCCTTTTGTTCCCGGAGTGTTCTCTCGACGATCAGGAGCAACGAACCTTTGTTGGTGGTGTCGCCGTTTTCAAGATGGAGGATGAACCCTCGTTAGTGGTGTCGCGAGGATCTACACGAAGCGAGAAGACGCAGATCGCCGACCTTCCTTCCGGTACCATGAGGCGGATCTCGAGGGCGAGATCCATTGTTAGTGGTGTCGAATTGTGGCATCCCGCAAAACCACTACTAGAAAATCGCGTTGAATTTGTGCATTGCATCGTCAGCATCATGCATTGTTTGCTAAAACTATTTTCGCAAAACCCCGATTTGTTTTCCAAACGCCCCACCTTAATTCAAATGCAAAACCGGGTCGCCGGAATATTTTATTTTGGCCGCTATCGGTTTGCTTCGGCCCGTTTAAAACAAATACAAAGTTCAATTATTTTCAGTAGGGGCAGACGAACGGGCCAAATAGACCCGATCGACCGCCCCAGGAAAAACTAAAACGGTCCACCCCAATCAGCCCCATCTAATTCTATTCCTACCAGCTAGTCTACCCACACCCAACCCTCCACCTCACCCTGGCCACTCCCCTTGCGCCACCTCACCCCTCCCCTATCCCCTAGCCTATCCCTGCATGCCACCTAATCCTAACCCACTCTCCCTCTCCAACACACAGCTCACACGCCTGGCCATTTTTCCCACCAACCCCTGCCTGGCCGCGCCCCCCCTGGCTCCCTGCCCGTGGGCCCCACGCGGTCAACCCCACCTCCCCCTGGCAGCTGGCACCCTCCCCAGATGCCCCCTCCCCCAGGCCGAGCCTACCCTGGCCGCCCCGACCCCACTCCCCATCGACCCCCGCTTGACCCAGTCCACCCTCCCGCGGACCCACCTGCTCCGCCGTCTCCGCCTCTGGCCGCTCGCCAGGCCCCCTCCAACCTCCGTCCGCCTCGCCGCCGCAGCTACCCCCCCCTGCTCGCTCGCCGCCGACAACCGTTCCGCCGCCGCCTCTCGCCGCCCCTCCTCCCGCGGCCACGCACGCATCCCGCCGCCGCTGGTGCCCCGCCTCCTCCGGCGAGCGCCGCGCCCGCCGGGCTTTCCCTCTGCCTCGCCGGAGCCCGCGAGCGCCGCTCGCTACCTCGTCGCCGGCCTCGCCCTACCAGCCTCCGCCGCGCCTCCAACCGCTCCCGCCCCGCCTGCGCCAGGAGTCCGCGAGCCGCCGCGGCCCCGAGCCTCCCCGCGTCCCGGCCCTCTCCTCCACCCGCCTCTGCCGCGCGCAGGCCACCCCGCACCAGCGCCGCTCCACGTTCGGCGCCGCAACCCCCAAGCCGGCCCCGCCTCACCCTCTCGCGCGCCGTCGCGTGCCTGCCCTCCCCTCGCCCGCCAGCGGCCTCGCCACCCCCAGCGACCACCTCTCCTCCGTCGCCTCTCTCGAGCACCTCCGTCTCCCTCTGCCGGCCCTCCGTCGCGGCCCCGTCCTCCCCAGGCTACCTCGTCGAGCTCTGCGTGCCGCCCGAGCTCTCCCGTCGCCGTTGACCGCGCGTTCCCTGCCTTCCGGAGTTCCTTCCTCCGTCGACCTATCTCATCCTCCTCTGTCCGCCTTCTGCAGGGCGCCTCCGCTGGAGGCTCGCGCCGTTCGTCTCCCTTGCTCCTGTTCTCGGCCGCTGCTGCCTGTGCTCGTGTGCTTCTAGTACACTCGGCGGTTAGTAAAACCTGCGATGTTGGCCATCAGGTGGTGATCGACCTCAGTTAAGTCGGCCGTTGTTTGTGAACTTGAGTGCTACCTCTCGAAGACCAAACAATATTTTCGACAAGATCTTCAGCTACACTCAAAGTGCGAGACCGACCCGTAACAAGATCTTCGATTCCGTCTCCAAGATCTCCTCACGGACAAGACCGAACCCGGCACGCCAAGTACTCCCTCGATGACGCCGAATCAACAAGCTCTCCTTCACGGAATTCGAGAAGCCTGTTCGGGTGCCTGAAGACCAAACTCCGTCGAACCCTAACCAAGTACATCGAGACCCTGAAGACCCCGAAGCCGAAGGTCAACTACAAGGGACGTCAAGCTCGTCGAGTTTGCGGAACGACAAGCACTTCACCCCGGATGTCGAGATCGACCCGACCCGCGGACCCGACAAGATCTTCGCGACAACAAGAACGGCGTCGACCCGGAAGGAACCGATGCGCCCCGACACCGAAACCCTGAGCGACAAGTTCTTTCTCACGGACGCCGAGCTCGCCGAGAACCCTGATGCGACAAGACCCTAACCCCGGAGACCGAGAACGATCCCGCCGAGCCCGTCGAACCCTGGACCCCGAGACCGACCCCGAACCCCGGAACCCCAAGATCGTCGAGCCCCCTCAATGTGTGAACCCCTTTTCCTCGAACCCTATTTTATAACATATCAATTTGTTGCACATTAAATTGTCATTCCCGCATGCATAGCATTGGTTTGGGGGCCTTTTGCCGATTCACCTAATAATTAAATATGGGGCCCATATGCGGGCAAATCTAGTCTCATATTGGCCTCATTTAAACTTGTGTAGCGAACCGGTACCATATCTGGCCATGTTAAACAACATTTAAATTGCGGGGTAGCTAATTCACTTGAACCGTTTAATTAATTGTCGGGACCCCGGTTCCACCTAATATGACCTAATTGCATTGCACCTTCGCCATGCCATACATCATACATGCATCATGCCGATCTTCTGCCGTTGTATTAAATATTGCATCCGGTGTTTCTTCTAGTGTTTTGCTTCTTCGCGGATAAGGCCGTTGAGTTGATGTGAGCTTCGCCCCGATCTTCGGATGAACCCTTCGACAATGTTTTCAGGCGAGCATCTCCCTCTTTCTCCCTATCTTACTTTTATAGTATTTATTCCCTCCTGTTGATCTATTGCTATCTGTGTTGCGATGCTCTAGTTTTCCGTACCCGTGATATCCCTTGCAGCCCTATATTGCCTCGGACACATCCTATTGCCTGTTGTTTGGTAGATAGTTGGACTTGCGCGTCGTAGTTGCTTGCTCAAGTGCTGATGTGTGTCGTCATATGCCACAGTTGTTGATGTATTGCCGCATGTTGATGATGGAGATGATACTAGTTTTACTTATCGTCACTTTAAATTCTGTTTAACAACTAAAATTGAAATAAGCAGAGGCATCGGTGGGTGATAGATAATATTTGGTTTCCGAACGCCCACTTGTGTCCCGTAAGACCCCGAGTACTTGATACCTGTTCCTTGATTTATCGCGCTATCCACATCCGGGAGGTATATGGGACCCCCCTGAGCCAGAGCTTGATTCAGTCTTATTTCTTGGGGCCACAAACTAGTTTGAGGTTTTATTTACGATCCTGTACTTATGCCATGTTTTACTGCTTTATTTACGATTGTGCGAGGAGCACACTGTACTGTTTAGGATCATGGCACGATTCCGCGGTGTCGACAAGCCCAGCCACACTTTCGGGTTCCCAGTCGTTCACAGCCGTCCCCATAACCTTAAGCCCGTCTCGGAGCCGGCCGGCTTCGTTGCGGGTTCTACTTAAGGGGTGGCCCCCTGAAATATTTCTGAATCTTGTGATTGCTTTGTCGTGAAGGCCTCGTTGGGTTTTGATTTGGTTTTTCCGAGGTTGATCGAGTGTGTGTTGCTATTGGTGCACCCCGGCCGGGTAAAACTTTCTGAAAGCCGTGTCCGCGGATATGGACGACTTGGAGCACAGTATCTCGACCATAGACAAGCATAACTAAAGTTTATTGCTATAAATTTGACTTATAATGACTAGTAATCAGCTTCACTATAATGGAATGGCTAAATAATACTGCCCACAATTGCTTGTTTTGGATTGTCGCTTGCGACCATTGTACCTCACTAGTAAGTAATGCAACTACAACGGAATGGATGAATAAAAGTACCAACAACTGCTGGGTTTTGGGTTTATCTCATGCTATCTGTATCTGACTAGTAAGTGTTGCCACCATCACGGAATGATTAAATAAAAGTGCCCACTGCTTACTTTATCAGGACGATTATCTAAACCTGACTAGTAAAGTGCCGCAACTATAACTGAATAAGTAAAACTGCCAACTGTGTGAGTTCCTCGGTTGACTTCCTTGTTTGGTCTCGAGGGGGAAACACCAGGATGGGTTTGTTTGGTGTTAGCTTCAGGTTGGATCCGAATAGGTCATTCTTACCCCTCTCTGATAATCGCCAGTTGTATCGAGTCTCTATAGGTTGTTTAGTGCATGCTGCCGCTGCCGCTCAGTCCACCATACCTATGTAGGCGAGGACCGCCGAATTCTAGCCTCGCCGTGTACTGGCCTCAGTACTGACGCTCCTTCTTTGTTTTTCTGCTTTGCCCTTTGTCGGCACCCCTTTTGTTAAGCAGGTTTTGAGATCGACACTGTTAGCAGGGTTACCCTTCCAGCTTGGCCTGGGCAGGGTTATGGACGCCATTGGTTATTCTTCAGGGCTCTTAGCCCCATTTGCATCTTGTCCGTAGCTGGACGCTCTTTCATTTTCGAGGTGATTTGGATCTTTGTATAATATATCTGTATTCTTGACTCTTTGAGTCGCTGTTATATATATATCTGTTCTGTGGGTCCCATCGAGGACTGTTGTGTAATGTTATTACTTCGTTTTCCACCCGCACGAAAGTGCCTGGTGGGCACCTTTGAATCGTTTCTATGCGGGTTTGGCGAATTTTGCTCAAACTTGCATAGGTCCGATTCTGAGGGTGTTACAGCCGACCAGGATCCAAGAGGGCATGTCAAGATTCTGGCCATGTCCTTGCAGAGACGGTGAGAACTTGAGCAACGGAAGCCAACAACGGCGTGTGATAGGTCAGCAGTGCTAGGTTAGGGCCGATGGCAACCACATCATGCGCGTGCGTGTGTGCGCTGTAGATATACTTCTGGATATTCGATGCCCTGCTTTGCCATGGGTAGATTGTGGATTCTTTGAGGATTAGTTCTCTCTAGCGGGACTTTTCTTTTTTGTAATTTCTCTTTCTTTTTTCTAAGCTGTGTGCATCCGTAGAGCCGTTAGGGCATGCGTTGTTGCAGAGACCGGGTGTAATTGGTGTCCTTGTGATATTAATATATACTCTTTTCCAAAAAAAAGTGTATGTGTGTTGATAGTTATCACGTGAGATTTGATTTGATTTTTCTTCACGAAAGTTAACCGAATGGATTATAAATACTCCCTCCGATCCAAATTAGTTAACTCACATTTGTCTAGATTTTGACGTATCTAGTATTAAAATGTCTAGATACACCCGAATCTAGACAAATTTGAGTGTCGTGAAATTTGCTGATGTAAAGTTCCCTATTACTGTAGTGAAGTTGCGTATTTCCGACGAGGCAACTTTTATTCCTATCAAGGCTACTTTGGAGCTTGACGAGGCAATTTCTGTGCCTGACGAGACAAATTTGAAACCCGACGAGGCAACTTTTTCCTGACGATGCAATTTCGGAGCCCGGTGAGGCAACTTCTGTGCCCGGCGAGGAAACTTTAGAGTCTGGCTTAACAACTTCTGTGCCCGACTGAGTAACTTCGGAGCCCGACGAGGCAACTTCTGTGCCTAACGAGGCAACTTTGGTGCCTGGTGGGCAACTTCTGTGCATGACCAGGCAACTTCATAGCCCGATAAGGCAATTTCAGAGCCCGGCGAGGCAATTTCAGAGCCCGACGAGGCAACTTCGATGCCCGAAGAGGCAACTTATGCACGACGTGGAAACTTTGGAGCCCGACGAGGCCGACGAGGCAACTTGTTCCCAACTTCAGTGACCGACGATTCAACTTGTGCCTGGAGAGGCAACTTTGGTGCCCAATATGGCAACTTCTTTGCCTGACGAGACAACCTTTTGCCCAGCGAAGTAACTTCGGAGCCCGACGGGGCAACTTATGTGCCTGACCAGTCAACTTCGGAGCCCGATGAGGCAACTTAAGAGCCCGACGAGACAACTTCGGTGCATGGCAATGCAACTTGTGCCTGGAGAGGCAACTTGTGCATGGCGAGGCAACTTCGGAGCCCGACGAGGAAATTGTGCCCTACTTCGGAGGCCGGCGAGGCAACTTCATAGCCCGGCTTAGCAACTTATGTGCCCGACTAAAGCAACTTATGTGCCCAGCGATGCAACTTCGGAGCTCGACTAAGCAACTTCTATGCCCGACTGAGCAACTTCAAAACCCGATGAGGCAACTTCTGTGCCTAACGAGGCAACTTCGATGCTCGGCGGGGCAACTTCTGTGTTTGACCAAGCAACTTCAGAGCCCGATGAGGCAACTTCAGTGCCTGGCGAGGCAACTTTGGTGCCCGGCGGGGCAACTTCTGTGCCTAACGAGTCAACTTCGGAGCCTGATGAGGCAACTTCAGTTCTCAGCAAGGCAACTTCGGAGCCCGACGAGGCAACTTTTGCACGACGAAGAAACTTCGGAGACCGACGAGGCAACTTGTGCCCGAAGAGGCAATTTGTGCCCAACTTTGGTGGCCGACGAGGCAACTTGTGTCTGACGAGGCAACTTTGGTGCCCAATAGGGCAACTTTTCTGTGCCTGACGAGACAACTTTTGCCCGGCGAAGTAACTTCAGATCCCGACGGGGCATCTTGTGCCCAACTTCGGTGGCCGAGGAGGCAACTTGTGCCTGACGAGGCAACTTTGGTTTCCAACGGGGCAACTTCTGTGCCTGACGAGGCAAATTTAGAGCCTGATGAGGCAACTTCAGTTCTCGGCAAGGAAACTTCGGAGCCCGACGAGGCAACTTTTGCACGACGAGGAAACTTCAGAGCCCGACGAGGCAACTTGTGCCCAACTTCGATGGCCGACGAGGCAACTTGTGCCTGGCGAGGCAACTTTGGTGCCCAGTAGGGAAACTTCTGTCCCTGACGAGGCAACTTTTGCCCGGAGAAGTAACTTCATATCCCGACGAGGCAACTTTTGTGCCTGACCAGTCAAATTCGGAGCCCGGTGAGGCAACTTTAGAGCCCAACGAGGCAACTTGTGCCTGGAGAGGCAACTTGATCCCGGCGAGGCAACTTCGGAGCCCGACGAGGCAACTTGTGCCCAACTTCGGTGGCTGACGAGGCAACTTGTGCCTGGCGAGACAACTTTGGTGCCCAATAGGGCAACTTCTGTCCCTGACAAGACAACTTTTTCCCGGCAAAGTAACTTCAGAGCCCGACGGGGCAACTTCTGTGCCTAACCAGTCAACTTCAGAGCCCGATGAGGCAACTTTAGAGCCCAATGAGGCAACTTCGGTGCCTCGCGAGGCAACTTGTGCCTGGAGAGGCAACTTGAGCTCGGCGAGGCAACTTCGGAGCCCGACGAGGAAATTGTGCCCAACTTCGGAGGCCGGCGAGGCAACTTCATAGCCCGGCTTAGCAACTTATGTGCCCGACTAAAGCAACTTATGTGCCCGACGATGCAACTTCGGAGCCTGGCTTAGCAACTTCTGTGACCAACTAAGCAACTTCTATGCCCGACTGAGCAACTTTGAAGCCCGATGAGGCAACTTCTGTGCCTAACGAGGCAACTTTGATGCTCGGCGGGGCAACTTCTGTGTCTGACCAAGCAACTTAGGAGCCTGATGAGGCAACTTTAGAGCCCGACGAGGCAACTTCAGTGCCCGAAGAGGCAACTTGTGCCCGACGAGTAAACTTCGGAGCCCGACAAGGCCGGCGAGGCAACTTGTGCCTGACGAGGCAACATGTGCCCAACTTCGGTGGCCGACGAGGCAACTTGTGCCTGGCGAGGCAACTTTGGTGCCCGACGGGGCAACTTTTGTGCCTGACAAGGCAACTTCGGAGCCCGATGAGGCAACTTCAGTTCTCAGCGAGGCAACTTCGGAGCCCAACGAGGCAACTTTTGCCCGGTGAGGCAACTTCGGTGCTCGGCAAGGCAACTTCGGTGCCCGACGAGGAAACTTTGGTGCCCGACGAGGAAACTTGTGCCCGGAAAGGCAACTTCGGAGGCTGGCGAGGCAACTTGTGCCTGACGAGGAAACTTTGGTGCCCGACGGGGCAATTTGTGCCCAACTTCTGTGCCTGACAGAGCAACTTTTGCCAGGCGAGGCAACTCCGGAGCCCGACGAGAAAACTTTGGAGCCCGACGGGGCAACTTCTATGCGTGACCAGACAACCTTTGCCCAGCGAGGAAACTTTGATGCCCCACGAGGTAACTTAGGTTCTCGGCGAGACAACTTTGAAGCGCCGCAAGGCAACTTCGGTGCCAAGCGAGACAATTTCAGAGCCCGGCGGGGCAACTTCTATGCCTCACCAGGCAACTTCGGTGCCCGACGAGGCAACTTCTATGCCTCACCAGCCAACTTCGGTGCCCGACGAGGCAACTTCGGTGCCCGGCGAGGAAACTTGTGCCCGACGAGGAAACTTGTGTCCGACAAATTTTCTAGAGTAACTATTTAGGCAACGAGTACACATATTTTCAAGCAAATTTTCTAGAGTAACTATCACGATTTTAGGCAACAACTAGCCACTATTGGGCAAGTACTAGAATTTTTTACACATGGGCCTAGACTGCCATTGGATCTCCCTATCTCCCCATTATCTTCATCCTGCCCCCGTGCCCCGTCTGTCTCCTTCCCGATTTTTCTGCTCTCCCACAAAACTACTCCCGTCACAGACTCATGGCCGCCGTTCTCCTCCCATTTCCATCCCTAGTGCCGCAGCCTCGCAAAACAGTGATGTTGTTCCACCTACTATCCCCAGCTAAGGCATGGTCACCTCGTCTAAACTTCAGAAGCCAGCGATGGAGATCCAGGGAGGAGCTCGTGCGATGGTAGCCGAGGAGCCTGGCCGGTGGCGCGTGCACTGGAGGGGAGGCCGCCGGTGGGCGCATGCACTAGAGGAGCACCGACGATGAGGGCGAGGGCGGCAGGGCGCGGGGCACGGAAGTCGGGGATAGGGCGCGCGCTGGAGGATGCGCCGGCGGTGAGGGCGAAGGCGGAGCATGGAAGTTGCGAGGGCGGCAGGGTGCGGGATAGGACGGCAGGGTGCCCGACAAGGAAACTGCTGTCGTCCTAATGGCCTACCGACGTTGCCTCGTCGGTCTCTAAAGTTGCCTCGTCCGGCAACGGCTTACCTAAAGAAGGGTTGTCCTCACCCATCGCGACAGCGCCATCATAATGGCCTACCAAAGTTGGCTCACTGGGTTCTGAAGTTGCCTCCTTCCTCCTCCCCATGGTAGCACCATCCGAATGGCCTACCGATGTTGCCTCGCCGGGCTTGGAAGTGTCGTCTTAAAGGCCTGCCGAAGTTGCCTCATCCGGCACATAAGTTGCCTCGCTGGGCACTAAAGTTGCTTGACCGGGCACAAGTTGCCTTGTCGGAATTCGAAGTTGCCTCGACAGTGTCCGAAGTTGCTTAGTCGAGCACCAAAGTTGCTCATTCGGGCTCTGAAGTTACCTCGTCAGGCACCAAAGTTGCCTAGTCAGACACAAGTTGCCTCGTCGGGCTACAAAGTTGTCTCGTCGGGTTCCAAAGTTGTCTCGTCAGATACCAAAATTGCTTAGTCCGGCACAAGTTTCCTTGTCGTGTTCCCAAGTTGCCTCGTTGGGCATAGAAGTTGCATCTCCGAGCACTAAAGTTGCTCGGTTGGGAACAAGGTGCCTTGTCGGGATCCGAAATTCCCTTGTCAGGATCTAAAGTTGCCTCGACGAGGTCCAAAGTTTCTCAGTCGGGCACCAAAATTGCCTAGTCGAGCTATAAAGTTGCCTCGGCGGGTTCCAAAGTTGCCTCGTCGGGTACCAACGTTGCTTAGTCAGGCACAAGTTGCCTCATTAGTAACAGAAGTTGCCTCGCCGGGCACTAAAGTTTCTCGGTCAGACACAAGTTCTCTGAAGTTCCCTTGTTGAGATTCTAAGTTGCCTCGATGGGGTCTGAAGTTGCCTTGTTGGGCACCAAAGTTGCTCCGTCGGGCTTCGAAGTTGCCTCGTCGGACACCAAAGTTGCCTAGTCGGGCACACGTTGCCTCGCAGGGTTCCGAAATTGCCTCGTCGGGTACCAAACTTACTCAGTCGGGTTCTAAAGTTGTCTCGTTAAACACAAAAGTTGTCTCGTCAGACATAATTGAACAACTTTATAACATCACTATGCAACATCACATCAAGCTAGAGAATCTTAAAAGCATCAGGGAGCAACAAATATACGATGTTATGCAACAAATTGTTATAATCCAATAACTACCATTGTTGGAAAACTCAAATCGTTGGGCCATCCGTTTTGATCAAATGCACGCGAAAAAGAAAGGCACGTAAATAGTGTCCCATCAGCGCGTTCCTAGCTAATCAGGACCTGTGGGTTCCTATTTTTTTCTAGCCTATTTTTCTTCTTCTTCGTAGTCTAGAAGCTCATGACCATGGGAGGGAGGAAAACGAGGGGCGCCGCCACCACGTGCTGGGTGCCGCTGGCACCAAAATAAGCCACCTTGCGCGGACGCGGGAAGATCCTGGGATGGCGAGCTCGGTGGCTGGCCGCAGGCGCTGGGAACAGGAGCTCGGGTGACAAGACCAACAATCTCGCCCTCGATTTCTCTCAGAACGCACGAACCAATCACAGAAGAACCATCACGGAATTTTCTCGAGGAGTAGCTATGAAATTATGGGGGAATAGTAGGAATTCGAGATACATATGATGTTCTACTTAGCTACTCTACCCTAGATACACTAGAGGTGAATAATTTGGCAATATATTTTCCATTACAACCTTGGAGCTAAATAGCCCAATCTCAGGTGAGCGTGCTCGAACAGCTAACTACGCTAACAGAACGACAGGTAACTGTTTTGTTGAACGGTCCAGATTAGTCATTGCTTGTTGGCGTGGCCCCATCTCTCCCCTTCACTCTTCCGTCAGTTAGCCACCAACTCTCTTCTTCAGGGTCATATTGCAGAAGATGCAGAGTAGCGTCGTCAGGTCCTGACAACTGCCTCCTCCTTGAGAAGATCCTTGTCCTCGAGGATCAGTTGGTGGAAACCAATGGCGAATGGTAGCTGCATAAAACTCAGGAAAGGTAGACTTAATAAAATCAACATCTTCCCAGGTAGCCTCTTCTGATGATAGATTAGTCCACTGAACTAGCCCCTGAGTAACCAAGTTGGGGTGGCGAGGGACAACTCAAGTATCCAAGACCATTGCAGGTTCAGCCTTGATGTTGCCATGAGCATCCTCTAAAGGTATGTCAGGTACTGGTATTGCTTTTGCACCCCAAGTGTTTCTTCAACTAACTGACATGAAAGACATTATGAATCTGGATACCTGAGGGAAGAAGGAGTTCATAGGCCATTGGACCAATGCGTTTGAGAACTCGAAATGGGCCATAATATTTTGTTGCTAGTTTCAAGCCATGTTTGACATCAAATGCTGCCATGCGATAGGGTTGGAGCTTGACATAAACCATGTCACCCACCACAAATTGGCGCTCTGTGCGATTCAAATCTGCATACTTCTTCATACGCAACTGAGCTTGAAGGAGGTTAGCTTTCAGGTGCTGGAGCATAGCTTATTTTTGTTCCAGGAAGGTTTGAGCATCAACATCTAAGGGTCCCGCCACAGAAATCTCACTGATCATTGGAGTTAGAAATCCATAGAGAGCCTGAAAAGGAGTGAATTTGGTGGCAGTGTGATAAGTGGAATTGTACCACCATTCTGTTAGGGATAACCAAGAACTCCAACGTTTTGGATCTGTGAATGCCATGCTACAGAGATAAGATTCTAAACATTGATTAACACGTCCGGTCTGTCCATAAAATTGTGGGTGATATGTTGTACTCATCCGCAGGTCCACCTTCAAGGTTTTGAATATCTGCTGCCAAAATTTGCTGGTAAAGATGCGATCACGGTCAGTGATAATGGATTTGGGCATCCCATGTAACTTAAAAACGTGATCAATGAATGCTTGGACGACAGTGTTGACGGTGTGCCAGAGGAATAAAGTGTGACTATTTCGTCAAACGATCAACAACAACCGGTATAACTTCTTTACAATTGGATTTGGGTAATCCTTCAACAAAATCCATAGAGATGTGGCGCCAAGCCATGTCAGGGATTGGCAAGGGTACCAACATTCCTGGATAATGTTGTGCTCTGACTTCGAACGTTGGCAGGTGGGGCATTGCTGGATGAAAAGTTCCACATCTTTTTTCATGTTTGGCCAATGAAAGATGCGCTTGAGGCATTGGTAAGTAGCCCTGATGCCTGAGTGACCACCCAAGGGAGAGGAATGAAAGGTTCCTAGTAACTTATTTTTGAGAATAACATTAGCCACTACCAATCTGCCTTTGTAGCGTAAGATGCCAGAGTGAAAGGTATGATGGGCAGGTAGTACCGTACCAACAGTTGCTTGAGCAATCAGGGATTTACAATGATCATCATGGGCATAGGAAAGCTCCAAATCATCTGTCCAAGTGGGACTAACAGTTGTAATGGCCATGAGTTGGTCTTTTCTAGAAAGGGCATCAACCGCTCTATTATCCTGGCTTTTTTTGTATTCTATGACATAGTCAAATTCTAGAAGCTTCAGGAGGACTTTGTGTTGCATGGTTGTAGTCACCCTTTGCTCATTCATAAAACTCCAACTTTGATGATCAGTGGTGATGGTCAATTTATACCCAAGCATGTAATGCCGCCATTTTTTTAAAGCCTCAAGTATTGCAATGGCTTCTTTTTCATAGGTAGAGAGAACAACAGCCTTGACTCCCAGAGATTTACTACAAAAAGTAATTGGTTGCTTATTCTGCATAAGCACTGCTCCAATAGCGCTACCTGAAGCATCACATTCCAAGGTAAATGGTGCAGAGAAATCAGGTAATGCTAAAACTGGAGCTGTTGGCATGCTAGTATTTAGTGTTTCAAAAGCAGCAGTTTGTTTATCATTCCAGAAAAATGCATCCTTTTTCAGTATATCATACAATGGTTTACAGATCTGACCATATCCTCGGATGAATCGTCTGTAATATCCTGTCAGCCCCAAGAAACTCCTCAACCGTGTCACAGAAGTTGGTATTTTCCAAGTAGCAATAGCTGAAATTTTCTCTGGATCTGTAGCTACTCCCTCTTGAGATATTGCATGACCAAGATATTCCACTTTGTTGGCTCCAAAGGTGCACTTACTTTCTTTGATGAACAAGGAATTTTTTCTCAAGAGTTCCAAGACAATGATAAGGTGGTGTTTGTGTTCTTCCAAGGAGTTGTTGTAGATAAGTATATCATCAAAGAAAACCAACAAATTGTCTCAGGTATTCCTGGAAGATGGAATTCATCAATGATTGAAAAGTAGCTGGAGCATTGGTCAATCCAAATGGCATAACCAGGAATTCAAAATGACCATTGTATGTTGTAAAAGCAGTCTTGGCTACATCTGTAGTTTTCATTCTTATCTGATGGTAACCAGATCTGAGGTCTAGTTTGGAGAAAATAGTAGCTGCATGCAATTCATCAATAAGATCTTCAATCACATGTATTGGAAAATTATCCTTGATAGTCAATGCATTCAATATTCTGTAGTCAATACAAAGTCTCGAAGAACCATCTTTCTTCCTTATCAATATAGAAGGTGCTGCATAGGGACTGTTACTTGCTTGAATGATTCCTTTGGAGAGTAGTTCTTGAATCTGCTTCTCCATCTCATTCTTTTGCAGATGTGGAACCCTGTATGGTCTGGTTGCTGGGGGGAGTGCATTAGCTTGCAGAGGAATCTCATGATCACAACTACGAGGAGGAGGTAGTTCAGTGGGAGTTTGAAACAAATCCTTATAGTCAGATAGAATAGGTAGCAGCGGCTGCGGAATCACTTGTGCAGGTTTGTCAGAATTTGACATATGCATAGTTAAGACATATCCCAAACTGCCCTTATGGCACATCTTATCCACTACGTCAGCATTGATAAATTTGATGTCAGTGGAGATACTAGCATCTGGTAGCCTAACTAGTTGTTTGTCAGCAGTGTGAACTGCAACACATTTGTATGTCCAATAAAAAGTCACAGGACCATGCTTCCTCATCTAATCACTGCCAAGTACCACATCATAGCCTTGTAAATCAAGTAAGGTAAAAGAGTGAGTGAATTTAACTCCCCATATAGAAAAATCCCAGTCAGCAATGTGACCTCCAGATTGGAGAGCTCCTCCTCCTGCCATTGTAACTATTTGAGAAGGGTTATTGATGACCTCACAAGTAGTTTTGAGAGAAAAATGGACATTAAAGGTGTTAGTGTTGCATGTATCTACCAGAGCTAATCCTCTCTTTCCTCCAATAGTAATAGCCACAGAGATGATGTCACCAGTCTTTTTGCCATGAAGTGCTTGAGCAGAAATGTGCATCAGATGTGGTGGTTGTTCTTCAGTCTCCTCTTGGAACATATTGTCAGAGTGCTCCACCTCTTCTTGTTCCTGGTGGCCAGTAGTATCAGAAGCTTCAGCAGTAAGAGCATGAATTTCTAGTGCCCGTGGGCATTTATGTCCAGGTTTCCAAGGACCATTACATCTCCAACAGATTCCTGGTTTTCTTGCAGGTGGTGGCACATAAGGTGCTTTTTCATGTGTAGGGGGAGCAGGCAGTCTTAGTTGTGGAGCTGGACCTGTCAAACGTTGGGGCTGTTTGTAAGTGAGGTAGGCAGAATTCTTTTGTGCTCTGGCTGTAGCAAGCAAGCCACTCTCATAATCTCGAGCCATCTAGTAAGCATTGGAGAGTGTAGTAGGACGCTGAGGTCGAAGGTTGCATTTTATTTCAGGTCGCAGCCCATTAACAAAACTGCCATGATTTCTTAAAACTTATCAGTATAATCAGAGACTGAGAGAGAGAGTATTGCCTAACAGAATGAAACATCTCCGACAACTCATAGATACTTGCTTATGCAAATCTGTCATAGATCAGCCTGCAAAATTGTTCCTAAGACATCTCAGCCTGCAAAACTTTGGTGCTCCTCAACCAGTTGTCTGCCCTGCTAGTGATATAAGTTTGAGACAAATCTACCTTACATTCATCAAGCACTTGAGATAATTCGAAATACTTGGTCACTTGTCTGATCCATCCCAGAGGATTGTCTCCATTGAAACAAGGAAAGTCCATTTTTTGTCCTTTAGCAATTGACTTCATTAATTGGGCAGCTCTCTCTGATTTATAATAGGTAACAACAGGTTTGTCTAAATTCACAGTCAGGGCCAAAGGTTGTGAATTAGTTTTCTGTGCATGGGAAGGTGATTCCAAATTGACTTGGTCAATAGCTTTGCCAGCAACTTGTAACTCAGCAAAAACTCTAGCACGGTCATTGATATCCTTAACAATTTCATGATGTTTCAACAATATCCCTTACTCTTTAAGCGTATAACTGACACAAGGAGTCTCTGAATCCGGAGTGAGGGGTGATTTTACCTTCAAGCTGCTTCAGATAATCAAACATATCCGACTGAACCTGATCATTTTTCCGCAGTAGCGTCTCCATGCGATCCACTTTAACATCCAGTGCCTCGAATTTCTCTAGCCACACATGAACTGCTTTCAATTGCGTGTGAATCCCGTCCTGCTTGTCACTAATTACACGAACTTCAACCCATAATGCTTCCACCTCCGCCTCCAATTCCTGATGTTTGGTACGGGTCGCCATTCCTGCCCGGTCAACTTGGTTCCGGAATTTTACCAGAGGACGAGCGTCGAACCCTTACCAGTGATCAGGGGCTTATTGCAGTCGTCACACTCCGCGCCTCCGAGAAGCACACAAATCGAATTCGTGACCGGAATTTTACCACCAGAGAGAGGAAATCTCCGGCAACCGCCACGAATCGTTCGATCTGTGCCCGATCGATGCCGCCGCCGCCAAGCCACCTCCGTCGACCTCGTCCGTGAGATGGACCTCCGTGGGATTTTGTGGGAGAACCCAACCATCGAACGACTAGACCCGATTCGCCACCGCCTAGAAAAGAGTCTGGGATACCAACTGACAAGACCAACGATCTCGCCCTCGATTTCTCTCAGAACGCACAAACTAATCACAGAAGAATCATCGCGGAATTTTCTCGAGGACTAGCTGTGGAATTATAGGGGAATAGTACGAGAGGGTGCGCTGGAAACATCCAGCGAGCGTGCAGGGTTTGCCGATAGGGTGCGCTCGGGGTGTCAGTTTGGCTCCCGGGCGCTCGCTAGATTGACTTATAAAACTTCGTACAATTGCTAGATGAGATAGTACCACTAGCTAGCTGAATGGACACTGCGACTCCTGACCAGTAAAAAAAGAACGAGAGGATAATTAGGCTGACGACGCGCCTAGATATGACGGCGATGCATCGCGCACGCGCTCGACACGAAGGAACGTATGTACATCGATCACCTCAGGTTAAGGAAAAAGTATTACCGTATATGCTCTTTTTAGGGAGCATCTGAAAACGTCAGAAAAGTTTGAACGAAGGGTATGTTGATGTTTTTCTTGGTCAGGTTGATGGCGAGAAAGAGGGGGCGGACTACGACTTCTTCAGACTTCCAAGACAAGCCTGCCAAAATGGTCTGTCATACAGGGCCGCTGCTATCGATGAGGCCGAGGTTTCCCCTAGCCGATGGCCATCAAGGTCGAGCAGTAGGAGCGACCGATGACGGAGGAGGAGGAGCTCTAGGCCGCTATCTTGACCTCCCAGTTGGAGGAGAAGAAGAGGTGGCACGACATGGGCCATGCCCACCGTGATTCATGAATGGCTGCTCAAGCGGTCGATCCCGCTCAACTGGCCTGCTCCACCGGCCGCTAGCTTCGTGTGGCCGCTGTCCTAGGTCTACATCAAAATCAAGGACGACGACTAGGCCTCTAGCCCCGCCACACACAGCAGGATCGGCGCCGACAACGTCCCGCCGGCCACCCAATAGTATAGAGTGTTTTTTTTTAGCGCAACCAGCAGGAGCACTGCCTTTTCTATTAGAAGAAGAGAATTGACCGGTTTGGAAGGGAAACCAGCCAAAACCCCAAATAGACGTATAAACACACGGGTCCGGTTAAAAGGGGAACCGGACCAAAAAAAGACCCCAAACGGCACAGTTTTAAGGAAAAACTGGCAGAAAACCACACGAGGCCGCACTACCTAGGTCGACTAGGTCTGGAGCACCGCCGAACGACACGAACACAACGGCAACAGCGAGCGCAACGAAAAGCCTGGTCCAGGTCCCCGGAGAGGAAGTCAGAGCCGAAGGAACGGCTAGGCCTCTCGGCTTCATGGCGAGAGGCAGGCCGCTGGGAACACGCCGGCGGTACCCGCACGCCGACAGGGCTCGAAGACAAACGACTCGGACCAGCAACACAAACACCCCAAGCAAAGGCTCCGCCCACTCCGAAAGATGACGCCTCCAAGGGGGTAACGACGTCCAGAAGACGCCGCCGTCATCCAATCCGGCAAGCCAGATTTGGGTTTTCACCCCGGAAAGAACGACGGAGGGGCGTCGAGGCTCCACGACAACGCCCTCAAGAGGGATGAACGACGCTCACAAGCGCCGCCGTTGCCGGCACCGACCGCGTCGGGCTAGAGTTTCGTCCGGAGACCTCGACCACCACCTCCAAGGGACTATCAACTAGACAGTCCATGCCGCCCGGCGAGCAAGATCACCGGCGAAATAGACGCCGTCCACGCCCACGGATCCCAACCCCGCCGCCCCCGCGGCCAGGGAAGAGCATCACCACCATAACGATCCGGAGCCGCCACTCCGGCATAGACTCACCGCAGCCGCCAAGCCGCCAAAGCACCGACAAGGTAGGGCGCGGCCGCGACGAGACCACCACGCCGAGACCCCCCAGCCCGCCGTCCTCCACGCCACCGAAGCGTCGAGGCAAAACCTCCGGCCGCTGACCACCCGAAAGCCGTCGCGTCCCCGGGGCCGCCGCCCCGACATCCACATCTCCGGCAGACCGGACGCCGCCGACGCCGGAGAAACGGCTCAGCCACCCCTGACTGCCGCCCGAGGTCGAGGGCGCCGCCCCGACCGAAGCCCCGCCCGAGCCCGCCGGCTCGGCCTCCCGCGCGGACGCCGAGAGGGACGCCACGGCCGTAGCCCGCCCAGGCCCATCCAGGGCCCAGATCGGGCCCGGACAGAACCCAGCCGCGCAGACCCGGCCGCCGCCTCCCACTCCGCCGGACGCCGCCGCTGCCGAAGACCCCGTCTGCAGAGCGGCCGCCCGCCGCCCGAAGCGCGCAACCACCCCGTCCGCCATGAGCGCCGCCGCCGCGAGCTCCCCCACTCCCGAGCGCAGCCGCGGAGAAGGACCCGCCGCCGCCGGCTCCACCCAGGCTTTGCCCGGTGGAGGCGACCAGCGACGGCAGGAGGGAGGGCGAGGGAGGGTGGGTCGGCGGTGGTGGGCGGCGTCGCCTCCCGGGTCGCCCCTGGGGAAGGAGCGACGCGGGTCGTTTTTTGAGTGTTTTCTTTTTAATGTTGTATTTCGCACATGGACCAATGAGTTGGAATTATGCCCTAGAGGCAATAATAAAGATGTTATTATTATAATTCATGTTCATGATAAAGTTTATATTCCATGCTAGAATTGTATTAAGCGGAAACATTAATACTTGTGTGGTTTGTGAACAACACCGTGTCCCTGGTACGCCTCTAAGGACTAGCTCATTGATCAATGATGGTTAAGGTTTCCTAACCATAGACATCAGTTGTCAATTGATAATGAGATCATAACATTGGAGAATGATATGATGGTCAGACCCAAACTAAGCGAAGCAATTAGATTGTATCATCGTGTTTATCTTTGCGAAGCTTTTCCTATGTCAAATATTGTATTCCTTAGACCATGAGATAATACAACTCCCTGGTATCGAAAGAAAGCTTTCAGGTCATCAAACGTCATCCTATGAGAGGGTGATCATAAATGTGTCTCTCAGGTGATCGGAAAGTATATGTTGGGTTGTATGTATCGAGATGGAATTTGTCCCTCCCAAGTCGGAGAGATATACTTCAGGCCCACTCGGTAATCGATATCAACACCGCTTGCAAGCATGTGGTTAAGGAGTTAATCACAAAGTGATATCGGATTACGGAACGATTAAAGTACTTGTTGTGAACGAGATTGAACTAGGTATGACGGTACCGACGATCGAATCTCGGGCAAGTAAAATATCGCGAGACGAAGGGAATATATATATGGGATTGTTTGAATCCTGGCATCGTGGTTCATCCGATATGATCATCGATGAATGTGTGGGAGTCAATATGGGTGCCCAGACCCCGCTGTTGATTATTGATAGAAGATCATGTCTACATATTCTCGAACCCGCAGGGTCACACACTTAACGTATCTCGACGCTAGGATAGATTGGATAATTGGTTTATGAATTTTTTTTCGGAGTCTCGGATGGGATCCGGGATATCACGAGAGGTTCCGGAATGGTCCGGAGAATAAGATTCATATAAGGCAATGCAGTTTCTGGAGTTCGGAATTGTTCCGGGTTAATCGGTATTGTACCGGAAGCTTCTAGAACCTTCCGGAAGGGGACCAACGTGGCCCCACCTTCCGGGAGGGGGCATGGGCCTATGAGGGAGTGTCCTGGCCGCATTGGGCCAGGGGCACAAGGACCCATAGGGCCCAGCCGGTCCTAGAGAGTTTAAATCGTTTAAACTAGAGATAGGGTTTCTAGAAGAGGGGAGAGTCCATGCCCCCCACTCCTTATCCTTTTGGCTTGGGGGAGGGGCTAGGGCTGCGCCCCCCCTCTATATAAAGAGGGGTGGGGGCGCACCAAACCCCCACACCTCTCCTCCAAACCCTAGCCGCCTTGCTAGCTTTCCTCTCTCCCTCCCGACTGTTTGTAGGCGAAGCCCTGCTGCAGAAATTCTCCACCATATACACCACGCCGTCGTGTCGTAGATCCAATCTATCTCTCCACGATACTTGCTGGTCCGAGGAAGGAGGAGACGTCGAGGTGCTGCACGTGTGCATCTCACGGAGGCACCGCAACTTGTGGTGCTAGATCGGATCGGATCGCGAGGAGGAGAAGCGAGTACGACTACATCACCCACGTTCCGACGAACGTTCCGCTGTGCGAATCTTCAAGGGTATGAAGATCTAATCCAATCTCTCTCGTTGTTTGCATCTCCTAGATTAGATCTTGGCTTTACCTCTGTTCGCTCCGTAGAAAATTTTGATTTACTATGCCGCGAAACCCTTCAGTGGTATCAGAGCTAGATCTATGCGTAGATGTGTTTCACGAGTAGAACGCAACATGGTTGTTGCGGGCGTTGATGTTTTCTGTTGCAAGCCTCTTGTTTCTGTTCTTCTTATGACGCGGGATAGTGAGATTGAAGCGGTCCAGGCCAACCTTACGCGACGTCGTTCGCGAGACCGGCTCTGCACTTGACGTGTGGCTTGTTCCACACATGCGGCTGGTGGATGTAAGTTTCTCTCACTATAGTTGTCATGGGATTAACACCGGAGTTTGGCAACCATAATATCACCGTTGTGGCTTTCCGTAGGTAAGAACCGTTCTGAGCATCTACTCCCATAAGCCACGTAAAACATGCAACAACAAAGTAGAGGCGTCTAACTTGTTTTTGCAGGGAGTGTTTTCTGTGATATGGTATGGCCCAAGATGTGATGTGTATATTGTATGCGATGATCATGTTTTGTAATGTTTCACGACTTGCATGTCGATGAGTACACAACCGGCAGGAGCCATATGGTTGTCTTTATAATTGGGTATGACCTGCGAGTCAACTTCTTATACGCCATGTAATAGCTTTACTTTATCGCTAAGTAGTTAGCAATAGTTGTAGTTGCTATTCATGGTGGAGGCAATCATGGTGGAGTGATGGAGATCATGCCGGAACGCACAAGATGGAGATCATTGCGCGAAGATTGGCTATACCATGTCACATAAAGTTATATGCATGTGATGTTTATCCTTTTATGTATCTTATTATGCTTAGATCGCGACGGTAGCATTATAAGATGATTCCTCACTTAAAGATCAAGATAAAACTGTGTTCTCCCCGAGTATGCACCGTTGCAAAAGTTCGTCGTGTCCAAGCATCACGTGATGATCGGGTGCTATAGACTCTACGCTCACATAGAACGGGTGCAAGCCAGTTTTGCACACGCGGAAATACTTGGGTCTAGCTTGACGAGCCTAGCATGTACAGACATGGCCTCGGAACACAAGAACCGAAAGGTTAAGCATGAGTCATATGAATGATATGATCGACATTTGTTGTCCACCATTGAAACCACATCTCTTCTCGTGATGATCGGATTAGGTGTGGTGAATTTGGATCGTGTTCACTAAACAACTTGAGGGATGTTGAATTTAGTGGGAGTTCATCTAGTAATTTGATTAAGTTGAACTATTTATCATGAACATAGTCTAAATTGTACTTGCAAATACTGTAGATCACATGGCCAAATCCAACTTCAACTTCAACGTTTTTGCTGAGAAGGAAAAGCTTAGAAACAATGGGTCTAACTTCACCAATTGGTTCCGCAATCTAAGAATCATTCTGTCTGGCGGACAAAAGTACTATGTCCTTGGGAAAGCGTTAGGTGACCCCCCTGCTGCAACTGCGCTGGCTGATGAGAAAGCTGTCTATCAGTCGCGCAAAGATGATTATGGTGTGATTAAGAGCACCATGTTGTTTGCTATGGAACCGGAACTTCAAAATCGTTTTGAAACCTATCCCGGGCCCTTTGAGATTCTCGAGGAGCTGAAAACCATGTTTCAGACTCAATCCCGTTCTGAGAGATATGAGATCTCTGAGAAGTTCTTTAACTGCAAGATGGAGGAAGGGAGTTCCGTTAGTGAGCACGCCATAAAGATGTCGGGCTACACTCAACGCCTTGAGCAACTGGAATGCACGATTCCAGAGGATCTCAAGATTGACAGGGTTCTGCAATCACTCCCTCCCAGCTACAAAAGTTTTGTAGTGACTCATAATCAGATTGGCTCCACTGATACGATCACCGAGCTCTTCACAAAGCTGAAGGCTGCGGAGGTGGGCATCAAAAAGGATAATCATGTGTTGATGGTCAACAAGCCCTCCTTTAAGAAAGGTAAGGGAGCAAAGAAGCCCTTCAAGAAGGGTGGCGTCAAGCGCAATGCTCCTGCTGAGAAGAAGCTCAAGTCTGGTCCTAAGCCGGACACTGAGTGCTTCTATTGCAAGGACAAGGGTCACTGGAAGAGCAACTGTCCGAAGTACTTAGCGGACAAGAAGGCTGGCACCATCAAATGTATATTTGATATACATGTTATTGATGTTTTCCTTACTAGCCCTCGTTGTAGTGCCTGGGTATTTGATACCGGTTCAGTTGCTAATATTTGTAACTCGAAACAGGAGCAACGGAATAGACGGCGGCTTGCGAGGGACGAGGTGATGATGCGCGTTGGCAACGGATCAAGAGTTGATGTGATGGCCGTCGGAACGCTCTCCTTAGTTTTACCTTCGGGATTAGTTTTAAACCTTAATAAGTGTTATTATGTGCCTGCGTTGAGCATGAACATTATTTCTGGATCGTGTTTATTGCAAGACGGTTATTCATTTAAATCGGAGAATAATGGTTGTTCTATTTATATGAGTAATATCTTTTATGGTCATGCACCTCTTATGAATGGTTTATTTCTTCTAAATCTCGAAAGGGATGAAACACACGTCCATAACATTGAGGCTAAGAGATGCAAAGTAGATAGTGATAATACTACTTATTTGTGGCACTGTCGTCTAGGTCATATTGGTGTAAAGCGCATGAAGAAACTCCATTCTGATGGACTTTTGGAGTCTCTTGATTTTGAATCATTTGACACATGCGAACCATGCCTCATGGGCAAGATGATCAAAACCCCGTTCTCCGGAATGATGGAGCGAGCAACGGACTTGTTCGAAATCATACATACCGATGTATGCGGACCGATGAGTATTTCGACGCGCGGTGGATATCGCTATTTCCTTACTTTTACCGATGACTTAAGTAGATATGGGTATATCTATTTAATGAAACATAAATCTGAAACATTTGAAAAGTTCAAGAAATTTCAGAATGAAGTGGAGAACCATTGTAACAGAAATATTAAGTTTCTACGATCCGATCGTGGAGGTGAATATTTGAGTTATGATTTTCTCACGCATCTTAAAGCAAGTGGAATCGTTTCACAACTCACGCCACCCGGAACACCACAGCGCAATGGTGTGTCTGAACGCCGGAATCGAACCCTATTAGATATGGTCCGATCAATGATGTCTCTTACTGATTTGCCGTTATCATTTTGGGGTTATGCATTAGAAACCGCTGCATTCACTTTAAATAGGGCACCATCTAAATCCGTCGAGACGACACCGTATGAACTGTGGTTTGGTGCTAAACCTAAGTTGTCGTTTCTTAAAGTTTGGGGATGCGAAGCTTACGTGAAGAAGTTGATGCCAGACAAGCTCGAACCCAAAGCGGAGAAATGCGTCTTCATAGGATACCCTAAGGAAACTATTGGGTATACCTTCTATCACAGAACCGAAGGCAAAGTGTTTGTCACAAAGAACGGTTCCTTTCTTGAGAAGGAGTTTCTCTCGAAAGAAGTGAGTGGGAGGAAAGTAGAGCTTGATGAGGTTACTGAACCTTCTCTTGAATTGGAGAGTAGCGCAGCACCTGAAATTGTTCCACTGCCGCCTGCACCAACAATAGAGGAAGCTAATGACAAGGATCATGAAGCTTCGGACGATGCTGCTACTGAACATCGCAGGTCGACAAGGTCGCGTGTCCCTCCTGAGTGGTACGGCAACCCTGTCTTGACTGTCTTGTTAGTAGAAGACAGTGAACCTACGAACTATGAGGAAGCGATGATGAGCCCAGACTCTGAGAAATGGCTAGAAGCCATGAAATCCGAATTGGGATCCATGAGCGAAAACCAAGTATGGACTTTGGTGGACCCTCCTAGCGACCGAAAGGCCGTTGAGTGCAAATGGATCTTCAAGAAGAAAACGGACGCGGATGGTAATGTTACCGTCTATAAAGCACGGCTTGTCGCGAAAGGTTTTCGACAAGTTCAAGGTGTTGACTACGATGAGACTTTCTCTCCCGTAGCAATGTTTAAGTCCATTCGGATTTTATTAGCAATTGTTGCGTTTCATGATTATGAAATATGGCAGATGGATGTCAAGACTACTTTCCTCAATGGCAACATTGATGAAGAGTTGTATATGATGCAACCCGAAGGTTTTGTCGATCCTAAGGATGCTAGTAAAGTATGCAAACTTCAGCGTTCCATTTATGGACTGAAGCAAGCATCTCGGAGTTGGAACCTTCGTTTTGATCAAGTGATCAAGAGCTTTGGATTTGTTCCAAATTGCTACGAAGCTTGTATCTACAAGAAAGTGAGTGGGAGCTCGGTGACGTTTCTGGTACTATATGTGGATGCCATATTGATTATCGGAAATGACATCAACATGCTTAACGATGTGAAGAGTTATTTGAACAAGTGTTTTTCAATGAAAGACCTAGGTGAAGCTGCTTATATATTGGGCATCAAGATCTATAGAGATAGACAAAGACGCCTGATAGCTTTAAGCCAGAGTACATACCTAGACAAAGTTCTGAAAAGGTTCAGAATGGATAAGGCAAAGAAAGGTTCAGTGCCTATGTTATCAGGTAAGATATTGAGCAAGACTCAGTGTCCAGCTACGGTAAATGATAGGGAAGCTATGAGCAAAGTGCCTTATGCCACGTCCATAGGTTCTATCATGTATGCCATGCTGTGTACTAGACCGGATGTGTCCAATGCTCTTAGTTTGACGAGCAGATATCAAAGTGATCCAGGAGTGGAACACTGGACAGCCGTGAAGAACATCCTAAAGTACCTAAATAGGACTAAAGAAATGTTCTTAGTCTATGGGGGTGATGAACAGCTTGTCGTAAAAGGTTACGTCGACGCTAGTTTTGACACCGACAAGGATGGTTCCAAATCTCAGACAGGATACGTTTATATTTTGAATGGAGGAGCTGTGAGCTGGAGAAGCTGCAAGCAAAGCGTGATCGCGGGATCTACAGTAGAAGCGGAATACATGGCTGCTGCAGAAGCGTCAAGTAAAGGAGTTTGGATCAGAAACTTCATCATTGAGCTTGGTGTGGTTCCAAGTGCATTGGACCCACTGGAGATATTGTGTGACAACACTGGCGCCATAGCACTCGCTAAGGAACCAAGATATCATCCAAAGAACAAGCATATCAACCGCAAGTTTCATATAATCCGAGATTATATTGCAGATGGAGATCTGAAGATTAGCAAAGTACATACAGATCTAAATGTCGCAGATCCATTGACTAAACCTCTTCCACGTGTAAAACATGATCAACACCTCAGTGCCATGGGTGTGAGATTGTTACCAGATGTAAACTAGATTATTGACTCTAGTGCAAGTGGGAGACTGTTGGAATTATGCCCTAGAGGCAATAATAAAGATGTTATTATTATAATTCATGTTCATGATAAAGTTTATATTCCATGCTAGAATTGTATTAAGCGGAAACATTAATACTTGTGTGGTTTGTGAACAACACCGTGTTCCTGGTACGCCTCTAAGGACTAGCTCATTGATCAATGATGGTTAAGGTTTCCTAACCATAGACATGAGTTGTCAATTGATAATGAGATCATAACATTGGAGAATGATATGATGGACAGACCCAAACTAAGCGAAGCAATTAGATCGTATTATCGTGTTCATCTTTGCGAAGCTTTTCCTATGTCAAATATTGTATTCCTTAGACCATGAGATAATACAACTCCCTGGTATCGGAAGAAAGCTTTGAGGTCATCAAACGTCATCCTATGAGAGGGTGATCATAAAGGTGTCTCTCAGGTGATCGAAAAGTATCTGTTGGGTTGTATGTATCGAGATGGAATTTGTCCCTCCCAAGTCGGAGAGATATACTTCGGGCCCACTCGGTAATCGATATCAACACCGCTTGCAAGCATGTGGTTAAGGAGTTAATCACAAAGTGATATCGGATTACGGAACAAGTAAAGTACTTGATGTGAACGAGATTGAACTAGGTATGACGGTACCGACGATCGAATCTCGGGCAAGTAAAATATCGTGAGACGAAGGGAATATATATATGGGATTGTTTGAATCCTGGCATCGTGGTTCATCCGATATGATCATCGATGAATGTGTGGGAGTCAATATGGGTGCCCAGACCCCGCTGTTGATTATTGATAGAAGATCATGTCTACATATTCTCGAACCCGCAGGGTCACACACTTAACGTATCTCGACGCTAGGATAGATTGGATAATTGGTTTATGAATTTTTTTCGGATTCTCGGATGGGATCCGGGATATCACGAGAGGTTCCGGAATGGTCCGGAGAATAAGATTCATATAAGGCAATGCAGTTTTTTGAGTTCGGAATTGTTCCGGGTTAATCGGTATTGTACCGGAAGCTTCTAGAACCTTCCGGAAGGGGACCAACGTGGCCCCACCTTCCGGGAGGGGGCATGGGCCTATGAGGGAGTGTCCTGGCCGCATTGGGCCAGGGGCACAAGGACCCATAGGGCCCAGCCGGTCCTAGAGAGTTTAAATCGTTTAAACTAGAGATAGGGTTTCTAGAAGAGGGGAGAGTCCATGCCCCCCACTCCTTATCCTTTGGGCTTGGGGGAGGGGCTAGGGCTGCGCCCCCCCTCTATATAAAGAGGGGTGGGGGCGCACCAAACCCCCACACCTCTCCTCCAAACCCTAGCCGCCTTGCTAGCTTTCCTCTCTCCCTCCCGACTGTTTGTAGGCGAAGCCCTGCTGCAGAAATTCTCCACCATATACACCACGCCGTCGTGTCGTAGATCCAATCTATCTCTCCACGATACTTGCTGGTCCGAGGAAGGAGGAGACGTCGAGGTGCTGCACGTGTGCATCTCACGGAGGCACCGCAACTTGTGGTGCTAGATCGGATCGGATCGCGAGGAGGAGAAGCGAGTACGACTACATCACCCACGTTTCGACGAACGTTCCGCTGTGCGAATCTTCAAGGGTATGAAGATCTAATCCAATCTCTCTCGTTGTTTGCATCTCCTAGATTAGATCTTGGCTTTCCCTCTGTTCGCTCCGTAGAAAATTTTGATTTACTATGTCGCGAAACCCTTCACAATGTTGTTTTAGCACATTGTAATTTCTCCTTTTCTTTTTATTATATGCAATGTTATTTGGGGAGGGGCTACAGTTGGGTGCAGAGGCCACCGCAAACGAGTATCCCATGGACGAGTTATGTCCTCCTCCTACTGCTCCCGCAGGACTAAATCAGACCCATTCACTGTCCGATTTGCAAGCGTTCATTAGAGACGCCCTAAAGACCTAGAACTTGTTCTTTTGAGTAATTCGTATTTGGATGTACTTGTTCCATATGAAATATAAGTGACTTGAAATTTATCTCCGAACCGGAGAGAGTATGAGATGCTCTGGTACATGTCTGACAGTTTTTCGGACAGTAGTTCTATTGTTGTTTTTTCCTTCGTCCTCGTTTTGTCTTTGGTCAGGTTTTGGAAATAAGTGTGTTGATGTGCGAGAACACATAGATCCTTGTGTTTTATTTTGGTTTCATTCCGATAATGAATTCTGGGGCTATGCCCCTCAATTTGACAAATATGTTTTTTTTGCGAAGGAAAAAATATATGTTATTTTTCATAAGAGTTGGTTGATTAAGCCCGTGTGGTCGACAAATCGATGGATATTACTATCGTTATTATAGTGTGCTGATCTTTTAGAAACTTAACATGACAGCCATTCTGTCGGTTAGAACAACCTCTTCAAAGTCAAGTTTTGTCCAACTCTAATGATTAAAGGACGAGAACGATGGCCTTGGGCTTCATGCTACAAATATATTTATATATTTTTACTCTCTCTGTATTGATTATTATTAATATCAGATCGGTGCGATTTTGAAAAAACACGTGAAGACACCGGTTATACACGCATACAGAGAAAATAAAGTAAGAAATTACTACTACATCCTCCATCATTCATCATTCATGCTCGATGCGCAATCAATCAGCTAATTTGTGTTAAGGAGAAGAAGTCGACAAACCGTCCATCCTCTCGATCATTCATATGCTCCTCCACGTAGGGTGCAGCAACGGCTCCATCGATAGTTAACCCTGTGTACCACCTTCGTACAGTAATAAATATGAGTATTGTCCTGCATTCCCCCACTTGGCATAAATATTTTAATTTTGGGCTGTAACTGGCAATCTACATAGTAATAATTGCATATTTGCATGGCCAACTTTTTTCCGTGATTCTTTCGGCCATCCAGAACTGCCAATGGGCCTTTGGACTCTTACACTTTCGGCCCCCTTCCAAAGTAAACACAGACATCCTTTGATTCGTTCAAAAAAATACGGATATTCTAATATAAGTACATACTCCCTCTGAGATCAAATTTGGACTAAAATTGAACTCGAAATCCCCGACAATTATTATGGACAGCAAGTAGAACAAAATATACGAGGATAGATAGCCTTCTCTTAAAGAACGTATATGTTAGAATTAATGAATATTTAGTGTCCCCAAAACCTGCAGTCGCGGAGGCTATGAGTTGGCCAGGCTTCAAAGAACCTCAAGTCCGAGCAGTACACGCGACTAGCTGCTGAGAAGAAGCTAGTCGCGCAAGAGGCCGACTTCAAGAAGCAAATCCTCAAGACTAACAAGCATCTCGAGGATAACTTGGCCGCGGTGGCTACGTGGGTAAACGAGTTTACCCGCGGCTTGTTCGGTAAGTCGCAAGTTACCTAATCACTTTGTCCAATCTTAATTGTAAGCAAATCTTTTATGACTAACTTTAGTCGAACTTTCTGTAGGCGATGAGTGGAAAGAGGCCAAGATGACTGCTGGCGATCAGCTGTCCTCGCTGACGGCATATTGCCTGAAGATGAAGACAGCATGCAGCAATGCGATGAAGGCGATCCTCGAACAGGAAAATCAGTCTAAGAGCATCTCCACTCGTTGGACGAACCCAGGCCGAAAATTGGTTCGCTTTTTGGTCGGACAGAACTAGTTTTCGGTCTGGGTACACCAGTTTCCTATTCGCGTACCCAGGACGAGTTCCTAAGTTCGGCTAAAATTTATTAAAGATAGGCGAATTTCAATAAGTTGGACGAATATAGGCGGATTATATCAAATTTACACTAAACTACTACATAATAAACTTAAAAAAGGCCACCACCGTGGCCTTCGCCGTCCTACATGCCGAAGTTGTTGTAGAACGCCGTGTAACCAGGGTCGGCTCAGCCGTCATCCTCGACACCGTCGTCGTCGTCGTCGCTCGGCCGCTGGTTCTGGCGGGAGCTCCCCTGGCCTAGGTCGCCGAACCTCCACGGCTGGTAGGATGGGCCTTCATCCTCATCGTCGTGGAGGACGTAGAGCGGGGCACCCTGGTAGGCGAGCTCGTGCGCGGACAACGCCCGTCGCCGGGCCGCCTGCTCCTCGGCCTGCTGCTGCAGGAGGATGCGCTGCCGCTCGGCCTTCTCCTAGTCTTTCCTGGACCATTCCAGGATGTCCGGTGAGGAGGGCTCCACCGGCGGTGGCGGCGCCGTGTCGTGAAGCGACTGCTCCAGCGCCATCCTCAAGGCGCCGTCTTCGGGCGGCGCCGAGTCTTCTGTCTTGGGGCGGCGGAGACGCAGGCGGCCGGTTGGCGACGCAGTCGGCCACGGCTCGCCGATGACGATGTCGCGTGAGCGTGTCCGCGGTGGCGAGCGCACAGGCGAGTCCGCTTCGCGCTTGACTGCCGTCGGCGTGCGCAGCGGCGCCGAGCCGGAGGAGTGGGATGCCGACGCGGAGGAGGACGAGCTCATGCTCGCCATCCTCCTCGGCATCCAGTTCGGCGGAGGAAGCCGGTCCGACCTGGCCGTCGGCGTTGGTGTGCGCGAAAAGACGAGCCGCAGCGTGTTCCCGCGGTTGATGTGCTCCATCACCGCCGTGAGGGTCCGACCTGGCGCGCTCCACTAACGCCGGCGGCCAGCCGAGTTGTTCCGCTTCGGCGGCGACTCGTTCGACGGCCCCTCGTGGCGGGCGAGCTCCTGTTCACGCCGGTCCGCGAAGAACTGCTCCTAGTATAGGAAGTTGTCCGCGCTCTCGGCCTCGGAGGGGTCGTCCATGCCGCCGAAGTACTCTTGGACATCGTTGGCAGCTTCTCTGGCGTCGGTGCCGGCGGGATAGGTATGCTACCGGCGCTTAGCTTCCACCCCGGAGGCATCCGCGTGTCCGGCGGCGCCATATAGCCGGCGTCGTACAGCATGCGCGCCTCCAAGCATGGAGGGTGCGCCGGCCGAAGCCGTTCTCCGCCGCACCGTCGCCAGGGTACCGCTCGGCCATGGCTGGGAAGGGAAGCGGTGAGAGTGGGTTCACCGGAGTTTGGCCTTGTGGACTGGGGGAGCTGTGAGAGAGTGTGAAGATCTCCGGCGAGGGGTACGGCTATAAAGGCCGTGGTGGGCGGCGAGGGCGGGAGGGGTGTAGCGGCTTGGGGGAATGGGGAAATAGCGGGAAGCTAGTGCCCGCCGGTCCGTCGCGGGAGCCGATGCGCCGACGCGACAAACAGTTAATGTCCGGCGGTCGCCGCGTGGTTCCGAGGATGACGACGACTCGGCTTCCGTCGCTGACTCGGCGGGTCGACGCGTCGTCTAGTTTTTTTGCCGAGTTTGCTGCGTCCGTCCTTCCCAGGGCATACCCGAAAACCTGGGTTTGGCCTAGGTAGTCCGGACCAAAATTGGCCCAAATCCAGCCGAAAACAGGTCCTTGGTACACGACTGGGCCAATTTTCGGCGTCCGCGATCGACGTGCTGGATAGGCGAGTAGAGATGCTCTAAGGACTCGCGCAAAGTCTCTTGAGAAAGATGGAGCGGGTGCCATTGTACTTCCAGCGGTGGAAGGAGTCGGCATCGAGAGTCAGCATCAACCGGGTGTTGGGATTCTTCAAGGCTCATCACCCTGACGTCGACTTGCCGGTAGTCACCTCTGGACTACCGGAACTGAAGGCCGATGGGACCACTCCAATGTCGTCAAAGGAGTTCCATGAGTTGTGCAAGTCGCTGAGGGGACTGACAACTTCGTTGGCCGGGCAGCTGAAGCTTGACCGTTTCTTCTAACCCTGCGGCCCGGACAACCAGCCCCGAAGACGCCGGCAGTAAGACCATGTCCACTCGCCTACTCAGGACGCCGATCCGGACGCCGAAATTCAGTTCGGACGCCGAAAATCGGCCCAGCCGCGTACCCAGGGACCTGTTTTCGTCCGGATTTCGGCGTGTTTTGGTCTGGCCTACCCAGGCCGAACCCAGGTTCCGGGTTACGCCCTGGGGACACCGGACACCATAAAAAAGGGTGTGGGCCAGCTCTGTCGGCGAGACAGTCCCATTTCCACCCACTCCACTCGCCCAGACTGCCACAAGAGCTCTGTCACCATGACTTCGCCGGCGGAGCTCCCCCGCGCCGAGACATGCCCATGCCTCTAGCTACGCTCGCCGTCGTTGCCGCCCAGCTCCACGCCTCCGCCGCCGCCGCTTTCGCCGACCTACTCTTGCCGTAGCTGTGCTTCGGCTCGGTGCGCCCACCACCAAGCCCGCCAGGTGTTCGACATTTGGCCGGATACGGCCATGGACTCCGACGGCGACGAGGTGCTGTCCACTGACTCTGACGAGGGCGAGATACTCGCCATGGATTCCGACGACGAGGAGTTGCTCGCCGAACTGCTGGAGGAGGAGAGCGCCGAGATCGCCGAAAGTGAAGAGCACTTGCAGATTCTCGCATCGCTCGCCCAGCTGTACATGCAGATGGCGAAGCCAAAGCGTGGTGGTTCGGCGCCAGGTCGCATGAAGTGCAAGGCGAGACAGTGGATAGAGGGTTATTACATGTTGTACGTCGACTACTTCGCCGACCAGCCACTCCATGGGGAGGACGTGTTCCGCCGCCATTTCAGGATGAGCCGGAAGCTCTTCCTCAAGATCGTGCATGCCATCCGGGAGTTTGACCCATATTTCCTTTGCAAGAAGGACTGCACCGGCTTGGTTGGGTTTTCCTCGCTTCAGAAGTGCACCGTGGCAATGAGGTTGCTTGCATATGGAGCGCCGACTGACAGTACCAATGACTATCTCCGCATCGCCGAGTCCACCGCCCTTGATTGCTTGTACAGGTTCTGTAGAGCAGTGATTGCAGTGTTCGAGGAAGAGTACTTGAGATCACCCACTGCTGAAGACACTGCTCGGATCCTCGCAGTCAATGAAAGTAGAGGATTTCCTGGTATGCTTGGAAGCATAGATTGAATGCATTGGGAGTGGAAGAACTGTCCATTTGAATGGCAAGGAATGTACAAAGGCCACAAAGGAGGATGCACTGTGATACTTGAGACAGTTGCTACACATGATCTTTGGATCTAGCACTTCTTCTTTGGCATGGCAGGATCGAACAACGACATCAACGTCCTCAACTCCTCAACTGCCTTTTCCAAGCTTGTTGAGGGTCATGCTCCCCCTGTGTAATTTGAGATCAACGGGCATCACTACAACAAGGGATACTATCTAGCAGATGGCATCTATCCAAGATGGCCAACATTTGTGAAGACTATCTCAGGCCCAATGCTTCCCAAGCATTCTCACTTTGCCAAGGAACAGGAAGCTTGCAGGAAGGACGTGGAGCGGGCATTTGGTGTGCTCCAGCAGAGGTTTGTAGTTGTCCGGTTCCCTGCTATGACCTGGTCGAAAGATCAGATGTGGAAAGTGATGAACTGTTGTGTGACCTTGCACAACATGATCATTGAGAATGAGAAGAAGGATCCAATGAGTTTGCTCGAGGAGGACGAGCCATACCATCTACAGGGTCATCTTGTCGAGTCTGATCATCAGGTGCCTCCAACATGTGCTGCATTCATCGCAATGCGTCAGGAGATCCGAGATTCGGTGATGCATCAACAGCTGCAGGATGATCTTTTCGAGCACCTATAGATACGCAGGGGCAACCCGACGTAGATGCTGAACATGAATTGGCCAAACTTGGCCGAAATATGTTGTAATTTTATTGCAGGCCGAACTATGCTTACAGTACGCCGAACTCTGTTTAAAAATTTCGCCGAATTTTGGTCGTAAAGTGTTCTGTATTCATCATATAACGAACTATGCCGAAATTTGGACGAAGTTTAGCCAAATTTGAGCCAAATTCTAGCGAAAACGGGCGACCGGGGAACTCGGCCTGGGTTCGGCCAACGAGTGAAGATGCTCTAACGACTCCAGCCGTAGCGAAATCATCCCGCCCCAAGTCTCCTGCTAAGGTAGTTAAAAAGGAAATCTCTAACGCTCAGCTAACTGCGACATAAGATACGTCACAGTCAGCTGACGTTAGCCATCCTCTGATTTAATTTTTTGAGAAATTCAAACTTGTTGTTATGAATCAATTTCTGGTAGTGCAGCACCATCGGAGCAGACGAGCAGCAGAGGCACCGGTTGGAGATTTTCTCCACGCGCCCTAACAATGCAGCAGGCCCAGTTCAGCACAAACTGTTCCCAATGTGGCCTATTTGGCTCTTTTTCTTTTGTTTTTCTTCAGAATAAATGAAGTTGCAGAAAGTTGTATGCATATAAATAAATACAAGCTTCGTTCTGGTCGGGTCACATCATATTTATTTAACTATGCGTGTAAAGTGTCTATCATATGGTGTACGCATGCACATATTGTAATACGTGCACACGGTCGGTGGCCCTGACTTTTCCTACACCAGTAGAGTGTGTGAGACGCATGGGTATAATATCTCTACTATATAATTTGTTTAGAGGTGGTTTTCGCTTCGCTCCGTTATTTTACGTCTTCGTCCGTTTTAATTTGCGTCTTCACCGCCATACGTAGTCCTTGCAGCGCGTAGCAGAGTCCGAATCAAAACAGCCGCCTAGCTAGCTGGCCACGCCGCATTGTGTTTACGTATGTAGTCCTTGCACCACACGGTCCATTGAACGGAGTCCAAATCAAAATAGCCTAGCTAGCTAGCCAGCTTGCATTGTGCTTGTATATATTCTTACTCGCTCGTGTGCCTGAAAGGTGGGCAGGCCGCAACGACGGGCCCAGCAGCAGTGAGACGCGGGTACACCATGGACAGTCCACCTCTTAGACGTACCCGATCTAGACCCCACGCGTACCCCTGACTGCTCACCCGTTTACGCACCCCCAAGCTGACTGAGAGGTGGACCGCCCGCAGCGGAGGGCCCAGCCCAGTGAGACATACCAGTATGACGGGTAGAAATAGGACAGACCCACTAATTTTGCTAGGCTAGATCTAGACCGTTAATTCCTAATCCAAAGACACAATAAATATGTTAAGGTGGTTTTCGTCCCACGTGTTTTCAGTCCGTCGAACTATCTTGATTCGTTTCTCGTACGTCCTGTTGTCCAGGACGGATGCGGCAGTAGCATCCCTCTTGAACTCGATCGATAATGTCCTCAAACTAACCATCATGGAACACGCGGCAGTCGAGTCCGGCTCGAACTAGATCGCTATTGTCCTCAGATAAATACTCATAGAAGCCGATCAATCCTCTCGTGGCCTCGCCGTCGGGCGCCGCAGACCGAGATAGCGCCTTAGGTTGAAGAGGTGAAGATCTTCTATCTCGCGGTCCAGAGAAGTTCCAACGCCGTGGAGGGTCGATCGACGGCGTATCCAGGTGGCTGGGCTGCAGCATGCGGCCGTTCTTTCCTGTAATCCAGCCGGTCTCTGCCAGGAATCGACGCGAAAAGAAGAGGGGAGGGCCTAGCCGCGAGGAATTGTTACGAGAGGCGCCGGTTTGCCTGAATCTGGCCGGCCAGTGAGCAGCAGGTGTCTGGGCTGCACCAGAGGCTGGTGAAATTCAGAGCTAGGTAAGGAGTGGTTCCGTCGCGAGTTGAGGGCCATCTCTATCCCCAGCGCTCGTCTCCATCCAGCACCGGCGACTGAACTGCAGTTTGAAAAGAAACACTGAACTAAACTTAAGAATATGAGTGCACCGAGTCTCGGAAAATCAAAAAAGCACTATCTCAAGCTCGAGGAGGGCATCAGCGACCAGCAGTCCACGATCCATATTATGCTCACGGATTAGCTGGATGATATGGTCTTCAGCGGCAGACTCCCTCGAGATGGCCATCCGTTCGTCCTGCAGTTCGACGAGGGTCGGCCGTGAGGCGTAATAACTGGTGCAGATTTGAAAATGTGATGCGTCGCTGGCTTTTTTGACCTTGACTACACGGTTTTGCTTTAGTCCCTCACTAATCTATCAGCAGTATCACAAAGCTTAATTCTTTACTTTGTAATAGTCAAAAGAGGAACAAACATACCAGGTACTGCAAAATTCAGTGGAATTGAGTAAACTCTGGGGAATCCTTGAAAAATTTGCTGAAATATATTCACATGCTCCGATTGGATTCACTTTCTTAGATCTATTATCTTAGTTGGAAGACTTGATTTTCTTATTGGGTGTCGCCGGCAGTTGGTTATGTTATTGGCATCAGTATGTGCAAAAGCACTGATTTTTTTCTAAAACCAGCGTCAAGCTACCCATGCATATTTTGTTAGTGAAGGAGATTCTAAAGATTTTAAAGAAAAGGTCGATCAGCTGGTTGGTCGTTTTCGTAGCCCAGCCCATGCATGCATGAGCTATACTTACTTGGCTAGCCCAGCCCACCTATCAAACAATCCGGTGGAGCTGCTGGATTGGTTCGTCTTGTCGATAATAATCGTTATCAATTTTAAAACACCAAGAGGCTAACTTTTATACGTGTATTAATATTTACATGTATTTTATATTTAAACGTGCTAAAAAATACGACGTAGCAACGCACGGGCATTCAACTAGTTTATATACATCTATGTTCTCTGCTTTGAAAAGACGTAAAGACAAAATCGTCGCTCCACCTTTAAAGACATTACGAAACAATTTTGATAATTCTCAACTAGAAAAAATAGCTACGACCTATTTATAACAACTACACCTGTTCAATATTAACGGTTATGGATTTGTTTAAATTCACATGACACATAAAACACGTCTAAATGCATATGTGCCTGGACAAATTTGCAGTAGTTAATATGAAACAAAGAAAAAAAAATACTTCGCTGCAACTAGAAGAAATCTCACTTGTGACGGAAGGGACCACAAAAACTCCGGTTGCAATCCCAATTGCAACTCCCGTGAGAAAGCCAATTGCAAGTCCAATTGCAACTTATAGTAAAGAAGGGATCACAAAAACCCGGTTGTAATCCAATTGCAACTCCCGTGAGAAAGCCAATTACAAGTCCAATTGCAACTTATAATAAATAAGGGACAATAAAATCCCGGTTGCAATCCCAATTGCAACTCCCGTGAGAAAGCCAATTGCAAGTCCAATTGCAACTCATAATAAAGAAGGGACCACAAAAATTCTCAGTTGCAATTCTAGTTGCAATTCCTATGAAAAAGGCCAGTTGCAAGTTCAGTTGCAACTTATATTAAAAAAGGGACCACACAAACAATCATGAGTTAGCCCACGAGAAAAGGTCATTTGCAAGTCCAGATGCAACCTATAGAAAAGAAGGGGTCATGAAACTAATCATCGGTTTCAAGCCTAGTTGCAACTCGTGTGAGAAAGCTAGTTGCAAGTCCAGATATAACTCTTAGAACATAAGAGACCATGAAAATAATTCCCAGTTGTAGTCTGAAATGCAACTCTCCCTAGAAAAGCAAGTTGCGAGTACAGTTGCAACTCATAGTAAATAGAGAACCATAAAAACAATCTTTAGTTGCAAGTCCAGTTGCAACTCCCGTGAGAACGCAATTAGCAAATGCAGTTACAACATGTAGTGAGAAGGGATTATAAAAAAAATCTTCAAATGCAACCCTAGTTGCAACTCCCGCGAGAAAAGCCATTTGCGAGTCCAATTGCAACTCTCTACCCCTTCTCTCTCACTAAAGAATGGTTATTTGCTATCGGAAATCACCTATTGAATAAAAAATAACTAGAACAAAGAATACCCAAAAAAACAACTTGAAAAATCCTTCTCTATCGGTGCAGTCGCCTCTATTGCATCTAAATATATATATAAGCAACCTCTCCAACCCTTCTCTATCTCACTCTAAAAATGCAACAAAGTATAGCGTAAACAAGAGAATGACAGAGTGTCTTCATAGGAACAACATGAAAAAAAGCCAACTATAAAAAAAACATGCTAAAAAGGTTTAGAAAAGCCATGTCCACACATTACTTTTTGGCAGTTTATACATAGCAACCCGTTGTTTGCTGCTCAACTAGCAAATCAGCGCGCGAACATAGCTCATAGCAAACGAGAGAAACCAAAAACCATAGTCAGGACAAACACGGACCCTGGACATTAAACAAAACTGGATACAAGGAAAAAAAGACACGAGACATCGCCCAACAAAAACACCAAGTGACATCCCAAAAAGGAGCCCGGAAAAAACACGGGTCGTGTCACTACGTCAACACGCAAGACGAGTCCTTGTGAGGAACAAAATTTAGATATGATGGAACAAAACATTACCGATTACTGAAGAAATTATGAGTACATATGGGACACAAAATCAACGCATAAGTACAATGGAACTATAATTTTATCCAATCGATCCTATTGATGGGACAAAAAAAACACTCACTGAACACATCCCTACTAGAAAAACATAAAAAAGGCAAAACAATAAAAGAAAAAGTCAACTATGGGGAAATGTTTCGTCTTGGAAAACTTAAAAAAACCATTTTATCGTAGCCTATACAAATCTAGTATCCACCCTAATAAAACAATTTTATTCTTATTATTTCCTCCGGCCCATATTAATTGATTTGGATTTGTTAAAATTTGAATAAACCTATATACTAAATAGTTTTAGATTTATTCAAATCTAGACAAATTTAAGTCAATTAATATGGACCGAAGGGAGTAGAAAAAACAAGATGACAAAGTTGTTGTTGTCTGACTGCCATAAAAAGCAGCCGTCGAAAAAAGCCCTCAGCGAACTGGAACAAAGCCCTCGAAAAAAAATCAACGCTAGAGAAAAAGGTAGTGCAACAGCCCAAACAACGAGAGAACAGCCTAAACAAAAAAAAAAGGACGCAACGACCAAACAAACATGGCCCACTTAATCAACATTAGTTAATCGTGCGGAGGCAATCTAACTGTGGACGAGTTAGCTGTGACGTATCTGAAAAAACAGCTAGATGTATCTTAGCAATTTCGGTTAAAAAATGGATGTAATAAGTTATTAGTCGTTGGAAGCAGAAAAACTTGGTACAATGTGTGTTTGTGTCGCCATCGAGCGACTCTTTTTTCAAAATACTTTAATCGTTGTCAGTGCTCCCTCCCAGGCTACAAAAGAAGATGTTACTCTGAAGGAAACTGATAGTGGCTCCCTGAACATTGTTTTAGATAGCCTAGCTGAGCATAATTATGTAAAAGGAAAAGGTAGCATGCTAGGTAGTCCGAGGAACAGCTATGAGGCAGGAGAGATTACAAGCGTAGTAGCTTATCAGAGTAAGGAGAAGGTATAGGAGGCTGGTGCAGCGGGGCAGATAAACTGGAAGCGACCGGCCCTGGGGATGCCGGCACACTGTCGGGCGCTAATGATCGTGCCCGGCAGGGACCATGTTGATCCTAGTATGGAACTGCCGAGGCTTGGGGCAGCCTCGGACAGTTCAGGAGCTCATCCGCCTGGTGCGGGAGCATGGCCCTAAAATACTCTTTGTTTCTGAAGCGAGACAGAATAAAGAAATAATTCAGAGCTTGTGTTCGCGTTTGGGTTTGTGTCGCTGCCTCCCTGTCTGCTTAAAAGTAAAGGGAGGAGGTTTAGCTCTTTTTGGGGATGAGGAGCTTCAGGTAAATCTGATTAACTTTAGAAACCACCACATAGATGTAAGAATTATGTACTCTGATGGAATGTCCAGGAGATGTACCTTTGTGTATGGTGAACCACGTGTTCAAGACAGACCAGAGATGTGGAAACTTCTTAGACGAATAAAACATGATGTTAAGAAGCCTTGGCTAATGCTAGGTGACTTTAACGAAGCTATGTGGCAACACGTGTCAAAAAGGAGTGAAAAACAAATGGAAGCTTTCCGAGAGGTGCTCTATGACTGCAATCTGCATGAACTTGGGTTCACTGGACTGCCATGGACCTACAACAACAAGCAAAGAGGTAGAAAAAATGTGAAAGTTAGATTGGACAGGGCCATAGCCTGCCCGGCCTGGTCAAACCTGTTCCCCCTTGCAGATGTCTATCATCTTGTGTCGTCTAGATCAGACCACTGCCCTATTCTAGTGAACCTGGACAAAGGCAGAGTAAATGCAAATATGCGGAAACAAGCACGCTATGAGATGATGTGGGAGAGGGATTCATCTTTGGCTGATGTTGGCCTTAAGCTAAAATCGACTATGGAATCCCTAAGGAGTTGGAGTAGTGAGAACTTTGGAAATGTAACAAGAGAGATAAAGAAACTCGGGAAAAAGCTGGAGACGCTGCAGTCTAACAACAGTTGATAGATCAAAAGACATCGATTCTGTAAACCAAAGATTAGATGAATTGCTGCATCGAGAGAAAATGATGTGGAGACAAAGATCCAGAGCCACTTGGTTAAAGCACGGCGACCAAGACACGAAGTATTTCCACAGAAAGGCCATTTGGAGAGCAAAAAATAATATAATAAAAAGATTAAAGAAGGATGACGGGCAATTTGCTACAGAACCTGTAGAAATGGAAAGACTGACACAAGACTACTTCAGCTCCTTATTCACTAAAGATGCTGTAGTGGCTCCAGAACTTATTGTGGAACTTGTTGAAGAGAAGGTGGACCAAAACATGAATGATGGTTTGACCCGAGAGTTTTCTGATAAAGAAATTAGCGATGCTCTTTTCCAGATAGGGCCACTAAAAGCTCCCGGGGTTGATGGCTTTTCTATTCGTTTTTTCCAAAGAAACTGGGGGCTGTTAAAAGAGGAAGTCATTGGTGCAGTAAAAAGATTCTTCAACGATGGTGTTATGCCCCCTGAAATCAATGACACGATCATAGTTCTCGTTCCAAAATCTAATCAGGTCGAGAGTTTGAAAGACTTCAGACCAATTTCTCTCTGCAATGTAGTCTACAAAGTGGTGGCGAAATGCATTGCCAACAGACTAAGACCACTACTGGATGGTTTGATCTTGGACTCCCAAAGTGTGTTCATCCCGGGGCGTCTCATTACGGATAATGCCCTGATAGCGTTTGAATGCTTTCATGCTATCCATAGAAACAGAAAACAAAACGAAAGCTTATGTGCATATAAGTTGGATTTGACGAAGGCCTATGACAGAGTGGACTGGCAGTATCTCCGTATGGTGCTCAAAAAGTTTGGATTCAATGAGAAGGTAGTGGGGTGGATTATGAGCTGTGTCACCTCTGTGATATATAAATTCAGAATAAATGGCACTCTAACGCAAAGCTTCAACCCGACCCGTGGAATCAGACAAGGAGACCCCCTATCCCCATACCTTTTTCTATTTGTTGGCGAAGGATGATCAAAGGTTCTACATCGTGTTGTGTACCTGCAAGAACTTGAGGAGTTCAAAATCTGCTGTCGTGCTCCCGGTATCTCACACCTCCTTTTTGCCGATGATAGTTTACTCTTCTTCAAAGCAAATGAAAGCCAAGCGGGTGTGATCAAGGCAGCTATTGGCATATTTGAAGTGGGTACAGGGCAAATCATCAACCCCGCTAAATGCTCCATCCTATTCAGCGAAACCTGCCAAGAAGAGACGCAGAACATCATAAAAGCCATTCTTGAAGTCGACCATAGTACCTTTGAGGAAAAATATCTAGGATACCCAACTCCAGAAGGAAGAATGAAAGCGTCAAGATTCCAACCGTTTAAATAGAGATTCGGGAAGAGACTTAACATTTGGGCAGAGAGGTTTATGGCAATGGCCTCTAAGGAAGTCTTGATTAAATCTGTAGTACAAGCTTTGCCGAACCATGTCATGAGTGTTTTCAAATTGCAAGTGAGTTTTCACCAAGACTACATGCAGATGATCCGAAAATTCTGGTGGGGAGAAGATCAAGATGAAAGGAAGGTTCATTGGGCTGCTTGGGATACTCTAACTCAACCAAAATGCATGGGCGGCATGGGATTCCGGGACTCCAGGAAATTTAACCAAGCACTGCTGGCCCGCCAAGCTTGGAGATTATTAAAGAATCCTGATTCTCTTTGTGGCAGATTACTGAAGGCCAAATATTACCCAAACGGAAATCTCCTTAACACAGTCTTCCCAAGCGACACCTCGGCAAGCTGGAAAGGAGTTGAGCACGGGCTCGAGCTTCTGAAAAAAGGGTGAAAGAACATGTTGGGCCCCCATGTGTGGTTTTGGTAATTAATGACAATCTTTATGGACTAATGTGTGTATTAAGTTATACTTTTAGGATTTGTCCATTGGCATCGCTTGGAGCATGTGTTGGCTTCAAGGTCGATGAAATGCAAAGAAGATATGTTGTGCAAGCTCAATATGCGAGGTCGATGATGAGGAATTAAGAAAGGCGTTCCATCTTGAGAAGGGCAAACCCGTCTACATCGAGCTCAAGTGGAATGCTCAAGGCAAAGATATAATCTTGATAGGTTTTCCTTCTTTCCGGTCTCACGTTGTGTGTGTGAGACCGGGTTTAGGATAGATAACCGTACTATCAAGAGGGGCTCTCATATGAGTAATTCGGTCACATCGTTCGGAGAAAGCTCAAACCTTTGCATACTTGTATCATTGCATTTGGTTGTTATTTCGTCTTATCCATGTGAGGATATAGAGCTTGTGGTAATCTCCATAACAAGCTCTTGTTCATCAAAATCGGATCTTCTGTTTACATCTTGTTGCGATTTTGATCTTGACGGCTTTCCGGTTTCTCACCAAGTGAGGTATCTTACATTATTATACTTGATACATTATCACTTGGTGATAACCAATATTTCCACCTTTTATTGGAAAGCACTTGTCGTCCTCTATCCAACGCAATTGGAATCGGGTCAATCAGAGCTCCCAATCAAAAGTTATCGCAGATTGAATTTTGTCTGTTATTCGGTTTAAAAAGAAAAAAAAAAGGCCTTTTTTTCTGGGCCGATCGGTACTACCGCAGCCCAGTACCGGTCGACCCAGTGCGCGGCCCAGCTCTGAGTGCAGCCCGGCTATGGCTTCCGGTAGTACCGCCCGGGTGGGCCGGTACTACCGGCCGGCCCAGGTAAGGTCTGCCCTGCATCCCGGCCCAGCTCCCTTGCGCCAGATCTCCTGCTCGCGTTGTCCAGCCGCCGCAGCACGTCCGCCCGCCCGCGCTGTCCTCGGTCGCACGCGCGCATGCGCCCTTGCCTCAATCCCGCACAGCCGCTCCGCCTCGCTGGGCCTTCTCGCGCTAGGCCCCGCAATCGCTGCAGCGTCGCGCGCGCTCTGCCTGCTTGCTCGCATGCGCGCTCCGCAGCAGCGTTGACCGCCGCTCGCTGCCAGGCTGGCTCCCACGCGCTCTGCCTCGCGCACGCGCGCGCTGCTTGGCCCGCGCTGGCACTAGCGCTGGTTGTGCTGGCCCCACTCCGCTCGCATGCTCTGCCGCCCACGCTAGGACTGCCTTGTTTTTCGCCTGGAACGGTACTACCGGTTAAATCCGGTAGTATCGGACCATTGTGAAAAACGCCCCAACAGGCAGATTTTGTCTAGCCATATATATTGCTTTGTCCGTTTTGCGTTTTGACCGCTCCTCTCTTATTTATTAGGCTAAACTTTGTCCACACTTGCTCTAGATCTTGAAGCTTGCCTAATCTTTTTCCTCCGATGATTCTTGCCCATATTTAAGTGGAAGAGAGAGGAGATCTAGACCCACATTTTGACCTAATCGATTCATCTCTTTGTGAGTGCATCTTCGGGGATCTAGATTTTGGGGAATTTTGTGTCTCTCTTTGATTCCTCCTCTCTTGTTCCCCCAATATCTTTAGTAGCTTTGTTGGAACTTGAGAGTGAGGGATTTGAGCATCTTTGTGGTGTTCTTGCCATTTGCATTTGGTGCATAGGTTTGAGTTCTCCTCGGAGGATTTGGTTTGAGTTGCTCATTGGAGCTTGTCCCTCTTGGGTTCTTGGAACCCTAGACGGTTTTGTGGCCTTGGTGGCATTTGTTGAGGCCTTTTGTGGCGTTTGTTGGGAGCCTCCAATTAAGTTGTGGAGAAGTGCCCCAACCTTGTGAGAGGTTCCGGTTACCACCTACAAGTGCGCCGATAGTGGAAGCGTGGATTGATCCCGTTGGGGTGAGATTCACCGGAGAATAAGGGAGGCCTTTTGTGGCGTTGGTGGTTTGATACCACCCCCTCTCCAAACGAGACATACTCCATGTTGGGAGGAACTCGGTAAAATATTGGTGTCCCCGCGTGCCTCGATTATCTCTATACCCGAGCTCTTTACTTTTGCACTTTACATTGTGATAGCCTTCATGCTTGAAGTAATATATATCTTCCTATCACTTTGTTGCTTGTATTGCTTAGCATAGGCTGTTGGTGCACATAGGTGAACCTTAGTTGTTCTAGGTTGTGCTTAATAAAGTAAACACTAGTTTTATTCCGCCTTTGTTGAGCCACTCTAGGAAAAATTTTAATCGCCTATTCACCCCCCTCTAGGCGACATCCCTATCCTTTCAAAGGGTAATTTGGCGCGTAGGAAATGGGAGGAAAATACGTATATGGAGAGATAATTGGATAGCTCGAGATGGAGACCTAAAGGTGACTGGGAAAAAGAAAAGATCAAGACAAAAATGGGCGAGTAGTTTATTCGGTAATGATACCAATGGCTGGAATGAGAACTTGGTGAAGTCTCTTTCTATCCACACGATGCTGAGAAAATTCTAAAGCTTAGAGTGCCTTCTACAAACATGGAGGACACTGTTGCCTGGCACTACAAAAAGAATGGTGTCTTTAATGTCGAAAGCGCCTACAAATTAGCTTGCGCTTTGACTGCCATCGGACCGGTTGCATCAAGTAATTCCCCAAATGGTAATCGGAAGATCTGGCGAAACATCTGGACGGCTCCTGTCCCAAACAAAGTGCATATTTTTGGTCGGCGACTTGCTTCCGACAACCTACCCACCCAAAATAATAAATGGAGAAGGACTCTTGAGCTACAGAATACTTGTACTATCTGCGAAAACGGAGTAGAAGACAGTTTCCACGCCACCATTGCTTGCCCAAAGGCGAAGGCGCTGAGACACAAGATGAGAGACTATTGGCCCTTGCCAAAAGAAGACAAGTTCATTTATTCTGGAAAGAATTGGTTGCTAATCCTTCTTGACAGTACTCCAAATTTCATGCACAGTTTCATCCTCCTCACCTTGTGGAGGTCATGGCACCTGAGAGATGACGCCATCCACGCCAAGGGAAATGCCACCATCGACGGATCAGTCAGGTTTCTGCTATCTTATATTAGTACCCTTGACACGGATCTGGAGGTGTAAGCTGACACTTGTGTCACTGTTGAAAAAGGAAAATCCATATACCTGGAACCTTTATCCGCGAGCAACAAACCAAATAAACCCATGAAAGATAGCATGGTGAGATGGGAACCGCCCCCTGCTGATTGGCTTAAAATTAACGTGGATGGTTCTTTTGTCCCTGAAACAGGTACTGCCAGTTGACATGGTTATACCCTACGGGTACGTGACTTTAGCATACCTGGTCCAGCCCAAGGAAGGCCCACAGCAGATATACACTGGCCCATGAAGATTTTTGGGTGGCCAAGGCCCATGACGCCTTCGGATCCTTGGAGAGCAAGACTAGTGGAGATAGGAAATTCAAAGGGGTAAAACCCTAGAACTTGTAACCGACTAGGACTATGCCCGGGACCTGCCTAAGTCTATATAAAGGCCAGGAGGGCACGTCCTAGATCTCTCGACTCATACTCTCGCACACGCATCCACGCCAGATCGAATCTGCGCGCCATGTAACCTTCGGTTCCACCGTAATCAAGAGCAGACAAGCAGGAGTATGGTTTTCCCTCCGAGGGCCTGAACCTGGGTAAATCTCGTGTCCCTCGGTTGCTTGTCTGTTAACCGTGCCACGATCTCCAGCATCCCCATCTTCTCCAAAACCCAAGTCCATAACAATGGGCATTGACGAGATTAAACCTCGTCAATTGGCGCCGTCTGTGGGAATTGGGGCTGCTGATTGTGCGGTCGTGACGGTTCCGACCCGATCGATCTACAACTCCGCGGCGACGGAGAATCACCTCCTCTTCGGCGCTTTAGACTTCACCGCCCACTCGCCGGCCACCATGAAGGATTTCGAGCCCGTAGGCGACGGACTCGAAATTTTATTCGGGAGCTTCTGCTTCCAGGTGGGACAAACTGGCACTCTCCGCCTCCCTGAGCGGGTGCCCGTGTCGTCAATCAGGCCCGCCTCGTGGGCTCCACACCCCGTGCTACGCACGTCACCATCGACAGATGAGTTCTACTGCGGCAGCAGCTGCAACTCCGATATGTGCGATCCACCTTCGGATGAAGGGACCTACGGTTCCGGATCTGAAAGCTGCGGCAGTAGCCGACCAATCTGCGAGCGCTATCTATGCACCGCAGTCATCCAAACCAACGAGGAAACACCTAACCCGCCGCCCAACTGTAACGGCAAAACGGCGAAAACAGAAGAAGCCAGTCCCCCCCACCCAACAGGGAAAACAACGGCCACGTCATCCAACTTAGCAAAGAAGGATGGGTCCAGGCGCTCCGTGCAGTCGCAGGCGACATCGTCTTACCTGCAGACGCCTCACATGACCTACTGATGGCATACCACTACCTCCTCATCGAGGAACACAAGAAACAAGTCAAGATGCAGGAGACGCTCGACAAGCGCAAGCAAGCAGCCTCCGAGTCCAGCGCGCGACGAGCTGCGCTCTCCGCCATGGCACCCGGCTCTAGCACAAACGGAAACCAGGGAAACAAGCACCGCTCACGGGTGGAAAACATGGATCCCAAGGAGCGGCGTGACGTGACCCGAACTCTCCACACATCGTTCATGGATATGGATGCCAACGGCAACATCATCCCGAAGACGCCACAAGCTGCGATCATGGCAGCCACTGCGTATCTCGCGGCTCACCCACCACCGGAGGGGACCCGAAAATGGCCATGCATAGGTCCGCACTCACCGGACTAGGACTAATCGGAGCTGCGCTCCACGAAGACGCTCATGCGGAGCCGAAGAAGAAAGCTCCGGCCAGGCGCGACCGGAGCCCCACACCCTCATCTGAAGATGAAGAGGAGCACGATCTTCCTCGAAGGAAGAAGATCCCACACCGCCACAAACGCGACTATGACGCCAGAGACAAGCTTACACAGCGCAAGATCGACAAAGCACGCGCCAAACGCGCATGCTCGTCTGAATCTGAGATGGATGAAGACAAAGGAGAACTCTGCGGGACCCGATGCTTCAGCAGATCTGTTCGGCGAACACATATGCCACGCAACTTCAAGCTTCCTTCGGATACTCCGAAGTTCAACGGCACGCAAGATCCAAAATCCTGGCTCGGTGACCATCTGTCATCCGTCAAGCTTCACGGAGGCAACAAAGAAACCGCCATGCAATGCCTTCAGCTGCAGCTGACAGGCGCGGCGCGAGTCTGGCTCAGCAGCCTATCATCAGGATCCATCCGAAGCTGGGAGGAGCTTGCTTACAGCTTCATCCGAAATTTCAAAGGCACCAGCAAGAGGCCCGCCTCAATCGAAGAATTGCGAGCCTGCACTCAGAGAACGGGTGAATCTATTCGCTCGTACATATTACGCTGGTCTACAACCAAGAACTTGAAGGGTTTCGCGGCATAGTAAATCAAAATTTTCTACGGAGCGAACAGAGGGAAAGCCAAGATCTAATCTAGGAGATGCAAACAACGAGAGAGATTGGATTAGATCTTCATACCCTTGAAGATTCGCACAGCGGAACGTTCGTCGGAACGTGGGTGATGTAGTCGTACTCGCTTCTCCTCCTCGCGATCCGATCCGATCTAGCACCACAAGTGGCGGTGCCTCCGTGAGATGCACACGTGCAGCACCTCGACGTCTCCTCCTTCCTCGGACCAGCAAGTATGGTGGAGAGATAGATTGGATCTACAACACGACGGCGTGGTGTATATGGTGGAGAATTTCTGCAGCAGGGCTTCGCCTACAAACAGTCGGGAGGGAGAGAGGAAAGCTAGCAAGGCGGCTAGGGTTTGGAGGAGAGGTGTAGGGGTTTGGTGCGCCCCCACCCCTCTTTATATAGGGGGGGGGCGCAGCCCTAGCCCCTCCGACAAGCCCAAAGGATAAGGAGTGGGGGGCATGGACTCTCCCCTCTTCTAGAAACCCTATCTCTAGTTTAAACGATTTAAACTCTCTAGGATCGGCTGGGCCCTATGGGGCCTTGTGCCCCTGGCCCGATGCGGCCAGGACACTCCCTCATAGGCCCATGCCCCCTCCCGGAAGGTGGGGCCACGTTGGTCCCCTTCCGGAAGGTTCTAGAAGCTTCCGGTACAATACCGATTAACCCGGAACAATTCCGAACTCCAAAAACTGCACTGCCTTATATGAATCTTATTCTCCGGACCATTCCGGAACCTCTCATGATATCCCGGATCCCATCCGAGACTCCGAACAAAAATTCATAAACCAATTATCCAATCTATCCTAGCGTCGAGATACGTTAAGTGTGTGACCCTGCGGGTTCGAGAATATGCAGACATGATCTTCTATCAATAATCAACAGCGGGGTCTGGGCACCCATATTGACTCCCACACATTCATCTATGATCATATTGGATGAACCACGATGCCAGGATTCAATCAATACCATATATATATTCCCTTCGTCTCGCGATATTTTACTTGCCCGAGATTCGATCGTCGGTACCGTCATACCTAGTTCAATCTCGTTCACAGCAAGTACTTTACTCGTTCCGTAATCCGATATCACTTTGTGATTAACTCCTTAACCACATGCTTGCAAGCGGTGTTGATATCGATTACCGAGTGGGCCCGAAGTATATCTCTCCGACTTGGGAGGGACAAATTCCATCTCGATACATACAACCCAACAGATACTTTCCGATCACCTGAGAGACACCTTTATGATCACCCTCTCATAGGATGACGTTTGATGACCTCAAAGCTTTCTTCCGATACCAGGGAGTTGTATTATCTCATGGTCTAAGGAATACAATATTTGACATAGGAAAAGCTTCGCAAAGATGAACACGATGAAACGATCTAATTGCTTTGCTTAGTTTGGGTCTGTCCATCATATCATTCTCCAATGTTATGATCTCATTATCAATTGACAACTCATGTCTATGGTTAGGAAACCTTAACCATCATTGATCAATGAGCTAGTCCATAGAGGCGTACTAGGGACACGGTGTTGTTCACAAACCACACAAGTATTAAAGTTTCCGCTTAATACAATTCTAGCATGGAATATAAACTTTATCATGAACAAGAATTATAATAATAACATCTTTATTATTGCCTCTAGGGCATAATTCCAACAGTCTCCCACTTGCACTAGAGTCAATAATCTAGTTTACATCTGGCAACAATCTCACACCCATGGCACTGAGGTGTTGATCATGTTTTACACGTGGAAGAGGTTTAGTCAATGGATCTGCGACATTCAGATCTGTATGTACTTTGATAATTTTCAGATCTCCATCTGCAATATAATCTCGGATTATATGAAACTTGCGGTTAATATGCTTGGTCTTTGGATGATATCTTGGTTCCTTAGCGAGTGCTATGGCGCCAGTGTTGTCACACAATATCTCCAGTGGGTCCAATGCACTTGGAACCACGCCAAGCTCAGTGATGAAGTTTCTGATCCAAATTCCTTCACTTGACGCTTCTGCAGCAGCCATGTATTCCGCTTCCACTGTAGATCCCGCGATCACGCTTTGCTTGCAGCTTCTCCAGCTCATAGCTCCTCCATTCAAAATATAAACGTATCCTGTCTGAGATTTGGAATCATCCTTGTCGGTGTCAAAACTAGCGTCGACGTAACCTTTTACGACAAGCTGTTCATCACCCCCATAGACTAAGAACATTTCTTTAGTCCTATTTAGGTACTTTAGGATGTTCTTCACGGCTGTCCAGTGTTCCACTCCTGGATCACTTTGATATCTGCTCGTCAAACTAAGAGCATTGGACACATCCGGTCTAGTACACAGCATGGCATACATGATGGAACCTATTGCCGAGGCATAAGGCACTTTGCTCATAGCTTACCTATCATTTACCGTAGCTGGACACTGAGCCTTGCTCAATATCTTACCTGACAACATAGGCACTGAACCTTTCTTTGCCTTATCCATTCTGAACCTTTTCAGAACTTTGTCTAGGTATGTACTCTGGCTTAAAGCTATCAGGCGTCTTTGTCTATCTCTATAGATTTTGATGCCCAATATATAAGCAGCTTCACCTAGGTCTTTCATTGAAAAACACTTGTTCAAATAACTCTTCACATCGTTAAGCATGTTGATGTCATTTCCGATAATCAATATGGCATCCACATATAGTACCAGAAACGTCACCGAGCTCCCACTCACTTTCTTGTAGATACAAGCTTCGTAGAAATTTGGAACAAATCCAAAGCTCTTGATCACTTGATCAAAACGAAGGTTCCAACTCCGAGATGCTTGCTTCAGTCCATAAATGGAACGCTGAAGTTTGCATACTTTACTAGCATCCTTAGGATCGACAAAACCTTCGGGTTGCATCATATACAACTCTTCATCAATGTTGCCATTGAGGAACGCAGTCTTGACATCCATCTGCCATATTTCATAATCATGAAACGCAGCAATTGCTAATAAAATCCGAATGGACTTAAACATCGCTACGGGAGAGAAAGTCTCATCGTAGTCAACACCTTGAACTTGTCGAAAACCTTTCACGACAAGCCGTGCTTTATGGACGGTAACATTACCATCCGCGTCCGTTTTCTTCTTGAAGATCCATTTGCACTCAACGGCCTTTCGGTCGCTAGGAGGGTCCACCAAAGTCCATACTTGGTTTTCGCTCATGGATCCCAATTCGGATTTCATGGCTTCTAGCCATTTCTCTGAGTCTGGGCTCATCATCGCTTCCTCATAGTTCGTAGGTTCACTGTCTTCTACTAACAAGACAGTCAAGACAGGGTTGCCGTACCACTCAGGAGGGGCACGCGACCTTGTCGACCTGCGACGTTCAGTAGCAGCATCGTCCGAAGCTTCATGATCCTTGTCATTAGCTTCCTCTATTGTTGGTGCAGGCGGCACTGGAACAATTTCAGGTGCTGCGCTACTCTCCAATTCAAGAGAAGGTTCAATAACCTCGTCTAGATCTACTTTCCTCCCACTCACTTCTTTCGAGAGAAACTCCTTCTCAAGAAAGGAACCGTTCTTTGTGACAAACACTTTGCCTTTGGTTCTGTGATAGAAGGTATACCCAATAGTTTCCTTAGGGTATCCTATGAAGACGCATTTCTCCGCTTTGGGTTCGATCTTGTCCGGCATCAACTTCTTGACGTAAGCTTCGCATCCCCAAACTTTAAGAAACGACAACTTAGGTTTAGCACCAAACCACAGTTCATACGGTGTCGTCTCAACGGATTTAGATGGTGCCCTATTTAAAGTGAATGCAGCGGTTTCTAATGCATAACCCCAAAATGATAACGGCAAAACAGTAAGAGACATCATTGATCGGACCATATCTAATAGGGTTCGATTCTGGCGTTCAGACACACCATTGCGCTGTGGTGTTCCGGGTGGCATGAGTTGTGAAACGATTCCACTTGCTTTAAGATGCGTGAGAAAATCATAACTCAAATATTCACCTCCACGATCGGATCGTAGAAACTTAATCTTTCTGTTATGATGGTTCTCTACTTCATTCTGAAATTCCTTGAACTTTTCAAATGTTTCAGATTTATGTTTCATTAAATAGATATACCCATATCTACTTAAGTCATCGGTAAAAGTAAGGAAATAGCGATATCCACCGCGCGTCGAAATACTCATCGGTCCGCATACATCGGTATGTATGATTTCCAACAAGTCCGTTGCTCGCTCCATCATTCCGGAGAACGGGGTTTTGATCATCTTGCCCATGAGGCATGGTTCGCATGTGTCAAATGATTCAAAATCAAGAGACTCCAAAAGTCCATCAGAATGGAGTTTCTTCATGCGCTTTACACCAATATGACCTAGACGACAGTGCCACAAATAAGTAGTATTATCACTATCTACTTTGCATCTCTTAGCCTCAATGTTATGGATGTGTGTTTCATCCCTTTCGAGATTTAGAAGAAATAAACCATTCATAAGAGGTGTATGACCATAAAAGATGTTACTCATATAAATAGAACAACCATTATTCTCCGATTTAAATGAATAACCGTCTTGCAATAAACACGATCCAGAAATAATGTTCATGCTCAACGCAGGCACATAATAACACTTATTAAGGTTTAAAACTAATCCCGAAGGTAAAACTAAGGAGAGCGTGCCGACGGCCATCACATCAACTCTTGATCCGTTGCCAACGCGCATCGTCACCTCATCCCTCGCAAGCCGCCGTCTATTCCGTAGCTCCTGTTTCGAGTTAAAAATATTAGCAACTGAACCGGTATCAAATACCCGGGCACTACAACGAGGGCTAGTAAGGAAAACATCAATAACATGTATATCAAATATACCTTTGATGGTGCCAGCCTTCTTGTCCGCTAAGTACTTCGAACAGTTGCGCTTCCAGTGACCCTTGTCCTTGGAATAGAAGCACTCAGTGTCGGGCTTAGGACCAGACTTGAGCTTCTTCTCAGCAGGGGCATTGCGCTTGCCGCCTCCCTTCTTGAAGGGCTTCTTTGATCCCTTACCTTTCTTAAAGGAGGGCTTGTTGACCATCAACACATGATTATCTTTCTTGATGTCCACCTCCGCAGCCTTCAGCTTTGCGAAGAGCTCGGTGATCGTATCAGTGGAGCCAATCTGATTATGAGTCACTACAAAACTTTTGTAGCTGGGAGGGAGTGATTGCAGAACCCTATCAATCTTGAGCTCCTCTGGAATCGTGCATTCCAGTTGCTCAAGGCGTTGAGTGTAGCCCGACAACTTTATGGCGTGCTCACTAACGGAACTCCCTTCCTCCATCTTGCAGTTAAAGAACTTCTCAGAGATCTCATATCTCTCAGAACGGGCTTGAGTCTGAAACATGGTTTTCAGCTCCTCGAGAATCTCAAAGGGCCCGGGATAGGTTTCAAAACGATTTTGAAGTTCCGGTTCCATAGCAAACAACATGGTGCTCTTAATCACACCATAATCATCTTTGCGCGACTGATAGACAGCTTTCTCATCAGCCGGCACAGTTGCAGCAGGGGGGTCACCTAACGCTTTCTCAAGGACATAGTCCTTTTGTCCGCCAGACAGAATGATTCTTAGATTGCGGAACCAATTGGTGAAGTTAGACCCATTGTTTCTAAGCTTTTCCTTCTCAGCAAAAACGTTGAAGTTGAAGTTGGATTTGGCCATGTGATCTACAGTATTTGCAAGTACAATTTAGACTATGTTCATGATAAATAGTTCAACTTAATCAAATTACTAAATGAACTCCCACTAAATTCAACATCCCTCAAGTTGTTTAGTGAACACGATCCAAATTCACCACACCTAATCCGATCATCACGAGAAGAGATGTGGTTTCAATGGTGGACAACAAAGTGTCGATCATATCATTCATATGACTCATGCTTAACCTTTCGCTTCTTGTGTTCCGAGGCTATGTCTGTACATGCTAGGCTCGTCAAGTTAGACCCAAGTATTTTCGCGTGTGCAAAACTGGCTTGCACCCGTTGTATGTGAGCGTAGAGTCTATAGCACCCGATCATCACGTGATGCTTGGAAACGACGAACTTTCGCAACGGTGCATACTTGGGGAGAACACAATTTTTATCTTGATCTTTAAGTGAGGAATCATCTTATAATGCTACCGTCGCGATCTAAGCATAATAAGATACATAAAGGATAAACATCACATGCATATAACTTTATGTGACATGGTATAGCCAATCTTCGTGCAATGATCTCCATCTTGTGCGTTCCGGAATGATCTCCATCACTCCACCATGATTGCCTTCACCACGGATAGCAACTACAACTATTGCTAACTACTTAGCGATAAAGTAAAGCTATTACATGGCGTATAAGAAGTTGGCACACAGGTCATACACAATTATAAAGACAACCATATGGCTCCTGCCGGTTGTGTACTCATCGACATGCAAGTCGTGAAACATTACAAAACATGATCATCGCATACATTATACACATCACATCTTGGGCCATACCATATCACAGAAAACACTCCCTGCAAAAACAAGTTAGACGCCTCTACTTTGTTGTTGCATGTTTTACGTGGCTTATGGGAGTAGATGCTAATAAAGATTCTTACCTACGGAAAGCCACATCGGTGATATTATGGTTGCCAAACTCCGGTGTTAATCCCATGACAACTATAGTGAGAGAAACTGACATCCACCAGCCGCATGTGTGGAACAAGCCACACGTCAAGTGCGGATCCGGTCTCGCGAACGACGTCGCGTAAGGTTGGCCTGGACCGCTTCAATCTCACTATCCCGCGTCATAAGAAGAACACAAACAAGAGGCTTGCAACAGAAAACATCAATGCCCGCAACAACCATGTTGTGTTCTACTCGTGAAACACATCTACGCATAGATCTATCTCTCATCCGAAGATGAAGAGGAGCACGATCTTCCTCGAAGGAAGAAGAGCTCACACCACCACAAACGCGACTATGACGCCAGAGACAAGCTTACACAGCGCAAGATCGACAAAGCACGCGCCAAACACGCATGCTCGTCTGAATCTGAGATGGATGAAGACAAAGGAGAACTCTGCGGGACCCGATGCTTCAGCAGATCTGTTCGGCGAACACAGATGCCACGCAACTTCAAGCTTCCTTCGGATACTCCGAAGTTCAACGGCACGCAAGATCCAAAATCTTGGCTCAGTGACCATTTGTCATCCGTCAAGCTTCACGGAGGCAACAAAGAAACCGCCATGCAATGCCTTCAGCTGCAGCTGACAGGCGCGGCGCGAGTCTTGCTCAGCAGCCTATCATCAGGATCCATCCGAAGCTAGGAGGAGCTTGCTTACAGCTTCATCCGAAATTTCAAAGGCACCAGCAAGAGGCCCGCCTCAATCGAAGAATTGCGAGCCTGCACTCAGAGAACGGGTGAATCTATTCGCTCGTACATATTACGCTGGTCTACAACCAAGAACTTGAAGGGTTTCGCGGCATAGTAAATCAAAATTTTCTACGGAGCGAATAGAGGGAAAGCCAAGATCTAATCTAGGAGATCCAAACAACGAGAGAGATTGGATTAGATCTTCATACCCTTGAAGATTCGCATAGCGGAACGTTCGTCGGAACGTGGGTGATGTAGTCGTACTCGCTTCTCCTCCTCGTGATCCGATCCGATCTAGCACCACAAGTGGCGGTGCCTCCGTGAGATGCACACGTGCAGCACCTCGACGTATCCTCCTTCCTCGGACCAGCAAGTATGGTGGAGAGATAGATTGGATCTACAACACGATGGCGTGGTGTATATGGTGGGGAATTTCTGCAGCAGGGCTTCGCCTACAAACAGTCGGAAGGGAGAGAGGAAAGCTAGCAAGGCGGCTAGGGTTTGGAGGAGAGGTGTAGGGGTTTGGTGCGCCCCCACCCCTCTTTATATAGAGGGGGGCGCAGCACTAGCCCCTCCCCCAAGCCCAAAGGATAAGGAGTGGGGGGCATGGACTCTCCCCTCTTCTAGAAACCCTATCTCTAGTTTAAACGATTTAAACTCTCTAGGATCGGCTGGCCCTATGGGGCCTTGTGCCCCTGGCCCAATGCGGCCAGGACACTCCCTCATAGGCCCATTCCCCCTCCTGGAAGGTGGGGCCACGTTGGTCCCCTTCCGGAAGGTTCTAGAAGCTTCCGGTACAATACCGATTAACCCGGAACAATTCCGAACTCCAAAAACTGCATTGCCTTATATGAATCTTATTCTCCGGACCATTCCGGAACCTCTCGTGATATCCCGGATCCCATCCGACACTCCGAACAAAAATTCATAAACCAATTATCCAATCTATCCTAGCGTCGAGATACGTTAAGTGTGTGACCCTACGGGTTCGAGAATATGCAGACATGATCTTCTATCAATAATCAACAGCGGGGTCTGGGCACCCATATTGACTCCCACACATTCATCGATGATCATATCGGATGAACCACGATGCCAGGATTCAATCAATCCCATATATATATTCCCTTCGTCTCGCGATATTTTACTTGCCAGAGATTCGATCGTCGGTACCGTCATACCTAGTTCAATCTCGTTCACAGCAAGTACTTTAATCGTTCCGTAATCCGATATCACTTTGTGATTAACTCCTTAACCACATTCTTGCAAGCGGTGTTGATATCGATTACCAAGTGGGCCCGAAGTATATCTCTCCGACTTGGGAGGGACAAATTCCATCTCGATACATACAACCCAACAGATACATTTCGATCACCTGAGAGACACCTTTATGATCACCCTCTCATAGGATGACGTTTGATGACCTCAAAGCTTTCTTCCGATACCAGGGAGTTGTATTATCTCATGGTCTAAGGAATACAATATTTGACATAGGAAAAGCTTCGCAAAGATGAACACGATGAAACGATCTAATTGCTTTGCTTAGTTTGGGTCTGTCCATCATATCATTCTCCAATGTTATGATCTCATTATCAATTGACAACTCATGTCTATGGTTAGGAAACCTTAACCATCATTGATCAATGAGCTAGTCCATAGAGGCGTACTAGGGACACGGTGTTGTTCACAAACCACACAAGTATTAAAGTTTCTGCTTAATACAATTCTAGCATGGAATATAAAGTTTATCATGAACAAGAATTATAATAATAACATCTTTATTATTGCCTCTAGGGCATAATTCCAACAGAACTCCGCAGCACACATCTCCGAAGAGAGGGCCATCGACGCCTTCAGGGACGGTGTCAAGCGCCAAGACTTCAAGGAGGAACTTGGGCGTGTAAAGCCCAAGACACTCGACCACCTCATGGAAATCGCCAACAGTTGGGCAGACGGCGAAGATTGCATCCAGCGACCGGAATCAGATGAAGAGGACGACTACGGCCGAAGACGTGAACGCCACAACAAGAGGAGATCGCGCGTCTAGGAGGACCGCGATGGACCCGACATGGTCGCGGCCGGCTACGCCGACCGCCGTAACGACAACAGCCGCAACAGCGGAGGATACCGCGGCGGAAACTTCCGCGACAACGGACGACCAACGTAGTCGTGGCTACGCCGCGACCGCGACAATGGACCCTCAGCATTCGACAAACTTTCGGGTCCATGCACCATCCACTTCTACATCGACAAACAGGATGGCAAAAAGAAAGCCAGCCACATGCTCAAGGACTGCCGCGAGTTCCAGAAACTCAGCGAAGGCATGGTGCAGATGAGGCAACAAGCTCCAATTCCTGCGTTCGGAAACGCACCTGCGCCAGGTGAAATAGCACACGGAGCTCCTCCACCGCCGCCTATTGGAGGCCCATATCAACTAGTCGCACCAGCACAAAACAATGTCGGGGCCGGATACCCCCCACCAAAGGGAGCACTAAATATGATCCAGAAGGGACGCCCCACAAACAGGGTGCAGAAGAAAATCACCCGACAAATCAACTTGGCCGTGGCAACTCCGCCTGCAATCCCTGAGTACCTCAGCGGATCGGAGTCCTGCATCACATTCACTCGCGCGGATCACCCTTGCCAGATCCCTCGCCCAGGTCATGCTGCCCTGGTGCTGGAGGCGCAGATCGGAGGCTTCGAGATGGGTCGCGTCTTCATGGACGGCGGCAGCGGCATCAACCTAATGTTCGCAAGCACTCTAGCGGCTATGCGGATCCCGCAATGCAGCCTGGAACAATCAGACACAACGTTCCACGACATTGTCCCAGGGAAGGGCATATTCCCCTGGGCAAAATAGGGCTCGACGTCATCTTCGGGAAGCCGGGCAACTTTCGGCAGGAGCGCCTAGAATTCGAAGTGGTGGACTGGCCGTCGCAATACCACGCCATTCTGGGGCGTGTAGCATTCGCAAGATTCCTGGCCTTCCCACACTACGCATACCTACTACTCAAGATGCCAGGACCAAGGGGCGTCATCACAATCCACGGGAGCTTCACCCGATCGGACCAATGTGACAGGGATTTCAACAAAATCTCCCAGTCTTTCGGCATGCAAGACGATCTTGTAAGGCTCCGCGAGGTGACGGACAATGGGCTACCCCCAGTCACAAGGCAGAACACACCTGACATGTCCTTCGACTCCACCGTCAACACCAAGAAAGTGCAGGTCCATCCGACGGATGCCTCCAAGACGGCGCTGATCGCCAATGACCTCAGCGCCGCATAGGAAGGCGCGCTCGTCGAATTCCTCCGTGAGCGCTGGGAAATCTTCGCCTGGTGTCCTACGGACATGCCAGGAGTTTCCAGGGAATTCGCCGAGCACGCACTCAACGTCTTTCCAGACACCAAGCCAGTCAAACAGTCCATCCGAAGACTGTCGGAGCCACGGGTCGAAGCTATTAGCAAGGAAATCAACAGATTACTCGCAGCAGACTTCATCCGGGAAATCAAGGAAAGCGAGTGGCTGGCAAACACGGTGATGGTCCCGAAGAAGGACACGGACATCCTGCGGATGTGCGTAGACTTCACGTCACTAAACAAACGCTGCCCAAAGGACCACTTCCCTCTTCCTCGGATCGATCAGATCATCGATTCGACTGCAGGTTGTGAGAAACTCTCCTTCCTCGACGCCTACTCAGGCTATAACCAGATTCGACTCAAGGTCGAAGATCAAGAGAAAACAGCATTCATCACACCCTTCGGAGTATTCTGCTACAACATAATGCCCTTCGGGCTAAAGAACGCGGGTGCTACGTACCAGCGATGCATGCAGGCCTGCCTTAAGGACCAGATCGGTCGCAACGTCCAAGTCTATGTCGACGACATAGTAATAAAAACCAAGGAGGCAAGGACACTTATCGACGATCTCCGCGAGACGTTCGACAACCTTTATCGCTACAGGATCAAGATCAACCCATAAAAGTGCGCCTTCGGCGTCCCCTCGGGTCAGCTGCTCGGGTACTTCATCTCTCAACGAGGGATCGGGGCGAACCCGAAGAAAATCAGGGCCATCATGATAATGGAGAAGCCGAAAAACCTCAAGGGCGTCCAGCAGCTCGCAGGACGAGTAGCGGCACTAAGCAGGTTCATCAGCCGTATGGGCGAGAAGGCCCTACCATTCTACCAGCTGCTGCGTAAAGCAGACAAGTTCGAGTGGACACCAGAAGCCAACAACGCATTCGAAAGCCTCAAGCGGCTCCTCTCCACCTCGCTCGTTTTGGTCACACCAAAGGAGCGCGAACCCCTGCTGTTGTACATAGCAGCCACACACCAGGTGGTTAGCACCATACTCGTGGTCGAACGACCCGAAGAAGGCAAGACCCATGGGGTCCAGCGCCCAATTTACTACCTCAGCGAGGTACTGACACCAACAAAGCAGAGGTACCCTCACTACCAGAAGCTAGCCTACGGCGTGTTCATGACGGCTCGACGGTTGAGCCATTACTTCCAGGAGCACCAAGTGATGGTAGTCAACGAGGCACCCCTGAACAGCATCCTGAATAATCCAGAGGCAACAGGACGGGTTGCCCTATGGGGCATCGAACTATCACCCTTGGACATCGTCTACGAGAAGCGACACGCAATCAAATCTCAAGTCCTCTCGGACTTCCTGGTACATTGGATGGAGCTGCAGCTGCCAGATACCCCAGACATGTCGCAGTCTTGGACTATGCATTTCGACGGCTCGAAGCGCGAAGCCGGAGCAGGGGCAGGGGTCATACTGACCTCCCCGCAAGGTGACAAGATGAAGTACGTTCTTCGGATGAAATTCAGAGCCTCCAACAACGAAGCCGAATACGAAGCCCTCATCCATGGCATGAGGATGGCAAAAATATGCGGCGCAACGCGCCTGGTCATCTACGGTGACTCCAACCTCGTCGTCCAACAGATGATGAATGAGTGTGACACACACGCCGAAGACATGATCGTGTACCGCGTGCTATACAACGCACTCGAAGGAGAATTCGACGGCTGCGAACTTCGGCACGTTGGAAGAGAGAGCAATGAGGAAGCCGATAGACTCGCCAACATCGGCTCCACTTGCGGAAAGGTACCACCAGGTGTGTTCCTCGAACAAATCTGCGTGCCATCCATCAAGCAGAAATTCCCCAAGGGATCACCCGAAGAAGCAGAACACTCGGGGGCTACGCTACCCGAAGGACAAGAAGGACCCGAGAAACTGGACACAGAGGTCGCTATGGTCAGCCTGATGCAGGTCATGGCAGTCGAAGAAACCTGGACACGCCCATACCTCCAGTTCCTGATAAACGGAGAATTGCCTGACAGCCCGACAGATGCCCGGCGCATATCTCGTCGGTCAAAAGCCTTCACCATCATCAACGGCGATCTGTACAAACACAGCATCACGGGTGTACTACAACGGTGCGTCACCATCGACGACGGCAAGCCATACTCCAAGACATTCACGAGGGCATCTGCGGCCACCACGCGGGCAGCCGCTCCCTTGTCGCCAAAGCTCTACGAGCAGGATTCTACTGGCCAACAGCCATGAGCGACGTGAAGGACATCGTCCGAAGATGCAACGGGTGCCAACGGTTCGCCGACAAACCGCACGCACCTGGGTCCGAACTCAGACCCATACCCATAGCTTGGCCTTTTGCTCAATGGGGCCTCGACAAGATCGGAAAACTGCCAAAATCCTCGAAAGGGGGACACGTCTTCCTCCTGGTCGCAGTCGACAAATTCACCAAGTGGATAGAGGCCTTGCCAGTCACCAACCAGAAGGGCAAAACCGCCGTCAAATTCTTCGAATCCATTGTCTACAGGTTCAGCGTACCGCACAGCATCATCACCGACAACGGATCGAACTTCATCTCCGAAGAATTCCAGGACTTCTGCGAAGGCCTCGGGATCAACATCACGTATGCCTCAGTGGCACACCCGCAAACAAACGGGCAAGTGGAAAAGGCCAACAGCCTAATCGGAGCCGGCATCAAGAAGCGCCTCATGAGCTCACTCGAACATAAAGCTGGAAATTGGACGAAGGAGCTACCCTCCGTCCCGTGGAGCTTACGAACTACGCCAAACAGCTCCACCGGCTACACACCGTTCTTCATGGTACACGGAGCCGACGCCGTGCTACCAGCCGAAGTACGCCACCAGGCCCCTCGGGTCGTCGCCTACAGCGAAGCTGAATCCACGGCTGCACTCAAAGATGCCGTCGACACACTCGACGAAGCACGGGATATAGCGGCAGCTCGATCAGCGGTGTACCAGCAGAGTCTCCGCAACTATCACAGCCGCCGGCTGCGCCCAAGGTCCTTCGTCGAAGGAGACCTCGTCTTACGACTCAAGCAAAAGCGACCGAACAAATTCGAGTCACCATGGGAAGGACCCTACGTCATCACCGAAGTCATCCCAGGTGGCGCCTATCGCCTCAAGCACGTGGAGTCTGGAGTCGCATACTCCAACCCATGGAATATCTCGCACCTGCGACGGTTCTATCCGTAGCAACCTACCCCTCCTTTTACTTTCATAAGGCTTCCAGCCAAGGCTACTCAGCCGAACAATGTATCTCCTCCATTACGATATAAATAAAGTTAAGTGTCTCGCCCCAAAACTTCGTTTCACAATTTTCTGCAACTATACTATATGCTACAAACGCACTCGGGGGCTCCCCCCCACCTCACGATTTCATCGAGTGAGGGCCACACGTGTACACCTGATAGCTGACAACGTCAGGCAAACGAAAAAGACACGTATCTAATTAAAGCACTGCGTGCTCACATACAAACAAACATTTATAACAAAGGGCACAACACGCCCAGCCGAAATATACAAATTTTACATCTCTCTCTTTTTACAGGTACTACCTACGTTGAAGAATAACCTGGGCACGCTGCTCAAACAAGTCTACAATCTGTTCGGCATACTGCCGTAAAGCCGCGTAATGCGGACGCATGTCCCACTCGCCACCATCAGGGCGAAGAGGTGGCCCAGCAGCCACGGCAGCCAAATCCACGTCAGGCCGGTGCAGCCTCACAAGAGACAACGTAGCCTTCACTCCGGCGACAAGCTGCTGCCGCACCAACTCCTTGACATTGCTCACGTTCCGAAATTTCGACAGAAGACCCGCAAGGCTTTTTGGCACGGCATCCAAAGGGAACATGACGTGCAGCACCGAGGAAAGCGATGTCTGCACCTGGCGGAGCACCCGCGAAACTTGATGAACACGATCCTGCACCGTCGCCAGGGCTACGGCGCGATCACGATCCATCCAGAAGAAGCCGTCGGCCTCCATGTCCTGTTGAGTCAAGCAATTGACCCGAACAGCGACACGCTCTTTTTCTTCCCTCGGAGCAAGATTCGCACCTGCGACAATCGCACAAGACAAGAATAAGGCCAGCAGGCTCACCCGAAGAACTAAGCTACAACCCGAAACAAGTATCAACTTACATTGCAGCTGCTCGGATAGCCGACCGAGCTCCGCCATCAAGTACTCCTCTCTGGCTGCACCACGATCCGCCTTGGACTTCCAAACGTCGGAGCGGCCACGCAACCCGAGCAATTCCCTCTCCAAACTACGCACGCGATCTCGAAGGAAAGCGAGCTGCGAGGAATCATCCAACGATGGTCGCACGGGCTTTGCGGATGAAGTGTCAGCTGGGTCAGCACCCGAAGGAACCTATAGCAGCAGAAAAAAGAAGGCACACAGACATTCAGCCAAGGATTGAGCACAACTCGGAGGAATTCATTAAATATATAAGGTCACTACGTGGCACAAGGACGGTACTACAAAAGATATTTACAACAAAAGTAGACTACACACTACCCTACGTCTACTATGCCTAAGGTGCAGGACACTGAGTCGCCTCGGAGCCAGACTGCCTAGCTTTGGCATCGCCCTGTTGCCGCAGTGCGTACTCAGACAGCAAGTCAATGAGCTTGGGCTCATATCGTCTGCAGCGAGCGGAGTAGGCAGCGAAGGCTACCTCGGATCCATCCGCAGTCGTCGGCATCCGAGAGGTGATCTGGGGCAAGTCCAGCTCCGCTCCAGCCGCCAAGGCCATCGCCAGCCCGACGGACGCGCCAATGCCCTTCTGCTTGCGCTTGTACGCCGCAGGCGCTTCGGATGACAGAGCCTCTGCCAGGGCATCCACATCTTCAAGGGCTGCGCCCTTCGGGAAGAGCTCCTGGTAGAAGCGACCAAGGACCTCTTTCGCCTTGGCAAGGGAGTTGACGACGGTGCCGCAGCGGTCTTCGACCGCCACAGTGGCATCATCTAGAGCACTCCCGTGCTCCAGAGCACCGCGGTCGAACTCGATGCCTGCGGCATCTGAGACAAAAATGAAGAAAAGCATGAAGAAAGGCAGCATCGAATAAGACTCGTAGAAACAGAAACAAGTGCAAAAATTAACACTCACCCGAAATAGCCTTGGCGGCAGCCATGAGCTTCGCCGCCACCCCTCTTTCACGAGCAGCCGCAATGGTGGCCAGCTGCTCCTCACGATCTGCGGCCTCCTGCTGCAGACGCTCCTTCGCTTCGGCTGCCTTCGTCAGCTCTAGCTCAAGGCACTCTTTCGCACCGACGGCGGCTTCGGCTTTCTGCTCCGATTGGCCAAGGCTCTTTTTAAGAGCGTCAACCTCACGGAGAGAGTCGTTATGCTCCTCTGCATTTAAGACAAGCAAGTGTCAAAGAACAGGACCAGATAAACAAGAGAGGTATTAAAAGGCAGACAGATACCTTGAAGTTGCCGAAGTTTCGCTTCCAGCGCCAGGCGCTCCCCCACCAGCCGCTTGGCCTCCTGTACAAAAGGCTGCAGAAAAAGGAAACAGCAGTAAGAAAAGGACTTGGGGGCTACGCCCAACACAAAGGAGCAAAAACAACATCATCACACGAAGACACTCGGGGGCTTCCCCCATGACATGAAGAAAACTTACATGCTCCGATGGCGACCCCGAAGCCCCGCCTGCGAAATTCTGAGGCGCAACCACCAGCGCCTCCCGCACAGGAGGATCTGGAGCGACGCCACCCGAAGTCGCCACCGTCTGAGGAGGAGGCGACGCAATGTTCGACTCCCCCATCATCTCCCGCACACCATCACTAGAATCGTGGGAGGATTGTCTGCATACGAACCAATCAACACAGGTGCAAAAATCACGAAGAAAAAAGGACAACAGTACAACAAGAAAACTTACGAGCCCAATGCGCTCAGGTCGAAGATAGGAGAAGCCCTTCGGGCCCTCTTCTCCTCTTTCTTCTCTTCCTTCTTCTCTTCCTTCTTCTCCTCCTTCTTTTCTTCCTTCTTCCGCTTTGCTGGCGGGTGCGGCGCAACAGCCCGCACAGGAATGGCAGGAAGGGGAGAGGAAGAACCTCCATGGCCACCACTATGACGCTCAAGGCCCAGAGGATTTCTGGGAGTCGGAGGAGTCGAGGCATCCGAAGACTCGCTGGAGCTCTGTGATCGCTTGCGCGTATGGTCCTCACTCGACTCGTCAGCATCCTCCCCCGAAGATCGCACCGACGGAAGCTCGGACACGGAATCAACCACTTCATTATCCGGGGCGTTCGGATACCTTTCGGGCAATGGTGGTACCATCCCCGGCACCTTGAAGCTCTACAAAATCAGAAGGAACTTTGTTAGCAAACAAAGGAAACAAATACAAAGCCGACAAAAAAGGAGGGAGCACTACGTGCGCAAATCTACACCTTCGGTACGACCAACGTCGAAGAAAAGGGAGGAGTCAGCGACTTCCCCGGGATTTCTTCGTCGGCCTTGAACTTCAACAGCGCGCGAAGACCCTTGTCAAGATCCCCCTCGGAGATTTTCTCACTCGAAACCCTCGTCGGATCACGGCGCCCAGAATAAAGAAACATCGGGTGCGCCCTCGCTTGGAGAGGCTGCACCCGACGCTCAAGAAACGTTCGGTTGATGTCCACGCCGTTCACCTCCTTCTCAGGAATCAGTTGGAGATCCTCCACCCGACGGTAAAGGGCCTCTATCTCCGACACCTCACCGTCTAAGATTTGGTTTTTCCAAGACCTTTTCTTCTCAATCTTTTGGGAGGGGTCAAAGGGAACAAGACCAAAATCTTGCCCGGGTACTACGGAGTCACGGATATAAAACCATCGCCTCCGCTAGTACTGGACAGATTCGGACATGGAAAAGGAAAAGAATTGCAGATTGGGAGTAAGAGATATGATGAAACCCCCAACGGGATACACACCATCCGAACCAGATTGCCTCTTCACGGAATAGAGCTTCCGGAAGAGGCCAAAGTGCGGCTCAATGCCAAGCCAGCACTCGCAAAAAGTGATAAAACAAGCAATGTGGAGAAGAGAATTGGGAGACAGATGATGCAACTGAACCCCATAGAAGAAAAGCAGTCCACGAATGAAGTCATGGACTGGATACGAAAACCCGCGCACCACGAAGGCAAGAAACATAACCCGGTACCCAGATGGGTGACGGGGGATTACCTCATTGCCGGGGAGTTTGACGGCCGTCGTATCTTGCGGGATCAGGCCCCGCTCGCGCAGTTTGCGGAGATCGCTCTCCCGCGTCTCTGATCGCCGCCAGCCACCATCGGTGATGCGAGCAGCGGCGGTGCCCTTCTTGCCTCCGGCGGCACTGGTCCCAACCGTAGATGAGGACTTCTTTGTTTTCCCCATGGCGCTACGGCGGTGGTGGCGATGCCAACGCAGAAAGAACGAAGGAAATGTGGAAGGAGAGCTCAGCGCGCAGCAAGAATCGATCAAGAACAAGGAGACAGTGAACAGATGAACTGGTGCGGTGAAAAACAAACCACGATTTCACCAAGGATTATAACAGCGAAGACGACGCACGCTGGGCGTCCATCGAGAAGACCTAACGCCAACGGTAGATCTGGCCATACACGTGTCAGCATCACAACGAACCGTTGTTACCACGTCGTAAACTACGCGCGGAAATCGAGGAGACGCCGTAATCATCTCCACGCCGCGCGTGACCGGTCAATTCAAAGTCAGCAAGTGGGAGCCACGCTTCGTCCAGTCAAGTCATCTCTGGCATAGCAGACGCTTGAGGTCATCAATCGTAAGCACTGACGTCATCAAAAGCTATACTAGCACCACTTCGGCTACACAGCTAAGAGTACTCACTCGAATCTTCGATTCGACTAAATACTCGGGGGCTACTCCTATCAGGAACGCTGGCCGCGCACCCGACAGACAAATGAGGACAAATTACTTCTCTGAGTCCTACGTCGAGTCTACGACTCCCCTACGGACTCGGGGGCTACTCCCATAGGGAGGATGGATTTAAGCATCCGAAAATTTTCGAGTCCTGCGGACTTAACGACAGAAACAATGCTTGAACTAAAGTCTCCGTTCGAGTCTACGACTCGAACAGACACTTGGGGGCTACTCCCATAGGGAGCGCTGGTCGCGCACCCTATGAAATCTTCGACTGCGATCCTCCGGATGAGCATGCAATTTTTTTTTGGCAACTTTGCCCCGACAAAACGGCCGAGTGAGCGACAATCTCCTAGGCCACCCGAAACACCTCTGTGGTGATAAATGTTCGGATGTTGCGTCTGCGACGCAAAGATAAGACCTACAGATATCATCTAATGGCATGGCAACGCACCTGACTGCGCTCTGCTAGTACGAATCCGTACCAGCAGGTACGATGAAAAATCCCGATGGACGCGTTGGGTACACCAATTAAAGTCACTGGAATTCCACTCCTGTAAGTCCTCCGCGGCCTGAGTCGAATTACGCCAGCATGTGTTCCAGGTCCGGGTTGAGGGACCCGAACCTGAAGAAGATCGTGTCGTTTCGTCCTAAGACAGTTAACTGACCCTGATCCGTCGGGTGAGTCAGGCACACGCATCAACAATCCCTGCACACATATACTATTAACATATAGCTGCACCCGAAGGATGGAAGAGTCCTCAGCCGAATCTACGATTCGACTGATCACTCGGGGGCTACTGACATGGTTATATCCTACGGGTACGTGACTTTAGCATACCTGTTCCAGCCCAAGGAAGGCCCATAGCAGATATACACTGGCCCATGAAGATTTTCGGGTGGCCAAGGCCCATGACGCCTTCGGATCCTTGGAGAGCAAGACTAGTGGAGATAGGAAATTCAAAGGGGTAAAACCCTAGAACTTGTAACCGACTAGGACTATGCTCGGGACCTGCCTAAGTCTATATAAAGGCCAGGAGGGCACGTCCTAGATCTCTCGACTCATACTCTCGCACACGCATCCACGCCAGATCGAATCTGCGCGCCCTGTAACCTTCGGTTCCGCCGTAATCAAGAGCAGACAAGCAGGAGTAGGGTTTTCCCTCCGGAGGCCTGAACCTGGATAAATCTCGTGTCCCTTGATTGCTTGTCTGTTAACCGTGCCACGATCTCCAGCATCCCCATCTTCTCCAAAACCCAATTCCATAACAATGGGCATTGACGAGATTAAACCTCGTCACCAGTGTTGGTGCGGTGATTCGAGACCATCGTGGTTATGCCATCGCCGGCACTGCGAGAGTGCTGGAGAAGTGCACAAGTGCAGAAGAAGCTGAGGCCCATGCCTTCCTGGAAGGCGCTTGACTTGCTGTTGGATGGACCAGAGCGCCAATCATGTTTGAAAACGATTGTGCGCCAGTTGTCAGCGAACTCCAAAAAGACTCCAACTCTCTATCCTATGTGGGCACACTTCTCGCTAATTTCAGGCAGCTAACGATGTCCCTACCTGCTTGGAAGTGTGTTTTAGCTAAAAGACGCAAACGCCCAGCCAGGTCGTGGTCTCTCTCGCCGGTCGCCGTGACACCGCCCATCTCGATGCTCTCTAGGCCCTATTCTGCGGCTCTCCATCAACAACCTTGGATAGGCCCCGCCCTCTATAAGTTTACACCTTAAACCCCTTCTTAATCCCTCGTCTAATCCTTCTAATTAATTCCTTGATTAGGGTTATAATTTTTAAGATTACAATTTGAAGAACTGTTTAAGGTCAACTATGTTATAAGACATATTGAATGGCTTGGGTATATGTTGTATTGAAAAGGATATATTGGACAACATTAATCTTGATAGTGTCCTCAATGATTTTGCATGTAGAAATGCATTAAGAAGCTTTTTATCGAAACACCGAAGCTTAATTGTCGATGAACTCATTGGAGGCTGGGTGGAATACTTGTTATATTTTTCTACCATTTTTATTTTCTCTATCTAAATATCACAATGCTTTAGTGCTTGACAATTATTTACAGACATCTCAACTATGAACGTGTGGTTATATGATTTTAAATATTTTGCAAGTGAAATTGGCATATATATCGTCTATATATCTAGTTATACGTACATATATATTGTCATTAGGGGCCCTTTTATCGATTTTGCCCATGGACTCGAAAAATATAGAGCCGGCCCTGGTTTAGGCAAAGGTCACGGCATAGGGAAAAGAACATGAAGATGTTCTTCCGCACACCTCTGCATATATACGCTAAGTACGAACTTAATAACGACTATATTTCCTGTGAAACCTCAAACTCGTCCACGATAGCCAAGTTACTGAGAGTCAAACAGCGACTATTCTCAGAACGACTTAAAACGAATTGGAAGCCCAGTACTTCGTCAGTAGTTTGTCGCTAAATCAACTAGTCGTGCGAACTTAGAAGCAAGACCTAAAGTTAGCCGTAGCTATGTGGAAATCCACAGGCTACCTTTAGTCGCGATGACGATGCGGTGCTGTAGGAGATCTCCTGATCAAACAGAAATAATAAACTCACGACTCAAAATCGTAATGAGCTGAAACGACAACCCCCGAGACACCCTCGAAGACGCCCGTTTTTATTTATTGATCATATGGCGAAGTACATCGAGTACAAGATACTAGAAAACGGTAAAGATAACTAGGAGTAAAAAAGTCGCAGGAGCTTGGCATTCCAGGGCCGCGGCTTCTCATCCGGCTCCAAGCGAATCTTCTTTCCTCCTACCTAGACGAATCTGTCGCGAAGATCGACTAGGTAATAGTAGCTTCCATTGTGCAGCACCTTGCTGATCACAAAGGGTCCCTCCCACGGAGGAGACAACTTATGCATGCCCTTCTTGTTCTGGATCAGTCGGAGCACTAAGTCGCCTTCGTTGAACGAATACCCTCGTACCTTGCGGCTGTGGTAGTGATGCAAGTATTGTTGGTAGACTGCGGATCTAGACGCAGCGAGGTCCCGTTCCTCTTTGAGCAAGTCCTTGGAAACATGAAGAGCCGACTCGTTGGAGGCTTCATCATAGGCAGCGACTCGCGGCGAGTCGTGCTCTATGTCAGTTGGCAAGACGGCTTCTGCCCCATACACTAGGAAAAAGGGAGTGTACCATGTTGACCTATTGGGAGTCGTCCTTATGCTCCATAGCACGGTGAAGTCGTGGCCTTATGCCTTTCAAAATCATCTGATTGGCCCGCTTAGCTTGTCCATTAGACTCTGGGTGTGCGACTGATGTCAGATCTAGTCATATTCCCTTCGAGTGACAAAATCATGAGACATTTTTTCCTAAATTAATGAATATTTAGTGTTGGCGCAGTGGCAAGGCACTGTTTCAGTTCTCTTGGTGTAGAGAGAGACATCTTGGGTTCGAAACCTATATCTAGTAATGTTTTTTTTTTGTATTTTCAATAGCTACAGCGTCAGCGTAGTATCAAGAGCGTTACACATTGGACCCACACCCTCCAGCTTCCCTCTAACAAGTTAAAATAGTTCAACGGAAGGTATAGAAAAAAAAGACAATATTGGTAAAAATTAATCAACACATCGCATGTTTCCTGAACCGAGTTTAATAGATGGGATCCAAAAAATGATACTCCCTCCGTTCTAAAAAAGATGTCTCAAGTTTGTTTGAATTTAAATGTATCTGTATACTAAATAGTGTCTAGATACATTTAAGTTAAGACAAACTTGAGACATCCTTTTTAGGATGAAGAGAGTAATATTACAAAGCTAATGTTGATTGGAGATAATCTACAAGTAATGGTGGCGCAGTGGCAAAGGTTCAGCTTAATATTAATTTTGTATTTTCAATAGACAGGTAAAAAGTAATCAACATATTAGAAGAAATCAAATGGTTCTCGTTTTATGAGGCTGATATCTGGGACCCATCAGGCTACAGTATCCCTCAACCTTTAACAAGAGGGCAAGAATCTCAAGTTAATTAAAGCCGAGTAGCCAGAAATCAGAGGTGAGATATAATGCAAGAAATCAAACAAATAATGTTTTTGTGAGGCTAACATATGAGACCCATCAGCCTGTATCTTCTCTCAACGTTTAACAAGGGGCAGGGATGGAAAGTTAAATGTATAGATGAAGTAAATCGGAAGAGTGGTGCGCACACATCATGGTGGCACATTGGCGGGCTAGTATTGATTTAGATAGGTTCAGATAGAAGTGTTGTGTCCGAATCCTCATTAATCTGTTCTTTTTTGTATTTGGGATCGAAAAAAGGCAATATCACAGGTAAAAATCAATGCAAGAAATCAATCAGTTCTTGTTTTGTGAGACTTGACATCCGGGACCCATCAGCCAGGAGCGCCCCTCAACGTTAACAAGTTGGCAGGGTTGGAAAGTTAAAATCAAGTAGCCAGAGATCAGGGGTAGAAAATAATCAAAGAAATCAAATGATGCATCTTTTGCGAGGCTGACATCCGGGACCCATCCTCCTACAACGTCCCTGAGCGGGCGGTAGGATCTCAAGTTAAAGCCGAGTAGCCAGAAATCAGGGGTAAAAAATAATGCAAGAAATCAAATGGTTCTCTTTTGTGAGGCTGACTTCCGGGACACACCCTCCTGCAGCGTCCCTCAGTGTTCAGGGCGGTAGGATCTCAAGTTAAAGCCGAGTAGCCAGAAATCAAGGGTAAGAAATAATGCAAGAAATCAAACAAATATCGTTTTGTGAGGCTGACATCTGAGACTCATCATCCTGCAGCTTACCTCAACGTATAACAAGGGGTCAGGGATGGAAAGTTAAAGTCGAGCAGCCTGCGCTCTGTCTCGAGGTGGGTTGGAGTCGGCTGACATGACGGAGGGTCGGTTGTTGTAACATCTCACGATTAGCACCTAGAATTATAGAGGACACAGATGTGTGCATTGCATTCATGCATCAGAAAATCCGGGGAATTTTCGCGCGAAACAAAAGAAGCCATAGAGGAATCGAGATCTCTACTACTCTGATGAAAACATCAGGACATGTGCGATGGATTTCGACATGATCTCTATTTTACTTCTGTATTTGTGGGGGAAAGCAAATTCAAATTTGAATATTCTAAAGATATATTTGAATTATAAAAGAATAGGTAAATGGAATAATAAATGAATTCCAATAATACTAAGATAATGGAATTCTTATTTATAAATAAAATATAAATATCTACAAATTATAAGTTACATTAAGAAAGAAGGCGTTTACTTTGTTATCATCATATACATAATCTTACAAGAATAAGAAATAAATACTACTTATAATTATTACCCATAAGAATATTTTACAACATTTATTGAATACAAATATGAGTAAAGAATAAAACTTTACTTTAACAAAAAGAATACCTTCATACAAAAATAGCATTACTCAATATTACTATATTTTTACACTTTTGAATAAAATGAAATTATTACAATAATAACCCTTAAACATACATATAGTATTGTTGTTCTTTTACAATAAAAGAATGAAAGCAAATTACAGGAGACAAATAAATTGAAAAAGGAATTTCATAAGTGAAATAATATTTATTACAACAAAATAAATATGACATTGTCTTTACAAAAGAATTGTAAAAGAAAAAGGAAAATAAGTAAACTTTATTAAATAAGATACAAATCCTTACAAGTTTCAACTAACAAAGAGAAAAATGAACTTTATTACATCAATAAAAGAATACAATATTCTTTACAATATTTAAGAATCAAATAAAGTTGTAAAATAATAAAAAAGAAAACCTAAACTATTTCCCTAGTTAGTCCTATATCTTCTGTTCTTCAAATCTTCACGTTCTTTACTCCTGCAAAACAAACAAGAAAGAAAACAAAACAGAAATAAAAAAAGGGTTATGTTGGTTAGTTTTGCTCTCAGTCTTAACAGTGAAATGCACTGTTGATAGTCATCATTGAGCTAGAAAGAAATAAGGGGCAAGTTTCACCAAATTAAGCATCTGTTCTTATCAGATGTGTAGCCTCAGTACAATCTCATTGGCTAAGGGGAAAATTTCACCAATCTAGTAAAAGTAAGAAGGAACACAATGATAACCAGCCAGAAAAGATCTTCTCAGTTGAACTGATCCACAAAGGAAGGGTCCCACTTGCAAGCAGCTTACACCCAACATGCATATGTTGTGCTGTCAGCACAAGAACAACTCACCAGAGCTGGATAAGAGGGAGTGCTGCCGTAGCAGCTAAGCTACCAGGCAAAACACACACTCTCTCCATATAGCCAAGAAACCATTTTAGAACCACTCCAAGAACACCATTGAATACTACTGATCTTTCCACACAAATAATCTGCTCTGGTTGCTTATACCAGCCATCCATAAGAGCAGATTAAGTCAGAACCAACTAATAGTGCCAGGAGGAGGAGGTGTCATCAAGAACTAAACTAGATCAGCAACAAGCCAAGCAAGGAGGAGCAAGATCCACCCAAGCCATCACAATTCTTACACAGCAACAGGCTGCCACCACAAGATCCAACAACAGTAGATCAAGAGCAGCTACAACTTATCCACAATCTCATCAAGCTCAACAACAGGTTATCACCCCACACTAATATCATCAGTAGCATCTGTTCTTACCAGTTCCATTAGAAAAGAATTTTGGGAGAATTGAAATTGTTCTCATATAGGCATAGAAATGCTATGCTTGTCTCATCATAGAACTTCTAGAAATCAGTAGTATTTGTCTATGTTGTTCCAAATTAAATCCTCAGCATTTGTATCACAGGCCAAGTCCAGAAATCAAGAACAAAAATATGTTCTTATTTAAATCTTGTGCCTCAGCATTTGCATCATTGGCTGGGTCAAGAATTTCATTTACACTAATCAACCCTGAGTTAATTGGCTTCAGACCAACATCATTAGCATGTTGCCTAGTTTTTACTAGACTAACATATACCACAACTGCTAGGCTACAGGGCACATTCCCAGAGGGTAGCACCTCTGTACCTAGGAGCTCTAGAATGTCCTGAGCACAAACTCTCCAATTTCTTCAATCCACTAATCATTTTCCTAAAAAGAATTAGGAATCATTTAAAATGATTGTTGTCATATATGCAGTGTATTCCTATTGGCCACTCAGTTACACTTACTAACCAAACCATCTTATCATCTTCCTAATAGAATCTTTAGGAATCAAAGTTGTATATTATCCCACTGTCGGATTTGACAGAGAATAAATCATTTTCATAGAAGGGGTTTCTAGGAAAGAATTCAAGGCATCATTGAACCATATATTTAGATCACCAATTATACCTCATACATAATCATAGCACAGCCAGATAGCATGAGCAAACAATCCTGGATAGAGGAATGAACACATCCAGGAGGATTCCACCTTGGTGGATATCAAAGGCAACCAAAGCTACTAGCTAAAACCTCCAGCAATCTCAATAACATAAGCAACCAACACAACTAACCTGACACTAGAATAAATTCTAGGAGGTTAGGAGGGGTCACTCTAACTATATCCTTCTTCCCAAATTAATGATCATGGGATCATTTCATTATAAATTTTCTTTATAAACATAGGCTCGAGCATATGAATGCTTAAGTAAACCACCAGCAGAGATCATATGCTATCATCTATTCCAGCAAACCATGAAGCATAGCTTCAGCTCAACAATGCACTGAACCAAGAATTCAGATAAACAACAGTACCAATAATTAACATACCACCACAGCACTTATTTAAATAACATAGCCTGGTATTTAACTTGGCATGGCCAACATCAGGGGTACAGATTTAGGAAACACTTGCAAATAATTTCACAGTACCAACATCACACAAGAATAAAAGCATTTACTGTCATGTTTAACAGTTATAAAAATTCAGTACTTCATTATACAAGCATCAATTCATCAAAACATAGTAAGAGCTCATTGGACTGAATAAGATTAAAGCACATATACCACTGACATCACCAGCATTATACTTAGCTAAAGTTTACATGCTCAAAACAGATCCATGAGCAAATCACTAAGCATCCTTGATCACCAAAAATAAGAAGGGGAACTTAACTTGTGTAGAACAGCAAGAGAAAGTGAGAGGAGTTTGAAAGGTTGAGGGGTACCTACCTGGGATGAGTCTAAGCTCGGCGACGGGGAAGCAGAGAGGTCAACGGCGAGCGTAGTGGCACGACGACACGGTGGGCACTGAAGCGCCTGCACCACGACGAGCCATCTCACCAGCAGTAGTGGCACGCGGAGAAAATCATGGCCCAGCAATAGCACCGCCAGAATCGACCACCGCAGAGCTAGGGCAGAGCTAGGGTTTTCAACCGAGTGTGCACGAGAGGCAGGGAGGAACAAATCGAACAAGGGGAGGTTGTAGATCATGGCACAGCGGACCAAAGCCCCATCTTACCGGCGCCGGAGAGGGCAGAAGCAGCCGGAGCCAAGCGACGGCACGACAGCGCCCAGGATGTCATGGGCGTGCGGGGTGTACTCGGGTACGAGGAGGAAGAGAGGGCCCTGGGGTGGGATGTGTTAACCCCAAGTCGAACTGGGCCGGCTTGTTGGGCCAAGCCCAACTCAGTCCGTTGGACCAGATCTATTTACACCCAATTGGGCCATAGCCCAACTACTTGCCACTATTAAATTATTTTCCCATTAAATAAACTCTATAAAATAATTCAAATACATATGAAGTTAAATCAAATCCTAAAAATACAAATGATAGATAAAAATCATCACAAAAATAATACCCACCTAAGAAAAATAAAATCTTACTTATTCAAGTTAAATAAAATGCAAATAAATATTAACATCACTAAAGCTTAAGTGAAATTTCATAAAATAAGGAAAAATCCTAAAAATAAATAAATATCATTTTTGTGTGTAAAAATAAATATACTATTTTATAAAAATACTAGCCTAATTTCCTTAAATAAAATATGAAGTAAATATTTAAATATATTTAATCCTTTATGGAATTTTTATAAACATAAAAATAAAACTTAAAAATAAATAAAAATAATTTTTAAGATCTTGAATAAATATATTATACTATAAAAATATTATTAGAAAGGTTTTCAAGATTTTAAAGTAATAAATCCTGATTTATTACCTATTTTGTAAATACTTTAAAAACATTTCTTAAGTATGAAATAATCACAATTTTTACAAAACCTTGAGCCATTAATATCTAAGTACTAACCCCAAACTCATAACTTGAATTCATAATCAAACTTAAATATAACTTTTAACTTTTAAATATTCTTTTAAAAATCTTATTAAAAACCCTTTTAAATAAACATTGGGTATCACTCACATATATAATATGGTGAATAATCATTATATCTTAACCACTATTAACATAACTTCAAATTCTAACAAATTACTAAGATCATCTAATTATGCTTCCATTAAATAATATATATTATTTTCATAATAGCAAATCAAATTTAATCTAATCATTCACTTAAATAGAAAGTGAATAATCCCACACTTTAATCATACTTATCATAAATACAAAACTTGAGAATAATTAAAACAAATTACACCTTAAGTTTATTTACCCTTTTAAAGTTAACTTTAGTCTCAAGGCTTATAAACATTATGTTTAAGAAACTACTTCTGTTTTTATAATTAACTCTGGTCTATTTCAATTAAGACATAATGCATCTCAAGTCCAAACTAATCAATCAAATACCAGAAAGCATTGATCACATTTTATTAACATTGAAGATTGCTTAAACATTATAAAGGAAGTCTTTTCTTCAAATGTTATTCTTTTTGCCACTTCAAATAACAATCTTATAATAAGTTCTTCAACTCTTAACAACTCAATCCCAAGGACTTTTATCATAGACACCACATGACAATTAACCATAATCACATCATTTTATACTTTACTTACATATTTTGGATTGTTAACACTTAGGTTCCTTATAAAGGTCATTACTTATAAAGTAAAATTTGAAGATAAACCAACTATTAAAAGAATCACTTAAATTTACTCCACTCAAAGTATTGGGGATTCAATTTGGGAGTTTTACAAAAATGCATAGCATTACTTATGCATAATTGCATATTGCTTCTTTAAACATTAGTCCTTACCGATCAATGATGCAGATTTTAGATATTGGATCTTATGTCGTCTCGAAGACTGTGAGTGCATAATCTTGCAATCACAAAAGGCAAGTTCACACTTGCTCATGTCCTTTGATTATTTTCTGTAAAGTATTTTGAAAATCCAGTATTGTCATCACCTGCATTTGAAAAAGGTCAGAAAACACTATTTTCATAATAATATGATTATAGGTTAATTACCATGAGGTAATAACCTACTATGAAAGTTCCGGTGGCAAAGGAACATATTATTTAGGACTTAACAACCAATGTCTCCAATGATTCTTGTGCCGTATATCACGCGTTAACCATGAGATTTGGAATGGGACGGAGAAGTCAGCTGTATCTTCTTCCTCTCGCATGTAGCCGGATGTGCAGGTCGTGGCTGTTATCACTCGTAGCGTGCATACTAATTGGTAATTCGTAGAGGATATGCAGCATATGGGTGGGAACCCTCAACGTCCCACGATAGTTCTGGCATCTAACGGTCTGTACAAACCATTGCCGTAATTCAATATGTGGGCATGGTGTACACCAAGGAGACATGCGAGGTCGCGAAGGGGGCAGTGATTGGCTTGGATCATCTTCTGGGCCCCACACCATAGGAAGTGTGGACGGGAAAGATCGCCCAGTTGTGCAACAAGGATTTGATCTCTCATGGGTAAAGTGACGCACCTCTGCAGAGTGTAAGAACTGTAACGTGTTACTCCCTGTCCCGGGAAGGAGCTGCGAACATAGTGGGAAAGGTAGTCCATGAAAGTTCTGGTAAACTCGTGAAGGCTGACAGACATAGATTTTCAGAATAAAAGCAACCTTTGAAGAAATGTTTATGAGAAGTTGCATTTCCTACGACCTATGGTCTGTGGCTGTAGTTATAGTGTATCAAACACTCATTTTCTAGTGAACTTGCTAAGTACGCTCGTACTTAACGTATCTTCTTAACCCTTGCTAGATTCTAAAGCCAATACAAATGATGACTACATCAAGTCATACTCCTGGAATCATCATCAAAAGCTAAAACTCTTCAATGAAGTCAAGAAAGTCAACATATACAGCAACTCAAGTGAAGACGAAGTCGCTGATTAGATAAGAATAGAATTTCTAGCCATAGAACCTATTTCTATAGTATATTGCAATAGCAGCAATGCCAGACCATTAGTTAAGATATTAATCTTAATAGTATTATAGTTTTGGAGTTGTTTATTTCTGATTCTTCTTTGTAATAAGTTTCTTTCTCTCTCTTTAACCTAGAGTGTTCTCTGGATCTTGTGTAAAGAGTTGAGTTATAACCTATAGTCATGTCTTGGACCTGCTGTGTTTCTGTTGTACCACTCTGAGGGATGTAATACTAGTGAATGGTGTTTCATTGGTGTTATGTCTACGACTATAGTATACTACATCATGCAGTGGTATGCTGGGTCACCGCAGTTGCAATCTTCAAAAAAAATTGAAATACTCATTTTCTTTTCATCTAAATTTAACTTCCTCGACAAGAGGGTTGGTTGCAATCTTCGGTTCACATACCTCCAAGGTAAAAATATATATGTCAATTTGATGGGCATAATTATCATAAACACGAAATACAACAAATAGTTATAAAAGAGAATATACCACATCTGAATCATAAACCGGACGAGGGCCGATGGGCACGGATATCAAAACCATGGCACTATGTACAATTAACAATCATACAAGTAAGAAAATTATATAAGTAACTATCTAAATCATATAAAAAGTTTTTTCGGAAAGGAGCATATATTAATATCAGATGATACCAATTACACCCAGCCTCTGCAACAGCGCATTGCCCTAGCGGCCACACGAATGCACACAACCAAAAAAATAAGAATTACAAAAAAGAAAAGTCCTGTTACATTGACTCATTCATTGAAACAGCAGCACTACCACCACCAAGACAACACCAGAAGTCCAACTTCTCCAAAAACGACGCCTCCAAGAAGGGAACAGTGCACAAACACTATCATCGCCCGATCAAAGATCTAGTTTTTCACCCTGAAGAAAGTCCACGCTCTCAAAACAATACCTTTAACAAGGCCATTGCCAGGCACAACCAATTGAGGCCAGACCCTGGGTTTTCATCCTGAGAGGTAGGACCATGAACCTCTCCTGTGCAGTCGCCCCCACTTGCATGCCACTGCTCCAATTCACATATCACCTAGCCAATTCCTCATCACCATTAGACTCGAACCAACATTGTCTGTCCTCAGATCTCGGTCTCCATGACTTTCTCCGTCAGCATCATGGAACGAGAACATGCCCCATGATAATAACAGCCAACAAAGCTTCGAAGCACACCCTCTGAAACCAAACGGTCAGGGTAAGACATGGGTGCATACGACCATTCAATCCTTCCAGCAAACTCACGTCATGATAGCACTTATGGAGTTCGCCGATGGAGCCTTCCGGAACACGACACAAAAACCAGATCAATGGAGACCAACATCCGACAGATCATCGTCTTGGCTTGAGAGGGATCCAGGACCACCTCCTTTAATGAAACCGAGCCTGCAGCCCCCACGCCACCCGTCGGAAACTAGCAGGATCCTCCACAAGACGACAAGACCACCCGGTCGACCATTTCGATGGAGAAGGAGGCCACCACCACCATTCCGGGGGCAGATGCCCCAAGCGCCCTAGTGTCATGGACAAGACCCGGGTCACCTGGGCGCCGGCGTCGAGGCCAACGGACGGGACGGATCGTGGCTAGGCCCAGATCCCTACCACCGCCTGCCGCCATCTAGGCCGAGGATCACCGGCCGCCGCTCGTCGCAACACCGCCGCCAAACCAGCCGGGACGGACGTCGCCGCCTTCCCGCCAGATCGCGATCAGGAACGCCGCCGCCACCGCCACGCCCTGTGGCATCCCGCAAAACCACTACTAGAAAATCGCGTTGAATTTGTGCATTGCATCGTCATCATCATGCATTGTTTGCCAAAACTATTTTTTCGCAAAGTCCGATTTGTTTTCCAGACGCCCCATCTTAATTCAACTGCAAAGCCCGGTCCCCCGAATATTTTGTTTTAATTAAAAATGTTGTGCAAACGGTCTGTGAAAATAAATAAATTATTTTATTATTTTTTAGCGGGGGCAGTCGAACGGGCCGTATCGACCCGAACGACCACCCCCATAATTCAGATCGGCCCACCCCTTATTCCTAGTCCCACCTAAAAATCTACCCAACCCTCCTCTCCACCTCACCCTAACCACTCAGATCCTGCCACCTCACCCTCTTCCCTCACCCCCTTCACTCACACGCTGCCACATAAGCCAGCTCTCTCCCCTCTCTCTCTCTCTCCCCCTCTTTCCCTGGGACCACCCCACCAACCGGCCCCTTCCCAAGCCACACAACGCACGCACGCCACCTCCCTCCACACCGGATCCCCCAACCGCCCTGGCCCCGCGGGCCCACCCCACGCGGCGTGCGCCTCTCTCCCCGACCCCGGCCACTGCTCTTCTTCCCCGTCGCTTCCTTCTCTGCCCCGCACGCCAGCGCGCGCGGCGCGCCCCCTCGCCCCTCCGATCCCCCTGCCGCCGCTCTGGCCTCGCCCCGCCCCGCCGGCTTCCTCCCTCCATCCTCGCCGCCCTCCTGCGGACCTTCCCTCCTCCGCCAGGCGTCCGGCGCCGCGCGGCCTCCTCCCGCCTCTGCTCTTCGCCCCGACGCCGTCCGTCTCCGGCGCCGCGCTCGCCGACGCGCCCGCGCGCTCCGGCCGCCCCGCCAGCGACCCCGCGCGCCCGCCGTCCTCGCCCTCCGCGCCTCCTCTGCGAGCCCCGCCTCGCCGGCGCAGCACCCGCGGCCCGCCCCGCGCCTCGCCGCGCCCGCGCGCTCCGGCCGCCCCGCCAGCGACCCTGCCGCCCTGTCCCCGGTCCACCTCGCCTACCCTGCAACTCGCCCCGCCGGACGCCTGCGAGCGCCCCGCCGCCCCTCTGCTAGCCGCCCGCCTCGCCGGCCACGACCCGCCTGCGCCGTTTTCCTCCGGCCGGAGCCCGCCGAGCCCCTCCCCGAGCTCCATCCTCGCCGCCCCCGGCCCCAGACTCCGCCGGTCGTCGTCCTCCGAGCCCGCCTCTGCCCCCTCTGCGGCCGGCCCCGCGGCCGCCTCCTTCCTCGCCAAGGCCGCCGCCCCGCCGACCGTCTGCGAGCCAGACCCCCCGCCTCCTTCCCTGCCTGCAGAGCTGCTCCGGCCTCGCCCCACGTCGCCCGCCACCGACGCCCGGGTCCTCTTCCTCCGCTCCGGTCGGGCCAGCCCCGCCTCTCCGTCCTGCAGGCGTGCGCCGCCGCCCTCGGTCCAGGTCGTGCCATCCCCGACGACCACGGCCTCCCCAAGCTCTGCTGCCGGTCTGCCGTCTGCGCCCCGTCCGTGAGATGGCCGCTGGAACCGATGTGGAATGCTCCGGTACTCAGTCGTGTACACGCAGGACCCACCTCGACAAGACCTCCTCGTTGACAAGACCGGCACGATACGAGACCCGAAGGTCTATCCAAGGCCACCGGCGCCGGATCCCCGAGACCTTCTTCCCGAATGCGACGTCGAAGACCCGAACCCCGAGGAACCACGATCCCCACTGCAGAACAACAAGGCCTTCGAGGGGAAACCGACTAGGTCTTCTCCTCGGGACACCGGAAGCTCCCCTGAACGCCAAGCCGTCGAGTTCAGGGACCCTCAAGATCTCCGTCACGGACACGACATGTACTTCCTGGAACCCTGGACCCGAAGACCCCACCTCGACACGCCAAGTTCGCCGAGACCCCGTACCCGAAGACCCCAGTTGCGACAAGCACTTCTTCCCGGATCTGATGCCGAGCACCCGGACGCCCCAGTCGTCGACACGGAAACGCCAAGTTCTTCATCCCGAACGCTAACACCGACTCGATTGCGCGGGCCCGACAAGACCCTCGCAACGGCAAGACCGACCCTGTGGGACCCGACAAGATCTGCACGACGACAAGAACGACACCGACCCGGAAGATCCGATGCGCCCCGACACCGAACCAAGTCCTCCCTCTCGGAACAACAAGACCGTCTCACGGACGCGAACCCCAAGACCCCGAACCCCAGCTCCGAACCCTGAGACCGACCCCGAACCCCGGTTTCCCCGAGATCGTCGAGCCCCCTCTAATGTGTGAACCTTCCCGAAAACCCTACTTTTATAACATAATAAAACTTGTCGCATATTAATTGTCATCTTGCATGCATATCTGTGGTTTGGGGGCCTTATGCCGATTCACCTAATAATTAACTATGGGGCCCATATGCGGGCAAATCTAGCCTTATATCGGCCTCATTTAAATTGGTGTAGCGAACCCGGTACTAACTTTTGCCTTGTTCAAACAACATTTAAATTGCGGGGTAGCTAAACAACTTGAACCATATATTAATTGTCGGGACCCTGGTTCCGCTTAATATGACCTAATTGCATCGCACTTTGCCATGCCATACATCATACATGCATCATGCCGATCTTCTGCCGTGTATTAAATATCGCATCCGGTGTTTCTTCTAGTGTTTTGCTTCTTCGCGGATAAGGCCGTTGAGTTGATGCGAGCTTCGCCCCGATCTTCGGGGAAAACCTTCGACAATGTTTTCAGGCGAGCATCTCCCCCTTTTCTACCTATTTTACTTGTATAGTCTTTATTTCCCTCCTGTTGATCTATTGCTATCTGTGTCGCGTTGCTCTAGTTTTTCGTACCCGTGATATCCCTTGCAGCCTTATATCGCCTTGGACACATCCTATTACCTGTTGTTTGATAGATAGTTGGACTTGCGCGTCGTAGTTGCTTGCTCAAGTGCTGATGTGTGTCGTCATATGCCACAGTTGCTGATGCTTGGCCGCATGTTGATGTTGGAGATGATCCTAGTTTTGCTTATCGTCACTTTAATTTCTGTTTAACAACTAAAATTGAAATAAGCAGAGGCATCGGTGGGTGATAGATAATATTTGGTTTCCGAACGCCCACTTGTGTCCCGTAAGACCCCGAGTACTTGATACCTGTTCCTTGATTTATCGCACTATCCACATCCGGGAGGTATATGGGACCCCCCTGAGCCAGAGCTTGATTCCGTCTTATTTCTTGGGGCCACAAACTAGTTTGGGGCTTTATTACTATCCTGTACTTATGCCATGTTTTACTGCTTTATTTACGATTGTGCGAGGTACTGCACACTGTACTGTTTAGGATCGGGACACGATTCCGCGGTGTCGACAAGCCCCGTTTGGGGTTCCCAGTCGTTCACAGCCGTATTACCCAGACCTTGAGTCCGTCTCGGAGCTAGCTTACTTCGTTGTGGGTAGCTTAATGGGGTGGCCCCCTGAAATATTTCTGAATCTTGTGATTGCTTTGTCGTGAAGGCCTCGTTGGGTTTTGATTTGGTTTTTCCGAGGTTGATCGAGTGTGTGTTGCTATTGGTGCTTCCCGGCCGGGTAAAACTTTCTGAAAGCCGTGTCCGCGGATATGGACGACTTGGAGCACAGTTTCTCGACCATAGACAAGCATAACTAAAGTTTACTGTTATAAATTTGACTTTATAATGACTAGTAATCAGCTCCACTATAACGGAATGTCTAATTAATACTGCCACAATTGCTTGTTTTGGAGTGTCGCTTGCGACCATTGTACCTGACTAGTAAGTAATGCAACTACAACGGAATGGCTAAATAAAAGTACCAACAACTGCTGGGTTTTGGGTTCATATCCTGCTATCGGTATCTGATTAGTAATTGCTGCAACTATAACGGAATGATTAACTAAAAGTGCCCACTGCTTATTTTACCAGGATGATTATCTAAACCTGACTAGTAATTGTTGCAACGATAACTGAACAAATAAAACTGCCAACTGTGTGAGTTCCTCGGTTGACTTCCTCGTTTGGTTTCGAGGGGGAAACACCAGGATGGGTTTGTTTGGTGTTAGCTTCAGTTTGGATCCGGTTAGGTCATTCTTACCCCTCTCTGATAACCGTCAGTTGTATCGAGTCTCTATAGGTTGTTTAGTGTATGCTGCCGCTGCCGCCCAGTCCACCATACCTATGTAGGCGAGGACCGCCGAATTCTAGCCTCGCCGTGTACTGGCCTCAGTACTGACGCTCCTTCTTTTTTTTCCTTTGCCCTTTGTCGGCACCCCTTTTGTTCAAGCAGGTTTTGAGATCGACGTCGTTAGCAGGGTTACCCTTCCGGCTTGGCCTGGGCAGGGTTATGGACGCCATTGGTTATTCTTCAGGGCTCTTAGCCCCATTTGCATCTTGTCCTTAGTCGGACGCTCTATCATTTTCAAGGTGATTTGGATCTTTGTATAATCTATTTGTATTCTTGACTCTTTGAGTCGCTGTTGTATATATCTGTTCTGTGGGTCCCATCGAGGACTGTTGTGTAATGTTATTACTTCGTTTTCCACCCGCACGAAAGTGCCTGGTGGGCACCTTTGAATCGTTTCTATGCGGGTTTGGCGAATTTTGCTCAAACTTGCATAGGTCCGATTCTGAGGGTGTTACACGCCCCCAGGTCTTTGTCTGGCGATTATCCGGGCGGCGGCGGCGGGGAGGAGAGACCACGGGAGAGAGAGCTCAACGGGGAGGGGAGGCCGCCCGATGCGGGAGGAGGAGGGGTCGGGAGGAGGGTGCAGGAGGAGGAGGGGTCGGGAGGAGGGTGCGGGAGGTTGGGTTTCCGCGAGTGAATAGCTGCCTCACTGTCACCGTGTCATGACATGATACCTGACGGGTAAAGGTATTCCGGGACGGGTAAAGATTTTATTTATAAAAAGGATAAGAGAACAAAAGGCTCACCAAGGTGGTTAGGACGGGGACGGGAAGGCACTAAGTAAACCATACCTACACATATGCAAACTAAAAGTTAATTTGAGCTCAAATTGCATATAAACTCCCACATATTACTCCCAAACTAAAACGCACAAATCACTATACTTATAGAGCATCGCACGAGCTAATCTAGCAATGAGAGATGAAAGGACAAAGTTGCTAACATTTGTGAACGTACACTTGGGTAGATGGGGGGTGCCTCAAATCTTGGCAAAAATGGAGGATGGGCTCGCAGATGCGCCCGGGGCCGGGCGAACCACGCACGCAGCAGATGCGCCCGGGGCTGATCGATAGAGCAATTCATTCTCGATCTGAAATTCTATATACATATATACCCTTCACAACATTAATACATTGTGGCACACTATGGCCTGCCCAACCGGCCTGTAGCTTATTGGCTAAGCCATTCCCGATCGAATCGCGAGAACGCGCGCGCGTTTTGGTACTCGATGATCATATTTGTATTTAGCAGTCGATCGATTCTTCTTCTCGATCTGAACCTACTCTAGCTACATATATACCCTTGGCAAACATTATTGGTATGGCTACACGCCTACGCAAGCCATTCTCATCCGATCGATCCGTCTTGGATGCATGGTGTGACACTGACACGGCCGGGATGTGACGATCGATGCATGGATCTCGTATCGTATGCGCGTCCCCCGTCCGGTTCAGTTCAGATCGATCATCGTGAAGATCAGGCGCGGCGGCGGCGGCGGCGGAGGCTTGCCCCTCCCAGTCTCCTGGACCTGGCGTGAGAAGATGTGCGGTGACCAGCAGCCGTGCCTGGGCCCCGTCAAGTTCCAAGGGCACTGTGGCTCGTGCTGGGCCTTCTCTGCGACGGGCGCCATGGAGGCTCACCACGCCATCATAGGGGCGAGAAACAAGGCCAAGCCGGTGCAGCTGTCCCAGCAGGAGCTGGATGCGACGAGCGATGCCTGCGCCGGCGGCGAAGCCGTCCACGCCTTCCAGTACGTGACCAAGAACGGCATCGCGTCCTCCACCTCCTATCCTTACACGTACGGGAGTGAACGGGACGTGCAACGCCAGCGCTACACCGCGCGAAGAAGACCTCATCATGCGTGGGTTCGAGGAGACGACACCCGACGACGAGTACGCGCTGCATGCTTTCGGCAGTCACGTACGGCCCCGTCGGCGACAACAACACGGACTTGGCAGATTACGAGGGCGGCCTCTATACCAAGGACAAGCAGTGCGGAGGTCTGAACGATCACCAGCTCTTACTTGTCGGTTTCAACGTTGACTCCTACATTCTCAAGAACTCGTACGGAGCTGACTGGGGCGACGACGGATTCCTGATCCTGCCGCGCCCCGATACGCGGTGCGGCATGCTCAGCGAGGGCGGCACTTACCCCAACATCGGCAGTCTTTGCCTGGCTTCAGACCTGGAGACAGAGAAATTAGGATTAGAACGATGCTGGAGGAAGGTGTGCCATACGGATATATACGAGGAACAAGCTATTGTAACTGATGATCTATTCTTGCAGACTGGATTGTGTTACCTTAATGCATCGCCTACTTCATTTCTGACCTGCGCTCACAACTGAAACAGTTGCAATCGCAGTACCTAAGTTCGAATCCTGCAAAGGCAGAATTGTCGTCAGTCTGGGATAGTGGGATCAAACAACATCTTGTCCTATAAGCAGGAGGAACAATATAAGGACAACTGTCATGGACTGAGAGCAGGAAAAGGCAGGACACAAGACAATCAATTTTTTAAACCTCTCACTTGCAAGCCCCAAAATTCCAACTCTAACCATATTAAACAAACCTTAGAATTCAAATAAAAGTATAGCCCATAATTTTTACAGCATCACATCTGAAAACCTACCAACAAAAGAGTGGTAACAATCTTTGAAGCAACTAAATTGTACAACAAAACACCTTGTTAATATGAGCTGTAAGCGGATTAAGTAGTAGAGAAACGTAATTGTACTAAACACATAGATCAGCCACAAATCTCATTTACTCTGGAAAAAGCAATCAATGATTGAACAGGTGTTATTTTGGTGGCACATGGTAGTGGATGACTGAATCAACCGTAGCATAATATAGGCACTCTCAGTTTAGTAGGGGCCACTGTATTAATTTTCGATGACATATGAGCATGGCACGTGAATTGCTTCCACCAGACTAACTATTTGCACTGAAATGAAGGTCTGAGGAAAACAAATAAATTTGACAAAATGGTAGTGAACATATGAACCCAACCTAGGACCTTCCTGTTCAAAAATTCTCAAACAATATAGGATTTGAAAAGGGAAAGGCTAGTTTTGTCACCAAAATTCATTTTCCTGCTCAACAGATCAGGATGGTAAGGTAAATCAATATCAAATTCTGTATGTGCAACTACTTCAGGTAAACACAACTGCACACTGCTGACCTTACCTACATCAAACTGTACTGGAAAAGCAGCAAACAATGTGCAAGCATATGTATGCAACTTACGAAGCTATCTGAAAAGTGGTCCAGACTAAATCTATATAGATCTCTCAATTCTCAAAAGCATCCATCATACATGCCTCCATGCGCAGCCACTAAATTCAGAAAGTCCAGAACTGATAGTGTGGTGGGAACTTATTCAGAGATTCAACATGGCAGTTTTTAGTCTTGATGAATCCCACTGTGGAGGAATGGGGTGAAGCCTGCGCTGGTGTCTTTACCTTTTGGTGGGGTGTCATGACATGGTGGACGGGGATGGAGCTATTCGCCAGCAGAAGTCTCGTCGGACCAGGAGTCATCACCCAAGGTTGTCCAATCCATGTCGGGGCATCTAGCATTGCAGCCCACAAAGGTCTTGAGGAAGAGAAGCTGGCTCTCGTGGCAGGGACGCAACGCCACACTGCATCGCTCGACCAGGTGGCTCTGTTAACCTTCGCCCGCCGCAAAGCCCCATCCGCCCGGTTTTGGAGGATATGATCGTGAACGAATCCCATCCTCACTGCAGATGTGCCCTTGCAAAGGGCAAGATGCCGGTAGGACGTTGTCCATGTTAAAGAGGGGGATGCTGAAGCAGAAGACCCGCCGGCGGCGACGAAGAAGCCCGACCCGGCAGGATGGTCCGGCTAGTTCCGCAGCAAGAAATGAGGTAGCAGAGGAAGGCAAGCGGAGACATCGAAGGCAGTCCTCGCATCCGACGGAGGCAAGCACCGTAGCGGCGGCGGAGCGTGCGAGGCTAGAGGCCGCTGCACCATCCAGGAACGGCGGCACTGAGGGCGGACGGTGGAGCCGTACTAAAGCATTCAAAATTTGTCCCAAATTATAAGGTATTCTAGGTGAATTAACTCCCCCAAAGCACCAATCACATACCTACGTGCCATTAATGTCTACCAGCAGGCTAAAAAATATGATAAGCAGATCTCTATATAGTTAAAAGAGGGCTAGATGTGTCATTTGTTTTACCTCATAATTTGTCCTAGAATTGCTAGGATGTTGTAAGAACTGTACACATATGGATTGTCTTAATTCCACATGCGTATGGAAAGAATGCTTCAAAATAGAAAACACAACATATAGACAAGAGAGCAAAACAGAGAAAGAAGATCCTCGAGAAAGCAGCACAGGATAAAATATGCACAAGATGGCAAGAAATCCGGAAGCATTTTAATTGAAAATTTTGCCAAAATTGTAGCTCCACACTAGCAAAATAGAGTTGTGCATTATCAACTTTAGGAAATATCTACATTTGTTTGTTTTTCCATTTCCTGATATAAACTGTAACATCCTTGACACAAATCTAGCATAAACAATTACTCCTAAAGATTCCAATAAGGTTCAGAACTCAGAAATCTGTAGGGGAAACAGTAACAGTTATGGGGACATGACATGATGAGAGTGAATAATACCTTATCATTTCCAACTATCTCCCGACCAGAAGTCTTGGCAAACAACTTGTAATCAAAATAAAGTACCTGAAAACAATTGCAGAATCAGCATCCAACTTTCCGATATTTTCAGAAATACATAATCAATCTCCATGGTGCTTGAGATATGGTGCTAAGTTCACCCTGTAATATTCAATTCAATCTAGCAGCTAACCTCTGCACACTCGCTGATGTCTGACTTTATCTCCTTCACAAATGCTGGTGTGTCTGAGACCAATGCCACCAGAGGTGCACCCTTGATATTCCTAATCTGTAGGGCTCTCTTAATACAAAGAACTGCAGCTTTTCTTGCTCGGACTGGCCTAGAGTAATGATAGGAGTTAATCTTCAACTGTTCAAAACATATGATATCAGTGTTCTAAAACATAGGCGTATAGCCAACTATCGCACCTCATTACTGATTAGCTCTTTAGCTTGCCTGATATGTTGTACAACACTAAGTGCTGCTAACAAATTATCTGCATGATAAATGTGGTGGACATTCTGAAACTGGAAGATATTTAGTTTATATTGTAATTGACTTACCGATTCAAACTTTAAGTTTGAAGATTATATTACATAAATAAAAGAAATATGCGAAGCTATCTTAGCTTGCATTAACAATTTCGGCTACAAAGAAGCATTTTCAGTGACTACTGATGAATGAGATAAGTAGGCATGTGAAATTGCATGATGTCAATATTCTACTATACTGCACTTTTCCTTCTTGAACTGATGGGACAATCTATATAGTTACTTCAATTTACACAAGCATCCACAAATAGTGTGCCATACCTATTCGCCATCATGCGCGTGTGCAAAACAATATCTGGATTCGCACCCTTCAAAGCCCAGTAAACTGCTTCTTGGACTTTGCTGGATGGAGATATGATAGCCCGCATAAGTTCACCAAATGTATTAGGCTTGGCATACAATGAGTCTGGCAATCCAAAAAGAGCCGATGCAGCAGATTCATTCTAGGATGAACATTCTCCAGAAAAAACTGAATCCCAACTGCATCTGTTGCGCCATCAAACCAATAATTGGGAAAAAGTAGCACCATTCAGCATGCTTTTTACACCTAGCTTTTGTATGAAAACTAATGACTCAAGAAAAGAAAGTAAACCAACTGCACTAGTGTGTAAAAACCTGAACAGACAAGTAAGAATAAATGCACTGCAGCAAATGATTAGTTACATAAGAAATGCACACTAACGGAAATGGCTGGTTAGTGGTCACCCAAGGCTTAAGAAAAAAATTAACATTATAGAACTTGTTCTCTAAACCCTAAGCCATGTGTAAGTGCAAGATGTGACAAATATCTTCATCATCTAGTGTGCCTCTGGGGTAAATTAGGAAACTTATCACCGTTGCTATTTTCTGCACTTCAATATATGCAGGTCATGCCAAGAGAAATACTGTAAAACATAAAACTTATTCTAGGCTGTAACTTTAGTACTAACCAGATAATTGGATCTTTCCAGCCATTCCAGTCACTACACAGAACATTGGTCTCAGCTGGATTTTCAAAAATGTCCACTATGATATTTAGATCTCTACCATATGTCCTAGCACAGCGATGTTTCCTCCACAAATGTTTGATTTCATGAATAGTGAGTGACTGGTTGGTATAAGAAATGTACTCCCCAAAAGGATACAATCCCCTATTTAATCGAGAGGAACAAAAATTCGTATGTGGATAATGACTATTAATCGCTACTGCTATTAAACTACAGAATCTATTTATCATGGGTTCACAACAATTCACAATTGAACATCCTGTAAAAATTAACATTCTATAACCAAGACAAAATTCGAAGAAGTTTAGGAACGACAACAGGAAAAGAAGCAATTCCATAGAACTCGGTGCTTCCAACCAATGTAGTCAATTCAAAGATAAAGATGAAAAGTAGCTGAGTGTAAATGCATTCCCTTGTTTGCCCGATGATCAAAGATTGGTTTAACATGACACTCAAGGCTCCCACTGTTAAGATCTTGTTTCTACAATTGCAGGAGAGAGAGGCCTTTTCAAGAGTCATTATGATGGAACGGTTGTCCTAGGAGGCCCGCCAGTCTGACATAGCAAATAGCTGAAAACATCCCACCCATGAGAAACGAGAATCTTAATCATAGCTTGGAAATGCGTACATACATTTTCATCTCAAATTAACCATTTACATTAGCAACATCTTTATTCTAAAATTCTCCAGCAACACACACAAGTGACGTTCAGATCCACATGTGTGCTTCATCTCCAGGAACAGTGCTACCTCCAGACTCCGCTTCCGTAGCAATGCACCGGCAAACCTATATAAAAAAGTAAATACTAGCGAATTGAGAATTATATTATGATTAAATACTGGTCCACACGAGATTCAGACTTAAGATGTTTCCAAGACCAACAGGCTATTTAGCATCATGTCAAATGATAGCAGATGGTGAGATCATCAACTATTAGAGAAAAATGACTTATGGATCCACAACACCAGCTTATCAAGCATTAGCACACTACATGGGCCCCTTCTTTTCAGCTTCTTGGGCAGCTTCTCCCAGAAGCTAACCTCGACCAGCTTCTCCCAGAATCTCATCTTCAAAATTCGTTCAAACTTCTTAACTAGTAGTTTCAATGTCAATTTAAAAGTATAAACGATTTTGGCAGATGAGATTCTGGAAGAAGCTGGTCGAGGGTAGCTTCTGGGAGAAGCTGGCCGAGAAGCTGAAAAGAAGGGGCCCATAATCCCCCCCCCCCCCCCCTCTCTCTTTTCAGGTAAGCTTATATCAGTCCAAATGTCGAGAAACTTTAATGTCCATGTTTGATCAAAGGAATATGTTTTTCTATAACACTCATTGATCATAAAACCAAACCCTCGATTCTCTTCCATGATGTACTCCAGTCGGTAACAGAATCACACAATTATACAACTTTGGATAAAACCATGTAGGAATTCCCAGTTACCATATACTAGTAGTAATAATACAGATTGAACTGCTAAGTTAATCAAATCATATCCAAAGAGAGATTAATAAAAATCTTCACATGTCTACCAACCAAGACACTACTCAAAATCTCATGAGTTCTTTGCACATATGAGGCCATTACAAACTGGTACACCGTTGAAATAGGCGTTTGATCTCATGATCTGCAGGCAGAAGGCATTCCATACTTGTGTTCATATGGATACCGAAAGAAACTAGTGCGCTTGACCAAACAAAATAAATAATTAGAGGACTAGTACGTGGGAGAGGGAAACAAAATCCATAATCCCCATTTCATGCAAATGGTAATCAACCACATGTAAAGAAACAACAATGTTAATAGAGAAACTAAAAACCGCTAGCAACAGTGTCATAAAAAAAGATGATTACCTGGTACCAAATCCGCCTCCCATGGCCGGGGTCCGGGTCGGGGGCGACGGCTTGGCACCTAGCGCTCAGCTCCTCGCCCACCATCTCCTGGTAGCAGCGTTCCCGGACCTCCTCGTTGGTGAGGTCACCGAATTGGTTGATGTCGTACACGTTTTGCCCGGCGGCGGCGGCGGCGTTGAGCCGGACGACGACGCGGCGGTTGCCCATGAACAACCTGTACCGGCATTCCTCCTCACCGACGTCTCTGTAGGTCTTGCCGTACTTGGCCTTCCACCCCACGAACATCCGGCGGGTCTCCTGCTTGTATGCTTCCTCCCCCTTCCGGACCCTGTACCCGCGCTGGATCTCCTCAATGGCGAGGGCGCTGAGACCGTTGAGGCCAGATGTGGTCACTCCGTCGGCCCTGGCCCAGGCGACACGGTAGCGGCTCTCCTTGAACACCGCGTACCGGCACTCCTCTTCGCCGGCGTATTTATAGGTCTTCTTGTACCTGGCCTTCCACTCCACGAACATCCGGCGGCTCTCCTGCTCGTACGTGTCCGCGTCCGGCGGCAACACCAGCAGCATAGGCAGCGACACCAGCAGCGCCGCCGCCGCCGCCGCCGCCGTGAGAGCAACCGCGCAGCCCCGCCCCATCCTGTTCCAACGACGACTGTGGGCCGCTAGGGTGGTGATAACTGGTTGTGGGCTGCGGGCCTCGGACACTAAACCGAGTGGGCTTTGCACTTTTTTGCACCGAGACCTGTTTCATCTTCCTTTAAGGCCTTGTTTGGCGGAAGTGTTTTATAGTATTTTAGTGGGTATTATCCCTGGTGTCTCTGGTGAGTTTTTCTGGCGGACCTGCCGCGCAAGATCTTTGGTCTTCTCCTGGAGCCGATGAAAAAAAGTGGATCCTTTCTTATGTACTCGCTTAGAATGATTCTTCTCTATCTATAGTTCATGGCCTATTAGAAGTGGAAGGTGCTCTGGTGCAATCCTTACCGACAGAAAAAGATTGCAGTCAGGTTGATAATAATCGAGTGCCATTACTTTGTCGGTCCGAACCAAGGAATCCGTTAGAAATGTTTTGAAATGGATATTGTTCTCTCTTTGATCAGGGATTGTTATATGAAAAGAAGTGGGGTTTGAAAAAGGGAACGGAATGCTCAAACCGGAACTGCTAGAGGAACGAATTTTCAATAGCATAACTTGGGCAAAAAAAAAATGCGAGCCACACCTCGCGTCTCAACAACTACTCAACCCGACGGGTATCTACAGGTTTACCCGGGCTTACACAAGTAGAAACTGGTCTGCCAAACAGATTATGTAGTGTTTTTTTTGAGTAATAGACCGGTAATTTACACATAAGACTACGTACAAACCAGGCTGCCAAACGAGGCCTAAGGAGAGAGTAATTAGGTTGGTCCCTATCTTTATCTTTATCTTTTTTTATTTATCTCTACTATATAATTTTGGTTTCAAAAAAAAATCTCTAATATATAATTTTGCTTAAAGTGGCTTTCGTCACGTGTAGTTTACGTCCGTCGTGCCGATCGCTAAAAAAAACCCAGTCCGTCTTGGATGCGATTCTAAACGTCACAGTCTCGTATGATCGCGGCCTGGCCTCTGCGATAAATTGGAACCTGGGGAGCATGACCACTCGTCTCCTCTCCTCTCCTCCTCTATCCCCAAACGACAGAAACCTCCACGCCGAGCGAATCGGCGGCTCTGGCAGCGATGGCGGTTCATGTGGAAGGGCATCCTGGTCAACGGTACCGTCGGCGTGGATCCGGCTACGGCTCTGCCACCATCCCCCTCGTACCAGACCCGGACACCCCTTCCCAACGGCGCACCTGCAGGGCGACCACGGCTGTGTCATCCCTCCATAGCTCTATCTCGCCGCCCAGAAAAGCTTTGTGCTCCGCCTCCACTCCTCTCTAACACGAAGGTACCCACCGTGGAAGAATCACGAATAACCCTAGGAGACAGAGGAGAGGCGGCAATAGCGATGGGGATGCGGGCGGCACCGACGGCCTTTTTCTCACCCTCCTTATCCTCCCCGAACAACAGGAAGAAGCTCCAAGCAGCACTTCGTCTCTGCCAGGCAGGGCTCATCGGCGGCCTTCTTCTCGCCCTCCTTATCCTCTCCGAACAACAGGAAGCAGCTCCAAGCAGCACTTCATCTCTGCCAGGCAGGGCTCTGCTCGCTGTGCCCATCCCCGTCGTCGTCTTCGCGCCCTCCCAGGTTCATGTCCCCAACCCTCACTTTCTTCCTTCCATGTGCATGTGCCTGTCTTCCGAGTGATTGATGATTCCAATTTCGACTAGATTAGGGCATATTTATGTCATAGCTTTAGTGTTCTCGATTGGTTCTGAAACTGAAAATCAACACGTCCATTGTAGTTCAGACAATTTTCTGATTTTAGGTTCAGTATGTATCCATAATATCAACCTCCAAGTCATAGTACCCTGAATACTCATCCATGTTAGGCACATATTTGGTTGTTTGATATTCATCATTTTTCAGAGTTAATAGCATAGAACTACCAGTTTCTGGGCAAAATTCCGAAAATCTACCAGTTTATGATTTCGCAGCAAAAATCTGCCACATTTTGTGTCCGTTTTCACAAATAGCACTAAACGTCCGCTGAACGCGAATTGACACCAGAACTGACAAGGCTGGCTCACCCATCAGGCTGACGTGGCAGCGCAGGACTGTGTGTTGTCTACCATTTTGCATGCAGGTCCTCTAGTGTTGACAGAAAATTGCGCAGAAGTCCCTGGCACTATTAAAACCTTCATAACTTTTGAATACGAATTTAAATGGAAAAAGTTTAAATACGAAAAGTGCTCAGAATTGTTTAAATCTTTTTTTACAAACTCTATTTATTATTTTATATAATTTAAATATAAAAAATATTTTATTAATTATACAAAACTTTGGAAATTCATAACTTTAACTATATAACTCCAAATAATATAAATAATATGTCTAAATTTATTAGAAAAATCCAAGGAATCCATTTCTTATATTTATAATGTATGAATCATATCCGTTCATCTCAGAAAAATGGGGAATCGAGAGGCCTACACATGATCCTGAGCGTTGGTGGCGTAGCTCGTGTCATAGGCCGGGACGTACCAAGCTAGAAGAGACCAGACCAGACCAGAATCGGACACGGCGTGGCGAACCTGACTTGACTCACGCCTCGGCGTCGATCTTGTGCATGCGTGTACAAACATATACTAGTATACATCTTCTTTCTCCTTGTACACAATCTCATCTCAACAATAGAAACCACGACACAGAACCTGAATTATTAGTCTTGCGTTCATCTTTTTTCAGACACTACTATGCACAATATATATACGTTCATCTTCCGACCCGAATTAAGCCGATCGAACTAAAACAGCCGCTGCATCATCCTAGCTGTACACATCTCCAGCTGAGTCCGCATGCAGCGCGTTCACTCAAGGGCTAGCTAAACGCACGAGCATCAGTTTATACTGGACCACCCATGTAACTTGCGTAGCTAGGAAATTCAGACTAAAAAAGAAACGATATACTACGGCATTCAATCAATTTTTTTTCTATTCTTGTATATTGTCGCAATTCAGTGAACAGAGAGGCGTCTAAGTTTCCGAGTCAACGCCTTCCTCATCACATGACAAACACGACAGGATCATCGTCCCGGCCGTCCGGTATGACACGAGCTACGCCACCAACGCTCAGGATCATGTGTAGGCCTCTCGATTCCCCATTTTCTGAGATGAACGGATATGATTCATGCATTATAAATATAAGAAATGGATTCCTTGAATTTTTCTAATAAATTTAGACATATTATTTATATTATTTGGAGTTATATAGTTAAAGTTATGAATTTTCAAAGTTTTTGTATAATTAAAAAAATATTTTTTATATTTAAATTATATAAAATAATAAAATAAAGTTTGTAAAAAAAGATTCAAACAATTCTGAGCACTTTTCGTATTTAAACTTTTTCCATTTGAATTCGTATTCAAAAGTTATGAAGGTTTTAATAGTGCCAGGGACTTCTGCGCAATTTTCTGTCAACACTAGAGGACCTGCATGCAAAATGGCAGACAGCACACGGTCCTGCGCTGCCACGTCAGCCTGACGGGTGGGCCAGCCTTGTCAGTTCTGGTGTCAATTCGTGTTCAGCGGACGTTTAGTGCTATTTGTGAAAACGGACGCAAAATATGACAGATTTTTGCTGCGAAATCGTAAACTGGTAGATTTTCGGAATTTTGCCCAGAAACTAGTAGTTTTATGCTATTAACTCCATTTTTCATGTACAGATTGTTCTTTGCAAGTCGTTTAAATATGGACAGCCCTACGCGTCCCCCGGGGGATACGTGGTTTTTATCCCCCGGGTCTCTAGCCAACCACGTGTCCGTTTTTTTGATTTAAAATCCGTTTTTGCTACATTTATTCTGCTTTTGCTACATTGTAGCAAAAAACGGTTCAGTCCAGAAAATAAAAAAACGGACTGGACCTTTCCGGAGATTTCGCCGGAGACCTCGCCGGTGACCGTGTAGCAAAAAAGTTGAGCTAATGTAGCAAACCCGACCTCACCGGAGACTCGCCGGAGGCTTTCGATTGTAGACCTCACAGGAGACCGTGTAGCAAAAACGTTACGCTAGTGTAGCAAAAGCGCAAAACGGTGGTAGCAAAAAATTTGTGCTAATGTAGCATATCCGATCTCGCCGGAGACTCGTATGAGGTTTTCGCCGTTAGACCTCATCGGAGACCATGTAGCAACAAATTTGCGCTATTATAGCAAAACCACTAAACAGGTGTAGCAAAAAAAATGTCTTATTGTAGCAAATTTAACTTCGCCGAAGACCTCGCCAGAGATCTCGTAGCAAACTATTTATACTATTTTAGCACCACCGTCGGCCGCATGTAGCAAAACACGACACCACTTGTAGCACCACCACTGCTGCACATAGCACCGCTCACGATCCCATGTAGCAAACTTCGATTACGTACGTAGCAGCGCTGGTGATCTTTGGTAGCAACGCTGATGCCCTTGGGTAGCAACACAGTCACGCGGCTGAGCAACTTCGCCGGAGAGAGGCCATGGAGGAAAGGTGCCACGACCTCCTCAACGTCGACACACGCAGCACGGGCCAGCCATGACGGAAAGGCAGCAGGCGCGCAGTAGGGAGGTGAGAGGAAGGAGCTGCTCCGGCCAACGACGACGTGCAGCAGGGAGGCGGGGCAGGAGTTGCTCCGGCAGACTATTGTAGCAAGACAGCAAAACAGTGGTAGCAATTTTTTTTTTGCTAATGTAGCAAAAGGAACGACCTCGCCGGAGAAATCGCCGGCAGACTTTGCCGAACACCTCGTAGCAAAAACATTGGACTATTGTAGCAAAATATGGAATAGTTATAGCAAAAATATTATCATAATATAGCAATTCGATGGCGACATCGCCGGAGACCCACCGAAGACAGTGTAGCAGAACTACAGATCGGTTGTAGCGAAACTATAGAACAGTGATAGCAAACGACTCCTATGCTTGTAGCAACTCTCAGTGGAGACCTCACGAAGACATCCTAGCAGGAAACCGGCGGGGCGGGCGGTAGGCGAGCACGTAGGGCAGTAAGCCAGTGGCACGGCAGGCGACCTCACCGGCGATACCTCCTCATGTGGCGGCGTGGTCGTGCTTGCAGGAGTAGAGCCGGCGACGGGCGAGCTCGCGAGGCTTCCTCGAGGACATGGTCTATGGTGAGGTGGAGCGAGCAGCCGGCCGAACGTAGAGCTCGATTCCACGACCAGTGGCGGCGGCGAGGGCTAGCGGTAGGGCGGGTCAGCGGTCCGCGTGGCAGGGCGAGCTCGAGGTAGGGAGGGGCGGGCAGCAGTGCTGGCGGGCGAGACCTGCAGTGGGCGGGCGGCGCTGGCGGCGCGACCTGCAGGGGGCAGGCGGGCGGCGGCGACGCGACCTGCTAGCGGCAAACGGAGCGGCCTAGCGCCAGCGCGGCGGCGCAAGCAGCGGAGCAGACTGGGCGGACAAGCGTTTTGGGGCGATGCTGCTAGCAGTTCGTGGCTGGAAGAAGATAAGAATAAGAGTGGCAGTCCCACGAACGTTTTGGTCTGCGTGGCAGTTCAATGGAAAACGCAGCTAGCAGCTAGCAGTTCCGTAGCAGTCCCACGCACGCGAATGAAATGACCCGGGGGATCGGAACGACGCGATCCCCCGGGGGTACGGTATCATTTTCCTTTAAATATGTACCCCATGAGTGCATCTGTCATTCTTAGGAAATATATACGCTCTGTATTAACAAAATAACAGTTACAGTAAAATGATTTCCTATGCATTAACAAAATACCAATTTCCAAAAGGCCTCTTGCTAAAAGTTCATCCTTAAAATTCATTAAGCCTTTTCAAATTGGTGAGTGAGTTGGTTTTGATGAGACCTGAGACAAAGTTTCTGTATGGAGGTATTTATTCTACAGCAGCTCTTGCCACACACCCTCCTTGTTAAGAAGCTTAAAAAGCAACTTAATAAGTACAAGTCTAAAACTCTGACTCCCAAATCAGCTTGGTGTCTACTCCCTCCGTTTCATAATATAAGATGTTTTACCTTTATGAAAGGAGTGTATCAAGACATCATCAATTCTCGCTTCACTGTTCGTCTTTGGGTCTTCATAATAGAATAGATGGATCTCCATGGGTTTCAACCACACCAATGGGTGAGACTCTCCATCAAAAGGTTATAGTCAATGATGATGGAAGGACCAACCCCAAACAAGGCCATTGCATCCCTTACTCTACTAACTTGTTGGGAGGTTTGGAACAAGCACAATACCCAAGTCTTCCACAACAAGCGTGCGCCACCGACGGTGATCCTACAGAAAATCAAAAAAGAAGCACGTTGTGGGTTTTGCGTGTGCTAAGCGGTAGGACGAAATTATACCAGGATAGTAGACTTTTGTAATAATCAAAACCCACTACATACTTTCATGTAAAACTTCTTCTCAATTAATAGATTGTAACTACTTCTCAATTACTAATAGATTGCGTAAATCTTCGTTTTCAAAAATATAAATTTGGCAGCAACATCCATAAAAAAATGCATGTTCCACATTTACCGCATCAAACAAAGATGGAAAGAAGTAAAACAGCCAATAATACCACGTGAATCCAGGTTCCTCTCTGTAGGAAATTCCTTCGATCTGTCTTCACCTAGCAGATCCTTGGCAATCCGAACTTCCAAATACATTTTTATCGCTCAATACTTGCCGCGGATTCATTCAGGAAAAGGGTGACACAGTACCACATGATTACTCTACCCAACAACACGAGCTATCATTCAACATCTAGAGGCAGTATTCAGTAAGGCAGGCCATGCCACCATCGCCATCCGTCATTAAAAATGAACATGAAGAATGTGTCGAGCTAGCACCTCGACCTATGGGGAGACATGGACATCACATCACCCCTTTCTCCTCGGCGTTCTGGCCATATTAACGCTGAGACTACCCACCACAAGCTAACACGGTTCATGATGAGAGAAGAGTAGTTGAATAGCAGCCCATCATTGTCCGTTGCATGGTCGCAATCGGGGCCGGCGACACTGACAGGAGCATCATCGTATGTGCTTTCGGTCGCACAATGGCAGCAGGAAATCAGACAAGGGGAGCTAGGAGAAAGAAAGGTTTGGTTACAGCCGTCGCGGCCTAATTTAATTTGATCAGAGAATGCGACGTGTTACGTCTGAATGTGTGTGAATGTGTGTATCTCTGAACTCTGGACAAGAACAATTCTCACCTATTGTTTTGGTTTTTGTTTTAGTTTGAGTGGTTTGAAAAAGGTTATGGTGTGTGAAGACGTAATTCAAAGACGATTAGATTTTATACACGTACAAACGCTTATTACTGGAGGTGCGAATGCAATTATGCAAAGATGGTTGGTTCACCATAGTTTAGAAGCCAAAGAAAAAGGCATGGCTGCATGCAGAGACAAATGAACCTCTCATCAGAACGACCATAATAATTAATAGATCTGTACCCCTCTCGAACGATGTTGCCAAAAGTTAGTACTAGCTAGCTGACTAATTTTAAATTTGAAAAACAATCTTCAATGCGTTTTATGTAGCAGGCCTATTACTCTTTTTCTGCATAGACGCCGCCAATTTAAACACGAGACCCGGTTAATCCTCCAGCAGGCCTATGGCTATGCTCTGCTCCCTTTCGCTACATGTTGTGTAGCTGCACGAGTACCCACGTTGCTCCATGTAAGCTGATTTAAGTTTTAATGTGTATTTTGGCTATTCACTTTGTTTTCAAACGTTCAACACCCACTATCTGGATCTGACGGTAGCTACCACTACGGCACACTCCCACCGTGTGTATTCACTTATATCCCTTTTTTATTTTTTGCAAATGGACATGCAACGAAAGATGCTCTATTGTTTCATCTTGATTAAAGAAAAATGCTTCTTGCTACGTTGACAATTCTTGACGATGAAGGAACAACATAATAATAATGATTTTAAGTAGCACTTAATCTTCTAATGCATTTGCATAGAAATCTAGTGTGACTGTTTAACCGTCAAAAGGCTAATAAGTCTAGATACATAGGTTTAACCGTAAAAAGGCTATTTTTTGTTAAATTATATTTAAAAACACACTTGCTCAGATAAATCAACTTGCATAATTCGCTGAACCAAACGTAAGCAATTTAGGCATTTATCTCTCGGCGAGTTCCTCCTAAAACCTGTGTTCAAAGGAGCACTTTGCATGGCATTCATCACCGAATCTCACTTTGCAGGAGGAGCTGGGAGAGGCAAGTGGGCAGTGGAAAATGAGGTTGTCTCGCCGACAGGTTTGACCCATCCGTGTTTTCGCTTCGTCCGGTGTTTCCAGGCCGATCCCGGGGCCCCGGAAACACCCTGAAATCTCCGGACAAAAGTTAAACCAAATCCGAACAAAACCGACGTACTGGAAACACGACCGAATCAATTTTTGACGTCCAGACGAAAAGATTATCCTAGAAACGATGTCCTAGAGACCCAAGTAGAGATGCTCTTAAGCTACGACTACCACATTCGGCGGTTAGTCTCGGACCAAACACCCATACTCGAATACTCGAGCATGCACGCACGTTGTGAAATCATACACACGCATGCTAAAGTACTCCTTAGCTAGATATTGTTAACTTTCTATCCTCGCATAATCTGCTGATTTCTACGTACCTTTGCTTGCACCGCGCAAAGCAAAGGGGCTAGCTAGCGACACCAGCATATGCCTGCCGCTGGTGGTAATTGGGGCTCCAGCATGCATGACCGCGACACAGGGTATATGTACTCTAGGCGAATCCAAGAGACCTGACGCCTAGAATGTGAGCGTGTCGCCGTTGTTGCATCTGCGTGCGAGAGTATATGCCACGGTCGACAGAGAGGCAAAAGAGGAGACAACGTGGCACACACGGTCGACAGGCCCGGAACGATAGACGTCGACGTGCACGATCAGCTGCGGAAAGAAGAAAAAAAAGAAGAAGAAAAGCCGGCCGAAGCTCCGTCCGTCCGGCCGGCACCTTCTCTCTTTTCTGGCTCAGAGTATCTCCGCTCGTTGGCCGAATTCAGGCCAAAATCCGGACCAAATTTTGGTTGGATGGCGCAAGTTTTCGGCCTGGGTACGCTCAGTTTCCCACTCGTGTGTCCAGACCGAGTTTTCGGGTCGCCCGTTTTCGCTCAAATTCGGCTTAAAATTGGCTAAATTTCGTCTAAATTTTAGCATAGTTCGTTATACGACGAATACAGAACACTTTAATACCAAAATTTGGTAACGGCGGCGGAGGCGGGGGATCTGGGCGGCAACGACGGAGAGCGTACCTAGAGGCGTGGGCATGTCTCGGCGCGGGGGAGCTCCGCCGACGAAGTCATGGCGACAGAGCTCTCGCGGCAGTCTGGGCGAGTGGAGTGGGTGGAAATGGAACTGTCTCGCCGACAGAGCTGGCCCACGCCCTTTTTTGCGGCGTCCGGCGATCTCAGGGCTTACCCGGGAACCTGGGTTCGGCCTGAATAGGCCGGACCAAAATATACCAAAATCCGGACGAAAACAGGTACTTGGTACGCGACTAGGCCGATTTTCGGCGTCGGATCAAAATTCGGCGTTCGGATGGACGTCCTGGGTAGACGAGTGGAGATGCTCTTATGTTAAGACTGAAGGATGCACGATCGAGCGCTCTCTTTTCTACGGGATTTCCTGCTCACGTTGAGACCGATGGATGCCGTACGTCTCCCCCGGCCGGCCTGTCGTGAATCACTTGCACGATGTGATAGGTACTTCCTCCGTCCGGCCGTAAATAAGTCTACGTGTAGCTTTTGGCTAAGTCAGATATAACCAAATTTAACCAACTATATTGAAAAATATAAAAATATATATTACATCAAATTGATATATTATGAAACTAGATTTAAAAATAAATATAATGGTAATAATTTAGTGTCATAAATGTTGGTACATTGTCTTAAAAAGTTAGTCAAACTTTACTATGTTTGACTTATGACAAGACTAAAAGTACACTTATTTGCGGACGGAGGGAGTATGCTTGACCTACATAGGGATGGATGGAAGGATGGCAGCATAGTATTCCTCGTCCCCCTCGTACGTATACGTCTAGCATCAGTTCAAAGGGTTCTATATATACTTGTACTGTGAAGAACTAATCCATGCTTGGATGGTTAGAAGGATAGTGATATCCCAACCCATCAGAATTTAAATCATAAGTTTGACGCTTTGGTGTCTCATAAAGACGGAATATTCTTGCAGTGGGAGGCGACGTTTTCGTCGATAGCGAGACGTCTACGGTAACTTCGTCAATCTCAAGACCCACCGACTCATTCTCTCGGGAGTGCTCATAGAAATAGGGTGTGCATGCCTGTGTTCATAGGGGTGTACGTATTATAAGCGTCTGCGTTTGTACTATGTTTTTTTAAAATATACTTGTAGGTCTTGCAAGTGGAACCTCTACGGCCATACGACGTACGGCACTCCACGTACGTACACCTTTTGCAAGTACTAGTATAGGATATTATTTTGCCGCATGCAGCTAATATAATTGCAGTGATGCATGCATGTGCGTGTGTTGTTCACTGGCTAAGCCAGTTAAGATGCTCGGTCGCAAAATGTTTCTCCGTTGATTCCGTGGGGGCCGTGTGTTTGGGCGAGACAAAATTCCAGAGGTCGGCTCCCGATCTACGTCAGTCAAGCTAGGAGGAACCGGCCGTCGGGCACTCCGGCCGGCTCACGGCGCCCATCATCCAGCAAGATCAGCAAGTGTAGGTGTACTAACGGTCAGTCAGTATATATGGTGCCTGCCAAGGCGCGCGCGGCCCGGCCCTATGGTTGCGACTTGGCTGTCGTTGAGGGCGAGGACAGGCGGCACGTACCAAGCTGATCGCGACCACACATGATGGGCCGCGCCTGATCGATCAGTTGTCTACTTGGCAGAATTATCGTCCAACTTCAGCGGAAAAATGAAAGGAGAGACAAAAGTACAACCAAAAGCACGATCGATCAGGTCAATTGAAGCTCTTTCTGATAAATATTTGGGTCTCCCAGCCTTGGTTGGCGCTGACAGAAGTGATTGCTTTGAACACTTTGTGAAACGAATAATTCAGCGAATAAATGGTTGGAAAGAGAAGCAGCTGTCTATTGGTGGTAAGGAGATTCTCCTAAAGGCTATAGCTCAAGCAATCCCAGTTTATGCTATGTCGGTGTTCCAAATACCAAAAGGAGTATGTAAAAGGATGATGGATGCCATCTCGAAATTTTGGTGGGGTGATGATGATAACAGCAATAAAATGCATTGGTACACATGGTGGAAACTATGTTACCCAAAGAAAGAGGGAGGTATGGGGTTTAGAGATTTTCATTCTTTTAATCTTGCCATGCTAGGAAAACAAGTTTGGAGACTAATCAACGAACCAGATTCTTTATGTGCCAAGGTGCTTCGGGCTAAGTATTATCCGCATGGTGACATATTAAAGGCAGGGCCCAAAGCTAGAGCTTCCTTTACTTGGCAAAGTGTTATGGCTGGACTGAGTACGTTTAAACGTGGATATATTTGGAGAGTCGGCAATGGGCAGAAAATAGATATTTGGACAGACTCATGGATTCCTAACAGTCCGAATAGAAAGGTTATTTCATCCAGAGGAAACACTATATATACAAAGGTGAGTGAACTTATTAATCCCATTACTGGCCAGTGGGATGAGGCATTGCTTCGTGAGCTTTTTATCACAGTGGACGTGAACCGCATCATGCAGATCCCTCTGCATGATCGAGGTTTCGATGATTTTATAGCGTGGAGCTTGTCTCAACATGGAAGGTATACTGTGAGGTCGGGGTATCATGTACAATGGCGCCATCAGTTTGGTGCCTTGGCAGGTCATCTCGCTATCCCTGGATCGTCTGTTAAAAACCCGGTTTGGAAAACTCTTTGGAAATTATTGATTCCAAGTAAAGTCAAGATATTTATATGGCGTGCCCTCCATGCTATTGTCCCGGTTAAGTGTATTTTGGCTAATAGGCACGTGGGTACATCTTCAGAGTGTCCTATATGTCAGCAAGGCCCGGAGGACATCCAACATCTCCTATTCACGTGCCCTACGACTCAAGATATGTGGACTGAGCTTGGTTTAAAAACTATTATTGATGAGGCTTTGTATGTTGACCGTGCTGGATCAGCCATACTGGAATTTCTTTTACGGAGGGAAGACAATGATTACCTGGGATTTGATAATGTGGGACTAAAAGAGATTATTTCTACAGCTTGTTGGTATTTGTGGTGGATCAGAAGAAGGCGAACGCATGGCGAGTCTGTTCCTCCTTTATTCAAATGCAAGTTGTCTATCTTAGCTATTGCTGCAAATTCATCCAAAATGGGCAAATCCACAAATACGAAAACTAAGTGGACAAAACCTGAAGCTAGACAGGTAAAAATTAATGTGGATGCTACATTTTATGCAGATCTTTGTACTGGTGCGGTTGGTGCTGTGGCTAGAGATTACCAAGAACACTTTGTCGCAGCTGCTACCAAATACCTTTCCCATGTAGCATCTGCTTCAATGGCGGAAGCATTGGCGATGAAAGAAGGGCTCCTTCTAGCGATTAGACTTGGCTGTAATTCGGTGGTGGCGGAGGCTGACTCAAGTGAGACTATTAGTGCGTGCACCGGCGAAGATAGATGGTGGATGGAATCAGCTGCGATTTATGCAGACTGCGTGGACGCTGCAACTAATATTGGTAGTGTTATTTTTAAGCATTGTTTGAGGGAAGCAAACACACCTGCTCATGAGCTAGCTAGATTTTCTTTTCTTAATAAGGATTCTTGTATTTGGAACGATGATCCCCCTAGTTTTTTGCTTAATAGTCTCATAAACGATGTAACGATTGTCGATGATTAATAAAGCTCACAGCAGGACGGAGTCCCGCTGTTTCCTAAAAAAAAAAAAAGCAAGCGCGCGGATGCGGTAGTTATAGCTATCGGTCATGTGGACCCGGGGGGATAAAAAAACGGGGGGATTGGGGTTGACGATGCGCCCACATATGACGGTGCATTGACTCGCCACGAAGCAACGTACTACTGTACATCGATCACCTCTAGCTGGTTAAGGAAAACTATGAAGAGTATATGCATCACCTCCGGTTAAGTAAAAAACAGTAAACTGTTAGTAAATCCATCACCTCTTGTTTTTTTTTAACGCATCCATCACCTCTTGTATTATTTTTTTGAACTCCATCCATCACCTCTTGTTAAGGAGAATATGACCAATCAATCAGCTTGTGTTAAGGAGAAGAAGCAGAACCGGATCATCACTGCGGACAGGCCGATGGCGAGGCAATGGCCAAATTCTTACTTCTGCCCGCTGTGCCGGCGCAACCTTGAGTCGGCTGTTCACCTCGTCGCTGAGTGACCGTGGTCCAGGAGCTTGTGGAGCCCGGCTGCCGCTGGTTTCGGTGTCCCGAGTTTCCTCCCTACCTCTTGGCGGATCGGCGCCGCGCTGCCGGATTGGCTGGAGGGACTTTCGTCTCATGTAAGCCCTCCTGCGGCGAAGAGGAGCAAGACCCTGGCTCTCCTCCTGGTTTGGTTGATTTGGCGCGAGCGAAACGACCGTATTTTCCGCGGCTTGGAGAAGCCTTCTTCAGTAGTTTTTAGCGAGGCTTAGGATGAGCGCTCGAGTTGGGCGCTGGCTGGTTGCCGACACCCGTGGGCGCGAGAGTAGCGATGTGGTTTCCCGGCCTTCTAGCCGTATTGTTCTTTCATTTCTTTAGTTTCTGGACATGGTTCATGTCCTTTCTCTTGACTTTGTACAGCTTGAGTACCATGTACTCCTTCCTTTATCAATGAAAACACAGCTCTCCTGCGCTTTAAAAAAAAAGTTAAGGAGAAGAGGTCGACAAACCATCCACTCTCCATCATTCATGGTCCACGCAGGCAAAAGGGTTAGACATAGTAAAAAATCGTGGGTCGTGACATTGCACTATAGAGTGCGGCGCCACTCTATACGACACTGCAAAAGGGTTAGACATAGTAAAAAAAATCTGCCAAAATTTACCTTATGAATTTCTTTAGAGTTTGAGTTACTTTGGGGCAAATTGCCCTCGCGTGCTGTCTCTCTCGGACAGGACGGGAGACCACCGCACGAGGGGTGGGGCTACGCGCCGATATCCGCCCAGTACGATACGAATACGACCTTGATTCATCCTCCTTGAGCGGGCCCCACCTCCTTAATCACTGGGACACGACGCGCAAATTAAAGTGCTTTATTAGTACTACATGCGGCCGGCACTTTGGACAGGGAATCTTTATGCTACAGTAGGAGTATCATTTCTCGAATGGTCGCGATTCCCTTGGTCCCTAATCCCTAATCTCTTGGGTTGAGCCAGATCAATTCTTTTTAAGCGTTCCTGCAGCTGTCTGGTTAATCAGTGTTTAATAATCCCCTCCAGACCACTTGCTTTGTTTACGACGTATTTTTTAGAGTATAAAAATTCACGGTACCTGACTCCCAAATTTGATACAGTCACCCCTTAGGATTTTTATTTTTTGTGACAATGAGAAGCTTATCAGAATCCACCGCGTCCCTTTTTTTTACAAACTCCCACTGATATACTCTCTCCGTTTAGAAAGATAAAATGTTTTAAATTTATGAATCGAATGTATCTAAATGTTTTTAGTGTATATTATCGTTAAGGTTCGGAGTGAATTTATAGTCTAGATATATTTATACATAAAGCTAAAATATCTTATATTTCTAAACGGAGGGAGTACTTAATAAAAATCACCAAAACAACAGTATAAAGAGTCCTAAAGATAATAAAAATTACAAATAGGGGTCTTTGGGCATGTATCAACGACTATAATCACTACCTCGAGTCGAGGACGCGCCACCGTCCTTGTCCCTTCATCGTCGGAGCCGAATAAATGCTTGTTATAGTAGATCTTTATGTAACAGACAGATGAGAAGTCGTCGAGATAAGGTCACGAATGATCATCGCACCGTCGAGATAAGGTCATGAATGACCATCACATCAAAACAACAACCATCGCCATCGGTGGTTACATTAGATCAGAAGAGACTGTCCTGAAAACACACAAGCAAACATGAAAACCGACCGGATCCTAGAAGATCAGCTGGACACACGACTTCACGCGCCTCCGCCGACGTTAGATGCACCATCGAAACGAGAATAGAGCGGGTATAACCTTTTTTTGACTTTATTAGGACGTATGTTGCTATCTCAACACAACGAAGAACACACTAACAAACAGGCTTAAAAAAAACTCCAATCAGTGAGAGGTTGAGGTCCGCTAAACCTCCACTCCAAGGCCACCAGATACTAAGCGTACCGACGCGCCGATGAGAAGGATGGAACCCTATATGAGTTTTTGCTGTCGCCTCCCGATGGTCTCCTCCAGCTTCCTTACCAGTTCAGTATAGAATCAGGCGCCCCCTTAACCGTCGGCCACGTTGCGAAGTACTATACTCCATCTCGTTTTTATGATTGGTAGGACACCTCGCATTTTTCCATGTGGCGATCGATCAAATATGTATACCCCCAGAGCCGGTCCATAGATTTTTGAGGCCTTAGGGCAATATGAAATCAAGGCCCCCCTGTTTAATGTGTCAATGTGTCAGATATTTCCTAGGGTCAAGGGGGGGGGGGATGGCCCTCCTACTCCAAAAAAAAATATTATAGATATATTTAATATTTATGCAAAACTTTTAAAGAGTACTCAAAGTTTATCATGATTAGCATTCTTAGGCGTCTCAACAATGCATGCAACCTCCGTCACTTGTTAACAAATAAAAGACTTAAAAATATTAGTATTTCGTAAGAGAAATTATTGTAATGCAATAGCAAATTAAATAATCTTTACATTTGATAGATCCATGATCATTGAAATCTTGGTGAAGACATTCAAAGCCACTTATTTCTATTGATCGAGCGAACTATATATCATGGTAGTTATTTTATCAATTTCTAATTGTGTATATATGCTTGTGTAGAAAATGAGTTAATGATTAAACATATTAGGCACTGAAATAGTAAGATGGAATAGTTTCTCAAACATATAAGATGGGGGCAAGTAGAATTGTTGGGAATCAGATGAGAATTGGTGGCAGAATAATATAGTCATACGATTGATAAATATACTCGCAAACTTGTAAAGGAATGTGAGGACCAGTGTTATTCTTCACATTTGGAGAAACCAACAAAATCGTGTCATCAAGTAAAAAATATTTGATAATGTTAGAGTATTTTTTTGAGAAATAGGAGTAAGAGTAGAGTCATGATAGACAATATCTTAAATCATCTATATTTTCTTTTCTTAGACAACCATTTATATTTTCAAGAATTATTGTAATATTGCTAGACGTCAAAAGTATTAGACAAAATGGATATATAGATAAGTCATGGGTCGGGGCCCCTAGAGCATGGGGGGCCAGGGCTAGCGCCCCTCTGCCCCGCCCTATGGGCCGGCCCTGTATACCCTCTTCCGATCAGGTATTCCATGAGCAGTGCTACACACAATACGTTTTGTGGAAGATTTGCGTACGTAGGACGCAATGCAGTGCGCCTTGCGTCGGCGGGTTTCTGCATGCTTTGTCGCAGCAAAAGATAGCCACGTCCGTGCGTACGCAAATCGCCCAAAAAGAAAACATCATGTGTAAGACAGTTTCGGTATTTCATATGTTGTTAAATGCATGGTAGAGTACACATACGTGCCGGCGAACCATGCATAAGATGCTTAACCAACACCTCCATGGACGGACGGAGGATCACTGCGTTTTCAACCCTAGATAGATCTGCGAGTTTGCGGTGCAATCTTGGAATAATAACGGAGGTCAGCATTTATTTATCCAGCAGCGATCGATGTATACGCTTCAGGCAGGCGTACGTGGAGAATCAAACATGCGAGATACTCTTTGTCACGCTCACGTGTGTATGTACAGATTCAGCCGGATTCTTCAAGAGATCTCATTCTTCAATCCCAGCTAAGCTCGTGCCCACACATCACACGGGGTCCTAACCTGAGGCGGTCCATTGATCCATTTGTTAACTAGCTGCTGCCTGCTGTGGGAGGACCTCTTGCATGTGTCCTTCTTTCTTATCCCATGCATGTACAGTGATTTTTACCTAGCTGCTTGGCCTTCGGAGTTTTGAGAGGACACATCGTCAGGAAAGCGATGCATGCACAGAAATGTCTTGTCACACTGACACTGCAGCGAAGACACACAGCCGTATACGACCCAGTTAAAAACTGTGTTTAACTGTTAAAATAGCTAGCAACGTATAGACAGTGGGATAACAAATTATTACTACAGTAGCACAGATAGAGTTTACAGTATGCCGTTCCGAAGCACTGGCTGCCGGCCACATGGGCCTGGCCCAGCGATCGAGTCTGAACTCTGAAGGTTTCCTCCCATCACGGCGGGCGTAGTAAAGACGTCGGCCGGCCAGATCTGCCACTGCATTTATCTGTTCTGTTCTGTTCTGTTTGGCAGGGTAGCGGTGCAGACTGCAAAGGCAGCCGGCAACCTGGTCAGGTCCGTACCGTACCCGGGCATCATCAACTATCCCAGGCCCAGGCGTGCGTGGCCAGGCCCAGTGCGCTCACAAGCGGGCGCACTAGCGAGCAATCGAGGGTTAAGTTTGCATGTTTTGCTTTTTTTTTAATGTTTCCTTTTTCTTTTCTTCCTTTCCAGTTTTTTTTCCCCTGTTTTTGCGTTTAATTTTAAATCAGTTTTCCTAAGCATGAACTTTTTAGAAATCTAAAAAGAAAACGGTGAATAATTTTAAATCTGTGTGTCACACGGTGAATATATTTTTAAAGTGTCGACATTCAATCTAAATTTCTAAATCTAAACATTATTTATAATTTAACATTTATAAAATCTGAATATTTTTCAAGATTCTAACATTTTTTTAATTAGAAAATGTTCAAAAGGTAAACATATTGTAAAAAATTAGAAAACATGAAAATAACAAAGGAAATAAAAAAATAAAACCTAAAAAGAAAAATAAACAAAAACCAATCATGAAAAAAAGACAGAAACACGTACTCCCTCCGACCCATATTAGTTGTCTTAAATTTATCTAGATACTAGTGTATCTAGCACTAAAACTTGACTAGGTACATTCGTATCTAGATCAATCAAAGTCAACTAATATGGATCGGAGAAAGTACCTGTTTTGGCCTGGTCGGACAGGAAAGTCCCTTTAAATAGCGGTCGTAGTGGGCGATCTATAGGAATTGCCCAATTTTCTAGGCCAGCTGAGCATAGAACAACCAGGAGAGGAAGAAAACGAAGCCAGGTCGCTAAGCCATCTTTGGGCGGGCTGAACCATTTTGAACCCTAAATCACTACTATGAAAACAGCTATAGATAATCCACATATCCGTGAAGCACGTGCCAATGATGCTCCACGAGTAAAATAGTCGTGACGCACGGCTAGAAAGTATCCCACGGGTAAGTCGGATACACGTGGCGCACATGCCACATGTAGGCCAAGGCAGAGGTGGTTGCAACGTACTTACACGTAGGTCTGAAGCGCGCTACGGGTAAGTTTTCAGAAAAAGTCTATTTTAAATCCTGAACTTGTAGAGGTTGGCGATTTAAACCCTGAAGTCGAAATACCGGCCATTCGCATCCTGAAGTATTCAATCCCTATCTAAAATGAACCCTAGACCTATTTGACCAAATTGACCGGTGCCACATAGGATTTTTTTTACAGGGAAACCCTTAAATAATTATCTATTCCAATATGTTACTGTACTCCGGTTTCAAACAAAACAGCGGTTTGACTGGATGTTTCTGGTTCACTTCCTTGTCTGGTCCATCTGTCACAATAAACAGGTAGAGGCGTCTGTTTGGGTTTATTACAGTCAGACCACCAGTTCGGTCCAACTATTTAACTAGGTAATGAATACCAAGTCAAGAAAAACTGTATTCGCCTGTTTCAGGTTTTTTTTGGAGAAGAATTGAAGGGTATCCTTAGATACCTGGGTACTGAGATCTAGATATCTTTTGTCACCATATATTTCTTAAGTAGAAATGGCGGATTGAAAAAAAAAGATCCTGTGACAGTGTCCTAAAATCTCAAGCACCTCCTCGATGCGAACCAGTGATGTGGACCACGATAGCGGTTCGTAGACGGCCAACTGGGCGGAGCGCATGAAGAAGCAGGGGCGTCGGGCCGAGGACGCGTGCGGTCCTGCCGAGGTGAGATGGCGGCCGTCGGCGGAGACGCGCAGGCGCAGACGCGTTGCCTCCCCTATCTCGCGCATGACGAAGCGGCCTCTCTCGTTCCCAAACAGGTGCTAGCTAGCGGCCATGCAGGGTATCAAGCCGGTGCCCATGGTCGATTAAATCTGTCACTAGGCATTAGCATATTCACGTGCACACCCGATATTTGATTAGTTTCAATATAAGTACTTCAGAGAGGGAGAGCTAGCTAGCTAGTGTGTGTCACCGAGCCGTGTCCGCGGTGGTGCTTCTTTGGGCTACCGCGGGCCTCGAGCTCAGGAACCTTTGCGCAAGGTCACCGTCGTGCTTGGCCTGCTGCCGTGCACACGCGAGATGTAAGGATTCATTGATTCGGACAGGGAGGAGAGAAGGAAAATCGGGAAAGAAAGGTTTTACAAGTCGGGTCCAAATGTCAGCGAGAGCTGCTAGTAATCCTAGCCGATAATGTTGTTTTTCCCGTGCACCAAACAGCTGCAGGGTTTGTTTTAGACCTGGATTAAATATTCCGGGATTCCGACTTTAGGGTTAATAAAATCGCAGAACCTCTACAAGTTCAAGGTTTAGAATAGACTATGTTTTTTTCTAGTAGTGAATATGTCCATTCTGGACTTCAAATATATTCGTTTTGATCCGTTTTTGCCGGCTCATAGATAGCAAATGCCATCAAATTTCAAGACAAGAAAGTGGTAGACCTGTAGGCCGTGCGAGTAGACGAACCGTTCCCACCCATGGTGGAGGTACATATGGCCTTGGTCGTCGAACAACACCTCCACGTGCCAAATGAGGCACCCACCACTAGTCTCCCGTAGCTTGACTTTGCGGGGCTCCTATCCATCGAGCACCCCGTTTAAACTTGTCAGGAGCATCCGTTTGTCCCATGAGTTTTGGTGGATGGCCACAACAAACTCAAAGTAGGAGAGGTCAACGGTGAACGGCAACAACATCAGATATGGTGATACGTGTGGCGACGGAGACGAAGATGGCGATGTGCGACAGCCTCGGCCTTTGCCCAGCAGGGGGTGTCGACGACGTCCCCCTGGATCCTATGCCCCTGCTTGGAGCTACTCCAACCATGACTGCTTATGATGTGGTGTGCGTAAGCAAGAGTGGCTCAAAGTGGTAATGGAAGGCGCACAAGAAAGATGGACGCGGGTGACCTACTTAAAAAGGCCAACCAACCATGCCATTGAAGCTGTCACAAAGGTCGAGCGACATTGATTGCAGCGCAGGTATCCAGTGGCCAACATTCATGTTGGCGCAGTAGTAAACCTAGTTTGATTGACAGCGAGGACAACAAAGGCAGGACCTGGATTGGCACGGGAGGACACACACGCGGTCTATAGCAAGTCCAACTGAACACATTTTCGGCCTAAATTTATCCAAGAATGAGTCTGTCCACACATGTCGGTCCGTTTGCATCACGCCGGTAGGCTTGAAATATGTAAATAAGTTTTATATTATTGGAGAAAAAATTGCACATTCATGTTCTCCAATTTCTAACAGCCCGTCATTTAGCCCACTTCTATCTCGCGGCCCAGTTCGTGTTCTTTCTCTTGCATCGTGATGAAGTTCCGTGTCTTCTCTTATAGTCCAGAAAAAAAAAATCAGTTTCTTCTCCGGCGAGCAATGTGGCGGCGTGTTAGCGCTACCAAATTAGCTCTCGGCAGCGACCGTAGGATCCGGTGCTACCCGGTAGGGGATTACCCTGACTCCCCGGATCGATCTCCGCCGTCGAGATTGCATCCGCCGTAGCGAGCGCGGAAGCATCCTTAGTCGCCGCTGGTGGATTCACATGGCAGGTCAGTCATGGATCCGATATCTCTCGCGTTTCGTGCGACCATTTAAAAATTGGGCGAGAAGTCTTCTTCCCTCCGCCATGACCGGCCCTCTTTAATGGCGACGACGTGAGCAGTACTCTGTCACTCTGTGCATCTAGTACTACACCTCCTCGTGATTCACCACTGCAGTCAACTGACCCACTGATCTTCTGTGTGATTCTCCATTTGTATACTCAATCGTACATTTATCAAATCGATTACTATGTCCCTGCTTAACTGTTGCGTCCCGGCCTTCTCCATTCTGGATCCGACAGAGAAATCCCTCGCAGCTCTTTTAGAATTGGGCGCACAAGTCTTCTTCAGTGGCATCGGCAGCCGCGGTGGAATAGCATCTCCACCTGGTGATCATGGCGCTGCCGCTCTTCTTCCTCCTCTTCGTCCTCTGCCTGGCTACCTCACCGAGAGACGCCGTCGCGCTCACCCGCGGTGGCTTTCCCCAAGGGTTCGTCTTTGGTGCAGGCACCTCGGCCTTCCAGGTACTTCTACTTTCGCTCTGTATGCTTCCCGTGAGCAAAGTCTCTATCCTGGATTGTTTGTTGAAGTGTACTCCAGTGCTCCCTTCATATAAAAAAAAAAGTCATATTTACAAAGTTATCAAAATATGAAAATAAATTCTGCGCATAGTCCATGTTGTATCCTACAAAATATGTAAAATCGCAATCTGATTTTTTTTATATTATGGGCTACACAAAAATGACAGAGTCAGATAAAAACAGGAGATCTGAAAATATGCATGCTCAGATCCACACCTTTATCATTTTTGTGTAGCTCATAATACAAAGTATTTGAAATTGATATTTTACAAATCTGCGGGACACACTGTTGGCTACAGCAGGATATTTTTTAAAAAAATTCAAACTAAAAAAATATGATTTTTCAAAAAATTTAAGAAACAGGATCACTTGTGCCCATGTGCACGAAATCTCTACTGGGTAGTTCACCTGTGACAAAGAAATTGAACAGAGAGGCAAGTAGTAAATGTAAAACGCAAGCAATTAATGCTGCTGGCTATGTATGTAATACCTTTGATGCCTTAGGTGGAAGGGGCTGCTGGGGAAGATGGAAGGAAGCCAAGCATCTGGGACACCTTCACCCATGAAGGTCAATTCAGATCATGATTTGTATTACTCATGATCGCCTGCATCGAGTTCATTTAATAACAATTCAACACCTGCTTGATGAGCGTGGCAGGTTACTCTCCCGGCAAAGCTACCGCAGACGTTTCAGCAGATCAGTATCACCATTACAAGGTTAGTGTCTAGATCTAGCACTACTGATCAGTTTCTTAGGTAGGAAAAACACAATGGGATATGGACAGATGCTAACTAACAGATAAATGCTTGTTTTGGCATTAGGATGACGTAAAGCTTATGCGAAAGATGGGTTTAGACGCGTACAGATTCTCCATTGCGTGGCCGCGGCTTATTCCAGGTAACCTTGTGGTAATAGTTGAGTAGCACATCTCTCAAATTTTATGATAACGAAATGCCACACTGTGTAGATGGAAGAGGAGAGATCAACCCCAAGGGCTTGGAGTACTACAACAACTTAATAGATGAGCTGATACGGAACGGTAAAGCTTATTTTCGCTTGTTCCAAGCTTGAGTACATGGACATATCCTTTATTCTGATTGTCGACGATCAACATTTCGGGGCATATGTTGCAGGCATACAACCTCATGTGACAGTCTACCATTTTGATCTCCCTCAGTCTCTTCAGGACGAATACAACGGGGTGCTCAGCCCCAGATTCATGCAAGTGGCAACCTTTGGCGCACTTTTTTCTGACACCTGCAAATCACGTCTGAATTAGGATGAAGATTCTGAATTTTCAGATACTTTTTGTTTCTAAAATATGAACGTGTTGTGTTGCAGTGATGATTACACCGCGTATGCGCAGGCCTGCTTTGAGAGCTTCGGAGACAGGGTGAAGCACTGGGTCACCCTCAACGAGCCCAATGTCGAGACGTTAACCGGATTTGACAGTGGCATGCTTCCACCGCGGCGTTGCTCCTACCCGTTCGGGGATAACTGCACGGCAGGAGACTCCACGACGGAGCCGTACTTAGGCGCTCACCATCTCCTGCTTGCACATGCCTCGGCAGTGTCCCTCTACAAAGAGAAGTACCAGGTAAGTCACATATCAATATCTCATATCAGTTCTTGACTGTAACTATATGACCTTGCAATGCAATGCATTGTAATCCTCACTCTGTAGGCAACTCAAGGAGGGCAGATAGGAATTACTCTCTTGGGCTTTTGGTATGAGCCTGCTAGCAATTCATTGCAGGATGCAGCTGCTGCAATGAGGATGAATGACTTCCACATCGGTTGGTTAGTACTTTGGTTTTTGTGTGGGATTCATCGTAAATTGAATTTTAAATGCTATTTCCGGTTTGCAAATGCAAGCAGCAACAACTCATTCCCTCTCTGGACAGGTTTATGCATCCTTTGGTGTATGGGGACTACCCTCCTGTGATGAGGAGCAGAGTAGGCGCACGGTTGCCGGGTCTAACAGCAGAGCAGACAAAGAAATTGTCCGGATCATTCGACTTCATCGGCTTCAATCACTACACTGTTGTTCGCACGCAAGCCGACGAGAGAGCATTTGATCTGAAGCTAAGGAACTACTACGCTGACGCAGCAGCCACCATTGCCTGTAAGTAAATTAATTATTAGCCGCCCAGATCTAACTTTGTCCAACAAATAAACTCGAGTATAGCATCAGGGTTAACGCTCACTAACATGCAACATTTTCTTGCCTGGTTTCAGATTCACTCGGAGATATCGGGGAGGTACTGTATGTGTATAAATCATGGAGGTTTTCTTCCTTTACTTCTGAAACATAGGCTGTGATGATAAATTGTATTGATGTAACATGCAGTATGCTCCTTGGGCTCTAGGGAAGCTACTGGACCACCTGAGGTTGACGTACAGAAATCCTCCACTCATGATCCATGAAAACGGTAGGCGGAAAGAAAAAAACAACTTTCTCGCTGCATATATTTCCTGTTCTCTCTGAACATGCATGAGTTAAACACTTGTTAGTGTGGTGAAATGAAAAACAAAACATACTGACCTCTGAAAGAAAAATGAAGAATCTCTTGTTTGGTGATTCAGGTTTAGGGGACACTTCCGAAATCTCGAGAAAGTTTCAGTACGATGACGACGGCAGGTCAAAGTTCCTGCAAGATTACCTGGAAGCTCTCTACCAGTCCATACAGTAGGTCCATCTTCCTATTACGCATCGTGCATTTTTTATATGCTGATCAAAATGTCTGTCGTGAACTCCAGCGAAAGCCCTATCCATACACAAAATAACGACATAAAAAGAGTTTAACGAGGCAGTTAGCTTTGGTCCATGATGAAATAAAAGAACCCAGTTGGGATAAAGTGATCCTTGGTCATGATCTGGGGTAGCTTCTGAAAGAGAACTTAATTTGTTGTGGTTGCAGGAGAGGGTCGGACGCGCGGGGATATTTCGTGTGGTCTTTCCTCGACGAGTTCGAGTTCCTGTCTGGCTACGGTTCGCGCTACGGCCTGTGCGGCGTCGACATGAACACCAAGGAGAGGACGAGGTACATGAGGAACTCCGCACACTGGTACTCCGCTTTTCTCAACGGTGGCGACCTGAGGCCGCCTGGGAGTGCATACCACGACTCCGCATGACACGGCGTCCCGAGGATTCGCCTTGTGCGAAGTGAAGACAGGTGGCGCGGAAGCACCTTTTTTACCTCGTATATCTGGTGAAGCCCGCAAACAAAGCACATGGCCCTCGTCCAGATCTGCCATCTGCCATCTGCATCTATATTCTTCATGACAGGTTTCACGCCTATCTCGTGTAGTCTTAGGGATTATAGCACATATGGCCGTGTGTTGCAGCAGGAAAATATAGGCATTTATTCAGATGTAAGCAAATAGCACAACGCCCGTGCCGGATGACATGAACTATGGTTGGCCGGGTCGAGGAAGTTCCATATGAACTAAATATGATTTTCTTTCCATCTGAGGTACTCAATATGCTGTGAAAAGAGGAGGCATGCATGAGAATTTAACTCCGGGAAACTTCACTTGTTTCACTATGCATCTCAGAGGAAACACTATGCATCTCAGAAGAAAACAAATGATACTCCCTCCGGTTCATATTACTTGTCATTGAGGAAATTTTACCTTTATGAATTGAATGTATCTAAACATCGTAGAGGTTCGAAGTGAACCTATACACAAAAAGGGGTCTAGATAGATTCATTTCATAAAGCTAGGGTGTCTTATATTTCTGAACGGAGGGAGTATATCGTAACTTCCGGTGCATTCGTGCCCTTTTTATACTGAATCAAATTGTATGTAAGCCAAAGCCCTATCCATGCACAGAAGAACGACGTAATAATAATAAGAGTTTAATGTGACTCTTAGCTGGATCCAAGAAATAAAAGAACGCCCAGTTGAAACAAGGTGATCCTTCATCTGGTAGCCTCTGAAAGAGAGCTTAATTTGCTGCGGTTGCAGGAGAGGGCCAGACACGCGGGGATATTATTTCCGGTGGTCTTTCCTCGACGAGTTCGAGCTCTTGTACGACGCGTTTCGGCCTGTGCGGCGTCGACATGAACGTCGAGGGGAGAACGAGGTACATGAGGAACCCCGCACACCGGTACTCCGGCTTCCTCAACGGCGGCGAGCTGCTTCTGCCATCACCGCCAGCGAAAGTATTTCACGACTCCGCTTGGTAAGGCCCGCACATGAGGACTGAAGATGGGTGCAACAAAGCACATGACACTCTATCTCGATCTGCCGTGCATCTGCATCTGTACTTCGTGTGACGCTGGTCTCGTGTCCGGTTATCCGCAACGCTGAAACATAATGTATGAAAAACAAAATTTATATAGATAGTCATGTGCACCTCCTTGGTTGTGTAGGACTCGATGAATCTTCGGTTCTTCCAACATCATGGTGTCGGGGTCTATTCATGTTGATTTTCTCGGATCACTAACATAACACATTTGCGTTCCTTCCAACATCAATCGTGTGGGACCCTATTGTTGTCCTCTGAGTTTTACACGCACATGCCCGATGGCCGTGATGTGGGTGATATCGTAAGAGCATGACTAACAGTGTCCTTATAATTTCGGCGGTTACATGGGCTTTTGGCCAGGCGGAGGAGTTAACAGCGCCTGTAAACGGCCCGGCCCGTAAACGTAATTCGCATGGGCCTATGAAAAGCAAAATTTATATAGATAGTCATGTGCACCTCCTTGGTTGTGTAGGAATCGATGAATCTTCGGTTCTTCCAACATCATGGTGTCGGATCCATCCATGTTTTCTTGCTGATCCTCCCGACGTGACCCCTTCTCCTCCTCTCGACCCTTCCTCCTCTCGCACCTACGCGGCGGCGCCGCGCCGGGCGGCCTACCCTCCCGTGGTCTCTCCTCGCCTCCGCCCGGATCGTCGCCAGGCAAAGACCTGGGGGCGTGGCGGCGTCCCTGATCGCGATCTGGCGGGAAGGTGGCGGCGTTCATCCAGGATGGTTTGGCGGTGGTGTTGTGGCGAGCGGCGACCGGTGATCCTCGGCCCAGATGGCGGCAGGCGGCGGCGGGGATCTAGGCCTAGCCGCGATATGTCTCGTCCGTTGGCCTCGACGCCGGCGCCTAGGCGACACGGGCCTTGTACGTGACACTAGGGCGCTTGAGGCATTTGCCCTCGGCATGGTGGTGGTGGCCTCCTTCTCCGTCAGAATGGTCGGTCGGGTGGTCTTGCCGTCTTGCGGCGGATCCTGCTAGTTTCCGGCGGGTGGCGTGGGGGCTGCTGGCTCGGTTTCAATAAAGGAGGTGGTCCTGGATCCCTCTCAAGCCAAGACGATGATCTGCCGGATATTGGTCTCCATTGATCTGGTTTCTGTGTCGTGTTCCGAAAGGCTCCGCCGGCGAACTCCATAAGTGCTATCATGCCGTGAGTTTGCTGGAAGGATTGTATTCGGTCGTACGCACCCATGTTTTACCCTGACCGTTTGGTTTCAGAGGGTGTGCTTCGAAGCTTTGTTGGTTGTTATTATCATGGGGCATGTTCTCGTTCCATGCTGCTGACGGAGAAAGTCATGGAGACCGATATCTAAGGACAGGCAATGGTGGTTCGAGTTTGGGTGGTGATGAGGAATTGACTAAGTGACTTGTGAATTGGAGCACTGGCATGCAAGTGGGGGCGACTGCACAGGAGAGGTTCATGGTCCTACCTCTCATTATGAAAACCCAGGGTCTGACCTTAATTGGTTGTGCCTGGCAATGGCCTTGTTGAAGGTATTGTTTTGAGAGCGCGAACTTTCTTCAGGGTGAAAACCTAGATCTTTGATCGGGCGATGACGGTGTTTATGCATTGTTCCCTGCTTGGAGGCGTCGTTTTTGGAGAAGCTGGACTTCTGGTGCTGTCTTGGTGGTGGTAGTACTGTTGTTTCAATGAACGAGTCACTGTAGCGGGACTTTTCTTTTTTATAATTCCTCTTTCTTTTTTTGGCTGTTTGCATCCGTATGGCCGCTAGGACAATGCTTGTTGCAGAGGCCGGATGTAATTCATATCGTCTGATTAATATATGCTCCTTTCCAAAAAAAAATGACACATTCGTTCCTTCCAACATCAACCGTGTGGGAGCCTATTGTTGTCCTATGAGTTTTACATGCACATGCCCGATGGTCGTGATGTGGGAGATATTGTAAGTATGATAATGGTAAGTATAGTAAATCTTTGGTCAATGAAAATTAATCTGTAGCAATGCAGGACATGATGAGATTTTTTTTGGTTATTTGCCCTTGTAAATTTTCTATTTGACATCTTAACCTCTAACAACCCCCAATGCTACATCCAAGCTTGCAACCTGCCACGACATAGTTGACAATTGCATTCCTCTTATCTTTTTTTATATCTAATAACTAGATCAAAATCCCCACTAATTAAAGTAAGGGGTGGATTAAACCTAGGAAAAAAGAAAGTGCAATTCAGAAATAAAATCTTCCTTGCCATCTTCATATGGAGAACAATATATAAAAATGTGTCTCCGAACTTTATCATCTGCTACTATTTTATACAGGAAACATAGAATCGATTATTGTCCCAAGACATAACCTCAAAATATCATAGCCTACTCCTACAAGGTTCGGTCACCAATCCCTTTTTAGATCAACAGGGAAACATCCCCGGTTCCATTTCAGGGAATGAAACCAAAGCAAACCAGTACCTCAGGTGCCGAAACAAAACAAAATAAACTAAAGCTAAACTGGAAACTAATCCCAGGACCCTTAAGGGGAAAACCAGAAAGCACAAACACGTGCAGAAAAGCTAGAAATTCAGAATTTTAAGAGATTACATTCCGAGCAGAGGGAGGCAGAGGAGAGAACATGCTAAGCATCACGAAACTCTGACTCAAAGAACCACATGAACCTCATCAGCAGCCTCAGGATGTGTCTCCAGAAACGAAAGAGAGGCACGTCCCCCATAGCTCGACGAAGCAGTGGTTTTTCAAGTAGAGATCCACTCGAAGCCATTGCAGATCAGGTTGCCATGAGCTCCAGTGGGTTCCTCAGCCTGCTTATCATCCGTTCCATGAACAGAATGAACCTCCCCTCCTCCAACTCTTTGAATGGGACCTTCCAATTCCTTAGATATGAAAGGACGAGACGCCAGACCTGTTTCATGTTAATCCAGGGGGCATGATTAAAAACTATGTTATTCCTATTATTTCAGATGCCCCAAAGAACTGCAGCAGAAACTACATTAAACTGCAAATGTTTCTTACTAGCAAGCCATCTAGAAGCAATAGATTCGAAATTAACAACTAAAATGCCAAAGATATCCTGAACATCAGCCCAGATCATCCTGAAAACCACACAATCAAAAAATAAATGTTTAACAGATTCAAATTCTTTACATAGAGAGCATTCCATTGGTTTTGGGACACCTCTGGCTCTAAGATTATCCCTAGTAAGAATTTTGTTTTGGGAAAAGAGCCAAAGAAAAATCTGAATCCTAGGGGGAACTTTGAGCTTCCAAACTACAGGCAAATAAAGAGGAGTAACCCCTCTAAAGTTTACCAAAGCATACATGGAACTAGATGAATAAACACCCTTAGACTCATACTGCCAAATAAGTTGATCCTCATCCTCTGTCAGAGAAACTGATTGGGCAATTCCCAAAATTTCCTGCCACTGGACCATCATCTGGTCAGTAAAAGTTCTTCTAAAGTCACATCTAAGATTACTACCATTCCAAAGATCAGCTATAGTTTTGGTTTGTTGGTTGGAAACCAAGTAAACTTCCCAGTATTGAGTAGCCAGAGTAGAGTTACCAAACCACACGTCCTCCCAAAATTTGATAGATTTACCATTACCTACCTGCCATTTATAACCTACTTCCACAGCTCTAGAAGCCCACATCACACCTTTCCAAAAAGTAGAAGGGTGAATATCATGGCAACAAAGAACATTAGGATTTTTAGTTCTATACTTAGCATCTATAATTCTTTTCCATAATTTTCCCTCACCCTGAATATACCTTTTAATCCAAGATCCTAGCAAACACAAATTAAGGTCTAACAAATTTGGAATTCCCAGACCTCCAAACTCTCTTTTCATACAGACTGAGGGCCAGTTAGCAAGATGAATTTTATGTCTATCTTCTTCATCATTCCAGAAGAAGTTAGCCATATGAGAATCCAGGAGCTTAATGGCCCATTTGGGGAATTTAAAGAAAGAAAGGAGGTAAATAGGGATGCTTGAAAGGCAAGCCTGAATCAACACTCTTTTAGCAGCATAGGAAAGGAGTTTACCTCTCCAGCCAGTAATCCTTTTAAGAAGGTTTTCTATAAGAGGTTGGAGATCCTCTCTCCTCAGTTTATCAAAGTGCAAGGGGATCCCCAAATATTTAACAGGAAAACTACCCCCAACACATTCAAAAATATCTAGAAAAGGTCTAAACTCATCATCATCTAAATTAATTGGAATGAGCTCACTTTTATGATAGTTGACTCTCATTCCAAAAATTTGTTCAAAACATGTGAGGATCCATTTGAGATTGATGGCCCCGGAAATATCAGGTTTCAAGAAAAGTAAAGTATCATCAGCATACTGTAAGCAACTAACACCCCCAGACACAAAATTAGGACAAAGACCCACTATGGCTCCACAGACAGAGCCTTTAGACAACATTCTAGAAAAACATCAATCATAATGTTAAAGAGCAGGGGTGCAATGGGATCACCTTGTCTAAGACCTTTCCCAGTCAGGAAAAAGTCACTCTCTAAATCATTAACCCTGACCCCTATGGACCCCCCCAGAGTGATTTGTTTAATAAACCTAATGAAAATAGGACAAAAACCTCTAAGCTCTAGAATCTCAACCAAAAAATCTAAATTGACTCTATCATAAGCTTTTTCATAATCTATTTAAAAACCAGCCCTTGACTCTTGCTACTATGCACCTCATGAATAATCTCATGAGCTGTCACTACACTTTCTAAAATAAACCTACCTCTAATAAAAGCAGATTGATTAGGGGTGATAATCCTACCTATCACTTTAGCTAATCTGTTAGTCAAAACCTTAGTGAAGATCTTAAAAGAACAATTTAGCAGACTAATAGGCCTAAACTTCTTCATAGTCCTAGCATCATTCTCTTTAGGAATCAAGGTAATCATGGCAAAGTTCAATCGAAATATATCAAGATGATCCTCATGCCATGCATTAAACATGGATAGCAGGTCTTCTTTAATAATATCCCAAAAAGATTGATAAAACAAAAAGGACAAGCCATCAGGCCCAGGAGCCCCTTAAGCATAAGAGCCAAAAACTGTCCCCCTAACTTCCTCTTCAGTAAAAGGAGCACCCAAGCCAAGATTTTCCTCCTCACTAATTTTCTCCTCATCAGAGAAAAAATCATGCTTAAGCCTTAAATCAGGCCTAGGTTCCCAAGCAAAAAGATTTTTATAATAGTCCACCGCAATTTTGGACATGCCACTAATCTCTGTAACTGGTCCATCAGGGCCATCTAAAACAGGAATTAACTTTTTCCTCCTTCTCTGATTAGCTACAGCATGAAAATATGCAGTATTCCTATCCCCCTCTAAAATGTTCCTATCCCTAGATCTCTGCCTAGCTTTTGTTTCTTCTACAACCCAGTAGGACTGGAGTTCTGTAAAAATCCAAGCTAGTCTATTCCTCTCATCAGCAGAAAGCACTTGAGATTCAGCTTTAATGTCTAAAGAATCATATTCCTCCATAAACTCTTTCTTATTCTTCCTAATGGCAGCTTCAATATTAATGCTCCAACCTTTGGCTAATTTCCTAAACTGCCTAACTTTACCTTGCTAAACATCTAAAGGATTAGGACTAAAAATCCTGATAGATCAGGCCTTACTAACAATATCTTTAAAATCAGACCTAGCTAACCACCACTTCTCAAATCTAAACCTGAAAGTCTTTGGGATACAATGCTCACCAGAATCCCAAACAATAGGGGTGTGATCACTACCCAATCTAGGAAGAGCTCTAGCACTAGCTAAAGGAAAATGCATGTCAAAACTAGTAGTACAAAAGACTCTATCTAATTTACACATAGTAGGGTCAGCCTGGTTATTACCCCAGGTATAAGCTCTCCTAGATAAACCAATCTCCATGAGAGCCCAAAGATCCACCCAAGTATTAAACTTATCTACCCATCTATAATCTATATTACTATTATTTTTGTCCTCAAGGGACCTAATCAAGTTAAAATCCCCACCAATCATGGCAGGACCATCCCAACTAATGAATAATTCATGCAACTCAGAGAGAAAAGCTTGCTTGCCCTCCTCATAAGCAGAACCATAGACAGTAGTAATCCTACAAACAAAATCAGTAACTTTATTCTTAACTACTACACTAACAGAGAAGGATTTAATATCCCAAACAACTATATCAAAAAGGTCTAAGTTAACACCTACTAAAATGCCACCAGCAGTGCCACAAGAAGGCAAAAAATTCCAAGCAAAATTCCTATTACCTAACAGATTCTTCAAAAAGGAATGAGTAAAACTATCTTTTTTGGTCTCTTGAAAGCCAATATAGTCTATTCTTAAAGGGAAAAAAGTATCCTCTATATACTTCTGTCTACCAGGAGCATTTAAACTCCTACTATTCCAGAACACACTAATCATAAAGACTTTTTCCTGGGGTGCTTGCCCCGAGACTTATGTATGACTTCAATCCAATCATCTGCTTCTTCATCGAAGTTCCTAGGACCAGATGAAGTAGCAATGAAACTAAGATTATCCTCAACATCAACATGATCACTAGAATCAACTACAACACCTATCTTATCAGATAAAACTTCTAGCTCTACAGGGGAAAGAACATTGAAAGGATTAGCAAGCATTATACCTTTCAAGTTGGGAACCTCTAAATTATTCTTCTTCTTCAAGTCAACAGCTCTAGCAAGAATGTTCCTGGACCTATCCACTCTTGTACTCTGTCTAGTGGGTTGAACAGGACCCCATTGCTTCTGCCTCTTGATAGCTTTTGGTTCTATATTGGAGTCATCTCTCTCTCTCACACCCAGATCCTTAAAGCTAGGCATAATATCATCAGGTAACTTCAGACAGTCCACATCCTGACAGTTAGTTTCTGATTCCAGTTTTTGAGCAGAATCCTCTTCCTCATGCTGCCCCTGTATCCAGAACTGCTGCACCTCAGAGTCAACATCAGCTGGCGCCTGAGAATTATCCCAGATGAAGTTTCCTTCAGAATCAACAACCCCTTTTTGGACCAACAATTGGAAAACAACATTAGCACTTAGTTCAGAATTAGCAGCCATCCTAACCCTGCTAGTCCCTTGACCACCATTCCTTGTTAAATTCCCAGAACTAGTTTGAAGAGAGGGCAGACCATTTCCAGAGCTACCTTCATGATTCATACCATCCCCTTGGCCAGTAGAATCATCAGCACCTTTCTGATTCTGATCATTCTGATCCTCTTTAGCATGAGCCTCATCACACACCACAGCAGGAACATTAGCATCTAGACTAAAACCCAGGTGAAGCAAGTGATCATGGAAATTGAAAAGTCTGCCAGCAGGTAACTTGGAAGGATCTTTACACTTAACCAAGACCCTGACTTCTTTAGCATTATTTCTGAAGATGCTCAGCCAATCCACATCCTCCAGAATGCCACAAGTAGAGACAGCTTGATCCAAAGTACTCCATTCACACCACTTAGTCTGCAAGCCAGTAATAACTACCCAAACTTTCTTCAAGGAATCAATTGGTTCTGGGTCATCATTCCAAGCCTCAACTTTGACCCAATCCCCAGGTTTTGACACACCAAACTTTGGATAACCAATGACCTGTTCCACACCAATGTGTGGAGGGAACTTGACAAGAAAGGTATTGTCCATACCTAGCTCTCTGATTTGCCATGGCCAGTTTGTCTTGTAGATCTTGGAGAACTCCTGGGCCAGTTCAGCAGCAGTCAAGGACCCCTCCTCAACCAAGACAATACCACAATTTTGTGTGGATGCAATAGGATGCATAACCACTTCAGGGATCTCAATGTGATAAAAGCCAAGACCAGGAGCACCACTGCCAACATATCTAGCCATCTGATGAGGCCTCTTCCTAACAGGACACTTCTCCACAGCATGAGAAGAACTTTTACAAATGAAACAGAGAGGAGTCTTCTCACAGTTTCTCTGCAGGTGACCTGGCTCACCACAACACAGACAAATTGCATCCACATAGTTCCATTGATTAATACTACTTACAGGGGTAGCAGCCTCCCTCTGAACAGGCCCCTGCTTCTTCTTAGGCTTCTGCTGAACTTTACTTTTCTCAACCATCTCATTGTTTTGAGGAGCTTGCTGTTGTTGTGGAGCAACCCACTGATTGGAAGGCATGTTGAAAGGCTGCTGACCTGGGAAAGTAGGGAAAGGAGCATTGAAACCCCAAGGTGGTTGCATACCTGGGATGAAACCAAAGGGAGGTTGATTGGGATAGAACTGGGGATTGAACTGCCCCATCTCAAAAGGATTCTGCTGGAACTGCTGCTGGCCTCCCTGTTGAGCCCAGCTCTCCTGTTCCTTGCCTCTCCCTCTGCCTCTCCCTCTGCCTCTCCCCTGGTTCCCTCTGCCTCTATCACCCATCTCAGCTTCTCTGGTTTCTTCAGGCAGCCAGTCTTCAAGCCCCAAGCACTGTAATCCAGATGTGAGCTCCACAACCGCCGCCACCAGGAGGGGGGAAGAGAATACCCTAGGACCAGGAGCAGCCTTGGTTAGAAAGGAATGGACAGGTGTCTTGTGGGGAGTAGGATAAGGTGGAGGTGGTGGAGGTTGCAGAGGCTGTGGTGGAGGTGGACAACACATGGGCTGCAAAGGACAACCCCACAGCTGTATGAAAAAATAATCCGAGCTCTCAGCACCACCCATTCCAAGCCCATCTGGCTCCATCCCAGACTGTTTAACAAGCTTGAACTTCTTCTTCCTCTTCTGGCCACAAGGCACCAAACCAACATGTTCCCGCCATTGCTCCTCAGGCACCCCTACAGAGCCTCTCGATTCCGTACTGAAACCAGGACATTGCAGAGCAGAGACGCATGTACCTGGAGATCTAGCAGGCCCACAGCAGCCTCCATTTCCTTCCTCGAGAAACCCGGCACCATCTGGATTGTGGCAAGCTGCTTGAGCAAAGGACTTCTCAGGACCTGTACCAGCCTCGAGATGGGAGACGAAGCTCTGCGCGGCCTCCCCCGCTTGCAAGGGCTGCTCCGAGGATCCGATAGAATCCGCCGCAGCGAACCCAACTTCCGTTTCGCTCGCGGGAGCGAGGTCAGAGCACGGAGCCGACGAGGATTCGGCCCCAAAACAGAGTGGCAGCGACCCAAAGCATAGGTTGAAACCTTCACCCAGCCGACAGGGAGAGCGGGCTTCAGCGAGCGCACCTTCCTCAAACCCCAAATCACGTCGATGCGGAGAATGCGGCCAGTTGCTCCCGAGCAGCTCTCCATCTCCGGCATCGCCTGGTTCAGCAGCCTGCTTCGAACCTTCTCCCTCCTCCAGATTCCTCTCCTCATCGCTTGACAGCATCAGACAGCGGGAAAATCCAGAGCGAGAAGCAAGTCTCAGCAAAGGGGGAGGGGTCGGCGATGTCTGAGCCTCGGGCGAACGGGAGAAGGGTGGAGTAGGTGGGGAGGAGAAGCCCAGCGACGCGTGGCGACCCGCGCCAGCTCCGGACCAGCCATGGGCGGGAATCGAGGTTCCGCCATGAACAGGGTCGTAGCTTCGGTGCGTGTCGCGCACGGAAGGAGCGTGTCGAGCGAGCATGGTCCAGACCCCCTCCCAGGCTTGCGGAAAACGCTACAGTCCTAGGTTGCTTGCCCTGTTTATCTGCAGATTTTAGTCCAAAGTTTCTAATTGTTCTCTAAAGTCATATCTGAGTAGACAGGTGTTTGAGGAAATGGGACTTCGTATAGCTAAAAAAGTACTGCTAGAAACATCCTTCCGTGAATTTTCTGCGATTCATATAATATTTGAAAATCTTCTAACAATACTTTGAACAAGTAGAGTATAAGATACCACCTATTTCCTAGTTTCAAAAGCATTGGTCGAAACTTGTACTCACTTTTTTGGAGGAATGCAACACTTGTACTCTTCCAGGCTCCCCTCCCCAGTCCAGGCAACATGGAGGGTAAAACCAAGTTAGCCAGCCAATGGGACATGACAACAGACAAGTGGCGGATAACTGTGTTGCTGATAAAGTCTTGGGCTAATCAGTCTGCATCCGCCACAACTTACAAGTGCCAACGGCACAAGGAAAGCGATTACTGGAAAACATCTCAATCCAGAAGCATCACAAGAAAGAACCACAACAATGCAGCAACAGAAAATTAATAGTTCTGCAATCGTGAAGCCAACATAGCGATGGAAAAAATATTTAGTGATGATCACAAAGCAGTTGTTCTTCCACCATTGTTCATCGAATATCTTATACTACATCCAGGAGGACACAGGTCACGAGCTCACATGATCACATCTTAATCCTCCACAAGGACACAGGTCACGAGCTCACATGATCACGTGCCTGTGAACAAGCAGCTCCATGTACTAGTACCAAAAATGCAAGTGGCAAGACATTCTGCACAAGTATCCATATCGATCCAATAAACAGTGTATACAATTTTCAGCAACTTGGCTGAGAAAAAAAATACTACTAGCAGACAAGGGAAGGACGGCCGGGAGGCTACCAAGAACACTTGCTATGTTACAACAACCCAAAGACCAGAAATGTGAATCCGGCATCTATCCATCTCTCTCTTAAAATTACCTCCCTTTTCATGGTACATCTATACAGTAATATCAGTATAATAACTCCTTATTTTGTGGAATTCACAGATCCGCCCCCTCATTCTATAACGTGTATTTACCAGCTAGTGGGCAACTACATCCAGATGTACAAGTACAACACCCGCATCCTCCCCCCTCCCCAAAAGTTTACATGCCGTGTCACTATGGCTCGAGCATATGCCGAGCCGCCTCCGTTGGTTTGAAAATAGTGATGAATCCGACTTCAGATTCAGTTGCATTTGAGAAAGAATGGTATAAGGTGAACGAGATATTGACAGGGGTGGTTACGATGATGATACACGCAAGAGATCGGGATCTTTCAGGCACTCTTGGGGGTTCGCGTAGAAGTAGTCCTCTTCCTTGGGTCGGTCGGGAATCACTGTCCGCTTTGAACCTGATCCCATCCGGCTCGCATGCGCAGCCTTGATCAGCAAAGAGAACTCATCCCATCGCAAAGAACCGTTGTTATACTGGTCTGCTAGTTCGACAATAAGTTTTCGATCTAACAAGACCGTCTTCTTGAAACCCATGAACCTGCATGCGGCAAGTGGCACAAGACTATAAGTAACAACTTTCTACAACTGGGATGAAAGCATATGCATGTGGCATCTGCCAGACAGCTGGCCAACTATACATGAGAATTGGCCAACAATAATAAGACAGGGAGATGTTTGGGGTGGTACAAGGACAAAATATGTGATGTATGACCAAGTGCAACGCGTACCTGCGATGACCCTCAACAACTTTAGCCATATTGCCATCATATGTCGGAACAAATATATCACTTTCTAAAGAAACCATGTAATCTAGCGCGGCCATTTGCGAAGAATGGTTCTGGAAAAACATTAGATCAGAAGGTTCCAAGAGCGTCTCTTTCCTCACCTACAAATCATTCAATATGAATCAGAAAGCAGGAGAGTAAGAGGTGACAAATGGCATATGACATAACTGTGATTCTGCAGATAAACATGTTCACTGTGCACATACCACATTCGGATAAGCTGAAGTGAGAGCTGCCATCCTGCGTTTTCCACCGTATATTTCTCCAGCCGCAATGTATATTTGCATATTTCTATCAATATCTAATGCTCTGAGGACAAGAGCAGTCTCCTCGGGTGTCAATGGGCAAAGGCCATCTTTTCTTTTCAAGTCAGAGTCGATGATTTTCTCTTTCCACCATGGATAAGCATACCTACATTGAAGAAAGTGTTACAGCTATTGTAAAAAGAGTATGTCTAGTTGACAGGTTTTAGCGACCAAAGCAATACGACATGTTCAAATTATATTTCCAAAAAAATCACCTCATTCTTGTGAGCTCTTCTGACTCTTCGTTACTGCAACCTTGAGTACAACCAGAGAAAGCCAGCATATCCATTTCATAACGTAAATGAAGAACCAAGAAAGGACCATTTTGGCGAAGCATTCTAATTACCCGCTTGCCCAAATCTTCAATTTCGGCGGTAAATCTCAGAGAGCCATAATTTACTCGGCATCGTAGTTTTTGAATCTCCATCGGTAAACCATTGTTTGCTAGCCTAGCATCAGTTCTATTCAAATGCAGAACCTTGTGTTTCCGAATCAATGGAAGAATCTGGGTCAAATTTAATCAACTATTAGCTTATTCAATAATCTGATAATCTCTACCACAATACAAAGCAGCCTTAACACAATGTGACATGATAATTACCTGATTATGGTAATAGGAGATATCAGACCAACTGATAGGTGGCATTGAGTGGAACATACCAAGTTCAACTCTTCGCTTTACCCTTGGAGGCAGTTGTCTAAGTATGCGAACTTCATCACGTAAGGAGGTTATAAAGTGTTCAACATCAAATATATCTTGAAACTCGCTACAAGAAAGAATATATGGACGTTAACCATAAAGCCCACATACAGGCAAATGAAGATAATATGAAGGTGACAAACTGTACCTAGGATCATTCCAAAATGAAGTCTTATCCAACTCAGGCACAACCAAAGTGACATTCAAATATCTTGCTATCACAACCATGTCGCATATCTGATAGACAAAACATAGAGAAACGACGAGGCCAGTGTTAGAAGAAAAAATTAACCAAGCAAAATAAATATTTCGTGAAGAAAGGTCTTTAATATCTTACAGCAGCTCGCATTTGGTTAAGACCACCATTGCAAGAGACCATCAAATAACCGTTGTTCCTGTAAATTCCTGGAAGATGATAATAACCACAAATCATTAACACAAATATAGTAGATTCCTTAAATAGTGTAAGCAAAGCTATATTGGTAACAAACAAAGCATTACTATTGCAGCTGTGAGTATTTGTGGCAACAGAAAAATGGAGCATACTTTAGTGGTCTCTCAATCACCGAGCCACATAAATGCAACTTTCCATTTTGGAAAAGACTCATAATCATCAACAATGATACTACAATGTGTAAGACACCTTCTAATTGAACATACTACCAAGAGTTTACAACATGTGAATGCTATACAAGGTCCAACACAGTTAATTCAGGAAACATCGGTACAGTTACTCAAAAGCTGCTGGTCATTACTACTTTGCTATCGATGTGAAACATGATAGGCAATTATGAGGGACCAAAACATCAGTTGGAGTCATGAATGATTGCCACTAGTAAAAGCATATCGAACCCACCTAAAAAAGTAGTATCATGATCCTTACATGGAAATAACCGAAAACACCGAAACTCATGTGCATACTAGTGGCAAACGACCAGAACAATGAAGACCAGCTGAAAGGAGATCCCCCACATTGGCATATTATTCTATAAACTGCATAACAACAGGTCCAGCCAAATCTCGATATGCGTTTACTGATTGGGACGCAAAAATCCGGATCGCGCGAGCTGAATTACGCAAAACTACGACCAATTCAAGCGAGCATAGGAAAATGACCAAAATCTACACCAACCACCACCGATACTTTTCTTCTTTCCAGTTGTTTTCTTAGGAAATCCACATTGGAGATTTTGGAAGGATCTACTATATCAAAATGCTGGCCGGCTGTCAATGTCCTAGGAACAGCATTCAGACACAGAGCAGGTTGTTCGAACACGCTGATCGAGAGCAAGCAAAGAACAAAAAAAAGAAACTCACTTTTTGGAGGCAATGCAGCGACTTTGTCGACGAGGTGGTCCGTCCGCACGGCGGCCTCGTCGGGCGCCGTGAGGCATGAGGGCCATCCCTTGAGCACGCGCGGCCCCCATGTCTCTCCGACGGCGGTGAGCTGCACGACGCAGGTCCAGAGCAGCACGGTGGTGGTGGCGCGCACCATCCAGAGCTTCATCCGCGAGCGCGCGGCGGACGACGGCGGGCACCTGATCTTCTCGCCGGCCGCCGCCTTACCCCCCATGGCCGCCTTCCACGTCCCCATCGTCAAACATGGACCGACGGGAGAGGAACCTTGTTGTTGGGAGCGGCAGCAAGCATCCGAGCCTCCTCCTACGGCCAAGCCTCAAATCCGCCGCCACCTCGAGGAATAACCCGCCACCCAATGCAGCACCAAGCACGGCGTCGCTCCAGCGCCGCGACGTTGTCGACAGCGACGCGATAGGCCACGGAAGGCCCTCGCTGGCTCTCGACCCGGAACCACCGAGGTAGCAGCAACCACCCGGCAGGCAGGTCCTCCTCTGTTGCGGCGCCTTACCGCCTCGTTTGAACGGCCGAAGAAGGCCGGTATGCCACGAGATGCCGTGGGGTACGGCCGCCGTCGGGGAGCGAAATGGAGCGCGGTGTTGGAAGATCGGCGGCGGAGAGGAGCACGGCGTGGTGGATCTCGGGGCAGAGGAGGCAGGGAGAGAGGGAGAGAGGGGAGGAAGGTGGAGGGGAGAGCGATTTGTGGGGACGGCTAGTTATTTTTGGCTCGCGGCGTCGGTGGTAGTGACCGTGACGACGCTGACGCACCCGGCGCACACGCACACACTCCTCTGCCCCTTCTGTGTGCGCGTAGCACTATTAATGCGCTCCTATCCGTGTCGCAGAAATCGGTAGGCGCACCGGAGGATTGCACACCGGTGCGCGGGAGGGACACGTGGAGGGCCACGGGCGCGGCATCACGGAACTCCGAGCGCAGCGGGCGGCTGGGATTGGGCAGGTGGTTGGAGAGCCGTTTGGTGGGGGTGACTGACGAGTTCGTCGGCGTTTGAACGGAGGACTCGATCCCATTTCTCTCTCCACTTGTGCCGCTGTTGCGCAGGGACATTGGCTTGTTTTTCTGACTCCTTTGTTATTGGAGTTTTGTGCGATTGCTCTTTTTTTTGGGGTTGAGATCGTGCTATTGCTCTTGTATCACATGGCGGTGTTTGTTTCTTGTTTTTATTTTTTTTGGGTCGGCTTGGACCTTTCCTTTTGGGAGTAGTGTTAGCATGTGGCAATGTTGTTGCTGATAAGATTTAAATCTCAAACTAGTATGTGTAGTCATTTCGAGTTTGCGCACAAACAGTAATTCTAATGTGTGATTAGAGGAGATTGACTATGGGTTCAACTTATGCACAATCAAAGTTCGGAAAATATAGCAGGATGTCGCCGCATAATGCTTGTTGTTTGGACGAGTGTGAGGTCATGGGTCGTCAAAAGGGGTGTGACCGGACCACCAAGTTCATAACAACAACGGTGTCATCTTCGAACAACGAACATGACCATGATCTCTAAAGTGATAACTCTAGCACCTTGCCGTCGGAGGAGAAGAGGTTTTTGGCACCATGAGAGACGAGAACAAAGTTCGGAGCACGGAGGGCACTTCACTTTGGACGACAACCAGTTTGAAAATACGTGTTTTGTTTTTGGTACTCATGATCTTGATTTTTCAAAACCGTCGAAAACATATATTTTTTAGTCTCGGATATTTTTGAAATAAATCATGCACATTCATATAGCCTTTATACTTATTTGTACCACCTTTGTAAGGAAAAAATACGTATCAAAAAATGTAACTTGCCCAACGAAAACCCGGACCCCCCCCCCCCCCCCCCCCCCCCTCCTCCCCTCCCCTAGCTTTAGAAGATTTGTTGATTTTTTTCACAAAGTTTACAATAAAATGTTATTTTATCCTTTTGCACCCAGGACCATGAAGTTCTGTATCAACCCTCCCCAGAGTCCTTGGCAAGCTCCGCCACTAGAATCCTAGAACATTTTTTTATTTTGTGCAAGTTACATGCTTTTGTATTTAAAGTTCCAAACTTGACATGCACGTACAAGCATATATATATTCCATATGCAAAATATTATTTCACATTTTATCTTATTTATTAATGCTTCACGCAGCTACGTGTGATCCAAAGTACCCCAAGCAGTTTTAAAATCATGTTACAATCAGTTTTTAGGCTGGCCATCATAGCGCTAGTATCTTGAGAAATATCATGCATATCAAATTGGCAAAAAGTTTATGTGGCATAGCAATTAATAAAGACAGAAGTGATTCTATTATCATACTATTAGATAAAGTACAATCAGTTTTTAGGCAGCGCTAGTATCTTGAGTAATATCATGCATATCAAATTGGCAAAAAGTTTATGTGGCATAGCAATTAGTAAAGACATAAGTGATTCTATTATCATACTATTAGATAAAGTACAATAAGTTCTAGTCAGCTGGCTATATGTTATTCCACGTCACCAAAAGTGTAGGTCGAGAAGAGAGAAATGAAGAAAGAGAATAAAGCAGGCTCTTAATATATAGCCGGCTGTAGCACAAGAACCAAGAAGCTACAGCTTGCATGCAGCCTGCAAGAGTGCTAGAGATGGGTTATTATAATAAAGTGAGTCTTGCATGTCATGAAAAAATTTAATCCTTAACTATTGCATATAGCCTATACTATAGCCAGCTTAGGCCTTTTATAATGGGTTGTATTTTAGCACGTTTTCATATGAGCAATTAAAACTTAAAAAACAATTAGTACAGTGCATTGTTTTTTGCTCTTTGGAGTCTCTCTATTTAATGATTTAGAGGACATGTATGCATGTGATTGGTCTAGCAATGTTTGCCTATGGTTCGTGCAAGTGGCGTCTCTTAGCTACGATACAACATCAATCTCTTTCTTCATTATCTATAGTTCCGCATAAACAAAGTGTCTAGCGCTAAGAAACATTCATTGTAAAAAACCTTATAACTAGCTACTCAATCTTTTTTTTTTCGAAATGGGGAACGAAACCCCGGCCTCTGCATTAATTTGAATGCTGCAATAAATCGCTGATCCATTTTATTGCAACATTAAAATTATTCGATTTATTACAATCATGGATGAGCAAGTATCAACCATCAAAAAACAAAAAGCAGCAAATGACTGTTCATTTGCAGTCTACTGGTGTGCCGCCAGCCAGAAGCCTGGAAATAGAAGTCCTAAGCAACCATTAGCAACCGGATGCATCCAGAAGTCATGGGTTTCCACTGATCTGCTGGGAGAAGATATGCCCATAGCTCTATCCAATGCGTCGCCATATGAATAACTTGCAAAAAATTAGTACCCAATTGTTTGTTAAAAATTATATTATTACGGCATCTCCAAATTGCCCAACATAAAGCTGAAACTCTAATATGTATTCTAGCTTTATTCGTCTTATCAATTCCATCTAACTAGTTACTCAAACTATCTCTCTATTTATTAAATCATTGTCACATAAGCAGAAATGCTGACTTGTACTCTTAGTTACCAGTGAAGTTACGTCCACTATGACCTGCCTGATACCGTATTAAGCACGTAAAACTAGATTATTTAATGATAAAAAGATCTTATACACTAATTTGCATTAAGATTCTAGAAATAATTAAATAGGAGACAACTACTATGCATTACATAGATAATATCATACGCATGATACTGTGTGTATGATATTATCACTATGAACAACTTTAATCTTATCTGCATATTTACTGGATAGTTTGGTCAAGGATAATTAGGTGATAAGCATGCTACATTGGTACAGCTGGCTGGCCTGCTTTGTACGCGGGCTTCACATGGACACGGCCACGCGCGGTGGCCGGATCTTCAAGGAGAAGCCAAACTTTAATCCCAAAGAAATGGCAAGAGGGGCATCTCGTGGCACGCCATATACCGATATACGTACGTACCGGGGAATGCGCGCTGTAGTGGGCTAGTGGCAGTGGGCATGTTAGTAGACTTTTGTTAATGATGAGTGCGATCAGTAGTGATGATCATACCCTCATGGTTGATTCTGTTAATCATTTTCAGTCGGATGGTCGCCGCTCCCGTGGTGCATGCGGTTGCACCGACGACGACCTCGCTGATCCAGCAAGGAATGAATGTTCTCGTGGGAATATATATATTTCTACCTGCTGGCCGGTGCCCTGGTCTCTTTTACAAGCAATGTATATGTGGCTTGTTCTTTATGTTGGTATGGATAGCAACCAATACTAGCTAGTATATGAGCACAAACAAGAAAGTGTATCAACTAATACTAGTCAAATTGAAGTTTAGTCAAATTTCCCCTTCTACTAGTAATACATAAGAAATGATACACGTCAAGTACTCAAATCAACTGATATGTTGTTTTTTTAATGTAAAAACAACGGTTCCATAATGGTATACACATGACAAGTATTTCGCTTAAAGCTACTTCTTGCTGCAAACTTTAAAAAAAAATAGGCTAAAACATTAGACCCATTTATGATTTTAGATTTTTTCTAAATCTCAAAGCTCATGTGTGTGAAAGTCTATATGTGATCTGGCTCAAGTTGGTTACATCTCACATAAGTGTGTGGCAAGATAAGTGGGAGCTAAAGTTTAGTCTCACATGTAAAGTTGAATGAGAGTTGCACCTTCTTACAAGGTGGAGAGTTGTGAACCGAGGCATACCCGGATGGCTTGGTAGTGTTGATACTACCCAGCCCGCCCGCGTTTGATCCTCCGTGCTCGCAAACGCGTGCGTACACACAATTACCTCTATCGGTATCAGCGTTGCGGGTTTTTTCCTGTACGACCAACCTTTTTTGAGAGTTGCACCACTTTGTAAGTAAGTGACAATAAAAAAGCAACATGTGGGCTCCTCCTTCGACACGCCGTCCGCTCGTCTCGTCATGACGCGCGCGCCACAAGCCGCGCCGCGTTTTATTTTGCTACTTAAGAAAATGTGTGCAGTTAGACAGACGTGTCGACGGTTAGTGAGTTCGATTCGCTCTCGGATCATGGGCTATCTGTAACCGACCCAAACGTGCGCAACATGGACTTGGTCCACACCGTGTCTTGTACGGGATTTTTCGAGTTGCTTTATATAAGCGCCTGTGCGGTCTCCACCACACAACACCGAAACCAATTTAGGGTTTTGTTAGCCTCTCTATTTGCGCCGTCACCGTAGTCTACTTCATCATGTTTGTCAGTGTGCACCGGTGGAGGGGAGAGCGGGTCTCCGAAACTACTCGCCTTTGAGATCCTGTATGGAAGGGGGCGGATAACGTTTTTAGGAAGCGCTCTGGGCGACTACTTAAATTCTTCACCACGGCGCGTCTTCCTGGGCGATCTCCCGATCCGCTGGCAACTTGTCTTCAACATCGTCTTCTTCGATAGGATACGGCAAGCGTTGCACGAGCGATAACTTTATCGGCAACCGATCAGTATGTATACCGTAATCCAATTTGTTGCTATACTATGGTTATTATTGCGTATGCACTGCTCGTGTTGATTGGTACATCTAGTATGTTAGAGTTTCACATGATTATAGCTGTTATCATGATTTATATTCTAAAATTAATTATGAAAATTATGCCTAATAATCTGACAAAAACTACACCGCATGAAAATGCCATATTCTCCAATATATTTTTAGTGTAATAACCATGTTCTCCAATAAAGGTATCCAAATTATTCATGGACGTACGTTCATGCACATCCATGCCATTGCTAAGGAGGGATGCATGCTAGGTGTAAAGATTATTCCTCCTTATATTCATATTTACATGATGTTCTCATTCTGCGTTATTTAGTTTGATCGATAATATATGCTACTACAAACTCAATATATAAATTTTGTACTAAGGTTAGTCATAGTGCAAGTAACTTTAGTAGTAACTAAGGGTCCAACTCAACAAAATTGTTTATGTGACAGTGAGTTAATGTGGAGAGATAGATGGAGTAACATAGTATCTAGTTACTGTAACATCACCCATATCAAGATGAAATGAGTCTACAACCTAATAAGGCTAGCCATAGTGGGGAGTAACTTAGAGTAGTAACATTACCGGATTGTTGGGCTAAATTAGCAAAATGCTAGAACCAAGGTGGTTTTTCATTGGCTAAAGGGACGTGGCTCCTCTAACGTAGCTATCCCTGGCTTTCACTGACTTTCGGTTACTGACATGTGGGTCCCACCTGTGGCCGACCCCACCTGCTAGTGACCCAATGGCAGGAGAGGGCACGTCAAGGGATTCCTTGCTGGCTAAAGAGGAATGGAAAGAGAAGCAATAAGTACATGCATGAGAACTAACTGGGGCGCATGCAGTGGTTTAGAACCTTTTTACAAGGAAATAAGCCATGCATGGGAGTTAATTAGAGCAGTTAATACACAATTTAGCCTAGTAATTAGGTATATCTTCAAAACTAGTACTAGCCCAATAATTCGGTATGGAGGGAGTAGTCTAAGTTACTATCTCCATAGTAGAAAGTAACATATGTGTGGTGTCATATAAAGGCTTCTTTATTGCAATGTAGCTCATTTTGTCTTGAAGTGTGTGATGTTATGGTAACATAGCTAGTTACCACAAGCCTCTCTCTCATCATTTAATTACATGTCATGTCATCTAAATACTTAGTTGGCAATACATGTAGGACTATCTTACTATTGAAGTTACTCCCACTATGACTAGTCTAAATAACCATTTGCATGACACTACACACATGTTACTACCCACTATAAAGATAGTACTCCCTCCGTCACGGTTTGGAGATTGTTGGAACCTAGGTGGACGCTGATTGGGGCCAGAATTGTGCCAAAAACATGCTTCCATTAATTATTTGACGTCCTATTAAACGTAATTACTCAATGTAATTCATTGGCTGCATGGAGTAGGAAGCGGAAAGGAAAAATGGGGACATTAATTCTGTAATTAAATCTAACGCGTCTAGAAAGAGAGGAGTTTTGAAAACGCATGATTTTTGTAAGACAGCGCTCCAAACCATGACGGAGGGAGCAACATAGACCAGCCTAACACAACAGTATCACATGTTCTCTGTTGATGGCCAAACTTAAACCTCGGATACACAGTTACTACTACCATGTAAATATGGATGGACTGGTACGTCGTACCAGTTCTAGTATACCGAAAAGAACCTCTTATCTGCCCTTATTAATTGCTCTCACTTTCTCAACTTAATTAGACGTACACATCTACACGTGTAAGCATATAACACCAAATACGCACCAGTACCGGCCGGTACTGCGTATGTCTTCGATGCATGGTGTCAGAGTTCAGAACGGGTGCGACGAACACACCAGATACTACGTACGATCGCCAGGCGCCTTTTTTTTTTCCGATCTTAGGCTGCTGTTTAGCGTGCATCATGCTGCTGGTGCTGGTTGTTGGACAGTTACGTTCCACCAGCCGCCTGCCTTCACCATCCACCATATCCATCGTCTCCACTATTTATTAAAACCGCGTCACGCGTAGCAGCAGCATCCTGCTTGCGCGCGGCAGCCGCAAAGGATCCTGACGCCCCTGAAAATTGGAACCAAATCGAGGTGTAGATCGTCGGATCGAGAGTGAATTGGGTTGGTCGTAACGAACGTCCTAGAGTCGTCGTTTCGACGTAGAAGTGACCGTGTGTATAGATGAACTCTGCTGTCTGCACTGCACTTCAGTTATTAGAGCATCTCTAGTGGATCGTGTATATGAACGTCTAAATGAATTTACACGATCGTGAGTCTAAGAAACGCTCCCAGCGGCTCGTCTATCAGGTCGTCTAACGCGTAGTCCATATTTGGACGATCCAGCCATGACGTCTATCCACTAAAATCGGCCAACCGCTCGTTCCTGTGCCCTCTCCCGCCTCCATCGTGAACCCAGAAAGGGCATACCTGCAACTCCCGTGAGATCGCCGTCGCCGATTTTGGCCGCCACTGCGCCCCAATTAGCCAGATTCGTCGATTGCCGCCGCCGCCGAGTCCCAAGTAGATGGATCCATCGATTCCTGGGGCGGACCTACCTTCACCGCCGCTCATGGGTGCTGGACGGAGGAGGTGGCGGAGGCGGCGCATGTGGTAGAGTGCGGCGGCGATGTTGGGCAGCTGCGCATGTGCAGTCCCACGGGAGCTGTGACAGTTTGGCTCTGGTTTGGTTCTAAGTAAAACGAGTTTCAAGTATTCTGGCCGGGTGCTTTGATCCTCCGTAATTAGTTTTGATGGTGAGCCAAAGTATTCTCTGAATACCATGAACATTTGTTTTTAGCCCAGCTGACTGATGCCTACTCCCTCCGTTTTAAAATATAAGACGTTTTAGGTTTGTGAAGAAAATGAATCTAGATTTGGTTTAGTATGTAGGTTTATTCAACTTTGGGATGAATCTATATACTAAAAAAGTCTAGATTCATTTTATTTACAAATCTAAAACGTCTTATATTTTGAAACAGAGGGAGTAGGTGTTAACGACAAGGTTTTGATGTATCTAAATAACTAGTTCAGGCTCTCTTTGATAGATGATCAAATATTTTGCTCGAGCAAGTGCAGATTCTAATATTGCTATTTAGGTGAATATTTTGTACTGCTTTGCTGACTAGAGAGGATTGAGAGATAATTGAAGATTCGTGCTGATTATTGCTTGTTTTGATACACGTCCTATATATTAAAAGGTAGTTATAAGATACTATTAAAATATAGAAGAGAAAATATACACGTCCTATATATAGACGTTCCACTGAAAAATTAAAAAGGTGTAAATTAAAATCTTTATACACGGTCATCTATATGAAGATATAGACGTCCTAATTTAGACGTTCTACTAGAGATGTTCTTAGGTGCTGCTACTACTACTACTGGGTCCATCATGGCATTATGTCAAACGATCGGCAACGCACGTTAGTCGACACGACAGGGTATCTTTTCTGGCCTGCAAGCTGCCGACCAAGTTATTATATAGTAACGTGGTTTCGCTTGGAGAAGAGGGGAAGGCGACTATAACGGTTATATATGGACAATCTGCTTTATTCTGTTCATCTCTGGTCTAGCTTGCCAGGCTGATAATTACCACATTATGTGGGTTTTTATTTGAACAATATGTGGTTTTGTGCCGACCGATCTGCGTATCTACTTCCTCCGTTTCAAAATATAAGATGTTTTAGGTTCGTAAAATAAATAACTTATTTTAGTATTAGGTTTCAAGTTTGAAGTGATCTACGTACTAAAATAAGCCTAGATTTTCTTTCACAAACCAACAACATGTTATATTTTAAAACGGAGGGAGTACTAAGCGGTTCAGTTGCATTTGCAGGAGATGATCAGGAATCTTAGGATGTTCCTTTCCATTCAAGCTGAGGATGGAACGATTCCTGAAATTTGACATTAGCCAGCCGGCAGATCGATTTTAGTGTTTGTTGGCCAGTTACTTTTAATCTACGGTTATCATCATTTGTGACGAATGATTGCAGCTCTAGTGTGTTGTTCTTAGCATGACGTCATGTCATTTCTCTATTACAATAAGCTATACTACCAATCCAAGATATTGACCGAATGGGTTATACGAACATCTCTCTCCTCCCTTGAGAAAAAGAGAGGCGGCGGCTAGGGTGAAAACCCTAGCAGCCGTCACAATATGCTTCGTTCTCGTCGTCTACGTCTGGAAATCGACGGATCCCTGCCTCCTCTGCTTGCCGCTCCGGCATCGGGAGGGGGTGGAGACCTCGGACTCGTGCTCGGCGCTGTAGAAGGGTCCTTAAAGTTAGAGTTTGGTCAACCAGCGTCGACGTTATGATGGCTATGACAGCGTTCAGCGGGACAAGAATAAGGTATAACCGTCTCCTCTTCCACCTTGTCTGTGATAATCTTGCCGCTGACGTTGAGGAGGGCGAGGATTTGTCTGGTCTCCGCTTCCATGGAGTGGTGGATCTCGTCCACTATATGTGTGTTCTAGGTTTGGTGTTACAAGTTTTAGATCAATTCAAAAGTTAAATGATGACAGGTTCAGCTCTGGGGCGCTGGTCCTTATGGGCGCGTGCACGAAGACTTTCCGGCTGTCATCAACAACGTTAGGCCGGCTCCAGTAAGGGAGCAACGACAACATCGCGTTGACAGCTCGCTCTGGCGGCATTAGTGGTCGTTAGGTGGTCCAAGGACCTCGAGATATTTTTTATTATGTTTAGGATGCTTTGTACTTTTTGTGAACTCATAAAATAGATCCGGATCCTTTTTCGCAAAAAAAAACTATACTACAAGTGTTGCCTGACTCCGGTGATGGAAATATGAGGATAGTGACATGTCTTCGACTCTCGCTCTAGTGTTTGTAATTATCGCTAGATGGTTAAAAGACCTATTTATTATTTTTATGCTCTTTGTACACATGTTGATGATTATTAATATTTATTTTGTTTACTAATATAAGACCTACTATGTTTTTAGAAAAAAATACATGTATCTAGACACAATTTTATTGTTTAGATTTATCCATTTTAATCTGAATTTGGTCTACTTTAATTTTTTTTAAAGTCTTACATTAGTGAACGGATGGATCATATCGTCAAATTTTTGAAAATAATGTGTCAGTAGCTAGGAGCAGCGGTACATACAGGTCGGCCTGATTTTGCATGCTTTCCTTATTGCATGGATAGACACAGGCCAGGATATAGGAAGCCTGAAGTTTGAAATGATTGCGAAAAATCCATGGAATCTGATAGGACATATGTTTTCAGTAAGATCATTAATTTGTCAAAAATTCTATCGAGCGAACGTTAGGATTTTAGTCCCTTGAAGCGAACACACCGGTAGCTGTCTCATTGTCGCATTCTTTTAGACTTTGTTCGAGTTGATGCCTGCAATTAGTAGATGCTAGTAATCAGGGGCAGAGCTACAGTGTTTTTTTGAACGGGAGAGGGGCCTAGAAGACCCCAGTTGCTGCATTAGGAACCACATGGCAGATATAAGTTTAGAAAGAATCCCTTAACAATATACGCACTAAGAGACCTATAAATTGAAGATAAAGGCTTCTGATTTACAGAAAGCACCCTATACTAAAAGCAAAGAAAGCAATCGGGTCCTCGGGCACCTCTGCCACCAATCGTCGGCAACCTCAAGGTGATGAACACGTTGAGATCGTGGAGGATACTTGCTCGTGACACTACCAGAGCCGGAGATGAAGCACCGCCGCCGGCCATCTCGCCCTCACCGGGAACGAACCACTTGGCGAGAACGAGTTGTCGAGCTCCGACGTAGAGCTTCGAAGATGACCTCCAGAACGGAGGTTGAATAAGGCCACCTTGTCGGCCGAAGATCATGGTGGCAACTCTGGGCACCATGTGATATGCTCGAAGAGGCAGCATCAGCTGATCCTCACCCCGTCCAGAGACAAGCAAAGCACCGCCAAGATCCCACTCCCCGTCGCCACCACCGTCGGCCAGGAAAGAGATCGAAGCGGAGACACTGAAGCTCCACCGTTGCACACGGTTATTTGGGGACCCTGAACCCGAGCACGCATGCGACTTCCTCCTTGGAAGCCTCCCAAGCACACTCGCTGACGACCTCGCAGTAACCCCGCGCCACTACCGCCAAGGAAAGTCCCAAGGTGCCGACTCCAATCCACCGATGCGCCAACCTTCTTCCACCCCGAGTCCCTCGCCGCCACGGCTGGCCGACAAGGGGAGAGGAAGCAAAGGGGGGACACCAAGTGGAGGAGCAGCCCAGACTTTATTCATGGAGCCGCCATAGCCTGCCTCCGCCCTCAACTCCGACCGCCGGAGCACAAGGAGAAGGCTCAGCAGGCAGGGAAGAAGCTCCGCCCGAAGCCACTTCGCCCCTCTCCTGGCACAAAGCCAAACGGCGATACCAGGTCACAATCTACTCCTAATAACCTACAGCTAGCTCCAGCACCCCTCCAAACCCCACTCCGGCCAGCTATTCCGGTGGAGGCGACGAAGAGGGCCGGCGGCTGACTCTCAAAACGAGAGGATAAGGTCGGGAGGAGAGAGAAAGAAGAGAACACTTCTCGCACCGCTCGTCCATTAAGCTCAAAGCCCAAATAAAAAAATAACGCCGAATCTAATTTGACCCGGTGTATATGCGCAAGGAGTAGTAATAGAAAAACTATGGAAATTAAGCACGATGAAATCGCCCAACAACACCCAGGTGTGATGACCACAATGCATCCATTAGACGTCCAATCGACAATAGTATCATAGATTGAAATTGTTTGATAAATTATTAGGCTAAGAATCTCCGCCGGCCGGTCGATCGTGTACGGCTGCCGGAAAGTATATGTTCTTGATGACAGTATAACCGACCGCTAATGACGTACAGTGATTTATGCGTTCGTGATTTGTAACGTCTCACCTAAAAAAGATGTCTGCCGTGGAACCGAACGACCGTTCTCCATTAAACCCATCGACGCATTGCAATTCATGGCGCTGATAGAGAAAGTGTATAGTTTATAAACTTTTTTTTTAGAACGTCTAGTTTATAGGCTGGTAGAGGGACGTAGACTGGTGTCACTGGTGATGGATATTATTAGTCTCTCTGTTTCATAAACACTAAAACATCTTATATTTCTAAACGAAGGGAGTATTAAATTAGTGAAGCTAATATAACTAGACATCTTTTAATGTATAAGTTTAAATAGATATACATACTAAAAAGATGCCTAAATATATTTACTTTATAAATCTAAAACATCTTATATTTCTAAACGGAGGGAGTTGTATCTAGAGACAATTTTATCCGTGATAAGCACCAACTCCTCATGCAGTATTTTTTGTTTTTGTTTTTTTATTATATCGCCGTGTAGCAGTATTACGGCCTGTAATAAGAGTTGGGCTTTGTTTTAGGTTAGGCACTGCGTTGGACTTTATGCCAATTTTGGATAGCGGGCGGATGGCACATGAGGCTTTGGACTAGGATGTCTTGTACTACGTGATCGTTCCGGCGAACTACCGTCTGAAGCCCACGCTAAATGGGCTGGATACGGGTGCTGCTCGTTACATACCTCCATCGCTAGATCTAAACGGCCCGTTTTCGTTAGTTTGGGTCGAGTCACTAACGCTTTTTTGTCTGATCCAGTCTGTCCGGTCAATTGTGTGACCCAAATTATCCTATTTTATTTAGCCAAACCAAGAGAGAGACGGGGCAGTGCAAAAGAGAGAAGAGAGAAGAAGGCTCCTAGTGACATTGTCAACTGGGCTAGTCTGCTATAACAACCGAATATGCCAGCGCCCGCGTTTGTCCGGACAGACCTATCCGTGACCCAAATTGTCCGGATGGGTCGGTTCGACCTGAATCTATCCGGACGTGCTAGGACGGATTGGGTCGGCCCGGTTGAGATGCCCTTAGCGTACATGTCTTCCTACTTCGTTAAAAAAACTTGGAGAACCGATTGCCGCACCTGACCTTCTCGGAACATGCTTTGCTCCGATTTGTAAATAAAACAACCAGCTGATATAAGAGTTCGAAGAAACAGAAATGCTAGGCCAACAACTAAAACATGCCTCAAAATAAAATAAATAAAATAAATAGCGTCTCAACGAAAATAGGGTGACCGCCATCGCCACACTCCTAGTACACTAAAGCGTCCAGTACCAAACATCACCTTCAAGAAGGGAAGCGTCGTTGACATGATGTTGCTGTCCGGACTAGCACACTACACCTAGGGTTTTCATAGGCACTTGGAGTAGAGTGAACCGGGGCTATCCACGACGCCCTCCAGAAAGGAACGGCACCATCGGAAGGAGAAACCGCATCGGAGTAAGGATTTCTCCCTACCCCCATCCACAAAAAAGCAAGAGCTATTCGTAGCACCACCACCAACTTCATCGCCTACCAGCACGCGTCAGCATGATCTTACAGTCACCATCGTCGTCGTCATCATCTCATCGTGCACACCAACTAGCAGCCCACAGACGGAAGCATACGATAGTGCTCGAGCTAGGGACGACAACACTACAGCCACACGGGAGGATCCCACGTCCACCACCGAATGGGTCGACCAGACAGAGTAGTAGGAGCACCCTAGGCCTAGGCAGTCCTGGCCGAGCCCAGATGGGCCCGTAAAGGCCCTCCCCCGCCGCCTAGCTGCGACGGGTAGAACACTACACCGCCATCCCCTACCTGAGTTCTGTTGCCACCGTCATCTCTAGGAGGCGTCGTAGCTGCGCACGTGCCAGCCTGCTGAAGCCTAGATCAGGCCGGAGGGGCCCAAATCTGGATCAGGATGATCTGATGCCAAACCGTCATGCCCGCATATTGCCGCGTCGCCCCGCCATGTCTCGTCGGCACCACCATCCAGTGCCAATCACAGGAGATGTGGGTCGTGTCTTCCCGAGGAACATTGCCGCTAGAGAGAGGGTCGGCCCGATCAGGTTCCAGGGGAGTGGGTAGAGGAAGGCCGGCGCTTCCACCACCGCCCAGGCTTTGCCCTACGACCCCTAAGTTGCACTAGGGATATTTTTTTGTCCTCAAGTTGGAGCCCGCGTTTTAGGGTTTACTAAGTTGGTTGTAATCATTTAGAAGGGTTGAAGCTGAATGTGCTAGTTGCCCACACGATTTTTTTTGGTGTGAATTCAATCAAACATAAATTCTAGCAGTCAGACTCATGGAAAAACGGTTGAATATGTATGAACTCAAAAATTTCCGTCCCATTATCTTTTGATTGGTCTGCCATGTCAGGATTCCCGTTACTATTTGCATGGTGTGGACTAGTTGACCCATTTGGATAAGATCTTCTTTCTCCTCTTCCCTTCTCCCCTAAATACCTAGGCCTAGATCAGCTCCAACCGATCCTCTCCACATTGAAGCTCACTAACGCTCTCCTAGCATCTCTGTAATGGGCAGTCACTCTCCTACTGCCCTGACTGGAGCTCATGGTAACCTCTATCGTCCCACTCTTCAGATCGGAGCTCATCGTCCTAGCCTATTTGCCACAACAAACCCCTTTCCCATGGAAGAGCACAGTTAGATAGACGATCCAGAGTGTTGATCGGACAAACGTTTCGTTCTATATCATGGCCCAGGCATGGTTGCTCTGGTAGAAGAGTTCGACGACCACTCTCTCATGGCTATTGTGATGCGGGCACATCCCACCATTTTTCTAGCAGACTTGCTGTCGTCGCTAAGGTCTCAATTCAAGATCAAACGATAGGGAGTGAAGGTTGAGGTATGCGCACTGTCGGCAGATTTCTTCATAGGGTGAAATAACATGTGGCCCCCCATGTGTTGTGGCATCCCGCAAAACCATTACTAGAAAATCGTGTTGAATTTGTGCATTGCATCGTCATCATCATGCATTGTTTGTATAAAACTATTTTCGCAACGCCCGATTTGTTTTCCAAACGCCTCATCTTAATTCAAACGCAAAGCCCGGTTCTCCGGATTAACTATTTTGGCCGCTATCGGTTTGCATACGGCCCGTTTAAAACAAATAAAAAGTTTAACTGTTTTAGTGGGGGCAGTCGAACGGGCCGATTGACCCGAACGACCACCCCCAGGTTTTTAAAATCGGTCCAACCAGTCCCACCCTTAATTCTTTTTACACCCACCTACCTACCCAGCCCCCCCTCCACATCATCCCAACCAACCCCCTCTCGCCACCTCACCTCTCCCCACACCCCACCACTAAAAATCTGCCACCTCACCACCCCACTCACTCCTCAACCCTCAACCACACACCCACGCAGCACTACACGCACGCTCCAGCCGGCCACACCCACCACACACGCCCCCAGTCCTCTCTCTCTGACCCCTTGGACCCGCTGCCCCCGGCCCCACCCCACCGACAACCCCTGCGTCCCACACGCGGCGCCCCCTCTCCCTGCCCGCGTGGCCCCACGCCTGGCCCACCCCCTGACGCGCCCCCTCCCCCGCTCCTCTCTCTCCTTCCCTTCCTCTAGCCCGACGCGCTCCTCTTCCCCGTGGCTCCTCTCCCTGGCAGGGCCTCGCCGGAGCCGCCCCCCTCCGTCCTCCTCTCTCCCCCGTTCCGCCCCACCGCGTCCTCTCCGCCGCCGCCGCTCCCCACCATCTCCGGCCCTCACGCCACCACCTCGCCGGCGCGCCTCCCCTCCCCCTCCTCTTCGTCGCTCTGGCGCTCATCCCGCCGCCCGCTCTGCCCCGCCTCCCCTCTGCCGCCCTTCCTCCCCACCTCGCCGCCGCTGCTCACCGCGCCCGGCCGCGCGTACGTCCTCCTCCTCCGCCTCGACCCCGCCCCGCGCCGCCAGCACGCGCCCCTCCTCCGCCCGGCTCTCCTCCAACCGCCCCCACCGCGTTCGTCGCCCCTCCAGCGGTCCTCCTCCGCTCGCGCACGCCGGCGCCGCCACCTCCTGCGCCCCGTCCGCCCTCCTGCAGCCCCGCGGCCCGAGCGTCTCCGCCGCCGGCGACCGCCTCTCCGTCGGCCGCGCCCTCGGCCTCCCTGCAGCGCCTGCACCACCCCCTCAACCTCGCCGGAGCCCGCATCCAGGTCGACGGCCCCATGGAGCTCGCCTCCGTCCCCCTCGCCGGCTCGCCCCGCGCCGCCGTCGACCGCCTCCGCACCTCGACCCGAGCTCGTCGCCGACCCGGGCTCCTCGCCTACCCTGTCCACGCGCAGCAGCCGGCCCGCCTGGACCCACCTGCCCGCGTGACCCACCCCGTCGGCGCCGATGCCATCCGCCTCCACCGTGCAGGATCCCGGTGTAGTACCAAGTTGGTGCCAAGTGTTGGGTGTGGAAACAACAACATCGACACCGGCAATCAAACCCCGAACCCCCCCCCCCAAGTTCGCCCTCGCCAAGATCTTCATCGGAACCAGGTGATCACCTACAGGGACCTGAGAACGAACCCGAAGGCCACCGACGGCGAACCCTGAGGCCCTCGACGCGACGATGCCTGCTTCCAAGATCTCCGGCATGGATCGGAAAGTTCCCCGAAGACCGATCCCGATGTACCGGAGACCGGACCCTCGACACGCCAAGATCTACCCTCGGACGCCAAGACCCGAACCGGGGAAACGCAAAGATCGCCATGACCGACAACATGACTCGAGGACCGCGAATGCGACAAGATCTGCATGCGACAAGAACGACACCATACAAGGCGAGACCGATGCGCCCCCGACAACGACCCAAGTCCTGCTTTCCGGACGCGACCAGAACTACCCCGATATCCGAGAACGATCCCGGAGTCCGAGAACGCTTCCGTCGAACCCTGGACCCTGAGACTGACCCCGAACCCCGGAGCCCAAGATCGTCGAGACCCCTAATGTGTGAACCCCTTCCCGAAAACCCTATTTTATAACATAATAACCTGTTGCATATTAAATTGTCATACTCGCATGCATATTTGCGTGGTTTGGGGGCCTTATGCCGATTCACCTCTAATTAAATATGGGGCCCATATGCAGGCAAATCTAGCCTTATATTGGCCTCATTAAAACTTGTGTAGCGAACCCGTATTATCTTGTGCCATGTTAAAACAACATTTAAATTGCGGGGTAGCTAATTCACTTGAACCGTTTAATTAAGTGTCGGGACCCCGGTTCCGCTTAATATGACCTAATTGCACCGCACCTTTGCCATGCCATACATCATACCTGCATCATGCCGATCTTCTGCTGTTGTATTAAATATTGCATCCGGTGTTTCTTCTAGTGTTTTGGTTCTTCGCGGATAAGGCCGTTGAGTTGATGTGAGCTTCGCCCCGATCTTCGGATGAACCCTTCGACAATGTTTTCAGGCGAGCATCTCCCCCTTTCTACCTATCTTACTTTTTATTTACTTCCCTCCTGTTGATCTATTGCTATCTGTGTTGCGTTGCTCTAGTTTTCGTACCCGTGATATCCCTTGCAGCCATATATAGCCTTGGACACATCCTATTACCTGTTGTTTGGTAGATAGTTGGACCCGCGTGTCGTAGTCGCTTGCTCAAGTGTTTTGCTTGTCGTCAAGTACCACAATTGTTGGAGAATTGCCACATGTTGATGTTGAAGATGATCATGGTTTTAATTATTGTTTCACTTTAATTCATGTTTAACAACTAAAATTGAATTAAGCAGAGGCATCGGTGGGTGATAGATAACATTTGGTTTCCGACCGCCCACTTGTGTCCCGTAGGACCCCGAGTTCTTGACACCTGTTCCGAGATCGAGCGCGCTAACCACAGGTGGGGAGATATGGGCCCCCCATTGATTATTACCTGATTTCAAAGTATTGTACTGGGGGCCACAAACTAGTTTGAGGTTTTATGCCATGCTTTACTGCTTTATTTAAATTGTGCGACATATAGCACCTGTACTGTTTAGGATCGGGACACGTTTTCGCGGTGTCGACAGTCCCCGTTTGGGGATTTGCTGTCGCTCACTGCCGTCTACCCAAACCCTAAGTCCGTCTCGGAGACCGGCCGACTTCGTTACGGGTGTCGACTTGGTGGGGTGGCCCCCACGTACTTGCTTTGGGTCTGGGAACATCGTGACTTAGGCCCCGCCGACATACCGATGGGTGTATGTTAACTGATCTGGCAAAAAGGGTCGAAGTGCCTGTGGATACTTTGGTGCACCCCTGCAGGGTTAAATCTTTTCGAGAAGCCGTGTCCGCGGTTATGGACGACTTGGAGCACAGTGCTTGATCATAGATAACTATAACTAAAGTTTACTGTTATAAATTGACTTGTATCCGATATGACTAGTAATCAGCTTCACTACAACGGAATGGCTAAGTAAAAGCACCAACAACTGCTGGGTTATGGGTTATCTCATGCTAATTGTATCTGACTAGTAAGTGTTGCCACTATAACGGAATGGTTAACTAAAAGTGCCCACGGCTTACTTTATCAGGATGATTATCTAAACCTGACTAGTAAAGCGCCGCAACTATAACTGAATAAGTAAATTGCCAACTGTGTGGGTTCCTCGGTTGACTTCCTCGTTTGGTCTCGAGGGGGGAAACGCCAGGATGGGTTTGTTTGATGATAGTATCAGGTTGGGACCGAATAGGTCTTTCTCACCCCTCTCTGATAGCCGCCAGTTGTATCGAGTCTCTATAGGTTGTTTAGTGCATGCTGCCGCTGCCGCTTCAGTCCACCATACCTATGTAGGCGAGGACCGCCGAATTCTAGCCTCGCCGTGTACTGGCCTCAGTACTGACGCTCCTCTTTTTCCTTTGCCCTTTGTCGGCACCCCTTTTGTTTAAACAGGTTTTGAGATAGACGTCGTTAGCAGGGTTACCCTTCCGGCTTGGCCTGGGCAGGGTTATGGACGCCATTGGTTATTCTTCAGGGCTCTTAGCCCCATTTGCATCTTGTCCGTAGTCGGACGCTCTGTCATTTTCAAGGTGATTTGGATCTTTGTATATTGTATCTGTATTCTTGGCTCTTTGAGTCGCTGTTATATATATCTGTTCTGTGGGTCCCATCGAGGACTGTTGTGTAATGTTATTACTTTGCTTTCCACCCGCACGAAAGTGCCTGGTGGGCACCTTCGAATCGTTTCTATGCGGGTTTGGCGAGTTTCGCTAAAACTTGCATAGGGCCGATTCCGAGGGTGTTACAGAGTGGTATCAGAGCTCAGCAGTTGCGATACCCCACAAGTCCAGCCTGTAGGATAACCTAGCTAACGGCCGAACTAGAGTGTACAAAACTATTTTGCAAAATCGGTTGGATAGTTCTGATTAGGTCTGATTTTACTCCTTACCCCTCTGCTGCTCTCCTCTCACCTCTGCGAATTTTGAATCCGCTCTCTTCTCTCTCTTCGAGTCCAGGATTTCTCGTGGTTGGGTTTCCGTCGTACCTTCAGGGTCTCGCTTCCTCCTTTGATAACGGTGTTGCTACATCCGGTCTTCATGCCATCCGAGGAATCTTTCGTCTGGTGGACCATTCTTTGTACCTTGTTTGTGCCTTCCGGTGTTTTCCGACGCGACGACATCATCTACGCCATATCCGATGCAGAGTCTGCATCACTCCTTTGTTTCCGAACCTCGCTGTCGAGATCTTCAGTCTGATTCCGAGAGTTGGTTGCATAATCCGCCTATTCGTGTGCAGAGTAATGGTTTGAGTGCGGGATGGAGTCGCGACCATACCACTACTCTTATCATTTGCTCGGTATATTGAATAGTGGATCGATGCAATTTTACTCCTTCCATGGAAGTTAGAGGTGGCCTTACCTTTAACTTCGTCCGTTGTTTATCCGGAGTGTTCTCTTGACGAACGGGATCAACGACCTCTTGTTAGTGGTGTCGCGAGGAACTACACGAAGCACGAAGGATCAGATCGCCGACCTTCTTTCCGGTACCATGAGGCGGATCTCGAGGGCGAGATCCATTGTTAGTGGTGTCGAATTGTGGCATCCCGCAAAACCACTACTAGAAAATCGCGTTGAATTTGTGCATTGCATCGTCATCATCATGCATTGTTTGCATAAAACTATTTTCGCAACGCCCGATTTGTTTTCCAAACGCCTCATCTTAATTCAAACGCAAAGCCCGGTTCTCCGGATTAACTATTTTGGCCGCTATCGGTTTGCATATGGCCCGTTTAAAACAAATAAAAAGTTTAACTGTTTTAGTGGGGGCAGTCGAACGGGCCGATTGACCCGAACGACCACCCCCAGGTTTTTAAAATCGGTCCAACCAGTCCCACCCTTAATCCTTTTTACACCCACCTACCTACCCAGCCCCCCCTCCACATCATCCCAACCAACCCCCTCTCGCCACCTCACCTCTCCCCACACCCCCACCACTAAAAATCTGCCACCTCACCACCCCACTCACCCCTCAACCCTCAACCACACACCCACGCAGCACTACACGCACGCTCCAGCCGGCCACACCCACCACACACGCCCCCAGTCCTCTCTCTCTGACCCCTTGGACCCGCTGCCCCCGGCCCCACCCCACCGACAACCCATGCGTCCCACACGCGGCGCCCCCTCTTCCTGCCCGCGTGGCCCCACGCCTGGCCCACCCCCCTGACGCGCCCCCTCCCCCGCTCCTCTCTCTCCTTCCCTTCCTCTAGCCCGACGCGCTCCTCTTCCCCGTGGCTCCTCTCCCTGGCAGGGCCTCGCCGGAGCCGCCCCCTCCGTCCTCCTCTCTCCCCCGTTCCGCCCCACCGCGTCCTCTCCGCCGCCGCCGCTCCCCACCATCTCCGGCCCTCACGCCACCACCTCGCCGGCGCGCCTCCCCTCCCCCTCCTCTTCGTCGCTCTGGCGCTCATCCCGCCGCCCGCTCTGCCCCGCCTCCCCTCTGCCGCCCTTCCTCCCCACCTTGCCGCCGCTGCTCACCGCGCCCGGCCGCGCGTACGTCCTCCTCCTCCGCCTCGACCCCGCCCCGCGCCGCCAGCACGCGCCCCTCCTCCGCCCGGCTCTCCTCCAACCTCCCCCACCTCGTTCGCCGCCCCTCCAGCGGTCCTCCTCCGCTCACGCACGCCGGCGCCGCCACCTCCTGCGCCCCGTCCGCCCTCCTGCAGCCCCGCGGCCCGAGCGTCTCCGCCGCCGGCGACCGCCTCTCCGTCGGCCGCGCCCTCGGCCTCCCTGCAGCGCCTGCACCACCCCCTCAACCTCGCCGGAGCCCGCATCCAGGTCGACGGCCCCATGGAGCTCGCCTCCGTCCCCCTCGCCGGCTCGCCCCGCGCCGCCGTCGACCGCCTCCGCACCTCGGCCTGAGCTCGTCGCCGACCCGGGCTCCTCGCCTACCCTGTCCACGCGCAGCAGCCGGCCCGCCTGGACCCACCTGCCCGCGTGACCCACCCCGTCGGTGCCGATGCCATCCGCCTCCACCGTGCAGGATCCCGGTGTAGTACCAAGTTGGTGCCAAGTGTTGGGTGTGGAAACAACAAGATCGACACCGGCAATCAAACCCCGACCCCCCCCCCCAAGTTCGCCCTCGCCAAGATCTTCATCGGAATCCGGTGATCACCTACAGGGACCTGAGAACGAACCCGAAGGCCACCGACGGCGAACCCTGAGGCCCTCGACGCGATGATGCCTGCTTCCAAGATCTCCGGCATGGATCGGAAAGTTCCCCGAAGACCGATCCCGATGTACCGGAGACCGGACCCTCGACACGCCAAGATCTACCCTCGGACGCCAAGACCCGAACCGGGGAAACGCAAAGATCGCCATGACCGACAACATGACTCGAGGACCGCGAATGCGACAAGATCTGCATGCGACAAGAACGACACCATACAAGGCGAGATCGATGCGCCCCCGACAGCGACCCAAGTCCTGCTTTCCGGACGCGACCAGAACTACCCCGATATCCGAGAACGATCCCGGAGTCCGAGAACGCTTCCGTCGAACCCTGGACCCTGAGACCGACCCCGAACCCCGGAGCCCAAGATCGTCGAGACCCCTAATGTGTGAACCCCTTCCCGAAAACCCTATTTTATAACATAATAACCTGTTGCATATTAAATTGTCATACTCGCATGCATATTTGCGTGGTTTGGGGGCCTTATGCCGATTCACCTCTAATTAAATATGGGGCCCATATGCAGGAAAATCTAGCCTTATATTGGCCTCATTAAAACTTGTGTAGCGAACCCGTATTATCTTGTGCCATGTTAAAACAACATTTAAATTGCGGGGTAGCTAATTCACTTGAACCGTTTAATTAAGTGTCGGGACCCCGGTTCCGCTTAATATGACCTAATTGCACCACACCTTTGCCATGCCATACATCATACCTGCATCATGCCGATCTTCTGCTGTTGTATTAAATATTGCATCCGGTGTTTCTTCTAGTGTTTTGGTTCTTCGCGGATAAGGCCGTTGAGTTGATGTGAGCTTCGCCCCGATCTTCGGATGAACCCTTCGACAATGTTTTCAGGCGAGCATCTCCCCCTTTCTACCTATCTTACTTTTTATTTACTTCCCTCCTGTTGATCTATTGCTATCTGTGTTGCGTTGCTCTAGTTTTCGTACCCGTGATATCCCTTGCAGCCATATATAGCCTTGGACACATCCTATTACCTGTTGTTTGGTAGATAGTTGGACCCGCGTGTCGTAGTCGCTTGCTCAAGTGTTTTGCTTGTCGTCAAGTACCACAATTGTTGGAGAATTGCCACATGTTGATGTTGAAGATGATCATGGTTTTAATTATTGTTTCACTTTAATTCATGTTTAACAACTAAAATTGAATTAAGCAGAGGCATCGGTGGGTGATAGATAACATTTGGTTTCCGACCGCCCACTTGTGTCCCGTAGGACCCCGAGTTCTTGACACCTATTCTGAGATCGAGCGCGCTAACCACAGGTGGGGAGATATGGGCCCCCCATTGATTATTACCTGATTTCAAAGTATTGTACTGGGGGCCACAAACTAGTTTGAGGTTTTATGCCATGCTTTACTGCTTTATTTAAATTGTGCGACATATAGCACCTGTACTGTTTAGGATCGGGACACGTTTTCGCGGTGTCGACAGTCCCCGTTTGGGGATTTGCTGTCGCTCACTGCCGTCTACCCAAACCCTAAGTCCGTCTCGGAGACCGGCCGACTTCGTTACGGGTGTCGACTTGGTGGGGTGGCCCCCACGTACTTGCTTTGGGTCTGGGAACGTCGTGACTTAGGCCCCGCCGACATACCGATGGGTGTATGTTAACTGATCTGGCAAAAAGGGTCGAAGTGCCTGTGGATACTTTGGTGCACCCCTGCAGGGTTAAATCTTTTCGATAAGCCGTGTTCGCGGTTATGGACGACTTGGAGCACAGTGCTTGATCATAGATAACTATAACTAAAGTTTACTGTTATAAATTGACTTGTATCCGATATGACTAGTAATCAGCTTCACTACAACGGAATGGCTAAGTAAAAGCACCAACAACTGCTGGGTTATGGGTTATCTCATGCTAATTGTATCTGACTAGTAAGTGTTGCCACTATAACGGAATGGTTAACTAAAAGTGCCCACTGCTTACTTTATCAGGATGATTATCTAAACCTGACTAGTAAAGCGCCGCAACTATAACTGAATAAGTAAAACTGCCAACTGTGTGGGTTCCTCGGTTGACTTCCTCGTTTGGTCTCGAGGGGGGAAACGCCAGGATGGGTTTGTTTGATGATAGTATCAGGTTGGGACCGAATAGGTCTTTCTCACCCCTCTCTGATAGCCGCCAGTTGTATCGAGTCTATATAGGTTGTTTAGTGCATGCTGCCGCTGCCGCTTCAGTCCACCATACCTATGTAGGCGAGGACCGCCGAATTCTAGCCTCGCCGTGTACTGGCCTCAGTACTGACGCTCCTCTTTTTCCTTTGCCCTTCGTCGGCACCCCTTTTGTTTAAACAGGTTTTGAGATCGACGTCGTTAGCAGGGTTACCCTTCCGGCTTGGCCTGGGCAGGGTTATGGACGCCATTGGTTATTCTTCAGGGCTCTTAGCCCCATTTGCATCTTGTCCGTAGTCGGACGCTCTGTCATTTTCAAGGTGATTTGGATCTTTGTATATTGTATCTGTATTCTTGGCTCTTTGAGTCGCTGTTATATATATCTGTTCTGTGGGTCCCATCGAGGACTGTTGTGTAATGTTATTACTTTTCTTTCCACCCGCACGAAAGTGCCTGGTGGGCACCTTCGAATCGTTTCTATGCGGGTTTGGCGAGTTTCGCTAAAACTTGCATAGGGCCGATTCCGAGGGTGTTACATGTGTGGTTTTGGTAATTAATGACAATCTCTATGGACTAATGCTTGTATCAAGTTGTACTTGTAGGAATTGTCCATATGCAATGCTTGAACCATATGTTGGCTTCAAGGTTTGGAGAAGAAGAAAGTGAAGAGGATCAAGTGGTGACAAATGTGTTCAAAGAGTGATCCACAAATTGGTCATGTGAGAGTTGAGCCTTTTGCAAGGGTGTCTTGAAGAAGAAGATAGAGTTCATAATATGTATCTTCAAGACATAATCCAAATGGTGTTAGAAGTAATGTTGTGCAAGCTAAAGATGTGCCATATCTAGAATATATCATGCTTGCAGCTTCCCATCCTCGGTGATCATGGATCGATGAAGACAAGGTCAAAATAAAGGTTTCCCTATGTCGTATGGGGGAGCAACTTGCAAGTCTTCATCAATAGAGTGCATGCAAGAGCAATCAAGGAAGGTATTCCATCTTGAGAAAGACAAGATTGTATACATCAAGATCAGGTGGAATATGCGCAAGGCAAAGATATGATCTTGATAGGTTTTTTTCTTACCGGTCTCGTGGTGTTAGTTGGGGAGACCGGTTTATAGGATAGATAACCGTACTATCAAGAGGGGCTCTCAGGTGAGTAACTCGATCATATCGTTCAGAGAGAGCTCAAACCTTTGCATACTTAGCAACATCCTTTATTGGTTGTTAATTGGATCTTATCCATGTGAGGTTCTAGATCTTGTGGTAATATTCATAACAAGCCCTAGTTCATCAAAAACGGATTTCCCCTTTATATCATATTGCGTTTTTGATCTTTGAGGTTTTCCGGTTTCTCACCAAGAGAGGTATCTCACATTATAATACATGAAATGTTCTCTCTTGGTGGTATCCAATATTTTCAACAAAATTGGCTAGCTCTTGTTGTCCTCTTTCCAACAAAATTGGTTTCGGGTCAATCGGAGTTTCCAAACTCTAGATATCGCTATTTGAAGTTTGCCTCTTATTTTGGTCCAAACCGGAGTCTCTGGTCTGCGTGGACTGGAGTCTCCGGTGTGGTCCGGAGTGTCCCCTGGAGTCCCTGGAGGGGGGGTGTAGGGTTTCGTAGCATGGAAAACAAAAATTTTCTACCGCATACAAACAAACAAGCCAAGATCTATCTACTAGATTGTAGCAACGAGTCGATGGAATAACTCAACCTCGAAGATTCCAAAGTGTTTAACGAGAGCGGATTCTCGTGGGTGATGTAGTCGTACTCTTCCCGATCTCAAGATCGCGTAGACGATCCTTCCGGCGCTGCGTTCCGGCAGCGCTCCCGCAGTCGGTCACACGTTCGGTACTCGACGAAGACCTTCCTCTCCCTTGTTCCAGCAGGCAGCGGAGGTTGTAGCACTCTCCTCGCGATTCCGGCAGCACAACGGCCTGGTACCGGAAGTAGAGGGGAGATCTCGCAGGGCTTCGCCTTAAGCCGGAACGAGTATGGTGGACTATGAGAGAGCCCTCGATGATCTAGGGTTTAGACATGCCGAGGAGGAGGCTTGGCCGGCGGCTAGGGTTGCTAGGCGGCGGCGGTTTGCCCTAGGGCGGCGGCGGCAACATGAGGTGGCGGCGCCGGTGGCTAGGGTTTAGAGGTGGAGGTGTTAGGTGTCTAGGAGGGGAGCCCTGCCCCTCCTTTTATAGGTGGAGGGGCCGGCCAAGGGGAGGGTAGTCCCTCCCCAACTTGGCTTAAAGGTGGGCCGGCGGTGGCGGGGAGGAACTCCTCCCCCAACTCGGTTTCCACCTCCCTCTCCACTTCCCAAAAATAGCCGTTTGACTTTCAAATTGGCGTTTGACTTTTTCAAACTAGGATTTGATTAAACCCTTTATTTTGTTCAGCGATGACACCTAGTACATGATGCAATCATACCAACTTGATATAACACATTCATGTACCCTTCCCCTCCGGAGTGCCGGGCATTCCGGAACCTTCTAGAACATTCCTGATGAAAACACCGGAACCATTCCCCAACTCCGAAATAGGACTTTCCTTATATGAATCTTATTCTCCGGACCATTTCGGATCTCCTCGTGATATCCCGGATCTCATCCGAGACTCCGAACAACATTCGGTCTCTTTCTCATCATTCCATAACTACTCAAACAACGTCGAATCCTTAAGTGTGTCTCCCTACGGTTCGTGAATTATGCGGACATGATCGAGACACTTCTCCGAACAATAACCAATAGAGGAATCTGGAAATTCATATGGCTCCCACATATTTCTACGATTACTTTGCGATCGAATGAACCACTTACATACGATACCAATTTCCCTTTATCTCACGATAGTTTACTTATCCGAGGTTATGATCGTCGGTATCTCTGCATACCTAGTTCAACCTCGTTACCGATAAATACTCTTTTCTCGTTCCCGTGATATGTGATCCCTTGTGAGCCAGTCACATGCTTGCAAGCTAATTGGATGACATTACACCGAGAGGGCCCAGAGTATATCTATCCGTCATATGGATGGACAAATCCCACTCTTGATCCATGTGTCTCAACCAATACTTTCCGAACACTCAATGACACCTTTATAGCCACCCAGTTACGGTGTGGTGTTTGATGTCATCAAAGCATCCATCCGGTAAAGGTGATATGCATGATCTCATGGTCGAAGGAATTAGGTTACTATGTATCAGAAAGCATATAGCAATTGAACTATTAAAATAACTTGATCTTTATGCTACGCTTATCTATAGGAGTATGTCCACCATATCATTCTCCTAACGATATGATCTTGTTGTTAATAACATCTCAATGTTCATGATAGGGAAACCACAATCATTTATTAACCAACAAGCTAGTATTATAAAGAGGCTTTACTAGGGACTTCAATTTAAGTTTACAAATCACACAAGTATTAATGTTTCCTTGTTAATACTATTATAGCATGAATGTAAACATTTATCATAAACACAAAGATATAATAATAACTATATTTAGTATTGCCTCTAGGGCATATCTCCAACAGGGGGGTCCAGAATTCAGCCTGGGACAGTCTGATAGATGGTCCGGAGGCTTGTCCGGAGGTAGGGCCAGAATCTCCGGTGTAGACCGGTGTCTCCGGTCTGCACACCGGAGTCTTCGGTCTGATTTTTCCCCAACGGGCAGAAAACAATCAGAAATCTGTGGGCCTATAAAAAGGGGCCCTTCTTCCCCAATGTCTCTGCTCGAGTTTTATAAGATTTCTCCTCCATTCTTGACCCTCTTGAGCTTGCTCCCCCTTCAATCCCTCCCTTGATTCTTGCATATACTTTAGGAATTTGAAATAGGAGATCTAGATCTACAATCCCACCAATCCATCTCTCCTTTAAGTGAGGGGAACATCTTGGGATCTAGATCTTGGAGTCTTTTGTGGATTTCCTCCATTGTTCTTCCTCTCTTATTCTCCCACAAGCTTTTGTAGCTTTGGTGGAATTTGGGAGAGAAGGATTTGAGAACTTCTTGTGTTCTTGCCATTGCATTTGGTGCATCGGTTTGAGTTCTCGGTGAGGATTCGTTTGAGTGAAAGGTGAGAAGCTTTTTACTCTTGGGTTCTTGAAACCCTAGACGATTTGGTGGTTTTGCAGGTTCTTGGACTACTTGGGGCCTCTAATTAAGTTGTGGAGCATTCCCCAAGCTTGTTTGTTGGGAGTCTCCATTTGAGTTGTGGAGAAGTGCCACAACCTTGTGAGAGGTTCCGGATTGCCACCGACAAGTGCACTGATAGTGGAAGCATGGATCGATCCTGTTGGGGTGAGATTCACAGGAGAATAAGGGAGGCCTGTTGTGGCGTTGGTGGTTTGATACCACCCCCTCTCCAAACGAGACGTACTCCATGTTGGGAGGAACTCGGTAAAATATCGTCGTCCCCGCATGACTCGGTTATTTCTATACCCGAGCTCTTTACTTATGAACTTTACATTGTGATAGCCTTCGTTCTTGAAGTAATATATATCTTGCTATCACGTAGTTGTTTGTCTTGCTTAGCATAAGTTGTTGGTGAATATAGGTGAACCCTAGTTGGTCTAGGTTGTGCTTGACAAAGTAAACGCTAGTTTATTTCCGCCTTTGTCGAGCCACTCTCGGAAAAGTTTTAACCGCCTATTCACCCCCCTCTCGGCGACATCTATATCCTTTCATAGGGTTCTTCTCCAACTCAGAATGCAAGCGTTTCCTGCATTCTTCTCATTCGTTCGGGTTATGTGGCGAGAAAATTAGCTTCCTCTGATGGTATCACGCAGTTGGATGGGACGCACGCTTCGGGAAGCATCATTTCCTCTCAAAATTCAGCTTCGATGTCCTCCTTTGTATTTGTGGGAACGATAGGCCCTGGAGCACGTCGTCAACAGCCTTGAGAACGAGCTGATGGAGATTGTGCCTCCGAGCGACACATAGATCATCACGGTAAATAATTGGATGAAAGATATAAACACCATTATGAAGATGTACAAAGTGGAGACTACTAACAAGGCGAGGTGACAACTTACACACAATCACCCCCGGCGATCACCCACCTTGAGGAGGTTTTGAACCCCTTCCCTGGCATTCCGAGACACAACAAATTACCGAAACCTCGTCTTCGAAAGGGATATGGGGAACTTGCAGAAGGGCATCATCGTCGCCGCTCTAATCTTGGAGGCTTGCGCATCGATCCTCATCATCAGCCGCCACGTCTCCATTTCCATAATCATCAACTACGTCTCCATCAACATTTACTTCATTCATCTTGTTGTAATTACAAACCTTACTATGGATTTACACGGGTATTCACCCATTCCTTCACACTCCATTTATATTATTATTATGATGATGTTGATTGACCCCAAGAGTGAGTAATTTTCTTTGTTCTTGGGCAGTTGAAGAAACCATAGCACTATCATGATCGAGAATAAAGTTTATTCATGCCTCTATATATATGTGTGTATGTGTTCAATCAACTCTCCTGATACTAACGCTGATCGCATAATATTTTCCAATTGAGACAAGAGAGAGGATTGTTGTTGGTATATGGCTTCTTGTAGCGGTGTTAATTGGCATGTAACACTGCTCACATTTATCATACATCAATGAGGGACAACGGAGATTCAAAAACCTACATCCATGACTATGCGGTAACCCTTAATTTCATATTGTTGGCTACATGAATATTTAATTTTAAAAGTACATGATGCTTTTAGAAAATTTTAAAAAATTTCATGAACCCGTCCGCCATAGGGATTTTGTTACCGACATCCTCGCTATTTCTAACAACGTGCTTTTTGTTTTTTGAGAATCATTCTAACAACGTGCTGGTATGGACTGTTTCTACACGAGCTTAAATGGGCCTACTGATTGCAAACTACCGATACAACGGGTGCACAAGCGGCAAGGCAGTCAAGGGCGGTCCTATGTGCCAACCTGGTCGATAAGTACCAGGCGCCACAGTCAAGGGTGTGTTGGCTCAGCCCAGTGTCATTTTTTTCTTTTTTTTTCCTTTTTGATTGTATTTTTTCTGTTGATTCTTTTCTAACTTTTTTTTGTATGTTTTAATATTCAAAATTTTAAAAATTCGGATTTAATTTTTTTCGAGATGGAATATTTTTGAGTTAAAAAAGTTTCATAAATTTGAACATTTTTGGATTCAAACTTTTTTGAATTTAAATATTTTCAAATTTGAACGTTTTTCAATATATGTACATTTTTTATTTATGAATGATTTTAAACCTGAAATATCTTTTGAATTTGAACAGAAAAAATCAAAAAAGAAAAAGGAAAAAAGGAAAGAGAAAAATCAACTAGAAAGAAAACCAGCTGGCAATGCGTGAGTATGTGGTTTGAGATCCGGAGTTCCCCTTTGGACATGATCTAAATCAGGGCAGTATTCGGCACATGACACAGATAGAATACTCTGTCAGGAAAATTGTAGATTTAAACATGTACGTACCAGCCAATTGGGAAGTAGCTTGTGTTTCTTTAAATGCAGAGTGTTCTGCTGGCTGGCGATTAAAAGAGAGTCTGGACCTCGGACAGACGCTTCCGGCATGGGTTACAGGATTAGCCGAGCGCTTGCTTCACGTGTCTACGCGAAGAGGATAACATCATCACATCACCGTGCAGAGCTTCTACGCGAGACGGGTTTTGGTTTAATTGCCTTGCAACGGATGGACTTCGGTTGGAGGATTGGTGGCTGCAGGCTAGGGATAGAGTTCAGATAGGGGATAGAAGGAATTTCGACACCTTACTAGTCCTAGTGTCTTGGATGCTTTGGAAGCTGCAAAGCGTAAGAGTTTTCGGTAACACACGCGATCAGTGCTCGGTCTCGCAGCTAACACATCGCATCGGAGAGGACTTTAGCCTTTGGGAGATCGCGAGAGTTGGAGGGAGACAAAACGTGATGTTAGGGTAGGTTTTAGATGTAGGAGTGGCGTGTGTGTGTATGGTATATGGTCAAACAATTGGCTCTTTCGCCTTCTTGTATGTGAGTTTCGACCTTTTATAAAGACTAGTTGAATGCCCATGCGTTATCACGTGGTTTAGATGTTCTAATGTTTCTCATCATGTCGAATATACAATTGGGATACTTGTGGGCATGAACATTAAGCATGACTCAAGTTTTGAGCAAAGGCATAATATATGTTAAATTTATGCATGGGAGATCTTTTGGTCTGTATTGTGATCAGCACCAGTCCAACTCAGCTTAACCTATCATTGTTTGAGTGGCTAATAAACTGTGTTGGTAGAAAGATAAAAATCAGGTTAGCCAAGGAATATCATGCATATTGCTGTAAACAAAACGGACTAAGCCACAAATGAGACATGTCAAGATTTGAGTCTACGGTCCTTCATCAATGTTATTTTATCGCTTTACTAACATACAGTAAGTTATAGAGAGTTAAAATGGACACAATTAAGAAATTCAGATGTGATATACCAGACAACAATTCAAACAAAATACAACATGTTTTTCTTCGGACAAAGGAGTAGCTTCTGAAAATCAATTGGCATAAGTAGTTTGGGTAAACGAAAGAAGAATGCACAAGAATATGCTATATCCAACCACTACTACACGAGTGTATGTCTAACTCTCTACCACCAAACTCAACAACGTCCTCATTCATAGGCAGTAGTCAAACTCAATTTCAACACAACATAATCTCTTAACTTGAAAGACTGTAATCAGCGGGATGTTCTCCCAGGGAAGCCCGTTGATGTGAACATTCAGCAGAAGGAGCGCGTAGGTGGATGATGCCGTAGTGATTATCTGTGTAAAGCAAGGTCATACTCATAACTCCAGGACCAGTGTAGACATGATCTTCAACACATCATCCTACATAGAGTCGCTCAACTTTGAGGGGTACATCAAGCGCTCTGACCGGATATAGACATTATCAAATATATTATTTAAACGAGGGCAAAAGATTTTCTCCAATCTATTAATTAAGAAGAATTTGCCCAGTTAATTAATGGAAAACCAGGCGAAAACCGCTACAACAAACACCAAACATAAGAGGGCAACATCCAAAAAGACGGAACCTCTAGAACCAATAAGCACCCAGAACCTACTACAACCACAAACTGACGACACATGGAGCACTACACCGCAAACATGACCAACCTAATGGACGACCGAAAAGAAACTTCAACGCTCAAGCATCAACTGAAACCTTCCTCGCCGTACCATTATCAAATATGGTCCATCAACTTACAAGTTGGAGCAACGCGCCAAACGCATCAATGTTTGTAGATAAATGGGCTAGGTAAAATGAGTGACTATATATATATATATATATCTCCAAGAATGGACCCATTGGAAATTCAGCACAAAATTAAATTTGTGATTGTATATCTAAAGACTGTAAGTGGAGAATTGCAAATGCTGACATCTTTCAGACCAAAATTTCCTCTGATCCTGGAAATATACTGTCCATACCTGTCCTGTGCGAGCATATTTGGATATCTACTACTAACCTGAGGAAACTAAAAACTAACAAACCAATTTTATCAGAAACACACAAAATTATTATGAATCAAAGGAAAGTAAGTTCAAGGGTGTTTTTATCACTGTCTTCCATTGTATCGTAGGTGTTGAATAACTCAAGAAGTTCCTCTTTACGGTTCCTAAAGGCACATATTATGTCACTCGGATTGAATGCATTAGGCCACAATACTTTGATGCAATTGCAGAAAAACAAGTGAATCAAAAACCTGTTAGTCGGTGCTATGTTGTTCCACCCGCCTTGTCTCTTCCATCCTATTACTTTCTTTATCAGCTTCTTGGTGACTCAGTAATTCACATTTGATAATAATTTACATATCATAGGTTACAATAATAAGTTATAGAATATTGATCAATTGCAAGATATGAAAGATCCCATAATAACACGTCTAAAAAGCTTCAGTCATTATGCACATAGTGTAGAGGTGGTCACATCATAAGAAGCAGCACGTGCGCATTGTTTTTTTCAAAAAAAAACAAAGCACCCAATTCTATTCTTCCCAGTTATACTGTCTAATTGTTCTTTGCATGTAGATTATCTTAAGGTTCATTGCTGTTAGAATTGTATTGTTAACTTTAAACCAAATTTCGAATTTGAGTTTATGCAAATAGTGTGTAAAACTATGATAGCATACACTACCGACAAGCACTTATGCATCTTCTAAAAATGACAAAACAAAGATAGTGAGATGCCAGATCCATCCTGAAGTTACTGTAACCTTGTGAGAATAATCCTTTACAAGCATGTTTATCTCAGAAGAAAAAAGGAGAAGGTGAGAACTTACTTTGTAGCTCCGGCAGAGAGGTCCATCCAAGATCTGTATGTTAGGTAGACACTCTTCTAACGGTATCAAGGAGACGATGTTCCTCAAGAAATACTGGAAAAGGCTCCTTTGCAACCAGTGGCTTCAAGAAATACTGGGGTATAGCATAACAACAAAATAAATATACATGTCATGAAAAATATCAGTATACATCAGATAGTTCAGAAGAGAGCAATTGACCAAGAAATTTCTGATGATTTCAAATGCGGTGGCCAAAATATACTAAAGTTGGAGTGACATGTTCATGCTTCTAGAGAGAATGAAGAGGGTAATGAGCTGGTACTGAAAAAAATGGCAGAAGCATATAATGCAAATGTAATGGTTCCATCAATCCATGATATATACCTAGAAGGGTCGAACCACACACTGAAGTAACCATGAAGACATAAATGCTTTTCCACTCAAGGTGCTGCCCTAGGCTAATCACCTCCCTACTCTGAATCACCAACTTCAACCGAGGTTTGCGAAAAGAAAAAACATTACTATATCACCAACCATAAAACCTATTTTCTAATGAAGATTTTCCTAATGTCATATCTCACCAAGCTGGTAAAATATTACATCAAGCTCACCATAAAGTATTTCAGAAGGTATACTTGATAGTAGTAGAAGCCAAAATAAATACACAGATCTGTTGTGAAATGGCTACCTTACGTCTAGAAGTTAGAACCCAGTGATCCTTTTGAATAAATAGGAAATAGGACCTGCCTTCTACTGGGGAAGAAATATTCTAGTTTATAAAACTGGTTAGCAATTTAGCTGGTCATCTCTCCTCATATGCGGCTCCTTGCCTCGCTCCTTTAGGCATATCCCGTCCATCTCCACATTTATCGTCCTTAGAGACCCGCTGAAACCAAGAATGAAATCAAGGCAATGAATCAAGGGGACTTTGGTTCATGAATCTTTATGACATTCAGATGCGTCAAATTGTACACTATTCTTTGCAATTCAATTTCATTGAGATTTTTGCCATTCAGTTCCATTGTACACATATGAGAGCTATACAATCGCAGACATCTGAATAAGAAAAGTTAATGAGAGAGCAAGGGATATACTACTATATACACGAATTGATGTTTCCTACAACAGCTAAGCAACCTCTTGTACTGAAAACAACATCACAATCAGAAATACTGTATAATCAATGCATATGGTTATCTAGAGAATTTATAGGTGTGTAAAATCTAACAGTACCCAATATCATGCAATATGTAGGGTTCGCAGCATAGAAAACAAAAATTTTCCTACGATGTGAACTATATACCAAGATCCATCTACTAGATACAAACAACGGGCGGATGTATATCCGTAGAGAACATACCCTTGAAGACCGACAAAGCTTAACGAGTTCAACTCGTGGTTGATGTAGACGATCTCTTGCCGATCTCAAGATCGAGAGGAAGTCCTAGCGCCGCAAATCAGCAGCGCATCCGTGCTCGCACACACGTTCGAGGCACCGAGCAACCTCCGCCTCCTCGCTCCAGCGATGCAGCGGAAGCACAACTCTTTCTTGCCGAATAGCCACCGGGAACATGTATCTCGCTAGTCCGAGACCATGGGGGATAAATTCTAGAGGGGGAGAGAGATCCTTCACGAGGAGGTGTGGTGTGAGAGGAGGAGAGGGGGGCCTTTTATAGGGGAGAGGGGGGGCACCCAAGGGGCATGGCGCCCAGCCATGGGGCTGCCCCCACCTCTTCCACATTCATGTGGGTGGAGCTCCCACTCAAAATGAAAAGCCTCCACTCCCATTAAAAAGCCTCCACTCAAAAATCCACTCACATGCATTAAATTTCCACCAAATTTAATGCAAGCTCTCATTTAAATAAAACTCTTTTATTTTTATTCAGAATTTTGTTAATTACTTTAATTAACAAACATTCACATAAAACCCCTTGCTAGTATTCCATTTCACATGCAGAACCAGTTTCAGCAATTTCAACCGAAACAGTTTCGGTGTCTAGTGAAATAAATTCCTGCGCTTTCCTTTTCTTTTCGGCATGAAACTTTTGCTCCAATTGGATGTCGGTGTCTCTTAAGTGTGTCACCCTACGGTTCGTGAATAATGCGGACATGATCGAGACCCCTCTCGGATCAATAATCAGAAGCGGGATCTGGAGACCCATACTGACTCCCACACATTCAACGATGACTTTCTTGTGATCGTCGGAACCTTTTATGCTAGTATCTTAATCCCTTTGTTTCACGATATATTACATGTCCGAGATTCGATCATCGGTATCTCCATACCTAGTTTGATCTCGTTACCGACATGCACTCTTTTCTCGTTCCCGTGATATAACATTCTAGTGATCAAATCACTTGCTTGCAAGCTAATCAATGTGATATCACCGAGAGGGCCCAGAGTATATCTATCCGTCACCGGGATGAACAAATTCCACTCTTGATCCATGAGCCTCAACATAACACTTTATTAGTTCTGAATCCATCTTTATAATCACCCTGTTACGGTGTGACGTTTGATGTTATCAAGAAACTCTTCCGGTGTTAGTGATTGACATGATCTCATGGTCTAAGGATTAGGATCACTTCGTAAGTTGTTATAGCAATATAAACTCAATGACTTTGATCGTAATGCTATACTTTGGATGAGTGTTCATCACATCATTACACTAATGTTGTGATCCCGTTATTAACAACATCCAATGTCCATGATCAGGAAACCTTGATCATCTTGTTAATCAACGAGCTAGTTTATGAGAGAGGCATAACTAGGAACTTTCTGTTTGTTTATTAAACACACATGTATTAACGTTTCCGTATTAATACAATTATAGCATGCAAAATAAACATCTATCATATACTTGGAATACACATAATAAACACTTTATTATTGCCTCTCAGGGCATATTCCCTTCAGTCTCCCACTTGCACTAGAGACAATAATCTAGTTACATAGTGATAAATCTAACACCCATTGAGTTCTGGTGTTGATCATGTTTTGCTCTAGGGAGAGTTTTAGTCAACGGATCTGCTACATTGAGATCCGTATGTACTTTACAAATCTTTATATCTCCATCCTTGACATGCTCGCGGATGGAGTGAAACCGGCGCTTAATATGCTTGGAATGCTTGTGAGACCTTGGCTCTTTGGCATTGGCAATGGCACCATTGTTGTCACAATAGATCACCATTGGGTCCAACGCGTTTGCCACAACTCCTAGTTCGGATATGAACTCCTTCATCCAAACTGCTTCCTGAGCCGCTTCTGAAGCAGCAACATATTCGGCCTCCGTTGTTGATCCCGCTACCACAGGTTGTTTGGAACTCCTCCAACTAACCGCTCCGCCATTCATGAGAAATACGTATCCGGATTGAGACTTAGAGTCATCCGGATCGGTGTCAAAGCTAGCATCGACATAACACTTAGCGATGAGCTCTTCTTCACCTCCGTATACAAGAAACATATCCTTAGTTCTTCGTAAGTACTTAAGGATATTCTTGACCGCTATCCAGTGTTCCGAACCTGGATCCGATTGGTACCTACTAGTCAAACTAATAGCATGTGCCACATCCGGTCTTGTACATAGCATGGCGTACATTATAGAGCCTATGGCTGAAGCATAGGGGACTTTGTCCATTATCTCTCTTTCTTCCGCCGAAGCCGGACTTTGAGTCTTACTCAATGTCTTGCCTTGCAACATAGGTAAGAACCCCTTCTTACTTCCGTCCATTTTAAACTTCTTTAAAATCTTATCAAGGTATGTACTTTGCGATAGCCCTATTAGGCGCCTAGATCTATCTCTATAGATCTTTATGCCTAATATGTATGACGCTTCACCTAGGTCCTTCATTGAAAATTTGCTGTTTAGATAACTTTTAACACTGTTTAAAAGTTCTTTATCATTTCCGATCAATAATATGTCATCCACATATAATATCAGAAATGCCACATTGCTCCCACTCACTTTCTTGTAAATACAAGCTTCTCCATAAGTTTGGACAAATCCAAACTCTTTGATCACCTCATCAAAGCGGAGATTCCAACTTCGTGATGCTTGCTTCAATCCATAGATGGATCGCTGAAGCTTGCACACCTTGTTAGCATCCTTAGGATCGACAAAACCCTTTGGTTGTATCATATACAACTCTTCTTCAATATTACCATTGAGAAACGCGGTTTTGACATCCATCTGCCATATTTCATAATCGAAATATGCAGCAATTGCTAACATAATCCTAACTGACTTTAGCATCGCTACGGGAGAGAAAGTCTCATCGTAGTCAACTCCTTGAATTTGTCGAAACCCCTTTGCGACAAGTCGAGCTTTATAGATGGTCACATTACCATCAGCATCAGTTTTCCTTTTGAAAATCCATTTGTTCTCCACGGCCTTTCGGTCGTGAGGTAATTCCACCAAGTTCCAAACTTGATTTTCATACATGGATTCCATCTCGGATTTCATGGCTTCTAACCATTTGTTGGAATCTGGGCTCATCATCGCTTCTTCATACGTCACAGGGTCATCATTTTCATCAACCATGAAATTCATGACAGGATTTCCGTACAGCTCGGGAGCTGCACGCGTCCTGTTTGACCTGCGAGGTTCGGTAGTACTCTCTTTTGGAGTTTCATGATCATTATCATTAGTTCCCTCTTCAACAGGTGGAGCCAACTCCGGAACAACTTCCGGCGCTGCGCTACTCGCCATACTTTGAAGAGAAGGTTCCACAACCTCTTCGAGTTCTACCTTCCGACTACTCACACCTTTCGCGAGAAACTCTTTCTCTAGAAAGGATCCATTCTTGGCAACAAAAACCTTGCCCTCGGATCTGTGATAGAAGGAATACCCAATAGTTTCTTTAGGGTATCCTATGAAGACGCATTTTTCCGCTTTGGGTTCGAGTTTATCCGGTTGAAGTTTCTTCACATAAACATCGCATCCCCAAACTTTAAGAAATGACAGCTTAGGTTTGTTTCCAAACCACAATTCATACGGTGTCTTTTCAACGGATTTAGATGGTGCCCGATTTAAAGTGAATGCAGCAGTTTCTAGTGCATAACCCCAAAATGACAACGGCAAGTCTGTCAGAGACATCATAGATCGAACCATATCTAATAAAGTACGATTACGACGTTCCGACACACCATTTCACTGTGGTGTTCCGGCAGGTGTGAGTTGTGAAACAATTCCACACTCTTTCATGTGAGTGCTAAACTCGTAACTTAGATACTCACCTCCACGGTCGGACCGTAGAAATTTGATCTTTCTATTACGATGATTTTCCACTTCATTCTGAAATTCCTTGAACTTTTCAAAGGTTTCAGACTTGTGTTTCATCAAGTAGATATAACCGTATCTACTCAAATCATCCGTGAAAGTAACAAAATAACGATATCCACCTCGCGCCGACACACTCATTGGACCACATACATCAGAATGTATGATTTCCAATAAATCTGTCGCCCGTTCCATTGAACCGGAAAAAGGCGTTCTAGTCATCTTGCCCATAAGGCATGGCTCACATGTATCAAATGATTCATAATCAAGTGATTCCAAAAGTCCATCCAAATGGAGCTTCTTCATGCGTTTAACGCCAATATGACCTAGACGGCAGTGCCACATATATGCGGATATATCATCATTAAGTTTAATCCTTTTAGCATCAACATTATGAATATGTGTAACATTATCATCGATATCTAATAGAAATAAACCATTCATCATCGGTGCATGACCATAAAAGATTTCATTCATATAAATGGAACAACCATTGTTCTCGGATTTAAATGAATAACCACTTCGCATCAAACACGATCCAGATACAATGTTCATGCTCAGTGCAGGCACCAGATAACATTTATTCAAGTTTATAACTAATCCCGACGGTAAGTGGAGAGGCAGCGTTCCGACGGCGATCACATCAACACTTGATCCATTGCCGACACGCATCTTGACCTCACCCCTTGCTAGCGGTCGCTTGTTCCGCAGCCCCTGATTCGAGTTACAAATATTAGCAACTGAACCGGTATCAAATACCCAGGTGCTACTGCGAGCACTAGTCAAGTACACATCAATAACATGTATATCATATATACCTTTGTTTGCCTTGCCGGCCTTCTTGTCTGCCAGATACTTGGGGCAGTTGCGCTTCCAATGGCCAGTCCCCTTACAATAGTTGCACTCGGAATCAGACTTAGGTCCAACTCGGGGTTTCTTTTCAGGCGCGGCAACCGGCTTGCCGCCCTTACTTCCCTTCCGTTTTCCCTTCTTGTCTTTCTTGAAACCAGTGTTCCTATTGATCATCAACACTTGATGTTCCTTTTTGATCTCCACTTCTGCAGTTTTAAGCATTGACAGAAGCTCGGGGAGAGACTTCTTCATGCCTTGCATATTATAGTTCATCACAAAGCTCTTATAGCTAGGTGGCAGAGACTGCAGAACACGATGGATGCCTAAGTCAATGGGAATCGATATTCCCAAGGACACAAGCTTATCGGCGTAACCCGACATCTTGAGTACATGCTCACTAACGGAGCTGTGCTCTTCCATCATGCAGCTAAAGAACTTTTCTGAAGCGTTGTAGCTCTCTACAGCAACATGTGTGTCGAAAATCATTTTCAACTCACCCATTGTATCAAATGCATTGCCGTTTTCGAAACGCTTTCGAAGTTCTGGCTCTAGCCCATACAATATGCCGCAATGAACTAAGTTGTGGTCCTCCTGACGAGTCTGATAGACATTCTTCTCCTCGTCAGGGGCATCATCAAAAGGTGGGGGGCCTAACGGCGCTTCTAGCACATATTGCTTTTGTGCAGCAGAGAGGAGAATCCTCAAATTCATGGCCCATTCAGTAAAGTTGCTACCGTTCGTTGCTAGTTTCTCTTTCTCCATGAACGCATTGAAATTAAAAGCAGGTGGTGCCATCTACAACAGAATTTGTAAAGTTTAGACTAAGTGTATGATAGATCGAGTTCAACTAATCTATATTACGAATGAACTCCCACTCAAAAGCGACATCCCTCGTGTCCTTTTGGTGATTACATGAACCAAATCCACTACACCAAGTCCGATCATCACGTGAGTCGGTATAGCTTCAAAGGCGAGCATCAAATGGGCATCATATCAACTATATGACTCATGCTTAACCTTTCGGTCTGTGTTCCGAGGCCATGTCTGTACATGCTAGGCTCGCCAAGTTAGAACCTTAGTATTTGCGTGTGTAACTGTTTTACACCCGAAATATGGTCGTGGATCCAAGAACACCCGATCATCACGTGATGTCTTGGAGCGACGAAAACATAATCGGTGCATACTAAAGGAAGAACACATTCTTATCTTGATATTTAAATGAGGGATCATCTTATTATGCTTAACAAAGCGCTAAACAAGCAATATAAGATGTAATCAAACATCATATGTTTATTAGTGAAATTATATGGTTCCCGCAGATGATCTCTGTCATGTGCATCGTGGTATGATCACTATCATACCTATATGTGTAAATCCAAGGTCTATGGATTTTACACGCTATGTGTGTTGTAAGAGTATCATCTCATACTTCTACTTACAACACTACCATATCATAACACTAGCCCAGCAACAATCTAAACTAGACGTCTCTAATTTATCCATTGCAAGTTTTACGTGGCTTAGGGCTTTCGAGATAGAACCGTTCTTACCTACGAACATGAACCACAACGAGGATAATCAAATTGTTGACAACTCGCTTGCAAAATAGATATTGACTATAGTAGGAGAGACAGACACCCGCTAGCCACTTATGCAAACTAGTTGCATGTCAAGCGTGGAACAGGTCTCATGTGCGAGGACATGTAAAGTTTGTCCGGGCCGCTTCATCCCACTATGCCACCAATATCCAAAATTACAACAAAGGAGCAACAACATGATCATCATCGCCCACATACTCATATGTGTACTACCCGTGTAAAGTATCTACGCATAGATCCGGCTCTGATACCACTGTAGGGTTCGCAGCATAGAAAACAAAAAATTTCCTACGATGTGAACTATATACCAAGATCCATCTACTAGATACAAACAACGGGCGGATGTATATCCGTAGAGAACATACCCTTAAAGACCGACAAAGCTTAACGAGTTCAACTCGTGGTTGATGTAGACGATCTCTTGCCGATCTCAAGATCGAGAGGAAGTCCTAGCGCCGCAAATCAGCAGCGCATCCGTGCTCACACACACGTTCGAGGCACCGAGCAACCTCCGCCTCCTCGCTCCAGCGATGCAGCGGAAGCACAACTCTTTCTTGCCGAATAGCCACCGGGAACATGTATCTCGCTAGTCCGAGACCATGGGGGATAAATTCTAGAGGGGGAGAGAGATCCTTCACGAGGAGGTGTGGTGTGAGAGGAGGAGAGGGGGGCCTTTTATAGGGGAGAGGGGGGGCACCCAAGGGGCATGGCGCCCAGCCATGGGGCTGCCCCCACCTCTTCCACATTCATGTGGGTGGAGCTCCCACTCAAAATGAAAAGCCTCCACTCCCATTAAAAAGCCTCCACTCAAAAATCCACTCACATGCATTAAATTTCCACCAAATTTAATGCAAGCTCTCATTTAAATAAAACTCTTTTATTTATTTATTCAGAATTTTGTTAATTACTTTAATTAACAAACATTCACATAAAACCCCTTGCTAGTATTCCATTTCACATGCAGAACCAGTTTCAGCAATTTCAACCGAAACAGTTTCGGTGTCTAGTGAAATAAATTCCTGCGCTTTCCTTTTCTTTTCGGCATGAAACTTTTGCTCCAATTGGATGTCGGTGTCTCTTAAGTGTGTCACCCTACGGTTCGTGAATAATGCGGACATGATCGAGACCCCTCTCGGATCAATAATCAGAAGCGGGATCTGGAGACCCATACTGACTCCCACACATTCAACGATGACTTTCTTGTGATCGTCGGAACCTTTTACGCTAGTATCTTAATCCCTTTGTTTCACGATATATTACATGTCCGAGATTCGATCATCGGTATCTCCATACCTAGTTTGATCTCGTTACCGACATGCACTCTTTTCTCGTTCCCGTGATATAACATTCTAGTGATCAAATCACTTGCTTGCAAGCTAATCAATGTGATATCACCGAGAGGGCCCAGAGTATATCTATCCGTCATCGGGATGAACAAATTCCACTCTTGATCCATGAGCCTCAACATAACACTTTATTAGTTCTGAATCCATCTTTATAATCACCCTGTTACGGTGTGACGTTTGATGTTATCAAGAAACTCTTCCGGTGTTAGTGATTGACATGATCTCATGGTCTAAGGATTAGGATCACTTCGTAAGTTGTTATAGCAATATAAACTCAATGACTTTGATCGTAATGCTATACTTCGGATGAGTGTTCATCACATCATTACACTAATGTTGTGATCCCGTTATTAACAACATCCAATGTCCATGATCAGGAAACCTTGATCATCTTGTTAATCAACGAGCTAGTTTATGAGAGAGGCATAACTAGGAACTTTCTGTTTGTTTATTAAACACACATGTATTAACGTTTCCGTATTAATACAATTATAGCATGCAAAATAAACATCTATCATATACTTGGAATACACATAATAAACACTTTATTATTGCCTCTCAGGGCATATTCCCTTCACAATAACTACCAGCACAAGTTTTATTTACCTTGGAGAAAAAGTTCACAAATAGATGCAAGTGATATGCTAGCTGCCCTTCTCACACCTCTGACTACAACATTATGCACAAGAAATAAGACGAATGTGGAAGGACAACAACCAGCATGGCAAAGAACAAACAATGGGGGCATGATGTGCTGTCATGGAAATTATGTTGACGATGGTAACATGGTCAAAGGCTAGGTAGGTTTTCGGATCTGTCCGACAATGCAAGGGTGAGAAATCAGAGAAAGGGAGTGCCGCCTAGACTTGACTGCTAGTGCTGATAGCTGGTCATCTTCTCCTGCAGAGGATTGTTCCAACCTGACATCCTCCTCATTGCGGTTCCTCGCCTCGTTCTTTTAGACATCTCTCATCCATCTCCCCGCTGCTCCTCAGAAACCCATTGAAACCAAGAATGAAATCAAGGGGACTTTGGTTCATGAATATTTACAATCTTCAGATGTGTCAAACAGTACACCATTCTTTGCAATTCAATTCCATTGAGATTTTTAATACAAGATTGAATGGATTAGTAGATGAATTAATAAAAATAATTTAATATTATTGTAACCAATATCAACATAGTGAACCAGTATGCAAATATTGAGAATACATTGAGCCGGCATATCAGGATGAACGAAGAGCCTGGCTTTTCCCTATGTACTATCTCAGTATCTAGATAGAAATTCACCCATCGATCGTGGTTTTCCTTTCCGCAGCAAGGCGAGCAAGTAAGAAAGTGATGTTGAAGTAACAGAGAGCTCATATACCTGAGCCGCCGAGGGAGTTGGCAGTGGTGAGGACGTGCGCCGTCGGTCGTCTCCTCCAGCCATGCCGTCGGTCATCTCCTTCAGCCACGCCGTCAGTCGTCTCCTCCAGCCGCCGTAGTGGAGCACGGGCACGGCGAGAAGGTCCACGGGCGCGGCGCGACACGCAGGACAGTCGAAACAGCGAGGCGGGATCGGGAACCGGACAGAGCGTCGGCGGGCGTCTGATGTGCAGCAGTACGAGAATAGGAGGGTTGGAGCTTTTTTATTGGGAGAGGAGGTAACCGGCACGACCTCCACGATCGGCGAGCTCCACGATTGGCATCGGCGGTTGCCATGGACCGAGCTGACCGGCGGTTTCGATTGGGAGGCGGCACGGCTGGAGATCGACCAGAAGACATGGGGAACGAAGATAGGAGACATCGGCAGCACGACACACGGGATAGAGAGGCGGGGGATGGGAGCCAGGACGGAGCGGCGGTGGCGTGGCAAGGAATCGGCGACGGCGTGGGGAATATGTGTGGCTGTTGCGAGAGGAGAAGTTGGTCACGCGTGGGGTTTTCCTTGGCCGATTTTTTCCTGGCGTTTTGTTTGCCGGTTTTTTTTGCGTGGAAAGAGAAGCCGTGCGGGAGGGCGGAAAGCCGACGTACCATCATATTGTCGCGTTTTCCTTTAAAGAATAGTAGAGATAAGGTACGTTTTTTTTTGCGTAAACTCAAAAAAAAAAAGGGTTTAACTTCCTTTCAGAAGTTAACTACAGCATTACACGTTTGTAGACTTAACTACTGTACGCCAGATTATGCTATCAAAGTAATTCTTTTTCACGTGATACATGAAGTAGGGAATATAGTGATTAAATAAAAAGTGAATTTCACTTTTTACCTTCTATTTGTGCATTTGAGACACTAATTACCCTATTTAGTAGAAGTTATACCTAAATGTCCTATTTAAGAAAATTTTAAGCATGATTTTATCCCGTTTTAATATTTAACACGTGTTCTTAGATAAAGCTGACAGGACATCGTCGTCGATCATATCTATCCTTCTCTGCACCAAATATTTTATTTTTTATTGCCGTCTCGATAATTTTGAGGTTCAATCATCACCTCACAGCTTGCCCAATAGATATGCACGAGAAAATGAGGGTTTAAAGTTCTCGAACATGGTAATTTAGATGAATTTTTACTATATAAAGTAATTAGTGTCATAAATGCACAAGTAAAAAATAAAAAGTGGATTTCACTCTTAAATAAATCTTTGTAATGAAAGAAACAAGCAGCAGCTTGAATCTTGATGCACTTCAGACGGTTATAAGAAACATATTGGATCATCTACAAATACAACCAGCGCAGATTTATGAATCTGTTATATAATAAAAGCAATATAAGAGAGTTTTTCGAGGCATCAGGTAAATCCATATCATTAAAATAATTTTAGCTGTCGAATTTAATATTTACAGCCACGATTCAGTTAATTTCGCTAAAAAGTTTTGACTAATATGCCTCAACAATGTCCGTACCGATTTGAGGTTAGTAGTCACGTCAGTTACTTTTTTTCCTTTGTCCGTTAGGCATCCGGGAAAGTTAGTTTTAGAATTAACCGGGTAGTATCTCAAATTATAGGCACAACGTTGTCATGTACGATGCACACGTTTCATTTACTTCCAATCGATTGTTTGTCTTCGTAAAAAAAAACCAGCTGGTACAGAATTTCTGACTGATTTGCCAATAAATTTCGTTCAGTCTATTGGACAGAGAGTCCATACAAAGTACGTACGTGCTTGATCACAAAGAATTACGTGCAAAGAAGTCTGATCCAAACATAAACATCTAAGAAATTTCTCTACACATACACGATGTGACAGATATGATTATTACACGCTAGACTAGACTATACTACACTGTACTGATATTCACATATTTTTGAACAAGTTCCTGAAAAATTACATCAATTTTTGCATGTGCATATATATAATTTTAATACAAAAGATATGATGTTATTAACTTACTAGAAAGAGATATTTGGGATATAGAAGAAGTATATAGAAAAATGATAATAATTAATAAGAATATACACACGCCAACAGCCAAAATGAATACACGTGAACAACTACATTATTACTTTGGGCACAAAAAGAAATATAATAAAAGTAAATATTTGAAAAATATTTTTAATCACATTTCCATGTCCTGCTTTCCGTAGAAAAAATGAACTTCAGTCGTAATCTAAGGATTTTCTTTTACAAGTACCAACTCTATACAAGAAATTTTTGAATGTCCGAGAGCGGCATTTTGCCACCAAGAGCATATGCTCCTGGTCATTTAAAATGATTGTAAACCCATTTTTCAAAATGTTAGAAAATCTAGAAAATATTCCACACATCAGCTTTTACATTCTATATGTGCATAAAGTCCTTTGATGGAAACCCAATTTTTTTCATCCAAACAGACTTCAGGCACAAAAAGAATTATATATATAAGCATTTAAAAAATATTTTATCATGTTTGCATGTTCTGCTTAGCTATGCAAAAAAATTAAATTCCAATACTATTGTAAAGATTTTATTTGACAAGTACAACGTTATACAAGAAAATGAAGAATATCCGAGAGCGACATTTTGGCACCCAAGAGCATATGCTACTTTCATTTAAATGGTTTCTAAACATATTTTGAAATGCTAAAAAATCCGCACATTCATCTATGTGCATAAATTTATATTACACATATGCTTCATATGGTACTCCCTTCAAATAAGTAGCAGGATATATCGAGGAGAACTAATGATCTTATTTTCCTGATAAAATAGCTTAAAATAACCATGATGATCTAATAATATGGATAAAGCTGCAACACAAATGTATCTGGAGTTGGAAGTTATCATCCCATAATTTTACACAAAAAAGATAACGTGTGTCATTTTCATATCTAAGATTTGAAATATTAAAATAAGTTGATTCTAAGTGGAAGAATGACACACTTCTCTTAAATCTCATAGTAGCTATAAAAGTGGCTACAATTGCCTTTCTTTCTGGATCTACATAATCACTTAATTCTGTTGCAACCTTATCCATAAATTACATATTAAATATACTTGAAGTGCATGTAATATTCAACTTTTGCATCAAAGACCAAAAACTTAAACTGCCAAGAGTACGGTTCGTAAAAACTAGATTCTTGCTAGGAGAAATTTTAAAACCCATACTGAAAGAATAAGACATATTATACATAACTAAAACAACAATGGTGCTAAAAGTAGGCTTAAAGTGAGAATATGAAGTGAGAACAAATAGATCTGTGCATTCGTTATGAGCATTGAGAAGCTCGGTATAATTAAAAAGCTATACATTTTGCTTCATTTTATAAAACATTATGGAAAATTAGTCCTGATTAATTTTGATCTATGTACATCCCTATATATGGATATGTCATCTGCCAAAAGTTCAATCATACGGTGTATTTGGGAAAGGTACTCTCAGAACATAAAATTATAGGAATTTTTTCTACTCTCACACTCCATTTGACGGGAATATATTCATATCCTTTATATGGATTGGGAGTAATGAATAATTCAAAATTACATCTTTGGCACCCTATTAATGTCTAAAATTCCATGTATTTCATAATGGACTGTGAAAACGTCATGTATATTCCATAAAACTAGAGTAAATGAGAGAAACTAAAAGTGGTGCCCTAGCATTTGTGAGTGCCCCTGTGCTACTCTATCTATCTATACCTACCTAATAATAAAGCACGGAGTATTTCTTGCGGTCCCACACTTTTTTTAGACAGATTTACCCTCCCATAAAACCACATATTATCCACCGCCACCGGTTATGTATATACCCTCAGCAATTTCGATAGGTTTTTTTCGCCCGTCTCATTCCATCTGTGTTTATTTTTTTCGTACACGTCAAACCGAGAGTCCTATGCTTCTCGGTGTCCTTTATCTCTACCATCTGATGCAACTTCAAAAGCACGACAACCAACACGGCAGCACGATTGCATGATAAAAGGAAACACAAAAACGCACCTAAAATCACTCGCCCTCCACGTCCTCCTGCAACCCGTCTACCATCGCTTACGCGGCGGCGATCACAAAATCAATTTTATGAAGATTTTTTTTGTCTAGGATTCGATTCAGATGATAGCATCCTACCTGCTAGATGATGACTATGTTCCTGCACTAATAACAGTGTTATTGCAGTACTTGTAACAGCAAATATTTAAAGAGTTTGTTCCGATGGGAGCTTGGCGAACACGACCCCGCAACCATGTTGTCAAACGTTCGCACCCAAATCGTGGTTTGGAAATAGTCTACTCTATAGGTTATTAGGATAAATGATTTAAAATAATTTGTAACAACTACTACTATGACTGGAAGAAAACTAAAACAAAAGTAAAACTGGAAAAGGGTGAATGCAATGAGATGAAATATTAATGCTATGATTCTTCGAGTAATGTTGTGTATACCGGTGTGCATGATAAGTGCTTATGAAATAGCTATAAACTGTACTTGTGGCGGTCCCTTAAATACTATTGTCTCCCACCATTGGTAAGTGACAACTAGACAACTCAATTGTCCACACCCTCTTCGAATATGGGTCATCTCGTAAGAGAATAGTGTATTAAGGTAACAAGACCAATCAAGGTAAACCAGAGCAATGACATTAAGTTCTATGGACAACTGTACTCCTATGGACAACATGCTATTCGCAACACTATACCTATCTATATCATGAGTGATCTTGGGGAACTCTGGAAGATGCATCCTAAGCTACTATTGCCTCCGCAAATCACTTATAGCAAATAGCCTATTAGTTCTACCCATGGAAGAGTAGAGACTAATGATAAGTTTTGTGACACTCCGTGAATCCCTAGTAAATTCCTCAACAATGGATTGGATGTTTCCAATCACTAGAATAATGTAAAGAGAAAGCACAAACATATTAATTAACAAGAACACACCACACTTCAATTACTCAAATCATCATAACATTAATAAAAGGGGGTTCAAGCCATATTAGAACCGATCACGGAGACCATGATGGGGAAGGATGAAGGAGTAGCGGCGATGGAGATGGTGATGACGGCGCGGTGATGGTGGTGATGGTGTGGCGATGGCGGCGTCCTCCTTCTCCTCCTCTTCTTGCTTGGATGGCTTGATGGTGTTGATGAAGATCTTGATCTTGGTGGAGATTGAGAGGCTATGGAGGCGGCACGACGTCAGGGCGCCGCCGTGGAGGCGGTAGATGGGATCTAGATCTTGTATATGGTTAGGGGTGGCTTCTCCTCTCTTCTTTGACTCCTCCCTCCTTTATATAGGCCTTGGGGTGCCCTAGGGTTCCCCCAATACCGTCATATGACTTAGGAAAGGTTCTGGAGCCTCCGGGGGGAGAAATCCCGTTGTTTGCGACTTTTTCCACAGCTACACGTCCGCAACTATACGGCGGGAGCAAAAGCTCCGGATGTATAGTTGGTCGTTAAACCTTCGGTATCTTTAGTGTTTTGGCCGCCATTTCTTCATACGAACTCTGTTTTGGGTGTTCTTGGGCTCATTGGATTCTTCTCAACGAGGGCTCAACCCCATGGTCTTAGATCTTTATTTTGAGAAGTTAGAAAAATTCACTTTTCCAACCTCTCAAATGGCTAAGTCTGGTCCCTATAGCTCCTCCATACTATGCTCTCTTTGTTTCTTTTGCCTTTGTTTTGGCCATAATCATCATCAACACCTACACACATGTCAAAGACAAGGAAGAGGGATAAAATTCTACCTAAACTACTAAATGTGCAAAGCTCATATTTAATGTAATGAAAATAAGTAATCATGCATATCATACATAGCAATAGTTAGATGGAACATGATATGATAGGAAAATGACACAATTTATATAGCTAAAAAGTGTTGTATTATCACAGCCATAACTAGACAACCTAACCTATAGGGGTGTGCAAAATCTGGCACCGGTTAAACCGTGGTAAACCGGCTTGGTGAGGTTAGTTCATTTCTTTTCACAAATAAAATCAACACATCCAGTTTAGTGCAAAAAATGTACTAAGGCCAAACCGGTCAAACCACGAAACCATATTTGCCCAGGCCTACTAACCTAGCCCGATTTCGTCCGTCGCCATCCCACGAGGCGAGAAGAGCAATGCCCCTTCCGACGGCAGCTGCTTGACCGCGTCAAGCACATCCTCTCCATCAGCGTCGATGGCTCCTCTCGGAGTGTCTGCCGATGTTGTATCCGTCTCCCCGGCTCTCCTTCACCGTTACACCGCCTAAACCCGCCCCAGCTCGTCGTCTTCTTCATCTGTAATGGTCGTTTCATGGTGAAGATGGTCGGCAGCCAGCTCGTGGGCGGTGGGTGTGATTCTCGATCCAACCTTCCACCTGGTGTCGGAGGATGCACCATGCACTGCATCGAGTTCTCACTCCGTCGCCTCCCCGACGTCAACCACTGGACTTCAAGAATATCCCGGCCTACTTCTTCGCCTGCGGTCTGAGACCTCCTCCATGATGCAACTATGCATGAGCTAGATGAACAAGCTGTTCTTCCCAAAGCCAATTCCGGCAAGTTAGAGATGACGGTGTTGACTAGGGTAGAAGATCCCGCGCACACCTGACTGTGTGCACTGGGTGATGGACGGAGAGACTCTTACCCCTGGTGCTTGACACGCCAACTGTTTTGTGTACTAGGTAATTGACGACGAGAGAAGTACGCAGGGAACATGCAGATGTGCAGAGTTTGCTACTTACATTAAGTCAGGTTGCCAAAACTGAAATTTAATTATTCAGGCTGGCACTTATTCACCAGGGCAGATTCAGACAACAGGGGTGCAAAGTTGCCTTGCTGGAGGAGGATCGATTATCTGTCCATGTTTGGCGTCTCGACAGGAACATGATCAGCAAAGGCCGATGGGTGAGGGATGAGGTCGCCCTTTATTTCACCCGCATGTCCAAGCATTCTATAAGCTGGAAATCATCGTAAAAAATCAGGACCTATGTATGGACATGATCCAGGATTATTATTTTTGAGGGTTGGGCATGATCCTGGTTTCATTCTCTCCGGTAGTTCTTGGCACATTTGCATTTGACGAAGCTAAGGCCCAGGCCCGCCCGTTGGTTGACTGGCTTGCTTCTGGAGGAAGAAAAAAGGGTAATACCAGTACCTTGCTTTTGATATGTTGGTCAGCTGCGAGTATTGGAAACAGAACCACATGTGATCCTGAAATTATGTGCTCCTCTTTTGGCTTGGGTGGCCTTGAGAAAGTTCAGAATTTATGATGTTCATGGTGTACATCATTTGCAGTGTTATCATGAAAGACTGACCTATCAAATCACCAAAGCTTATTCTCTCTTATGAGAGTGCGTCTTGATCTTTTCGATTTTAACTCTCGAGGTGTGTTTATGGCCAGCGATTTCTTTATTAGTTGTATGCCCAATACTAAACTCATGTTATTTTGCATTTTTGGTTCAAATCAGACTACTTTTTTTTCTTTCAGAACCAATTTATGTACGACATCCATCAGGGTGTCCCGCCATCCGCCATCCAGGAGGGCGGTTGACAATAGAGCTCATCATGATCTTAGAGTGTCATCCTCCGATAACACTCAACATGCCATCACTGGAGAGTACCACCATCCACCGTTCACGCCTTTGACACCCTCATAGGAGGTGCCCACTGTTTATTCCCTAACTCCTCCCCAACCGGTGGTACAAGAGAGCCATTGCGATCATGAACATCATAGACTAGGTTTTGCTGACTAGAATCTCAAGGTATCGTGCAAATTCCATAAATCTCCACATGTTTAGTTGATCAACCCGTCGCAACGCGTGGACACGTTTCCTAGTGCTACATAATGTGCAAAGTGTTCTCTTTGAAAGAAAGAATAAGTAATACACATACGCATGACGAACTGAAAGTATGTTGGGTGTGTTCCTTTGAGAACGTATCCTATGAAACCAGTCAAATGGTGTACCCGCTGCACCGGTCCCTCGTGGACCATTGGATGTGAAAAGAAGCGACAGGATGCAGCGTTGACGTGGGCTGATGACACATTTGTAAAACGACCCCAATAGTTTCTATGAATCACGTAAATCTTTCCAAAGCTAAATCCAAAATCTTATCGTCTCTCTCTCTCTCTCCAATCCGTCCTGTAAATTAGCGTCATGGAAGCTAGAGCTAGAAAACTCGCCCCGGTGCCGTCTCTCTCCCTCTCATGTATGTGAGGTTTGCCTCATGTACTCCACAAGACAAACGGTGCCCTTGGTAGGTACTACTCCCTCCGTTTTAAAATATAAGATGTTTTAGGTTTGTGAAATGAATATATCTAGACTTATTTTAGTATATATGTTTATTCATGTTTGGAATGAATCTAGACATTAAAACAAGTCTAGATACATTTGTTTCACAAAGCTAAAACATCTTATATTTTAAAACGGAGGGAGTATATAAGAGGACGCTGAGAGCATGGGCTGTTTGTGCATAGCCACTGCGCCATGAAGCTCGAAGGAGGCCAATAGCCGCGCTCCCGCGCTGTTAGGGCCGAGCTTGACGCTGAAGGCAACGAATAGCAGGAGATTAAGACGAGGAGGCACACAAGAAGTTTCTCCGGCCGAGGGCTTGACCGCCACCGGCGGCGGCCGTAGCATCCAATCATCGTGGGGGGAGATGAATTACTTCCTTGTGTTTGCACAATTCAGTGACACTCCGTGGTTTCTTTCATAAATGTGCCAGCAGCCCAACTAGTACACCAGTTGGCTGGTTTCATAGGATACGTTCTCGTGTTCCTTGTGCTTCTACCTTTAGCCGGCTTTTTTTGGTTAAACAGTAGTTGCAATCGCAATTAACCTAAAATTCTAAAATGATTGATTGCTAACTAATCTCGCCACCCTCCCTCAACTCACTAGCTTAATGCATTGTCTGAACACGGACAACAGAATCCGTGGACCATGTTTCACATTTGCAAACCCTTTACTAGTTTCACCTTGACCTGTTTTGGCAAAGCCAGTTGAATATTGACTTGCGAGGAGCTTCACGAGGTCGGGTAAGTACGACTATGTCATCCACGTTTCCCGTGGGACGTTAACCGCGTGTCTGGAAAGGTACTAGTAAACGTGCACATGCAATGCACATGTAATCTTACTAAATTTTTGCCCATCTTAGTTAGCAAGTTCGATGAAAATACAGAACCATGTAACCTTGAATGCCAACATCCATGACTGCTACTTCCCTCATCTCTATTGGAAAATATTTCTCGTGGTCTATCAGACCAAGTTATATAATCACCCTAGCGATATGTACAGTTGATATGATATTGTTACAATGTTATACACTAAGCAGCAGTTGCACGGTATAGACAATGGGGAAAGAAACCAAAACTAATGTTCAGTAATTTGACCAACAAAGGATGCCTGGTCGGATACTAAGATATGGAAATCCACCAAAACTATTGCAGAACCTAAATGTAAATTTCATGCTGATTCTTACAAATACAGACAACCAAATTTGGTCTTCTTGCACATGGAACATGATAACAAGGTTCACTCTTACACATGCAACCAGAAGGCAATATTCATCAATATTATCTGAATAGGAAGGAGAGGAAGGTTTGAACGACAGCTCACAAGATGATCGAATAAAAATTAATATATTCCTGAAAGTGTTTTGTATATATTTTTACCAAAATCAAAACAATAGTGAGTTATAATTAAAAAAATGAAATGCACATATCAGTCATTCGTTGTCCACCGGCCATTCGTTGTCCACCGGCCATTCGTTGTCCACCACACAAAGCATCGCCTTTTTTTGCAAGCGTTGATATATTTTTCTCCTCAGAGGTCAGTCTAAATCATCCAAAGTGACAACAGACATGTTTGGCCGAACACATCTTAGGAATGCATCAAATTATAGTACAAGAATCGTTAAATCATAAGAATTTTCCTTCTATCCCATAATTCAATTTCTAAAAAAAATAGTATGTGTCTAAATAAAAAATAAAACATACAATAGAATGAAAATCGGGCAGTGTCCGATCTTGTAATTCTACTACTCCTGCTTCATGCAGAAAACACTTCAGCGAAGCTGAACTTATACCCAAAAAATATATGGTTGTGTATTGTTCTAGCATCTTTCTTATTAGGACAACATAGAACAATTTGGTTGACTTCCAATAACAAAATTAGTTCTAGAACTACGTGCAAATCATGCTCTGGTAAGGATGATGATGATGGCGATACGATGATATGGGCCTCTTTGCTCTAAGCTGAAAATTGCACCATCTTGGTATACACTGTACAAAAAAAGAAATAAAACCATCCGTTGCACAGAAAACATTTTGTCTGCATACTTCCCTTCTCTTACCCAGATCTAACAAAGAGATATTATCAGTCTTACTGCATACAAATAAACTGAAAACACAAGAGTGTCTGCATACTTCTCTTCTCTTACTACATGCACTCACACCAAGATCTAACAAAGAGATATTATCAGTGTTTTTAACTACACCATTAAGCGCTTCTTGTTAAAATAGCTTTGCAATGAAACTAGTCTAGATCTATCAGTAGCATTTTACCTTGCCTATCTAGATCCGTAACTGAGAGAGGGAGAGAGAGATCGGGGAGGAGGGGAACTACCTGCTCCCTGACTCGAGAGACACAAGCCAGAGGGGATGCCGGAACTAGTCCCGAAGCTGGAGCCGCCGTCATTAGCCATGGGGAAAAAGGGGGATGCGAGCGTGTGGCGGCGGTGGTGCTTCCCGTCGGCGCACTTAGCCTAGATCAACAGGGGCCCACCAATCAGATAGGGTTAGGCGCCCCCGATCAGGGCGCGGATAGGGGCGTGACAGGCCGTTGGGCTCTGTCACGTTGAGATCAATCTAACACTTCTCATTATTTTTCAAGTCACGTGATGTGTTTTATTTACATTCATAAAAAGTAAATGCATACCATGCTCACCAGCTTTAATCATATTAAGCATTATAGCAGCAGCAGTATCAGATGTTTCTCTCTGAACTTGATGAGGACTGTATTTTATCTGCATAAACAGTTGGTCATAAAGGTGAAGCTTATGTGTTGCAGAACTAACACAAGTGAGATCTCGGGGACAAACTACTTCTCAAACAACTTGGCCATAAGAAGACATGAATAATGTAAAAAATGCCTTGTTGCTTAAAGGTACATGGTACACCCAGGTTTCTGAAATTTACTCAAGTGATACAGATACCATATATCTCTGGTCAAACAACTTGCCCATAAAAAGACTGCAATTTAGTAAAATCAAGAGCACAAATTCCAAGGAAATAGAATCAAAATTTTCAGAAGATATAACCTAGAGAAGTATGTAAGTTAAATGTTAACTTCCAAACAAAATAGAACGAATAGTGATAGTACATAGCTGCGTAGTTTTCCTTCCAAGCAACTACATAAATTTCACCTTTTGTCTCAGTTCGGAAACTATTAAATAAAATAGACAATGAAATCATTAATGGGAAAAAACACAACACCTGAGAACTATTGTGACATCTATATCTATACCTAATAATAAAGAACGTAACGTTTCTGTCAACGGTCCGTCTGGAAAAGACAATTTTGCCCTCACCGATTCGGAGTAATTACATGAACTGCCACCGCTTAGTCAACTTCGCTTGCTTCCGCCGCTTCTCTTGCGTTGCCCGCATCCGTCGCCCCTGCCCTCCCTCCCAGTCTCACCTCGACATCACCTCACCATCCCCGCCTAGAGCTCGGGCGCGCGCCGTGGCGTCTCGCTGTCCCACTGTCCTCTCCGCGAGCAGCCGAGTGTGGCAATCCAGTTTCCGTCGTCCAGCGCCGAAACTAAGGGAGAGGAAGAGCAAGCAGAGGAGGAGGTTGCGTGCCCCCTCCTGAGAGATCCAGGGAGGGAAGGGAGTTTCTGTAGCCTCCATAGACACGGTGGTGGAGATCTCACATCGTATCGTCGGTTTACTGTTTTGATTTGTTGAACTGCTTCCGGGATTGGCAGCAGACGCCTCCCATCTCTGATGTCTCTATTAATTTCTCTTCAGATTTGACATTTCTTATCATGTACGAAAGATGGATCATGATACAGAAAATCCCACATCTGTGTGATATCCATGTTCCTGGACCAAGCGGACAGTGGGGTGGACAAAATTAAATTTTTATGCCATCTTTAATGATGAGGATCAGTCAGGATCTTGGGGAGGAGAGACGATGATGGCTTTGTGATTCCTTCCGACTGGGACAGACTACCACACTGTCAGAATGCAGAGTTGGGGGGAAGCTGCTGCTGGTCCTGGTCCTGGTCATGAGGCACTGAAATTTGTTTTGAGTGTTTATGCAGGTCCGGTGCAGGTGAAAGTGACCGTGCTAATTTTGTATCTGAACTACAGTGCAAACATGCGTCAAAGTCAGTGATTGCTGGTGCTATTACTTAAGAAGATAAAAGCTTCTGTGCATCTCATTCCTATTCAGTTTTCATGAAGGTTAATCGATTAGATCATGGAACCAAATGACGCATCAGAGATTGCTAGGCTGGGCCGTACTATGTCGTGTTGGTTCATTTCAGTGATCAGTTTCTCCATGTGTGGTGAAGGACCTGGTTCACCGTGATGGTAAAACTCTGTTAAACATATCTATCCGATTACAATATAAGAAAAATAAAAGAGTAGATTAAATGAGAATTAAAGGATTAAAATATACTTCTTCAACTCAGATCCGTTACGAGCACTTTGCTAATGAATAGTAAATTCATTTATGGCCTAAAAAATCAGTAAAAATCGATCTGTCGTCCGTCCGTTCTCCTGGATCGCCACAAGTTTCCGTTGGTCAACGTATCTTCATAGGCTGATCGGTCTTACCTGGTACAAGTTCCAATCTGGACTCACGAGCAGCCCATACACCTTGGCCTGGCCCAGCCATCATGTGCAACACACGTATAGTTGAGTAATCAATTTCTCTCCGGTCCTTTTTTCTAACGAAATTTGACTGCGTGTACAATATAGTATTGGTATTGAATAGTCCCATCTCGAGATCTCATGTGAAATCCTACTGATTCATATACAGTGGCGAGTTGCCCGGAACATCAAGGAAGAACATCAGGAATAACAAGCAGAGGCACCGTTGATTGGTCCGAGAATCTCCTGATCAGAACCAGGAAGAAATTAAAGTCCCCCATTCAGGCACCGATAACTGCCTTGCCCAGCGGAAGAGTTGCCTATGTGTGTGGTAGTGTGGCTTGCTGCCCTCGGATCAACAAAAGTAAGCAGCAACTCAAAGCCACGGTCTCCAAGTTAGCATATTATGGGGCATAGCTCAGGTCAGAGCAAGGTGCCATCAGGCGTTCAACAGGCAGTCTCACGATCGGGCATGAGTGTCCTGAAGAAGAAATTGTATACTCCCTTTGGTCGGAAGGCGGCGGAGGAAGGAAGGGGACACTGGGCAGGATCTTGCATGAGGTGTGATATGTGATAACCTTTGGCAGTAATTAAATGGGATTGTGTTCACTTCAGCAAGAAATTGTATACTCCCTTTAGTCGGAAGGCGGCGGGGGAAGGAAGGGGACACGGGGCAGGATCTTGCATGAGGTGTGATATGTGATAACCTTTGGAAGTAATTAAATGGGATTGTGTTCACTTCAGCTTGATTGTCAAAGTTTGAATTTGTACTCCAGGGCAAGCACATGCGACGGTGCTAATGAGAGCGGGGTAGGCCTTCGGAGTCGTCAAAGACACGCTGATATAAGTTGACACATATCTTTTTCTACTATTGTACCGTATATGTTTGTTGTCTATGGATATAAGTTGGAAAGTATTATTCAAGAATCTGCAAGGAATTTATAAGTCTCCGTGACATAGATTTTTCGCTCCCGGTGCAACGCACGGGCAATTTTTGCTAGTCTTATCATATTGCTTAACAGTTAGCTCATTATGTACTCGGTAACTTCGACATCAGTTTCATCCCTGAAAGGACTGCATCCATGATCTGAAAGTCAAATGATCATGCATAGGCCAAGCACCAAGTACGCAACACAGGATTTCAAGGACAATGGTTCGTACCTTATTTAGAAGAGAAAATGCCCTTCGTAGAGGTTAGTGATCATCCATAAATGGCACGCCACAAAGGCCATTTCTGGTGTGCCCGAGCCTTGCATATTTTGCTAAAAGAGGACGAATGAAGATTTCAACATGAATTTGCACCTGATCTGGAAAAGGGATTGCCATAAAATGAAGATTTTACGAATAACAGTTTGGTTTAATTACAAGATCGCATTGCGATTGCGAATCAAAATGGCACATCGGATGAACTAACATAAAGATCGAATTTTTGCAAACAACATCGGAATCAAACCTCCCGTCCATGTGCTAGAGGGTGCCTCTCTTCTCTGTATAAGAAATCACACCTCCCGTTCATATTCAAATTAGCTTATGCTACTGCTATATACAATGTATTCTAATGCCCATTTGATTGAGAAATCTGCAGCCACCAAGGGCTCTTTGAGAAATCAGCAGGACTACACAATAGAAGTAGAAGGTAATACTTGGAGGATCCTATCATAGAGGAGCCGGAAGCCTTGGAGGAGGAGCACGCAGCCGAGCTGGGTGCTGGGGACGGGCGGTTCCGGCGGCGGGCGTGCGCGGCTGCGGCTAAGAAGCGGCGGTGCGGTCGCATCGCACATGTCTGAAGGGCTGCGGCAGCGGCGTGTGGGGGCGGCAGCGTGGTCGCATCGGGGAAATTGGAGAGGGGTTACGGGGCGCCGTGGCATTTTTTTTCCAGAAAGAAGTTCACATAACCCCCTATGAATCGAGTTTGGGTCTAACCACCCCTAACTTTGAATTAGGTCATTTAACCCCTCTAAGTATTCAAAACCGGGCAAATAACCCCCTTGAACGCTGATGGCTGTTTTGGTGGCGGTATTGGCTGAGGTGGACAGTGGTTTAAGCCATGGTGGATGGTTAGCATGTCACGATCTCCCGTCGGTCCTGAACTGTCACGCCTTGCATGTTCATACGTTCGTGAGCTTTTTAATACGGAAATCCTCATGTCTGATTTTTAACTCTTCTACGTGACAGAACATGCATATACATACAAGGTGTGTGTGCGTATCTGGAGGTGTCTGGAGATGATGAATCCGCCCTTGCCGCGGGACATGTCGTAGAGGAGCTTCTCCTGGGCGGGCAACACGAAGAAGTCACGGGACAATCGCTCCATCTCGGTGACGAGGCCAACACGCCGTGGTCGACCACCTGGAAGGTGCCCAACTCCTCGCACACCGCAACCAGGCGGTCCGTATATATGTTGGGACTTTTTGGCCCGGTTCGTGAGGCGCTGGATCGTCTGGGGTGTGGTTTCGGGCGTTCAGATTCCAGAGTCCCAATCGACGATTCGTTCAAGCTCCTGGATGACTGAACATAAGCTAGCTCTAGTTGGACGTGGCCACAGGCGCTGGCTTTGTGCACCTGATTCGCTGCTTCCTAGGATTGAAACAAGCAGTTGTGCACCTGAGATCCTAAATCGACTGAAATAGGCATGCTCCTAGGATTGATCCAAGCGGTTGTGCATCTGATCCGCTGCTTGCATTTTTTCTTCTGTTGATCGCCAGACTCGCTACTACCCCCTCCAATCCATATTAATTGACTTTCATTTGTCAAAATTTAAATGAACTTATATAAATAGTGTCTAGATTCATTCAAATCTAGACAAATTTAAGTCAATTAATATGGACCGGAGGAAGTACTTTTTTCTTCTGAAATCGGTCTCTAAATCATGTCGCTCTATACTAGGCATGGCTGGGCTGCCGGGTATGCCACTATGTATGAGCATCTTTGCCACTGTGTCATGCTGCTAACCATCCACCCTGGCTTAAACCATTGTCCACCTCAGCCAATACCGCCAAAAAACAGCCATCAGCGTCCAAGGGGGTTATTTGCCCGGTTTTGAATACTTAGGGGGGTTAAATGACCCAGTTCATAGTTAGGGATGGTTAGCGACCCAAACTCGATACATAGAGGGGTTATGTAAACTTTTTTCTTTTTTTACGTACTGGATTAGGTCGTCGGATGGTTGACGTCCAACCATGTTTTAGCGCTAATCTGAGAGGGTTGTTTAGATGATTAGACGGCTAGGATCGTTTGGATCTGCCACTCGCGCTCTTTTTAGATTAGTCTAGAAGTTTAGATAAATACTGAATCTCCACTCGTTATCTTACATTTGGATAGATAGATCTTGGCTAGTTGTGTTTATCGTAGAAATTTTTTGTTTTCTGCCATGGAACCCCTTTACCAAGCACTCTCGAATTTTGGTTTCGAGAGCGGTAGTGCCGCTTCATGATCCGGCAGTGTCGCTACACCGTTAGAACTGCAGCTCGTAGAGTGTGGCAGTGCCACTACGCAGATTTGTTCTTGAGGCTACATGGGCTAAGGAAGAAAACTTGGTCCGAAAATCATCAGATTCATGGGAAATTGGGCCATGAAAACGCCGGAAAAGGTAGATCAAATTGGGCTATCGAAACCACAAACAACTCACTGGGTTGGGCTTTATATTTGATATTTTAGAAATTTTGCAAATATTTTTTTGGGAGATTAGTGTGTGTGTGTGTGTTGCCTGTCAAAACCCACCGGCGAGCAGTGACGAGCAACACGAAGAGCCGGGAGGCTCCCAGAACTGCTGGTGGGCCCTGGTCCCTCGGGCAACGGCCCGCAAAACTCCGGCACACGTCCTGGCGGATGCAAGGGCGTGCCACCTGACCTATACCTGGTCAGGAAGGTGATGGGTTGCTTCGATTGGTTTCCTGCATGGCAAACAAACATACGTAAAATTCGAGCCGCGACCGGCTCCCAGGTTTCCCTGTGAATCGGCTCCTAGAGCCGATTATCCCATGGTTCTGCATTAGATCTACGATAACATGGGGTTTTGCTTCATCAATGTAAGTTAACTCGATCTACGACAGTTTAACGCTTTCACCACATAATTGGAACATCCTACACGTAATTGAGCCTGGTAGATGCAAAAGATAATAGAAAACTAACCCTAGAGAAGGCCTAACAACCGACATAAAGTCGACTCCCGGAACAACTCCTCTCGAATTGGCAAACCATACCGTTACATACTACTGGATCGTTCAACCCGTTTGCAAGGCCTGACTATGTGGATATCAAACTAAACCTTGGAGAACAAGGCATAACTATAACAGATCAAGTCAACTAAATAAAGATCAAGCAAGATGCTACCCTTACACCCAAAAAAGGTGCAAAGGCAGCGAGATCAATAAAGGCAGCATAACTAAGCAATCATAACAAAAAAGTACCGATGCTAGCCCAAACAGATCTATGATAACAGTATTACTCGCCATCAACAAGGCTTCAGCACGAGTAACACTAGAGAACGCATAAGCAGATACTGCCTAGATCGCAAGATGCGATCTAGGCAGCATGACACTTACCCGAGAAAAACCCTAGAAACAAGGGGTGGCGATGCGCCGAGATTGTGTTTGTTGTGAACGTGATCGTCCTCCTTTTCTCAATAACCTTAGGTACATATTTATAGTCCGGAGACTTTCTATCTTTGGAATAACCCTAACAACTCTATCTCTTACTTAAACCGAAACGGAACCTACTACAATATAAGATACACGGGCAATTTAGCCCAAATCCACGCACAAGGCCGATTCAACAACACGTTGCATATATGTATCTTCCAAGCCCATCTTGATTACGGCCCATCTCCTCCTTTGGCCAAAATATGGCGATAACACATGCCCCCCTGGTTTTGGCAATAATAATTCCAAAACCACTCTGTTTTTTCCCTCTCCTTTTTTCTTTGTATCGGGTTACGCATTGCAGAGCAGAATCGTCACGCCACCCCCTCATCATGATGCCCTGTCTTCTCAACTCCTCCGCAGTGCATGATTTAACAATTTTGGCACCACATTCTGGGAAACCGCTATGGCATTGAACCACCTCCCACTATTCCCCTTATTTAAATTCATCTGAGCAGTTTGCAGCCCCCATCTTCCTCCATTAGCCAAAAAACCCTCTTCCTCCGCCGAAAAAACCCTCTTCCTCCGCCATGGCCTCCTCTTCTTCCTCCAAATCATCCACCCTTTCCTCCCAATCTTCCAACACGATGAGCAACCGAGAGCCGACGCCGGAGCACCCGCCAATGGCGGCGTACGAGGCTCTTGCCCCACAATGGTGGGACGAGAGGGACTGGGACTTCGCCGCCTGGTCGGAGGACGACGAGTCCCTGACCGATGGCGAGGAGGGCCTCCAGTCCCTTGTCGACGGGGAACTGGAGGTGGAGAGCTCCGACGACGCCTGGTCCTGGGATGGCGTCGAATCCTCCGACGAGGAGGAGGAAGCGGAGGAGGACACCTCCTCCGATGAATACCCGCCGGTGAAGCGCTTCCGCGCCGGGTCCAGCGAGGACACTGAAGACGACGACGAGGACGAGGAGGCCCCCGCTGACATCTTCGGCAGCAGCGGCGAAGACGACGCCGGCAGCAGCGCTGATGACAGCGAGTACGACGACGGCGAAGACAGCGGCGACGACACCGGCCTCTAGATTAGGAACTAGTAGTAGTAGTACTAGTAGTAGATTCCTTTTGTAAGCAATCGGCTCCATTGTAAACAATCGTCTTTTGAATCAACAAAGATTGCTTTTCCAATTCGCTTTTGCCGATAGTCAAAATAGGTCCCCAAAAACGTCGACAAGGTCAAATTTGGTCGCATACTTAGACAAATCTGAGCGGCCACTTTCCAGTTTCAAACGGTAGCCTGCGACCCTCTTCAAAAAAGGTCAACCCAGATCTCCAATTGCCTCACGGAATAGATCGAGCTCACAGCGACAAGAACCCTCGATCCCCAATCGCATAGATCCATCTCCGCCGGCAAACTAGATGGCGAAATCGTCCAATATCAACACAGCGGTCTCTGGTCTGAAGGTACGCCTGCTCCTCGTAGTCTGAACACGGTGCTAGAATTAATGGCAAACACCTGAATTAATGCTTTATTCCACCATTAAATTTTTAGGTTTCAGACATTCTGCTGCCGCATCTTTCTCTCCCAAATTCTCTCTGTCTTGGCCCCCGTACAGAATCTAGTCCTGCCCATCTGATCTCTTGCGAGGCAAACAGAATCCCCTTCGTAAGCCAAAACCTAGATTTGAATTCTTGGGCCGACTGCTTGCGAGCCTGGCCTAATCCTCCTGAACATTGGGTCTCTTGGTACAGCAGGGTAGCCAAAACTTACCAATCTCAATGGGAAACCACGGGAATAGCCGATGCCTTGTATTTGTCATTGTGTCCCCTTGAGAAACATGAAAATCTTCTAAAAACCATCGGCTATTTCTGGTCTGATGCTCTGAACTGCTTCATGTTCGGTCACGGCCCCGTGACACCAACTCTGTTAGACGTGGTGATGATTACTAGTCTGGATGTTACATCACCCAGCCCTTCTGCTTTTAAGCTGACAAAGGTCCCCTACAAGCTCTCTTCTAAAACAGACTGCACGAGCTGGGGTGCCTATCTTCAAAGCCACATGAAAACTAAAGGTCCTGTCACAGAGAAAGAACACACGGCTTTCCTCAACTTCTGGCTGGAACATTTCATATTCTGTGGCCCTTCCCTTGCTCCAACCAAGAATTATATCTCCTTGGCCTACGAACTTGCCAGAGGCACTCAACTTGGCATCGGCAAACTGTTCCTTGGAGAAGTCTATCGGTATCTCCAGTTGATGTCTGTCAAACTATTCTCCGGCATAGCAGTCAAAACAGGAGGTCCTTGGTGGTTCATTCAGCTATGGTCTCAACTGTATTTTCAAAACCATGTCCCAAACTTCCCCCTTTTGGCGAGTTGCACCTTTCTAGATGCCAAAGGGAAGCAGATCCGATGCACCAGCTACAGCCAAGCTCTGTATAGACTGCCAGGTAGCAAACTGATCCCCCAGGAAGCATCCAAGTGGTTCAGCATTTTCTTCCAAGGCCTGGACAATCCTATCTTCTTTCCTTATACGGAAGAATCGGAACATTTTGAAAATCCAATCTCCTTCAGGCTAGACAACTTTGCCGATGACACCAGCACTCGGCAGCTATTTTCCACTGTGATCCGTCCCTGCTTCCTTCCAGTTGGTATGAGCACATCCAACAGAATAATCAAGCCTGGATACGAATTCTACCAGCCGGTCGTAGCGGCTCGGCAATTTGGCCTTGGACAAGTACCTCCCCATTTCTTTCTCCACCATCTTACAGAGAGCAGAGCTGACCTGCCCGATCCTCTCACCAGTCAAAGGTGTTATTCCTTCTTCGATGCTCTGACCATCCCAATTCCTAACAACCTCACCTTTGCTTCATCAACCGATGGTTTTGAGAACTAGTGGTCGATGTGGAAGACTCATGCCTTCAGGAGAGCTCTGGGACCGTTGCTGGAACAGCTCGATGCTGAATATGATATCCCCGTAGAACAGGTACTATTACTTGTAAATTTTCTTGATGAAGCTCACAAATGATTCTTCTAATAACCCGCTCTGTCTCCTTGCAGCAACAAGATGGTCCTGAACCTACACACGATGATGGCTCCCCTTCGAATTCTTCCCACCAGCTCCTGTGGTCCTTTTCTGAAAAAACTCGCCACCTTTTAAAAAGGTCGTGACGCAGAGCCAGCCGATATCACCACAATCGGCTTCCAAGAACCAAGCAACTTCCAGGTCAGCCACCTCTAGAGTTCCAACTAAAACAAGAACGGTGGTGAGGAAGGTAGCTGCCAGGAAGACTTTGAGGCGCCGGAGCCCTTCTCCAGAAAGTTCGCATGTATGCTGATCCATGCCTTAGTTGATCTCTTTCACCCTTGCAAACATGCTCGTGCTTACTAGCTCTCCCTTTCTTGCAGGCTTCCGTCGAAGACACCTCCAGCAAGGACACGCAATCCAATCGAGGAAAATCGGGTCCAACAGACTCTGAGAGGACCATCACACCGAGACAGCCAGATTTGCCACCATCGGCTCCTAGGAAAAGGCCGGTTCCTGAACCTACTGCCCCCCGAGCATCAGTCGAGGCGGGGCCAGCTGTGAGCCCCAAGAGGGCTCGCAAGGGAATGCAAACTTCTTCGTCAAGCCAGGAGGTTTCGAAAGTCATCACCCTCCATGCTCTCACCAACTGCAGATAACTTTCTCTTTTTCTTTTTTATCTGCCGATTCTTCACTATTTACATCGGCTAAGCACCTTTCATGCAGACGACTGACACTTCTAGTGGGAAAGCCGGGGAAGTGCCGATGCCTGCCGCAAGGCTGGATCTAGTAATCCCTGAAGGTGTAGCTGGAACGGTTACCACCTTAGCCAAGCCCCCAACAACAATACACAAGCCGATTGTCTCGTCATCTGCTATCCCCTTGACCTTAGGAGAGGTACGTTCGCTTCGTTCGGCTCTTCCTTCCATGTTGGACGCATACTGACGCCATTTCGGCCTGCCAGGGTTGTGATATCTCAGGCCTGCTGACGTTCGACCCTGAATCCATCGAACCAACTCTCTCTGTTACCAACGATGAACCACGAGCAAGGGCTGTTCTACCTCAATTCCAGCGTCTCAAAGCCTTGCTGTCCTCCCCGATCGAGAAGTTGATCGAGGGTTCTGAAGAGGTGAAGAGTGTTCTTGCTGAAATCAAGGACCAACTCCCAGTAGCACTGCAAGTGAAGCTTTGGCCAGTTGTAACTCTGTCTTTCTACGGGTCAAGGGTGAAGTTGGCTCGTGAGAGGATTAATCTGCGCCGCGCCCAACTCCCACTGAAGGCCAACATTGCAGACAAATGTCAGCAGCTCAACGAGAAAAAGGCGTCTCTGGATGCCAAAACTGACACCTCTGTCAGCACCGCCGAGCTTGCATCCTTGAAAAAGGAACTGGGAGATCTTGAAGAGAAGGTCCGGGCGACTAAACAGCTCATCCGTGACAAAGAAGCATTCATCGCCCGCTCCCAAGACGAAGCGGAAGGCCTCAAAGCTCAACTGAAGACTGATCTGGCGGAAATACGTGCCCTGAACAAGCAGCTGGTGATGGGCAAGGACGAAGATGACGAAGCCGAGATCACTGAGGTGGATCGTGTCCGTGCTGACGCCCTCCACGCCTTCGAGGCATTCCTTCAGTAGCTTATTGTAAACTGACACCTGCTCGTAACAGTTTGAACCCCTAGAGTCTATGGCTATGCATCGGCTGTATTTTTTTTATTTTATTGGCCGATTTCATGTATCGGCCCCCATATCTCACTGTCCATCATCCCACATGCTTGGGACATATTTTTTTATCGGCCGATTTCATGTATCGGCCCCCATATTTCACTGTCCATCATCCCACATGCTTGGGAAATATTTCTTGAGATGCTGACCGTTGACAGCCACTGGGAATTTCACGCCATCCAGCTCCTCCAGCATGTACGCGTTCCCCCTTAAAACCTGATCGACCCTGTATGGCCCGTGCCAATTTGGAGACCATTTACCGTATGCTACATCCTTAGTTCCCAATGGCAATACAGCTTCCCACACGAGATCGCCAACGTGGAACTCCTTTGGTCTCACTTTCTTATTATATGCACGAGCTACCTTGGCCTTGTTCTCTTTGATTTTCTCAAGCGACCACAGCCTAAGCTCAGTCAAATCCTCAACACTGTCACTCATCAGGGCCGCATATTCTTCAGTTGTTAGATCGTTCTGAAAAGTGACACGTCTCGATCCAGCCGTAATTTCCCAGGGCAATACGGCTTCTTGTCCATAGACTAGATGGTATGGCGAGGTTTTTATCGCTCCATGACATGACATGCGATAAGCCCATAAAGCCTCTGACAAAACCTCGTGCCAACGCCTAGGGTGCTCATCGACTTTCCTCTTGATCACCTTGATAAGGCTCTGGTTGGACGCTTCAGCTTGCCCATTTGCTTGAGCATAGTATGGGGATGATCGGATCAGCTTAATTCCCGTGTCCTCACAGAACTTTCTAAACTCGTGGGAAATGAAGACCGAACCTCCATCGGTCGTGATAGTCTGGGGAATCCCGAATCTATGAATGACATGTTCTTTCACAAAATCGATAACATCCTTCGAGTTCACTGACTTCATAGGGACGGCTTCCACCCATTTAGTGAAATAATTCGTAATGGCCAAAATCCACATGTGGCCTTTGCTTGATGGAGGATTGATCTTGCCGATCATATCCATGCCCCAACCTCGGAATGGCCACGGCTTGATGATGGGGTTCATTGCTGACGCGGGTACCATCTGAATTTTTCCAAATTTCTGACATGCTTGACACCCTTTGTAGTACTTAAAACAGTCCTCAAGCATGGTGGGCCAATAAAACCCTGATCGCCTGATCAACCACTTCATTTTGTGAGCCGATTGGTGAGTTCCACAGGCGCCTTCGTGTACCTCGTGTAGGAGCCGATTGGCCTCGGTTGGCCCCAGATATTTGAGCAGTAACCCTTCCAGAGTCCTGTAGAACATGTCGTCCCCAATAAACACATACTTCATGGCCTTGTACCTTATCCGCTTAGGTGCCCCCCGAGCCGAATCTTTCAAGTAATTGAAGATATCGGCTCTCCAGTCGTCCGCCTCCAGGAACTGTACCTGAACATCAGCTTCCTCTGCTACGTCCTTGTATCCTGAAGCCATTTGTGCGAGATCATTCGCCTCGATATTCTGCGATCGCGGGATCCAGTTCAAGTTTATGTACCGGAACTGTGCCATCAGCTCACGGCATTGCAACCATAATGGGAAGAGCGACTCGCTCTCGCACTTGTATTCCTCCGTGAGTTGGGAAATCACCAATTTGGAGTCTCCAAAAATTTCCACCGCTTCTGCTCTAGCTTCGATGAGCAACTCCATTCCCTTGCGCATCGCCTCATACTCAGTGACGTTGTTGGTGCAAGGGGTAGATAGCCTGATGGAGAAGGAATATGTTGCCCCCCGGGGCGACACGAGTAGAATGCTGATGCCGCAACCATCATCACAAACCGATCCATCGAAAAACATAGCCCACGCTCGTATAGACAGCGCTGCTATATTGGTGTTGATTCTTTCAGCAATAAGATCGGCCAACGCCTGACCCTTAACCGCTTTCGCGGGTTGGTACCGGATATCAAATTCCGATAATGCAAACATCCATTTGCCGAGTCGGCCTTTCAACATAGGAGCCGACAGCATATGTTTTATGATATCTGATTTGCATATAATGATAATCTCCGCTGAGAGCAAGATGTGGCGTAGCTTGGTGCAGGTGAAAAACAGGCAGAGGCACAACTTATCAACCTCAGGATACCTTGTCTCTGCATCCATCATCCTTCTGCTGATGTAAAACACAACTCGCTCCAAACCGTCATAAACCTGCACCACCACCGAGGCGATGGACGTGTCAGCTACTGACAAGTAAATGTAGAATGGCCTATCTGGCTGGGGTGGAACCAACACTGGCGGCTTCGTTAAATATTCTTTGATTTCGTCGAAGGATCGTTGTTGTTCTGTCCCCCAGCGGAACTCCTCATCAGATTTAATTTTCACCAGTCCCATGAACGGCTCTATTCTTCCTGACAGATTGGAGATGAATCTTCTGACGAAGTTGATCTTGCCGATGAGAGACTGCAATTATTTCTTCGTGGTAGGTGGCTTCATTGTTCGCACTGCCTCTTGACTTTTCAGGCCGATCTCAATTCCGCGTTCATGGACCAAGAAACCCAAGAACTGACCGGCCGTTACACCGAAGGCACACTTCTTTGGATTCATCCGTAGGCCGAATTTCCTTGTTCGGTCTAGGAAGCGCTGCAGATCGCCCAAGTGTCCTTGTACTGAAGAAGACTTGACCACCACGTCATCGATATAAATTTCCACCAGCTTGCCGATCAGATCATGGAAAATGTAATTCATGGCTCTTTGGTATGTGGCGCCGGCATTCTTCAGTCCAAACGTCATGACTACGTATTCAAACAATCCCACCGAGCCTGGGACTCTGAATGCAGTCTTGTGTATATCTTCCGGAGCCATAAAAATTTGGTTGTAACCGGCATTGCCATCCATGAAGCTCAAGACTTTATGACCAGCAGCTGCGTTGATTAATGTCTCTGCTACCGGCATCGGATACTCATCCTTTGGAGTGGCTCTATTGAGATCCCGAAAATCTATGGCAACACGCCAGCGGCCATCTTTTTTCTCTACAGGCACGATACTAGAAATCCACTCAGCATACCTGCATGGCCTGATTAACTTAGCTGTCAACATTTTCTCGATCTCTTTCTTGACTTCTTCCAAAATTTCGGCCTTCATCTGTCGTGCTCGCTGTTGGAACGGCCGAAACCCTTTTTTAAGCGGGAGTCGATGCTCGATGATGCTCCTGCCTAGCCCGGGCATCTCTGTATAGTCCCAAGCAAAGCAATCTGGATATTCTTTCAACAAAGCTATCATCGGACCCCGCAGATTCAGATCTAGCTTCTTGCTGATAAATGTTGGTCGTGGCTTATCCCCAGGACCGATGTCAATCTCCTCTAGCTCATCAGCGGAGGTAAACCCATACCCTAGCTTTCCGTCACCTGCTAAATCGATGCTAAACACGGGGCAAACAGTTGGTGAGGATAACAAAAATAATTTGGGCCGATTGCCTGAATCGGCCCCCTTTTTGATTGCATTAGTCAAGGAAGGTTTACAACTTATTTGTGCTCCACAATGGCAGGGAATCTCCCTACTACGACTGCATGACCTGCTTGTCGCAAGATTACTGCTTTTTATTTTTTGTGGCCGATCGCAGGGATCGGCCATACCACGTACGCTCGTGGACTTTGCTACTCTGTCAGGCCAGTGGATAAGACCAGCCTCACCCCGTTTTTTGTAGCTTCAATGCGCTCACAGCCGTCTAGACTGATTCCAGAGATCGGCTCTTGGTCTTCTGCTTCCCAGATGTTCATGCCAGCTATGGAGATCTCGATCGAATCATCTGCATGAATGACCTCCACTTCATCTCCATCCCACTGTATTAGGCACTGGTGCATCGTGGATGGAATGCAGCAGTTAGCGTGAATCCAATCCCTCCCTAGCAAGACAGCGTAGGTGCTTTTGCTGTCCACGACGAAGAATGACGTAGGGATGGTTTTTCTGCCCACGGTCAGATCCACGTTCAGCACGCCTTGCGTTTCTGAAGTTTGGCCGTTGAAGTCGCTTAACGTGACGTTGGTTTTGATCAGATCTGCAGTGGAACGTCCCAAACGCCGTAGCATGGAGTATGGCATTATATTGACTGCCGCTCCGGTGTCAATCAACATCTTGCGGACAGGCTGCCCATTGATATAACCTCGCAGGTACAGGGCTTTCAGATGTTTGTAGCCCTTCTAACGTGGCTTTTCAAAGATAACCGGCCGTGGGCCGCAGTCAAACTGTGCCACTGGTAGTTCTTTGGTTCTTGGAGCGCAAAACTCTGACGGAAGTGTGAACACCATGTTTGTGCCAGCGATGTCTTCGCATCGGCTTTTACTGGTTTGGGGCGCCACTCCTTCCTTTTCGGACGAGCCTCCGTTTCCAAGGTTTGCCGAACTTTCACGGCCAGATCGGGCCGTGCTTTCCTTAAAGCGTGGAGGTACTGCGCTTCGGCTTCCTCCAGGTTACGCAGTCGCTGAACTCTACGCTTTTGGGTGTGTCCGAGTCCATCGGGACACCACCTTGGCCGGTGATATCTGTCTTCTTCTTCTTCACCCTTTGGCTCCTCGAGATATTTTGCTCGAGATGACTTCTCTTGTCTGTTCTGAGGCGGTGGAGGCCCTAGACGCTTAACACTGAAACTGGACCTGTGTCATCCTTCTGCTGTCCACATTCCGGGCAGTTGTCAATTGTAGGCAATCGGCTCATTCCGGCATCCCAGCAATACTTGAAGAAGGGACAATCCCAATGTCTATCCACGCCTTCCTTTTCCTTTGACTTTCCCCTAGCGAGGTGCTCATATCCTTCATCATCTCTATCGCGCCGACGACGCCGGTCATACTGACGCTCATACTTGTTAAGCAGATGCGTGGAGTGTGGCTTCTGATATCGCACGCTTCTCACTTGCTCCTCGGTTAAATACCGCCTGTCATCATAACGGGGCCGGTCGCGTGGACCAGCCTCCTCTCGTTCTTTGCCCCAAGAGCGACCGCCTTCCTCCTCATATGTGTCACGGTGGTACACAGGTCCTGCCATATTAACATCGAACGAGAAATCCAACTGGCGCCTCGTGGAGTGGCCGTGTTCTACCATGTTGACGCCGGGAAATGGGTTTGTGTCTACTTTCATGGCGAATTGCCCAAGGATCAGACGGCCCTGTTCTATGGCCGTTTGGATCTGGCGACGTAGCTCTTTGCAATCATTGGTGGTGTGGGTGAACGAGTGATGCCACTTGCAGTATGGTCTCCCGTTCATTTCTCGAGCCGTAGGGATTTTATGGCCTTCGGGTAACTTTAGCTGCTTTTCTTTCAGCAGTAAATCGAATATCTGCTCAGCTTTGCTCACATCGAAGTCGAACCCTTTTGCAGGCCCTTGCTGCTTTACCCATTTGCAGGACACAGGATCTGCCCCCCGAGCCCATTCAGCCACGGCCACCTCCTGGTCTTGTACAGGATCCTCTTCTTCTGTATTGACCAGGCCTATCGGACGTTTGAACTTGTCTTGGTACAACTCAGGGTGGCGCTGTTCATACATTGTCAGTTTCTGGGCCATGTGCGCCAATGAATTGTACTCTACTTGAAAAGCCAGATCCTTGATAGGTGCTGAGAGACCCAATACTGCCAGCTCGACTAATTCTTTCTCAGTTAAACGAGCCGAATAACATCGGTTCTTGACAGTCCTGAAGCGTTGAATGTACTCGGCTACCGTTTCTCCCCGCTTTTGCCGCACCTGCGCCAGATCTGCAATGCCAGCCTCGGTAGCTTCTGAATGATACTGTATGTGGAACTTCTCTTCCAGTTGCTTCCAGGTCTGGATCGAATCAGGCGGCAACGAGGTGTACCACCCAAAAGCTGGTCCTATCAGAGATTGCGCAAAGAACCTTACGCGTAACTAATCCGATGCTGAAATCATGCCTAACTGTGCCAGGTATCGGCTCACATGCTCGATCGAGCTCGACCCTTCTGATCCGCTAAACCTTGAGAACTCAGGAAGCCGATACTTGGGTGGCAGCGGAATCAGATCAAACTCGTTGGGGTACGGCTTGGAGTAGCCGATTGTCCTTCTCTTCGGCACGAAGTCGAACTGGTCTCTCAAGATAGTACGGATTTGCTCCACCGTTTGATCTGCAGGGGCTAAATTCTCATGACTCGTTCCGGTGGCATACTTGGCTAGCCATGCCTGTTTATCAGCGTCCATCCCAGAGATCCCTGCTCCAGAAACACCTGCTCCCGAAGCCCCTGCTCCAGAAACTCCTGCCCCAGCAATCCCTGCGGTTGCAATCTGGTTCGTGCGCGTCAGGCTATTGCAGTTCGGCACGTAGGTGCACACATATCCATGTGGGATTTCTTTAGGTGGTTCACACAGGAATTGGCAATCGCCAGGGTCACCTCCGATTTTGTAGACGACGTACGCCGGTGCCCCTGGTGGCTCCGGAGCTGCAAGCGTGAACGGCAGTTGTGGCCTGGTCTGGAGCGGTCTTTCTCCCTGGTGAGTCCCTAGAGTAGGCCCCGACGGAGAGTACTGATGTTTCATGATCTCCTGAACTACGCGAACCGCGACACGCTCGAAAGCGTTCACTAGGCTCTCAGAATGGCGATGAAGAGAATGAGCTACCATGTAATTGACTTCCTGTCGCAGAGCTCTGGTGCGCTCCTCTGAAGGAACGGACAGATCCACCTCATCAAGAGCACCTTCGGGTGAGAACCCTTTCCACCTGATGCCATGTTTACGAGTCCTCTCAAAAGAGCCGATGAGATCGGCTTCGAAGAGAGCTTTGATATCATCATACTTCACCTTGTGCTCCTCAGGCAAATCGTCGTACGTGACCGGTCTGCCCTCCATCGCAGCGTCGGATGTTGATGCAGATGTTGTTGAAGGTCCCACCGGGCGTGCCAGAATGTGTTGCCTGTCAAAACCCACCGGCGAGCAGCGACGAGCAACACGAAGAGCCGGGAGGCTCCCAGAACTGCTGGTGGGCCCTGGTCCCTCGGGCAACGGCCCGCAAAACTCCGGCACACGTCCTGGCGGATGCAAGGGCGTGCCACCTGACCTATACCTGGTCAGGAAGGTGATGGGTTGCTTCGATTGGTTTCCTGCATGGCAAACAAACATACGTAAAATTCGAGCCGCGACCGGCTCCCAGGTTTCCCTGTGAATCGGCTCCTAGAGCCGATTATCCCATGGTTCTGCATTAGATCTACGATAACATGGGGTTTTGCTTCATCAATGCAAGTTAACTCGATCTACGACAGTTTAACGCTTTCACCACATAATTGGAACATCCTACACGTAATTGAGCCTGGTAGATGCAAAAGATAATAGAAAACTAACCCTAGAGAAGGCCTAACAACCGACATAAAGTCGACTCCCGGAACAACTCCTCTCGAATTGGCAAACCATACCGTTACATACTACTGGATCGTTCAACCCGTTTGCAAGGCCTGACTATGTGGATATCAAACTAAACCTTGGAGAACAAGGCATAACTATAACAGATCAAGTCAACTAAATAAAGATCAAGCAAGATGCTACCCTTACACCCAAAAAAGGTGCAAAGGCAGCGAGATCAATAAAGGCAGCATAACTAAGCAATCATAACAAAAAAGTACCGATGCTAGCCCAAACAGATCTATGATAACAGTATTACTCGCCATCAACAAGGCTTCAGCACGAGTAACACTAGAGAACGCATAAGCAGATACTGCCTAGATCGCAAGATGCGATCTAGGCAGCATGACACTTACCCGAGAAAAACCCTAGAAACAAGGGGTGGCGATGCGCCGAGATTGTGTTTGTTGTGAACGTGATCGTCCTCCTTTTCTCAATAACCTTAGGTACATATTTATAGTCCGGAGACTTTCTATCTTTGGAATAACCCTAACAACTCTATCTCTTACTTAAACCGAAACGGAACCTACTACAATATAAGATACACGGGCAATTTAGCCCAAATCCACGCACAAGGCCGATTCAACAACACGTTGCATATATGTATCTTCCAAGCCCATCTTGATTACGGCCCATCTCCTCCTTTGGCCAAAATATGGCGATAACAGTGTGTGTGGGGGGGGGGGGGGAGGGGGGGGGGGGGCAGGGTCAAATCCTTCACAACCTAGCCTCTTAATACCATCTTATGTGGTTTCCAACCACTAGGGGTGGTCAATCTTCATGGAATGACTAGACAGAGTGGGGGATGAACGCCCCAGAGGGGGGGGGATGAACGCGAAGAACGAAAGGGGAGCGGTGATTGAAAAGAACACAGATGCACACAAATCCTATTTCCCTCATTGGCGTGAATCACCAAGTCAATAGATTCCTTGAGGAGAAGAAACCTTGGTAGGTAGAGTTCTCTCACGGAAAGATTATTGAGACAATGAGTATAATTCCAAAGTTAACTAGATTGCAAGGATAGAGTTCACTAAGGAAGAAGAGATCTCTTGCAATAGAGTACACGAAAGGAAAAGATCCAAGTGCAATGAAGGGGCCTTGTTCAATCCTTCAATGCAATCTAAAGAGAGGTCCCGTAGGGGAAAGTGGAAGCTAAGCCAATATAATTCTCAAATATGGTCTAACCCTAGATTTGAACTACGAGGGAATATTTGTAGTGCAAGGGGCGATTATGTAGGTGGGGTGGGACTACACGGCCACTGGACCCGTTCCAACACACATGTTGCGTCTCAAGCGGCAGTGTCGCCCTTGGAGTGTGGAAGACCCGCTCCGGGGTGTGTCATCGAGTTCTACAGCGGCAATGTTGTAATAGTGCCGGTCCAGTGCCATTTGGGTGTCCGAAGTACTTTTGGCGATGAGCGGCAATAGGACGATAGTGTCGCTAAAGGGGGTGACACCTCTGCTCCTAGAAACCTGTCCTTCCTTTCTAGACTTGTTCTTTGTGGATTGATCCTTCATAAGCAGTTTCTTGTGGAGTGTACCTGATCACACAAACGTATCTGAACGAAGTAGCAATCCGTCCAAGATAGTATCAAAGTCACAAGATGATAGAAGTGAATTCACATTGTCACAGAGAGCCTTTATCGGGCACACGTCTTTGATATGCTTGGGGGACTTGATGACATTGACGTAGATGTGAACCTAGGGTTTTCAACATCAAAATTCAAATCAAGTTGGCAAATAACGACAGTTAAATCCCCCTATTTGCCAAGAGCATATAATGTGGTACACAACAAAGAATTTTGCAAGAGCCTATTCCGAAATCTCAGCAAATTACCGTCGGGTTCCATGAACTGGTTTGCCGTGGACCCCGATGATATGTTCACGGAAAATCAAATGACACATGGCAAGATCCTGTTTTTCTGTGGTGGTCATGTAGATGTGGCTAGGTGCCTCTGTGTTGTTGACTCTGACCCTAGAAAAAGTTTAGTCATATATTCTTGATTTTCTAAACCTTTTATGATTGCAAACATTTGGCATCTCTTATTAGTATTACCCCCTCCGTTATAAAATAAATGTCGTAAGTTTGTCAAATTTTGCATGTATCTAGTCACTATTTAGTATTATTAAGTACATATTTTTTTAAAAAAATTAAGATATCTATTTTAAAATCGAAGGAAGTAATATAATCTAAATGCATGTCATCACTTTGTTTAATTTGGTTGTAAGTGAGACAAGAGCAAAGAATGGCCCAACGAAACGCGCTAGGTTCTTCTAGTCGAGTACTAAACTCGGTCGATGTGTTCACTGGATGACAGACTCGATCGAAGTAGTACATTTTTTTTCCGTCAGAACAAAATATTACACCATTGAACCTAGTTTGTTGCCATCCACTAGCTGTTGGTTCGGCTTCACGCTTGGAAGACAGAAATCTGAAACTGTCGGAATCTGTTTGACGGAAGTATATGGTCGTCGCACCACAAGTCCAGGATGAGCCTCTCCTGGCTTCTAGCTTTTTTCGATAAATAGAATATACTATTAATATCAAGATGATTGCAATTACAACGCAGCCTCTAAAAATAACGAAATATCAAGAACTTTTAAGATACTAGTAAAATGCCCGTACATTGCTACGGGCTTTTAAAGTTCTTTTTATATTAAACATAATACATGTAAATATTTCAAATGAAACACCATCTAGTGAGAAAGAGCATAATGTATGTAAGTATTACCACCGTCCCAAATAATTAACTCAACTCTGTCAAGATATGCATGTATCATCACATTTATTAAATTAAAACGCGTCAAAAATAAAATTGAAACATGTCTATATACATATGCATCTTGACAAAGTTAAATCACTTATTTTGGGACAAAAGGAGTATATTCCCCCGGTTTAGAAATAAGTGTTGCATATTTATCTAGATTCACATGTATCTAGATGAATCCGCACATTTTAATGCAATTTGGGTTACTCAAACTACAAATTATTATTTTTCTAGTTTGATCTTGATTATTGATTCCGCCTCTTCAAACTATAGAACATGCAACGCCTTTTAGCCATAGACGAGAGACGAGGGTTTAACTCACAAGAATCCTCTAACTCAATGAGCAACAAATAAATGCATAAAAAATTTCACTTTATTAATTGCAAGAGAGCACCATGGGGTACCATGCGCTGGTATCGCTGGTATCCCAATGGTAACGTATAAAATACAAGGACTTCAAGTGAATCTGTAGACACTAACGAAAACAGTTACTCCATCGATCCATAATAATGTGTAGACAATACATAATATACGAGCACAACCTCCATGTCTATTTATAATCTCTAACCACTGATAATCTGGCCAAAAGGGTGTGACATGAACCTACGGTCTCCAATCTAATAAGAAGCAATCTTTAGCTCATGGTCTCACTCCTCTGTCCCACGAGTCTCTCAGCTCATGTTCCAAGCCATAATCAGATCCTAATGTTGCGTCCACCTAACATGAGATCTGGAAATCACACGTCTAAATAAAAAGAATTAGCATGAATTACCTAACACAATTTACACTAACCGAGATAACCATCTATGTATTATAGACACATATGACGTTGGCTTAATCATAATCATAAAATTGACTTTGTTATGAACCGATAATTTTCAATTTATAAATGCCTGCAATTTATGAACCGATAATCATAAAATTGACTTTGTTATGCCAACAATATTTTTTTTGCATAAAACGGATAAATGCCTGCAATTGCAAATACCAATAACAACAAAATTATGCTTCTGAACTAACTGTTGTTCGAAACTCCAAGTCCATGCTTACCAATTATGTTCCCTCAGTGAACACAACATTATTTTGAAACGTCATCTAATTATTCATCCAATCAGAGGAGAGTGGGATTTGGCATCTATTGTAAAGAATAATACTTGCCATTTTTAGTAAATATTATAAAAAAATTGAAGCATGCTGTAATGCTTTCTTACTTCCCAAAAATAATTTCAGCATTTACTACCATGTATCACATACAAAGTTGGTAAAACTTCCGTTTTAACGAGATGTACCCTACAATAATGTATTTAACTTTCATAGTTATATAAATTTAAAGCTAACAACCATGGTTAGGAAGCTTAACCAAGATATTCACACGGCATGTACACACCTACATGTGGCCTGCTCAAGTGTTCACATTATGTAACTAACCACCTAGAAGTCAATTTAATTTTTCTGCATCGCAAGTTGCAACAATGGACACTGAAATAACATGAATAATATAACCTGTGGTGGGCTTCTAGGCTGCCCGGGCGTACTGGAGCAAGGAGCTGGTGACGCTTCGTTATGGGTACTTGCCAATACTCATCCCAGGTCGACGCCTACCACGAACTCCTCCAGTAATCCAGCCAGTCCTTGAGAATTTGAACTTATTTTGTAAGAACTGGAACCATGCCAAGGTTTGTTTTCTGGTGGCCTAATCAATACGTACATATATACCGAGCTGCTTGGAAACATAACTAAGCAAATAAGGCAAAGACTAATAAAGCAAGGAGATCTGGGAACATTTACACACTATTTTATGAAAATTCAAAGATTATGTGAATTTGGATGAATGCAATAAGTTTAGAGCTGGCACATGACTTCTGTCAAAATATTTTTCAGCTCCATAAAGATTTCAAAATCGCAAGCTGCAATAAAGGATTTTGTGACGGATTAGTGGATCATACCTCGGGGATTCAGCATTTGTCATGGACGAGGCGGATGCATCCAGGTAGAGAAATGTGTAAATGTGAACCTCAGCGAAGAGAAGTGCTCTTCCTTTCCATTATCCTGAAAATCATTTTCATAGTAACAATCCGAAATCTGACCAAACCTTTTTAAAGGCCTGTGTGCAACAACGAGAATGTCATATATTGTGATGACCGTGAAAATGATCATCGGTGCTTGTTAAAGAGCATCTTTGGAAGCTATCCCAATAGTTACCCAACAAGGTGTAGTGGCATAAACACGCAAATGGTGTATGCATAGGCCTAAGACTGAAACTGAATCATGTAGAGCACCAATATTACAATTCACCAGACTTTTCAGTCAAGAGAAGTACCTAAATACGAACATGTCCAATGGAAGCAGACCCAACAGGCTCAACTTCAAAGAAATTAAATATCTCAGAAAATCTCTTGTGGAACCGTCTCTCCATAGCATTTGTAACAACTTCAATTGTGTTGGACAGATCCTTATCGCACAAAGTAACAAGCCTTTTCACCCAGGCTATCGGTGCCAGCTGCCTGCTCAAGAAAAAGGTGAAAGAGTGTAAGTAAGCTAGAGTACCGTTGAATATGTTGGTCTCAGTAGGACTTTGTAAAGCGAAATTTCCAGCCAATGAAAAGTCAAGTAAAATGTTTGTAGATACTATTAGCCAGACAGAAAAATATACATACACTTAAGAGTGACCCAGTCCTACAAAATCAATTTGCTCTGGGTTACGTTGCCTACAAAAGACAGGAATAGCTGGAGAGAACCACATGAATCATCATCGGAACTAAGTTCATCATTAATAAAGCAGTGGTCAACGAGAGGATGACCAATGCTAATACCCTGAGCTGAAGATAAAATTGTTACAACAAGCACAAGGAAAAGAAACACCAGGCAGTACATGCTGCTACTGCTATCAAAATACACACGTGACATCATGACATCAAAAAGAAAGAAAGAAAAAAAAAAGAAAGAAAGAAAAATGGCAGGTCTAATCACAATGTCTAGATAGTAGTAGTACTGCTCCTGTGCTAGTGTTGTGCTTCCAAGATCAAGTACTAACCCCTATGGCTCACCACAAACAAACTTTAGTAGAAAGAATAAAGCATATTTTGCTTTCATTGACATAAAATTAAGTACTATCTCCGGCTCCCTAACATCTATAATATATATAAAATCCATCCCACTAAGTGTTTTTAATGTTTGCAAGCTTGACATGCAAAGTATCCACATCACTTCTATTTTAGCGTACATCTATCCTCGCGTGTTTTACTCTGGCCGTTCCCACTAAACTGAATGGGCCAACACATTATCTTTTATTTTTCCATTTCATTCTTTTATTTTTGGCTGTTCCAGCCCTTGGCCGAACTGTCTGATCTAGCGGATCCAACCCACCCGAGGCAAGCATATGCTCGGTCGTCTTCCTCCATGAGCACGAACAGGCAGCACGCCTGTAAGCTGGCCGCTGATATTCCAACTCCACAAATTCTAAATAATGCTTCCACCGTATCATTCAGAAAAATTATTTCCCATAAATGTCATAATGCCCCAAACTGAGTCGTGAACTAAATGGGTCCTGATGACATTCATCTCCCGATCTCTATTCTCAGGATATAAATAATCGAGCTGAGCGCGTCACAACGAGCCTCTCTTCTCCTCTTCCTAATCCACTTTCCTTTACAAGGTTCAACCCGAGAAGCTCTCCACAACCCATTAGCCCGATGTGTGAATGAAGCACTTTAAGTAGTCATGAAGCTTGATGATCACCTATAGCAGTAGACTCAGTAATCATCATCCCGGTAAATGAAATTGGAAGATATATAGAGTTGAGACACGAGGGCCAGCAGAATCGGGTTAGGTAGGCACCTAGTAATGCAAGATTGGGTTAACGTGCGGACACTGTATTTGTCACCAGCATTGTATCATTCAGCATTCAACATTTTCAGGGTGTGTTACTCAAGACCAGAGCGTGGATATAGTTAAGTTCGTCAGCTATGTTACCTCATCAGATGGTAATTTAATCCAGTGATAGTTTTATGTGACCTCAACAGATGGTAATTCAGTCTAGCGATAGTTCATCAGCTATGTGACCTCATCATATGATCCCTATAATCCCATTCTATTCTTTCGCCCAACAACATCAATCAACAACCAAAAAATTCAGAAACTGGGAGACAAACTGATCAAGAAAAGAAAACAACGTATCTTCGGTTACAGGATCGAGGAGAACATCAGGATCACCTGAACTGTGGTGCGGGAGATCCAAGACTGATAATCTCAGCAAGACGCGGCCCTGACGGGGTTCCATTCCACCCGTGAACGACGAGTTCCGTTGAACAACATCCCGGTGCGGCGAGACTCCAGCCGACGACGGAGAGCCTGCCAAATCCAGCCCCGGAGAGGGGAGCGGGACTGTGAGGGGCTGGGAGATGGCTAGGGTTAGCCACGCGCGGAGGTGGAATAGCAAGGCAATGGTACTGGGCGGCTGCGATGGAGTCCCTGAGCTCCATGGCGGCGTCAATCGGCGGCGAAGGAAGCAGGTACTGGGCAGCGGCGTTGATAGGGTCGTGAGTCGTGCGTGATCTGGACGTTGGAAAAACCAGGAAAACCGGTATGTCGAAAGGAGGACAAAGAAAATCGGTGAAGTGGAAGTGTTGACGAAAATAAACCGGCGGAGTGGAGATATGGGTAGGAAACGGAACGGCATGTTCTTTTTATAGAGACTAGGAAACGTCTCCGTGCGTTGCCACGGCCATCAAGTTTATTTTCTCGCACCCTATTTCAATATCATGTGTGAAGGTTCACATGTATAAAAATAAGTCGCATAATAATACTATATAAAAAGCAATAATACTCCACTTCACATGATGTGTAATTGGATAAGAAAGCTACAATTCAAATCAATAAAGCACAACTAAGTAATTATCTCTTACTAAGTTCAATGAATAATTTTAGTAGGATTTACGCCATCCATTGCACCTTTGACATTTGTATTGATCCGTGTGTTTTTAATATTTCTAACATACTCTAGTGGTGTAAGATTGTTCAGCTTAAGGTTATTTCTAATGAATGCGTCAAGTTGGCATGGCAACATGAAACAGAAAGTATCATCCAAATCCTGATAGCACGTAAGAAAACAAATCATGTTCTCCTCGATGAGGAAAGATTCCTTAAAATGATGTATGTAATCAGAAAATAACAATCTGACTCTCATATACAGCGGAGTCGGAGCATAATAATTATAGAAAGAGGATTCTATTTCTGGATAAGCCTGCTCTTACACAATGGTATATCTAGTGACTGGTATGAAACTGTACTTGGGATCACAGAAATGGAAGTTGGAGATCTCATATGCATGCCCATCTTTAGTTTTACTGATGAAATCAGAAACACTGTCCTTCCAGATCTCAGCATATACATTGCATATAGGCAAAGCATAGGCTGAGTGACATGCACATCTCAATAGAGACAAAGTAATAGAAAGTAAACCGTCGATATGAAAAGCCGGCTACCTCGGTATCAAACATAAACATATCAGTACGTTTTATTCCAGCACTGTCCGTGTGGCCCCGCGGCGGTGCTACAGACATGATACATGCACCGAAACGGACCAGCCCTTGTCTCCCTTAAACAGCTGGTCAAGGGCACCGATGACCACTATCTACATGATTCAGCCAAACATCCTAAACATCACACGAGCAATAAAGCAAGACAACATACACAATCCACCATTATAAATATGAAGCTGATGAACATGGTATAATTTAATACCTAGGATGACACAATACGCAGTGCATAAAAAAGAATCTGAAAGCAGCTGTTATTTTCGATCAACATGAATCCACCTCAAGTCAAGATTTAATGTTCTACTGGTATAGCTTGGCAGTCAAACATCATTTATTTATGTTCTAGAATTGTGCAATCACAGTGAGCAAATGTATTTTGAAAGCCAATGAAATTACAAACTGCCTAAGCTATTAACATTTAACAGGGTCATTTTATTTAAACCATTCCTTTCTAATGTTCACCATGGTTTTAAAGGCGTCCAGGCGTCCCAAGGCGATTGGGGGGTGGGGTGGGGTGGGGGGGGGGGGGGGGGTGGGCTCAACGCCTAGGCGCTCAAGGCGCGTGGCAAGGCGACGCCTTTGAGGGAGGCAAGCAGGCAAACAACAGTATCGCTCGAACCAGCCCGCGACGTGCTCCACCTAACACTGACCCACCCCCACTCGAACCAGACGCGCACACTCCACCCGTGCCTGCTCCTGCCCGCGACGCGCTCCACCCAGCCGCTGCACCCACACACGACACCTCCCCAAGCAGTGGCGGAGCCTGCCTCATAGTTAAGCCTGGGCAAGGTTTAGATGTGACCAGAATTTGCCCTAAGAATAATCTGATTTAGACTAAGCTTTTTGCTAGACCTCAAAGGAGATTAGGAGCCGAAGCCCGGGCAGCCGCCCGGGCATGCCGGGATGAAGCTCCGCCACTGTCCCCAAGTACCCCACCACACGCTCCACACTGCGTGCCCTCGACCCCGCTTCAGCGCCCTCCATCGCCACCAGCACAACCGCCATCGTGGCCACCCTTCCTCCCGCCTCCCTCTGCACTAAGCTGCTCCACCGCCGTCTCCCCGAGCGCCTCCCCGAGCCCCGCCGGTCCCGCCACAAGCTTGGCCGGAGTTGGGAGGCCGGCAGATGGCGGAGCAGGAGCAAATCTGCCCTGAGCTGGGGAGGTCGCGTGAGAGGAGCTCCCTCTCTCTCCCAATCGATTTCCTTGGCCTGGTCTGTTCCCCTCTCTCTTCTCCCTCTCTTTTCTCTATCTCAGCCCGTCAATTTCTCTCCCAGCCCGCCAATTTCTGCTTCCCCACCCGCCAATGCTTGTTTCCCGCGTGACCCTGCCCGAGGCATCCAGAAGCGACCAAGGCGGCGATTTTCCCACCTAGGCGACGACTTGGGACGCCTCTGAGACGCCTATGGACTCCTTTCTCAGCAGTCAAAGGCGACGACGACGACGCCTTGCTCTCTTCGAGCGCTCAGACGCTTAGGCGATGCCTAGGCGACTCCTTTAAAACCATGATGTTCACATAAAATGGATAAGAAGGTGGACTTACAAAATATCATATGCCTTACAGTTTACAAGGATGAGTGATTATAAAGTCAGATAAAACATGTGGGTGTAATCAGTTTCATTAGAGCTAAGAGGAGAACTAAGGGTCCGCAACCATTCAAAAATGATGTTTGCTATAGCACAAAAATCATTAGTAAAACTCTAGAAGATTTTAATGTTCAAAGTTAAACCAAATGCATATCACTTATCTATCAGGGGTTTGAACAAACACTTAAGTGTTGGATATTTTAACTGAACCAAGTAATTGGGTCCTGCATGGAAAATGTATACTTCGTGACTTGAAGAATAAAATTAACAAAAGAATGCATGAAAGAAGTCAGTTACGTACTGACCTGTAACCTTCCATGAAAAAGGTGTCATCTCGTTCCAAGACATTCTATTGAACACGGTTGATTCTAGATTGATACAATAGACAATGGGGCAATGTACACATTATTTTGAACATACTCAAGAGAAACTCATAAAGGAAAAACAGCCATAAGAAAACTGAAAACTTCATAGTTGATCGAAGATTTCATCTAAAAAGAAAATACAATATATGTAGACATGGAGCCAGAGATTCATTAAATTACCACGATCTGCAAGAAATATTTGGAAGCTGCAATAAGCGCAAGACCAAGTAATTCCAAGGCAATAATTGGTCGGTTCAGTTCTGAACCGTCAAACAGTTTCTACCCAACTCGATGAGTCGCTTTAAAGATATAGAGGAAGCGTCGAAATATGAATACATGATCCTACCATATAAAGCAGCTAGAGTTTGGATAGCACAATCACAAATACGACCAGCCGAAGACAACTACAATGATAAATTGAATAAAAGAGGCTACAGACCACCATTAGGCATACAATGATAAATTGAATAAAAGAGATTTATTTGGTGGATCTTCATTGACTAAATATTGCATCGTAGGCATTTAGCACAACTACTGGCAAACATATCAAGCAGAGATGATAAATCTGTAGAAATTGTAGGTGACTCATAAGAAATTGATCAGACGGATGAGGGGCCTTCCTAGTATGTGTGAGGGATATTGCCGCCATTGTGCTTCTGCACATCATCGTGCCGCAGTGTGGTTCAGATTCACCAAATATATTCTTATTTCTGCATTTTTCTTTGCTGCACAAAATATCTATAAATCTGATGTTATTTGAGCCACCAAATATATATATCTACCACAACAATTACTTATGCTACAAATAAGCAATGTATTGGTGATTCGATTGTCACTTATTGCAAGCCCATATTTTGCCTCTAAAAAACTGAACTTATACTCCAGTGCATGTAACATGATTCGGCTTCACTAATCTAATTTATTCTCATAGATCAGCATGGTATAAAATGACCACCAAACATATAGACAGTTTTGGTGTTCAGTTTCAGACCTTTTTGAAGCAAGGTATACTGAAAATAGAGAAGAGAATATCAGATTCATTTGTGAAGAGCAAACAACTTGGATTTTCTTTTAAGAGAACTGTCAACTTGGCTTTGGTAATCGCTAGGACCAGCAAAACTATGAAAATTGTATGACTGATTGATTTGTTGTCCTACAGTGACATAATATTTTGTTCTCGGCAATGTAATAGTTTTTGCTAAAATAGTCAATAATAAATATTGTTTCTCTTATACGCAACGAAGGTGGTTCTCGCTGCTTCTATTATATTATATCAATGTCTGAAAGTGTTTCACTGAAAATCCCATCGTAGTGTGGAATTCAACTGACCCTTACAACAACAAGGGATCAACTAATAAAATATGGATCATATCCCCTATTATCAACTGAGGTAGATCAATGAAAACTCACGATTTTTCAATGTTCCGTGTTTGCTGCTGATGCCCGTTGCCTGCACCATGCTGACGCGCTGCCACAACAAATAGCTTTTACACTTGGCGGTTTATGTCCTGCTTCAGGATAGCAAACTGGCCCCAATTTCAGTTGTCGCAATCATCCATCCTAGCAATGTTATAATCCATAGAAAGTAGCAATCATCAAGATTCTAAAAAAAGAATATAAGCAGTAGCTAACAATCTCCCTGTCTCTTTAATTTGGCATTCACGCATAATGCAGGTGGCTAGGGAGGGTCCATGACAAGAGATGCATCGTCAGCATGGCCAAAAATGGGAATGACACTATGACTGCTGGATCTGGAACCGTCTACGACACCATTACAAAGTCAGTTACCAAAAATTCCAGCAACAGGCTATGAGCTAGAACAAAATCAAAGCCAATAACCTACCCTATAGTCAAGCCTGGCCTCAAAGTTTGATAATGCAGTTTTGTAACCTGTGCTGGAAGCCATCACATGGAACAATTTTTTTTTAATATACCAGTATCTATATACTACAATTATTCTTTACATTTACAGAATAGGTGTGCTCATTTGATCATTCTATACAGTTCCAATTTCAGAAATTTCTTGACAAATTCCTACGTATGGCAGAACGAACCAAATTTAATATGAGCATGAACTATTCTTCAATTAACACTTTAACAGGAGAAGGCATCAGAAAAAGTGCTAAATTCATATTTCTATTGAGCGGTGGCACATAAAAAAGAAGTAAGCAAGGGAGCTTTCTACATCACACTGCAGAGAATCAATCACTTTTGTGGTTGAGTACCTGCTTATGGGAGGAGGATCCAATCACGAAGGGGGGGGGGAGCTTCCCTTGTTACTGCGGCGCCACCAGGTGAGACTCAGCGCTCTACGCCCCGTGCTACTGTGGTCGTTGAGGTTCACGGCGGCTGGTCGTCGCCAAGATAGGTAGGAAGATGACGAGGTAGGCAGGTAAGATGTGGTTTGAGAAGGCCCATCTAGGCGGGCCGACGGTCGTGGGGCGGTGGCAAGATCGAGCTTGAGGTGAAAGGGAAATGGGACAGTATATATGTCGGCGCTGGAGAGGATGGCGGAGCGGGGCATGTGGGGGAAGGGGTCAGGTGAGCGGCGGCGGTAGCGTGCGAGACCGATCGTGGGAGGGAGCCATGGCCCATGGTCTTCGCGAGGATTTCCTGCCTCTGTGCGGGCCTACTGGTCGGCGCAAAGATCTGTTTGGGAGGTGCAGGTGTACATAATCAAAAAATAAAGAAGAGAGAAAAACTTGAGCTGCACGTGACTGATCCAGATCTGCTCCCGCCTCGCCTGCTCCATAAAACAAGTGATGGTCTCCATGTGCCGTGCGCTATCCGATGCGCAGTGCCTGCCGCTGTGGCGCCATCGGCGTTGTAAATTAATTACAGGCCGGATCTCATCCCTCTCTCATGGAGGCCATGTGCATCATTAAAATAAATTGTTTGCTCTGAAATTATCCCCATCGTGCATGTATGTGTACAAGATATGGATCACAGTCCGATCAGCCAATCAATTAGAAGATCACAACCGATCCTACCTAATAAAATGAGATATGCACAATCACTAGAATCAGTGAACGACATAGCCAAACTAATTTTTTCCTTTTTTTAATGTCGTGGATGGTGTTTTTTTAGCATGTTTACACCATAATTAAAACATGCTTAACCTATACTGAACGTTTGGTTTCCCTCTACCTCAAAAAAAAAAGTTTGGTTTTTCCTTCTTCCTAATTGAAAAGGCAGAACTTCTGCCGGTTGCTCAAAAAAAAAAAAGAATCAAAGAAAATAACACCAAGCCGATTCTATCTTTAATACCCCTTCTCCCTCCCCCCTCAATCTAAATTGTCCTATACAAGGTTAAGATTGGACCAAACTTGCCGAGCATCATCTGAGTGATTGGTTTAGTGAACACGACGGCGATCTGATCTGCAGATGCGGTAAAGCAGACATGATGAGCTCCCGGGCAACTTTCTCACGGACAAAACGAAAATAGATCTTGATATGTTTGGTGCGAGCCTGAAAAACAGGATTGGTGGACATATATGTAGCGCCAAGATTGTCGCACAACAGAACCGACGGTCAGGTCTGATGAACGCCAAGTTCTTTGAGAATGGATTGAATCCAGGTAGCCTCAGTGGTGCCATTGGCCAACGCCTTATATTCAGCGTCGGTACTGGAGCGGGAAAACTTGGGATGTTTGCGAGAACTCCAGGAGATCAAACTTCCTCCGAGAAAATAGCAAAACCGTCAGTAGAGCGACGATTGTTCGGGCATCCTACCCAATCAGTGAGTGTAGATATCTAGCACTGTAGAAGACGACGGCTGAATATGGAGTCCATTGAAGAGAGTGCCTTTGACATACTGAAGAATCGTCTTGACTGCATCATAATGAACTTCATAATGAATAGTCGTGGGCCAAGACAAGTATTGACAATCTTTGTTCACGGCAAAAACATGTCTAACCTAGTGAGAGTGAGATACTACAAACTAAACTTTGGTACCAGAAAGCATCATCGGGACCAAGAGGATCATCTTCATCACATGAGATCTTGTCTGTAGAAGACATAGGAGTGGTAACAAACCGACATTGCTCCATATTGACATGGTGAAGTAAGTCCAGTGCATACTTGTGTTGTGTTAGAACCATTCCCTGATTTATAGGCGACCTCAATAGTAAGAAAATACTCCAATCGACCAAGATCCTTGATAGGAAAGGTGGCCAAAAGAGTTTGGACCACATGATCCACATCAGATGAGGAGGATCCACCAATAACAATATCATTGAAATACACAAGCATATATACTTGAACCCCTTGCTGATCATAAATAAAGAGGGAGGTGTCAGCCTTACTAGGAACGGAACCGAGCTGAAGGAGAAGGTCACTCAGTCGTGTTGGAGATATGTCCAAGAGGCGATAATAAAGTGGTTATTACCATATCTTCACGCTTATGATAAATGTTTACATGCCATGCTATAATTGTATTAACCGGAAACATTAATACTTGTGTGATTTGTAAACATGTAAGAGTTCCTAGTAAAGCCTCTTGTTAAACTAGCTTGTTGGTTAATATATGATCATGGTTTCCTGATCATGAACATTGAGATGTTATTAACAATAAGGTCATATCATTAGGAGAATGATGTGATGTACATACTCCTATAGTTAAGCGTAGCATAAGATCAAGTCATTTAAAAAGTTCACTTGCTATAAGCTTTCAAATACATAGTAACCTAAATCCTTCGACCATGAGATCATGTTAATCACCATCACCGGATGGATGCTTTGATGACATCAAACACCACTTCATAACTGGATGGTTATAAAGGTGGCATTGAGTATTCGGAAAGTATGTGTTGATGCACATGGATCAAGAGTGGGATTTGTCCATCCATATGACAGATAGATATACTCTAGGCCCTCTCGGTGGAATATCATCAAATTGGCTTGCAAGCATGCAACTGGCTCACAATGGATCACATATCACAGGAACGAGAAAAGAGTACTTGTCGGTAACGAGGTTGAACTAGGCATGCAGAGATACCGACGATCAAACCTCGGATAACTAAAGTATCACGAGACAAAGGGAAATTGGTATCGTATGTAAATGGTTCATTCGATCACGAAGTAATCGTAGAAATATGGGGGAGCCATATGAATTTACAAATTCCTCTATTGGTTATTGATTGAAGACGAGTCTCGATCATGTCTGCATAATTCACGAACCGTAGGGAGACACACTTAAGGATTCGATGTTGTTTAGTAGATATGGAATGTGAGTAAAGAGACTGAATGTAGTTCGGAGTCTTGGATGGGATTCGGGATATCACGAGGAGATCCAGAATGGTCCGGAGAATAAGATTCATATAAGGAAAGTCCAATTCCGGAGTTCGGGAATGGTTCCGATGTTTTCATCGGAATGTTCTAGAAGGGTCAAGAAGGTTCACCGATCTGGAAAGGGGAAGGGTACATGGATGTGTCATGACAAAGTGGAATGGTTACGTCATGTCCTAGGTCACTTGGTTGGACTCTTGGAAAAGAGAAATCAAACTCTACTTTGAAAATCAAAAAGGCAGTTTAAAAAAGTCAAATCCCAACATGGTTTCCGAGTTATGGAGGCTTTCTGAGTTAGGGAGGGTTTCCACCTAGGTTGGGAACACCCTTGGACGCCCCCACCTATATAACTGTGGCATCCCGCAAAACCACTACTAGAAAATCGCGTTGTTTTTGTGCATTGCATCGCCATCATCATGCATTGTTTGTCTGAACTATTTCGAAAAAACCTAGTTTTGCTTTGTACAAATACCCTCTTTATTTCAAATGCAAAACCCCGAGCGTATCGGATATTTTATTTCCCTAAAAACTATTTGCAAAGTGGTCTTGTTTTAAAATAAACAAAACCCAAACAAACACACTTTCTAAACCAGCCCCCTCTAAAACCTATCCCCACCCAATCCTAATCTACCCTCCAACCACAGGCCGCCACCTCACCCTCTCACCCAACTCCTACCCACCTGCCACCTCATCAATTCACCACCTTTTCCTCTCCCTCTTTCTCACCCCAGTCCCACCTAGCCTCTCTCTCTCCCCCCACCGACACCTGGACCCCACCCCACTCCCCTCTCCCTTCCCACCTCCCTGCCAGCCGGACCCACCCTGGGCCCCGCCGGCCACACCCCACCTTTTCCCCCCCCACTCACCCTCCCCCGGGCCCCACGCCCCCAACCCACCTGGCCCGCAGACCCCCCCGGCCCACACGCCCCGTCCCCATCCTCTCTTCCACCTCCCGACGCGTGCCCCCGCTCCCTCCCGTCTTCCTCCTCCGCCTCCAGCACCCAACCCCGACGCCTCCCCCTCTCCCTCGCCGACGCCGCCCGCCCGACGGCACCGCCTCCATCCGCGCTCGCCCCGCCTCCGCCTTCCCCTCCGGCCCGGCGCGCGCCGCCTCCGGCCACCCCCGCCTCGCCGGCGCCCCACCGTCGGCCTCCGCCACCAGCCGCCGCGTCCTCCTCCCCCCACCGCCGTCCGCCGCTCGTCCCCGCCCTCCGGCGAGCCTGCGCCGCCGCCGGACCCTCCCCTTGCTGGCTCGAGCGCGCCACCCCGAAGCCGGCCCTGCGCGGACCCGCCCTGCACCAAGCCCACCGCCGCCGCAGACCCCTCCGCGGCCGCCCGTCGAGCGCCCCGCAGCCGCGGCACCAAGCGCCGCCTCCAGAGTCGTCTCCACCGCCTCCGGCCCCGCATCGCCGACCCCGCTGCTCACCCCAACGTCCTCTGGCCGCGTGCACGGTTTGCAGACGTGGTGCTGCTGCTATAGAGAGACGGCATGGCAATGTTGGTTCAGGTTGATTCAAGGCCCTGTGATGGACGAGATCGACAAGGACTTCGACAAGAATTTTGGTACCCCATGGGCGACCGAGACAACCGAGGGAGCCATGCCAAGATTCCCGTCGACTGTAGAACCCGGACCATCAAGACCTCACTCCTGGAGTCCGAAGACCGAACCCGAACCATAGCACGCCAAGTTCTACTTCCAACAAGTTGACCGATGATCGAGATGGCACCCCAAGATCTTCATCCCGAACGACAAGTCCGACCCGAACCACAGACCCGACAAGGTCCTCGTGACGACAAGAACGACCTCGACCCGGAAGAATCCGATGCGCCCCCGACACCGAACCAAGTACTCCTTTCCGGACACCGAGTCCGCCGAGTACCCAGATGCGACAAGATCTGCCCCGTTGTTCGAGAATGTTCCTGCCGAGACCACTTCCGTCGAACCCTGAGCCCCTGTCGAACCCCGAACCCCCGGAACCAAGATCTGCCGAACCCTAATGTGTGACCCTGATCCGAGCCCCTATTTTATAAATTGCCAACTATATAAATTGTTGCATATTAAAAATTGTCATGCATGCATACTTGTCATGTGGTTTGGGGGCCTTATGCCGATTCACCATATAATTAAATATGGGGCCCATACGCGGGCAAATCTAGCCTTATATTGGCCTCATTTAAATTTGTGTAGCGAACCGGTGCGATCTTTTGCCATGTTAAGACAACATTTAAATTGCGGGGGTTCTAAACAACTTGAACCATTTAATTAATTGTCGGGGCCCCGGTCCCACTTAATATGACCTAATTGCATCGCACCTTTGCCATGCCATGCATCATATCATAAGCATGCCGATCTTTTGCCATAGTATTAAATAGTGCATCCGGTGTTTCTTCTAGTGTTTTGCTTCTTCGCGGATAAGGCCGTTGAGTTGATGCGAGTGTCGACCCGATCTTCGGTTGAACCTTCGACAATGTTTTCAGGCGAGCATCTCCCCCTTTCTACCTATCTTACTTTTATAGTATTTATTTCCCTCCTGTTGATCTATTGCTATCTATGTTGCGATGCTCTAGTTTCCGTATCCGTGATATCCCTTGCAGCCCTATATTGCCTTGGACACACCCTATTACCTGTTGTTTGATAGGTAGTTGGACTTGCGCGTCGTATTCGCTTGCTCAAGTGCTGTTGCGTGTCGTCAAGTGCCACAGTTGTTGGTGTTTTGCCGCATGTTGACGTTGGAGATGATCATGGTTTTACTTATCGCTCACTTTAATTCCTGTTTAACAACTAAAATTGAAGTAAGTAAGCAGAGGCATCGGTGGGTGATAGATAATATTTGGTTTCCGACCGCCCACTTGTGTCCCGTAGGACCCCGAGTACTTGATACCTGTTCCTTGATTTATCGCGCTATCCACATACGGGGAATTATGGGCCCCCCTTAGCCAGAGCTTGATTCAGTCTTATTTCTTGGGGCCACAAACTAGTTTGAGGTTTTATTTACGATCCTGTACTTATGCCATGTTTTACTGCTTTATTTACGATTGTGCGAGGAGCACACTGTACTGTTTAGGTAAGCGGAGTGTTTTCGCGGTATCGACAAGCCCCGTTTTGGGGTTCCCAGTCGTTTATAGCCATTGACGCAAACCTTGAGTCCGTCTCGGAGCTAGCTTACTTCGTTGCGGGTCTACTCAATGGGGTGGCCCCCTGAAATATTTCTGAATCCTGTGATTGCTTTGTCGTGAAAGCCTCGTTGGGTTTTGATTTGGTTTTTCCGAGGTTGATCGTGTGTGTGTTGCTATTTGTGCACCCCGGCCGGGTTAAAACTTTCTGAAAGCCGTGTCCACGGTTATGGACGACTTGGAGCACACTATCTCGATCATAGACAACTATAACTAAAGTAGTGCTATAAATTTGACTTTATAATGACTAGTAATCAGCTTCACTATAATGGAATGGCCAATTAAAACTGCCAACAAGTGCTTGCTTGAGTTGTCGCTTGCGACCATTGTACCTGACTAGTAAGTATTGCAACTATAACGGAATGGCTAAATAAAAGTACCAACAACTGCTGGGTTTTGGGTTATCTCATGCTAATTGTATCTGATTAGTAAGTGTTGCAACTATAACGGAATGGTTAACTAAAACGGCCCACTGCTTATTTTATCAGGATGATTATCTACACCTGACTAGTAATTGCTGCAACTATAACTGAATAAATAAAATTGCCAACGGTGTGAGTTCCTCGGTTGACTTCCTCGTTTGGTCTCGAGGGGGAAACACCAGGATGGGTTTGTTTGGTGTTATATCCAGATTGGATCCGAATAGATCTTTCTTACCCCTCTCTGATAGCCGACAGTTGTGTCGAGTCTCTATAGGTTGTTTAGTGCATGCTGCCGCTGCCGCTCAGTCCACCATACCTATGTAGGCGAGGACCGCCGAATTCTAGTATCGCCGTGTACTGGCCTCAGTACTGACGCTCCTCTTTTTCCTTCGCCCTTTGTCGGCACCCCTTTTGTTTAAGCAGGTTTTGAGATCGACGTCGTTAGCAGGGTTACCCTTCCGGCTTGGCCTGGGCAGGGTTATGGACGCCATTGGTTATTCTTCAGGGCTCTTAGCCCCATTTGCATCTTGTCCGTAGTTGAACGCTCTATCCTTTTCAAGGTGATTTGGATCTTTGTATATTTTATCTGTATTTTTGACTCATGGAGTCGCTGTTGTATATATATCTGTTCTGTGGGTCCCATCGAGGACTGTTGTGTAATGTTATTACTTCGTTTTCCACCCGCACGAAAGTGCCTGGTGGGCACCTTTGAATCGTTTCTATGCGGGTTTGGCGGGTTTCGCTAAAACTTGCATAGGGCCGATTCTGAGGGTGTTACAGAGTGGTATCAGAGCTCAGTAGTTGCGATACCCCACAAGTCCAGCCTGTAGGATAACCTAGCTAACGGCCGAAGTAGAGTGTAAAAACTATTTTTCAAAATCGGTTGGATAGTTCTGATTAGGTCTGATTTTACCTCTTACCCCTCTGCTATTCTCCTCTTATCTCGCCGTGTTTTGAATCCGCTCTCTTCTCTCTCTTCGAGTCCAGGACTTCTCGTGGTTGGGTTTTCCGTCGTATCTTTAGGGTTTCGCTTCCTCCTTTGGTAACGGTGTTGCTACATCGGGTCTACATGCTATCCGAGGAATCCTTCGTCCGGTGGACTTCTCTTTGTTCCTTCTTGTGCCTTCCGGTGTTTGCCGACACGACGACATCATCTACGCCAGCTCCGAAGCAGAGTCTGCATCACTCCTTTGTTTCTGAACCTCGTTTGTCGAGATCTTCAGTCTGAATTCCGAGAGTTGGTTGCATAATCCGCCTAATCGCGTGCAGGGTAATGGTTTGAGTGCGGGATGGAGTAGCTACCATACCACTACTCTTATCATTCGCTCTTGTACATTGAATTGGTGAATTAATGTAATTTTACTCCTTCCACGGAAGTTAGGGGTGGCTTTATTTGTTGATGCCTCTACCTTCGACCTTTTGTTTCCGGAGTGTTCTCTCGACGATCACGGACAACGACCTCGTGTTAGTGTTGTCGCGAGGATCTACACGATGCGAGAAGATGCAGATCACCGACCTTCTTTCCGGTACCATGAGGCAGATCTCGAGGGCGAGATCCATTGTTAGTGGTGTCGAATTGTGGCATCCCGCAAAACCACTACTAGAAAATCGCGTTGTTTTTGTGCATTGCATCGCCATCATCATGCATTGTTTGTCTGAACTATTTCGAAAAAACCTAGTTTTGCTTTGTACAAATACCCTCTTTATTTCAAATGCAAAACCCCGAGCGTATCGGATATTTTATTTCCCTAAAAACTATTTGCAAAGTGGTCTTGTTTTAAAATAAACAAAACCCAAACAAACACACTTTCTAAACCAGCCCCCTCTAAAACCTATCCCCACCCAATCCTAATCTACCCTCCAACCACAGGCCGCCACCTCACCCTCTCACCCAACTCCTACCCACCTGCCACCTCATCAATCCACCACTTTTTCCTCTCCCTCTTTCTCACCCCAGTCCCACCTACCCTCTCTCTCTCCACCCACCGACACCTGGACCCCACCCCACTCCCCTCTCCCTTCCCACCTCCCTGCCAGCCGGACCCACCCTGGGCCCCGCCGGCCACACCCCACCTTTTCCCCCCCACTCACCCTCCCCCGGGCCCCACGCCCCCGACCCACCTGGCCCGCAGACCCCCCCGGCCCACGCGCCCCGTCCCCATCCTCTCTTCCACCTCCCGACGCGTGCCCCCGCTCCCTCCCGTCTTCCTCCTCCGCCTCCAGCACCCAACCCCGACGCCTCCCCCTCTCCCTCGCCGGCGCCGCCCGCCCGACGGCACCGCCTCCATCCGCGCTCGCCCCGCCTCCGCCTTCCCCTCCGGCCCGGCGCGCGCCGCCTCCGGCCACCCCCGCCTCGCCGGTGCCCCACCGTCGGCCTCCGCCACCAGCCGCCGCGTCCTCCTCCCCCACCGCCGTTCGCCGCTCGTCCCCGCCCTCCGGCGAGCCTGCGCCGCCGCCGGACCCTCCCCTTGCTGGCTCGAGCGCGCCACCCCGAAGCCGGCCCTGCGCGGACCCGCCCTGCACCAAGCCCACCGCCGCCGCAGACCCCTCCGCGGCCGCCCGTCGAGCGCCCCGCAGCCGCGGCACCAAGCGCCGCCTCCAGAGTCGTCTCAACCGCCTCCGGCCCCGCATCGCCGACCCGCTGCTCACCCCAACGTCCTCTGGCCGCGTGCACGGTTTGCAGACGTGGTGCTGCTGCTATAGAGAGACGGCATGGCAATGTTGGTTCAGGTTGATTCAAGGCCCTGTGATGGACGAGATCGACAAGGACTTCGACAAGAATTTTGGTACCCCATGGGTGACCGAGACAACCGAGGGAGCCATGCCAAGATTCCCGTCGACTGTAGAACCCGGACCATCAAGACCTCACTCCTGGAGTCCGAAGACCGAACCCGAACCATAGCACGCCAAGTTCTACTTCCAACGAGTTGACCGATGATCGAGATGGCACCCCAAGATCTTCATCCCGAACGACAAGTCCGACCCGAACCACAGACCCGACAAGGTCCTCGTGATGACAAGAACGACCTCGACCCGGAAGAATCCGATGCGCCCCCGACACCGAACCAAGTACTCCTTTCCGGACACCGAGTCCGCCGAGTACCCGGATGCGACAAGATCTGCCCCGTTGTTCGAGAATGTTCCTGCCGAGACCACTTCCGTCGAACCCTGAGCCCCTGTCGAACCCCGAACCCCCGGAACCAAGATCTGCCGAACCCTAATGTGTGACCCTGATCCGAGCCCCTATTTTATAAATTGCCAACTATATAAATTGTTGCATATTAAAAATTGTCATGCATGCATACTTGTCATGTGGTTTGGGGGCCTTATGCCGATTCACCATATAATTAAATATGGGGCCCATACGCGGGCAAATCTAGCCTTATATTGGCCTCATTTAAATTTGTGTAGCGAACCGGTGCGATCTTTTGCCATGTTAAGACAACATTTAAATTGCGGGGGTTCTAAACAACTTGAACCATTTAATTAATTGTCGGGGCCCCGGTTCCACTTAATATGACCTAATTGCATCGCACCTTTGCCATGCCATGCATCATATCATAAGCATGCCGATCTTTTGCCGTAGTATTAAATAGTGCATCCGGTGTTTCTTCTAGTGTTTTGCTTCTTCGCGGATAAGGCCGTTGAGTTGATGCGAGTGTCGACCCGATCTTCGGTTGAACCTTCGACAATGTTTTCAGGCGAGCATCTCCCCCTTTCTACCTATCTTACTTTTATAGTATTTATTTCCCTCCTGTTGATCTATTGCTATCTGTGTTGCGATGCTCTAGTTTCCGTATCCGTGATATCCCTTGCAGCCCTATATTGCCTTGGACACACCCTATTACCTGTTGTTTGATAGGTAGTTGGACTTGCGCGTCGTAGTCGCTTGCTCAAGTGCTGTTGCGTGTCGTCAAGTGCCACAGTTGTTGGTGTTTTGCCGCATGTTGACGTTGGAGATGATCATGGTTTTACTTATCGCTCACTTTAATTCCTGTTTAACAACTAAAATTGAAGTAAGTAAGCAGAGGCATCGGTGGCTGATAGATAATATTTGGTTTCCGACCGCCCACTTGTGTCCCGTAGGACCCCGAGTACTTGATACCTGTTCCTTGATTTATCGCGCTATCCACATACGGGGAATTATGGGCCCCCCTTAGCCAGAGCTTGATTCAGTCTTATTTCTTGGGGCCACAAACTAGTTTGAGGTTTTATTTACGATCCTGTACTTATGCCATGTTTTACTGCTTTATTTACGATTGTGCGAGGAGCACACTGTACTGTTTAGGTAAGCGGAGTGTTTTCGCGGTATCGACAAGCCCCGTTTTGGGGTTCCCAGTCGTTTACAGCCATTGACGCAAACCTTGAGTCCGTCTCGAAGCTAGCTTACTTCGTTGCGGGTCTACTCAATGGGGTGCCCCCCTGAAATATTTCTGAATCCTGTGATTGCTTTGTCGTGAAAGCCTCGTTGGGTTTTGATTTGGTTTTTCCGAGGTTGATCGTGTGTGTGTTGCTATTTGTGCACCCCGGCCGGGTTAAAACTTTCTGAAAGCCGTGTCCGCGGTTATGGACGACTTGGAGCACAGTATCTCGATCATAGACAACTATAACTAAAGTAGTGCTATAAATTTGACTTTATAATGACTAGTAATCAGCTTCACTATAATGGAATGGCCAATTAAAACTGCCAACAAGTGCTTGCTTGAGTTGTCGCTTGCGACCATTGTACCTGACTAGTAAGTATTGCAACTATAACGGAATGGCTAAATAAAAGTACCAACAACTGCTGGGTTTTGGGTTATCTCATGCTAATTGTATCTGATTAGTAAGTGTTGCAACTATAACGGAATGGTTAACTAAAACGGCCCACTGCTTATTTTATCAGGATGATTATCTACACCTGACTAGTAATTGCTGCAACTATAACTGAATAAATAAAATTGCCAACGGTGTGAGTTCCTCGGTTGACTTCCTCATTTGGTCTCGAGGGGGAAACACCGGGATGGGTTTGTTTGGTGTTATATCCAGATTGGATCCGAATAGATCTTTCTTACCCCTCTCTGATAGCCGACAGTTGTGTCGAGTCTCTATAGGTTGTTTAGTGCATGCTGCCGCTGCCGCTCAGTCCACCATACCTATGTAGGCGAGGACCGCCGAATTCTAGTCTCGCCGTGTACTGGCCTCAGTACTGACGCTCCTCTTTTTCCTTCGCCCTTTGTCGGCACCCCTTTTGTTTAATCAGGTTTTGAGATCGACGTCATTAGCAGGGTTACCCTTCCGGCTTGGCCTGGGCAGGGTTATGGACGCCATTGGTTATTCTTCAGGGCTCTTAGCCCCATTTGCATCTTGTCCGTAGTCGAACGCTCTATCCTTTTCAAGGTGATTTGGATCTTTGTATATTTTATCTGTATTTTTGACTCATGGAGTCGCTGTTGTATATATATCTGTTTTGTGGGTCCCATCGAGGACTGTTGTGTAATGTTATTACTTCGTTTTCCACCCGCACGAAAGTGCCTGGTGGGCACCTTTGAATCGTTTCTATGCGGGTTTGGCGGGTTTCTCTAAAACTTGCATAGGGCCGATTCTGAGGGTGTTACAATAACGAGGGGTGGGGCGCACCCCAAGGAATCCCCCTTGCCCAAGGCGCCCAAGACCCAATCCCTAGGACGCCACTGCCCCCCAAGCCACCGGCGCCCTAGATCCCCTCTAAACCGCCGCTGCCGTCTAGCCTAAACCCTAGACACCGGCTGCCCTCTTCCCTCGTCATCTAAAGCCTAGCCCCGAGGATCTCTCTACTCCACCATACCCGCTCCAGCTTAGGCGAAGCCCTGCGGGATTTCCCCTCTACTTCCGTCACCATGCCGTCGTGCTGCCGAAATCGCGAGGAGAGAGCTACAACCTCCGCTGCCTGCTGGAACAAGGGAGAGGAAGGTCTTCATCGAGTACCATACGTGTCACTGACCGCGGGAGCACTGCCGGAACACGGCGTCGGAAGGATCGTCTACGTGATCTTGAGATCGACAAGTGAACGACTACATCATCCACGAGAATAGCTCTCGTTAACCGCTTTGGATCTTCGAGGGTTAGTACTCTATCGACTCGTTGCTACAATCTAGTAGATAGATCTTGGCTTATGTGTGTTCACGTGATAATTTTTTTGTTTTTCATGCTACGAACCCCTACAAATCGTTCATACCATGCACGTGGAGACTACTTAAGATCACACAGAGCCCGCTAAAGCTTGCACAAGTGATTTGGGTAGCGAGAGTCCTCAAAACCTGGAGGCTGCTGCATGTAGGCTTCTTCCTCAACAAAGCCATGAAGGAAGGTGTTGCTGACATCAATCTGATGGAGGCACCAACCCTAGGAGACATATGAACAGTGACTGGTTTGACTACTGGACTGAATGTGTCATGTAGTCAATACCTTGTTGCTGAGTGAAGCCTCGAGCCACCAAACGTTCCTTGTGTTTGTCCATAGAACCATCAGGACAAAATTTTGTTTTGAATATATATTGGCTTCCAACAATATTTGTACCAGGAGGTCATGACACCAATGTCCGGGTGCGATTGATGATAAGAGCATCAAACTCAGCCTGCATCGCTGATTTCCAAGCAAACTCAGAGAGGGCACCGCGATAGGTCGTAGGAGTGACCAGAAAAGCACCGCAGCGATAAGGATCATAGCGGACCATGCCATTCTTGTATTCCTTTGGATGGTGAATATCGTGGTTGCGCCGTGTCGTCATCATATGTTGTATAGAAGGTACCGGCACGCCTACTTGTGCTCGATTAGTGGCAGCGGTCGGTTTCGACGCTGGGTTGCTAGCATGGAATGAGGGGCCCGCGGGTGAGTGCGGCGGTGAGACCCTGGGAGAATGCGACCTAGTGGAGGTGGCAACGCAGACGTTGATAGCCTATGATGTGGAGATCTAGGCCTGGGGCGCTAGGCACAGGCCTGTTTGGCATGGGTGACGAGGCATGCGTCACATGCACGAGGATCGCAGTCAAGAAAGGCACGTCGATCGGATCATACACAATCACAGAAGGAAAAATACCAGGAGGGGTCAAGTGGAAACAAGGAAATTTCATAATTACACATGTTATTATTCTGAATAGGTGGTTCTTACGCGGGAAAAGTAACATGCTGCAAGGTGGAAATATCGATAGTGACACCCGACGTAGCAAATGAAAAGATCTTCTCGTCGAAACTGATATCATGAGAGATATACACACGACTTGTATTACGGTCGAGGCACTTGTAGCCTTTGTGCATGGGGCTATACACGAGGAACACACACATCTTGGACCGGAAATCTAACTTATGAGAGTTGTATTTTCACAGGCTTGGCAAACACGCACAACCAAACGTGCGTAAAAAGGAATAATCGGGAGCTATGTTAAGGAGGCGAGACAGTGGGGTGGTGTTGTCGAGCATAGGAGATGGCATTCTATTGATGAGAAAGCAAGCGGTAAGAAAAGCCTCATCCCAAAAACGAAGGGGAAGGACGAATGAGCTAGAAGTGTTAACCCAGTTTTGACAAGGTGGCATTGCTTGTGTTCGGCAATACCATTTTGTTGAGACGTGTGAGGATATGACACATGATGCGAAATTCCCGTGCGCTGAAAATGAGCGTGGAGGCGATGGTACTCCACACCACAATTGGATTGGACTGCACGTATTTTAGTGTTTCGTTGGCACTTAACATGGTTCTGAAAAATATAGAAAATGCCATCAACATCAGATTTATGTTTAATGAGATATATCCAACAATGGCGACTAAAATCATCGATGATGCTAACATAGTAATAAAAGCTCTGAAAGAGGGTAAAGCAGGCCCGAACATCCGTGTGAATAAGCTCAAGAGAAGTATGTGAAATACTTGATGAATTATTATAAGTAATTTGATAACTCTTGGCATGTTGACAAGCATCACACACAGATGACTCATAATTTGATGAACAAGCCAAATTGTTGGACCCAACAATATGGTAAACAATTTTCTTTGATGTATGACCGAGACGTTGGTGCCATTGGGATGTCGAGATCTTGACATCGTCCACCACAACTTCTACCTTGAAGGATGATGTTTCTCGTGGCTTTGTCCTTAACACAAAAATAATGTTTGTGAAATTCGATGGATATATCATTGTCAGACACAAGGCGCTAAATGGAAAGCAAAGTTTTGCTAATATCGGAACGTGCAGAATATTTCTCAAGGCAAGGGATCACGAAGAACCAGCTAAACTAGAATGACCAACATGCACAATAGACAAACTGTGCCATTGGCGACCTGAACTTGATCCTTTCCGTGGTAGCGCTCATGGATGCTCATGAGTTCCATGTCGTTGGTGTAGTGGTCCTGGAGTCCATGATCCACAGACGCTCATCGTGGCAAGAGGAAGATGCGGAGTTGCCCGACCATTGTGCATCGGCTTGGTACACGTGATTGAAGCGGTTGCGGCAGGTGAGAGCCTCATGCCCCATATCTTGCATATTTGGCATCGGGCACTAGAACGGCCTCGGACATTGCCATTACACCCTCCCCCGTTGCCGTTCGCGTAGCCATTTTCGCCTCCAAAACCATTGGCACAACCGCCATTGTGGTTGCCAAGGTTACCTTGTTGCCCACCGCCGCCATAGTGGGAGGAACCACCGCTTGTGCCGCTGTCCACCAACCATTCGAGCAGGTGCCAGAGCGCCCGTTGTTGGGGGCGCCGTCGAAGGGGCGCCCATCGCCACGTCCTTGGTCACCGCAGTGAGCTGCAGAGTTAGCCGAGGAAACAAAATTGTCGTCATGTGAGTTTTGCTCATGGATGGACTCACACGTGAGGAGCATGGAGTAGAAGTCGGAGACGGTGAGTGCGTGGCCGATGTTGTTGAGGATGGTCAGGGGGACTGCAGGCCTTTGAACAACGTGCCAAGGCTGACCACCATATAGTCAATCAGCTCGTCATCAGAAACGTTGTTGTCGACCATAGCAGGGCATCGGTGAACCCTTTCTTCTTGTGGATGTAATTAGTGGTAATGTTTCTTCGTTGTGGTCAGCTGACAATGGATCTGGCAAATGACCACCCAGTTCTAGGAGGCAAACATGGAGATGATGGTGCTCCAGACAGCAGCCAACGTGGTCTGCCCCACCATCTGCCAGAAGAAGTCCTCGGATATCGAGCCGAGGAGGATGCTCATCACCTTTTGGTCGGTGTGCCATCAGATTGCATAGGTGGGATTGGGCTGGGTGATGGCGGCCGTTCCCTTGGCGGTGGTGATTGTCATCGACAGAGCCACGTAGGACTCATCAAGGAAGCCGAGCCTTCCTTAGCGAGCAATGTTGGGAACCACCTGGGTCCTTTACAGCAAGTAGTTGGTGCGATCTAGACGCACGGTGATGGTGTTGGTGTATTTGTATGGGGATAGCGGTAGGGAGGGTGGAAGTGAGCGCGCCGGCGGAGAGGGAGGTGGTGTCGCGCCGACGGTGGTGAAGAGTTGCATCGCGGATGTTGTCATCGCGGAACGCAGGCCCTAAGAGAATCTGCACTCGGCTACCCAGGACGCCATTCCCATGGCGAAAATTAAGTATAGACGCTGAAAATCGGCCTAGTCGCATTCCCAGAAACCTCTTTTCGTCCGGATTTGGGACAAGTTTGGTCCGGGCTTCCCAGGCCATTTTCAAGATCCCGGGAACGCCCTGGGAACGCCGGACGAAGCGAAGCGGCATGTGGACCAGCCCAGTTAGCGCGGAAGCCGAGTCATCGTCCTCCTTGGAACCCCGCAGCGACCGCTGGACAATAACTGCCTATCGCGTCGGCCATGTGTCATCGTAATGCCGCTCCACCGCCGCCCCCTCGGCTCCCGCGACGGACCGGTGGGCAATAATTTCCCGCCGTTTCCCCTTTTCCCGCCCTTGCCGCTACACTCCTCCCGCCCTCGCCGCCCATCTCGGCCTATAAAAGCCGTATCCCTCGTTGGAGCTCCTCACACTCTCTTAGAGATCCCCAGCCCCCAACTCCGGCGAGCCACACACTCCGGCAAACTCACCTCTCTCCCCCCACTTCCCCATGGCCGAGTGGTTTCTCGTCAACGACATTGCGGCGAACGGCTTCGGTCGCCGCACGCTCCAGCCATGGGAGGCGCGAATGCTCTACGACGCCGGCTATATGGCACGGTCGGAAATCCGCCGGTATCGGAAGCTTAGCGCCGGAGGCATCCCAATCCCACTGGCGCCGATAGGCGACGAGCTCGCCGAAGAGATCGAGGCCTTCATCGCGGCCATGGATGACCCCTCCGCCGCCGAGAGCCCCGACAACCTCCTCTACTGGTGACATGGTTATGCCCTACGGGTACACAATATTAGTATACCTGGTCTAGCCCAAGGAAGGCCCACGATAACATATGCGGCCTGTGGAGACTTTAGGGTGGCCCAAGCCCATGACGCCTTCGGATCCTTGTAAAGCAAGACTATAGTAGATAGCATTTCAAAGGGGCAAACCCTAAATCTATAACCGACTCGACCTACGCCCGGGACCTGCCTATCTATATAAAGGATAGGAGGGCACAGCGAGGAGGGCATCTCAACTCACCGCATACACACCTCACGCCAGATTGCATCTGCGCACCCCTGTACTTTTCGGTTCCGCCGTAATCAAGAGCAGACAAGCAGGAGTAGGGTTTTCCCTCCGGGGGCCTGAACTTGGGTAAACTTCGTGTCCCCGTGTTGCTTGTTTGCTAACTGTTCCGCGATCTCCAGCATCCCCATCTTCTCCAAAACTCAAGTCCATAACAATGGGCATTGACGAGATCGAACCTCGTCAATTGGCGCCGTCTGTGGGAACTGGGGGCGCTGATTGTGCGATCGTGACGGTCCCAACCAAAGCGATCTACAACTCCTCGGCAATGGAGAGCCACCTCCTCTTCGGCGCTTTCGACTTCACCGCCCACTCGCTAGCCACCATGAGGGATTTCGAGCCCGTAGGCGATGTGCTCGAGATTCTGTTTGGGAGCTTCTGCTTCCAGGTGGGACAAACCGGCACCCTCTGCCTCCTAGAGCGGGTGCCACTACCATCCATCAGGCCCGCCTCATGGGCCCCACATCCCAGCGTGCTACGCACGTCGACGCTGACAGACGAGTTGTATGACAGCAGCAGCTGCAACTCAGATCTGTGTGGCCCTCCGTCAGACAAAGGAACCTACGGTTCTGAATCCGAAAGTTGCGGCAGCAGCGATCCAATCCGCGGGCACTATCAGTGCGCCATGGTCATCGAAGGCGAGGTGGAACAACCACCAGGCTCGGGTGCCCACGTACCGCCACCCATCTACCACCTAACCCGCAGGATGAGAATGGAGGAAACGGGGGACAACCTTCCCTCCAGCCGAACGAAGGCAACGCCAATGACTACCAGAAGATCAACCTCAACGAGGACGGATGGTGCCAGACACGCAAAGCCGTGGCGGGTAATAGGATCCTTCCCATGAATGCTTCACCGGATCTGCTGATGGCATACCACCTGATCCTCATCGGCGAGCATAACCGACAGGTGAAGATGCAGGAGGAACTCGACAAACGCAAGCAAGCGGCCTCGGAGTCCAGTGCGCGGCGAGCTGTTCTCTCCGCCGCTGGAAGCTCTAGCTCGCACGGCAACAACGCCAACAAGCATCGCTCTCGCACAGAGCACATGGACCCCTCCGCATGTCGCGAGGTCACCAGGACCCTCAACGTGTCCTTCATGGAGATGGACATCAACGACAACGTCATACCAAAGACACCGCAGGCTGCGATCATGGCAGCTACTAAGTACCTCACGTCCCATCCACCACCGGTGGGAGACCCGAAGAGAGCTATGCGCAAGTCCACACTAGCCGGACTCGGGCTCATTGGAGCTGCGCTCCACGATGGGGCTCCTACAGAGCCAAAAAAGAAAGATGCGGTCAGATTCAACCTTAGCCCCACACCTTCATCCGACGAGGACGAGCACGATCTACCTCAATGTCGCAAGAGCCCAAGACGTCGCAGCAGCGACTACGATGCTCAAAGCAATCTCGCCCAGCGTAAGGTTGACAAGGCGCGCACCAAGAGCGCGTGATCAACCGAGTCTGAAGAAGAGGACAACGGAGAGCTGCACGGAGCCCGATGCTTCAGCAGATCTGTTCGGCGCACACCAATGCCGAAAAATTTCAAGCTCCCTTTGGAGACTCCGAAGTTCGACGGGACACATGACCCGAAAGCCTGGCTCAGCGATCACCTGTCATCCGTCAAGATGCACGGTGGTAACAGGAACACCGCCCTGCAATGCCTTCAGCTATAGCTGACATGCGCATCTCGAATCTGGCTCAGCAGCCTATCTTCAGGCTCCATCCGAAGCTGGGAGGAGTTGGCATATAGTTTCATCCGAAACTTCAAAGGCACCAGCAAGAGGCCAGCCTCGATGAAGGAGCTATGAGCCTGCACTCAATGAATGGGCGAATCGATTCGCTCGTACATACTACACTGGTCCAACATCAAGAACTCTGTGGCACACATCTCCGAGGAGAGGACGATTGATGCCTTCAAGGATGGTGTCAAACGTCCAGACTTCAAGGAGGAACTTGGGCGCATCAAGCCCAAGATGCTGGACCACCTCATGGACATCGCCAACAGGTGGGCAGATGGCGAGGACTCCCTCCATCGAACACATCCGGATGACGAGGATGACTATGGCCGCAGGCGAGAACGCCATAGCAAGCGAAGGTCGCGCGTCTACGACGACCGCGACGGACCCGACATGGTTGCGGCTGGCTACGCTGACTATCACAACGACAACAACCGCAGCAGCGGAGGATACCGCGGAGGCAACTTCCGCGACGGAGGATGCCCCACACAGACATGGAACGTCGCAACCGTGACGACGAGCCCTCGGCATACGACAAATTGTCGGACCCTTGCACCATCCACTTCTACATCAACAAGAAGGATGGCAAAAAGAAGGCCAGCCACATGCTGAAGGATTGCCGCGAGTTCCAAAAACTCAGTGAAGGCCTTACCCAAATGCGACGCCAGATCGTAAACCCTGGGTTCAGAACCGCACCTGCGCCGGGTGATATCGCCCATGGAGCTCCTCCACCACCACCTGTGGGACCGTCGAATCTAGCGATTGCACCCGTGCAAAACAACGACATAAATGGATACCCAACGCCAAAAGGGTCCCTGATGATCCAAAAGGGGCGCCCCACAAATAGGGTGCAAAAGAAGATCACCCGCCAAGTCAGCCTGGCTATGACTGTAGGGGTTCGTAGCATGGAAAACAAAAAATTTCTACCGCATACAAACAAACAAGCCAAGATCTATCTACTAGATTGTAGCAACGAGTCGATGGAATAACTCACCCTCGAAGATTCCAAAGTGTTTAACGAGAGCAGATTCTCGTGGGTGATGTAGTCATACTCTTGTCGATCTCAAGATCGCATAGACGATCCTTCCGGCGCTGTGTTCTGGCAGCGCTTCCGCAGTCGGTCACACGTTCGGTACTCGACGAAGACATTCCTCTCCCTTGTTTCAGCAGGCAGCGGAGGTTGTAGCACTCTCCTCGTGATTCCGGCAGCACAACGGCGTGGTACCGGAAGTAGAGGGGAGATCTCGCAGGTCTTCGCCTTAAGTCGGAGCGAGTATGGTGGACTATGAGAGAGAGCCTCGGTGATCTAGGGTTTAGACGCACCAAGGAGGAGCAAGGCCGGCGACTAGGGTTTGCCTAGGCGGCGGTGGCAGCAGGAGGTGGCGGCGCCGGCGGCTAGGATTAGGATTTGCGGGGCGTGGTATTGTGTTTTTGGAGGGGCAGCCCTGCCCCTCCTTATATAGGTGGAGGAGGCGCGCCAAGGGGAGGGGAGTCCCTCCCCAACTCGGTCTCCAAGTGGGCCAGCGATGGAGGGAGGGAACTCCTCCCCAAGTAGGTTTCCTACTCTCCCTCCACTTCACAAAATAGCCGTTTGACTTTTCAAATTGGCGTTTGACTTTTCAAACTAGGATTTGATTAAACCCTTTATTTTGTTCAGCGATGCCACCTAGTACAATGATGTCCAACTTGTTATGACACATTCATGTACCCTTCCCCTCCAGAGTGCCGGACATTCCGGAACCTTCTAGAACATTCCCTATGAAAACACCGGAACCATTCTCCAACCCCGAAACAGGACTTTCCTTATATGAATCTTATTCTCCGGACCATTCCGGATCTCCTCGTGATATCCCGGATCCCATCCGAGACTCCGAAAAACATTCGGTCTCTTACTCATCATTCCATAACTACTCAAACAACGTCGAATCCTTAAGTGTGTCTCCCTACGGTTCGTGAATTATGCGGACATGATCGAGACACTTCTCCGAACAATAACCAATAGAGGAATCTGGAAATTCATATGGCTCCCACATATTTCTATGATTACTTTGCGATCGAATGAACCACTTACATACGATACCAATTTCCCTTTGTCTCACGATAGTTTACTTATCCGAGGTTTTGATCGTCGGTATCTTTACATACCTAGTTCAACCTCGTTACTGATAAGTACTCTTTTCTCGTTCCCGTGATATGTGATCCCTTGTGAGCCAGTCACATGCTTGCAAGCTAATTGGATGACATTCCACCGAGAGGGCCCAGAGTATATCTATCCGTCATATGGATGGACAAATCCCACTCTTGATCCATGTGTCTCAACCAATACTTTCTGAACACTCAATGCCACCTTTATAGCCACCCAGTTACGGTGTGGTGTTTGATGTCATCAAAGCATCCTTCTGGTGAAGGTGATATGCATGATCTCACTAGAGGAAAAAGGGCTATCCGTTTGCGACCCCTCGGAGCATTAGTCCCGGTTGCGCCACCAACCGGGACTAATGCTGGCACGCGTCCCGGTTGGAGCGGGCACGGGGCCAGGGGGCATGCGTCCCGGTTGGTAAGGGGGCATGCGTCCCGGTTGGAGCCACCAACCGGGACTAAAGGTTTGGCCACAGCCACGTGGCGTGGCACGCACCTTTAGTCCCGGTTGCTGGCTCCAACCGGGACTAAAGACCCCTGCCCTCTATAAATGCAACGCCCCAGCCCCCTCTGCCTCCACTCTGTTTTTTCGAATGGTGGAAGGTGTGAGGGGGTGTGCTAGTTTTTTCTCATGCATGCATTGAAGGTGTTTGATGAAATGTTTGAGTGAATAATTCCGTTGAATTTCTCATAGAACAAAAAAATAGAAGGTGTCCGAGACGCACTTGAGCTTTCTCCTCTTTATTTTCCTCGATCGAGGTTAGCAATCTTATCTTTTCTAGGTCATTGATACAATTCATGTGTCGGTGTGAATTGGTTATTTCACTATTTATGATGTCCTGTTTTTTGATAAACTTACTTATATGATGCAGATGAACGGTCAGGAATGGATGTACGGTGACCGGCGCGTAGCCAGGTATATCAAAGGCGTGGATAAATTTATCGATGTGGCTACGGCAAACAAAGAGAATGGATTTATACGTTGTCCATGTGTTCAATGTTGGAACAACAAGGAGTACTCTTCCTCGAAAATCATTCGCGGCCACCTGATTATGAAAGGTTTCATGCCCAACTATAATTGCTGGACCAAGCACGGGGAAAGAGGGGTTATGATGGAAGATGGTGAAGAAGAAGATGATGATAACAACTATCATCATATGTTTCCTGAATACAGTGATACTGCAATGGAAGACAATGGAGAGGAAAGAGGTGAAGAACGGGCATCAGATGAGCCGGCTGATGAACTTGGTAGGGTCATTTCTGATGCAAAGCGAGACTGTGAAACAGAAAATGAGAAGTTGAAGTTAGAGGGCATGTTAGAAGATCACAAGAAATTGTTGTACCCAAATTGTGAAGATGGCAGCACAAAGCTCGATACCACACTGGAATTGTTGCGATGGAAGGCAGAGTGTGGTCTAACTGACTCCTCATTTGAAAAGATGCTGAAAATAATGAAGCCGAAGTTTCCAAAACATAACGAACTTCCCGAGAGTACCTACGAAGCAAAGAAGACTCTCTGTCCTCTGGGATTAGATGTGCAAAAGATACATGCATGCATTAATGACTGCATCCTCTACCGCGGTAAGGAGTATGAGAATTTAGATAAATGCCCGGTATGCAACGCGTTGCGGTATAAGATCAGACGAGATGACCCTGGTGATGTTGAGGGAGAGCCCCTCCGGAAGAGGGTTCCTGCTAAGGTTATGTGGTATGCTCCTATAATACCAAGGTTGAAACGCATGTTCAGAAACAAAGAGCATGCCAGGTTGTTGCGATGGCAAAAAGAAGACCGTAAGAAAGACGGGAAGTTGAGACACCCTGCTGATGGGTCACAGTGGAGAAAAATCGAGAGAGACTTCCCAGACTTTGCAGGTGACTCAAGGAACTTATGGTTTGGTCTAAGTACGGATGTCATGAATCCTTTTGGGGAGCAAAGCTGCAGTCACAGCACCTGGCCCGTGACTCTATGTATCTATAACCTGCCTCCTTGGTTGTGCATGAAGCGTAAGTTCATTATGATGCCAGTGCTCATCCAAGGCCCGAAGCAACCGGGCAACGACATTGATGTGTACCTTAGGCCATTAGTTGAAGAACTCTTACAGTTGTGGGGCAAACCAGGTGTACGTGCGTGGGATGAGAACAAACAGGAGCCATTTAATCTACGAGGGTTGTTATTCGTAACCATCAATGATTGGCCTGCTCTTAGTAACCTTTCAGGACAGACAAACAAAGGATATAAGGCATGCACCCACTGTTTAGATAAGACCGAAGGTACATATTTGCATAAATGCAAGAAGGTTGTGTACCTGGCGAATCGACGATTTCTTCCGACCAATCATCCCGTAAGAAAGAAAGGCAAGCATTTCAAAGGTGAGGCAGATCACCGGAAGAAGCCTGAACTCCCTGCTGGTGATGATGTATTTGGTATGGTCAAGGACATAGAAGTAATCTTTGGAAAGGGTCCCGGCGGTCAATCAGTTCCGAACGACGTCGCTACAGGACACGCACCCATGTGGAAGAAGAAATCTATATTTTGGGATGCCGCTACCGCCGGGACAGTGTGGGGCCTGTGGCGGGTGGACTCGTGGGCACCGTAGGCGAGGATGGTCTCCCCGGCGATGTAGCGCATCACTTTGATGATAGTACGGTTCAAAAAAAATCCGAACAATGAAAATCCTTCGCTTGGTGTCATATTTTGTTACATAGTTGAAAGGAAAAATACCAGACTTGGTATATTGATCATGTTTCGAAAAAACCTTCACAAAATGACCTATCATGTTCGAGGTTTCATGGCTTTCGGTCCAAATGACCGATGTTATGTGCTGAATCACGGCATAGTTTGTGATGTTGTGCCCATATTATGCATGTGTGTGGACATTGGTATGGAGAACAATGTTGCAGGAGGAAGTTTTCCTTTTTGTCGCACGGAAAATCCCTTTTCCATTTTCCGAGCGCAAAAAACGGGTTGTTTTGTGAAGTAACCACCAAAATGCCGTTTCACAATGCTACCGTCCCATTTTCCTAAAATACTAGACCACCTTACATGGACTATCTCCCAACCGGTACATCTCAAACCTTTTCGTCCATCCCGGGTAAAAAGGACAAATGTCTGCCGAATCGGTAGGAAGTGGGTCCGGTTTGTACTACAGGTACATGATCTATCGCCCGTGATTTTTTGAAAAAATCATTTTTAGACTCGCAATATGTGGTTTCTTCAGAGATCCAATGCAAGTTCTAATGATGCTCGTCCCCTATCTTCATGCACACCGGTTCAACCATAGTTAGAAATTCAGATAATTCAAAACGGGCATAATAAATTCAAAAAAAATCCGAACAATGAAAATCCTTCGCTTGGTGTCATATTTTGTTACATAGTTGAAAGGAAAAATACCAGACTTGGTATATTGATCATGTTTCGAAAAAACCTTCACAAAATGACCTATCATGTTCAAGGTTTCATGGCTTTCGGTCCAAATGACCGATGTTATGTGCTGAATCACGGCATAGTTTGTGATGTTGTGCCCATATTATGCATGTGTGTGGACATTGGTATGGAGAACAATGTTGCAGGAGGAAGTTTTCCTTTTTGTCGCACGGAAAAGCCCTTTTCCATTTTCCGAGCGCAAAAAACGGGTCGTTTTGTGAAGTAACCACCAAAATACCGTTTCACAATGCTACCGTCCCATTTTCCTAAAATACTAGACCACCTTACATGGACTATCTCCCAACCGGTACATCTCAAACCTTTTTGTCCATCCCGGGTAAAAAGGACAAATGTCTTCCGAATCGGCAGGAAGTGGGTCCGGTTTGTACTACAGGTACATGATCTATCGCCCGTGATTTTTTGAAAAAATCATTTTTAGACTCACAATATGTGGTTTCTTCAGAGATCCAATGCAAGTTCTAACGATGCTCGTCCCCTATCTTCATTTTAAAAGGTTACATTAATTATTTTTTAAAAATAGAAAATGGTTTTGGATTATTTATTCAAATCCATACACTTCTTATGTTTAAAGTTTTTCTAAATTCCAAATTAATATTCAAAAATATAAGTTAATTCATTTTAAAAGGTTACATTAATTATTTTTTAGAAATAGAAAATGGTTTTGGATTATTTATTCAAATCCATACACTTCTTATGTTTAAAGTTTTTCTAAATTCCAAATTAATATTAAAAAATATAAGTTAATTCATTTTAAAAGGTTACATTAATTATTTTTTAGAAATAGAAAATGGTTTTGGATTATTTATTCAAATCCATACACTTCTTATGTTTAAAGTTTTTCTAAATTCCAAATTGATATTAAAAAAATATAAGTTAATTCATTTTTAATTGTAAATGGTTCATATTTTAAATGGTTACATTAATTGTTTTTTAAAACAGAAAATGGTTTTGAATTATTTATTCAAATCCAAACACTTTTTATGTTTAAAGTTTTTCTAAATTCCAAATTAATATTCAAAAATATAAGTTAATTAATTTTAAATGGTTACATTAATTAATTTTTAAAAATAGAAATTGGTTTTGGATTATTTATTCAAATCCATACACTTCTTATGTTTAAAGTTTTTCTAAATTCCAAATTAATATTTAAAAAATATAAGTTATTTCATTATTAATTTTAAATGGTTCGTAGTTTAAATGGTTACATTAATTATTTTTCAAAACAGAAAATGGTTTCGAATTAGTTATTCAAATCCAAACACTTTTTATGTTTAAAGTTTTTCTAAATTCCAAAGTAATTATCATTTAAAAAACATTACAAATTTAAACCCCAAAATAAAAAATAAGGCGGGAACAGAGAGAAAATAACTGAAAAATTTGAAAACAGGGGAATACGTCCCGGTTGGAGCCACCAACCGGGACGAAAGAGCCCCCTGCGCGCGCGCCCCTTCAGCTGCTGAAAATTAGACTATAGGTCCCGGTTGGTGGCTCCAACCGGGACGTATGCACCTTTAGTCCCGGTTGGAGCCACGAACCGGGACTAAAGGCCCTTTAGTTATAACAGCGCGTGCCTCCTCTTCTTCTTCCCTTCCCCACTCACTTCTCTGCCTCTGCCCGCGCCCTCGCCGACGACGACGCCGCCAGGCTGCCCCCGCCACCGCCGCGCGCTCCCCGTAGCGGCTCCGTCGTCAACGCCTCCGCCTCCGGCCGCCACCCGCATCTCTTCCCGCGCGCCGACGACCGTGCCGCCCGCGCGTCTCCTTCCCCTGAAGACCGCCGGCCGCCCGCGTCTCTGCTTCCCGCCGACGACCGCGCCCTTCCCCCACTGCCGCGCGTCAGGTACGGCGCCGCCCCTCCCTGCCTCTCTGTCCTCCCCCTCCCTCTGCTGCTGGTGGTGGGCGCGGCGGCTTCGATCGGGTGGTGCATCGTCGCCGGCGCCGTTTCCTCCACCGCCGCGTCGTCCTTGTCCACGGCCACGGCGGCCGCGTCCTCCTTGACAGCGGTGGCGAGGTGGCTCCGGGCCCCACCTCTGTTTCCCCTTTGCTTGCGTGGCGAGGTGGCTCCGCGTCCTCTGTTTCCCCTTTGCTTGCGTGGCTGTTGAGGTGGCTCCGGGCCCCACCTGTCAGCCACTATGGCTAGTTGTTACTATGGTGCAAAAGGTTTAAACATTTGATTTAATAATTTCAGAATTTGAATAAAACTTGTAAATTCAATAACTTTTAATATGTAATACAGAAAAATACAAATAATATACCAAAATGTTCAGAAAAATGAGAACTATTTATCTATGCTATAATCATGCATTGTTCAACAACTTAAATGACAAGTTTAATTAGAACACCCTAGTAACCCTAACAGGTGATTCCGGAGTTCCTTGAGTTAGGGTTTGCGCCCCTCGGAACCCCGATTAACTTGTCGAGCATGCTTTAGGGTTACATTCCAATGCACATTAACTTGTCGTATCATCATCATTGCTTGAGCATTGCATCGATTCCATGTGTTGATTGTTTCCCTTTCTTTCCGGTGATTTTGTTCTTCTCGGTAGAATACGATATCGAGATCGAGATCGAAGACCGAGATCAAGAGCATAGATAGATCTAATTAAATGACAAGTTTAATTAGAACACCCTAGTAACCCTAACAGGTGATTCCGGAGTTCCTTGAGTTAGGGTTTGCGCCCCTCGGAACCCCGATTAACTTGTCGAGCATGCTTTAGGGTTACATTCCAATGCACATTAACTTCTCGTATCATCATCATTGCTTGAGCATTGCATCGATGCCATGTGTTGATTGTTTCCCTTTCTTTCCGGTGATTTGGTTCTTCTCGGTAGAATACGATATCGAGATCGAGATCGAAGACCGAGATCAAGACCATAGATAGATCGAAGACCTTTTGTAGCCTTATACTCATGTTCCCCTCTCATAGCCTTAGGGTTTAGGGTTTCTCTTCATTTTTATTATTGTGTATGTATATATTAGGGTTTCACCTTCGATCCGGAAAATATTCGTTAGCCGCTTTGACTTATTCGTAACTTTCTCCTTTAGCCGCTTTGACTTATTCGTTTTTCCACCTATGCAGAAAATATGGACCCACACGTCAGAGACAAAGAAAAGGAAGAGTTGATCCAAGGTGTGATCCATGGGGAAGATAATTTAGACGTATCAATGTTTCTGAACAACTCCGGTGAGGGTGATCCTCTTTTTATCGGAGTAGACAACTTGTTTGAGGTTGAAGGTGTTGCCTTCCGCGAGGGAGAAGGCGATGCCTTGTGTAATCGAGAAGACGACCGCTCCGGCGAGGTGCATGTAATATAAATCAATTCATTAATTAATCATCTTCTATATATATAGAAATAGTAACGACGATCTTTCTTCTTTTAGCCCTCCGGATCGAAGGAATCTACTGAAAAGAGCAGACGAGGCCCAACCAAAAAGTTGCAAGACCATGAGAGGTTCAGGATCGAAGATGTCGCTGAAGACGGCAGACCGACAACTCCCGAAGTTGTCGCAACCAAATTTGTGGCACAATGCGGAGTAATTGTTAGGGACTTAATCCCGATCACCATTAGAAATTGGAATAGGCCTTCTCATGCGGATGAAGAGGGAACATGTTTATTTGTCCCTAACCACGCCAAAGATTTACTGTGGAAGAGGCTCATGGTTAATTTCAAACTACCGAAGATAGAGCTGGATCCAAATGCGGAGGATCCAGTTGAGGACGCCTTACAACATGGGAGAGCCATGGAGGCTAAGGTCAGGGAGTGGGCTTTGAAGAAGATGGCCCAGATGTTTCACCAACTGGAAGAAAAGATTGTACCTTGACTATGTCGTGAAAAAGAAGACTCCCGATTTCAAGAATATTCAGTTTGAGAAGATAAAACCATTCTGGGCTGAGTATGTGGAATACAAGAAATCAGAAAAGGCTAAGAAAATGTCTGAAACGAATAAGCTGAATGCTGCTAAGAAGAAGTATCACCATACTATGGGGCAAGGTGGCTACAGGGTTGGCATTCCTAAGTGGGAGAAACTTGAGCAGGAACTACGTGATAAAAATATCACCCCAGAGACATACGATTGGGTAGAACGTGCAAGGAATTGGTTTTACGGGCATGGGGGCACGTTGGACTCGGAAGGGAGGTGTATATATAACATACGACATAAAGAAGACCCCTTGCCAATCGAGAGGATCAGAAAAGCAGTAAAGGCTGTTAAAGATGGGGACTTCATTCCCGATAGAGAGAATGATGAGCTCACACTCGCCCTTGGAAATAAGGAACATGATGGACGAACACGAGGCACAATAGGCTCCCAATCATGGAGGACTGGGTTTCCCGAAGAGAAGAAGAAATATCCTGATAGAAGCCGTCAGAGGAGTAAGGACATGGCGACAGTTGAAGCAGAAAGTCAGAAAGAGCGAATGCGTTTAATTGAAGAACGATTAAAGCAACAACAAGATGAAATTAACTCACTTAAAGAGCAAAGTACTACCGGCCCATCTCAGCAGCACACTGCATTCGATGCTACCGGCCTATCGAATAATCGAAAAAGCAGTGTGGCTTCCACCGAGGTCCCGGGTGATGACAATGGCGATGACGATGATGCACCGACGATGGCTCCTATTGGCTACCCAGTGGATGATATCACAGAGATGACACACTGCGAGCTACATGTCAAAGTTGTGAACATATCAATGAAGGTGGCGGTCGCCTATGCCTTACCAATTGGACCCACACCAACTTACCACTGTCGTCCGGTTCCAGAGGGCTACGCTGTTGTCGGCGTGGATGAAATCATTCCCACCTTTGAGGTTTTGGATCTTCACTACCCTGCTGGTGAAGGGGATGTGACTGTGCTGGGTGACGCAAAAAACGTCACCATTCTATGGCCGAAGGATCGTATCGTGCTTAGAAATCACACGCCAAGGCCATCTTCGCCGCCGCCTCACCCGTCTCCAGCGAGGTCGTCGCCGCCGCGGCAGCCGTCTTCGTCGCCTCACCAATCTCCGGTGCAGCCATCGCCGCGGGAGCCATCGCCGGTGCCTCAGGATAAAAAGCATAAGCGTACCGCTACTGTGCGTCGTAAGCGATCGCCGAAACGTAAACAAGAGCCTCTTCCAAAAGTACCAATGGTTCCTCCCAAGAGAGCTTATGACTGTACTGAAGAGGAGATTGCGGTGATCGTTGATGCGGAAACGACAGCGTTTTTCGCTAAGCTGAGGCGGCCGAAAGAGCCAGAGTTCCCCAGCACCAAAGAAGAAAAAGCCAAAGTGTTGAAAATGCTCAAGAATCTTCATCAACCCGAGCCAAATCTGTCATCAGACTATGAGCATTCTATTCTCAAGTCACATGCGGCACAAAAAGCCTCGAAGAGCAGTACTGATGCAAGCGGGAAATCTGTTGCCCAGCTCGGAGAACAAGCAAAACAGACTTGCGCCCCTCTCAAGGTGATTTCTCAAACCAATGTGGGGTCGAGCAAATATGGGGCCGAAGAGCAGTATGATCCAGAGGTAGTTGCACAATACGGAGAAGCTGCCGCTGCTCAAGGTATGAGTATTTCCCAGTACTTATCCCAGTTAGAGTTCTTCCCCGTGAGTGAAGTAGCATACAAATACCAGTACGGAAAACCTCTCGTCAAACCTGAGGAGGTAAACAATCTTCCAACAAAAATGCGAAGATTGCATAACTGGTACATGCATGCCACAAGGGCCAGGGCTAACTGGATAGTGCTAAGGGTTACAAAAAAGCATCATGGGAAAGATAAGGATGACATGATATCCATTGAATTTGATGAACTATTTCAATTATTCAATCAAGATGCCTTGGACAAATCGATCATCAGTGCCTATTGTCTGTAAGTACTAATTCTGTAATTAATTTAGTCTCCAGCTATATTATTTTGTTTATTGCATGTATATAATCATACTGTAATATGCAGAATGAAGATTCTCGAATGCAGCAGAGGACAAATTTATGACATTGGCTTCATTGACCCATATTGGGTTCATGAAGCTAATCTCAAAATAAGCCCCTAGGATACGGAGGATAATATAGTACACGCGTTAAGGTTTCAAGAAACCAAAAGGGAAATACTATTTCCTTACAACTTCCAGTGAGTGTTATTGTCTTGTATACACTTTCTATTTCGCTTACTCGATGTTAAGTATATAATTGATTAGTTCTGCATTCGCAGGTACCACTATATTTTGTTAATCATTCAGCTTGACAAAGGGCGTGTACTAGTCATGGACTCGAAACATAAACCCCTCGAGACGTGGAAGGACATGCAGATACTTCTCCAGCGGTAATTCTAATCATTGACACTATATCGGCAACGTTCGTGAATTTTATGATATCAAGTACTTAATAACTTATTTTATTCGTTTTCTACGCCGGGCAGCGCTTGGAAACGGTTCATGATGGGGATATGCCTACTGGGGTATACCCAGCAGGGCGTTTCCGACTGGCCCGAGAGCTGGCGAGTGGGCCTGCAGAACGCCGAGTGGATTGAAGCCCAGCAAGGTACCGAGCGACTGGAAGCTGAAGGCCCAGGCGAGTAGATAGGCCCAGTCGGACTGGGTTAAACGACTATTAAAGCTGTAACCGAATCGGTTGAGATATGTAAACCCTAGGGGACGTGAGCCTATATAAACCTCCCTAAAGGGTGAGTAGAGAGACGTTCCCTCATACACCCAAGCGACTCGCCGCCTAGCCGCCGAGCTCGCCCATTGTAACACCTCCATAATACAATCTAGCAGGAGTAGGTCTTTACCCTCCGGGGGGCCGAACCTGGGTAAAACCCTGTGTCTTTGCCCTCATCTCGCACCGCAGATGGCTGGCCGCCCTTGCCCCTCGTTCTACTACTCGCTGTCGATTGCAGCATCTGCCGTGACCATTCCCACGACAGTGGCGCCCACCGTGGGGCCTGGCCGGTCTGGCCGGTGGTCTGCGACGAGATCCAATCTGCCCATCAACGAGACGGTCGCCACCTGCCGCATGATAGCGATCGACGAGATGCTCCAGATCTTGCCGAGCAGCTACGTCCCGGCGGCGCGACCCGTCACGCACAGCGTGATCCTACCAATCGGCACGATCAGCCTCTTCGTCGGCCTCACCGACGTCATCGTCTCGGAGGACTCGGCTCGCATCCGCGAATCGCCGCCACGCGATCGGCTCTCCGAGAGCCAGATCCACACGATCCACCGCCTCGCCTCCGAGTACAACTCGGCCCACAGCAACATGGCCGGGAACTCAGCGGCCACAGAAGATGCGGCCCTCACCGACGACGCCGACTCGGTGACCCCGGCGTCACTCGCCGGATCCATCACCGCGGCCTCGTCCGCGGGCTCCATCGCCCAGGTCTCCAACGCGGGAGACTTCGAGGACCCCTCCATCCTCGGGATCTTTGAATTCGACTGCGGGTCAGAGAACTCCGCCGACCTCCGCGATGGAACCGGTCGCCACGCTGCGGCCTACATGGCCACCGGCGCCGATCCGCCGGAGGATCCTTTCTCCACCCCAATCCCTCGTAACGCCACGGCAACGGAGGTCGAGAAACTCCGCCTGAAACTGGCGGAGGCGGTGCGCAAGGAACAAGCCGAGCGCGAAAAATTTCGCCTCGAGCAGGTGACGGCGCAGGAGCTGTCACGCTACCACCAGCAGCGGATCAGGTCACGCCTGAACCCCACCGTTCAAGGGCGTGCCTTGAACTTCGACGACGAAAACGACCCGGCCCGCGTGGCCGAGCGCGCAATCTGCGAGAACGCGCCACCAGGAGGAAGCGCCCGGCCACCGCCAGGATCAACGGCGATCCCGCGGCCCTCCTTAATCAACCATGTGCGTTCCATAGCAGGGAAGGGAAGCCCGCAATGCACACCACCGCCGACTGCCACACCCACAGGGAAATCGAGAAGGCACGGAAGCGCGGGAGGACCCCGACAACAACCCGCCAAATGGCGGAAAATTCGGCAAAGTAGCCGGCTCGCTCCACACCTTCACAGGCTTCAACACGAAGCGCGAGAAGAAGGTCATCGCCCGCGCCGTCGCCGTTAATGCGGTGGCCCAAATAGACGTCCCCCAGTTCCTGAACTGGTCGGAACAGCCCATCACCTGGAGCCGGCAAGATCACTCGCCGCGCATCGAGTACCCAGGACGAGTCGCCTTGGTGGTCAAGCCCAAGGTTGGCGACTACTGGCTCCCCAAGACACTGATGGACGGCGGTAGCTCCATCAACATCCTCTACCTCGACACCTTCAGGCGGCTGCGGCTCCCGCAGTCGATGATCGAGACGACCCACACCATGTTCCACGGCATCGTCCCAGGTCGGAAGGCGTACCCGATCGGCAAGGTCATGCTGCCAGTCACTTTCGGCACACCGGCAAACTTCCGCACCGAGCGGATCGTCTTCGAGCTGGTGCCCTTCGACAGCCCTTACCACTGCGTCCTGGGGCGCCAGGCGTTCGCTAAATTCATGGCAGCGCCCCACTACGCGTACAACGCGATGAAGCTCGCCGGGCCGTGCGGCGTCATCACCATCAACGGCGACCCCGACATGGCCGCCGAGTGCTAGGCCAAAGGAGCCGAGCTCGCCGACGCCGTCATCGCGGCAGAGACTAATCACGCCGACGAGCTCGCCAAATACGCGAGCGGGGTCAACAATGACGACCCCACAATACTCAAAAAGCCCAACTCAGAGGGCGCAAACACCTCAACCTTTGAGGCAACGACGCACACTCGCACCGTCGAGCTAGTCCCAGGCGACTCCAGCCAGACGGTGACGATCGGGACAGGCATGAGCCTAGCATAGGAAGGCGCGCTCATCGAGTTCCTCCGTGAGAACAGGGACATCTTTGCATGGAAACCCTCCGACATGCCCGGTGTCCCCAGGGAGCTCGCTGAGCACAAACTGAACGCCGACCCCAAAGTGCGACCTGTCAAGCAGTCGCTACGTCCCTTCAATGAAGAACGCCGTCGAGCAATCGCCGAGGAAGTGCAACGTCTACTCGCTGCCGGCTTCATCCGGCCAATCAAGTACTCCAAGTGGCTGGCAAACCCAGTCCTGGTCGAGAAGAAAAACGGGACCTGGAGAATGTGTATGGACTACACAAACCTGAACAGCGCCTGCCCAAAGGAGCAGTTCGTCCTCCCGCGGATCGACCAGATAATCGATTCAACCGCGGGTTCGGAGTCGCTATGTTTCCTCGACGCCTACTCTGGGTACAACCAGATCAAAATGGCTGTCGAAGACGAGGAGAAGACGGCGTTCATCACGCCATTCGGAGCCTTCTGCTACACCGCCATGACCTTCGGCCTCAAGAACGCCGGGGCGACCTACCAGCGGTGCATGCAAGAATGCCTCGCGAGCCAAATTGGCCGCAACATGCACGTCTACATCAACGACGTGGTCGTGAAGTCCGCTCGCCAAGGCGACCTACTCGCCGACCTGGCGGAAACCTTCGCCAACCTGCGAAGGTACAAGATAAATCTCAACCCAGGCAAGTGCACCTTCGGTGTACCCGCCGGACAACTACTGGGGTACATCGTCTCCAAACGAGGGATCGAGGCGAACCCAACAAAGATCGACACGATCGCCCGGCTCGGCAAACCCGAGTGCCTGCACGACGTCCAGAAGCTGGCCAGGCGAGTAGCGGCTCTCAGTCGCTTCATCCCCTGCCTGGGCGAAAAGGCGATGCCCCTATACCGCCTGATGCGCAAGAACCCCACCTTCCAGTGGGACAAGGAGGCGGATGACGCGCTCCGCGACCTCAAAAAGGTGCTACTCGCCGCACCACTACTCGCCGCCCCCGCCGACAAAGAACCCATCCTGGTTTACGTCGCGGCGTCCGAGCGCGTCGTCAGCGCTGTGATGGTCATCGAACGACCAGAGGAAGGAAAGGAGCGCCCGGTTCAGCGGCCGGTGTACTACATCAGCGAGGTCCTCACCGAGTCGCGCCAGCGGTACCCACAGTACCAAAAGCTAGTATACGCGGTCTTCAGGGCTCAGCGGCGCCTGCCGCACTACTTCCAGGAGCACCCGATCACGGTCGTCTCCTCAGCGCCACTGCAAGACATCATCCGCAATCGCGAGGCGACCGGGCGGGTCGCCAAGTGGGCCGTCGAGATCGGTGTCCACAACATCAAATACGAGCCACGAAAGGCGATTAAGTCGTAGGCGCTGGCAGACTTCATCGCCGACTGGGAGGAGGCCCAGCAGCCAGAGAAGCTGCCGTACCTCCATTACTGGAGCCTGCACTTCGACGGCTCCAAGAACGCGGACGGTGCAGGAGCAGGGATAGTGTTGACTTCACCAAAGGGCGACAAGCTCCGCTACATCCTCTGCCTCGACTTCACGCCCTGCACCAACAACATGGCTGAATACGAGGCCCTACTCCACGGCATGCGAGCCGCCAAGGAGATGAACGTCAATCGCCTCCGCTGCTACGGAGATTCCGACCTCGTCGCGGGGCAAGTCGCCAGCACCTGCGACGTCGTCTCCCCTACCATGGCGGCGTACCGCCAAGCGGTGGACAAGTTGGGCGGCCACTTCACCGGCTACTCTGTCGAGTGGATCGACAGGCAGAAAAACGAGGAGGCCGACGCCCTCTCTCGCATCGGGTCGGCTCGACTCGCACCACCCGCCGACGTGTTCCTCGACACAATCTCCAAACCATCAGTCTCTCCCCCGAGGGAGATCGACATCGGAGTCCCACACCAACCAGAGGCAGCCTTGGTCGCACTCGTCACCGAGCCAGACGATTGGACCAAGCCCTACATCGCCTACCTGGAAGCCGGCACCCTGCCAGCAGACGAGACAGACGCTCGAATGATCGCTCGTCGATGCAAGTCCTACACCATCATCGACGGCGAGCTACACAAGCGCAGCGTCACCGGCGTGTTCCAACGCTGTGTCCAACCGGCTAAAGGACACAAAATCCTCCACGACATTCACTCAGGTGACTGCGGCCACCACGCCGCCGCCCGCTCCCTGGTCGCCAAGGCTATGCGACACGGCTTCTACTGGCCCACCGCACACGCCGACGCTGTCGACATCGTCCAGCGATGCGCCGGGTGCCAGAAGTACGCCAATCAGACGCACGTACCGTGCTCGGCGCTCAAAACAATCCCCATTACCTGGCCATTCGCCGTATGGGGCATGGACATGGTAGGCCCCTTCAAGAAAGCCCCCTCCGGCTACACCCACCTGCTAGTCGCCGTCGACAAATTCACTAAGTGGGTGGAGGCCAAGCCAGTCCGGAAATGCGACGGGAAGACCGCCACTAAATTCCTACGTGAGCTCATATATCGCTACGGGTTCCCAAACAGTATCATCACGGACAACGGCACCAACTTCGCCAAGGGAGCCATGGCCGAATTCTGCGAAGAGCACCACATCCGTCTTGACCTCGCGTCAGTCGCCCACCCGGAATCCAACGGCCAGGCGGAACGGGCCAACCAAAGCATCCTCCACGACCTGAAGCCGCGACTCCAAGTACCACTCGGGCGCACCGCCGGGTGCTGGGTCGAGGAGTTGCCCTCCGTCATCTGGGGAATCCGTACCTCGGTTAACAGATCGACGGGATTCACTCCCTTCTTCATGGTCTACGACGCCGAAGCAGTCATGCCCACCGACCTCGAACACGACTCGCCGCGAGTTGTCCATTATACGGAGGCTGCAAACGAGCTGGCCCGCCAAGATGGGGTCGACCAGCTCGACGAAGCACGCGACCTCGCTCGGTCACGCACCGCCATCTACCAGCAAGGACTCCGCCGCTACCACAGCCGGCGGGTGAAAGCTCGCACCTTTCAGGAAGGCGACCTGGTGTTACGCCTCATCCAGGAAAAGAAGGGCATGTACAAGCTCTCCCCTCCCTGGGAAGGCCCATTCGCTATCGGGCGCGTACTCGGCAACGACGCCTATTACCTCATCGACGTCCGCGGGGACGGCGAGCTCGACGTCAAGCGACCATGGAATGTAAACCTCCTCCGGAAGTTCTACTCCTAGAACCCCACACATGTACTCTCCAGTCGCTATGAAATAAAAGAAACGGTTACCGCAAATTGCGCCTACTCTCCATGACTTGTGCCACTCGCACTCGTAATAACAGCGGTATGCTAAAATGCAGAAGTCAACCTTTGGTACAGCGATCGGCACGGCTAAGTAGTGCGGTGTAAGAACACTGAATCACTTCAGGTCTTGCATCGTCCACGAAAAACGCCAACCCGGAGCCCCATTGGAGTCGCCTAGCTCGACTGGCTTTACGAGCCAAGACAACTGCCCTCGCTTCTCACAGCGACCTTGGTCCTCCGCATCCTCGGCATAGCGACTCGAACGGCTAAGTACCACGCTCGGGGACTGAGTACCAGTTCGTAGCGAGCGGTCAGGGAAAACGCCAAGTAAGAGAGCATGCCCAGGACTCGCCACGCGACTGGCCCCACGGGCCAGGCAGCAGTGACGCACTCACACCAACGCGCTAAGTCCTCAACCACCCTCGAGTCGCGCCTAGAACTACCAAGTACCACGCTCGGGGACTCGGCCACCCGACTTCGTTCGCGTACGGGAAAACGGTAAAGTACAGAGCACTCAAGGGAGTCGCCTTGCGACTGGCTCTCCGAGCTCGGGCGAGTCGACCAAAGCAACAAAACACATGATAACAACACACACATCATATACGAGGTAAACCCCACAAAAGGGCAGACGCGCTCGGGGACTCGTCCAAAATCAATCCAAAGCACACAAACAAATACCAAAATAGACAGGACGTCCCATTCAATCGCATATTGCATTGTCTTATGTTACAAAATATGCCCGCGTGGCAGAACTGCTGCTAACGCTTCAAGGCAAACTACCCTACTCTGCAGGCTTCGATGACGACTCGCCAGCATCCCGGCGATTACGGATGAACGCGGTGTACGGGTTTGATGGATACGTCGTCAGTTCACCCGCCATCACCGCGCGAAAAGGCTGCTCGACCTTGAAGTCACGATGCGGCGGCTCGGGGTCGTTCGGCGCGACGACCGTCTCCTGGTATGGAAGGAGGTCGCCCATCGCCCAGACACGCTCCGAGTACGTGGCGGCACACTCTTGCAACTTGAGAACCTCGGACAGCTCCACCGCGCCAGTTGACGATGGGTACCCACTCGTCACATCGTCGATGTCGAAGTCTTCAGGGAAGTGGGCGAGTCCAAGGCTCAGGGCCGTCGATGCTCCACGCCGAAACGCCGATCGCGTCATAAATTCAACGACCGCGGGTGCCTTCTCCAAGTACTTACACACCTCAACGAGGTCGCTGGGAATCACCTCCGTGGGTGATATTTCTTGGAGGTAGGCGCGGATGCAGGTCGCTGACAGCGTCGCCGAGTCAACGAGCATGCTTACGCACTGCCTTGCGTCGAGCGAGCTCGCCTCGTTGTCGCTATCAATGATGCGACCTGCGAAGAAAAAGACAATGATGAGTATGATGGACACCACAAAAACCACAACTATAAGAAAGGGATGAAGCACTCACCAAGCAGCGGGCGGGCGAGTCCCGTGATGAAGCACTGAAGCGACGTGTGGTCGTCCTGAAGCCTAGCAATAAGGACTTCCGACACCTTGCGATCCTCCTCTGCGGCCGCAATGGCGGCCTTAGCTCGCCCGTCTGCCAAGCACTACTAGAGAAAAGCCTATCCGAGGCGCACCAAAAAGCCTATCCGAGGCGCATATCACATGTGCCTCTAGCTTCAAGCCTCGGGTATTTCTTATGCGAGGCGCATCTGATATGCGCCTCCTATACTTCACATATGCGAGGCGCATATCGATATGCGCCTCACATAATAATATGCGAGGCGCATATCGATATGCGCCTCGCATATGTGAAGTATAGGAGGCGCATATCAGATGCGCCTCGCATATGTTTCAGAATGCGCCTCGGGTATTTATAGTATATGCGCCTCGCATATGTTTCAGAATGCGCCTCGGGTATTTATAGTATATGCGCCTCGCATATGTTTCAGAATGCGCCTCGGGTATTTATAGTATATGCGCCTCCAATAGTATCCTATATGCGCCTCCGGTAATATTTTCGAAATTCAAGTTTTACAGACCACTATATATAAATAATATACAGATATTCAAATATACAATATAGTCCACAGAATTTTTCAGAAACTTGCATTTTGCCAAAGCATAATAGAACCAACATGAATACACATCAATCATGACATACAAGTTCATACATCAAGTGTTTGTGCCACAAGTTCACACCTCCGATCGGTACAAGTTCACAATCACATTACACCTTCGAGTACAAGTTCACAATTCACATTACAACTCCAACGACGTAGCTCTACCTAGATGAAGTAGAACACAACCTACAATGAAGAGCAACAAGGTGGTGATCACGAGGAAGTTCCTCCATTTCTTCCTTCCATGCCTCCTCCACTTCTCTTCCGCCACCTCTCTACTCTCATAGCCTTGGTAGCTGTTGCCCGATAAGTTGTTCACTTGCTTCTGGCAGTCTTTCCACTCGTCGTACACACCTGGAACCCGACCGATGTACACGACATAACACCTCGGCATCTCCTACACATAATAAAGATGATATTACTTATCTCAGTGGAAAGCAATAGCTAGCAGTTCACAAAGATAGAATCATCGGCATTTCGAAGAAAGACCAAAAAAAAGCAAACCAAGAATGACTTGGATTAGTGCCTCATACTTAGATTGGGCACGGAAATAACAATGCTCGCTGTTCGATCTCATGCGGCAAGTAGAGTATATGCCCAAATTACTAGTCTACTTGGCACACAAGATCGAACAGCGGCATAGTCATACACGTGACACCACAACACGTTCTAATCATCGGCATTTCGAAGAAAGACCAAAAGAAAGCAAACCAAGAATGACATGGATTAGTGCCTCATACTTAGATTGGGCACGGAAATAACAATGCTCGCTGTTTGATCTCGTGCGGCAAGTAGAGTATATGCCCAAATTACTAGTCTACTTGGCACACAAGATCAAACAGCGGCATAGTCATACACGTGACACCACAACACGTTCTAATCATCGGCATTTCGAAGAAAGACAAAGAAAGCAAACCACAAGAAAGTAGGGAAGCAATGACAAATGAAAAGCAACAAGCACTTAAAATAGTTCGTAACACAAATAACTAGCTAGTGTCTCTCACAATCAAGTTCAACGGTTGACGAAACATATTCTAGAGGTTTTTCTAGGCAAGTTTAACACAGTGATAAGAGGTTACAACACGAGTTCGGAACTAACAGCTAGGTACCCAGGCAATGCAATCATGAAGTCTTCTTCGGCTCTTGAGTCAGCTTTGGGGGGGGCATTGATGAAGCCCGACCGAGTTTTCGCCATTTGCATGAACATCCTGCCGTCACCCTGCTGCGCTAAGCGTTCGTCTATCTCCCTGTTGGACGGTGTATAGCCGCCATGGAAGGTGCCTCCGGCTTTTATGACTCCCTGGTACACGATTGTCGCGATCTCCTCCTGGATGTTGAAGAAGTGTTGCCTGAGGTTGCGAGCCTGTATGCATGCAAGCTTTTCAGCCCACTTCACCAGGTCAGATGGCAGCGTTTTGGTCTCCATGTCATTGAAGAACGCCTTCATGTGGTAAATGGCGTAGAAGGCATCCTTCCCACTGCCAGGCGGCTGCTTGACGCAGGCAAACTTCATCGTGTGGCGGAACACGTGCGCGCCGAACTTTACATGTGGCCTTGCCGGTTTGACACCTCCCGCTGTGACGTAGCCGGTGAGAGCGCCATCAAGAATTTTCTTGATATTGGTGTAGTTTTTTTGGATCGCACTGTTTGAGTCGAGGTACAAGGCTGTTGAGTGTTTGAGCACACAGCCTGTCCGATCATCCTCCGTGATGGGATGGTAGGGAAGGAGAATCACATCCTTGTCCGAGTATGTTTGCAGGAAGTTTGAGAGGTAGTCGGTCGCCAGATCTATGGCCTCAGCATCTTTCAGGACGGTGTCACGCATGAAGTAGGGATCCACTATCTGGATGCCCGGGATCTTGTCTCTGGTGATCTCCATGGCCATATTGAGGGAGAACAACCGGACCAGGGTCTTGTGCAGTCGAAACCCGTTCAACATGTCAAACAGGTCGGTATGCCGCACGTAGAAGATATCCCCGGGGGGTACAGTGACGAAGCACAGCATGTGAGAAGGCACCTTAGCCTTGAAAACGAGGTACGACTGATCGTTGTCGCGAATGCGGCACTGCTCAATTGTGAGACATCCATAATGAATACTACGCATATGCGAGCCTGCGACCTCGAGCATCGATTTACACATCATCGGTACACCTGCCACGTGCTGCTGATTCCTGGCTTGCCCCACAGCACCGTCCCGGAAAAGAGGATTTGGATCCTGGCCCCGATCACCCTTAGGCTTCCTTTTGCGACCCTTCTTGCTCTTTACGGCTTCGGCCACTGCGTTCACCTCACCAACCGTCTTATGGAGGGTGCCGGGGCTGATCAAAGGAACTACTGGCCTTGGAGGCTCGGTGAAGGGGACAGGTGGCGGCGTCTCCTGACTAGTTGGGAAGAGACGCACCTTGCAAGGGGGTTTCGCTGGTGCTGGTTGGGTCTCGGCAACTTGATGTGTGCCTGATGGTCCCGGCTCATACAAATCAGAAAACCTTGTGTTAACAAACTGGTCACCGTAGTTCGGGTCAATTTCTTCATCATCATCGGGATTCTGTGCCATGTTGTCCAAGTCTCCCATCTCGAAGTCTTCATCATGTGCTGGTTCTGCTGCCTCTAGGGTGATGTTGAGCTGGTCCTCTGTCCCCAAATGGATCTGGCTCTTCGGCCATAGGTACAAGTAGCCGAAGCCGGTATTGAGGACCGCTGCTGTGTCCTCATCATCCCATCCTTGAGGTTGAGAGGGAGGTTCCACTTGCTTGTAGCCCGGAAGCACCATACTGTATTTGACCCTCATCATGTCAGGTGGCATTGTGACATTGTGCATTTTGCGGTTCTCTGGTTGAACAATAGTACCCTTGGCAACATCCATCAACTGGCCGCCCACCCAATGCATTAGAGTGCAAGGAGTGTCTCCCTACGAAAGATCGACATGTAGGCCGAGCGTTAGAAAAACATAGATCAAGTCATCGATGTGGTTGAGCCTCCCAACTCTCGCTTTAATTAGTTAGTTACCTTGAGGGCGTCAAATTCGGCCAATGTCGAGGCACCGACGCCGACAGGCTTGAGCACGCAAGTGGCGGAGTGGCTGCCTGATGGCACGGTGGTGCGGGCCGGCGCCTTCGCCGCAGTGGGCAAGTTAAGCTCCGGAGCTAGAGGAGTCTCCACCACCACCGGCTCTACTGGAGGAGTCACCAACGCCTCCGGCCGCGCCACATTGTCCGATTGGGCGCTGTTGAGGTTGGGAACCGGTGGCGGCCCTCGTTTACCACCCTTCTGCCACTCGTTGTACTTTTCCATGTAGACGGGAAGGATGGTGTTGAGCTTCTCGTTCACTTGTGAATGGACTTGTGACTGGACTTGTGACTGGACTTGTTCTTGGAACTTTGTCTCGGCAGCTGACACAGCCTTGTTCACGGCATCTTGGACTATATTTGGAAAGGCTTCCACCTGTTCCCTTAGGAGTTTTACCTTGGCGCTTTCGGCCTTCTTGCCCTTCCGCTCCGGGGTGCCATAGTACTCGGACCATGATATGCCGCCAAAGCCGACCACACGACCAGCCGACGGGGCCGCCAGGGGATCGACACTCTTGGTCCGGTTCAGCGCCCTACTAAAAGTGGTGTCCCACTTGGCGACAGGCGGTGGCGCTGACCCCTGGGATGAGGAGCTCCTACACTCCTCGTCCTGCGCACAAGGAACGCGAAGCATTTGATCAGAAAACTGGACTTCATTGATTAATCATGAATGCAATTAATCGACTTGCATGCAAACTACTTACATATTTTTGCATGAAGTCCGTCACCCTCGGAGCAAAGGGGCCGGCGGGCTCCGAAGAATAATCAGAACCCCCTTTCTTCGGCGGGGCAAACCGGGCCCTGACGATATTCTTTGCCTGCTCCTCCTTTATGTCGTCAAAGGGACGTGTCAACCCCTTTGCACGAGCGTCGGCGTCCTCCTTATCCCATTTGGGCCTCGCGGCTCTATAACCGCCGGAGCCGAGATGGTGGGTACCGATGTTTCGGGATCTCATATTCTTGCCCTTCTTAGTCCTGGCCTTGCCCAAGGCGGAGTTACATCTGGCCTTGAAAACATTGTAGTCTTCTTCCTTGACCAGAGGCTCCTTCTTGACGAGCTCTGGATAACTTAGCTTCTCCTCGAAAATCAGATTCTTCACCCGAGCCTTCCAATTTGACAAGGCCTTGGTCATCCTCCCGAGGGCATACTTGTTCACCGGATTCCCTTTGAGATTGTCATTATTATACTTGTTTTCCTCATCACCCGGGAACGCGTATCTTGCGTGCAGCTTCCGGAAAAGCTGGATGAGGAAACCCCTGTTCTCTTCGTCCTTCAGGTGTCGTGGTGGCGGCACGGCAGATGCCATGGGTAGGCTAAAGTATGGGGCCAATGGATGCTAGTGGGATCTGGGGAGGGAAGATGCAACTGTCTCTTCACTCAAGCTGCCAAAGTGATGATCTTTATTTCTCTCTTGGTGGGTTACAAATGCTCCTTGAGTTGTATAGAGAGGGACCAGATGAATCTCCTCAGCCTAACGGTCCTCCAAGAGTCGATCCCTCCCTCAGGGTCCATGCCTCCCCTTATAAAGGAGTCCCTTGGGTGCCCTTAGGGCTGACGAGGCAAGCATATTCGTGGAATATGCTTGTCCCAAAATAGTAGTTCGGCGGCCTCCTTTCCCTATCGCCCTTCTAATGACGGCAAGGCTCCAGTGGCCCCCTCCTGCGTGCCTCGGGCTCCAGGACTGTCACCTCCGTGACCTCCTTCTGCCCCTCTGACGATGTGCATCCTTGTCTCTTGTGCTTGGCTCTGCTCTGATTCCTTCTAGCCTGCAGCTATAGTTTGACCTTGGGCTTCTCCTTCTCCTGCAAGCTTCGTATCACTCGGCCTTACCTTGTGTTACTCGGCTTGTTCTTCACCTGCATCAAGATCACTTGGGTAACCCGGCCGATTCTCTCAGTAACTCGGCCGGGTAACTACTTGATACATATACGTGGGCTTCTTGCCTCCGTTCATCGGCCGACATATACATGATTCGGCCGACTTGGACTGTAACTCGGAAACTAGACGGGGATAGTACCTCTGTATTTCCCCGTCTTTGACCTACCCGAGGTTAACCCCCCGACATTAGTCCCCGAAGCTGATGTGGCCCTGTCAATAGCTTTGGCCGGGTTATATCAGCTTCATTATATTCTTTAGTCTTGTTTCCGAGTTATGTCATCGTCCGAGGTCTCCTCGTTCCTTCCCTCGTACGCCATGCCCTACGTGTCATCCCATCATTGTTCTTCTAGTTTTTAGGTCCCTCTACAGTGCTTACTGACAAGTCTACAGTGAATTCTGCACCTGCTGCGCCGTCGCTGCGACGCCTCGGGTGCTGTTCCCCTTGGGGATTGTAACGACCCCTCTTCGCGTGTGGCCGTTGGTGTGGCTCCGCTCACCGTCGTGCGTTCGTGCTGCACCCACGATCTACACGGATAACTGCCACACCCATGATCCCACTTCCCTGTTCATGGCTTGACTATAAAGAGGGGAACCGCGTTTGCGGGATTCACCTTTCCCCTTATCGCTCGCCTCCGTTCTCCTTCTTCCTTTCGCCGGCGCGTTTTCTTGCAGTTCCGCCGCCGCTCGCCAGCCAGAGCCTCCGTCGGCGAAGATTCCGCCGTGCCGTTCTACTCTTCTCCGCGCTCCGCGGCTTTGACTCCGTCGCCGGTGAGTCCTCTCTGGCCATCTTGCCCTGTTATTTCCCTAGATTCCTCTGCTCCGTTTTCGTGCTCGGGCGACGGTTCCTCCGTTCCTTCGCCATTGGTTTCGCGCAAAGTTCCGACGGGGCCTCGCAACTCTAAACTCCCCTCCGCCGCCAGTCTTTCCTCCGGCGATCTTTCCGGCGCAAGTATGTCTAGTTCGTTTAGCGGCGCTCTTGTCGAGGACGACGATGCTGGCTCCGGGCCCGAGCGAGGCTCGTGGCAGGGCTCTTCAGTCACGCGCCGTGAGATTGAATGGCTCATCCGGACTCGAAGGATTCCCGCCGAGGTTTCTTGCCGTTTACCCGGCAGCGAATCCTCTCCAGACATCAGAGAGGGCGAGTATGTGGTTTTCATGTCTCACTTCGCCCGTGGCTTCGGTCTCCCTCTTAGCGATTTCGCTAGAGAATTCCTCGATTACTTCGGCTTTCAGCCACATCATCTTCCTGCGAACGCCATAGCTTCTCTTTCTGCTTTCATCTCCGCTTCGGAGGGTTACTTCGGCCTGTGGCCGTCAGTACATGTCTGGTCGAAGTTCTTCCAGATCCGCTCAAACGTTGTCCCTGACAAATCTCTGCACCCTTCCGAGAAGTTGCTCACCCAATGTGGGGCGGCGTCTATAACACCTCGGAGGAAATCCGTGTTCCCTCGTGTCACTGGGTTGGAGTCGTGCAAGAAGTGGCACAAGTCATTTTTCTACGTCAAGAACAGAGGGGCGGAAGACAAGATTCGGCTCCCTCCATTCTCAATTGGCCCACCTTCTAAAGTGAACTGGCTCTATAATCCGAGGAAAACTCACGCCTTGGCCGAGGCCTTTGAGATTCGGCTTAAAGAGTTGATCCGGGCCGGGTTATGCGGCGAAGACCTGATGGCAACTTTCATTAGTAGCCGGACCTGCCCTTCCAGCAGCGGACCCACAAGCTGTGCTACATGAGTGGTCCCCTTGACCCTAACCGAGTCTCGACCGTGGAGCTGGATAACTACCTTATTTATAAGCGCGTCCGAGCTATCTTCAAGACTGAGATGCCTGAGGATTGGTCTTGGGGAGTAAAACCATTTACTCGCGATCATCCGCCTCCCGAGGTAAGCTTAATCAGCATTGCTCTGTTATTCCCCTGTCTTTAGAAACTGGTTTATCTAATTCTCTTTCTCCTCGTCTTGCAGAGGTTCGCAGAGCAGAAAAACGAGGATGCCGAAGTTCTGCAGCTCCCTTGGCCTGCGGACAGGAGTACCCCGGATACTGGTGAGCCGGACTCCGAGGAGTTCGTCCCTAAGTCAGATCCTGCTCCGGCTCGAGCTCGCGGCAGAACTTCAGCGCATGATGAGGAAGGTGATTCGGACGAGGTACAAATTCTTGAGGTAGTTGCCGCCACGCCTATTTCTTACGCATTTCCGGCTTCTACTTTCCCAGCTAATCCAGCCGGTCAGGTCCACGACGCCGAGCCTATTGCTTCCCGGCCTCCCGTTACCTCGGGGAAGCGCGGGGCTCCTGCTAGTGCCTCGGAGGCGGTTCCTAAGAAGCGAACGAAGAAATCCGCTCCGAACCCTCCCAGGCGCAAGACTATGCCTGGGGTCGCCGGGTAAGTTCTTTTGCCTATATTTCTTGTTTCTCTCTCTGTTTCTCACACTGACGAATCCTCTTTCTTATTTTTGCAGTGCTCCTCTTTCTATTAAACCAGGCGGTCCTAGTATGACTGACCGTCCGATTCGGCCGCCATCTCCTCCTCCCGCTGATGATACCAGGGTTCCTAGTCCTATTCGTCCTGCTTCTCCTCTAGCTCCGAATACTTCGCCTGTCCGTCACGATGTCCCTGAGACCCCTTCCATTGCCCTGGATTCGAACCGGCCCTCCGAAGTTTTCGTCGAGCCCGCCGCCCCTTCTATGGGCCCCAGCGCTGCTACTGAGCCTCCATCTACTTCGGCAGTTTCTACAGCCATCTCGACCTCGGCCGAAAAGGATGTTATCCCGGCGCCCTCTGCGACCTTATCCTCCGCTGTTCCTAAGGACTCCGTCCCTACTTCCGAGGCGCCACTTCCTGCTGATGCCTCTTCTAAGGCGGAAAAAGCTATTGCCGTCAAGACCTCTTCTTCTCAGAAAGGTCTTGCCGGCTCTTCTCAACCGAGTATCGCTGACGTGCTGCGTAAGGGAGCTGCGCCTGAAGTCCTTGTTACCTCGGCCTCCGGCAGCCAGCTTGCTCTTCATAAGAGCCCTGCGACTGCCGTGGTCGGACCGCCTGCCCGGGGTAAAGTTTTAACTCGGACAACAAGTGGGAACAGCCTTGGAGCGCTGGTTGAATACGCCAACAACTGGAATGCTGCTGATCAGTTTGAGGGTAACCCAACCAACCAGCCCTTTCAGCTTTCTGACATCAGCGGCCGTTTTGACCATGCTGCCCAGTTCATCATTGATACCAACAAGATGAATGAGGTAATTATTTTTTCTCCGAGTCTTAAATTATTCTTCAGATGCTACCATATGCTCTAGTCCCCGAAACTTGCAAGGAAATAACTTGTTGTATACTTGGAAGTTTGACTTAATTTTATTTCTAAGGTTCGTTAATCCGGCCCTTTAGATCCGAGTTTAGTTGTGTTTGACTCGGATCTGGTTTAGTTTTGAAGATCCAGCCACCTAGAGCCGAATTAAACTTTGCTTGATTCGGATCTGATTTAGCTTTGAATATCCAGCCACCTAGATCTGAGTTAAGTCCTGCTTGACTCGGATCTGGTTCAGCTTTGAATATCCAGCCACCTAGATCTGAGTTAAGTCCTGGTTGACTCGGATCTGGTTTAGCTTTGAATATCCAGCCACCTAGATCTGAGTTAAGTCCTGCTTGACTCGGATCTGGTTCAGCTTTGAATATCCAGCCACCTAAATCTGAGCTAAGTCCTGGTTGACTCGGATCTGGTTTAACTTTTACTCGTTGATTTATCATTGTGCCTCGTTACTCAGGTTGCACATGACCGGCGAACTGCCGAGTTCCAGAGGTTGCTTTTTTCGCACCGCAAACTGGAAGAGAAGTACGAGAAAGTTCTGCCTGTGGCGAAGAAGGCTGGTATGTTGATAGTTCCTTTTCCTTATTCCCAACTTTCTCATGTATTCGTCCACGGAATGCCGGCTCACTTCTTGTTGAACAGGTAATATTAATAACCTCAATATTCGCCTTCAGAAGATCAAGAACCTGGAAGGTTAGTTTCCTTTCTATTTTACTCCTTCTCCTTCTTAATATATATGCTAAGGTTCCTTATTGCGCTCGGCTGTGGTAAAGCCGAGCTGCAAGACTTCGCAGTGTCACATCAAGATTGCGTGCCCATGCCTGACGTGATGCTGCATTTTTTAGAACAAAATGCAGTTCATTCGGCGCAACTGCAAGAAAAAGACGATGAGATAGCTCGCCTGCGATCCGAAGTGGATACCCTTAAGCTCTCTCAGAAATCCGAACTAGAGAAGGTCGACCAAGAATTTTCCGAGGAAAAGAATCGGCTGACTCTGGATCTGCAGAAGAACAAAGAACTCCTTGAAGCTGCCGAACTTAAAACCCGGGGTTTGAGCGAGGAAATTGCTCGTTTTGAGAAAAGCAAGGCTGATTGGGCCAAAGATCTTCAGATAATGATGAGATTCATTCATCGTAAGCTACTTGGCCTGGCCGAATTATATTTTTCTTTTTTGTCTCTGCTATCCTTTGACACGTTCATGCTTTGCGCAGATCATTTCCCCGAGGCCAAGCCCGTGAGTTCTAAAGCGGTCCTTGCAGCTCGCGCGCGCCGAGGTGAACCTGTTACTGTTGATTCAGAATATTCAATGGAGGACTACTTGGTTGCCGTTGGTGCCGCAGTTGGCCCGATGAAAATTATGGGCCGGGACTTGGTGCAGGCCGCTATCTGAGCTTACCACGTACTCTGGCCGAATACCTCGGGGACTCCTGATATCAACGAAGTCAAGTTATTGGTGACAAGGCTAATGGCATCTGAGATGCAGTTGAGTCTTTGGAGAGAATCCGCTGGGCGTGCTGGTGCCGACATGGCCCTTACTGTAATCATGTCATGGTATGAAGACATCTCTCTTGACATCCTGAGAAATTTGCGCACTGGCTCCCGCTGGGTTGAAGATCCCACTTTTTTTGCTCTTCGGCAAGCTCGGGCGTTCCAACTCGTCGAGTACGCCGACGTGCACACTTGGAATGAAGGGCCGAGTTTTCTCCCAGACCCGGATCAAGAGGTTGTGGCTGAGGGTCTCTCGGATGATGATTCAGCTGAGCAGGGGGGAGGCGAAAATGATTCGGCCGCGTCTGATAGCTCTAGCTCAAGCTCAGACAGTAACGGCGATGCGCGGTCCTCTTCCAAAGGTACCGGGCATTCTACTGCACGGACTGACGCTCCCGAACAACCCCGGACCTCCGAAGTTGCACCTGGGTCGGCGGAGGGCGAGGCGACCTCAGCCGAGGTTCCTCCTACCTCGGGGTGCCCCGCACCTGAGCAAGTAGCTGCCTCTCCAACGAACAATGCCTAAGTTATTTCCGATCCCTGGTATGCCGGGCGTATGATGTAGGCGCAAACTTTGTCACCTCTCCATATGATTTGCATTTCTTTTGCCATGTACTGTTGTGACATTTGGTTAAGTGGATGCTCGTCCGAATTCTTGCTTCGTTGGCCCTTAATTTTTTGACCTTCTAGGGCTTAACTTTGCCGTTATTTTTTATGATCTTATCAGGCATGAGCGCTGAATATCTATGATATTGATCTGTTCTGAACATGAGTTAACTACTTCGTTGTGGAAGTATGTGACAATCGCTGGATCCTTGTTTACTGTCCGAAACTTCCATATATAAATCAAATTTCGGAGGCAGTATAAAATTGAGTGCGTTCAGCATAAGTTTGAGGTAGCATACGGTAGTCCCCGAGTCGCTGCTTTAGATGCCGAGGTTTAGGTATCAATACGAAATTGATATATCATATGATAGTCCCCGAGTCACTGCTCTGGGCGCCGAGGTTTATATTCGTAACATGAAAGAAATACAACATACGGTAGTCCCCAAGTCACTGCTCTGGGTGCCAAGGTTCAAGCACATAACGCGAACGAAATAAATATAACATATGGCAGTCCCCGAGTCATTGCTCTGGGTGCCGAGGTCCAAACACATAACACGAAATAATATAACATATGGCAGTCCCCGAGTAACTGCTCTGGGTGCCGAGGTTCGAATACATAATATGAAATAAATATAACCTAAGGCAGTCCCCGAGTCACTGCTCTGGGTGCCGAGGTTCGAATACATAATATGAAATAAATATAACCTAAGGCAGTCCCCGAGTCACTGCTCTGGGTGCCGAGGTTCAAATACATCATTGGATTTTGACTTTAAGATATAATGCTATGAGTAGAATGGCCGAAGTAAAGCCACATTCCAGGGGCGCTTCGTTTCTTCACCAGTTTTGTCTGCCTTGTTCTCTCCAGGAGATTGAGCGTCGATTAGATAATATGCATCGTTGTGCAATGCTTTGCTCACAATGAACGGTCCTTCCCATGGGGGTGATAATTTATGCATGCCGGCCGTGCGTTGCACTAGTCGGAGGACCAAATCTCCTTCTTTGAATACTCTTGGATTCACTTTCTTGCTGTGATATCGCCGCAAGTTCTGTTGATAAATAGCCGATCGTGATAATGTCAACTCTCTGGCTTCTTCCAACAGGTCTATGGCATCTTGCCGAGCTACCTCATTTGTCTCTGAGGTTGTGTACTGAGCGACTCTTGGCGAGTCATATATTATGTCGGCTGGGAGTACGGCCTCTGCCCCATACACCAGAAAGAATGGAGTGTAACCTGTTGATCTATTTGGAGTAGTCCGAAGACTCCATAACACGGCTGGGATTTCTTCGATCCAACACCCTGCCGACCTCTGCAAAGGTTCAACAAGTCGTGGTTTTATTCCTGATAGCACCAGTCCATTAGACCTTTCCACTTGTCCATTGGATGCTGGGTGAGCCACGGAGGCAATATCTAGCCTTATGTGCTTCTCTCGACAAAATCTAGCGAAAGCTCCTTCTGCAAAGTTTGTGCCATTGTCCGTAATAATACTATGCGGGTACCCGTATCTCAAGATGATATCCTTGAGAAATTTCACTGCTGTGTGCCCATCACACTTTTTAATCGGTTTTACTTCAATCCATTTTGTGAACTTGTCTACCATAACCAATATGTGGGTCATTCCTCCTCGCGCCGGCTTGAATGGTCCCACCATATCTAAACCCCATACAGAAAATGGCCAAGTGATGGGTATTGTTTTTAACTCGGCCGACGACATATGTATTCTGGTAGCGTATCTCTGACATCCATTGCATTTCCTAACTAATTCTTTTGCCTCTTTTAACGCCGTTGGCCAGTAAAATCCATGCCTAAATGCCTTGGCTACCAAAGCGCGAGATGAGGCGTGGTGCCCACATTCTCCTTGGTGTATGTCTAGAAGGATTTCCTGACCTTCTGCGGAACTCACGCACTTCTACAATACGTTTGTGACGCTTCTCTTATATAACTCATTGTTTATGATAGTATAGGCTTTTGCTCTTCTTACGGTTTGTCTAGCTAATACCTCATTACTCGGCAACGTCGCGTCTTTTAGGTAAGAAAGTATGGGTTGCGCCCATATCGGTGCTACTTTTTCTGATGTGATCTCACTGTCTATCTCCATGTCCTCTGCCGACGTATATAGCTCGGTTCTTTCCCTGATTGTGATTACCTCGGCTGTCCTCCTCTTTAGGGGTTCCGAATCATTCTGCGGATCTACCTCCATTGGCGTGTGATCTTCCGCAGAACTTGCTGGGATAAAGATTGATTCGGATTCTGGTGATGGGATTATCGATGGTTTCCTGAGGTGCTCCAAGGCAATACCTGGTGGAATTGACTGCCGGGTTGATCCCAATTTCGACAATGTGTCGGCAGCGTCATTTTCTGCTCGTGGTATGTGGTGGAATTCACATCCTTCAAAGTATCCACTGATCTTTTGCACGTGGAATCTGTATAAAGCCATATTAGCATATAATGCGTCCCAACTGCCCGATACTTGCTGTACTACTAAATCCGAGTCACCGTAGCATAGAATTCGGCGTATACCAATTTCTTTTGCCACTCTTAATCCATGGACTAGCGCTTCATATTCAGCTACATTGTTGGACGCCGCAAAATGTATTTGCAGTACATATTTCAATTGATCTTTTTTAGGCGAGGTTAGCACTATTCCTGCTCCCAAACCATTCCTTAGTTTGGAGCCATCAAAATGCATTGTCCAGTAATTTGGATCTGGCAAAGGTGGCTCATACTGCACCTCGGCCCAGTCTACGAGAAAGTCGGCGACAGCCTGAGATTTGATTGCATCTCTTCTATCAAATTGTGGAGCATATGGTGATAACTCGATCGCCCATTTTGCTATTCGGCCACTTGCATCTTTGTTGTTCAATATGTCGGCTATGGGTGCCTCACAGATTACTTTGATGGGGTGCTCTTCAAAGTAATGCTTAAGCTTTTTTGCCGACATATATACCCCATAAGCCATCTTCTGATAGTGCGGATAATTCTGCTTCGAAGTGGATAATACTTCACTTAGATAGTACACCGGCCTCTGAATTGACTTACCATCTTCAAGTCGCTCCACTACGACCACAGTACTAACTACTCGATTGGTGGCCGCCACATAGAGTAGCATAGGTTCTTTCGATAATGGAGAAGCTAAAATGGGTGCCGTAACAAGCATCTTTTTCAACTCATGAAATGCAAGGTCCGCCTGCGGGGTCCAACTGAATTTGTCCGACTTTCTCATCAGCTGATAGAGTGGCAGCGCCTTTTCTCCTAGCCGACATACAAATCGACTAAGCGAGGCCAGGCAACCCGTGAATTTTTGTACATCGTTCAAACATCTCGGCAATTCCATTCTTTCTACTGCTCTTATTTTTGTCGGATTAGCCTCGATACCTCGGCTGGACACAAGGAAACCGAGTAGTTTTCCTGCCGGCACGCCAAATGTGCATTTTTCTGGATTAAGCTTCATTCGGAACCTTCTCAGGTTCGCGAAAGTTTGCCGTATATCTTCTAGCAAGGTTTTGCTCTCCTTAGTTTTGATGACTACATCATCCACATATACTTGCACATTTTTCCCTATCTGATCATGTAAGCATTTCTGCATGCATCTTTGATATGTTGCTCCTGCATTTCGTAGGCCGAATGGCATTGTGCGATAACAATAAGCCCCGTACGGGGTAATAAATGCAGTATTTATTTGATCGGCCGGATTTAACGGTATCTGGTGGAAACCAGAATACGCGTCTACAAATGATAACAGCTCACAGCCAGCGGTCGAGTCAATGACTTGGTCTATTCTAGGCAATGGAAAAGGATCTTTCGGACACGCCTTGTTCAGGTTGGTGTAGTCGATACACATTCGCCACACAATGGCTACATTGGGGTCATCTTTTTTCTTTTCTACTAGCACCGGATTTGATAACCAATCCGGATATAGCACCTCCATGATGAACCCGGCCGCGAGGAGCCGAGCTATTTCCTCCCCTATTACTTTTCTCCTGTCTTCGGCGAAGCGGCGGAGAGGTTGCTTCACCGGCCTTGCTCCTGGCCTGACCTTTAAAGAGTGCTCAGCCAACTCCCTCGGAACACCTTGCAGATCTTGAGTTGAGCATGCAAATATGTCCCGATTCTCACGGAGGAAGTTGGTGAGCTCGCCTTCCTATTTAGCGTCAAGGCCCGCACCAATTGTAACAGTGCGCTCTGGGAATTGCTCATCAATCTGAAATTTCTTCGTCTCTTTAGTTGGCTGAAAAGAAACACTGCCATGAGGGTTGGCCAGTGCCGGCATGTTCAACTGTGCTGACTGAGCGAGGGCTGCTACCTCCTGAATCCTTTTCTTTTCTCTTGCTATGACCAGTGACTCGGCCAAATTTGACCCGGCTGAAGCACACTCCATTGACTTCTTGTAATCCCCTGCAACTGTTATCACCCCTTGTGGTCCGGGTAAATTCATCTTTAGATAACCTACATGACAGCTGCTCATGAATTTGGCCAGTGCGGGCCGTCCGAGTAGAGCATGATAACAACTTTCCAGATCCACCACTTCAAACTCTAAGTTTTCTGCTCTGCAGTTATCTCTTGTACCGAATAACACGTCCACTCGGACTTTACCGATGGGCTCACATGAAAGCCCTGGCACTATCCCATGGAAAGTTGTCCTCGTGGACTGCAGCATATTCTGCGATATTCCGAGTTTATGCATGGTATCTTTGTACATGATGTTGATACTGCTCCCATTGTCGATGAGTACTTTTGAAAACTTTACATTGATGCTTGGTCCAACAAATGTTGGATCTAACACAAGTGCATATGATCCTGGACTCGGCATTATTCTGGGGTGGTCTTTCATGCTCCAGGTCACCTCTTGATCAGACCACGGCTGGTATCTTGGTACTGCCGGCACAACTGCATTCACTTCCATATGCCGGCGCTGCACACTTTGCTTGTCCTGCTGTTCTGTTGTGAACACACAATAAGACTGGTGATGTTCCCTGTAATCATTACGTCCGGTATTTGCCGGATTCATCCTTCCGTCCTGGCCCTGGTTCATTACTTGATGTACTGCATCCCTCCGATCCGAGTTATCGTATCTAGGGGGAGGGGGCGGTAGCATCAATTGCTGCGTATTTGCTCCAGTTAATTGCGGCTGATGTTGCTGTTGCACTTGATGGGGAGCCTGAACTCCTGCTGGGTTCCCCATCGCATTTTTCATCCAGGCACATTGGCGGGTTGTATGATTGGCTGGTCTGGATGGGTTTGATGTGTGAAATTTGCACGGCTGATCTAACATGGATTCGAACGTGTACTTTGGCCTCTCTTGCCATTGCTTCTTTTGCTCTGGGGTCCATTGCCTTTTTCCCTCATTTCTTGATGTCCACTGTTGAGGTCCATTTTTCTGTCGTTGAGTTGCTCCGTGACTCGGCTGATCTTGTGCTACTGCCACCACCTGGGCCGAATTATATCTATAATCCGGCCTCTCCTCTCTTCTTCTTCCTCTGAAATCACGCCTGGATGACCCGGCCAATTCTCTCGCGTACTGGTCCTGTTGCTCACGATGATCTGCCGACATTAATTCAGGTTGGGTTGGGTCGCCCAATGCATAGGAGTCTGCTATTCTGATAGTTTCTGCCAGTGTGGTTGGCATATCTCTTTGCAGGCGTTGCCACAAAACGCTAGCATAGCGGCAGCCTTGCGCGAACCAAGCGATTGCTTGTGATTCGATAACTCCCTCACATGAGTTTCTCAGGTTGCACCATCGAGTTAGAAACTCTCTATCCGTTTCATTCGGCCTCTGTTTGCACATGGCCAGCTGTTGTGGTCTATTCGGTCTCTTGTATGTGCTGGTAAAGTTGCTGACGAACATCTCTTCGAAATCTAACCAGCAGTTGATACTGCCAGCTGGTTGATTATTCAACCATACCCTGGCTGGGCCTTCCAACATCTGTGGGACATACCGCACTGCCCATCTTAGGTTGCCCCCCGCTATCTTCACAGCGGTGGCATAATCAATCAACCAGTCTTGTGGCTTGGTACTTCCGTTGTACGTTTTTGTGCCTCTTGCTAACTGAAAATTTGGCACTGGTGGTTCGCCCATGATCCATGGTCCAAAACACGTCGGACCTGGCGGACCTTGCTCTTCCAATAACTCGGATCGGTATAGCCGATCCAACTTTACTCTCGCATCACTCGCTGGCAAATCTCTGTATAGAATTCTATCCTGTATCCCATAGTGATTGTTTCCACCCTGGTTTGCGTATTCTACCTCGGAATATCCATCATTGTACCTTTCATTCATCTGATTGTGGCGAGCTGGCCTCACTTCTCTTTCCTGCCGAAGTTCATGTCTTGGTTGCGGGTTGGGCAGCACTTCTCTCCTTACTTCGGCCGGGGTCTGGTTTTCATGATTATCTCTTGCGGGTTCTCTCCTGCCGAGATCCCCATTGCCTCGGCCGCCGCCGTCCTTTTCCACATGGCCGTGGTTTCTCTCCCCACTGTTACCTCAGCTTGCATTGCCTCTGTTCTCATTTGCATTTCCAGCTATTGCCGGGTCATATGGAACAATTTGCTTGTTCCTCTTCCCAGAGGTTACTGCTCTCTCTTTTCGAGCGTTGTTTCCGGGTGAAGATGCCGCTGCCGCGGATAAAGCAGGTGCTGCCCCTGCCGAATGTACCATCCGTGAAGCCACTGGTCTTGCCGGGTTAGTTCTTAGTATTTCCTCATTTTGCTGATTTGCGATGCGCACCAGCTCATTTACTCTTTCTTGTTGTTTCTGCCGAGCTTCCCCGGTTAACCCCTCTAACTCCAATGCTGCGGCATTTGCCGCTCTCAGATTTTTCGCCGGGGTACTGTACCTCGGCAAACCCAAATCACCTGATTCTGCTCTGTGAGCTTCATGCTCTTTGTTAATGTCATTCATGAGATTCTTCCCTCTTAATCTCAGTTCGTCCACCCGCTCGGGTGCGATATCAAGCTTATTAGTTTTTGCATATTCCCTTAGGGTCCTGTTCAAGGATTCCCGCAGGGCTGATACTTTTTTGGCTTCTACCAGCACCTTTTGCCTGGTCTCTTCTAACTCTGCCTGAGCATTTGCCGGATCAAGTATCGATGCTACAGGTGTGGTTAAGTTTTCTATAGTCGCTTGAAGAATGTTCTCTGGTCTTTCCAGAGGTGGCCCTCTCACTCTTGGTGCCTTTGGGGTGGTGTCATGTAGCTCGGTTGGGTTTGTCATTGGCGGAATTACCTCAGTGGTCTGCAGTGTGGTCTGCTTGGGTGCGCCTTGTGCGCCTGTGGCGGGTTCTCTGCTTGACCTGGCTACTGCTGCTCCCGCTTGAGCTCCTGCTGCGACCATCACCTCGACGCTGCCTGCATGATGCTCTCCTGAGGGACGGTTCGCCGCGCTTCGAGGTGGCTCTCCTGCAACGACGACCTGGTGAGGATAAATGCCGGTGATGTCGACGCTGATGTAGACTCTGTGCTCGCCCAGGCCGATGAAGATTCCATTGCGCGGGGGAGTTTTCCCCCTGAAGCTTCCTGCATTGTCTCTGACATAGTCGCAGAGACCAAGTATCTGGACCAAGCCAGAAACAACGCGCTCGCCGGTGTTGACGAAGTTTCCCGTCCGGATCACAACTCCAGCTAGCACCGCTGCTGGCCCCACGGTGGGCGCCAACTGTCGTGGTGGTGGCACGGCAGATGCCATGGGTAGGCTAAAGTATGGGGCCAATGGATGCTAGTGGGATCTGGGGAGGGAAGATGCAACTGTCTCTTCACTCAAGCTGCCAAAGTGATGATCTTTATTTCTCTCTTGGTGGGTTACAAATGCTCCTTGAGCTGTATAGAGAGGGACCAGATGAATCTCCTCAGCCTAACGGTCCTCCAAGAGTCGATCCCTCCCTCAGGGTCCATGCCTCCCCTTATAAAGGAGTCCCTTGGGTGCCCTTAGGGCTGACGAGGCAAGCATATTCGTGGAATATGCTTGTCCCAAAATAGTAGTTCGGCGGCCTCCTTTCCCTGTCGCCCTTCTAATGACGGCAAGGCTCCAGTGGCCCCCTCCTGCGTGCCTCGGGCGCTAGGACTGTCACCTCCGTGACCTCCTTCTGCCCCTCTGACGATGTGCATCCTTGTCTCTTGTGCTTGGCTCTTCTCTGATTCCTTCTAGCCTGCAGCTATAGTTTGACCTTGGGCTTCTCCTTCTCCTGCAAGCTTCGTATCACTCGGCCTTACCTTGTGTTACTCGGCTTGTTCTTCACCTGCATCAAGATCACTTGGGTAACCCGGCCGATTCTCTCAGTAACTCGGCCGGGTAACTACTTGATACATATACGTGGGCTTCTTGCCTCCGTTCATCGGCCGACATATACATGATTCGGCCGACTTGGACTGTAACTCGGAAACTAGACGGGGATAGTACCTCTGTCTTTCCCCGTCTCTGACCTACCCGAGGTTAACCCCCCGACATCAGGTTCTCCATGTTGATCGTGACGGTGTTCCGGAGGATTGCCGCGAGCTGGTTAGAGTAACCCCCATCAAATTCTTTTGGCTCCAAAGGCGCACCTTTAGGGCTCACGCTTGTGATGATGGACCTTTTGAGGTCGACCACGATCGGGGTCCGATCCTTCCGAGACTTCTTCGATGCGCTACCACCGTCTGTAGTAGCTTCACCGCCGCCATCAGTGGTAGTGGCGTCGCCATCGGCGTCCCCCATCTCCTCATTGCCCGACGAGGTATCCTCGTCCTCCTCCATCTCGTCGTCCCGCGGAACAAATTCCGGGGCCTCTAGGGATTCCATCTCCTCCTGCTGCTCCCAAAAGGGCTTCTGGCTAGAAGGGCCCGGATCCGACATTTCTAAACACACAAATAAATGAAACTAATAAGCACAAAAATTCACAGAAAATTTTGGCATGAACTTTGCTAATTTTCTATGTCTAGGAGTGCCAGAAATTCGCCGGAACGGAAATGAATCAACATTCCGGCGAAACATTGGCAACTCAAAAAGAAAAACCTGCACAAAAAGGATCAAACACAGCCATCATCACAGCCATTTTCTGCCAGCATACACAAATTTACATAACAGAACATTCAGCGAGCGAATAATTCAGCGATAATGGACATGTTGGAACACAACACGGGGACTTGTTTCCAAACAGAGGGAGTACATGGATGGCAGACTGGAACACCTTTGCATATCAAAAAATTTAAACATGCTGATGACTACTTTGGAAATATTACTCAATAGCAAGCTGGAATGGCAGACTGCAAGCAGAGGAGCTTGTCGTCGTCATTGTTTAGGGAGACGTTGGCCAGACTACTTCGAATAGTTGTCATCTTTCTGTCTAGTTTAATCTGCATGGATTAACTGAAATTAACCTGTGCTCAAAATTCAGGTTCTATCCCACAGTACCAAGTAGAAGCTACTTTATGCACATAATACTGTTTGTAGGTTTTGTACATGAGCTGTATTCTTTGTTTTGTTAGAGGTTTCAATTTCAGCGAAACCGGTACATTTAGATCGTTGATCTGCTTCCTCTCATCTTCTTTGGCGATTCATATTTGTAGCCTTGAATTGGTTATGCAGAATGATGTTGGTTTAGATGTGTGGAGTCTTATTTTAGCAGAGTTGCCTTGTGGATTATAAGTCTGTGTACCTGGTACTTTAGTTTACAAACCACATGCTAGGAGTCAAACTTGATATGGAACTTGCTTTTTTTTTGACAGAGATATGGAACTTGTTGGTTTCATGCTATTACCTTGATTCAGAGAATTCAGTTCCTCCATTTGGTACTATTTGCCCCTAGGAAACATTATTTCTTGAGTAAACCTAGTAGAAATTGTGGAAGCATAAAAGCCAAACTAACAGTAAACGTTGGTCATATCCATTTCATTTTAGTCTACACTTGCTTGTATCAAATAACCCATGAACAAAATTTAGGTTCTATCGTACACTACTAAGTAGAAGCTAGATTATGCACATAATATTGTTTTTACGTTTTGTACATGAGCTGTATTCTTGGTTCTTCTAGAGTTTTTTATTTATTTCAGCAAACTGACAGATTTAGATCTTTGATCCACTTCCTCTGATCTTTTTGGAGGCCGCGAGATACATATTAGTAGTCTTGAATTTGTTATGCAGAAAGATGTTGAATTTACTACTGACTCTGCACTATGTTATGATGTACAAAAGAGCACAAATCCATTACTGGTGATTAGAAAATCACGTTTCTTCTTTTTATTTGGATGACAAGCTCTCAGTTTCTTACACATCACATATGAGTGACTGAATAGATAAGTTTAGCAGCCCAAAATATTGTCAGAGATTGTAGTTCCTCTGCGATTAGTTGTTCTTGTGCCTTTCAACGAGTTGGCAAGCAACTAAGACTGAAGTCTCCCAAGTTTGAATGGCAAAAATACTGGGGCCTGTCAGACAACCTGTGAGCCACCCTGAATCAGCAAGCTGAAGCAGGAACGATCCTCTACAGATACAGATTGTATCAGCTCCTCCTCCACGGGGACGGCGGCGAGCTCCTCCTTCACGGGGACGGCGGTGTCGGGCTCCTCCTCCACAGGGACGGCGGCGTCGGGCTCCTCCTTCACGGGGACGGCGGCGTCGGGCTCCTCCTTCACGGGGACGGCGGCGTCGGGCTCCTCCTTCACGGGGACGGAGGCGAAGTCGAGGAGGCGAGCTGGGGAGAGAGACGTTGGGGGAAGGGGCGGCGGCGAGGAGAGTGGTCTGCGTGCGTATAAAAAAAAGTTCGATGGGTGCCGGTTATGCGAGGCGCATATCGCAAAGTGCGCCTCGTATAATATTACGCGAGGCGCATCTGGGCTAAATGCGCCTCGCATAATATGCACTCCTAGACAAATAGGGCAGTGCGCATGTTTCTATCAACTATCACACAGCAACCTAGTGGTAGCATGCCTTGTCCTTCACTGCTGGCCACCCAAGTTCGAATCCTTAGGGGGCCAATTTTTTGGAATTTTTTTTTAAAGGCCAATTTTCATGTAAAAGCATACAAATATGAACTATAAAATATACTACAAATATTTTAAATATTCAAATATTGCTAAAACAACAAAAGTGAGTATTCTCAATGAATGTGTCTTGTCGATACATAATATTCTCAATGCAATATTATTATAACACACACATAATGAAAATTAAGAATGTTTTGATACATAATAGTAGGCCACACACACGACGGTTCTTGACAATGGTCGGAGCGCGCTAGCGTTTCTTGACAATGGTCGTCTTCTTGCCATTCTTTGTCGCGGTTGCATAGGTTAGGTCCGGGACGTCTTCACTACTTCTCTTGAACGGAAGTCCTTTCTTAGGTAGGGTTGTGGTGTACGGTGTTTGGTTGCCATACCCGTCTTCTATCTTCGGGTCGCCGTTCTGGTCAAAGTCTTGCTCGTTGGCGACTCCTTCCATTCCGATAATGTTCCTTTTGCCTCTCCTGACGACAACCCGGCTAGGCTTTGACGGGTCTTTGATGTACCAGCATTGGTCGACTTTGCTAGCCAAAACCCAAGGCTCATTTCTTGCGGGTGCGTTCGCGCTGGTGGTCTTTGACGGTATAACCATCGTGGTGAAATACCGGTCTTCTTTCTCGACTCTCTTGGCCCACCTGACACGGAACATCAGCACCTTCTCCGTAACATAGTCGAGCTCCCAAATCTCCTCGATCCTTCCGTAGTATCTTTCCGGGATGTCGCCGGTGTAGAATATCCCTGTTACCCCTGAGTTCTGGTAATCGCAGTTATTGTGTTTTTCCTCTGTGTAGAACGTGTATCCGTTGATATCGTAAGCCTGATAGGTCATGAGGTTGTGCGAGGCGCCCTGTGACAATGAGAATATGAGTTTATCTTCCTCCGAGTACTCGCCCTGCGGTGGATTAGCTATGACCTTCTCCCTAAACCACCGCGTGAAACCGGAGTTGTGCTCCTTGATAACATCTTCCTCCCTCGGGACCTGGCGCCCCTGATCAGCGTAATTCTTCTTGATAAACTCTTTGTGCTCATGTATGTATGGATCAACCACCTGCAGGTGTTGCAGCGCGACCATGTTTGCTCTTTCAAAGTCCTTGGTTCGGCCCTCCATGTCGACATGCTTTGCACGTCGACCCTCGCGGTGACCCCATCCAGAGAGCCTCCCGAGGTGCTTGTTGAATGGCATACCAAGAGGGGTCTCGGTTTGTAGAAAGTTCGAGCAGAAAGAGATGCACTCTTTGGCCAGGAAGCCGTTTTCTATGCTTCCATCTGGATGGGACTTGTTCTTAACGTATCCCTTGATGTGCCCATTGAGCCTTTCGAACGGCATCATGCTTCGCAGAAACGCAGGACCGAGCTGGACGATATCCTCCACGACATGGAGAAGCAGATGAAGCATGATGTCGAAGAAAGCGGGGAGGGGGGGGGGAATAGATCTCGAGCTCGCACATTATCACCACGATCTCGTCCTGTAGCCTCGTGAGCTGCTTAATGCCAATCGACTTCCGAGAGATGACGTCAAAAAAGTTGCAGAGGCCAAACAGTGTTTCACGGATGTGCTTGTCCATTATACCTCGGATCGCGACCGGGAGTACCTGCGTCATTAGCACGGCGACGTCGTGAGACTTCATCCCGCTGAAGCGCTGCTTCGCCTCGTCTAGCCATCTGCTTATCTTCCCCGCGTAGCCGTTCGGAAATTTGACTCCGAGGAGGCACTTCATAAACTGTATGGCCTCCTTCTTACTCAGAGTGAAGCATGAGGCCTTGAGCTTGACCTCTCCCTTCTTAACCTTTTTCCCCTTGCGACGACGGCTATTCTGTGTTTCTGTCTCCTCCACCTCGTCCTCCTCCTCATCATCGCTAGGTGGTGGTTGAAGTTCATCCCTGATGCCCATATGCTTCAAGTCGTTCCTTGCCTTCGGCCCATCTTTGGTCTTGTCGGTGTTAAGGAGGGTGGCAAGCAGACTCTCGCCCACGTTCTTCGTGATATGCATGAGATCAAGGCTATGAGGCACGCGGAGGATCTTCCAGTATGGCAAGTCCCAGAAAACAGACCTCGCCTTCCATACCTTCAGCAACGGCTCTGGCTTCTTCTGGGTCTTTCCTGGCGCAGGGCACTCCTTCCAGTTATTCAACAGCTTGTAGATTTCCGCGCCACTCTTCTGGTGTGGGATTCCTCGGAGCTCGATCGTCCCATCGAACAGATGTCCTAGCTTTCTCCAGGCGTGATTCTTGGGAAGCCACCTCCGAGCCCCAAGGAACACGGTTTTCCCGGACCCGGGATCTTTCTGTAGCTGGCGGTACGTTGTATTATCTTTGCACCTAACGCACCCATAGAATCCTTGGACCACCTGCCCCGAGAAGTATCCGTAACCAGGATAGTCTTGCACCGTCGTGATCACCGCCGCTCTCATGTCAAAGTACTCTTGTCTCGAGGCGTCCCATGTACGGGCTCCTTCTTCCCATAACGTGGCCAACTCCTCTTTCAACAACGTGAGATACAGATTGATGTCTGTACCAGGTTGTTTTGGCCCTTGAACGAGCATACTCATGGTTACGTACTTCTTCTTCATGCACAACCAGGGAGGGAGGTTGTAGATCCATACAAATACGGGCCAGGTGCTGTGTGTGCTGCTCTGGCTTCCAAACGGATTGAGTCCGTCAGTGCTCACGCCCAGCCTGAGGTTCCTTGACTCTTTCCCAAAATGTTGGTAATATTGTAGGTCCAACGCCTTCCACTGGCAAGCATCCGAAGGGTGCCTCAACATTTCCTCCTTCTCCGGATCATCGTCTTCCGGCCTCTTTCTTTCCGCGTGCCAGCGCATGAGCTGTGCTTCCTTAGGGTCTGCGAAATACCGCTGCAAACGAGGAGTTAGAGGAAAGTACCACACCACCTTCCTAGGAGCTTTCTTGGTCCCTCTCTTGTATCGAGAGGTCTTGCACACCGGACACGTGGTCTTCTCCGCGTCCTCGCCCCGATAGATGATGCAATCATTTATGCAGACGTGGTATTTCACGTGCGGTAGATTGAGAGGACACACGACTTTCTTCGCCTCAGCGATACTAGTCGGACATGTGTTCCCCTTCTTGGGAAGAATATCGTGCCAGAATACAATGTTGTCGTCGAAACATTCCTCGGTCATTTTGTGTTTCGCCTTCATCTCCAGAGCCCTAAGCGTTACATTTAGACGGGTATCCCCGTCGTTGCATCCGTCAAACAATGGAGTGACCGCGTCTTTCTCCATTTGCTCCAGTTTAGCCTTCTCTCTACCGGCGGCTCTGGCGTTACTCGTCTTCTTGAGAAGCAGATCTTGGACATGAGGGTCTCGCAACCAGATCGAATCATGGTCGGCACCACCTTGATCATCTTCGTGTCCATGCCCGACGCCACCTTGATCATCTTCGTGTCCATGTCCAGTGCCACCACCCTGATCTTCGTGATCGTGACTGGCGTCTTGATCTTCGTGATCATCACTGGCATCTTGATCTTCGTGATCATCACGTATCCATCGAGTGTAGCCATCCATGAAACTACGTCGAAGCAGGTGCGACTCCAGCATTCCGGAATCATGCCTTATCAGATACATCAGCTTGCAGTCCCGACATGGACATCTTATCTCTGTCTTGTTTGCACGTTCCATGTCGGCCCTCGTGCATGTCATCCACCTATCCACGCGGGCTTTGTTGATCAGTGGTCGGACCATGGCCGCCTGCATGGTACAAAGAGCAAGAGAATAATTAGAGCATATATGGACGTGGATCGTCGGAAAAATTCGGCATGACCTCCCCTAAAAAGAGGACATCCGCGAGTGCCAGAAATTCGCCGGAAAAGAAATAAATCGACATTCCGGCGAAACATTGGCATCTCAAATGAAATCCCTGCAAAAAAGTAGCACCACAACACAATCATATAGTCGGTGTCTCCGACAACGCGCATACATGCAAGCAACGCCTTCACGCTTCCTCCAACAACGACTTGCGCAAGAGAGCCGGAGGAGAAGTAAATGGACATGTTGTAGATCTAGAGGAGCAAGAGACTTCACTTACATATGGGTGTCAACCAATGGATGTTGAGCAAGATTCGAAGGTGAATCAATGGGGGAAATGAGGTGGGGAGGAGGAGGGGGGCGACCAGATTTGTTTGGTGGAGGAGGAAGAAGTGACACAAGTGAGTGGGGTGCTAGTTGCCTCCATGTGCAAAAAGCTGGAAAAAAAATGGTGCAGCTTATGCGAGGCGCATATTGCACAATATGCGCCTCCTATAATTCAAACTATAGGAGGCGCATATAGCAATATGCGCCTCGCATATGCGGCCACCTACCAGCGCCCGGGCCCGCATGAGTTACTTGAGGCGCATATGGCCATATGCGCCTCGCATATTGTCCAATATGCGAGGCGCATATAGCCATATGCGCCTCGCATATTCGTGCACCTACCAATATGCGGGCCCACACAGAATATGCGAGGCGCATTCTGGCCATATGCGCCTCGCATATTGTCCAATATAGGAGGCGCATATAGCCATATGCGCCTCGCATATTCGTGCACCTACCAACACGCGGGCCCACACAGAATATGCGAGGCGCATTCTGGTCATATGCGCCTCGCATATTATCAAATATAGAAGGCGCATATAGCCATATGCGCCTCGCATATTCGTGCACCTACCAACACGCGGGCCCACACAAAATATGCGAGGTGCATTCTGTCCATATGCGCCTCGCCTATTTTTATACTAGAGGCGCATATCTTAAAGTGCGCCTCGCCTATTTTTATAGGAGGCGCATATGCTAAATGTGCCTCGCATAAGCATGTCTCCTATAGCCTTTTCTCTAGTAGTGAAGCTAGCTTCTTCTCTCGCCTCCCGCAGTTCGCGCTCGAGGTCGGCGATCCGTTGTTCAACGGCACCCAGAGCAGACCGCGCCACCACCAACTCACCAGCAGGGACAAGCCCCTGGCGAGCTTGATCTGCCTTCGCAGCAACAGCCTGAAGACCTTTGTTCGCCTCCTGGACGATGGCCAGCTCCTTCTCCGCGCGCTGTTTCGCGGCCAATCGGTCCGCTGACTCAAGCTGCAGACCCTGCACATCACCGAAAAAGTCAGTTAAAACGAACTTCATAAGTGCCCACCCGCTGAAATTCAGCGAGTGCGCACTCGGGGACGGGCGATCAAGAAATTCCTAAGTGCCCACCCGCTGAAATTCAGCGAGTGCGCACTCGGGGACTGGCGATCAAGAAATTCCTAAGTGCCCACCCGCTGAAATTCAGCGAGTGCGCACTCGGGGACTGGCAATCAAGAAATTCCCAAGTGCCCACCCGCTGAAATTCAGCGAGTACGCACTCGGGGACTGGATGCAAAAATAAAAGACGAGAGATTATAAGAATCACGCCGCTGCAAAACACCGACTTGATCCTCGGGGACTGGATGTACCTGGATGGCTGCGCCAAGCATGCCGTGGAGTTGGATCGCATCCACGGACGCGAGTAACGCTGGCGTGTGCCCACGACGCTGGTCGACCTCAGCATCGGCGGTCCCAGGAGCGTGGCTCGAGGGCGCAACCCCACTCGCCGTGGCCGCCTTGGTCACGAAGCGGGGGAAGGTAGCGATGGAGGCACCCGCTCCAAGGGAGGTCGCTTCCGCCGCGGGTTCCTTCGTAGACGCGGCTGCCTCCACCGCGGGCTCGGCCGGCGCGGCCACCGTATCGTCAGAGATGGTGACGATGTCGTTGCCCTTGGCCTTCTTACTGCCATCCGCTGAGGCGACGACCTCGTCCACCCTCCTCTTGCGTGAAGGATCCTCCTCGCTAGCGGCGGAGGGCACCTTGGCCACGGTCGGATGGCCCATCCTTTTCACTCCGGTCCTGCGCATTAATCGAATCAATAATGACAATCGAAATAGTTATGGAAAATAAGGAGGGGTGAGCACACTCACTTGGCGACTGGGATGAAACGTAGCCCTGTACGAAGGCCGGCCGGTTTTTCCAGTTTAGGGCCCAGTCGGCGACTGAGCCCCAGTTCCAGGACATCGTGTGCCCAAGACACAGATGGCTTCTTCGTCGTTGAGGCTGCAGACGGCGCCTCTGGGACATCCTCGGCGGGAGCTTCCTCGTGAGTCGAAGCTGCTGCAGCTGGAGCCTCCTTGCGAGGTGAAGCCGTCGCAGCCGGAGCCTCCCTGCACGGCGAAGCCGCCGCGGCCGGAGCCTCCCCCAGCCCGGAGACGGGGGCGAATGGCGGAGGTAATGAGGCCAGCGGCACCTCCATAGTCGCCGTGTCCAGCGCGGTTGTCGCTGGTGGCGCACCGTCACCAGTTGGGCTGGGAGCATCGGAGCTGCTCGCCGAGTGTGGCGGTGAGGCCGTCTTCGACGGCTTCGTTTTCTTCTTCAGGGGGGCCCTCGCCTCCCTCTTATTCTCCTTCCTCTTCGACGGAGTGGCTTGACGGCGCGAGGTGGTCTCTGGGAGTTCGTCGTCATCGTCATGGCGCTCGAGGCTTCTGCTCGCTTAGATCTCGCGCTGACGTTGCCCGCGGGTCTTTCGGACCAGCGGGGCGACCTCTTCTTCGGACTCGTCCTCGTCGTCTTCGTTGCCCCTCGCGGGTGGTGATTCGCCTACGTCTTGGGCGGATGGGCCCGGGCTCTCATCATCCGAAGGTGGGAGCCACCCTTCCACCACCTGGAATAGCTGCGATGGATACAAACAGGATCAGGATTACTGCGACTGCGAACAAGGTAAAGAAATTACCGTTGGAGCTGGACGCTTCGCGGTGTAGGGGCGATCCCGGCCTGCGCATCCAGGTACACCGCCTGGGTAATCTTCTTCAACGCTGGGATGTAATCTTCCAGCCTCCACTCGTCGAGGAAGGCCTTTGTCGAGTCCCCCCGGCCGGTGTATTGGTACATGTAGTGGTCGCGCTGGGCGAGTGGAACAAGCCGCCGCCCAAGCCAGCAATTGTATAGATTTATCGTTTGGAGGCCCTTCTTCTTCAAACCACGGATGGTCTGGAGCATCTCGTCAACGACCATCCGCTGGTCGTCGGGGAGCTTGCCGACTTGGAGATGGCGCGGCTCCGAACGACTAGCGGAGTACCGCGGGATCGCCGCCTCGCCCTCCGGGGTCGCCTCGGTCACGTAGAACCACGACTTTTTCCAGTCGCTCGCTGCCTTGGCGGGTAGCATCAGGTCAAAGAAGGAGGCTTTGGACTTGAGCTGGAACGTCAAGCCGCCCGCGGCTAGCATTGGGCCGCCTGCCTCCTCGCGGCTGATCCGTCCATGGAACAGATCTTGCCACAAGGGAAAGTAGGGCCGGCAGCCCAAGTAGCATTCGCAGAACGCCACGAAGATGGCGAGCTGCTCGATGCTGTGGGGACCCAGATCTGAAGGCTGGATCCCATAGTAGGCGCAAAAGCGCCGGAAGAACAAGGACGTGGGAAACCCTAGCCCTCGCTCGAGATGACTGGTGAAACAGAAGAATTCCCTCTCTCGCGGGTTTGGGGTCGTTTCTCCGGCTGCGGGGATGCGCCAACAGCCGGCTCGCAGGATCCCGGCCTCCTCGAAAGAGGCCAGCTGCGCCCTCGTGCACTTGGACCTACCCCATGGTTCGGTGGAAAGGGCCATGGCCGAGAGGTTGGTTGGAGATCGGAGGATTTCGGGTCGACTGGATCGCGGAGCAAAGGAAGGAAAATGCGCGCACTCGGAAGAAGTGGTGGGCAGTTGGCTCTACGATTGCCTGCCATTCCTCTTATATAGCGGGAGTTACCCGCCAAATCAGGAGGCCGTTACCGCGCGATGATTACGCCGAAATTTACCGTTGGATTACTCCAACGGCTAGTTTGACCGCGTCTGACGGTCCAACTCCAGCCACTCGGCTCGCCAGGTCAATCACCATGACCGCGTCCCGCCGACTCGACTTGCTCAAGCCGCGACTTGGTTCACCGGATTTCCTCCTTTATACAGGAGCCCGCCGACGATTCGACTAGATGCCTACTCTGAAGCCGTATACTCCGACTGCCAGCAGCCACTTACGCCCAATCGACGACGGCCTCGGGGACTACTGATGGGGATATGCCTACTGGGGTATACCCAGCAGGGCGTTTCCGACTGGCCTGAGAGCTGGCGAGTGGGCCTGCAGAACGGTGAGTGGATTGAAGCCCAGCAAGGTACCGAGCGACTGGAAGCTGAAGGCCCAGGCGAGTAGATAGGCCCAGTCGGACTGGGTTAAACGACTATTAAAGCTGTAACCGAATCGGTTGAGATATGTAAACCCTAGGGGAGGTGAGCCTATATAAACCTCCCTAAAGGGTGAGTAGAGAGACGTTCCCTCATACACCCAAGCGACTCGCCGCCTAGCCGCTGAGCTCGCCCATTGTAACACCTCCATAATACGATCTAGCAGGAGTAGGTCTTTACCCTCCGGGGGGCCGAACCTGGGTAAAACCCTGTGTCTTTGCCCTCATCTCGCACCGCAGATGGCTGGCCGCCCTTGCCCCTCGTTCTACTACTCGCTGCCGATTGCAGCATCTGCCGTGACCATTCCCACGACAGTTCACCAAGAAGGCTAGGAGTGTTTGGAAAGAGGAGCTTACATTTCAACCACTAAATGTAAGCACCACTAGCTATATCCGCGCATCTCTTTGATTCTAGTTTTGATACAGTTATTATCATGCTTGATTATTATTTTGATTGAACTCTGTTCTCGTAAAGTGCCTGACGCAGGGACCAGGTAACAATCTATGTGGATACTATGTATGCGAGTTCATCCGGCAGACGTGCGATGAGAAGGGCAGAAATTTAGAGCAACTCCACGTACGTAAACAATTTCTATAGTTTTTAATTACAATCAAATTGTGTTTAGTTTCATATTCATATAGGCTGACTCCTTTTTTAAATCAGATCGAACGTCTACGGGACGGTCTTCTGCCAAAGGATCGCGTACGAGCAATTCAGGAGGAATTGGCGGGATTCTTGGATGCAGAAGTCCTAAACACACAAGGGGAATACTACTCGGCTGTGTATAGACAATAGGAATTGTAAAAATAGCAACTTTCAAGAAATTGGCCGGTAGCATCGAATAGCAACTTTTGTATGTAGTACATGAACTCGATTCGTGTATTGAATGTAATGTTGTCATGATGATCTTGTGTAATATAAGGTTCCTTCGTTGATAAGTGCAAAACACTAAATAAACAATAAAACAACCTAAATGAATTCTCTGCCGCGGCAACAAAATGTGCCAAAATGAATTCTCTGCCGCGGCAACAAAATGTGCCAAAATGAATTCTCTGCCGCGACAGAGAAATGGGCCAAATCTCTGCCGCGGCTGCAAGTTATTAGTCCCGGTTCGTGTTACGAACCGGGACTAATGCTCCACCCCCCTCGCGCTCTGATGCCGCCACGTGTGCCCCATTTGTCCCGGTTGGTGGGGCAACCGGGACTAAAGGTTAGAGCTTTAGTCCCGATTGCCCCGTCCCGGTTGGGCAACCGGGACTAATGGCCCTTACCAACCGAGGCGCATGGGCCCTTTTCTACCAGTGTCTTATGGTCGAAGGAATTAGGTTACTATGTATCAGAAAGCATATAGCAATTGAACTATTAAAATGACTTGATCTTTATGCTACGCTTATCTATAGGAGTATGTCCACCATATCATTCTCCTAACGATATGATCTTGTTAATAACATCTCAATGTTCATGATAGGGAAACCACAATCATTTATTAACCAACAAGCTAGTATTTACAAAGAGGCTTTACTAGGGACTCTATTTTAGTTTACAAATCACACAAGTATTAATGTTTCCTTGTTAATACTATTATAGCATGAATGTAAACATTTATCATAAACACAAAGATATAATAATAACTACATTTATTATTGCCTCTAGGGCATATCTCCAACAATGACCGCTCCGCCTGCCATCCCTGAGTACCTCAGTGGCTCGTAGTCCTGCATCACATTCAGTCGATCGGATCACCCCCGCCAGATCCCTCGCCCAGGTCATCTGCCTTTGTGCTAGAGGCGCAGATCGGAGGGTCGATATGAGCTGCGTATTCATGGATGGCGGCAGCGGCATCAACCTGATGTTCGCCAGCACCCTCGCAGCAATGCGGATCCTACTATGCAGCCTAGAACAATCAGACACAATGTTCCACGGCATAGTCCCAGGGAAAGGTATATACCCCTGGGAATGATATGGCTCGCCGTCATCTTCGGCAAGCCCGACAACTTCAGGTGCGAGCGGATGGAGTTCGAAGTGGTGGACTGGCCATCGCAGTACCACGCCATCCTCGGGCGAGTAGCGTTCGCAAGATTCCCGGCAGTACCACACTACGCGTACTTGCTGCTCAAGATGCCAGGACCAAGAGGCGTCATCACGGTCCAGGGCAGCTTCACCTGATCTGACCATTGCGACAGAGACTTCAACAGAATCTCCCAGTTGTTTGATATGCAAGAGGATCTCACAAGACTCCGAGAGGTGACAGACAGCGGGGCGCCCCCAGTCTCCAGGCAAAACGCACCTGACATGTCGTTCGACTCCACAGTCAACACGAAAAAGGTGCAGGTCCTCCCAACGGATGCTTCCAAGATGGAGCTAATAGCTAACGACCTTAGCCCTGCATAGGAAAGCGCGCTCGTCGAATTCCTCCGTGAGCGCTGGGAAATCTTCTCCTGGTGTCCTACGGACATGCCAGGAGTTCCCATGGAATTCGCCGAGCACGCACTCAATGTGTTTCCAGACGCCGAGCCCGTCAAACAGTCCATCCAACGATTGTTCGAGCCACGAGCCGAAGCCATCAGAGTCGAAATCAACAGACTGCTTGATGCCGACTTCATCCGGGAGATCAAGGAGAGCGAGTGGCTAGCCAACACTGTGTTGGTCCCTAAAAAGGATACGGACATCCTGCGGATGGGTGTGGACTTCACGTCGCTCAACAAACATTGTCCCAAGGACCACTTCCCTCTACTGCGGATCGATCAGATCATCGATTCAACTGCAGGTTGTGAGAAACTCTCCTTCCTCAACGCCTACTCTGGCTACAACCAGATTCGACTGAAGGTCGAAGACCAAGAGAAAACAACGTTCATCACGCCATTCAGAGTATTCTGCTACAACACTATGCCCTTCAGGCTGAAGAATGCAGATGCCACGTACCAGAGGTGCATGCAGGCATGCCTGAAAATCCAGATCGGTCGCAACATCCAAGTCCATGTCGACGACATAGTCATCAAAACCAGGGAGGCCAAGACATTGATCTACGATCTCCGCGAGACGTTCGACAACCTTGATCACTACAAGATCAAGTTGAATCCAGAAAAATGCGCCTTCAGCGTCCCATCTGGCCAATTACTTGGCTACTTTATCTCCCAGCGAGGGATCGAGGTGAACTCGAAGAAAATCCTGGCCATACTGACCATGGAGAGGCCGAAGAATCTCAAAGGTGTCCAGCAGCTAGCTGGGCACATCGTGGCGCTGAGCAGATTCATCAGCCGCATGGGTGAGAAGGCCCTGCCTTTCTACCACCTGCTACGCAAATCTGACAAGTTCGAGTGGACGCCCGAAGCAGACGACGCATTCGAAGACCTAAAACGACTGCTCTCCACCTCGCCTGTCTTGGTCATGCCAAAGGAACGCGAGCCCCTGCTACTATACATCGCAGCCACGCATCAGGTGGTAAGCACCGTACTCGTGGTCGAATGAACCGAAGAAGGCAAGACCCATGGGGTCCAACGCCCAATATACTACCTCAGCGAGGTACTAACCCCAACCAAGCAGAGATACCCTCATTACCAGAAGCTCGCCTACAGCGTATTCATGACGGCTCGCCGGCTGAGCCACTACTTCTAGGAGCACCAGATAATGGTCGTTAACGAGGCGCCACACTCCAACATCCTAAACAACCCCGAAGCCATGGGACGCGTAGCCCCGTGGGGCATCGAGCTATTGCCTCTAGACATAGTCTACGAACGGCGCAAGTACATCAAATCTCAGGTCCTCCCTGACTTCCTTGTTCACTGGATGGAGCTCTAGCTGCCCGACACCCCGGACATGACGCAGTCATGGACGATGCACTTCGATGGATCCAAGCACGAGGCTGGAGTAGGAGCTGGCGTCATACTGACATCCCCTCAAGGTAACAATATGAGATACGTCCTTCGGATGAAATTTTGTGCCTCCAACAACGAAGCCGAATACGAGGCCCTCATCCACGACATGAGAATGGCAAAAATCTGCGGCGCAACGCGCCTAGTCATCTACGGTGACTCGAACCTCGTCGTCCAGTAGACGATGAATGAGTGTGACGCCCACGTCGCCAACATGATCACGTACCGCGCACTCTACAACTCACTCGAAGGAGACTTCGACGGCTGCGAGCTTCGCCATGTTGGAAGGGAAAGCAACGAGGAAGTCGATAGACTCGCCAACATCGGCTCCACTTGCACACGGGTGCCACCAGGCGTGTTCCTCGAACAAATATGTGTACTCTCTATTAAAATAAAATTCCCCAAGGGATCACCCGAAGAAGCGGAGCACTCGGGGACTGCGCCACCCGAAGGACAGGAAGGACCCGAAAAGCTCGACACGGAGGCCGAGTTGGTTAGCCTAATGCAGGTCATGGCAATCGAAGAAACATGGACACAGCCATACCTTTGGTACCTGATAAATATGGAACTGCCTGATGACCCGACAGATGCCCGGCGCATATCTCGCCGATCCAAGGCCTTCACCATCATCAATGGCAAACTATACAAGCGCAACATTTCGGGTGTACTCCAAAGGTGCGTCACCATCAGTGATGGCAAAATCCTCCTCCAAGACATCCACGAGGGCATCTGCGGGCATCATGCGGGCAGCCGGGCCCTTGTCGCCAAAGCTTTACGAGCCGGATTCTACTGGCCAACAGCCATGAACGACGCCAAGGACATCGTCCAAAGGTGCAACGACTGCCACAGGTTTGCAGATAAGCCACACGCACCAGGGTCCGAGCTCAGGCCCATTCCACTAGCCTATCCCTTCACCCAATGTGGCCTCGACATGATCGGCAAGCTGCCCAAATCTTCGAAAGGAGGCCACGTCTACCTCCTGTTCGCAGTCGACAAGTTCACCAAGTGGATCGAGGCCATACTTGTCACCAACCAAAAGGGCAAAACAACCGTCAAGTTTTTCGAGTCCATAGTCTACAGGTTCGGCGTGCCGCACAACATCATCACGGACAACGGCTCAAACTTCATCCCAAAGAATTCCAAGACTTCTGGTAAGACCTTGGCATCAACATATCATACGCCTCTGTGGCACACCCGCAGACCAACGGGAAGGTCGAAAAGGCCAACAGTCTCGTAGGCGGTGGCATCAAGAAACGCCTACTCAGCACACTCGAACAACTTGCAGGAGCCTGGGCAGAAGATCTACCCTCCGTCCTCTGGAGCTTGCGTACAACGCCAAACAGCTCAACTGGCTACATGCCATTCTTCATGGTGCACGGAACCGAAGCCGTGCTACCCGCTGAAGTATGCCATAAAGCCCCACGGGTCGTTTCTTACAGCGAAGCTCAATCATCGGCCGCACTCGAAGACGCTGTCGACACATTCGACGATGCATGCTACATTGCCGCAACACGCTTAGCGGTCTACCAATAGAGCCTTCGCAACTACCACAGCCGCCGGCTGCGCCCAAGGTCCTTCGTCGAAGGAGACCTCGTCCTGCGACTCAAGCAAGAGCGACCGAAGAAGCTCGAGTCACCCTAGGAGGGACCCTACATCGTCACCGAAGTCATCCCAGGTGGCGCCTACCGTCTCAAGGACGTCAAGTCAGGAGTCGCATACCTCCAACCCATGGAATGTTGCACAATTGCGACGCTTCTACCCCTAGCTATCACTTTACTTTCAATAAGACTACTCAGCCAAGGCTACTCAGCCAAAAAATATACCTCCTCATTACGATATGAATAAAAGCTAAGTCCCTAGCACGAAAATTTCTTTTTACCTTGCATTACTTTTTGCCACAACACGCTCGGGGGATACACCTCACCTCACGACTTCATCGACTGAGAATAACACATGCAACCTGAGTAGCTAACCACGTCAGGCTAACGAAAAGGACATGCACACAACAAGAGCACTATGTGCTAGCACAAATAAACTTTACAAGTAAAGGCCATAACAAACCCACTCGAATATATACAAGTTTTACATCTGTCTTTTTTACAGGGTCTATCTATTTTGTAGAATCACGTGCGCTTGATGCTCAAAGAGATCCACGATCTCTTCGGCATACTGCCTAACAGCCGCATAGTGCGGGCGCATATCCCAAAGGCTACCGTCTGGTCAAAGGGGCGGCCCATTCGCCATAGCCGCGAGGTCGACATCAGGGCGATGCAGCCGAACAAGAGAAAGAGCGGCCTTCACCACCGCAACCAGCTGGTGCCGCACCAACTCCCTCACATGACCCACGTATCGAAATTTCGATAGCAAACTCCAAAGAGTGGAAGGTGCGTCGTCCAGAGGGAACATGATATACAGAATCAACGCCAGGGATGTTTTTGCCTGCTTCAGCACCCGCGAAACTTGATGCACATGATCCTGCACCTTCGCAAGGACGGTGGCCCGGTCACGGTCCATCCAGAAGAAGCCGCCAGCTTCCAAGTCCTGTTGGGTCAAACAGTTGATCCGACCTACAACACGCTCCTTCTCCTCCCTCGGGACAAGATTGGAACCTGCAGAAAACTCAGAGTAAGGTGACACACAAACAAGGCCCATCCAAAGACGAGCAGCAGCTCAAGAAAACTCACATTGCAGTTTCTCGCTCAACTGACGCAGCTCCCCAGTCAGTACTCCTCCCTGGCGGTAGCTCGCTTAGCCTTCGACTTCCACACATCCGCGTGGCTTCGAACGCCAAGGATCTCCTTCTCCAGGCTGCGGACGCGGTCGCGAAGAAAAACAAGCTACGACGCATCATCCAAAGATGGCCGCGGCTGAGGGACGGTCGAAGCATCCACGAGAGCCTCACCCGAAGGTCCCTAAAGGCAAGCAAGTACGAATATGAACAACACACTTCTCTGGCAACAGCTCGAAGCATCATTTATATACATCAAAAAGCCACTCTGTGGCACAAGGAGAAATTGTTCGACAAAATATAATAGCAACAGAAGAAGAGAAGCTATCCTAGCTACAGCAGATTTAGGCGCCCGCATCCGGGGTAGCCTCGGAGCCAGATTGCCTGCTCCTGGCTTCTCCGTGCCAGCAGGTCGATAAGCTTCGGACCATACCTCTTACAACGAGAGGTGGAGAGAGCAAAGGCTACCTTAGAGCCATCTGGAGCTGTCGGCATCTGGGAGGTGATGTGCGGAAGATCCAGCTCCACTCCAGATGCCATAGCCATGGCCAGACCCATGGAGGCACCTGAAGGGAATATGCCCTGAGAGGCAATAATAAAGTGTTTATTATGTGTATTCCAAGTATATGATAGATGTTTATTTTGCATGCTATAATTGTATTGATACGGAAACGTTAATACATGTGTGTTTAATAAACAAACAGAAAGTTCCTAGTTATGCCTCTCTCATAAACTAGCTCGTTGATTAACAAGATGATCAAGGTTTCCTGATCATGGACATTGGATGTTGTTAATAACGGGATCACAACATTAGTGTAATGGTGTGATGAACATTCATCCGAAGTATAGCATTACGATCAAAGTCATTGAGTTTATATTGCTATAACAACTTACGAAGTGATCCTAATCCTTAGACCATGAGATCATGTCAATCACTAACACCAGAAGAGTTTCTTGATAACATCAAACGTCACACCGTAACAGGGTGATGATAAAGATGGATTCAGAACTAATAAAGTGTTATGTTGAGGCTCATGGATCGAGAGTGGAATTTGTTCATCCCGATGACGGATAGATATACTCTGGGCCCTCTCGGTGATATCACATTGATTAGCTTGCAAGCAAGTGATTTGATCACTAGAATGTTATATCACAGGAACGAGAAAAGAGTGCATGTCGGTAACGAGATCAAACTAGGTATGGAGATACCGATGATCGAATCTCGGACATATAATATATCATGAAACAAAGGGATTAAGATACTAGCGTAAAAGGTTCCGACGATCACAAGAAAGTCATCGTTGAATGTGTGGGAGTCAGTATGGGTCTCCAGATCCCGCTTCTGATTATTGATCCGAGAGGGGTCTTGATCATGTCCGCATTATTCACGAACCATAGGGTGACACACTTAAGAGACACCGACATCCAATTGGAGCAAATGTTTCATGCCGAAAGAATGAACAAGCGCGGGAATTTATTTCACTAGATACCGAAACAGGTTTTCGGGTGAAATTGCATAAAGTGGTTATGCATGTGAAATAGAATTCTAGCAAGGGGTTATTTGTGAATGTTTGTCATTAAAGTAATTGACAAAATTCTGAATAAAATAAAAGAGTTTTATTTAATGAGAGTTTGCATTAAATTTGGTGGAAATTTAATGGGAATTTGAGTGGACTTTTGAGTGGAGGGAATTTAAAGGAGATTTGTGAGTGGAGTGTCCACCCACATGAAGAGGGGAGGGCAAGGGGGCAGCCCCCATGCGCCGGCCACCCCCTTGGGATCCCCCCCTCCTCCTATAAAAGGAGCCCCCATCCTCACTTGTCTCTCACACCTCCTCGTGAAGGATCTCTCTTCCCCTCTAGAATTTATCCCCCATGGTCTCGGACTAGCGAGATACATGTTCCTGGTGGCTATTCAGCAAGAAAGAGTTGTGCTTCCGCTGCATCGCTGGAGCGAGGAGGCGGAGGTTGCTCGGTGCCTCGAACGTGTGTGCGAGCACGGATGCGCTGCTGATTTGCGGCGCTAGGACTTCCTCTCGATCTTGAGATCGGCAAGAGATCGTCTACATCAACCACGAGTTGAACTCGTTAAGCTTTGTCGGTCTTCAAGGGTATGTTCTCTACGGATATACATCCGCCCGTTGTTTGTATCTAGTAGATAGATCTTGGTATATAGTTCACATCATAGGAATTTTTTTGTTTTCTATGCTGCGAACCCTACAGTGGTATCAGAGCCGGATCTATGCATAGATACTTTACACGGGTAGTACACATATGAGTATGTGGGCGATGATGATCATGTTGTTGCTCCTTTGTTGTAATTTTGGATATTGGTGGCATAGTGGGATGAAGCGGCCCGGACAAACTTTACATGTCCTCGCACATGAGACCTGTTCCACGCTTGACATGCAACTAGTTTGCATAAGTGGCTAGCGGGTGTCTGTCTCTCCTACTATAGTCAATATCTATTTTGCAAGCGAGTTGTCAACAATTTGATTATCCTCGTTGAGGTTCATGTTCGTAGGTAAGAACGGTTCTATCTCGAAAGCCCTAAGCCACGTAAAACTTGCAATGGATAAATTAGAGGCGTCTAGTTTAGATTGTTGCTGGGCTAGTGTTATGATATGGTAGTGTTGTAAGTAGAAGTATGAGATGATACTCTTACAACACACATAGCGTGTAAAATCCATAGACCTTGGATTTACACATATAGGTATGATAGTGATCATACCACGATGCACATGATAGAGATCATCTGCGGGAACCATATCATTTCACTAATAAACATATGATGTTTGATAGCATCTTATATTGCTTGTTTAGCGCTTTGTTAGCATAATAAGATGATCCCTCATTTAAATATCAAGATAAGAATGTGTTCTTCCTTTAGTATGCACCGATTATGTTTTCGTCGCTCCAAGACATCACGTGATGATCGGGTGTTCTTGGATCCACGACCATATTTTGGGTGTAAAACAGTTACACACGCGAATACTAAGGTTCTAACTTGGCGAGCCTAGCATGTACAGACATGGCCTCGGAACACGGACCAAAAGGTTAAGCATGAGTCATATAGTTGATATGATGCCCATTTGATGCTCGCCTTTGAAGCTATACTGACTCACGTGATGATCGGACTTGGTATAGTGGATTTGGTTCATGTAATCACCAAAAAGGCACGAGGGATGTCGTTTTTGAGTGGGAGTTCATTCATAATATGGATTATTTGAACTCAATCTATCATACACTTAGTCTAAACTTTACAAATTCTGTTGTAGATGGCACCACCTGCTTTTAATTTCAATGTGTTCATGGAGAAAGAGAAACTAGCAACGAACGGTAGCAACTTTATCGAATGGGCCATGAATTTGAGGATTCTCCTCTCTGCTGCACAAAAGAAATATCTGCTAGAAGCGCCGTTAGGCCCCCCACCTTTTGATGATGCCCCTGACGAGGAGAAGAATGTCTATCAGACTCGTCAGGAGGACCACAACTTGGTTCATTGCGGCATATTGTATGGGCTAGAGCCAGAACTTCAAAAGCGTTTCGAAAACGGCAATGCATTTGATACAATGGGTGAGTTGAAAATGATTTTCGACACACATGCTGCTGTAGAGAGCTACAACGCTTCAGAAAAGTTCTTTAGCTGCATGATGGAAGAGCACAACTCCGTTAGTGAGCATGTACTCAAGATGTCGGGTTACGCCGATAAGCTTGTGTCCTTGGGAATATCGATTCCCATTGACTTAGGCATCCATCGTGTTCTGCAGTCTCTGCCACCTAGCTATAAGAGCTTCGTGATGAACTATAATATGCAAGGCATGACGAAGTCTCTCCCCGAGCTTCTGTCAATGCTTAAAACTGCAGAAGTGGAGATCAAAAAGGAACATCAAGTGTTGATGATCAATAGGAACACTGGTTTCAAGAAAGACAAGAAGGGAAAACGGAAGGGAAGTAAGGGCGGCAAGCCTGTTGCCGCGCCTGAAAAGAAACCCCGAGTTGGACCTAAGTCTGATTCCGAGTGCTACTATTGTAAGGGGACTGGCCACTGGAAGCGCAACTGCCCCAAGTATCTGGCAGACAAGAAGGCCGGCAAGGCAAACAAAGGTATATATGATATACATGTTATTGATGTGTACTTGACTAGTGCTCGCAGTAGCACCTGGGTATTTGATACCGGTTCAGTTGCTAATATTTGTAACTCGAATCAGGGGCTGCGGAACAAGCGACCGCTAGCAAGGGGTGAGGTCAAGATGCGTGTCGGCAATGGATCAAGCGTTGATGTGATTGCCGTCGGAACGCTGCCTCTCCACTTGCCGTCGGGATTAGTTATAAACTTGAATAAACATTATCTGGTGCCTGCACTGAACATGAACATTGTATCTGGATCGTGTTTGATGCGAAGTGGTTATTCATTTAAATCTGAGAACAATGGTTGTTCCATTTATATGAATGAAATCTTTTATGGTCATGCACCGATGATGAATGGTTTATTTCTATTAGATCTTGATGATAATGTTACACATATTCATAATGTTGATGCTAAAAGGATTAAACTTAATGATGATATATCCGCATATATGTGGCACTGCCGTCTAAGCCATATTGGCGTTAAACGCATGAAGAAGCTCCATTCGGATGGACTTTTGGAATCACTTGATTATGAATCATTTGATACATGTGAGCCATGCCTTATGGGCAAGATGACTAGAACGCCATTTTCCGGTTCAATGGAACGGGCGACAGATTTATTGGAAATCATACATTCTGATGTATGTGGTCCAATGAGTGTGTCGGCGCGAGGTGGATATCGTTATTTTGTTACTTTCACGGATGATTTGAGTAGATACGGTTATATCTACTTGATGAAACACAAGTCTGAAACCTTTGAAAAGTTCAAGGAATTTCAGAATGAAGTGGAAAATCATCGTAATAGAAAGATCAAATTTCTATGGTCCGACCGTGGAGGTGAGTATCTAAGTTACGAGTTTAGCACTCACATGAAAGAGTGTGGAATTGTTTCACAACTCACACCTGCCGGAACACCACAGCGAAATGGTGTGTCAGAACGTCGTAATCGTACTTTATAAGATATGGTTCGATCTATGATGTCTCTGACGGACTTGCCATTGTCATTTTGGGGTTATGCACTGGAAACCGCTGCATTCACTTTAAATCGGGCACCATCTAAATCCGTTGAAAAGACACTGTATGAATTGTGGTTTGGAAACAAACCTAAGCTGTCATTTCTTAAAGTTTGGGGATGCGATGTTTATGTGAAGAAACTTCAACCGGATAAACTCGAACCCAAAGCGGAAAAATGCGTCTTCATAGGATACCCTAAAGAAACTATTGGGTATTCCTTCTATCACAGATCCGAGGGCAAGGTTTTTGTTGCCAAGAATGGATCCTTTCTAGAGAAAGAGTTTCTCGCGAAAGGTGTGAGTAGTCGGAAGGTAGAACTCGAAGAGGTTGTGGAACCTTCTCTTCAAAGTATGGCGAGTAGCGCAGCGCCAGAAGTTGTTCCGGAGTTGGCTCCACCTGTTGAAGATGGAACTAATGATAATGATCATGAAACTCCAAAAGAGAGTACTACCGAACCTCGCAGGTCAAACAGGACGCGTGCAGCTCCCGAGCTGTATGGAAATCCTGTCATGAATTTCATGGTTGATGAAAATGATGACCCTACGACGTATGAAGAAGCGATGATGAGCCCGGATTCCAACAAATGGTTAGAAGCCATGAAATCCGAGATGGAATCCATGTATGAAAATCAAGTTTGGAACTTGGTGGAAATACCTCACGACCGAAAGGCCGTGGAGAACAAATGGATTTTCAAAAGGAAAACTGATGCTGATGGTAATGTGACCGTCTATAAAGCTCGACTTGTCGCAAAGGGGTTTCGACAAATTCAATGAGTTGACTACGATGAGACTTTCTCTCCCGTAGCGATGCTAAAGTCAGTTAGGATTATGTTAGCAATTGCTGCATATTTCGATTATGAGATATGGCAGATGGATGTCAAAACCGCGTTTCTCAATGGTAATATTGAAGAAGAGTTGTATATGATACAACCAAAGGGTTTTATCGATCCTAAGTATGCTAACAAGGTGTGCAAGCTTCAGCGATCCATCTATGGATTGAAGCAAGCATCACGAAGTTGGAATCTCCGCTTTGATGAGGTGCTCCAAGAGTTTGGATTTGTCCAAACTTATGGAGAAGCTTGTATTTACAAGAAAGTGAGTGGGAGCAATGTGGCATTTCTGATATTATATGTGGATGACATATTATTGATCGGAAATGATATAGATCTTTTAAACAGTGTTAAAAGTTATCTAAACAGCAAATTTTCAATGAAGGACCTAGGTGAAGCGTCATACATATTAGGCATAAAGATCTATAGAGATAGATCTAGGTGCCTAATAGGGCTATCGCAAAGTACATACCTTGATAAGATTTTAAAGAAGTTTAAAATGGACGGAAGTAAGAAGGGGTTCTTACCTATGTTGCAAGGCAAGACATTGAGTAAGACTCAAAGTCCGGCTTCGGCGGAAGAAAGAGAGATAATGGACAAAGTCCCCTATGCTTCAGCCATAGGCTCTATAATGTACGCCATGCTATGTACAAGACCGGATGTGGCACATGCTATTAGTTTGACTAGTAGGTACCAATCGGATCCAGGTTCGGAACACTGGATAGCGGTCAAGAATATTCTTAAGTACTTACGAAGAACTAAGGATATGTTTCTTGTATACGGAGGTGAAGAAGAGCTCGTCGCTAAGTGTTATGTCGACGCTAGCTTTGACACCGATCCGGATGACTCTAAGTCTCAATCCGGATACGTATTTCTCATGAATGGCGGAGCGGTTAGTTGGAGGAGCTCCAAACAACTTGTGGTAGCGGGATCAACAACGGAGGCCGAATATGTTGCTGCTTCAGAAGCGGCTCAGGAAGCAGTTTGGATGAAGGAGTTCATATCCGAACTAGGAGTGGTGGAAAACGCGTTGGACCCAATGGTGATCTATTGTGACAACAATGGTGCCATTGCCAATGCCAAAGAGCCAAGGTCTCACAAGCATTCCAAGCATATTAAGCGCCGGTTTCACTCCATTCGCGAGCATGTCAAGGATGGAGATATAAAGATTTGTAAAGTACATACGGATCTCAATGTAGCAGATCCGTTGACTAAAACTCTCCCTAGAGGAAAACATGATCAACACCAGAACTCAATGGGTGTTAGATTTATCACTATGTAACTAGATTATTGTCTCTAGTGCAAGTGGGAGACTGAAGGGAATATGCCCTGAGAGGCAATAATAAAGTGTTTATTATGTGTATTCCAAGTATATGAAAAATGTTTATTTTGCATGCTATAATTGTATTGATACGGAAACGTTAATAAATGTGTGTTTAATAAACAAACAGAAAGTTCCTGGTTATGCCTCTCTCATAAACTAGCTCGTTGATTAACAAGATGATCAAGGTTTCCTGATCATGGACATTGGATGTTGTTAATAATGGGATCACAACATTAGTGTAATGGTGTGATGAACATTCATCCGAAGTATAGCATTACGATCAAAGTCATTGAGTTTATATTGCTATAACAACTTACGAAGTGATCCTAATCCTTAGACCATGAGATCATGTCAATCACTAACACCGAAAGAGTTTCTTGATAACATCAAACGTCACACCGTAACAGGGTGATTATAAAGATGGATTCAGAACTAATAAAGTGTTATGTTGAGGCTCATGGATCGAGAGTGGAATTTGTTCATCCCGATGATGGATAGATATACTCTGGGCCCTCTCGGTGATATCACATTGATTAGCTTGCAAGCAAGTGATTTGATCACTAGAATGTTATATCACAGGAACGAGAAAAGAGTGCATGTCGGTAACGAGATCAAACTAGGTATGGAGATACCGATGATCGAATCTCGGACATATAATATATCGTGAAACAAAGGGATTAAGATACTAGCATAAAAGGTTCCGACGATCACAAGAAAGTCATCGTTGAATGTGTGGGAGTCAGTATGGGTCTCCAGATCCCGCTTCTGATTATTGATCCGAGAGGGGTCTCGATCATGTCCGCATTATTCACGAACCGTAGGGTGACACACTTAAGAGACACCGACATCCAATTGGAGCAAATGTTTCATGCCGAAAGAATGAACAAGCGTAGGAATTTATTTCACTAGATACCGAAACAGGTTTTCGGGTGAAATTGCATAAAGTGGTTATGCATGTGAAATAGAATTCTAGCAAGGGGTTATTTGTGAATGTTTGTCATTAAAGTAATTGACAAAATTCTGAATAAAATAAAAGAGTTTTATTTAATGAGAGTTTGCATTAAATTTGGTGGAAATTTAATGGGAATTTGAGTGGACTTTTGAGTAGAGGGAATTTAAAGGAGATTTGTGAGTGGAGTGTCCACCCACATGAAGAGGGGAGGGCAAGGGGGCAGCCCCCATGAGCCGGCCACCCCCTTGGGGTTCCCCCCTCCTCCTATAAAAGGAGCCCCCCTCCTCACTTGTCTCTCACACCTCCTCGTGAAGGATCTCTCTCCCCCTCTAGAATTTATCCCCCATGGTCTCGGACTAGCGAGATACATGTTCCCGGTGGCTATTCGGAAAGAAAGAGTTGTGCTTCCGCTGCATCGCTGGAGCGAGGAGGCGGAGGTTGCTCGGTGCCTAGAACGTGTGTGCGAGCACGGATGCGCTGCTGATTTGCGGCGCTAGGACTTCCTCTCGATCTTGAGATCGGCAAGAGATCGTCTACATCAACCACGAGTTGAACTCGTTAAGCTTTGTCGGTCTTCAAGGGTATGTTCTCTACGGATATACATCCGCCCGTTGTTTGTATCTAGTAGATAGATCTTGGTATATAGTTCACATCGTAGGAATTTTTTTGTTTTCTATGCTGCGAACCCTACAGCACTGATGCCCTTCTGCTTGCGCTTGTAGGCCGCAGGGGCATCCTCTGACAGCGCATCCGCTAGAGAGTCAACATCCTCAAGGACAGCGCCCTAGGGATACATCTCCTTATAGAAATGCCGGAGGACCTCCTTGGCCTTAGCAAGGGAACCAGCAATAGTGCCGCATCGATCTTTGACCTCTACGGTGGCATCATCCAGAGCGCTCCCGTGCTCCAAGACACTGCGTTTAAACACAATACCCGAAGCATCTGGCGCAAAGAAGAACATGCAGGAGTAGAATAAGGACATGAAGAAAGAGCAGTTGAAAATCCAAAAGACCAATTTGCATGCAAGACACTTACCGGAGAAGGCCTTGGCCGCATCCATCAGCTTCTCGGCCACCTCCTTCTCGCGTGCAGCCGCTATAGTTGCGAGCTGCTCCTCGCGATCTGAAGCCTCCCGCTGCAGGCGCTCCTTGGCCTCGGCAGCATCAGCCAACTCCTGCTGCAGGCGCTCCTTCGCCTCCACGACATCAGCAGCCTGCTTCTCCGCGTGACCGAGGCTCTTTTGGAGAGCGTCCAGCCGACGAAGGGCCACATTATTTTCATCTGCAAAGAATCAAGAACACACATGAGCAACACAAGCTACATTCAGGCAACAGACAAAAAAGACAAGAACAAGTTGTAGGGTTTCGTAGCATGGAAAACAAAAAATTTCTACCGCATACAAACAAACAAGACAAGATCTATCTACTAGATTGTAGCAACGAGTCGATAAAATAACTCACCCTCGAAGATTCCAAAGTGTTTAACGAGAGCGAATTCTCGTGGGTGATGTAGTCGTACTCTTCCCGATCTCAAGATCGCTAGACGATCCTTCCGGCGCTGCGTTCCGGCAGCGCTCCCGCAGTCGGTCACACGTTTGGTACTCGACGAAGACCTTCCTCTCCCTTGTTCCAGCAGACAGCGGAGGTTGTAGCACTCTCCTCGCGATTCCGGCTGCACAACGGCGTGGTACCGGAAGTAGAGGGGAGGTCTCGCAGGGCTTCGCCTTAAGCCGGAGCGAGTATGGTGGAGTATGAGAGAGCCCTCGACGATCTAGGGTTTAGACACGCCGAGGAGGGGGCTAGGCCGGTGGCTAGGGTTTCACCTAGGCGGCGAGTGCCCTAGGGCCGGCGGCGGCTATGGAGGCGGCGACGGCTTGGTGCTAGGGTTTAGAGGTAGGAACTTGTGTGTCTAGGAGGGGAGCCCTGTCCCTCCTTTTATAGGTGGACGGGGCCGGCCAAGGGGAGGGGAGTTCCTCCCCAACTCGGCTTGGTGGTGCGCCGGCGGTGGGAGGAGGAACTCCTCCCCCAAGTCGGTTTCCACCTCCCTCTCCACTTCCCAAAACTAGCCGTTTGACTTTCAAACTTGGCGTTTGACTTTTTCAAACTAGGTTTTGAATAAACCCTCTATTTTGTTCAGAGATGACACCGAGTACATGATGAAATCATACTAACTTGATATAAGACATTCATGTACCCTTCCCTTCCGGAGTGCCGGACATTCCGGAACCTTCTAGAACATTCCCGATGAAAACACCGGAACCATTCTCCAACTCCGAAACGAGACTTTCCTTATATGAATCTTATTCTCCGGACCATTCCGGATCTCCTCGTGATATCCCGAATCCCATTCGAGACTCCGAACAACATTCGGACTCTTTCTCATCATTCCATAACTACTCAAACAACGTCGAATCCTTAAGTGTGTCTCCCTACGGTTCGTGAATTATGCGGACATGATCGAGACACTTCTCCGATCAATAACCAATAGAGGAATCTGGAAATTCATATGGGTCCCACATATTTCTATGATTACTTTGCGATCAAATGAACCACTTACATACGATATCAACTTCCCTTTGTCTCATGATAATTTACTTATCCGAGGTTATGATCGTCGGTATCTCTGCATACCTAGTTCAACCTCGTTACCGATAAGTACTCTTTTCTCGTTCCCGTGATATGTGATCCCTTGTGAGCCAGTCACATGCTTGCAAGCTAATTGGATGACATTTCACCGAGAGGGCCCAGAGTATATCTATCCGTCTTGTGGATGGACAAATCCCACTCTGTATCCATGTGTTTCAACCAATACTTTCCGAACACTCAATGCCACCTTTATAGCCACCCAGTTACGGTGTGGTGTTTGATGTAATCAAAGCATCCATCCGGTAAAGGTGATATGCATGATCTCATGGTCGAAGGAATTAGATTACTATGTATCAGAAAGCATATAGCAATTGAACTATTAAAATGACTTGATCTTTATGCTACGCTTATCTATAGGAGTATGTCCACCATATCATTCTCCTAACGATATGATCTTGTTGTTTAATAACATCTCAATGTTCATGATAGGGAAACCACAATCATCTATTAACCAACAAGCTAGTATTGTAAGAGGCTTTACTAGGGACTTCAATTTAAGTTTACAAATCACACAAGTATTAATGTTTCCTTGTTAATACTATTATAGCATGAATGTAAACATTTATCATAAACACAAAGATATAATAATAAATACATTTATTATTGCCTCTAGGGAATATCTCCAACAGTCTCCCACTTGCACTAGAGTCATCCAATCTAGATTACATGGTAATATACCGAACACCCATGGTAGTTTGGTGCTGGTCATGTTTTGCCCTCGGGAGAGGTTTAGTCAACGGATCCGCCACATTCAGATCTGTGTGTACTTTGCAAATCTTTATGTCCCCATCTTGGACATGTTCTCGAATAGCGTGAAAACGTAGCTTGATGTGCTTCAGCTTCTTGTGTGACCTTGGTTCTTGCGCATTGGCTATGGCGCCCATGTTATCACAGTAGATACACATTGGGTCCAGCGCACTAGGAACCACACCCAGCTCTGTAATGAACTCTTTCATCCATATCGCTTCTTGTGAAGCCTCCGAAGCAGCCATGTATTCCGATTCAGTTGAAGATCTCGCCACAATGCTTTTCTTTGCGCTCCTCCAGCTAACTGCTGCACCATTCAAAATAAATACGTATCCAGATTGTGATTTAGAATCATCCGGATCGGTGTTCCAACTAGCATCAGTGTAACCATTAACAACGAGCTGTTCATCACCTCCATAAGAAAGAACCATATCCTTAGTTCTTCTCAAGTACTTAAGGATGTTTTTGACCGCTGTCCAATGATCCACTCCTCGATCACTTTGATATCTGCTAGTTAAACTAACAGCATATGCAATGTCGGGTCTAGTAAATAGCATGGCATATATTAGAGATCCTATGGCTGAGGCATAGGGAGTCTTACTCATCCTTTCTCTATCTTCTGCCGATGTCGGACTTTGAGTTTTACTCAAGGTCGTATTGGGCAACATGGGCAAGAACCCTTTCTTGCTATATTCCATTCCAAACCTCTTTAGAACTTTGTCCAAATATGTACTTTGTGACAATGATATTTGGCGTCTTGATCTATCTCTATAAATATTTATGCCTAATATGTAAGCTGCTTCGCCAAGATCTTTCTTTGAAAAACTATTATTCAAATATTCCTTGACACTATTAAGAAGGTCTACATCATTCCCAATCAACAATATGTCATCTACATATAGTATTAAGAATGCTACAGAGCTCCCACTCACTTTCTTGTAAATACAAGCTTCTCCATAAGTTTGTACAAAACCAAAACTTTTGATTACCTTATCAAAACGTTGATTCCAACTTCGGGATGCTTGCTTCAATCCATAGATGGACCGTTGAAGTTTGCATACCTTGTTAGCATCTTTAGGATCGACAAAACCTTTGGGTTGCATCATATACAACTCTTCATCAATGTCTCCATTGAGGAATGCTGTTTTGACATCCATATGCCATATCTCATAATCATAATATGCAGCGATTGCTAACATAATCCTCACAGACTTTAGCTTCGCTACTGGTGAGAAAGTCTCATCGTAGTCAACTCCTTGAATTTGTCGAAACCCCTTTGCGTCAAGTCGAGCCTTATAGACAGTAACATTACCATCAGCATCTGTTTTCTTCTTGAAAATCCATTTGTTCTCGACAGCCTTCCGGCCATCTGGTAAGTCCACCAAAGTCCATACTTGGTTTTCATACATGGATCCAATCTCGGATTTCATGGCTTCTTGCCATTTATTGGAATCTGGGCTCATCATCGCTTCCTCATATGTCTCAGGGTCATCGGTGTTGTCCACCAACATGACACTCATAACGGGATCATACCAATCTGGAGTGGTACGAGTTCTCGTTGACCTGCGAGGCTCTGTAGCAACTTCAACCGAAGTTTCATGATCATCATCATCATTAGCTTCCTCTCTTATTGTTGCAGGCACCACAGGAACTTCTTCCGGCGCTGCTCTACTCGCAATTTCGAGAGAAGGTTCGACAACCTCGTCGAGTTCTACTTTCCTTCCAGTCACTTCTTTCGAGAGAAATTCCTTCTCTAGAAAGGATCCATTCTTGGCAATGAAGATTTTGCCTTCGGATCTATGATAGAAGGTATACCCAATAGTTTCGTTCGGGTATCCTATGAAGACGCATTTTTCCGCTTTGGGTTCAAGCTTGTCCAGCTGTAACTTCTTTACATAGGCTTCGCAACCCCAAAATTTAAGGAACGACAATCTAGGTTTCTTCCCAAACCATAATTCATACGGTGTCGTTTCAACGGATTTAGATAGTGCCCTTTTTAAAGTGAATGCGGCTGTTTCTAATGCATAACCCCAAAATGATAGCGGTAAATCTGTAAGTGACATCATAGAACGAACCATATCTAAAAGAGTTCGATTACGACATTCGGACACACCATTACGCTGTGGTGTTCTCAGCGGTGTCAATTGCGAAAGTATTCCACACTTCTTCAAATTCTCACCAAACTCGTAACTTAGATATTCACCTCCACGATCAGAACGTAGAAATTTAATCTTCTTGTTACGTTGATTCTCTACCTCACATTGAAATTCCTTAAACTTCTCGAAAGTTTCGGACTTATGTTTCATGAAATAGATATACCCATATCTACTCAAGTCATCCGTGAAGGTAAGAACATAACGATAACCACCGCGCGATGCTACACTCATTGGACCACACACATCGGTGTGTATAATTTCCAATAAGTCTGTAGCTCGCTCCATCATACCAGAAAATGGAGTCTTAGTCATTTTACCCATCAGACATGCTTCGCATCTATCAAGTGATTCGAAATCAAGTGATTCAAGAAGTCCATCGGAATGGAGTTTCTTCATACGCTTCACTCCAATGTGACCAAGACGATAGTGCCACATATAGGTCGAGTTATCGCTCGATTTCAAACGTTTAGCCTCAATGTTATTAATATGTGTATTTCCACTATCGAGATTCAATAAGAATAGACCATCTATCAACGGTGCATGTGCATAAAACATATTACTCATATAAATCGAACAACCATTATTCTCGGATTTAAACAAGTAACGTCTCGCAATAAACAAGATCCCGATATAATGTTCATGCTTAACGCAGGCACCAAATAACAATTATTTAAGTATAAAACTAATCCCGATGGTAGATGAAGGGGTAGCGTGCCGACCGCGATCACATCAACCTTTGATCCGTTTCCCACGTGCATCGTCACCTCGTTCTTCGCTAGCTTCCGTTTATTTTGCAGCACCTGTTTCGAGTTACAAATATGAGCAACCGAACCAGTATCAAATACCCAGGCACTACTACGAGTACTAGTGAGATACACATCAATAACATGTATATCGGATATACCTTTCTTCTTGATGTTGCCGTTCTTCAAATCCGCCAAGTACTTTGGGCAATTCCGCTTCCAGTGACCTTCTGCCTTGCAGTAAAAGCACTCAGTATCAGGCTTAGGCCCAGCCTTGGTCTTCTTCGTCGGTGTGGTAACTTTCTTACCACCCTTCTTGAAGTGTCCCTTCTTCTTAGACTTGCCTTTCTTGAATTTGGTGGTCTTATTGACCAACAACACTTGGTGCTCTTTCTTGATTTCCACTTCTGCAGACTTCAACATAGCAAAGAGTTCTGGCAACGTCTTGTTCATGTTCTGCATGTTGTAGTTCATCACAAAGTTCTTGTAACTTGGTGGTAGTGATTGGAGGACGCGGTAAATCCCCAAAGCATTAGGAATAACTATACCCAAGCTTTGAAGTTTGTTTGCGTGCCTAGACATCTTAAGCACATGCTCACTGACGGAGCTTCCCTCATCCATCTTGCAGTTAAAGAACTTTTCAGAAGCCTCATAGCTTTCAATTGCCGCATGAGTCTCAAAGATCAATTTGAGATCCTCGACAATATCATATGGGTCTGAATTCTCAAACCTTTTCTGATGCTCTGATTCTAAACCATACAAGATAGCACACTGAACTGTGGAGTACTGAGTCTTCCGAGTGAGGTAAACGTTCTTTACTTCATCGGCAGCATCAGCTGCAGGTGGGTCACCTAGCGGTGCATCCAGCACATAGGTCAAATTACCAGCTGTGAGGACAATCCTCAAATTGCGGAACCAATCCGCGAAGTTGCTTCCATTGTTTTTCAACTTTTCTTTCTCTAGGAACGCATTAAAATTGATGGTAGGGGCTGCCATTGATCTACAACATATTTGCAATACTTTAGACTAAGTTTATGACAAATTGAGTTCTAATTAATAACAAAATTAATCTAGGTGAACTCCCACTCAAAAAAATATCCCTCACATTGTTTTAGTGATCTCATGAACCAAATCCACCACATCAACACCGATCATCACGAGAGTTGATATAGTTTCAATGGCGAACAATCGACATGTTCATCATATCTACTATATGATTCATGCTTTACCTTTCGGTGATCCGTGTTCCGAGACCATGTCTGTACATGCTAGGCTCGTCAAGATCAAACCTTAGTTTCCGCATGAGCAAATCTGGCTTGCTCACGTTGTATACACTTGCGGAATCTAACACACCTGATCATCACGTGGTGCTTCGAAACAACAAGCTTTAGCAACGGTGCTAACTAAGGGTGAACACTTTATGACTTGAAATTCATGTGCATGAGGGATCATCTTATAATGCTACCGTCGTCTACTAAGCAATACAAGATGCATAAAGGATTAACATCACATGCAATTCATAATATGTGATATGATATGGCCTTTCTTCTTTGTGCTTCCGATCTTCATCTTCAAGCACGAACATGATCTCCATCATCACCGGCATTGCATCAAGGTCAATGACGCTTCTTCATGGTTGTCGTCCACCGGCTTCAACTATTACAACTACTTTTAATAGACACGCGGGTCTTAACATAAATTAAAGACAACCATATGGCTCCTGCCGGTTGCCAACTTACAATAAGGAACATTGCATACATCAAATATAATCACAATCATGGCCATATCACATCACTGCACACCCCTGCAAAACAAAGTTAGACGCCTCTACTTTCTTTGCATATTTTACGTGGTTTGGGGCTTTCAATAAGTGTCGTTCTAACTTACGAACATGAACCACAACATTGATACTAGTATTGTTAATCACCCGTTGTAAATTGGATCTTAACTATGCTAGGAGAAACAGGCACCCGCAAAGCCACTTATGCAATACAAGTTGCATGTCAAGCGTGGAGCAAGTCTCATGAACGATGTCATGTAAGGTTAGCCCGGGCCGCTTCATCCCAACATCCCACAAGATGCAAAGTACACAAGAAGCAATCGACAATAAAAGCATCAACGCCCACAATGACCATTGTGTTCTACTCGTGCAACAGATCTACATATAGACACGGCTCTGATACCACTTTAGGGTTTCGTAGCATGGAAAACAAAAAATTTCTACCGCATACAAACAAACAAGCCAAGATCTATCTACTAGATTGTAGCAATGAGTCGATAGAATAACTCACCCTCCAAGATTCCAAAGTGTTTAACGAGAGCGGATTCTCGTGGGTGATGTAGTCGTACTCTTCCCGATCACAAGATCGCATAGACGATCCTTCCGGCGCTGCGTTCCGGCAGCGCTCCCGCGGTCGGTCACACGTTCGGTACTCGACGAAGACCTTCCTCTCCCTTGTTCCAGCAGGCAGCGGAGGTTGTAGCACTCTCCTCGCGATTCCGGCAGCACAACGGCGTGGTACCGGAAGTAGATGGGAGGTCGCGCAGGGCTTCGCCTTAAGCCGGAGCGAGTATGGTGGAGTATGAGAGAGCCCTCGACGATCTAGGGTTTAGACACGCCGAGGAGGGGGATAGGCCGGTGGCTAGGGTTTCACCTAGGCGGCGAGTGCCCTAGGGCCGGCGGCGGCTATGGAGGCGGCGGCTTGGTGCTAGGGTTTAGAGGTAGGAACTTGTGTCTAGGAGGGGAGCCCTGCCCCTCCTTTTATAGGTGGAGGGGGCCGGCCAAGGGGATGGGAGTCCCTCCCCAACTCGGCTTGGTGGTGCGCCGGCGGTGGGAGGAGGAGCTCCTCCCCCAAGTCGGTTTCCACCTCCGTCTCCACTTCCCAAAACTAGCCGTTTGACTTTCAAACTTGGCGTTTGACTTTTTCAAACTAGGTTTTGAATAAACCCTCTATTTTGTTCAGCGATGACACCGAGTACATGATGCAATCATACCAACTTGATATAACACATTCATGTACCCTTCCCTTCCGGAGTGCCGGACATTCCGGAACCTTCTAGAACATTTCCGATGAAAACACCGGAACCATTCTCCAACTCCGAAATGAGACTTTCCTTATATGAATCTTATTCTCTGGACCATTCCGGATCTCCTCGTGAGATCCCGAATCCCATTCGAGACTCCGAACAACATTCAGACTCTTTCTCATCATTCCATAACTACTCAAACAACGTCGAATCCTTAAGTGTGTCTCCCTACGGTTCGTGAATTATGCGGACATGATCGAGACACTTCTCCGATCAATAACCAATAGAGGAATCTGGAAATTCATATGGCTCCCACATATTTCTACGATTACTTTGTGATCGAATGAACCACTTACATACGATATCAACTTCCCTTTGTCTCATGATAATTTACTTATCCAAGGTTATGATCGTCGGTATCTCTGCATACCTAGTTCAACCTCGTTACCGATAAGTACTCTTTTCTCGTTCCTGTGATATGTGATCCCTTGTGAGCCAGTCACATGCTTGCAAGCTAATTGGATGACATTTCACCGAGAGGGCCCAGAGTATATCTATCTGTCATGTGGATGGACAAATCCCACTCTTGATCCATGTGTTTCAACCAATACTTTCCGAACACTCAATGCCACCTTTATAGACACCCAGTTACGGTGTGGTGTTTGATGTCATCAAAGCATCCATCCGGTAAAGGTGATATACATGATCTCATGGTCGAAGGAATTAGATTACTATGTATCAGAAAGCATATAGCAATTGAACTATTAAAATGACTTGATCTTTATGCTACGCTTATCTATAGGAGTATGTCCACCATATCATTCTCCTAACGATATGATCTTGTTGTTTAATAACATCTCAATGTTCATGATAGGGAAACCACAATCATCTATTAACCAACAAGCTAGTATTGTAAAGAGGCTTTACTAGGGACTTCAATTTAAGTTTACAAATCACACAAGTATTAATGTTTCCTTGTTAATACTATTATAGCATGAATGTAAACATTTATCATAAACACAAAGATATAATAATAACTACATTTATTATTGACTCTAGGGCATATCTCCAACACAAGCAAGACACGTACCTCGAAGCTACTGCATGCTGGCCTCCAGCGCCAGATGCTGTTGGATGAGAAGATTGGCGCTGGGCACAAAAGGCTGCGAGAGGAAACATAAGATAACAATCAAAAAGCATCATAAAAAGAGCTCGGGGGATGCGCCCCGAAACGAGGCAAAACATCAAATAACACGACCCGACAAATGCTCGGGGCTTCCCCCAGGACACGAAGAAAATAACTTACATGCTCAGACGGGGACTTCGAAGGTCCAGGTGTAGTCTTCTGAGTAACGACTACTTGAGCCTCCTGCGAAGAGGGGTTCGGAGCATCGCCCCCAGAGTCGGCCACCGTCTGAGAGGGAGGGGCCGTCGGCTTTGACTCCCCTACGACCTCCTGAGCGCTCTCACTAAGCGAACCCTCCGAGGAGTGGCTGCAAGGAAAATATTCATCAAGTCAAGAAGAAAAGTGCACATGCAAAATACAAAACGAAAGCATTCGAAAACTACTTATGAATCAATGTCGCTCAAATTAAAGACGGGTGGTGCCTTCTCATTCTCCTTATTCTTCTTCTTTTTCTTAGCCGGCGGCTGCGGCGCCACTGCCCGAAGGGGCATAGCCGGGAACGGTGTGGAGGAAGCGTCGTCATCCTCGCCGTGGCGCATGAGGAAGGATGGGTCCCTAGGTGTTGGCGGATTCGAGGCATCTGAAGACTCACTCGGACTCCGTGCCCGCTTTCGGGTCCGCCCCTCGCTCGCCTCGGGGGCTTCGTGAGTTGGCGACTACACCGGCGGAAGTTCGGACTCAGAGTCCACAACCTCGTTGTCTGGCGCAACCGGGAACTTTTCGGGTAGTGGGGGCACCATGCCAGCCACCTTGAACTCCTGCACAAAGAAGACATCAAAGATCAGTACAAGCAATCATAAGGAAAAGCACTCGAAAAAGGTGCAATGCACATGTCGCAAATCTACACCTGCGGAACTGGTTTTGTGGAACTAAAGGGGGGCGTCAGCGACTTCCCCGGAAAGTCCTCCTCGGAGTTGTACTTCAGCAGCGGCCGAAGAACTTATTCGAGGTCGCCTCGGGACAACTCCTCGGCTGAGACCCTCGTCGGGTCATTGCAGCCAATATAAAGAAACATTGAATTCGCCCTCGCTTGGAGTGGCTGCACCCGACGTTTAAGGAAGGTGTAATATCCACACCATTGACCTCCTTCCCAGGCTCCATCTGGAGTGCCTTCGCCCGACGGTAGAGCTCCTCCACCTCCGCCACCTCGCCCTCCAGGATGTGGTTCTTCTAGGAACGCTTCGGGATAATCTCCTGGGAGGAGTCGAAGGGAGCAAGGCCAAAGTATTGCCCGTCCACTGTAGAGTCGCGGATATAAAACCACTTCTTTCGCCAGTATTGGACGTACTCAGACATAGAAAAAGAAAAGAACAGTAGATCAGATGGAAATGACACAGCCGCCAAGCGGGTAGACCCCGCTGGTGCGGACTACCTCTTCACAGAATAGATCTTCCAGAAGAGGCCAAAGTGTGGCTCGATACCGAGCCAACACTCGCAAAAGGTAATGAAATAGGCGATGTGGAGAAGAGAGTTGGGCGAAATATGGTGGAGTTGGATGCCATATAAAAACAAAAGTCCACGAAGAAAATTGTGGACTGGGAGCGAGAGGCCGCGAAGAACGAAGGCAACAAACATCATCCAAACCCTACGGGTGGAAGCATCATCGCCTGGAAGCCTCGTCGCCTAGAAGCATCATCGCCTCCTTGTCCTGCGGGATCAATCCCGCATCACACAGCTTGTGCAGGTCAGCCGCGTGCACCTCCATGCGCCTCCAATTGCCATCGGTGATACGCGAGGCACCATAAACTTTCTTGCCAGCGGCGGCGGTGCTTGAGCCTGCTCCAATGGTCATTTTCTTCGACTTCACCATCGCGGAGCGTCGACGACGGTGATGCACACGCAAAAAGGAGGAGGAAAAAGATCGGAGAACGTCCAGTGTGCGCGAGGAAAAGCTTGTGAAAATGGAGATAGCGGGGAAAGCAAATGGCAAAGGGTGAAAACAAATTACTATTTCTACACAGTTATAAAGATGAGGACGATGAGCAGGAACCGTCCATCCAGAAGCCCTAACGTTAGGGACAGATCCCATCGTCCACGTGTCAATAGAGCAGCGAACCGTCGATCGCACGTTGTCCACTTTGCACGGAAATCGAAGGGACACCATAATTCACGCCACGTCGCGCATGACTAGTCAACTTCAAGTCAGAAAATGGGACCCACATTCGTCCTGTTACGTCACCTTTGGCGCCGCAGACGGTTGATGTCACCAATCATCAGCAATGCCGTCATAAAAAATCATGCTAGCAATGGCTGGAAAACTTTGGATACAAATCAAGTACTTATTCGAATCTACGATTCGAACAACTACTCGGGGGCTAATCCTATCAGGAGCACTGGCCACGCATCCGAAAGAAGATTGAAGAACAACAACTCTCGAACTTCGAGTCCTACGACGAGTCTATGACTCCACTAAGGACTTGGGGGCTACTCCCATAGGGAGAACTGATCAAGCATCCGAAAAAATTGTGTCCTACGGACCTAAAGCTCAACCAACTGAACAAAAGTCTCTGCTTGAGTCTACGACTCGAACAGACACTCGGGAGCTACTCCCATAGGGAGCGCTGGTCGCGCACCCTATGAAATCTTCGACTGCGATCCTTCGGATAAAAAATGCAAAAATCTTTCTGGCAACTTTGCCCAAATAAACGCTAAGAGAAAAGCATTCTCCTTGGTCACCCAAAACACCCCCGCGGTGATAACATTTCGGATGTTGTGTGTGCGACGCAAAGATAAGACCTACAGATATAATCTGATGGCCTGGTAACGCACCTAACTATGCTCTACTAGTAAAATACCGTGTCGACAGACACGATGAAAATCCTGACGGACGCATTGGGTACATGACTCGAAAACTACTGGGATTCGACTCCTGTAAGACCTCAGCGGCCTGAATCGAATTGCACCAGCATCCGTTCCAGATTCGAGTCCGGAGACTCGAGTCTGAAGAAGATCGTGTTGTTTTGTCCTATGACAGTTAACTGGCCCTGATCCGCCAGGAGAGTCAGGCACACGCATCAACAATCCCTACAAACTAAAATCATTCTTTCTCTTATGAACAGGACCAACAGCACCCGAAAGATTTAAGAGTCCTCGGCCGAATCTGCGATTCGACTGAGCACTCGGGGGCTACTGACATGGTGATGCCCTACGGGTACACAATATTAGTATACCTGGTCCAGCCCAAGGAAGGCCCATGATAACATATGCGGCCTGTGGAGACTTTCGGGTGGACCAAGCCCATGACGCCTTCAGATCCTTGGAATGCAAGACTATAGTAGATAGAATTTCAAAAGGGCAAACCCTAAATCTGTAACCGACTCGACCTACGCCCGGGACCTGCCTATCTATATAAAGGCTAGGAGGGCATCTCAACTCACCGCATACACACCTCACGCCAGATTGCATTTGCGCACCCCTGTACGTTTCGGTTCCGCCGTAATCAAGAGCAGACAAGCAGGAGTAGGGTTTTCCCTCCCGGGGCCTGAACCTGGGTAAGCTTCGTGTCCCCGTGTTGCTTGTTTGCTAACCGTTCCGCTATCTCCAGCATCCCCATCTTCTCCACAACCCAAGTCCATAACAATGGGCATTGACGAGATCGAACCTCGTCAACTGGGAGGCTTTCTTCGCCGACCGCCGCCTCTAGGTACTCGCCCGCCATGAGGGGCCGCCCGACTCGCCGCCGAAGCGCAACAACGCGGCTGGTCGTCGGTGTTTTTGGAGCGCGCTAGGCCGGACGCTCTCGGCGGTGCTGCAACACATCCACGCCGATAACGAGCCCCGCCTCAGCTTCCCCCACAACCCCACGCCAGCGTCAAGGTCGAGGCGCCATCCTTCGACCAACTGGCTGCCGAGGAGGATGGCCAGCCCGAGCTCGTCCTCCTCCGCTTCGGCCTCCCACTCGTCGGGCTGCACGCTGGTGCCTTCGCCGACGCTGCGCCCAGTCAAGCGCAAGGCACAGTCGCCGGTCCGCTCGACACTACGAACATGCTCGCGGGGTATCGTAATCAACGAGCCCCGCGCACTGGCGCAGTCGCCGCCCACTGGCCGCCTTCGCCTGCCGAAGCCAGAGCCGGCCGACGAGGAGGACTTCGCCGTAAAGATGGCGATGGAGCAATCCCTCCGGGACTCGGCGCCGCAGCCGCCGGTGGAGCCGTCATCGCCAGACAACCTGGCCTGGTCCAGGGCGGACTGGGAGGAGCAGGAGCGCCTCCGCGTCCAGCACCTGCAGGAGGAGGCCGAGCGACAGGCATGGTCCGGGCGCGCGCCCGCCTACTAGGGCGCCCCACTCTTCTTCCTCGACGACGAGGAGGAGGACGGCCCCTCCTACCAGCCCTGGAGGTGCGGCGACGCCGGCCAGGGGAGCTCCCGCCCGCCGCAGCCGCCGAGCGACGACGACAACGGTGGCAAAGACGACGGCAAGGCCGATCCTGGCCACACCTCCTTCTACGGCAACCTCAACATGTAAAAGCGGCGTCTTCGGTGATGGCATTGGCGGCGGCTTTTTTTAATGTTTTTAGTTTATATTCGCCTATATTTGGCGACGGCGACGGCATCCCGAACTCGGTGTAATCCGCCTATATTCGCCCATAATGAATTAAATCCATCTAAATTTATCAAAATTTGTTAAATTTTAGCCAACGCGGAAACTCGGCCTGGGAACGCGAGTGGGAGGCCGAAAACGAGTTTCGTGCGGCTTATTTTGGTCCAGATTTCGGCCTAGAAACGCCCATAGAGTGGGATGCTCTAAACGAGAACGCTGTTCTGATACTAACCGAATAAAAGGAGATATGCACAATATCACTAGAGATCCTATCTAATATAAAAGGAGATATGCACAATCACTAGAATGAGGGAAAATAATAACTAAACGATTCTACACGTGGTATGTGTGTCCAATTATTAGCTTTGCTTTGGGAAAATAATAACTCTCCATCCTCACTGACATTGGTATAAAGAACCAACAGAAGACATCAACGTGGAAGCACAATTAACCACGGCCGTGAAGGCAGCATCATACCGGCGATCACAAGCTCGTGGTAGTAGCATACTGCTACTCACATAATGGCGCCATTTTCTCGTCTCCTCGTAGCGGCCCTTCTGCTCGTGGCAGCCACCGGCGGAGGGGCTGACGCTGGCGGCAGTGGCACAATCTACGGCCCGGCGCAGTATGATCGGGTGTTCTGCTTCGGCGACTCGCTCACCGACACCGGCAACTCTGCCATCCTCCCGGCCACCGCCGGGGGGCCCTTCACCAACGCGCCTTACGCTCAGACACACTTTAAACGCCCCAGCGGCCGGGCCTCCGACGGTCGCCTCGTCATCGACTTCATCGGTACGTACGGTGGTATATATGAACCACTCAACAAGCAAGCAATAATGTAATTACAGTAATAATTCTTCTGGTTCAGATTTTTCGATCAAATAATTAAGCTCGCTCCGCCATTTTTTTGTCCGGCCTTGTGGATACGTACAGTGGATTCGCTTAGGTTGCCCCAGCCGACGCCGTACCTCGCCGGCAGTACCGCGTCAGAATTCGGGCAGGGCGTGAATTTCGCAGTGGGCGGTGCCACCGCGCTCGACATGGCTTTCCTGGAGAGCAAAGGGATAACATCGTTCGTGCCTGTTTTTCTCACCAACCAGACGACCTGGTTCAACCGTGTTTTGCAGATTCTTGCTGCTTCACCCAACCGTTAAGTCAACCACAAATTCCGTTTTTGTTTGTTTATTATGCATGGCGAGCTCGAGAATTAATCGTATATCGTATATATATTACAGAGCAACGCAAGATCATGGCGAGGTCTCTCTTCTACTTCGGGGAGATCGGATTCAATGACTACTCCTTCGCCCTCCTCAACTTGAAGAACAAGGACACCGTGGGCCTAGCGAAGAGTTTGGTGCCGCACATCGTCGGCGTCATCCGTTCGGCCCTGATCGTGAGTGCCCCCGGCCCGGTCAACTCATCTGCTCATCTCATCGGTTCAACCTAATTGTCTTCTTCTTCTTACCCTGCAGGACGCGATCGCTGCTGGCGCGAGGACGATGGTGGTGACGGGGATGATACCAATCGGCTGCGAGCCGGAGCTCCTCGCCCTGTTACCCAGCAGTAGGGCCAACTACTACGATCAGGCATCTCGCTGCATCACGCCGTTCAACCAACTCGCCCAACTGCACAACCGTGAGTTGAACCGCATGCTCTCCCAACTCCGGCGAGCCCACCCCCGCACGTCTATCCGCTACGGCGACTTGTACAACCCCATCGTCGCAATCGTTTCCTCGCCCCGAAAATACGGTGCGCGCGCGGCCGACGAATTGAATTAATTAATTATTATTCGGTCTGCATCATCTTCGTCTTCGATCTCACTACTGCTTCTTAATTTGGCATCATGATGCATGTAGGTTTTGGCGGCATGCCATTGGCAGCGTGCTGCGGCGGCGGCGGCGGGCCGTGTAATTTCAACTTCACCTTCTTCTGCGGTACGCCGCTGTCGACGGCATGCGCCGACCCGTCCAGGTCCGTTTCATGGGACGGGATCCATTTCACCGAGGCTGCCAACATGTTCGTTGCCCGCAACATGCTAAGGGCCGGACTAGAAGCGTCACAACCGATTCAAATTTCAAAATAACCTTTACAATCAAGGCGGTGTTCTTTACTTCTTTTACATACAGATATACTAATATCACGGGTGGAAAATGGGACTCTATTCCCTCTTCGGAACTGGCTCTAGTCCTGATTTGCTATGAACCGGGACTAGAGGTCACCAAGTGGAGCGGGATTAGACTTCCTCCTGCCGCGACAGAGATTCGTATGTTTCTCTGCTGCGGCACGATTTCGTGTTTTCTTTTCATTTTGTTTTTTTTCAGTTCGTTTCTTTTTAAATTTGTATTTCGTTATAATTTTAAACATATTTCCGTATACTTATTCTACGCTATTACATACACAGTTGATGCATATTCGATCAATTGCGAGCATACATATATAATATTCGATCATATCAAAAGAAAGGGAATGTTTGATATTACATGGTCATTGATGATATATCATATCAATTACATTGGAGATCACTAAACCATATTGAGTTCCGTGTTCTCCATATAATGTTCTCCCTTTACACCAAGGACCTCCTTTATCAGAAATCCTGACAGGTCCTTTTGAATTGCTCGCACACGCTGTTCTGGCTCGATATTCTCTATCGCAAACTGTGAATATAATGTGAATCAACTTTCCCCTCACTGGTCAACTCGCGAATGTACTCGCAAACATTAAATTCACATAAATAAGGCTCCGGTGGCTGCTGCAAACCCTTCACCATTTTATAAGTTAGCTCATCTTTGAATGGACCTTCTATTTTCTGTTTGAAACGTGTCCAACACCTGCTCGGCAAAGAACATGAACAAAGAAGTTATTAGTTACTTGATATCATGAAATTAACGAAAGAGGCCGATATAATGCGATAATGATTAAAATTACTTACGGAGTATTGCTTTCATGTCGCTCCACTATTTTTGGTCCCAACTTAATAAGTCGTGGACTTTAACTAGGGACTTGTCAACTTGAATGTTTAGCAGGATCCAGTAAAATCTTTGAACGTTTACATAAGAAGATATGCATAACTCATCAATTACGCTTAAAAAAGAATATGTACAAGACAGAAACACTCACTTGAAGTTGTAAGAAAATAGTATTTCCTTAACAAAATGATGCACGATTAAAAACATGCACAGGTCTTCCTCCACGTATTTGGGGTGATTGTGTAACGTATATTCATTAACGATATATGGGTCAATGAACACAATGTCATATCTTTTAGTTCTTTTGCATTCAAGCATCTTCATTCTACCGAATATAATACCGTACAAAAGGATATATAGTAAGGATAATATGTTACATGCAATGAACGTGCTGAGCTAGAGACTTAATTACAGAAATAAATCACTTACAGATAATAGCAACCGATGATAGATTTGTCGAGGGCCCGCTGATTGTATAACTGAAACATTTCGGTCCTTTGAATCTATATCGAGTATTCTTTAAAGTGATGCTCCTTTCTAGCGTCCACCAAAAACCATTCTTTCTGGTGTTTTTTGTTTGCGCAGTGTACCAATTGTGCAGTTTTTGCATATGTGTTGATAGACGCGTGAGCTCCCCATGACTGACTAGAGGCTCTCCTTTGACATAATTCCATGCTATTGACCCATTGGCGTAACTTCATATTATAAAATTGACCAAGAGACATACCTGCGTTGGTAGCAAGTTCTTTGACCTTCGCTATAGTGATGCCAATTAGTGCAACAACAACCCTGGCTCTCGGGTCCATGATGTTCTTATCCATTTCGGCTCTGAAGGCCTTGTCGGTATATGAAATAACTATGAGCGGGGGACCGATTGAATCTTCTGTTGTCCGAGCTGGGCAACTTGTTTCCCTCTTTTTGCACTTGTTATTCTTTTCTGCTTTGCTTGCTTAATAATTTCACGGTCATAGTCTGATTCCAGATTTATCGATATTTGGGATGGTTGCTCAAGAAAGTAGTTAGCCCACATTTTGGTTTTTTCATCAAATATTGGCTTTAGCTCAGGCTTTTTGGGTGCAAAATAAGCGTTAATATGGGCATCCACATCCACGGCATTTTCCTCATCATTCTTGTCATAAGGTCTCTTGGGAAGAGCCGACATGATGTCGACTATCTTCGTTGTTTTACCTTTCTTCGATGTGGGGTGCGGGGGAGCGACAACCTTCCGTTTTTTCAATGAGGAAGTATTGCATGGAGGCAGAGGCAGAGATCGAGTATTGCGCGGAGGTAGAGATCGAGTTGTTGTACTCGCGCTACGGCGATCGACATCGGGGTAGGGTGAACTTGGAGGTTGACGATCATCAGGGCGGGGTGGACTTGGAGGTTGACGATCATCGGGGTAGGGCGGACTTGGAGTCGGTGTCCTTGGCGCCAAGCCTGGAAACTTGATGTACGTTTTCTTCCATAGAATGATGTTGCGCTTGACATCTCCTAGTTTTCTAAAGCCTTCAGGTGTAGCGATGTCAATCTCTAGGTCCACGAAATCCTCCACTAGGTCATCCACCGTGACACAAGCATAGCCAGTGGAATCAGAAGTGAATGGTGGAGTGCTCCAGGTAGACAAGGTAAAGCAGTGCCGATCACCACCTTGAAGGAAAGGTTGTTCATTGGATGATGTAGCTCACATTATGTCATCTCTCTGACATCATCCACGGAGTAGCGAGGAGTCGATGCATCATTCGGCAGCGCTTGATCATCAGCCCGAACCTCCGTGGAAGCCACGCTGCTTCTCCGCTAGCTAAGATCAAATGCAGGATCATTAGCATGCGGTTGACATGACGACCTTTGGCTAATTGCTTCCATTAGCTTATTCATCCTAGCTAGGTCCTCTTCTATCTTCCTGATCTGGTCTGCCTTCCGGTCCTTCTTTCTCTTACGGCTTCTATAACTGTCATCATACTTGAGAAACCCTTTCTTCCATGTAACACCGGCGCCTTTGCCTCGTGTTCGTCCACTTTTTTCAGGATTCCCGAGGGCACATGTCAGCATGTCGTTCTCTCTCGGGCCAGAACAATCCCAATTGAGCATCGTTCATTACTTTAAAAATTGCATTAGAGGGTGTTAGATTTTTTTTTGAAAAATTGTCTTCCCTGTTTCTAGGTCCAACGATCCCCCGTGCCCGTAGAACCAGTGCTTTGACCTCTCGGGCCATCCATTTGTATCGAGAGTGATCCCTCTATTCCTCATGTCGGCCTCCATAGTTTCCTACTTAGGCATGGCACTCTTGTAGCCACATTTCCCCATTTTATGGTGGTATTTCTTTTTGGCAGCATTTATCGCATTCTTTTCCGACTTTGCCTTGGCTAAATAAGATAGCTTATACTTTACAAAATCGGGCCACTCTTCTATCAACTTCTCGTATGCTCCTTTGAATTCTTGACTTTTCTTTTTCGTGACAAACTTCGTGTATAAATCTTTCTTGCGGTTCCGGAATAGTTCACCCATCTTCATTAGAGCCTACTCCTTGACTTTCGCTCTTCTTTCAAGCCCACCCGACCTTGGGGTAGTACCATCTGCCTCGAAATCTTCATACTCTGGAGGTAGTATGAAATGTGCTATGAGCTTCTGCCAAAGTCATCTTTGGCATCATCGGTGACATAACTGTTGGATTCTTCAACTTTTTTCTTTGATTTATTCCATTCTTGAATGGTGATCAAGAGGATGTCCCTAACAATCACCCCGCATTGATTTGTAAACATCCTCTAGTGCTTTTTTTGGAGCAATCGGTTCTCCATCATATATTTCATCGATGGTGAACCTTTGATTACCATCCAACTTTTTGTTCGGGCATCATTTTGTTCTAGCTATCGATTCTCTCGATCCGGTGGGCTAAAAGAAGAAGATAGAGTAACTAATATATATATATATCTATATCTAAATCAATTAATGTGTTTAGTCACAAGAGGCTTAATATATATATATATACCTCGCTGGTTGTTGTCGAAGGGTCTTCATTGTTGTTTGTTTGCCCTTCATCAGAATTTTTTGTTTGCCCTTCATCCATCTGATGTCCATCACCGAATGGATTCAGAAATGACGATATCTCGGCCTCATCTACATAATCTTCTCCAGCATGAGGTTCAATAATTCCATCAATATTAGTAGTTATTTCACCATTTATAATGCCCATAATAAGGTTGTTGTCTTCGGCGTCAGTGGTGCCCTCCATCACTTAACTATGAGCAAATAGTTAGAAAAAATCCAGCTTTTTGTAGATATGAGCAAACAAATTTTACTTTAACAAATATTACAACTAACATATTTCTACTCTAGCAAATATTACAACACTAGCAATATATATTACTAATAAACAATATTACTACTAAAATTCTAACAAAAAATATATTACTAAACAAATATTAATACAAAATATTACTAAATAAATATTACTAACAATATTACTACTAACAAACTATTACTAACTATATTACTACTAACAAAATATTACTAACTATATTACTACGAACAATAATTTTGTTAGTAATATTATAGTTACAAATATTACCGCGAGGTCGATCGGCGGCAGCGAGGTGGTTTGCGAGGCGGCAACGCGGTGGCGGAAGCGCGCAACGAATCGGTGGCGCTTGGCAAGGCAGGGCCAGCGACGAGGGTGGCGGCGAGGTCGACGGAGTGGCGCCAGAAAATATCAGCAGCACCTCCCCTGCGCGCGGTCGATTCGTCTTCTTCTGTGGCTAAGTGCGGTGCGGGGTGGGCGTGCGCGCTTATATAGCCCCTCCTCTAGTCTCGGGTTAAGCAACGACCAGGGACTAGAGGCCCTCTTGTCCCAGGCGGTGCAACGGCCCGAGACTAAAGCCCCCCTCTAGTCCCAGGTGTAGCCTCGACCCTGGACTAGAGGTTTTTTTTGGCTAGTTCAGATTTCACGCACGGAACCACCCTCTAGTCCTGGGTGCAGTAAAGACCAGGGACTAAAGTTTTTTTGTAAATTGTGTTAATTTAATTCAAATCAATTAGAAAACTTTGAAAATTCATATCTCCTATTGTATAAATCCAAATAATACAAATAATATGTCTACTATTATCAAAAAATATAAGGAATCTGAATATATGATACATATGATTTGTTTGCATCATGTATCAATTGTGCCATTTTCAAATCAAAATGCATTTCAACATGAAAAGTGTTTGAATTTGAATAAGTAATAAAAAAATATTTTTTGTTTTCTAAATTAGATATTTTTTGTAATTTACTTATTTTTTAGTTTATATAACTCAAATCAATTAGAAAACTTTGGAAATTCATAGCTCCTAGTTTATAAATCCAAATAATACAAATAACATGTATATTATTATCAGAAAAATAACAAGCATGAGAATATATCATCCATACATCTGATTGCATCATGTATCCATATTTTCTATTTGAATAAATATTTTGGGGGCCTTTCGTCCCGGTTGGAGACAATAACCGGGACTAAAGATATTTGTCACCATTCTCAGAGCCGTGAAGCCATGCGCCATGCTTTCCTGCCATTTCTCTCCGCTCCCGCCATTTACCTCTATATCTAGGATGACCACCATGGACATCCACACACATCTACACCTTCCCCTCTCACAACAATGGACACCACATACTGGGCAATTCTGACCCTTGAGGAGACCGATGCGTTGTGCGCCTCCAGCTACCCATGCCTGCCAGGCTCCGGCCGCCCGCCGACTGGATGCTGAGTGTTAGAGGGGTTCATGTCCCTCCTGTGCCTCAAGGTTCCGCATGCCAGGCGGCCATCACGAACCACTTCTACCTCAAGCTCACGACAGAGCAGCGGATGGATCCCCATTGGGATCCCGACAACTACGACACATAGAATGCCTTCTTCGCTAACCAGCGTGAAAGGGAGCTCGCAAGGTATGAGGGTGACGGACCTCCCCCGGTGAACCACAACAAAGCCGGCCACCACCTGTGGTGGGCAAACTGGACTATCGCCGGCGTGATGCGCTACATTGCGTAGGGAGATCATCCTCGCCTGCGGTGCCCACAGTTGCCATAGAGCCATAAGAAGGGTGGCGGTGGTGAAGGATGTGGGTGTAGCGGCGTCGTCATCCTGGATCCCCCTCCCCCACGCGTCGTGAATCCGAGGCCGGAGTGACAGGTGTCCCTGGAATATGCCATGGCTGGGCCGAGGATTCGGCAGCGTGCGCCTAGCAACGACGAAGATGACGAAGACGAAGAAAAAGACGGCCCTGAAGCTGTGTACTATAGGGTTAGATATGAGCATGACTAAAGGGGGCCCTTTAGTCCCGATTCTGTAGTCCTGATTTTTTAATATTAATAAATGTCTTGAGTGTTAATCCCGGTTTATGGCCGGACCAGGACTAAAGGGGGGCCTTTAGGCCCGATTCCATAGTCCTAGTTAGGAAACCGGGACTAATGGACCGTTTCCTACTAAGACTTTTCTGAACTATGAAGATGTTGTTCTATTCTTGTGCCGGGGAGCTAACTAATTTCACATATTAGGGAGTGCCTCTATGACCAACAATGTGGAGATGCCTGAGGACTGGATCCTTAGGCATCTCCACAGAGTTGGCCATAGTGTTATCCCTACTCTCGCACACCATCTTGCAGTTTATAATTTATCTAACTAGATCGATATGCCTAGGAGCTAACTAATTTCACATATTAGGGAGTGCCTCTATGACCAGCAATGTGGAGATGCCTGAGGACTGGATCCTTAGGCATCTCCACAAAGCTAGCCGTAGTGTTTTCCTTGCTCCCGCACACCATCTTGTTTGCATTGGATAACTTCACAGGGATGCCTATTTAAGCAGCATGACATAGTCTCGACACTCATGACATAATGTTGACACTTAACCCTATCATTAGTGCTTCCACCCACAGTAATAGTATCTCCACTCACTGGCATAGTGCCTCCACCCACGTTTAGTCCAGGTTGGTGTCTCCAATCAGGACTAAAGATGAGTTGGAGACACCATCCGGGACTAAACATGCTCGCGCCTGCCCCAGCCTGCCGCAACCCCTTAAGTTATGGTTGGTTTCTCCAACCGGGACTAAAGATGAACCTTTAGTCCCGATTGGAGACACCATCCGGGACTAAACATGCTCGCGCCGGCCCTAGCTTGCCGCAACCCCTTAAGTCCTGGTTGGTTTATTCAACCGGGAATAAAGATATTTCCTGCCATGTTTTCCTGCCCTTTCCCGTTATATATAGGTTGACCGTCATGATAACCCACACATCCACACATTCCCGCCGCCTACTTTAGGATGCCCATACTGCATCCTCGTCTTCGACTTAGCGGCAACGACAGAGTGCTAGGCTTCGTCGGGCATGCCCGAGACTAGGCTCCGCCAGGTTGGCACTGGGTGGTGCTACCTTCTATGATGCGTCGCTTGGTGAGGAATCCGGGTCTCGTCATCGACTCGGAGCTTCTTTGGTGGACGTCGCGAGGTCCAGGCTCCGTGCAGAGGGAGCCGGCCCCAGAGGAGGTGGTACATCATCATGTCAGGGAGGAGGACAAGCACATCCGTCGCTATATGGTGATGTTGGATGTCGGGGTCATCTCTGATACCTGGAAGATTCTTCAGGGATATCACCTGAGCTATTATCATGTGATGGTTCCTTCTCTTTGGGTGTTCACCTCCCGCGACTTAGGAACCTTGAGTTGTCATCCAGTTTGATTGAGCAAGATGTATTAGTTTTCATATTAGCGGTTCAGTTAAATGAGAAGATTGTCTTGGGAACTATTCAGAATGCTCGGGAACAATACATTACATAAATGTTTTCTTCTGAGTTTCCAGAACACAGTTACATAAAATGTTTAATACATTATTACACATTGTTTCTTCGCGTGTGTCCCTTTCTGATGCGCCGTAACCATGGAGAATCTTCATTAATTAACATGGTTGTTGGATCAGTGTTCACTGCGAAGGGCGGAATTTCATGAAACTTATCACAATCTTCTGACATGTCTGTCTTGTCATCCACTCCCATGATGTTTATTTTCCCTGAAAGAACTATGTGGCGCTTTGGCTCATCGTGTGATGCATTCTTTTGCTTATTTTTTTATTTTTCTCGGTTTGGTAGACATGTCCTTCACATAGAAAACATGCGCCACATCATTGGCTAGGACGAACGGTTCATCTAAGTACTCAAGATTGTTGAGATCACTTGTTGTCATTCTGTACTTCTTGTCTACCTCAACCCCTCCTCCTATCAGCTTGACCCATTTGCACCGAAACAAGGGGACCTTAAAAGTAGGTCCATCGTCAACTTCCCATATCTCCTCTATGTAACCATAATATGTGGTATTTGCCCCATTGTTGTTTGTTGCATCAACGCGGACACCACTGTTTTGGTTGGTGCTCTTTTTATCTTGGGCAATCGTGTAAAATGTATACCCATTTATGTCGTACCCTTGAAAAGTCGATATAGTCGAAGATGGTGACCTGGACAACAAGTATAGCTGATCCCCAAGAGTGTTGTTTTTGATGAGATGTTGCAACCAACCGCCAAAAGTCTTCATGTGTTCATCTCTAATCCAAGAGTCATACTTCCCAGGGTTGTCGGAGCGTAAAATTTTCTTGTGTTCCTCGATATACGAAGCCACCAAGGTGGAATTCCGTAGAGCTGTGTAATTTTCTTCAGTGTAAGAATTCATGTCCCTACATATTATTGATTTCCTTCCTTGAGTGCCTTTTCCACCTAGTCTCCCCTCATGCCGCAATTGAAGAAGACCAATCGCCTTAAGGTCAGGAACAAAGTCAACACAAAACTCAATGACCTCCTATGTTCCATAGCCCTTGGAGATGCTTCCTTCTGGCCTAGCATGGTTACGAACATATCTCTTTAAGACTCCCTCGAACCTCTCAAAGGGGAACATATTGTGTAGAAATACAAGACCGAGAATGGAAATCTCTTCGACTAGGTGAACCAGGAGGTGAGTCATAATATTTGAAGAAGGATGGTGGGAACACCAACTCGAAACTGACAATACATTGGACCACATCATTCCGTAACCGTGGTAGATCTTCAAGATTGACTATCTTCTGAGAGATTGCAATGAGGAATGCACATAGATTCACAATGGGTACTAGAACATAATCCGGTAGAAGCCCCATCAATGCAATCAGAAGCATTTGCGTCATAATCACATGGCAGTCATGAGACTTTAGGTTTTAGAACTTTTTGTTGGGGTTCTGGGCAGTAAATCAAAAATTTACGATGACGGACCGCCCCGATGCCCAAGATCTATCTACTAGTAATGCAACAATGGCTGAAGGTTTCGAATACATACCCTTGTAGTCCAAAAGCGGTTAACATTCTGAGGGGAACGTGGTTGTAGTAGTCGTGCTCATAGCCGACCTCAAGGCCGCGATGCTCCTTGGAGGTCACTCCTTGCTCCAACACCGTGTAGCAGTCTGGCTTATGATGTCACAGTGCCCCAAGTGTTGCACCTCGTAGATTTGTACACATACGGTGTACGACGAGAACCTCCGTCTCCCTGATCATGCCAGGAGTACATTTGTATGGAAGTAGATCTCCGGCTTCAGAATCACCGCAGCGCAACGGCATGTCGCGGATGCGTCATCTGTTGCGTGAACAGCCCTGGGCCGTGCCAACGCGTGGAGACAACTAGATATTGAGAGAGATTAGAGAGGAGGAGGTGTTCCCAACTCATGGAATCTGTAGTTTGTTGTGTCCTCCAAAGGGCAGAGGGGGGTTCCTTATATAGGAAGGGAGGGGGCAACCTTGCCCCTCCCCCAAGCCGTCCAACCAGCGGCTCAAGGGGGAGGAGGCGGTGGCCAGGGGTGGGGCAGCCCTGGGGCGCCCCAAAACCTTAACCCTAGGCGTCATATGGTTTCCCTTAGGCACATGGGCCCTTATGGCCCATCCGGGTGGCCATCCCTCCTCCGGTTTCCCTCATGGGCCCTTTTCCCTAGGAAATTTGTCCCATTAGTGGAATATCCATTTAAATAATATTTCAATATTAATTACATTAATTAATATGTAAATACATATTACCAAATCTGATTTGACACGAAACACCTTTCGGTTCCCCTTCTATATCCTCCGAACAGCTTTGGAACCTCCAGAACAATTCCGGTCCTTTTCCGGTTTCCTTCCTTTCTCCTAACAACTTCAGATCTTTCTCCTCGGAACAATTCTGGCTTTATCTTTCTCATCCATGATTCCAACTTATGGAAAACCTCAAGCTCATCGCACCCTTAAGTGGATCCCCTTACGGCTAGGGAATAGCTACATACATGACCTAGACTCTCTTGTGTCAATGATCAACATCGGGACCGTGATGCCCATAATGATACCTTTGCATTCCAGATTGATGATGTAGTTTGAACCGTAAACGTCGAGTCCATTTCCCTTAGTTACTTCGATACTACTTGTCCGAGATCCAATCATTAAGGTATCTCCATACCTTGTTCAATCTCGTTACCGACAAGTACTGTTTACTTGTTACTGCGATATTACATCCCCGTGACATAGTCACATGTTACAACATTTATGGATGTAATCTCACCAAGTCAGCCTAACTGTATCTTACCCGTAACTGGGTAAACAAATCCCGCTCTTGACGCGGTCTCCTCTACCCGTTCCTACGGATACCCAATGTACACTTTTATAATCACCATTTCACTGAGTGACGTTTGATCCAGTTGAAGCATCCTCGGGAGACAATGATTTGATATGGTATCACTGTCTAAGGAGAAGAGACTTCGTTTCTGACTATTGCAACGATGAACGTCGTGACTTGATCATGTCGCAATCTTTGAGGAATGTCCATCACATCATTCACCAATGATATGACCTTGTTATCAACCAGCGCTATCACTTCATGATCAAGAAACTTTGATCATCATGTTTCCCAATGAACTAGTAATAGAGGATAATAGGGACTTATGTTTCATATCGCACTTGTATCAATGTTTCCACTTGATACAGTTATAGAACAATATGAAACTATTACGAACTTATTGTGATATGACAATAATAAATCTTTTATTATTTTCCTCTAGGGCATATTCCCTTTACTTTTTCCCTGCCATATTTATTATTCTCTTTATATTCGATGAGAAGCCATACGGGACCTTGATACTGCTCAGGCATTCAAAAAAGATTTCCTTCTCTTGTTTGGGTAGAGTGTAGCTAACATGACCTTGAAACCATTTTGGATGCAGGCCTTCTGGGTCTTTCATGTATTGCTGATCCTTTCGTTCTTCCGGTGTATCTTTTGTCTTCCCATACATGCCCAAGAAGCCTAGCAGGTTCACGCAAAGATTCTTCTTCATATGCATCACGTCGATTGCAGAGCAGACCTCTAGGAATTTCCAATAGGGTAGCTCCCAAAATATAGATTTCTTCTTCCACATGGGTGTGTGTCCATCAGCATCCTTCATAACAGATTTTCCGCCAGGACCCTTACCAAAGGTTACTATTTGATCCAAATCTTTGACAATATCAAATACATTAGCACCAGTACGTTCCTTAGGCTTCGTCTGGTGACATGCCTCGCCGTTGAAATGCTTTCCTTTCTTTATTAAGGCATGCTTGGCCAAAAGAAATCAATGATTCCTCGTGTATACATTCTTCTTACAATGTTCCAAATATATACTTTCAGTCTCATCTAAATAGTGCGTGCATGCATATACCTTGTTTGTCTATCCTGAAAGGTTACTAAGAGCGGGCCAATCACTGATTGTTACAAAAAGCAACGCTCGGAGGTCGAATTCTTCCTGCCTGTGCTCATCCGACACATGTATGATGGGTTCGTGCCACAACTATAAAAGTTCTTCAACTAATGGCCTTAGGTACACATCAATGTCGTTAATAGGTTGCTTCGGGACTTGGATTAGCACTGGCATCATAATGAACTTTTGCTTCATGCACAACCAAGGAGGAAGGTTATAGATACATACAGTGATGGGTGAGGTGCTGTGACTGGAAGTCTGCTCCCCAGAAGGATTCATGCCATCTGTACTTAGACCAAACCTTAAACTCCTTGCGTCTTTGCAAAGTCCGGGTACTTTCTACTGATTTTTCTCCACTGTGACCCATCAGCGTGGTGTCTCAACATCCTGTCTGACTTGGGTTCCTCTTTGTGCCATCACAACAACTTGTTGTTCTCTTTGTTTTTGAACAAACATTTCAACGGTGGTATTTTACACTACTAGAGAAAAGGCTATAGGAGACATGCTTATGCGAGGCACATTTCGACATATGCGCCTCCTATAAAAATAGGCGAGGTGCACTTTGTGATATGCGCCTCTAGTATAAAAATAGGCGAGGCGCATATGATAAGAATGCGCCTCCTATAATCCCTGTACGGACAGAATCTAGCAGCCCCATATTATGCGAGGCGCATTCTAGTCATATGCGCCTCCTATATATCAGATAGGCAAGGCGCATATGGACAGAATGCGCCTCGCATAATCTGTGTGGGCCCGCGTGTTGGTAGGTGCACGATATGCGAGGCGCATATGGCTATATGCGCCTCCTATATTTGATAATATGCGAGGCGCATATGGCCATATGCGCCTCAAGTAACTCCTGCGGGCCCGGGCGGTGGTAGGTGGCCGCATATGCGAGGCGCATATTGCTATATGCGCCTCCTATAGTTTGAATTATAGGAGGCGCATATTGCTCACTTGTGTCACTTCTTCCTCCTCCACCAAGACAAATCTGGTCGCCCCCCTCCTCCTCCCCACCTCATTTCCCCCATTGATTCACCATAGAAGCTTGCTCAACATCCATTGGTTGACACCCATATGTAAGTGAAGTCTCTTGCTCCTCTAGATCTACAACATGTCCATTTACTTCTCCTCCGGCTCTCTTGCGCAAGTCGTTGTTGGAGGAAGCGTAAAGGCGTTGCTTGCATGTATGCGCGTTGTCGGAGACACCGACTATATGATTGTGTTGTGGTGCTACTTTTTGTGCAGGGATTTCATTTGAGATGCCAATGTTTCGCCGGAATGTCGATTTATTTCTTTTCCGGCGAATTTCTGGCACTCGCGGATGTCCTCTTTTTAGGGGAGGTCATGCCGAATTTTTCCGGCGATCCACGTCCATATATGCTCTAATTATTCTCTTGCTCTTTGTACCACGCAGGCGGCCATGGTCCGACCACTGATCAACAAAGCCCACGTGGATAGGTGGATGACATGCGCGAGGGCCGACATGGAACGTGCAAACAAGACAAAGATAAGATGTCCATGTCGGGACTGCAAGCTGATGTATCTGATAAGGCATGATTCCGGAATGCTGGAGTCGCACCTGCTTCGACGTAGTTTCATGGATGGCTACACTCGATGGATACGTGATGATCACGAAGATCAAGATGGCAATGATGGTCACGAAGATCAAGACGCCAGTCACGATCACGAAGATCAGGGTGGTGGCACTGGACATGGCCACGAAGATGATCAAGGTGGCGTCGGGCATGGACACGAAGATGATCAAGGTGGTGCCGACCATGATTCGAGCTGGTTGCGAGACCCTCATGTCCAAGATCTGCTTCTCAAGGAGACGAGTAACGCTAGAGCCGTCGGTAGAGAGAAGGCTAAACTGGAGCAAATGGAGAAAGACGCGGTCACTCCATTGTTTGACTGATGCAACGACGGGGATACCCGTCTAAATGTAACGCTTAGGGCTCTGGAGATGAAGGCGAAACACAAAATGACCGACGAATGTTTCGACGACAACATTGTATTCTGGCACGATATTCTTCCCAAGAAGGGGAACACATGTCCGACTAGTATCGCTGAGGCGAAGAAAGTCGTGTGCCCTCTCAATCTACCGCACGTGAAATACCACGTCTGCATAAATGATTGCATCATCTACCGGGGCGAGGACGCGGAGAAGACCACGTGTCCGGTGTGCAAGACCTCTCGATACAAGAGAGGGACCAAGAAAGCTCCTAGGAAGGTGGTGTGGTACTTTCCTCTAACTCCTCGTTTGCAGCGGTATTTCGCAGACCCTAAGGAAGCACAGCTCATGCGCTGGCACGCGGAAAGAAAGAGGCCGGAAGACGATGATCCGGAGAAGGAGGAAATGTTGAGGCACCCTTCGGATGCTTGCCAGTAGAAGGCGTTGGACCTACAATATTACCAACATTTTGGGAAAGAGTCAAGGAACCTCAGGCTGGGCGTGAGCACTGACGGACTCAATCCGTTTGGAAGCCAGAGCAACACACACAGCTCCTGGCCCGTGTTTGTATGGATCTACAACCTCCCCCTGGTTGTGCAAGACTATCCCGGTTACGGATACTTCTCGAGGTAGGTGGTCCAAGGATTCTATGGGTGCGTTAGGTGCAAGGATAATACAACGTACCGCCGGCTACAAAAAAATCCCGGGTCCGGGAAAACCGTGTTCCTTGGGGCTCGGAGGTGGCTTCCCAAGAATCACGCCTGGAGAAAGCTAGGACATCTGTTCGATGGGACGATCGAGCTCCGAGGAATCCCACACCAGAAGAGTGGCGCTGAAATCTACAAGCTGTTGAATAACTAGAAGGAGTGCCCTGCGCCAGGAAAGACCTAGAAGAAGCCAGAGCCGTTGCTGAAGGTATGGAAGGCGAGGTCTGTTTTCTGGGACTTGCCATACTGGAAGATCCTCCGCGTTCCTCATAGCCTTGATCTCATGCATATCACGAAGAACGTGGGCGAGAGTCTGCTTGCCACCCTCCTTAACACCGACAAGACCAAAGATGGGACGAAGGCAAGGAACGACTTTAAGCATATGGGCATCAGGGATGAACTTCAACCACCACCTAGCGATGATGAGGAGGAGGACGAGGAGGTGGAGGAGACAGAAACACAGAATAGCCGTCGTCGCAAGGGGAAAAAGGTTAAGAAGGGAGAGGTCAAGCTCAAGGCCTCATGCTTCACTCTGAGTAAGAAGGAGGCCATACCGTTTATGAAGTGCCTCCTCGGAGTCAAATTTCCGAACGGCTACGCGGGGAAGATAAGCAGATGGCTAGACGAGGCGAAGCAGCTCTTCAGCGGGATGAAGTCTCACGACGTCGCCGTGCTAATGACGCAGTTACTCCCAGTCGCGATCCGAGGTATAATGGACAAGCACATCCGTGAAACACTGTTTGGCCTCTGCAACTTTTTTGACGTCATCTCTCGGAAGTCGATAGGCATTAAGCAGCTCACAAGGCTACAGGACGAGATCGTGGTGATAATGTGCGAGCTTGAGATCTATTTCCCCCCCGCTTTCTTCGACATCATGCTTCATCTGCTTCTCCATGTCGTGGAGGATATCGTCCAGCTCGGTCCTGCGTTTCTGCGAAGCATTATGCCGTTCGAAAGGCTCAATGGAAACATCAAGGGATACGTTAAGAACAAGTCCCGTCCAGATGGAAGCATAGCAAACGGCTTCCTGGCTGAAGAGTGCATCTCTTTCTACTCGAACTTTCTACAAACCGAGACCCCTCTTGGTATGCCATTCAACAAGCACCTCGGGAGGCTCGCTGGATGGGGTCACCGCGAGGGTCGACGTGCAAAGCATGTCAACATGGAGGGCCGAACCAAGGACTTTGAAAGAGAAAACCTGGTCGCGCTGCAACACCTGCAGGTGGTTGATCCATACATACATGAGCACAAAGAGTTTATCAAGAAGAATTACGTTGATCAGGGGCGCCAGGTCCCGAGGGAGGAAGATGTTATCAAGGAGCACAACTCCGGTTTCACGCGGTGGTTTAGGGAGAAGGTCATAGCTAATCCACCAGGGAGAGTACTCGGAGGAAGATAAACTCATATTCTCATTGTCACAGGGCGCCCCGCACAACCTCATGACCTATCAGGCTTACGATATCAACGGATACACGTTCTACATAGAGGAAAAAGACAATAACTGTGATTACCAGAACTTAGGGGTTACAGGGATATTCTACACCGGCGACATCCCGGAAAGATACTACGGAAGGATCGAGGAGATCTGGGAGCTCGACTATGTTACGGAGAAGGTGCCGATGTTCCGTGTCAGGTGGGCCAAGACCGTCGAGAAAGAAGACCGGTATTTCACCACGATGGTTATACCGTCAAAGACCACCAGCGCGAACGCACCCGCAAGAAATGAGCCTTGGGTTTTGGCTAGCAAAGTCGACCAATGCTGGTACATCAAATACCCGTCAAAGCCTAGCCGGGTTGTCGTCAGGAGAGGCAAAAGGAACATTATCGGAATGGACGGAGTCGCCAACGAGCAAGACTTTGACCAGAACGGCGACCCAAAGATAGAAGACGGGTATGGCAACCAAACACCGTACACCACGGCCCTACCTAAGAAAGGACTTCCGTTCAAGAGAAGTAGTGAAGACGTCCCGGACCTAACCTATGCAACCGCGACAAAGAAGGGCAAGAAGACGACCATTGTCAAGAAATGCTAGCGCGCTCCGACCATTGTCAAGAACCGTCGTGTGTGTGGCCTACTATTATGTATCAAAACATTCTTAATTTTCATTATGTGTGTGTTATAATAATATTGCATTGAGAATATTATGTATCGACAAGACACATTCATTGAGAATACTCACTTTTGTTGTTTTAGCAATATTTGAATATTTAAAATATTTGTAGTATATTTTATAGTTCATATTGTGTTTGGACAATGCTTTTACATGAAAAATGGCCTTTAAAAAAATTCCAAAAAATGTTAACCTTAGGATTCGAACCTGGGTGGCCAGCAGTGAAATAGGACAAGGCATGTACTACCACTAGGCTGATGTGTGTTTGTTGATAGAAACCTGCGCACTGCCCTATTTGTCTAGGATTGCATATTATGCGAGGCGCATTTAGCCCAGTTGCGCCTCGCGTAATATTATACGAGGCGCATTTAGCCCAGATGCGCCCCGCGTAATATTATACGAGGCGCACTTTGCGATATGCGCCTCGCATAACCGGCACACATCGATCAAGTCAAACAGCGCTAGTACTACAGCTAGTACACGACTTCACATATCTCAGAGCCCGACGCCACATCAATCGAAGCCATCGCCACCGTGGAGGAGGAGCCCGACGCCGCCCTGTGGAGGAGGAGCCCGACGCCTCCGTCCCCGTGAAGGAGGAGCTCGCCGCCGCCCCGTGGAGGAGGAGCCCGACGCCGTTGTCCCCGTGAAGGAGGAGCTCGCCGCCGCCCCATGGAGGAGGAGCCCGACGCCGCCGTCCCCGTGAAGGAGGAGCCCGACGCCGCCGCCCCGTGAAGGAGGAGCCCGACGCGGGCTTTGGCAATCCCTCTCTCCGGTGAGTCCCTGCCCCCACCCACCCACGCCTCTTCCCCTCTCCTCCCCTTCTAGGGTTTCTCTGCCGTTGCCGGCGTCCACCTCCGCCCTTCCCTGGCTTGGGCGATGGTGGCCGCCAGATGCATGATCTGTTTAGCATTGATAATTTGTTTAGCATGATCTCTTTGGTCTTGATAATTTGTTTAGCATGATCTGAGTGCTCATCTCAAGTTGCATGGTAATTTGGCTTACGCAAACAGAGAAAGAATGGCTGAAAGACAATAAAAGAACGAATGTGTTCTGCAGCTTTCTCTGTGTCATTGTGTGTGTAATCCTCAAGTGTTAGTAGGCAACTGAAATGAGAGTTTCTTGTCAATATTCAGACTTGTTGCCCTGTCAATATTCAGACTTGAACTGCCAATATTCAGTACTCCTTGTGTTTCTGAATTTTAGGCATAGAAGTTCAGGTTCTAGGAGTGAAAAAATACTGTTGATTGCTAATTGCTGATTGTGTTTCATAGTGTGTTTCATAGTGTGTGCAGGTTCAGGTTCATAGTGTGTGCTGATTGCTAATTGCTGATTGCTAATTTTAGGCATAGAAGTTCAGGTTCAAGTTCAGGTTTTAGGAAAATAGAAAAGATGAGAGGCATTGTTGATTGCTAATTGTGATAATGTCGTTAACTTAGTATGGTTCATCTAGCAGAGTAAGACAGTGATGATTATAATGTGATAAAACATACGTCACACTTGGGATATGGAGTCGTTTCTTCAGTCGTTTACCTGATGCAGTGCTTGTGTAGTTGTGTGTACTGGAATGCCTCAGGGATCCTTGGCTCTATCTGTATACAGTGCTTGTGTAGTCGTTTACTGATGCAGTTCTTGTGTAGTTGTGTGTACTAGAATGCCTCAGGGATCCTTGGCTCTATCTGTATATAGTGCTTGTGTAGTCGTTTACCTGATGCAGTGCTTGTGTAGTAAAAGAATTAAGATGACATGACTCAATGCCAACATTTGATATTTGATCACCTGGTTTTAGTTGTTAATTAATGAAAAGCCTGCATATATCTGTATGCACATATCTGTATGCAGGAAAACTGCACCAGGATACTGCACATATCTGTATACTTATTTCAATGGTCATACTGCTCTCAAATTTTAATCGGTGCAATATATGACATGATCCATCAGTCCACCCTTGTTGTAAACTCTGTGCTTAACTCTGAAATTTTGATGATCAATGGTCATACTGCTCTCAGATTTTGAGTTTCTTCTATAGTTTCGAATCAGTTGTTTTCTGCTATGCTGTGAAATTACGAATCTATGTTCTGCCTTCAGGAATTATGTGAGTTCAGTAAAACTCGGATACTGTATGTATGTATGTGTTTGTGTATGCTGGCAGCAAAATGGCTATGATGATGGCAGTTGATCCTTTTTGTGCAGGTTTTTCTTTTTGAGTTGCCAATGTTTCGCAGGAATGTTGATTCATTTCCGTTCCGGCGAATTTCTGGCACTCCTAGACATAGAAAATTAGCAAAGTTCATGCCAAAATTTTCTGTGAATTTTTGTGCTTATTAGTTTCATTTATTTGTGTGTTTAGAAATGTCGGATCCGGGCCCTTCTAGCCAGAAGCCCTTTTGGGAGCAGCAGGCGGAGATGGAATCCCTAGAGGCCCCGGAATTTGTTCCGCGGGACGACGAGATGGAGGAGAGGATACCTCGTCGGGCAATGAGGAGATGGGGGACGCCGATGGCGACGCCACTACCACTGATGGCGGCGGTGAAGCTACTACAGACGGTGGTAGCGCATCGAAGAAGTCTCGAAAGGATCGGACCCCGATCGTGGTCGACCTCAAAAGGTCCATCATCACAAGCGTGAGCCGTAAAGGTGCGCCTTTGGAGCCAGAAGAATTTGTTGGAGGTTACTCTAACCAGCTCGCGGCAATCCTCCGGAACACCGTCACGATCAACATGGAGAACCTGAAGGCCGAAGAGAACAAGGGTTTCCTCATCCAGCTTTTCCGGAAGCTGCACGCAAGATATGCGTTCCCGGGTGATGAGGAAAAAAAGTATAATAATGACAATCTCAAAGGGAATCCGGTGAACAAGTATGCCCTCGGGAGGATGACCAAGGCCTTGTCAAATTGGAAGGCTCGGGTGAAGAATCTGATTTTCGAGGAGAAGCTAAGTTATCCAGAGCTCATCAAGAAGGAGCCTCTGGTCAAGGAAGAAGACAACAATGTGTTCAAGGCCAGATGTAACTCCGCCTTGGGCAAGGCCAGGACTGAGAAGGGCAAGAATATGAGATCCCGAAACATTGGTACCCACCATCTCGGCTCCGGCGGTTATAGAGCCGCGAGGCCCAAATGGGATAAGGAGGATGCCGACGCTCGTGCAAAGGGGTTGACACGTCCCTTTGACGACATAAAGGAGGAGCAGGCAAAGAACTTCGTCAGGGCCCGGTTTGCCCCGCCGAAAGGGGGTTCTGATTATTCTTCGGAGCCCGCCGGCCCCTTTGCTCCGAGGGTGAAGGACTTCATGCAAAAATATGTAAGTAGTTTGCATGCAAGTCGATTAATTGCATTCATGATTAATCAAAGAAGTCCAGTTTTCTGATCAAATGCTTCGCGTTCCTTGTGCGCAGGACGAGGAGTGTAGGAGCTCCTCATCCCAGGGGTCAGCGCCACCGCCTGTCGCCAAATGGGACACCACTTTTAATAGGGCGCTGAACCGGACCAAGAGTGTCGATCCCCTGGCGGCCCCGTCGGTTGGTCGTGTGGTCGGCTTTGGCGGCATATCATGGTCCGAGTACTATGGCACCCCGGAGCGGAAGGGCAAGAAGGCCGAAAGCGCCGAGGTAAAACTCCTAAGGGAATAGTTAGAAGCCTTTCCAAATATAGTCCAAGATGCCGTGAACAAGGCTGTGTCGGCTGCCGAGACAAAGTTCCAAGAACAAGTCCAGACACAAGTCCATTCACAAGTGAACGAGAAGCTCAACACCATCCTTCCCGTCTACATGGAAAAGTACAACAAGTGGCAGAAGGGTGGTAAACGGGGGCCGCCACCGGTTCCCAACCTCAACAACGCCCAATCGGACAATGTGGCGCGGCCGGAGGCATTGGTGACTCCTCCAGCAGGGCCGGTGGTGGTGGAGACTCCTCTAGCTCCGGAGCTTAACTTGCCCACTGCGGCGAAGGCGCCGGCCCGCACCACCGTGCCATCAGGCAGCCACTCCGCCACTTGCGTGGTCAAGCCTGTCGGCGTCGGTGCCTCGACATTGGCCGAGTTTGACGCCCTCAAGGTAACTAACTAATTAAAGCGAGAGTTGGGAGGCTCAACCACACCGATGACTTGATCTCTGTTTTTCTAACGCTCGGCCTACATGTCGATCTTTCGTAGGGAGACACTCCTTGCACTCTAATGCACTAGGTGGGCGGCCAGTTGATGGATGTTGCCAAGGGTACTATTGTTCAACCAGAGAACCGCAAAATGCACAATGTCACAATGCCACCTGACATGATGAGGGTCAAATACAGTATGGTGCTTCCCGGCTACAAGCAAGTGAAACCTCCCTCTCAACCTCAAGGATGGGATGATGAGGACACGACAGCGGTCCTCAATACCGGCTTCGGCTACTTGTACCTATGTTGGGGAGGTAACCCCGGATAGGGTAAAGACGGGGAAAGACGGAGAGATTATCCCCCGTCCAGTTTCCGAGTTATATTTCAGGCCGGCCGAGTCTTGTAAAGGTCGGCCAAGATAGGAAGAGGCACGACCGCAACAATAACGACAAAACACTACCGGGCCGAGGTAAGTAGTAACTCGGCCAGGTCGGCTCCTATGATTCTGATGCAGGTGAAGGACAGGCCGAGTTATACGAGGAAGGGCCGAATCATACGAAGCTTGCAGGAGAAGGAGAAGCCCAAAGTCAAACCCCAGTCTTGGAATCTGGGCAGAGCCAAAGACTAAAGACAAATGTGCAGAGCGTCAGAGGGGCAGAAGGAGGTCACGGAGGTGACGGTCCAGAAGCCCGAGGCACACAGGAGGGGCCCTCTGGAAACTTACCGCAGTAAGAAGGGGGACAGGGAAAGCGGCGCGCCGAACTACTATTTTGGGACAAGCATATTCCACGAATATGCTTGCCTCGTCAGCCCTAAGGGCACCCAAGGTACCCCTTTATAAGGGGAGGTTTGGACCCTGAGGGGAGGATCGATTCTGAGTGCACCGTTAGGCTGGGGAGATTCACATTGTCCCCCCGTAAACAGCTCAAGGAGCACTTGTAACCCATCAAGAGAGAAATAAAGTTCTTCACTTTGGCAGCTTGAGTGTAAAGACAGTTGCATCTTCCCTCCCCAGATCCCACTAGCATCCATTGGCCCCATACTCTAGCCTACCCATGGCATCTGCCGTGCAACCACCACGACAGTTGGCGCCCACCGTGGGGCCAGCAGCGGTGCTAGCTGGAGTTGTGATCCGGACGGGAAACTTCATCAACACCGGCGAGTGCGTTGTTTCTGGCTTGGTCCAGAGATTAGGTCTCTGCGACTATGTCAGAGACAATGCAGGGAGCTTCAGGGGGAACCCCCCCCCCCCCCCGCGCAACGGGATCTTCATCGGCCTGGGCGAGCACAGGGTCTACGTCGGCGTCGACATCACCGACATTTATCCTCACCAGGTTGTTGTTGCAGGGGAACCACCTCGAAGCGCGGCGAGCTGTTCATCAGGAGAGCATCTGGCGGGCAGCGTCGAGGTGATGGTCGCAGCAGGGACTCAAGCGGGAGCAGCATTAGCCGGGTCAAGCAGAGAACCCGCCGCAGGCGCGCAGGGTCCGCCCAAGCAGATCACACTGCAAACCGCCGAGGTAATCCCGCCAGTGACAAACCCGGCCGAGCTACATGACACCACCCCAAAGGCACCAAGAGTGAGAGGACCACCTCTGGAGAGACCAGAGAACATTCTTCAGGCAACTATAGAAAACTTGACCACACCTGTAGCGCCGATACTTGATCCGGCAAATGCTCAGGCAGAGTTAGAGGAAACCAGGCAAAAGGTGCTGGTAGAGGCCAAAAAAGTATCAGCCCTGCGGGAATCCTTGAACAGGACCCTGAGAGAATATGCAAAAGCTAACAAGCTTGATATCGCACCCGAGCGGGTGGACGAACTGAGATTAAGAGGAAAGAACCTCATGAATGATATTAACAAAGAGCATGAAGCTCACAGAGCCGAATCAGGCGATTTGGGTTTGCCGAGGTACAGTACCCCGGCGAAAAACCTGAGAGCGGCAAATGCCGCAGCATTGGAATTAGAGGGGTTGACAGGGGAAGCTCGGCAGAAGCAACAAGAAAGAGTGAATGAGCTGGTGCGCATTGCGAACCAGCAAAATGAGGAAATGCTCAAAGCTAACCCGGCAAGACCAGGGGCTTCACGGATGGTTCATTCGGCAGGGGCAGCACCTGCTTTATCTGCGGCAGCGGCATCCTCACCCGGAAACAACGCTAGAAAAGAAAAAGCAGTAACCTCAGGGAAGAGGAACAAACAAATTGTTCCATATGACCCGGCAATAGCTGGAAAGGCAAATGAGAACAGAGGCAATGCAAGCCGAGGTAACAGTGGGGAGAGAAACCACGGCCGCATGGAAAAGGACGGCGGCGGCCGAGGTAATGGGGAGCACGGCAGGAAAGAACCTGCAAGAGACAATCATGAAAACCAAACCCCGGCCGAAGTAAGAAGAGAAGTGCCGCTCAACCAGCAACCAAGACATGAGCCTCGGCAGGAAAGAGAAGTGAGGCCAGCTCGCTGCAATCAGATGAATGAAAGGTATAATGATGGATATTCCGAGGTAGAATACGCAAACCAGGGCGGAAACAATCATTATGGGATGCAGGATAGAATCCTGTACAGGGATTTGCCGGCAAATGATGCAAGAGTAAAGTTGGATCGGCTATACCGGTCCGAGCTATTGGAAGAGCAAGGTCCACCAGGTCCGGCATGTTTCGGACCAAGGATCATGGGCGAACCACCAGTGCCGAATTTCCAGTTGACAAGAGGCACAAAAACGTACAATGGAAGTACTAAACCACAAGACTGGTTAATTGATTATGCCACCGCTGTGAAGATAGCGGGTGGCAATTTGAGATGGGCTGTACGGTATGTCCCACAGATGTTGGAAGGACCAGCCAGGGTATGGTTGAATAATCAACCAGCTGGCAGTATCAACTGCTGGTTAGATTTCGAAGAGATGTTCGTCAGCAACTTTACCAGCACATACAAGAGACCGAATAGACCACAGCAACTAGCCATGTGCAAGCAGAGGCCGAATGAAACAGATAGAGAGTTTTTAACTCGATGGTGTAACCTGAGAAACTCGTGTGAAGGAGTTATCGAATCACAAGCGATCGCTTGGTTCGTGCAAGGCTGCCGTTATGGCAGCGTGCTGTGGCAACGCCTGCAGAGAGATATGCCGACCACACTGGCAGAAACTATCAGAATAGCGGACTCCTATGCATTGGGTGACCCAACCCAACCGGAGTTAATGTCGGCAGATCATCGTGAGCAACAAGACCAGTACACGAGAGAGTTGGCCGGGTCATCTAGGCGTGATTTCAGAGGAAGAAGAAGAGAAGAGAGGCCGGAATATAGGTATAATTCGGCCCAGGTGGCGGCTGTAGCGCAAGATCAGCCGAGTCACGGAGCAACTCAACGACAGAAAAATGGACCTCAACAGTGGACATCAAGAAATGATGGAAAGAGGCAATGGACCCCAGAGCAAAAGAAGCAATGGCAAGAGAGGCCGAAGTATACGTTCGAATCCATGTTGGATCAGCCATGTAAATTTCACACATCAAACCCATCTAGACCGGCCAATCATACAACCCGGCAATGCGCCTGGATGAAAAATGCGATGGGGAACCCGGCAGGAGTTCAGGCTCCCCATCGGGTGCAACAGCAGCATTAGCCGCAGTTAACTAGAGCAAATACACAGCAACTGATGCTACCGCCCCCTCCCCCGAGGTACGATAACTCGGATCGGAGGGATGCAGTGCATCAAGTAATAAACCAGGGGCAGGACGGAAGGATAAATCCGGCAAATGCTGGACGTAATGATTACAGGGAACATCACCAGTCTTATTGTGTGTTCACGACAGAACAGCAGGACAAGCAGAGTGTGCAGCGCCGGCATATGGAAGTGAATGCAGTTATACCGGCAGTACCAAGATACCAGCCATGGTCTGATCAGGAGGTGACCTGGAGCACGGAAGACCACCCCAGAATAATGCCGAGTCCAGGATCATACGCACTTGTGTTGGATCCGACATTTGTGGGACCAAGCATCAATGTGAAATTCTCAAAAGTACTCATCGACAATGGAAGCAGTATCAACATCATGTACAAAGATACCATGCATAAGCTCGGAATATCACAGAATATGCTGCAGTCCACGAGGACAACTTTCCATGGGATAGTGCCAGGGCTTTCATGTGAGCCCATCGGTAAAGTCCGAGTGGACGTATTATTCGGTACAAGAGATAACTGCAGAGCAGAAAATTTAGAATTTGAAGTGGTCGATCTGGAAAGTTGTTATCATGCTCTACTCGGACGGCCCGCACTGGCCAAATTCATGAGCAGCTGTCATATAGGTTATCTAAAGATGAAGTTACCCGGACCACAAGGGGTGATAACAGTCGCAGGGGATTACAAGAAGTCAATGGAATGTGCTTCGGCCGGGTCAAATTTGGCCGAGTCGTTGGTTATAGCAAGAGAAAAGAAAAGGATTCAGGAGATAGCAGCCCTCGCTCAGTCAGCACAGTTAAGCATGCCGGCACTGGTCAACCCTCATGGCAGTGTTTCTTTTCAACCGACCAAAGAGACGAAGAAATTTCAGATTGATGAGCAATTCCCAGAGCGCACTGTTACTATTGGTGCAGGCCTTAACGCTAAATAGGAAAGCGAGCTCACCAACTTCCTCCGTGAGAATCGGGACATATTTGCATGGTCAACTCAAGATCTGCAAGGTGTGCCGAGGGAGTTGGCTGAGCACTCTTTAAACGTCAGGCCAGGAGCACGGCCGGTGAAGCAACCTCTCCGCCGCTTCGCCGAAGACAGGATAAAAGTGATAGGGGATGAGATAGCTCGGTTTCTCGCAGCCGGGTTCATCATGGAGGTGCTATATCCGGATTGGTTATCAAATCCGGTGCTAGTAGAAAAGAAAAAAGATGACCCCAATGTAGCCATTGTGTGGCGAATGTGTATCTACTACACTAACCTGAACAAGGCGTGTCCGAAAGATCCTTTTCCATTGCCTAGAATAGACCAAGTCATAGACTCAACCGCGGACTGCGAGTTGTTATCATTTGTAGACGCGTATTCTGGTTTCCACCAGATACCGTTAAACCCGGCCGATCAAATAAAGACTGCATTTATTACCCCGTACGGGGCTTATTGCTATCGCACAATGCCATTCGGCCTGCGAAATGCAGGAGCAACGTATCAGAGGTGCATGCAAAAGTGCCTACACGATCAGATAGGAAAAAATGTACAAGTATATGTGGATGACGTAGTCATCAAAACTAAGGAGAGCAAAACTTTGCTAGAAGATATACGGCAAACTTTCGCGAACCTGAGAAGGTTCCGAATGAAACTTAATCCAGAAAAGTGCACATTTGGCGTGCCGGCAGGAAAGCTACTCGGGTTCCTTGTGTCCAGCCGAGGTATCGAGGCTAATCCAACGAAGATAAGAGCAATAGAAAGAATGGAATTGCCGAGATGTTTGAACGATGTACAAAAATTCACGGGCTGCCTGGCCTCGCTTAGTCGATTTGTATGTCGGCTAGGAGAAAAGGCACTGCCACTTTATCAACTGATGAGAAAGTCGGACAAATTCGGCTGGACTCCCCAGGCCGACCTTGCGTTTCAGGAATTGAAAAAGATGCTAGTTACGACACCCATCTTAGCTTCTCCATTATCGAAAGAACCTATGCTACTTTATATAGCGGCTACCAATCGAGTAGTTAGTACTGTGGTTGTAGTGGAACGACTTGAAGAGGGTAAGTCAGTTCAGAGGCCAGTATATTATTTAAGTGAAGTATTATCCACTTCAAAGCAGAATTATCCGCACTATCAGAAGATGGCCTATGGAGTATATATGTCGGCAAAAAAGCTTAAGCATTACTTTGAAGAGCACCCCATCAAAGTAATATGTGAGGCGCCCATAGCCGACATATTGAACAACAAAGATGCAAGTGGCCGAATAGCAAAATGGGCGATCGAGTTATCACCGTATGCTCCACAATTTGATAGAAGAGATGCAATCAAATCTCAGGCTGTCGCCGACTTTCTCGTAGACTGGGCCGAGGTGCAATATGAGCCACCACTGCCAGATCCAAATTACTGGACAATGCATTTTGATGGTTCCAAACTAAGGAACGGTTTGGGAGCGGGAATAGTGCTAACCTCGCCTAAAAAAGATCAGTTGAAATATGTACTGCAAATACATTTTGCCGCATCCAACAATGTAGCTGAATATGAAGCACTAGTTCACGGGTTGAAAGTGGCAAAAGAAATTGGTATACGCCGAATCCTATGCTACGGTGACTCGGATCTAGTGGTGCAGCAAGTATCAGGTAATTGGGACGCGTTAGATGCTAATATGGCTTTATACAGATTCCATGTGCAAAAAATCAGTGGATATTTTGAAGGATGTGAGTTCCACCACATACCACGAGCAGAAAATGACGCTGCCGACACATTGTCAAAATTAGGATCAACCCGGCAATCAATTCCGCCAGGTATTGCCCTGGAGCACCTCAGGAAACCATCAATAAACCCATCACCAGAGTCCGAATCAATCTGTATCCCAGCAAGTTCTGCAGAGAATCATACGCCAATGGAGGTAGATCCGCAGAAAGATTCGGAATCCCTAAAGAGAGGGACAGCCGAGGTAATAGCAATCATGGAGAGAGCTGAGGTATATACGTCGGCAGAAAACGTGGAGATAGACAGGGGGATCACTGCAGAAAGTGCAACGCCGATATGGGCGCAACCCATATTTTCGTATCTAAGCGACGCGATATTGCCGAGTAATGAAGTATTAGCCAGACAAACCATCAGAAGAGCAAAAGCTTATACAATCATAAACAATGAGTTATATAAGAGAAGCGTAACAAACATATTGCAGAAGTGCGTGAGTTCCACAGAAGGTCAGGAAATCCTTCTAGACATACACCAAGGAGAATGTGGGCACCATGCCTCATCTCGCGCTTTAGTAGCCAAGGCTTTCAGGCATGGATTTTACTGGCCAACGGCATTGAAAGAGGCAGAAGAATTAGTTAAGAAGTGCAATGGGTGTCAGAGATATGCAACCAGAGCACATATGCCGGCGGCCGAGTTGAAAACAATACCCATCACGTGGCCATTTTCCGTATGGGGTTTGGACATGGTGGGACCTTTTAAGCCGGCGAGAGGAGGAATGACCCACATTTTGGTTATGGTAGACAAATTCACAAAGTGGATTGAGGTAAAACCAATCAAAAAGTGTGATGGGCACACAGCAGTAAAATTTCTCAAGGATATCATCTTAAGATACGGATACCCACACAGCATTATTACGGATAATGGCACAAACTTTGCAGAAGGAGCTTTCGCTAGGTTTTGCCGAGAGAAGCACATAAGACTAGATATTGCCTCGGTGGCTCACCCAGCATCCAATGGACAGGTGGAAAGGTCTAATGGACTGGTGCTATCAGGAATAAAACCACGACTTGTTGAACCTTTGCAAAGGTCGGCAGGATGTTGGATCGAAGAAATCCCAGCCGTGTTATGGAGCCTTCGCACTACTCCGAATAGGTCAACAGGTTACACTCCATTTTTTCTGGTATACGGGGCAGAGGCCATGCTCCCAACCGACATAATGTATGACTCGCCAAGAGTTGCCCAGTACAAAACCTCGGAGACAAATGAGATAGCTCGGCAAGATGCCGTAGACCTGTTGGAAGAAGCCAGAGAGTTGACATTGTCACGATCGGCTATTTATCAACAGAACTTACGGCGGTATCACAGCAAGAAAGTGAATCCAAGAGTATTCAAAGAAGGAGATTTGGTCCTCCGACTAGTGCAGCGCACGGCCGGCATGCACAAGTTGTCACCCCCATGGGAAGGACCATTTATTGTGAGCAAGGCATTGCACAACGATGCATATTATCTGATCGACGCCCAGTCCCCTGGAGAGAACAAGGCAGACAAAGCTGGTGAAGAAACGAAGCGCCCCTGGAATGTGGCTTTACTTCGGCCGTTCTACTCGTAGAACTGTATCTCAAGGTCAAAATCCAATAATGTATTTGAACCTCGGCACCCAGAGTAGTCACTCGGGGACTGCCATAGGTTACGTTATTTCGCATTATATGTTTGAACCTCGGCACCCAGAGTAGTCACTCGGGGACTGCCATAGATTATGTGATTTCGCATTATATGTTTAAACCTCGGCACCCAGAGTAGTCACTCGGGGACTGCCATATGTTATGTGATTTTGTATTATATGTTTGAACCTCAGCACCCAGAGCAATGACTCGGGGACTGCCATGTGTTATCCGAATTTAGCGTGAAATTGGTACTTCGGCACCCAGAGCGGTAGCCCGGGGACATCTATATATTATTTCCACTTTATCCTATGCACTGCACGTCGACATCCAGAGCAGTAGCTCGGAGACCTGTATATGATATTTCCATTTTGGTCCTATATGCTATATGTGATGCTTTGACGTTTAGAACAATGCCAAGGCAATGGTTAGCTTTTTAACAGAAAGAAGCGTCAAAACTTGGTGCTCAAAATAAAAATAGCAAAAATTTCGTGTAAGATTGGAAACCCATACCTAGAGCAAAGGGCTAAAACTAAGAAACACAAAGCCAGACGCACATCCCAAAAGGGAAAAATGTCAAACAATCAAAGCCAGAATTCGGATAGGCGAGATCATGTAAAGGACATGATAGCATCTACGAGCGTACATATCCCGGAAGCATACAGCAAAAGAATAGTGTCATTACACGAAGCGAACAGAGGTTTTACGCACATCATACGCCTGGCATACCAAGGAGAAAAACAAATTTAAAGGTCCTTGGCGGGGGAGGCAGTGACTGGGTCAGGAACTGGGCAGTCCGAGGTAGGCGCTGCCTCGGCAGAGGTCGCCTCACCTTCCACTAAACCAGGCACGACTTCGGCAGAAACCCGAGGCTGTTGAGGAGCATCAGTCTGTGCAGTGGAATGCCCAGTACCCTTGGAAGAGGATCGTGCATCACCGTTGCCGTCCGAGCTTGAACTGGAGTCGCCAGAGGCAGAATCATTGTCCGATGCGTCCTCTACTGAAACCTCGTCCTCCGGGTTCGGCAGGAAACTCGGACCTTCAATCCAGGTATGCACGTCGGCATACTCAACAAGCTGGAAGGCACGAGCTTGCCGAAGAGCAACAAAGGCGGGGTCTTCAACCCAGCGGGAGCCTGTGCGCAAGTTCCTCAGGATATCAAGGGAGATGTCTTCATACCAGGACATAATAACAGTAAGGGCCATATCCGCACCTGCCCGCCCAGCTGATTCCCTCCAAAGACTTAGCTGTTTTTCAGATCCGTTCAATCTGGTCACCAGCAACTCAATCTCGCTGATATTAGGTGTCCCAGAAGTATTCGGCCAGAGAGCATGATAAGCTCGGACAGCGGCCAGCACCAAGTCCCTGCCCATAACTTTCATCGGACCAAGGGTAGCGCCCACAGCGACCAAGAAATCTTCTAATTCATACTCAAAGTCCATATCAGTAGGGAGACCTCGACGCGCGCGAGCAGCAAGGACTGCCTTAGAGCTCACAGGCTTAGCTTCTAGGAAATGACCTGCATGAAACTCGAACGCGTCAGGAAATAGCAAAGACGGAGAAAAACATAAGCCAGCCATGATAAGAAACTTACAATGAATATAACTCAACATCATCTGGAGGTCTTTAGCCCAAATACCCTTGCTCTTCTCAAAAGAAGCAATTTCCTCGCCCATTCCCCGAGTTTTTAACTCGGCAGCCTCCAGGAGCTCCTTATTCTTCTGTAGCTCCAGAGCTAGCCGATTCTTCTCTTCAGAAAATTCCTGGTCGATTTTTTCTAGCTCGGATTTCTGAGAAAGCTTAAGGGCCTCCACCTCGGCGCTCAGGCGAGCTATCTCATCATTTTTCTCTTTTAGCAGCGCCGAATGAGCGACACCTTCATCTAAAAAATGCAACGTCACGTCAGACATTGGCGCGCAATACAAAAGGTTTGTATCTCGACCTTGCCAAGGCCAAGCAAAGTAAAAGAAACTAGATGCATGTTTCAGAAAGGGATAAGTACAAAGGTAGAGAAAAAACTGACCTTCCAATTTCTTGACCTTTTTCTCAAGATGGATGTTCAAGTTATTGATATCACCTATTAACGCATCAAGTAAGTCGGCATTACAAATATGAAATAATGACAATATCAGAAGTAGCAAGGAGAACGGTCGAATTACCTGTCTTTTTCACAACAGGGAGAACTTTCTCATATTTCTCTTGCAACTTCCTGTGCGAGAAAAGCAGTCGCTGGAATTCGGCAGTACGCCGATCATGAGCAATCTGAGCAATAGAGCAAACAATAACTGGATATTCGAAGCTACAGCAGATCCGAGTTAAGCAAGAGTTTAACCTTGACCTAGGTGGCTGGATATTTAAAGCTACAGCAGATCCGAGTTAAGCAAGAGTTTAACCCGGATCTAGGTGGCTGGATATTCAAAGCTACAGCAGATCCGAGTTAAGCAAGAGCTTGACCCGAATCTAGGTGGCTGGATATTCAAAGCTACAGCAGATCCGAATTAAGCAAGAGCTTGACCCGGATCCAGGTGGCTGGATATTCAAAGCTACAGCAGATCCGAGTTAAGCCAGAGCTTGACCCGGATCTAGGTGGCTGGATATTCGAAGTTACAGCAGATCCGAGTTAAGCAAGAGCTCGACCCGGATCTAGGTGGTTGGATATTCGAAGTTACAGTAGACCCGAGCTAAGCAAGAGCTTAACTCAAGTTTAGATGGCTGAATATTCAGAGCCACAGCAGATCTAAGTTAAACAAGGACTTAACCCGGACTCAGGAGACTGGATACCTCAAGGAGCAGCTAGACGCTCAGCAAAGTATAAGATAAGTCTACTCGGAGACAAATTCGAGCACTAAACTAAGCTGGGTTGGATACAGCATGATAAAAACTTCCAAGCGATTAACAAGTTACTCACTTTCAAGTTTCGGGGACTAGTGCATATATATGGAACAGTCAAAACACCAAGACAGAATATTTACCTCGTTCATCTTGTTACTGTCCAAAACAATCTTGGCAGCTTGATCCAAACGGCTGCTGATGTCGGAAAGCTGAAAGGGCTGATTCATGGGATTACCCTCAAATTGGTCAGCCGCATTCCAGTTATTGGCATACTCCACCAGCGAGCCGAGGCTTTTCCCACTAGACGTCCGGGTTAAAACTTTACCCCGGACATGCTCTGTAACCACGGCGACCGCAGGACTCTTATGAAGAGCAAGTTGGGAGCTAGCGGCCGAGGTAACAGGAGCCTTGGTGGGAGCAATCCCTTTGCGCAGCACGTCGGCAATATTAGGCTGGGAAGAACCAGCAAGGCCTTTTTGAGAGATGGAGACTTTGGTGGAAACGATCTTCTTTGCCTTAGAGGTACCAACAGGAGCCGATACCTCGGTAATAGGAGCAGCAGGGGTCACGGTCGGAGGAGGCGCCGAAGTAACGACCTTCTCGGTCGGGGCAGGAGTTGCTGTGGAGAGTACTGGAGCAGATTGAGGCTCAGAAAAAGCGCTGGGGCGTGCAAGAGGGGCAACGGGGTCAACGGAGACCTCGGAAGGCCGAGTAGAATCGATGTCGGCAAGAGGAGGTTCAGGCAAATCACTATGAGGGGGCGACGGACTCAGAGCAGGAGAAGCCGAACGGGCAGGACTAGGAAGCCTAGTATCATCGATAGGCGGAGGAGGCGGCCGACTAACAGGGCTGGTCATACTGGGACCGCCAGGTTTAACGGAAAGAGGAGCGCTGCAAAAGCAAAAAGAAAAAAAAAAGAACGTAAGCTTGGAAAGCAAAAAAGAGAGGAACAAGAAATACGGGGAGATAGAGATTACCCAGCAACTCCTGGCATGGCCTTGCGCCGAGGAGGATTCGGTGCGGATTTCTTTACTCGTTTCCTGGGAGCCGCGTCCGAGGCACCAGCACGAGCCCCACGTTTCCCCAAGGTAGTTGGGGGCCGCGAATCAAGAGGCTCGGCGTCATGAACCTGACCGGCCGGATTAGCTGGGAAAGCAGAAGCCGGAAATGCATAAGAAATAGGCATTGCGGCAACTACCTCAAGGACTTGAACCTCGTCCGAATCACCTTCCTCCTCGTGGGCCGAACTCTTGCCACGAGCGCGGGTCGGAGCGGAATCCGACTTAGGGACGAATTCCTCGGAGTCCGGCTCCCCAACATCCGGAGTACTCCGATCAGCAGTCCACGGGAGCGACAAGACCTCGGCATCCTCGTCCTTCTGCTTCGCAAACCGCTGTGAGGCGAGAAAGGAAATGTTAATCCAGAAAGTTAAGAAAATAAGAATAGATCAAAGCATGAACAGTTAAACTTACTGCAGGGGGAGGATGCTCGCGAGTATACGGTTTTAATCCCCAGGTCCAGTCTTCAGGCATCTCCGTCTTAAAAATAGCTCGGACGCGCTTGTAGACGAGGTAGTGGTCCAGCTCGACGGACGAGACTCGGTTGGGATCGAGTGGACCACTCATATAGAAAAGTTTATGAGTCCTTTTCTGGAGCGGGCAGATTCGGCTACTGATGAAAGTAGCCATCAAGTCCTCACCGCTTAACCCGGCCCGTATCAGCTCCTTGAGCCGAGTCTCGAAGAGCTCGGCCACCACGAGACCCCTCCTTGGATTGTAGGTCCAATTCACCTTGGAGGGCGGGCCAATGGAGAAAGCAGGGAGCCGAATCCTATCTTCAGTTCCTCTATTCTTGACATAGAAAAAAGATCTGTGCCATTTCTTGCACGACTCTAACCCAGTGACGCGGGGAAACACAGATTGCCTCCGAGGTGTGATAGAGGCCGCCCCGCACTGGGTGAGCAATTTCTCGGAGGGATGCAGAGATTTATCAGGGACGACATTAGACCGAATCTGAAAGAACTTCGACCAGATGTGCACCGATGGCCAAAGGCCGAAGTAACCCTCTGAAGCAGAAACGAATGCAGAGAGAGAAGCGATAGCATTCGCAGGGAGATGATGCGGCTGGAGGCCGAAGTAATCAAGAAAATCCCTCGCGAAATCGCTGAGAGGGAGACCAAAACCACGAGAGAAGTGCGACATAAAGACGACGAACTCACCCTCCCTGACTTCGGGAGATAACTCTTCGCCGGGTAAACGACAAGAGACCTCGGCGGGGATCCTACGGGTTCGAATAAGCCACTCGATTTCCCGCCGAGTAACTGAAGAACCCTGCCACGAGCCTCGCTCAGGCCCAGAGACAGCGTCGTCTTCCTCTACCATGGCGCCGCTAACAGAACTAGACATGACCTCGCCGGAAAAATCGCCGGAGGAGAAACTGACGGCGGAAGAAAACTTAGAACTACGAGGCCCCGTCGCGGTTCTACGCGACAGCGGCGGCGGAGAAGTTACGGAACCACGGCGCAGAAAGGAAATGGAAACAAGGAGATCTAGGGGGAGACCAAGACGGTGAAACCGAGGGAAACTCACCAGCAGTGACACCGGGGCTAATGAGCGCGGTTGACGCTGGCCGAGCGCGCGGCGGAACCTTCGCAGTCAGAAGCTGTGAGGGATGCGCGGCGGCGGAGCTGCAAACGAGCGCGAGGAAGCGAGGAAGAAGAAGGTGCGGGCAAGCGATTGGGGGAAAGTGAGACCCCCAAGAGCCGCGCCCCCCTTTTGTAACCAACGCTCCTGCGCGGAGGTAGGATCGTGCGTGCGGTTGCAGATCGTGTAGACGGTGGGTGATGCACCAACGCACGACGCTGAGTGGAACCACACCAGGGGCCGCACAACAGCATAGAGGGCCACGATCCCCAAGGAAACGGTTCACGAGGCGTCGCAGCGCCAGCGCGTCAGGCGCAGTGTTAACCATAGCCTGACAATAAACAGAGAGGAGGAACAAAAAACTAGAAAATCAATGATGGGAATGACACGTAGGACGAGGCGTACGAGAGAAGGAATGGGAATACCCCGAACGGAGAAGAAATGACTCGGAAACAGAACAGAAGAAAGGTGATGAAACTGATATGACCCGGCCGAAATTATCAGCAGGGCCATATCAGCTTCGGGGACTAATGTTGGGGAGGTAACCCCGGATAGGGTAAAGACGGGGAAAGACGGAGAGATTATCCCCCGTCCAGTTTCTGAGTTATATTTCAGGCCGGCCGAGTCTTGTAAAGGTCGGCCAAGATAGGAAGAGGCACGACCGCAACAATAACGACAAAACACTACCGGGCCGAGGTAAGTAGTAACTCGGCCAGGTCGGCTCCTATGATTCTGATGCAGGTGAAGGACAGGCCGAGTTATACGAGGAAGGGCCGAATCATACGAAGCTTGCAGGAGAAGGAGAAGCCCAAAGTCAAACCCCAGCCTTGGAATCTGGGCAGAGCCAAAGACTAAAGACAAATGTGCAGAGCGTCAGAGGGGCAGAAGGAGGTCACGGAGGTGACGGTCCATAAGCCCGAGGCACACAGGAGGGGCCCTCTGGAAACTTACCGCAGTAAGAAGGGGGACAGGGAAAGCGGCGCGCCGAACTACTATTTTGGGACAAGCATATTCCACGAATATGCTTGCCTCGTCAGCCCTAAGGGCACCCAAGGTACCCCTTTATAAGGGGAGGTTTGGACCCTGAGGGGAGGATCGATTCTGAGTGCACCGTTAGGCTGGGGAGATTCACATTGTCCCCCCGTAAACAGCTCAAGGAGCACTTGTAACCCATCAAGAGAGAAATAAAGTTCTTCACTTTGGCAGCTTGAGTGTAAAGACAGTTGCATCTTCCCTCCCCAGATCCCACTAGCATCCATTGGCCCCATACTCTAGCCTACCCATGGCATCTGCCGTGCAACCACCACGACAACCTATGGCCGAAGAGCCAGATCCGTTTGGGGACAGAGGACCAGCTCAACATCACCCTAGAGGCAGCACAACCAGCACATGATGAAGACTTCGAGATGGGAGACTTGGACAACATGTCATAGAATCCCGATGATGATGAAGAAATTGACCCGAACTACGGTGACCAGTTTGTTAACACAAGGTTTTCTGATTTGTATGAGCCGGGACCATCAGGCACACATCAAGTTTCCGAGACCCAACCAGCACCAGCGACACCCCCTTGCAAGGTGTGTCTCTTCCCAACTAGTCAGGAGACGCCGCCACCTGTCCCCTTCACCGAGCCTCCAAGGCTAGTAGTTCCATTGATCAGCCCTGACACCCTCCATAAGACGGTCGGTGAGGTGAACGCAGTGGCCGAAGCCGTAAAGAGCAAGAAGGGTCGCAAAAGGAAGCCTAAGGGTGATCGGGGCCAGGATCCAAATCCTCTTTTCCGGGATGGCGCTGTGGGGCAAGCCAGGAATCAGCAGCACGTGGCAGGTGTACCGATGATGTGTAAATCGATGCTCGAGGTCACAGGCTCGCATATGCGTAGTATTCATTATGGATGTCTCACAATTGAGCAGTGCCGCATTCGCGACAACGATCAGTCGTACCTCGTTTTCAAGGCTAAGGTGCCTTCTCATATGCCGTGCTTCGTCACTGTACCCCCCGGGGATATCTTCTACGTGCGGCATACCGACCTGTTTGACATGTTGAACGGGTTTCGACTGCACAATACCCTGGTCCGGCTATTCTCCCTCAATATGGCCATGGAGATCACCAGAGACAAGATCCCGGGCATCCAGATAGTGGATCCCTACTTCATGCGTGACGCCGTCCTGAAAGATGCTGAGGCCATAGATATGGCGACCGACTACCTCTCAAACTTCCTGCAAACATACTCGGACAAGGATGTGATTCTCCTTCCCTACCATCCCATCACGGAAGATGATCGGACAGGCTGTGTGATCATAAGCTTGAATTTGAAACACTCAACAGCCTTGTACCTCGACTCAAACAGTGCGATCCAAAAAACCTACACCAATATCAAGAAAATTCTTGATGGCGCTCTCACTGGCTACGTCGCAGCGGGAGGCGTCAAACCGGCAAGGCCACATGTAAAGTTCGGCGCGCACGTGTTCCGCCACACGACGAAGTTTGCCTGCGTCAAGCAGCCGCCTGGCAGTGGGAAGGATGCCTTCTACGCCATTTACCACATGAAGGCGTTCTTCAATGACATGGAGACCAAAACACTGCCATCTGACCTCGTGAAGTGGGCTGAAAAGCTTGCATGCATACAGGCTCGCAACCTCAGGCAACACTTCTTCAACATCCAGGAGGAGATCGCGACAATCGTGTACTAGGGAGTCATAAAAACCGGAGGCACCTTCCACGGCGGCTATACACCGTCCAACAGGGAGATAGAAGAACGCTTAGCGCCGCAGGGTTACGGCAGGATGTTCATGCAAATGGCGAAAACTCGGTCGGGCTTCATCAATGCCCCCCAAAGCCGACTCAAGAGCCGAAGAAGACTTCATGATTGCATTGCCTGGGTACCTAGCTGTTAGTTCCGAACTCGTGTTGTAACCTCTTATCACTATGTTAAACTTGCCTAGCAAAACCTCTAGAATATGTTTCGTCAACCGTTGAACTTGATTGTGAGAGACACTAGCTAGTTATTTGTGTTACGAACTATTTTAAGTGCTTGTTGCTTTTCATTTTTCATTGCTTCCCTACTTTCTTGTGGTTTGCTTTCTTTGTCTTTCTTCAAAATGCCGATGATTAGAACGTGTTGTGGTGTCACGTGTATGACTATGCCGCTGTTCGATCTTGTGTGCCAAGTAGACTAGTAATTTGGGCATATACTCTACTTGCCGCACAAGATCGAACATCGAGCATTGTTATTTACGTGCCCAATCTAAGTATGAGGCACTAATCCAAGTCATTCTTGGTTTGCTTTTTTTTGGTCTTTCTTCGAAATGCCGATGATTAGAACGTGATTTCTTACATTTTGTTGCACCCATATATATATGCATGATTCTATCTTGTGAACTGCTAGCTATTGCTTTCCACTGACATAAGTAATATCATCTTTATTATGTGTAGGAGATGCCGAGGTGTTATGTCATGTACGTCGGTCGGGTTCCAGGTGTGTACGAGGAGTGGAAAGACTGCCAGAAGCAAGTGAACAACTTCTCGGGCAACAGCTACCAAGGCTATGAGAGTAGAGAGGTGGCGGAAGAGAAGTGGAGGAGGCATGGAAGGAAGAAGTGGAGGAACTTCCTCGTGATCACCACCTTGTTTCTTTTCATGGTAGGTTATGTGTTCTACTTCATCTAGCTAGAGCTACGTCGTTGGAGTTGTAATGTGATTGTGAACTTGTACTCGAAGGTGTAATGTGATTGTGAACTTGTACTCGGAGGTGTGAACTTGTGGCACAAACATTTGATGTATGAACTTGTATGTCATGATTGATGTGTAATGTATTGTATTCATGTTGGTTCTATTATGCTTTGGCAAATTGCAATTTTCTGAAAAATTCTGCGCTCTTTATACTGTATTCTGGACTATATTGTATATTTGAATATCTGTATATTATTATTTATAGTGGTCAGTAAAACTTGAATTTCGAAAATATTACCGGAGGCGCATATAGGATACTATAGGAGGCGCATATACTATACATATCCGAGGCGCATTGTAAAACATATGCGAGGCGCATATGATATGCGCCTCCTATAATTCACATATGCGAGGCGCATATCGATATGCGCCTCACATATGTGAAGTATAGGAGGTGCATATCATATGCGCCTCGCATAAAAAATACCCGAGGCTTGAAGCTAGAGGCGCATATGATATGCGCCTCGGATAGGCTTTTAGGTGCGCCTCGCATAGGCTTTTCTCTAGTAGTGATAGGAGCATACCGCATCACCTTGGTAGGTACCCTCTTTTGGGGGGATCGCCCTCAACATCACTAGGGTCATCTCGTTTGATCTTATATCGCAATGCACTACATACCGGGCATGCATCCAAATTATCGTTGACGAGGGTTCGACTCGTTAATGCCCATTGTTATGGACTTGGTGAAAGAGCATGTGGGCCCCCATGTGTAATTTTGATAATTAATGACAATATTTATGGACTAATGTTGTGTGTATTAAGTTGCACTTGTAGGAATTGTCCATTGGCATTGCTTGGATCATGTGTTGGATTCTAGGTCAATGAAATGAGAAGAATATGTGTTTTGAAATCTCAAATTGCTCCATCTCTAGAAGATCTCATGTTTGGTGCTTGCCATCCTCGGTGGTCTTGGATCGATGAAGAGTGTAGAGTTCCCAACCTTTAATAAGGTAGAGATCCCTGTGTTTACAATGCTAGTCCCTGGATCAATGGCTAGCATCCACAGTTAAGATGTAATATCAAGAAAAAAAAGGTCATAATATAACTTTATAACCAGGAATAACATAATTTTATTACATCTTACATAGCTCATTTGGCTATTACATTACATTGCAGCAGAAAATCTATAAGCATGGGGTCCTTCATCTTCAAAGTGCGACAGGCAGACATGTTGGTTGTAGACTTTGTAATCGTAATCAATCAACTTCACTAATATCAATCAAACCTGCAGAATTGTATTGGCAAGTTTCACTACTATGTAGAATATAAGTGGATCCTATCATTACATGCATATTTGGCTAAGTAGGTTTTTAGGCTCATTTGCAGAAAGCAATAATTTATCCTATCTTTTCAAAATAGTTTTGATCTTTTGTCAAATCTTTCTGAACTCCTTGGTAAATCCCCAAGTGTTTCAAGTCTTTGTCAAAATATCCTGAGCTCCTTGGTAAATCCCCAAGTGCTTCAAGTTTTTATCCAAATCTCTTGAGCTCCTTGGTAAATCCCCAAGTGCTTCAAGTTTTTATCCAAATCTCTTGAGCTCCTTGGTAAATCCCCAAGTGCTTCAAGTTTTTATCCAAATCTCTTGAGCTCCTTGGTACACCCCAAGTACTTCAAGTTTTTATCCAAATCTCTTGAGCTCTTTGGTAAATCCCCAAGTGCTTTAAGCCTTTTGTTGTCACTTAAAAGTTTTTCTTTTAGAAATTGGAATGTCGAGATTTCCCATAGCTTCAGGCCTTTAGTTGCTCAGTATTGTCCATAACCGGGGACACGGTTAAGTACTTAGATTTTATTATCTTCAGAAGTTGTACACTTTACCCACATGACACACTCTCATCTTGTTGCCACCAGTGGGCGCTGGATAAGTACTCACCAAGATGGAGTACTGGCAGATTGAGAATGTGACGAAGTCTTTCCATAGGGTCCTCCCATACACCATGCTAGCTTGTCTTCAGGCACCCATGTAGGGTTCCGAGTTCACTCATTTTCAGTAAACCTGAAGACCAATGTATGGGTCTTCCCAATGTAGTTGATTAAGCCAGAGCCATAATAGCATGTGGCTGTACACGGAAGCCACTGTACGAGAAACATGTTCAATCTCTAAGTCCCTGGGTGGTTTTCATCTGGTGCACAACAAAAAGAGATTGCCACATAAACATGGTTCCTGTTGTTGCCACCTTGCCCAAAAACTTGAGTATCCTTGTCCACCTAGGTGGTTCATTGAGTACTTGTTTTATTATATAAAACATAAGTCTTTTCTCAACTTCATAAAATCTCAACATGTATCTCTTCTCAAAATATATAGCTTGGCTAAGCATTTTGCAACTACATTGTTTTCACTAAGGAATATATAAGGGTATCCTATTAGGATTTAGCATATCATAAAGTATAGAAATTCTTTTCATGCATGTTTCAAAATCCACTAAGTATAATGAAAATAGTAGGACTTTGGATGATAGTGTAACTTGCCTTTTTGGTAGGGGTTTTTGGTTCACTTCTTGATCTTGCTAATCTCACACTCTTCTAACTTCACTACAAGTCAATCAAGCAAACACAACTTAACTAGTATTCCAAACAATTTTCAAACAATCAAACACACATAAAATAATAGAAACAAAGTCATACATGCAAGCATGCAAAAGATAGTTTTATTTGCAAAGGTGGTTTCTACTAGGCTCTAAACTTTGTAAGGTTCAAAGTGGTCATTTTCCAAAGTGGCAAAGTCATTTGCAAAAGGGTTTTATCTATAAACCATTTTTTTAAATCCAATCATTATTTCATGTGGTGGAAAATGTTTTTAGCAAAGCAACAATTTTATATTTTTCACAAAATAAGTTGTTAATTCACAAAACTTGGTGTTTTGGGTCAGTAGGTTTGAATTAAAACATTTTCCAAAGGGTTTTCTCAAAAATCATTTCCATAACAAAATCAATATTTTTATTTGGCTAGAAATGGGTTAATTCAAGTTTTCATTCCTAAACTCCACAAAATATATTTTTAAATCCATGGGTTGTTCCTAGGGTCAGTAGGTTCACAACAAACCATTTTGCAAAGATTTCATCCTCAAAAACATTTTGGAATAATTTTTATAACCTAAACAAGCATACAAATGTTTCTGCAAAAACAAACATTTTACCAGAAGCTTTTTACTAAACAAATTTCATGGTTGGCTAGGGCTTGTTGCACTGATTCCATTGATATAAAGTTTGTAAATTTTGGTCGTGTGGATCAAAAGTTACAAGGCTTACAAATTTGCAAATCAATCTGATTCAAAAATCTGTTTTAAATCAGAGGCTGGCCACGCGGCGTGTTCTTATTGGGCGGTACCGGTTCGCACGGATCGCGCAACTGCATCCGTTGGATCTAAGTGAGACAGTGCGGTTCAGATTAGCCTGTAACTCTTTGTTTAATGAATCTATCGAGGCCGCCAGATGGAAATCTAACGGTGCGGGTTGGCTTGACCAAACACGAGCGGCGCCGACGGTGGCTGGCGGCGGTGCACGGTCAGGCGGTGGCGCTACGGTGGCTACAGGAAGAAAGGGAGAGGTAAAAAGGGCTTACAGCATTCGCGTGTTCGAGGTGAAGCTCGAGGCGTGGTTGGTTCGTCAAGGGGCGCACAGGGACGTGAGTAATCGCTTGCTGGAGACTTCGTCGGCGTCAGACGGTTCTGTTCGTTGTCGGGGGCGACGTTGCAGTCCACCCTAAGACAAGATAGGGGCAGGGTTAGATGCGGGCGAGTGTGGGTTTCACGTGAGCGTGATTGACAGGGCTCGGGGCGGTTGGTGCTTACCAGGAAACTTCGCCGGAGTAAGAAGCAGACGCGGCGGCGTTCAGTTGTCGTCGAAGTCGAGGCCCTGGGGCGAGCGCGGGCGAATGGGAGGCACAGGGAGAAGCGCCAGGAGGTGAGGAGCGAGCTCGAGTGCTTGGGAAGGCAAGGCGGGGCTGGTCGGCGCCGGAATTTGTCGGGGACGTCGTCGGAGCAGTGGCAAGGCAATGGAAATTGGGGGCAGCCTGGTGGCTCTCGTCGAGTGGGATCTGAGGGGAAAGAGAGGAAAGGCGCATGCGTTTAAATGTTTGCGGTTACTGGGAGGATTCAAGGGCGTGATCAACGCATATTCATTACCAGTGTAAATGGCAGCAACGGCAGGGCGGGGTCTGTGCAAGGAAGAAGAGAGTGAGCTAGTGGTGGGGCCGTCTGGCAGCAAGAGAGGGAGAAGGAAAATGGGGTCCACCTGTCTGTCGCTCTGCGGGTGAGTGTTTGAGTGAGAAAACGTTTCGCGAGAGAGAGTGGGGTGGGCTTGCTGTTGGGCTTGTTGGGCTAGCCGGCTGGGCTGTGTCCTTTGCATATTTTTTTTGTTCTGAATCTTTTCTCTTTTTCTGTTTTAATTTCCTGATTGAATTTCAAACAAACAAATCAAACATTCACCACACTTGCAATTGAATTTAGTTCTGTTTAACAACATAAACCAAAGTTCAAAGACCATAAATAATATTTTTATTTTAGGGTCCATTAATAATTAAATAAAATGGACCTTAGTTATTAAATCAAATAGGATTTGATTTATTATTTAAAACCTCCATTTGAAATCCAAATAATATCAAACCAAAACACTTCAGTAGGTTTTATTTAAGAATATAAAATACTTGGAAAACTTATTTAAAATAAATAAATAAGTTTTGATGTTTAATTAAAATAGTAAAACTTTTATTTTCAATAAACTTGGATATTAAATCCTTATTATTTTATTTAAATAAACCTTTACTATTTTTATCAAAACAAAATGTTTTATGTCAAAAGCTTGGCCAAGGTTTAATTTGGCTTTATAAAATAATCCTTATTTATAATTTCTACCTTTTATTTGAAAACCAAATCTTTTTATTAAAAGATTTAAAAATAGTAATTCCAAATATTTTAACTTTATTGTTTATTTATCTTTTTAAATCCCTTTAGGATTTTATTTGATCCAAATAGGTTTTGAAAGTTTCCAAATGGATTCAAAAAGTTTCTTCTCACCCTGAAAATCAACAAAGTTTTATTTTATTCATTTATTTTTCACATTACAAGATTTGGAAAATCTTGGGATGTGACAAAGAGCAATCAAGAAAGGCATTCCATATTGAGAAGGTCAAGTTCGTCTACACCGCACTCAAGTGGAATGCTCAAGGCAAAGGTATAATATTGATAGGTTTTCCTTTTTGCCGGTCTCATGTTGTTAGGTGGGAGACCGGGTTTAGGATATATAGCCGTACTATCAAGAGGGGCTCTCGAGTGAGTAACTCGATCATATCGTTCAGAGAGAGCTCAAACCTTTGCATACTTGGATCTTCGTATTTGGTTGTTATTTGGTCTTATCCATGTGAGGTTATAGAGCTTGTGGTAATCTTCATAAGAAGCTCTTGTTCATCAAAATTGGATCTCCCTTTTATATCTTGTTGCGATTTTGATCTTTGCGGTTTTCCGAATTCTCACCAAGTGAGATATCTCACATTATAATACTAGATAAATTCTCACTTCGTGATATCCAATATTTTCAACACAATTGGGTAGCTCTTGTTGTCCTCTTTGCAACGCAATTGGAATCGGGTCAATCGGAGTTACCAAACAAAAGTTATCGCAGTTAGAAGTTTACCCTTATTTGATTTGTAAGAGAAAAATAAAAAATCCTTTTTCCTGGGCCATCCGGTACTACCGGGCCCAGTACCTGACAACCTAGCGTTCCTTCTGCCTCACCCGGCTGTGGGATCCGGTTATACCTGCCTGGCCTGGTAGTACCGCCCGTGCGGGCCGGTACTACCGGCAGGCCTAGTTTCTAGCCTAGCTGCACAGCGCCAGCTCTAGCCCACCTCTCCCAGTTCGCTGTTGCCGCTCTCATGGGCCACGAGGTCCCACGCGCGCGCCTTCCGCTCTCGCTCGCCCGTCCCGCCTCGCTGCGCACCGCGCGCATGTTGGCCCGCGCAGCCGCCGCTTTTCTTGCGTCGTACTGCCTCCGATTCGCTCGCGCGTCGCGCGCGCCAGTCCATGTCTCCTGTTCGCCTCACCAGCTGGGCCGTGCGTGCTGCCTGATCCCCTACTCTATATCGTTCTTGTTTGCGTGTTTCTCTGCCCTGTGTTGACCCGCCCATTTGCTTCCTGGAGAGCGCGCCTTCTTGGCTGCGGGGTGGCTGGGCGGTAGTACTGGCCAAATCCGGTACTATGGGCCCAGTCCGGAAAAAGGCCCCCAATGGGCAGATTTCTGCAGCCCCCTATTTAAGCCTTTTTATTTAGGGTTGCTTCTTCTTCCTCCTTGTTTCTAAGCTTTGCCCCCATTTGCTCTCAATCTTCTAGCTTGATTCAAGTCTTCCCCTCCAATGATTCTTGCCCATATTTGAGTGGAATTTAGAGTAGATCTAGATCTACATTTTGACCAAACCAAAACATATCTTTGTGAGTGTATCTTTGGGATCTAGATCTTGGGCAATTTTTTGTTCCTCTTTGATTCCTCCTCTCTTGTTCCCCCAATAGCTTTAGTAGCTTTGTTGTAACTTGAGAGTGAGGGATTGGAGCATCTTTGTGGTGTTCTTGCCATTTGCATTTGATACATCGGTTTGAGTTTTCGGTGATGATTCGATTGAGTGAAAGGTGATAAGCTTTTTACTCTTGGGTTCTTGGTACCCTAGATGGTTTAGTTGTTTTGTAGGGTTGTGGATTACTTGGGGCCTCCAATTAAGTTGTGGAGCTTTCCCCAAGCATGTTTGTTGGGAGCCTCCAATTGAGTTGTGGATAAGTGTCCCAACCTTGTGAGAGGTTCCGGATTGCCACCGACAAGTGCACCGATAGTGAAAGTGTGCAACAATCCCGTTGGGGTGAGATTCACACGAGAAAAATGGAGGCCTCTTGTGGCATTGGTGGTTTGATACTGTAACAACCCATGTTTGTAATATATGTACTCAGTACTTAAGCATGGCATGCATCTATTTAAAACATCCAAGTAATGCATGTGATCAGTTGTGCTGTCCCTGCTTTGTCGCGATGCTCGCCGCGCCAAGATGAAAGCTACCGACGCCGACAACGTCTATAAGACCACCTGCCGCCGCCGGGTGAACCCTATCCCCTTCCTTTTCCCCAATTTCCCCTTTGGCCAAACCCTAGCTCGCGGGAGCTTCGGATCGCCGTCGATCCTCGCCTCCCCTCGTCGTTCCGAGCTCACTGGCGTGACCGCCGGGGTCGACTCAACCGCTCAAGCCGGCATGCTCCCAGAAGGTCCAATCGAGACCTCGGTCTCCGACGAGCTCCGCCGCCGTCCCCGACGTTTTCGGCCACCTCAACCCTCTCCGTCGAGCCCTGCCTTCTCCTGGTGAGCTAGCGGTCCTAGTGTGAAGGGTTTCGCAACATAGTAAATCAAAAAAATTCTACGGATGCGAACGGGAAAGCCAAGATCTAATCTAGGAGATGCAAACAACGAGGGGGGATAGATGAGATCTTCATACCCTTGAAGATTCGCACAGCGGAACGTTCAACGGAACGTGGTTGATGTAGTCGTACTAGCTTCTCCTCCTCACGATCCGATGCGATCCAACACCGCAAGTGGCGATGCCTCCGAGAGATGCACACGTACGGCACCTCGACGTCTCCTCCTTCCTCGGTCCAGCAAGTGGGGTGGAGAGATAGATTGGATCTACAACACGACGGCGTGGTGCAAAGGTGGAGAGTTTCTGCGGCAGGGCTTCGCCTACGCACAGTCGAGAGAGAGAGAGAGAGAGAGAGAGAGAGAGAGAGAGAGAGAGGAGGGCAGCAGGTAGGCGGCTAGGGTTGGAGGAGGTGTGGGGAAGGGTGCGCCCCTGCCCTCTTTATATAGAGGGCTGGCCGGCTGCCCCTTGCCCCTCCTCCAAGCCTAGGGCCGGTGGCCACATGGGAGGAGTGGGGGGCAAGTCCCTCCCTTCTAGAAGCTCTCCCTAGGGTTTCCCCTAGGGCTTGGCCGGCTGGACCTATGGGGCCTTATGCCCCTGGCCCAATGCGGCCAGGGAACTCCCTCGTAGTCCCACGCCCCCTCCCGACAAGTGGGGCCACGTTGGTCCCACTCCGGAAGGTTCTAGAAGCTTCCGGTACAATACCGAACAATCCGAAACAATTCCGAAATCCAAAAATTGCTTTCCCTTATATGAATCTTATTCTCCGGACCATTCTGGAACCTCTCGCGACGTCCTGGATCTCATCCAAGACTCCGAACAAAAACTCATAAACCACTTATCCATTCTATCCTAGCTTCGAGACACGTTAAGTGTGTGACCCTACGGGTTCGAGAATATGCAGACATGATCTTCTATCAATAATCAACAGCGGGGTCTGGAAACCCATATTGACTCCCACACATTCATCGAAGATCATATCGGATGAACCACGATGCCAGGATTCAATTAATCCCATATATATATTCCCTTCGTCACGCGATATTTTACTTGCCCGAGATTCGATCGTCGGTATCGGCATACCTAGTTCAATCTCGTTCACAGCAAGTACTTTACTCGTTCCGTAATCCAATATCACTCTGTGATTAAGTCCTTAGCCACGTGCTTGCAAGCGGTGTTGATATCAATTACCGAGTGGGCCCGAAGTATATCTCTCCGACTTGGGAGGGACAAATCCCATCTCGATACATACAACCCAACAAGTACTTTCCGATCACCTGAGAGACACCTTTATGATCACCCTCTCATAGGATGACGTTTGATGACCTCAAAGCTTTCTTCCGATACCAGGGAGTTGCATTATCTCATGGTCTAAGGAATACAATATTTGACATAAGAAAAAGCTTCGCAAAGATGAACACGATGACACGATCTAATTGCTCTGCTTGATTTGGGTATGTCCATCATATCATTCTCCCATGGCACTAAGGTGCTGATCATGTTTTGCTCGTGGAAGAGGTTTAGTCAACGGATCTGCGACATTCAGATCCGTATGTACTTTGCTAATCTTCAGATCTCCATGTGTTCTATAATCTCGAATTATATGAAACTTGCGGTTGATATGCTTGGTCTTTGGATGGTATCTTGGTTCCTTAGCCAGTGCTATGGCGCCAGTGTTGTCACACAATATCTCCAGTGGGTCCAAGGCACTTGGAACCACACCAAGCTCAGTGATGAAGTTCCTGATCCAAACTCCTTCACTTGACGCTTCTGCAGCAGCCATGTATTCCGCTTCTACTGTAGATTCTGCGATCACGCTTTGCTTGCAGCTTCTCCAGCTCAAAGCTCCTCCATTCAAAATATAAACGTATCCTATCTGAGATTTAGAATCATCCTTGTCGGTGTCGAAACTAGCATCAACGTAACCTTTTACAACGAGCTGTTCATCACCTCCATAGACTAAGAACATTTCTTTAGTTCTATTTAAATACTTTAGGATGTTCTTCACGGCTTTCCAGTGTTCCACTCCTAGATCACTTTGGTATCTGCTCGTCAAACTAAGAGCATTGGACACATCCGGTCTAGTACATAGTATGGCATACATGATAGATCCTATGGCCGAGGCATAAGGCACTTTGCTCATAGCTTCTCTATTGTTTACCGTAGCTGGAAACTGAGCCCTGCTCAATATCTTACCTGACAACATAGGCACTGAACCTTTGTTTGCCTTATCCATTCTGAACCTTTTCAGAACTTTGTCTAGGTATGTACTTTGGCTTAAAGCTATCAGGCGTCTTTGTCTATCTCTATAGATGTTGATGCCCAATATATAAGCAGCTTCCCCCAGGTCTTTCATTGAAAAACATTTGTTCAAATAACTCTTCACATCGTTAAGCATGTCAATGTCATTTCCGATAATCAATATGGCATCCACATATAGTACCAAAAATGTCACTGAGCTCCCACTCACTTTCTTGTAGATACAAGCTTCGTAGCAATTTGGAACAAATCCAAAGCTCTTGATCACTTGATCAAAACGAAGGTTCCAACTCCGAGATGCTTGCTTCAGTCCATAAATGGAACGCTGAAGTTTGCACACCTTATCAGCATCCTTAGGATCAACAAAACCTTCGGGTTGCATCATATACAACTCTTCATCAATGTTGCCATTGAGGAACGCAGTCTTGACATCCATCTGCCATATTTCATAATCATGAAACACAGCAATTGCTAATAAAATCCGAATGGACTTAAACATCGCTACAGGAGAGAAAGTCTCATCGTAGTCAACACCTTGAACTTGTCGAAAACCTTTCGCGACAAGTCGTGCTTTATAGACAGTAACATTACCATCCGCGTCCGTTTTCTTCTTGAAAATCCATTTGCACTCAACGGCCTTTCGATCGCTAGGAGGTTCCACCAAAGTCCATACTTGGTTTTCGCTCATGGATCCCAATTCGGATTTCATGGCCTCTAGCCATTTCTCAGAGTCTGGGCTCATCATTGCTTCCTCATAGTTCACAGGTTCACTATTGTATACTAACAAGACAGTTAAGACAGGGTTGCCGTACCACTCAGGAGGGGCACGTGACCTTGTCGACCTGCGACGTTCAGTAGTAGCATCGTCCGAAGCTTCATGATCCTTGTCATTAGCTTCCTCTATTGTTGGTGCAGATGGCACTGGAACAATTTCAGGTGCTGCGCTACTCTCCAACTCAAGAGAAGGTTTAATAACCTCGTCTAGCTCTACTTTCCTCCCACTCACTTCTTTCGAGAGAAACTCCTTCTCAAGAAAGGATCCGTTCTTTGCGACAAACACTTTGCCTTCAGATCTGTGATAGAAGGTATACCCAATCGTTTCCTTAGGGTATCCTATGAAGACGCATTTCTCCGCTTTGGGTTCGAGCTTGTCCGGTATCAACTTCTTGACGTAAGCTTCGCATCCCCAAACTTTAAGAAACGACAACTTAGGTTTAGCACCAAACGACAGTTCATACGGTGTCGTATCAACAGATTTAGATGGTTCCCTATTTAAAGTGAATGCAGCGGTTTCTAATGCATAACCCCAAAATGATAACGACAAATCTGTAAGAGACATCATCGATCGCACCATATTCAATAAAGTTCGATTCCGGCATTCAGACACACCATTGCGCTGTGGTGTTCCGGGTGGCGTGAGTTGCAAAAAGATTCCGCTTGCTTTAAGATGCGTGAGAAAATCATAACTCAAATATTCACCTCCACGATCGGATCGTAGAAATTTAATTTTCCTGTTACGATGGTTTTCCACTTCGTTCTGAAATTCTTTGAACTTTTCAAATGTTTCGGATTTATGTTTCATTAAATAGATATACCCATATCTATTTAAGTCATCAGTAAAAGTGAGAAAATAGCGATAACCACCGCGCGTCGAAACACTCATTGGTCCGCATACATCGGTATGTATGATTTTCAACAAGTCTGTTGCTCGCTCCATTATTCCGGAGAACGGGGTTTTGATCATCTTGCCCATGAGGCATGGCTCGCACGTGTCAAATGATTCAAAATCAAGAGACTCCAAAAGTCCATTAGAATGTAGTTTCTTCATGCGTTTTACACCAATATGACCTAGACGGCAGTGCCACAAATAAGTCGTATTATCACTATCTACCTTGCATCTCTTAGCCTCAATGTTATGGATGTGTGTTTCATTGGTTTCGAGATTCAGAAGAAATAAACCATTCATAGCAGGTGCATGACCATAAAAGATGTTACTCATATAAATAGAACAACCATTATTCTCCGATTTAAATGAATAACCATCTTGCAATAAACACGATCCAGATATGATGTTCATGCTCAACGCAGGCACATAATAACATTTATTGAGGTTTAAAACTAATCCCGAAGGTAAAACTAAGGAGAGCGTGCCGACGGCTATCACATCAACTCTTGATCCGTTGCCAACGCGCACCGTCACCTCATCCCTCGCTAGCCACCGTCTATTCCGTAGCTCCTGTTTCGAGTTACAAATATTAGCAACTGAACCAGTATCAAATACCCAGGAACTACAACGAGGGCTAGTAAGGAAAACATCAATAACATGTATATCAAATATACCTTTGATGGTGTCAGCCTTCTTGTCCGCTAAGTACTTCAGACAGTTGCGCTTCCAATGACCCTTGTCCTTGCAATAGAAGCACTCAGTGTCCGGCTTAGGTCCAGACTTGAGCTTCTTCTCTGCAGGGGAAACGCGCTTGCCGCTGCCCTTCTTGAAGGGCTTCTTTGCACCCTTACCTTTCTTAAAGATGGGGGGCTTGTTGACCATCAACACATGATTATCTTTCTTGATGTCCACCTCCGCAGCTCTCAGCTTAGCGAAGAGCTCAGTGATCGTATTAGTGGAACCAATCTGATTATGAGTAACTACAAAACCTTTGTAGCTAGGAGGGAGTGATTGCAGAACTCTGTCAATCTTGAGATCCTCTGGAATCTTGAAGTCCAGTTGCTCAAGGCGTTGAGTGTAGCCCGACATCTTAATGGCGTGCTCACTAACGGAACTCCCTTCCTCCATCTTGCAGCTAAAGAATTTCTCAGAGATCTCATATCTCTCAGAACGGGCCTGAGTCTGAAATATAGTTTTCCGTTCCTCAAGAATCTCAAAGGGCCCGGGGAACTCCTCAAAACAATTTTGAAGGTCCGATTCCATAGCAAACAACATGGTGCTCTTAATCACACCATAATCATCCTTGCGCGACTGATAAACAACTTTCTCATCAGCTGGCGCATCTACAGCAGGGGCGTCACCTAGCGCTTTCTCAAGGACATAGTCCTTTTGTCCGCCAGAGAGAATGATTCTCAGATTGCGGAACCAGTTGGTGAAGTTAGACCCATTGTTCTTAAGCTTTTCTTTCTCATCAAAAACGTTGAAGTTGAAGTTGGACTTAGCCATTTGATCTACAAAATTTGCAAGTACAATTTAGACTATGTTCATGATAACTAGTTCAACTTAATCAAATTACTAGATGAACTCCCACTAAATTCAACATCCCTCAAGTTGTTTAGTGAACATGATCCAAATTCTCCACACCTAATCCGATCTTCACGAGAAGAGATGTGGTTTCAATGGTGGACAACAAAGTGTCGATCATATCATTCATATGACTCATGCTTAACCTTTCGGTTCGTGTGTTCCGAGGCCATGTCTGTACATGCTAGGATCGTCAAGTCAAACCCAAGTATTTCCGCGTGTGCAAAACTGGCTTGCACCCGTTGTATGTGAACGTAGATTTTATAGCACCCGATCATCACGTGATGCTTGAACACGACGAACTTTCGCAACGGTGCATACATGGGGAGAACACAGTTTTATCTTGATCTTTAAGTGAGGAATCATCTTATAATGCTACCGTCGCGATCTAAGCATAATAAGATACATAAAAGGATAAACATCACATGCATATAATTTTATGTGACGTGGTATAGCCAATCTCCGCACAATGATCTCCATCTTGTGTGTGACAGCATGATCTCCATCACTCCACCATGATTGCCTCCACCACGAATAGCAACTACAACTATTGCTAACTACTTAGCGATAAAGTAAAGCTATTACATGGCGTATAAGAAGTTGACACACAGGTCATACACAATTATAAAGAAAACCATATGGCTCCTGCCGGTTGTGTACTCATCGACATGCAAGTGGTGAAACATTACAAAACATGATCATTGCATACAACATACACGTCACATCTTGGGCCATACCATATCACAGAAACACTCCCTGCAAAAACAAGTTAGACGCCTCTACTTTGTTGTTGCATATTTTACGTGGCTTATGGGAGTAACAAGCTAAGAACGATTCTTACCTACGGAAAGCCACAACGGTGATACTATGGTTGCCAACATCCGGTGTAAATCCCATGACAACTATAGTGAGAGATACTGGCATCCAACAGCCGCATGTGTGGAACAAGCCACACGTCAAGTGTGGAGCCGGTCTCGCGAACGAGGTCGCGTAAAGTTGGCCTGGACCGCTTCGATCTCACTATCCCGCGTCATAAGAAGTACACAAATAAGAGGCTTGCAACAGAAAACATCAACGCCCACAACAAGCATGTTGCGTTCTACTAGTGAAACACATCTACGCATAGATCTAGCTCTGATACCACTGAAGGGTTTTGCAGCATAGTAAATCAAAAAATTTCTATGGATGCGAACAGGAAAGCCAAGATCTAATCTAGGAGATGCAAACAACGAGGGGGATAGATGAGATCTTCATACCCTTGAAGATTCGCACAGCGGAACGTTCAACGGAACGTGGTTGATGTAGTCGTACTAGCTTCTCCTCCTCGCGATCCGATCCGATCCAACACCGCAAGTGGCGATGCCTTCGAGAGATGCACACGTACGACACCTCGACGTCTCCTCCTTGCTCGGTCCAGCAAGTGGGGTGGAGAGATAGATTGGATATACAACACGACGGCGTGGTGCAAAGGTGAAGAGTTTCTGCGGCAGGGCTTCGCCTACGCGTAGTCGGGAGAGAGAGAGAGAGAGAGAGAGAGAGAGAGAGAGAGAGAGAGAGAGAGAGAGAGAGAGAGAGAGAGAGAGAGAGAGAGAGAGAGAGAGAGAGAGAGGAGAGAGAGAGAGAGGAGGGCAGCAGGTAGGCGGCTAGGGTTGGGGAGGTGTGGGGGAAGGGTGCGCCCCTGCCGTCTTTATATAGAGGGCTGGCCGGCTGCCCCCTTGCTCCTCCTCCAAGCCTAGGGCCGGTGGCCACATGGGAGGAGTGGGGGGCAAGTTTCCCCCCCTTCTAGAAGCTCTCCCTAGGGTTTCCCCTAGGGCTTGGCCGGCTGGACCTATGGGGCCTTGTGCCCCTGGCCCAATGCAGCCAGGGCACTCCCTCGTAGGCCCACGCCCCCTCCCGACAAGTGGGGCCACGTTGGTCCCACTCCGGAAGGTTCTAGAAGCTTTCGGTACAATACCGAACAATCCGAAACAATTCCAAAATCCAAAAACTGCTTTCCCTTATATGAATCTTATTCTCCGGACCATTCTGGAAATTCTCGCGATGTCCTGGATCTCATCCGAGACTCCGAAAAAAAAATCATAAACCAATTATTCATTCTATCCTAGCGTCGAGACACGTTAAGTGTGTGACCCTACGGGTTCGAGAATATGCAGACATGATCTTCTATCAATAATCAACAGCGGGATCTGGCAACCCATATTGACTCCCACACATTCATCGATGATCATATCAGATGAACCACGATGCCAGGATTCAATTAATCCCATATATATATATTCCCTTCGTCACGCGATATTTTACTTGCCCGAGATTCGATCGTCGGTATCGGCATACCTAGTTCAATCTCGTTCACAACAAGTACTTTACTCGTTCCGTAATCCGATATCACTTTGTGATTAACTCCTTAGCCACGTGCTTGCAAGAGGTGTTGATATTGATTACCGAGTGGGCCCGAAGTATATCTCTCCGACTTGGGAGGGACAAATCCCATCTCGATACATACAACCCAACAAGTACTTTCCGATCACCTGAGAGACACCTTTATGATCACCCTCTCATAGGATGACGTTTGATGACCTCAAAGCTTTCTTCCGATACCAGGGAGTTGCATTATCTCATGGTCTAAGGAATACAATATTTGACATAAGAAAAATCTTCGCACAGATGAACACGATGACACGATCTAATTGCTCTGCTTGATTTGGGTCCATCCATCATATCATTCTCCAAATGATATGATATCATTATTAATCGACAACTCATGTCTATGGTTAGGAAACCTTAACCATCATTAATCAATGAGCTAGTCCATAGAGGCGTACTAGGGACATGGCGTTGTTCATAAACCACACAAGTATCAAAGTTTCCGCTTAATACAATTCTAGCATGGAATATAAACTTTATCATGAATAAGAATTATAATAATAACATCTTTATTATTGCCTCTCGGGCATAATTCCAACACAGTGGACCTCTCCAACCTTTCCCTCTCCCTTTGGTTCGACCCCGCACCGTGTTCCGCTGTCCGCCGCCGTCGGGCACCGCCACCACCACGTCTTCGGTGACCATTTAGCAGCGGCGCCGACGTAGTTTCGTTCGCCTTCGTGCCCTGTTTCGAACCCGCCCAACCGCGCCTCCCAGATTGCCCCCTAGCGCCGCCAGTCGCCGCCGTCTGGCCGTTCCCGGCGAGGTCCGCGTGGCGCTCGTGTGGCCTGCATGCGTGGCCCATGCCCCACCAGTCAGCCCCTCTGGCTAGAGCCAGCCCCGGTGAGAAATGTCTGTCCCCATTTTTGCGCGTGTGGCTGCTGATGTGGTTTCGGCCCCACCAGTTAGTCACTGTGGGTAGGATAGCATGGGGTAACAAAAGTCCTGGCTCCTGTGCTGATGTCAACCTGATGTAATATTTTGATTTAAATTGTTTTAAATAATTTCGGAAAAGGTTCAAATATTGTAAATTCAATAACTAATTCATTATAAGTCAGAAAAATACAAATAATATATCAAAATGTTCAGAAAAATGAGAACTATCTAATAGAGCTATGATCATGCATTGTTAAGCAACTTACATGACAAGTTTAATTAGAAGAACATAGTAGACCCTCTCATGTGATTCCGAAGTTTTCCGAATTAGGGTTTTCAACCCTCGGAACCCCGTTTAAAATTGACGAGCATGTTTTAGGGTTTCATTTCAATGCAATTCAACTTGTCATATCATCATCCCTTTTTGAGCATTGCATCGATGCCATGTCTTGATTGTTGCCTTTCTTTCTGGTATTGGTTCTTCGCGATAGGATCCGAACCCGACGCTGAAGTCAACAACACCGAAGATCCGTACCTGTCTACTGACGGACAAGGCAAGCGTAGCCTCTCATTCTGAACCTATGTTTTATAAAGTATATTACTTTCTCGCTATGATGCACACGATTCCAATATGGTCTTTTGTCAGTAGCTAGTGTTACCTATCTGCTGCACTGTTTCCCTTTGTAGCCTTATACTCCTGATCCACTGCTCCTAGCATACCTAGGTCTGGCATTTGAGCGTCGCTAGAGCTTCTGTGATCCACAGCTTATCCATTCATAGTAACAACGTCTGATCTATCTGAATGATGAATCAGAGATGCCGGAGAATCTAGAGAGGTAGGAGATGGTGACATCATCAAAGGAGTTAACTAATCATGCTAAGGCTTGTATGGGAGGCCATGTTGGGTGTGGTATTTGTATTCCCATGCTCGCCACCACTAGGAACTGAGTTCTTGCCTTTGGACCGAGACGAGCGTACAGCCACACGGGGCTTGGGAACCCCTCGAATGACTAACTTGCCTAGTAGATTCCATGAGTCACATAGTTCGGGATTTCCATTTGGCATACGCATTGAAAACGTTTTCGAAAGAGGAGGTGAAGGAGGTGCATCATAACAGGTAGGGAAGTGTGGCCGCGATTGCTTGGGGTAGATAGCGCCCCTGGTAAACCAACCTCGCCTCACATCTTTAAGTACCGGCTTTGGGATTTGACTCGGTATGGCGGAATCATACTTATTGCGTGACTCATGGTCTCGGCGAAAGCAAGGTAAAGGTCGTGGTCAACCACCCTCTGCCGGCCCTCCAAGGAAGAGGGCTAATAATATTTGGCATTAAGAGTCGATGATATGTGTGGGTAAAGTTTTACACCCCTGCAGGGTATTAATCTTTTCGAAAAGCCCTGTTCACGGTTATGAACGCTTGGTGACCAGATTCTAAGATCATAGATAACTTTAACCATTATAAAACTTGTTGATCCACGTGTGCTTAAGGATGCTTCCTCTAGGTCGAGGGGTTGATCCTATATAGGAGGTTCTGATGAAGATGGTGGTTATCGAGATGTGATGAACAAGATGAAGAAGTCGCTATCTCATCCCTTTTAAAAGATTCTGAGTAGACGAGCCTCTTCTCTCTCTTGTTTACAAATAAAGATTTCTTTCCGCAAAAGAAAATCCAGAGAAAGCCTTTCTAGCCAGAGCATGTAGATACTAGGTTATCTAAGTCTTGCGGAGTACATTCTCGTACTCAGCCTTGCGCCATTGTTGTTTTTCTATAGAGGATCTGGTTGCAACTGAAGGTGGCTTCTACGTTGACATCGACGAGTAGTTGGGGGTCCCAGGTAGCAGCCTGAGGACTATGGAATGGATGTCGCTTTTGTTTATGGCCTCTTAGGCCTTTTGCTAAGTTGTTGTGTAGAACAACATAATTTGCTTTCGCTGTGTGATGTAATGTTGGGTCTATGACCTCTGGTTTGTAATAACTCTAATGTCTTACTCTGTTAAGATTTTAAACTTATTCTGTTGAATCCCTGTGTTCTGTAATGTTACCGAATCATACTGTGATCTTTCGTGTTTGGGAGTTGAACTTATCTTAGATGGTGATCTGAGGTTAGTTTAACCCTAACCCCGGGGGTGTGTAAGATCCCTCCTTTATAAAGGAAAAGGATCCTTGTGATTGTAATGCTAGTCCCTGGATCATTGCTAGCATCCACAGTTTAAGATGAAGTACACAGAAACAAAGGTCATTATTACAGTCATTCCAGAGACAAACATAGTCTTTACAACTCCAAGGCCACATGCCTAGTACAAGAGTTTGAATAAGTAAATAAATAAAAGTCTTCATCTTCATGTGCCACAGGCAAACATGTTGAGTGTAGACTCATGACTCCTAATCCTCATCAGAGTAACCTGCAACATCACAAGTTACAACCACAGTGGGTCAATACATTAGAATAGTATTGGCAAGTGATACCTTAGTATAATTTAGGTGGACTAGATACTATATGCAATTTGGCTAAATGTAGCTTGGCTTGCTTTGCTCAAAATAGGTTTTGCCTATTAGTTGAAATCACTAAGTTTTTCTTTGTCAAAACTTTTCCCAAGGAACCACCAATAGACATTGAGGTCCTTCACCCTTGTTCACCCACAAGTTTTTACTTAGAAATTGGGATGAGGAGATTCTTGATAGCTTCCATGTCTTGATGCTCAAGTTGTCCTTTTCAAGGGACATGGCTAAGTACTTAGATTCTTCCATTTGCAGAGGTTGTGCACTTTCCCCACCAGACTTGATTTTCACCAAGACAGGACCTTTCAGAAGCCTTCCCTTAGACCAAATGGACGCGCTCCAACCTATCATTCCCACTACCACCAACTGTCCAAATGGCTAAGTTCTAGCAACCTATGTGATCCAGGCAGAGCCCATATTGCCAAGTGGCTGCACTAGAAGCTTCTTAACATTTGGCCTCTAAAATCTCTTTGTTCCTGGGTGGCTTTCCAAAAGTGAGATACACAAGGTAAACCATAGAAATGGGCCTTGTGTAACCACTCAACATAAACCATTCCTTCCATTCCACCCAGGTGTTTCATTTACTTAGTTGTTTTATTAGGCAAAAACACAAGTCCAAAGACTTAGAAATATTTTTATCATAGCATGTATATTTCACCAACCCTTGGTTGCTACTAGCTAGGCTAAGCATGGCATAGATAAGCATCTTAACTTAGAAATTTCTAGCAATTCTACAACTACTAGGATTTCCCAACATGGCATATAAGCAAAATATAGCATGCAAGACTAGCAAAATATTTCTAATGCTTAGTAGAAAACATAGGGATAAAAATATTCATGAAGCACCACTTGCCTTGGTAGTTTGTAGAGTAGCTACACTCCTCACAATCACAATCACTAGCACCAAAATCTACACAAAGAATCATAGCCACAAATCACATACAAAACATATACAAACAAAAATATATGAACGCATGCAATATGATATGTGATGATTTTTAAAACTCAACAAAGCAAGTGTACAGTACTGGTTCATGAACAAGTTAAAAACTTTCCAAACAACCTTTAATTAAACCTTAAAACATTTCTTAATTAATTAATATACTCAAAATAGCCCTACACATGTTTCTTAAAAAACATTTTAACAGAAGCAAAACATTAAAAACATTGCATATTTAGAAAGGGCTTGTTCTCCTGATTCCATTGATATAAAATTTGTCAAATTCTATCATGGGGATCAAAAGTTATAGCCAAAACAAATTCAAACATCTAATAGATTCAAATTCTGTTTTTAAACCTAAACTGCTGCCACGCGTCTTAACCTGATTGGCTGGTACCGCTTCGCTCAGGATCGCGTCTGTGAGCCGTTAGATCTACTTAATCTGCATGGCCCAGATCTACTCGTAACGATTCGATAAGTGATCTAATTTCACGCGCTGGATCTAGATCCAACGGTCCTGGATCAAACGACCTTAGCTGGGCGGCGCTGGCGGTGGCTACTGGCGGCGGCGAGCTCTGCCTACGGTGGCGCGGCGCTACATGTGGCTCTGGGGTCGTCGGAGATGTTTACCAAGATCGTGGCGATGCACTGATGCTCAACCTGGCGACGGCTTGGCAAGGGGCGCTCTGTAGTGGCCGAGGAAGCTCGTCGGAGTTGCTGGCGGCGTCGGTCTTGGGTGGACGATGACGTTGGCGACGCTCCTGGTCACCCTAGCGCGAATAAACGACATCAGGAGACGCACAAAACTACGGCGAACGTGTTCGTGTGAAACAGAGGTGAAGGGGAACAAAGGGCTCACCGAATTTGATCGCCGGAGTTGAGGATGTCGTCGAGAGCTTGCAGCGTTTGACGAAGTCGACGACCTGGGGCAGTACAGGACGAACCAGTGGGGTCAGAAGATGCGCAAAGAAGTTGTGAAGCGGCTCGTATGAACCAGAGGGAGAGGGGCGCACGGGGCTCACCGGGATTGGTCGTCGGAGTGCTCTCTGTCTGCGGCGGTGCGAGGATGATTGCGGGCAGCCTGGGGGCGTTTTTGTCTAGCTTTGTTGGGGGAAATGGCCACGAGGGGGAGGTGGTCTTATAGCCAGAGAGGGGGCGAGGATCGCGCGCGGAATCAAGGGAATTTAAGCGAGGAATCAACGCGGCAGTGAAGGGCAGAGGAAACGGCCGGCGACGTGGTCGTGGGCGCGATTTGGGGAAGATGAGGGTGAGCTGGCGAGGTCCACCAGTCAGCGAGTGAAACAGAGAGGGGGTGGGGTCCTGGCGTCAGTCACTCAGTGGGTTCGTCCGCGAGTGAGAGAGAGAGAGAGGGGGAACCCGGGTGGGCTAACTGGGCTGGATTCGTAGTTGGGCCAGATAGGTGGCGCTGGCCTTTTTCCATTTCTTTTCTCCTTTTCTTTTTCTGTTTTGATTTTCTGAAATGATTTTCAAATCCAAATCAAATGAGTTTGAATTCAAATCTTCTCTAGGTTTTTATACTGCAAATCTTGCACTCAAATGTGTGTCAAACACTACTGTTCAATCAAAACACTTTGATCAAATGAAAATAAAAATAAAACCAAGCCTTTATGTGATATATACAATAGGCATAATATTGGTTTTATTTGCTTATTTTGTTTTGAAACTTTGTTCAAACTTTTGATGGTGCCTAAGTTTGAATTTCAAACCTTACTGAATCAAAACAAGTACTCTTCTCATTGGAAGATAGCACTAAGGCTAGAGCAACTTTCATGAAATGATAAGCATATATGCTTCTGTTTTGAAATGATTTGTTTGAAATGAAATTCATATGATCATGGATGCATGGATGATATGCATGTGTTTGAAACATGATTTTAGGGATGTTACAAATCTAACCCCCTTAAGGTGAATCTCGCCCTCGAGATTCGGATTGGCTAGCAAATAGGTGAGGGTGGTCTTTCCGAAGATCATCTTCTCTTTCCCATGTTGCTTCCTCTTCGGAATGATGGTTCCACTGCACTTTGCAAAACTTGATAGTCTTAGTCTGTGTGACTCTTTCTGCAGTCTCAACAATCTTGATAGGCTTCTCCTCGTAAGTGAGATCACTTTCCAATTGTACCTCCTCTAGAGGTATAGTATCCTTCAAAGAAGTTTCTTCCATTTCTAGATGACATTTCTTAAGCTGACTCACATGAAACACATTATGGACAGCTGACAGAGACTCTGGCAATTCAATTTCATAAGCAACTTCTCCTTTACTACTCATAATCTTGAATGGTCCAACATATCTTGGGGCCAACTTTCCTTTGACTCCGAACCTCTTCACTCCACGAAGTGGTGACACTCTAAGATAAGCTCTATCACCAACTTCGTAGGTGACTTCTCTACGCTTTGGATCTGCGTAGCTTTTCTATCGGGACTGTGCTATCTTCAATCTGTCCTTAACCAACTTGACCTTCTCTTCGGCTTCTTTGATAAGTTCTGGTCCGAACAAACTTCTTTCTCCCACACCATTCCATAACAATGGGGTGGTACACTTTCTCCCGTAGAGAAACTCAAATGATGCCATCCCAATGCTGGCTTGATAGCTGTTGTTATAAGAAAATTCTGCGTAAGGCAGACTTTCATCCCAAGTGGCTCCATAGTCTAGGGCACATGCCCTCAACATATCTTCAAGAATCTGATTAGTCCTTTCTGTCTGTCCATTAGTTTGAGGATGAAAAGCAGTGCTGAATTCCAACCTCGTTCCCAATGACTCATGTAGCTGTCTCCAAAAATGGGAAGTGAATTGAGTTCCCCTATCAGACACAATACTCTTGGGCACTCCATGTAGACATACAATTCTACTCATATAGATTTTGGCCAACTTAGCACTTGTATAAGTTGTCTTCACGGGTATGAAATGAGCCACTTTAGTTAGGCGATCCACTACAACCCAAATAGAATCATATCCTGACCGGGTCCTTGGTAATCCGGTAATGAAATCCATACCAACCTTGTCCCACTTCCAATCAGGAATAGGTAGTGGTTGAAGCAAACCTGCTGGTTTCTGATGTTCCGCTTTCACTCTACTACACACATCACACAAAGCAATATGTTCGGCGATGTCCTTCTTGAGGTTATTCCACCAAAATCTTTCCTTCATGTCCATGTACATTTTGGTGTTACCCGGATGAATGGAATACGGAGAGTTGTGTGCTTCTTGAAAAATCAGTTTCCGAAGCTCCGGATCTTGTGGAACACAGATACGTTTCCCATGCCATAAAGTACCCTGTTCGTCTTCATGGAATCCTTTGGCTTTTCCTTTGCCAATCTTTTCCTTAATTTCTTCAATTTCCTTATCAACCTTCTGGGCTTCTTTGATCTTGTCCAACAAAGTGGGTTGAACATCCAAAGACATGAGATGTCCTTCAGGCACAATCTCCAATCTGAGATCTCTAAATTGGGCACACAAATCATCGGGCAATTCTCCCTTGGTAAGGCCATTCACAAAAACCTTACGGCTTAAAGCATCCGCTACAACATTTGCTTTACCGGGATGGTATTGCAAACTTAAGTCATAGTCCTTGATGAGTTCTAGCCATCTTCTTTGTCTCATGTTAATTTCTTTCTGTGTGAAGATATACTTCAAACTCTTATGATCTATGAACTTCACAACGCTTTCCAAAAAGATAATGTCTCCATGTTTTGAGTGCATGGACAACAGAGGCTAACTCTAAATCATGAGTAGGGTAGTTCACTTCATGAGTTTTGAGTTGTCTCGAGGCATAAGCCACAACTTTCCCATCTTGCATAAGTACTGCACCCAAACCATGATGACATGCATCACAATATACTTGGAAATCTTTTTCCAAATCTGGCAAACACAAGACTGGTGCTGTCACAAGTCTCTTCTTCAATTCCTGAAAGCTGAGTTCACAACCTTTAGACCAAGCAAATTTCTTGTCTTTCTTTAGCAATTCTGTCATAGGCTTAGCTACCTTGGATAAATTCTCAATGAACCTTCTGTAGTAGCCTGCTAAGCCAAGGAAACTACGAACTTATTTCACTGACTTGGGAGATTCCCATTCAATTACAGCTGAAACTTTAGCAGGATCAACTGCTACACCATCTCCTAACACAACGTGTCCAAGAAATCCAACTTCATTCAACCAGAATTCACACTTGCTGAATTTGGCATAAAGTTTATGATCTCTAAGCTTCTCAAGTATCAAACGCAAATGTCCTTCATGCTCTTCTTTGCTCTTGGAGTAGACTAAAATGTCATCGATGAAAACGACAACAAACTTATCAAGGAATTCCATGAACACCTTGTTCATCATATTCATAAAGTATGCTGGAGCATTGGTCAAACCAAATGGCATCACGGTATACTCATACAATCCATACCTTGTAGTGAAAGCTGTCTTAGGTATGTCTTGTTCCCTTATCTTGATTTGGAAATAACCTGACCGAAGATCAATCTTCGAGAACACACAAGCTCCTTCTAGATGATCAAACAAGTCATTGATTCTAGGCAAAGCGTATTTGTTTTTGATAGTCACCTCATTGAGTGAACGGTAATCTATGCATAACCTTTGATTTCTATCTTTCTTCCCCACAAACAAAACTGGTGCTCCCCAAGATGAAGAACTTGGTTGAATAAATCCTTTCTGCAACTGTTCTCCAAGTTGTTTCTTGAGTTCTTTCAATTCATCAACTGACATCTTGTACGGTCTCTTTGCTATTGGTCCAGATCCTGGTAGCAAATCAATAAGGAACTCCACATATCTATCTGGTGGCATTCCCGGCAATTCTTCCGGAAACACATCCGGATATTCACTCACAATTGGCACACTGTCTATGCTAACCCCCTTAAGAGAATTTAGCTTACTCCCTTTTGATTCAAAGTTAGACTTGAATTTAATCCGTTTTCTTTCCGGGGTTGTGAGTGCAACAGTACGATTATCACAATCTAGTACTCCTTCATACTTAGCCATCCAATCCATTCCCAATATTACGTCCAGTCCTTGGGAATCTAGGATTATCAGACTCACCGGAAACTTATGCTTTCCAAACTCTATTACTAGATCCCGGCATCCAAGACTTACTATCATATCTCCACCTAGAGAACTAACTTTTATTGGACACCCAATGTTTTTAGTTGGAAACCCATTTCTATCAACAAATTCTTTTGATATGAATGAATGCGATGCTCCAGTATCAAAAAGAACAAATGCTGGAATAGAATTGAGTCTGAACTTACCAGCAACAGCATCAGGCTCCTCATAGATTTCCTCCACATTGATGTGGTTTACTTGTCCCTTCTGAAAAGGGTTGGGCTTGTTGGGTCCTTCAACTTTCTTTTCTGGGCATTCATTTGCATAATGCCCCATCTTCTTGCACTTGAAGCATTCAACCTGACTAATGTCCTTCTTGACAGGATGGCTTACACTGCCACTTCCATTACCACTGTGGTGGCTCTTATATCCACCCTTGTGGTTCTTGTACTTGTCATTGTCATGACTACGGTGATGCTTGTTGTCATGACGGTTGTGGTTGTGGTGCTTGTTGACTTTCCCATGCTTGTGGGATCCTGAGCTTCCACTATCATCATAATGGGAACGTTTGTGAGACGATCCCGAGCTGTGCTTGTCCGAGTGTTTTCTCTTTCTACTCTCAACTTGCTTCATTTTGCTCTCCAAAATAGCAGCCTTATCACAAAGAGACTGGTATGTGGTAACATAGGCTACTGATAGCTGCAGGTTTAGTTCATCATTCAGCCCTTCAAGAAACTTTTCCTTCCTCTTAGCATCGGTGTCAACTTCATCCAGTGCATAATGCGCCAGATTGTTAAACTCCTCAGTCTATTCAGCCACACTGCGGTGGCGCTGCTTCAGATTATGGAACTCTTTCTTTTTCAGACTCCTCACTCCAGATGAGATATGAGCAGTACGAAAGCCATCCTCAAAGATTGCCCATGTCACATCTTCGATGGGAGTGGTGATCTGGAAGTTATCCCACACAGTGGCGGCTGGTCCTTCCAGCAAATGTGCTGCAAATCTGACTTTTTCTGCATCAGTACAGCCCACAGTTACCAAGTCCTTGTTCACAGAGCGTAGCCAATCATTGGCCACCATGGGATCAGTTGTTCCTGAGAACTTTGCTGGCCTCAATCTCAAGAACCTGGTAAGCATGTCAAAACCTGGTGGGTTGTTGTTGTTGTTATTGTTGTTATTGTTGTTGTTGTTGTTGTTGTTGTTGTTGTTGTTGTTGTTGTTGTTGTTGTTCTTTTTCTTGTTGTTGTTGTTGTTGTTGTTTAGGTTCTGGATGAACGTCGTCATCATTTGCATCAGCTGAGTCTGAGCTGTCATCATTTGCTGCATTTCTGGAGTGATGTTGTTGTTGTTGGGGTTGGGATTGGCACGACGGGGAGGCATCTGTGGTTTGTTCAATGGAGATAAGAATGGGATACCCATAGATGCTTTCATGCACAATACATCCCATAAACAATCACAAAACATGCATCATAGCAATAATAGTTCAACAATAAAAACGACAACTTCGCAAAGTAAACACACAAATAACAAGCCATCCACATGTTGGATGGTCATTGTGACACAAATAAAGTATGATAAATAAATGATAAATGAGTAGTAAAATCTACTCCTCGGCATCAACCTCCTCCTCAACAAAGGTAAGACCTGCATTCTCCATTGCGGTCTTGTATTCCTCGACGTTGGCGGTCAAGGTCTCTATTTTGGCTTTGAGAGCCCTCTTCTAAGAACGAAGCCTCTCAATCACCGTCTCCTGATGCTCGAGCTCGAAGTCCTTGTCCTGCAGTTCTTCAGTCATGTCCCGAATCCTCTTGTTCCTATCCTGGACTCACTTCTCCTGACTCTTGAACTTTCTGTCCTGGCTCTCGAACTTTGCCTCCATCTCCTTGACTATCTCATCTTGCTCCGCGAAGAGCCTGTCCTTCTCGCGAAGCTGCACCTGGATTTCGTCATTGTTGAGCATGACGTTGGTCCTATCAGAGTCACGTGCCTAATGAGAGCCTCTATGTCCTGGAGGTATAGGCGAATCGGCTCCGTTGTCTCCCTCGAAGTGTCTTCGAAGTCGATGGACTCTCCATCCTCATCACGTCTACCGAAGACGTGAAAGTGAGTACCTCTAACCTGTCGAGAGTGTCTCCCTAGCAGACGTCCTATCAGATCCTGCATGACTACCTCAAGGCCTCTCTCCTTGTCATCATTCATGAGCTTGAAGATGATAGCCTCCATGGTACGCTCAGTCTGGCGTCCGGGCTGATTGACCTTGAAACCCCAAAGGTCTTTCCTCTCAAACTTGGTGAGGGGAAGCACCATGATGGTAGGAAGTGGGAGATTGAGCAAAGTAGTGAGCTCAACAATACGAGGACCAAAGCGAGTTCCCTGGAACTCCTCAACAGTGCTGATGGTAACATTAGGCATCTATTTATAAGATAGAAAAAGTTAGAACAACACAAATTAAGATAAAACACAAGGCAAAACATCACATACATATCCTTGGTAATCAAAACACACAAGTCATGGCATACATGGATCCATTACAATAACCAAGGTTCAAATTATTTTAAGCAACATTTGGAAAATAAGGTGATAAGTGGTGGTCCAACTAACGAAGTACGTTTACAATCCTATCTCACTGGATCTGTTGGCTAACATAATGTTTCTAGAAGCAATCAGTCTATCTTGCTCACATGACTCCATCACTAAGTCTATAATGTATCCTGTTAGAGTTTGGTTGGTAGCCTCCAACTCTTGGGTATGTTTCTTCTCTTCCTTTAGGTCATTTTGGAGGTTGAGCATTCTGCACTTGACTCTGTCACCAAGTTCTTTGATGGTCTTCCAAGCTGCATCCCTTGCTGAGTAAAAGAATGTAGGGTGCATCACTGAATTGGTGAACATGCAGAATCCTGATTCCTTGTGGTTGTCTTCCTTGTTTTTATACAAGTGAAGTTGCACCCACCAGTACTCAACTCCTTCATCCATCACAGGAAAGCCTTTGTACACAGCTGCACCATGTATTTCCATTGCAGCCATGAGGTCCTTGAGAGCCTTGGGGAATTCTGTCTCACACTCTAAGGTCATTGTCATGAGTGGTCCTTTCCTTACGGCTTTGTTGACGGAGTTCATCTACAAATAGAGATGAGAAAGAAGATTAGAAAAGTTTACGAGAAGAATAGACAAGTGTAGAAGTTGTTGTAAATTTTTCCTTAGTGGTTTCCAATCCTAGGGTCATAATCCTACAGGCAACACAGTGCTCTGATACCATCTGTAAGATCCCTCCTTTATAAAGGAAAAGGATCCCTGTGATTTCAATGCTAGTCCCTGGATCATTGCTAGCATCCACAGTTTAAGATGAAGTACATAGAAAAAAAGGTCATTATTACAGTCATTCCAGAGACAAACATAGTCTTTACAACTCCAAGGCCACAGGCCTAGTACAAGAGTTTGAATAAGTAAATAAATAAAAGTCTTCATCTTCATGTGCCACAGGCAAACATGTTGAGTGTAGACTCATGACTCCTAATCCTCATCAGAGTAACCTGCAACATCACAAGTTACAGCCACAGTGGGTCAATACATTGGAATAGTATTGGCAAGTGATACCTTAGTATAATTTAGGTGGACTAGATACTATATGCAATTTGGCTAAGTGTAGCTTGGCTTTCTTTGCTCAAAATAGGTTTTGCCTATTAGTTGAAATCACTAAGTTTTTCTTTGTCAAAACTTTTCCCAAGGAACCACCAATAGACATTGAGGTCCTTCACCCTTGTTCACCCACAAGTTTTTACTTAGAAATTGGGATGAGGAGATTCTTGATAGCTTCCATGTCTTGATGCTCAAGTTGTCCTTTTCAAGGGACATGGCTAAGTACTTAGATTCTTCCATCTGCAGAGGTTGTGCACTTTCCCCACCAGACTTGATTTTCACCAAGACAGGACCTTTCAGAAGCCTTCCCTTAGACCAAATGGACGCGCTCCAACCTATCATTCCCACTACCACCAACTGTCCAAATGGCTAAGTTCTAGCAACCTATGTGATCCAGGCAGAGCCCATATTGCCAAGTGGCTGCACTAGAAGCTTCTTAACATTTGGCCTCTAAAATCTCTTTGTTCCTGGGTGGCTTTCCAAAAGTGAGATACACAAGGTAAACCATAGAAATGGGCCTTGTGTAACCACTCAACATAAACCATGCCTTCCATTCCACCCAGGTGTTTCATTTACTTAGTTGTTTTATTAGGCAAAAACACAAGTCCAAAGACTTAGAAATATTTTTATCATAGCATGTATATTTCACCAACCCTTGGTTGCTACTAGCTAGGCTAAGCATGGCATAGATAAGCATCTTAACTTAGAAATTTCTAGCAATTCTACAACTACTAGGATTTCCCAACATGGCATATAAGCAAAATATAGCATGCAAGACTAGCAAAATATTTCTAATGCTTAGTAGAAAACATAGGGATAAAAATATTCATGAAGCACCACTTGCCTTGGTAGTTTGGAGAGTAGCTACAATCCTCACAATCACAATCACTAGCACCAAAATCTACACAAAGAATCATAGCCACAAATCACATACAAAACATATACAAACAAAAATATATGAACGCATGCAATATGATATGTGATGATTTTTAAAACTCAACAAAGCAAGTGTACAGTACTGGTTCATGAAAAAGTTAAAAACTTTCCAAACAACCTTTAATTAAACCTTAAAACATTTCTTAATTAATTCATATACTCAAAATAGCCCTACACATGTTTCTTAAAAAAACCATTTTAACAGAAGCAAAACATTAAACACACTGCATATTTAGAAAACGCTTGTTCTCCTGATTCCATTGATATCAAATTTGTCAAATTCTAACGTGGGGATCAAAAGTTATAGCCAAAACAAATTCAAACATCTAATAGATTCAAATTCGGTTTTTAAACCTAAACAGCTGCCACGCGTCTTAACCTGATTGGCTGGTACCGCTTCGCTCAGGATCGCGGCTGTGAGCCGTTAGATCTACTTAATCTGCACGGCCCAGATCTACTCGTAACGATTCGATAAGTGATCTAATTTCACGCGCTGGATCTAGATCCAACGGTCCCGGATCAAACGACCTTAGCTGGGCGGCGCTGGCGGTGGCTACTGGCGGCGGTGAGCTCTGCCTACGGCGGCGCTGCGCTACAGGTGGCTCTGGGGTCGTCGGAGATGCTTACCAAGATCGTGGCGATGCACTGATGCTTAACCTGGCGACGTCTTGGCAAGGGGCGCTCTGTAGTGGCCGAGGGAGCTCATCGGAGTTGCTGGCGGCGTCGGACTTGGGTGGACGACGACGTTGGCGATGCTCCTGGTCACCCTAGAGCGAATAAACGGCATCAGGAGACGCACAAAACTATGGCGAACGTGCTCGTGTGAAACAGAGGCGAAGGGGAACAAAGGGCTCACCGAATTTGATCGCCGGAGTTGAGGATGTCGTCGGGAGCTTGCAGCGTTTGACGAAGTCGATGACCTGGGGCAGTAGAGGACGAACCAGTGGGGTCAGAAGATGCGCAAAGAAGTTGTGAAGCGGCTCGTATGAACCAGAGGGAGAGGGGCGCACGGGGCTCACCGGGATTGGTCGCCAGAGTGCTCTCGGTCTGTGGTGGTGCGAGGATGATTGCGGGCAGCCTGGGGTCGTTTCTGTCTGGCTTTGTTAGGGGAAATGGCCGCAAGGGGGAGGTGGTCTTATAGCCAGAGCGGGGGAAAGGATCGCACGCGGAATCAAGGGAATTTAAGCGAGGAATCAACGCGGCAGTGAAGGGCGGAGGAAACGGCCGGCGACGTGGTCGTGGGCGCGATTTGGGGAAGATGAGGGTGAGTTGGCGAGGTCCACCAGTCAGCGAGTGAAGCATAGAGGGAGTGGGTTCGTCCACGAGTGAGGGAGAGAGAGGGGGAACCCTGGTGGGCTAACTGGGCTAGATTCGTAGTTGGGCCAGATAGGTGGCGCTGGCCTTTTTCCATTTCTTTTCTCCTTTTCTTTTTCCGTTTTGATTTTATGAAATGATTTTCAAATCCAAATCAAATGAGTTTGAATTCAAATCTTCTATAGGTTTTTATACTGCAAATCTTGCACTCAAATGTGTGTCAAACACTACTGTTCAATCAAAACACTTTGATGAAATGAAAATAAAAATAAAACCAAGCCTTTATGTGATATACGCAATAGGCATAATATTGGTTTTATTTGCTTATTTTGTTTTGAAACTTTGTTCAAACTTTTGATGGTGCCTAAGTTTGAATTTCAAACCTTACTGAATCAAAACAAGTACTCTTCTCATTGGAAGATAGCACTAAGGCTAGAGCAACTTTCATGAAATGATAAGCATATATGCTTCTGTTTTGAAATGATTTGTTTGAAATGAAATTCATATGATCATGGATGCATGGATGATATGCATGTGTTTGAAACATGATTTTAGGGATGTTACAGGGTGCTATAGGTTTTGGTATCATAGCAGGACTGCCTGTAGGAAACCCTTTTATTGGTCAATGTTGAGTCAAGAAGTTGATAAAATTATTTGAAAGATAAAAACTATTTGCAGAAACTCTGACTAGGATTATTTTTACTCCTTCTATGGTGTGATTCTGATGCTGAAGTTTTCTCTTACCTTATTTGGTTTGAAAAGGTTTTCATTCCTTACCTCACATCTTAAAAATTTTAGGATCGTGTTTTGGGGTTGTTTTTCTAAAAAGTACTTCGTACTTGGTTGCTATTCTCAGAGTTCCAAGATATCCCAGTTTTGCTTGGTGTGTAACATCTTAGCAATCCATTGTTATGGTTTGTAAGTCAGCTGGTTAGTGTATACATTTGTATGCTTTGATACTACCATGCTTGATAAGATGATACCTTTATATCAAGTACTCTTTGTTCATCTTCTCGTCTTGTTCCTTTGGATCCCTTGTCTAACATTCTTTTTATTCTTTCATTATGGGTGACACTTCTCGTGTCTGTACCCGTGCTCATGCTTGGGGTGCCGCAAATGAGGGTGAATCTTCCAACCTTCCTCCACCACCGTCCATGGTTCAACTCATGGCCATGTACGAAACCAACCGTGCTGACAACATGAGGCTCCTTGAAAGGATTGAGCGCAACACTGCTCAATGCCAGAACAATCAATTTGGTATCAAGGACTTCACACGTCTCACTCCGCCAGTTTTCAGCTATTCCACTGAGCCACTTGATGTGGACTACTTGATGCGGACTACTTTTGCTGAAGTTGGTATCAAGGAAAGGACTTCTGGATATGCACCCCGTACGAATGTTATTCCAAGCAATGCTGGTGCATCAAGTTATCCTGCTGCTGGTACTGGATCAGGCCTCATATGTTTCAAATGTTGCCAGCCGGGCCACTATGCAAGAGACTGTCCTCAAAATGGTGCTGCTGAGAAGGCGCAACCACCAAAGAAGAATGATAAGTATCCAAGCGTCATAATGGGTACGCTTCGTATCAATCAAATTCCCGCTAAAGTTTTGTTTGATTCTGGTGCATCGCATTCATTCCTGTCACAAGCTTTTGCTCAAATGCATGGGATAAGTTTTGAGGGGTTGTCAGTTCCTATGCTAGTTCAGTCTCCTCGTTATAGTTGGCGTTCCACCATGGTTAGTCATGGTAATCTAACTGAAGTTGTATTTCAACTTTTCCCCACTTCTTTATCGCCCTCAAGTCAACTAATATTGACATCATTTTGGGCATGGACTGGTTGACCCGTTATCAAGCCATTCTCGATTGTACAGCCAAGTATGTGACTCTGACTAGTCCTGCTGGCATAACAGTCAAGTACTGGACCGTAGGGTCACTATCTCCTTCAGCTGTTTCTATTCCTGAAGCAGAGTTGTATGCTCTTTAAGTTTTACCTCCGTTAGAGATCCAAGATGTTTCCGTGGTCTGTGAGTTTCCGGATGTCTTTCCTGAGGAGTTGCATGGCATGCCACCTGATCGAAGTGTGGAGTTTGTCATAGAGTTAGTTCCTGGAACTGCTCCTGTTTCTAGAAGACCCTATCGTATGCCTCCTCATGAGCTTGTGGAGTTGAAGAAGCAATTAGAGGAGTTAGAAGGAAAAGGATACATTCAGCCCATCACATCTTCTTGGGGATGTCATACCATCTTTGTCAAGAAGCGGGATACCAATATACCGCGTGTGGTTGTGGATTATCGCCCACTCAATGTTGTGACTATCAAGAACAAGTATCCTCTCCCTAGGATCAATGATTTGTTTGATCAGTTAAGTGGTGCCACTGTATTTTCCAAAATGGATTTGAGGTCAGGGTATCACCAGATAAAGATCCGTAAGGAAGATATTCCAAAGACTACTTTCACCACTCGTTATGGTCTTTATGAGTATACAGTCATGTCCTTTGGTCTTACCAATGCTCCAGCCACTTTCATGCGACTTATGAACTCTGTATTCATGGAGTATCTTGACAAGTTCGTCGTGGTCTACATCGATGCTATTCTGGTCTATTCCAAGACTGAAGAAGAGAACGCCGAACATCTTCATTTGGTGTTAACCAAACTTCGAGAACATCGTCTCTATGCCAATTTTTCCAAATGTGAGTTCTGGTTACAAGAGCTCGTATTCCTTGGTCGTGTTTTTTCCGCTCAAGGGGTTGCTGTTATCCCCAATAAGGTTCAAACTATCCTATACTGGGAGTCTCCTAAATCCGTCAAGGATGTTCGAAGTTTTCTCGGGATGGCTGGTTATTACCGTCGATTCATCAAGAACTTCTCCAGAATTGCCAAGCCAATGACTGATCTTCTCAAGAAGGATAAGAAGTTTGAATGGTCTGATAAGGCTGAGGAAAGCTTCTAGTTGTTGAAAACCAAGTTAACCACTACACCTGTGTTGGTTCTTCCCGACACTAGCAAGGACTTTGTAGTCTTCTGCGATGCTTCTCACCAAGGTCTTGGATGTGTGTTGATGCAAGATGGACATGTGGTGGCTTATGCCTCCCGTCAGCTAAAACCACATGAGAACAACTACCCAACTCATGATCTTGAGCTTGCAGCTGTTGTTCATGCCCTCAAGCAATGGCGACATTACCTTCTCGGTAGTCGTTGCGAGTTATACTCGGATCATCAAAGTATGAAGTATCTTTTCACACAACCTGATCTAAATCTCAGTAAAATAAGATGGCTGGAACTCATCAAGGACTATGATCTAAGTCTCAATTATCAACCTGGCAAAGCCAATGTCGTTGCTGATGCGCTGAGCTGTAAATCTTACTGCAACACCCTGCTGATCAAACAAGCACAACCTTCTCTTCATGAGGAATTCTCTCGATTGAATCTCGAAGTAGTTCCTCGTGGATTCCTTTCTACTCTTGAAGTGAAGTCTTCTCTGGAGGATCAGATCAAAGATGCTCAAAGGCAAGATCCTGAGATGGATACAATTAAAGAGAACATTGCTAGCGGAGTTGCTAAATGTTTCTCTGTTAACGAGGAAGGTGTCCTATATTTCGGTACACGTTTGGTAGTACCAAATAGTAAGGACTTGAAGCAGATAATTCTTACCAAAGCTCATGAATCACTTCTTTCTATCCACCCTGGAGGTACCAAGATGTATCAGGATCTTCGTCAAAGATTCTGGTGATCTGGTATGAAGAAGGATATTGCTCGTTTTGTTGCTGAATGTGACGTTTGCCGTCGCATCAAGGCTGAGCACCAAAGACCCGATGGTCTCCTGCAACCACATAAAATCCCGGAGTCGAAATGGGATGGAGTTGGTATGGATTTCATCACTGGTATCCCTAAGACTCAGAAAGGAAATGATGCCATCTGGGTAATCGTTGACTATCTGTCCAAGGTTGATCACTTCCTACCTGTTCGCGGGAGCATTACTGCTAATCAGTTGGCTGATCTGTATATCTCACGAATAGTTGTCCTTCATGGGGTACCAAAGAAAATCGTCTCTGACCGTGGAAGTTTGTTCACCTCAAGGTTCTGGGCAAGTTTCCAACAAGCTATGGGAACTCGTCTGTCCTTCAGTACAGCTTATCATCCTAGCACCGGTGGTCAAACCGAAAGAGTGAATCAAATCCTTGAAGACATGCTTAGAGCGTGTGTCATATCTTTTGGCAAGAACTGGGAGAAATGCCTTTGTTGAATTGTCCTACAACAACAGTTTTCAGTCCAGTATTGGTATGGCACCATTCCAGTTTCTATATGGAAGAACCTGTCGTACTCCTTTAAACTGGTCAGAAACCGGCGAAAGAAAGTTCTTTGGTCCGGATATGATCCAGGAAGCAGAAGATCAAGTTCGTATTATTCGAGATCATTTGAAAACTGCTCAGTCTCACCAGAAAAGCTATCATGATCGTCACCATCAACATGTTGAATATGAAGTTGGTGATCAAGCTTATCTCCGGGTCACTCCTTTGAAGGGTGTCCATCGTTTCGGCATCAAAGGCAAACTAGCTCCTCGCTATGTTGGTCCTTTTCGTGTTCCATCCGGGAAAGGTAACCTCGCATACAAGTTGGAGTTTCCTGCAAACATCCCTGAGGTGCATGACGTCTTTCATGTGTCTCAACTCAAGCGTTGCTTCAAAGATCCTGCCCGTGGTGTTGATCACCAAACTCTTGATCTCCAAAAGGATCTGACTTACCATGAGTATCCCGTTCGTATCCTTGATGAAATCGAGCGAAAAACTCATCATCAAAACATCAAGTTCCTGAAAATTCAGCGGTCTCATCACTCTGAGGATGAAGCAACCTGGGAACAAGAAGATCGTCTTAGATCTGAGTACCCTGCCTTCTTCTCTAAAACTTAGGAATCTCGGGTCGAGATTCTTGTAAGGGGGTAGAGATGTAACAACCCATGTTTGTAATATATGTACTCAGTACTTAAGCATGGCATGCATCTATTTAAAACATCCAAGTAATGCATGTGATCAGTTGTGTTGAATTACATGCAAACCCTAAACCCTAGATTCTTCCCCTCTCTTTGAAACACATTCAAATGGTTTGGATTTTGAAAACCCCCAAAATTTGTGGAGCCCAAATTGTTACAAGGGTCCCATAGTGTTTCAGTTATTTTAACAAAACCTCTTGTATTTTTGAAATAAATCAAAAACATAATTTGAAAGGGAAATACCAAATAGAAATAACAAAACTTAAAAGGAAAAAGTTTTGGTTAAAAAAATGAGCAGCAGCCGAACCAGGCCACGGCCCAGCTTCTCTCTCTCCCCCTGCAACCTTTCCTGCAGCCCAGCAGCGGCCCAGGTCAGCCCACCCAGGGCCCAGGAGCAGGCCCGTACCCCTTCGCCTCTTTCTCCCTTTCTTCCTCCTCGCTAGAAGGACGCCGCCGCGGAAGCTGCTCGCTGTCGCCGGCACGGCCATCCCTGCTTCGTCGCGATGCTCGCCACGCCAAGATGAACGCTACCGACGCCGGCAACGTCTATAAGACCCCCTGCCGCCGCCGGGTGAACCTTATCCCCTTCCTTTTCCCCAATTTCCCCTCTAGCCCCGGCTCGTCGTCAATCCTCGCCTCCCCTCGTCGTTCCGAGCTCACTGGTGTGACCACCGGGGTCGGCTCCGTCGATTGCCCCCAACCGCTCGAGCGGGCGTGCTCCCACAAGGTCCAATCGAGACCTCGGTCTCCGACGAGCTCCGTCGTTGTCCCCGACGATTCCGGCCACCTCAACCCTCTTCGTCGAGCCCTGCCTTCTCCTGGTGAGCTAGCGGTCCCAGTGGACCTCTCCAACCTTTCCCTCTCCCTCTGGTTCGACCCCTCACCGTGCCCTGCCATCCGCCTCTGTCGGGCACCGCCACCACCACGTCTCTGGTGACCATTTAGCAGCGGCGCCGCCATAGTTTGGTTCGCCTTCGTGCCCTGATTCGAACCCGCCCAACCGCGCCTCCCAGATTGCCCCCTAGCGACGCCAGTCGCCGCCGTCTGGTCGTTCCCCGGCGAGGTCCGCGTGGCGCTCGCGTGGCCTGCCTGCGTGGCCCAGGCCCCACCAGTCAGCCCCTCTGGCTAGAGCCAGCCCCGGTGAGAAATGTCTGCCCCCATTTTTGCGCGTGTGGCTGTTGATGTGGTTTCGGCCCCACCAGTCAGTCACTGTGGGTAGGAAAGCATGTGGTAACAAAAGTCCTGGCTCCTGTGCTGATGTCAGCCTGATGTAATATTTCGATTTAAATTGTTTTAAATAATTTCAGAAAAAGGTTCAATTATTGTAAATTCAATAACTAATTCATTATAAGTCAGAAAAATACAAATAGTATATCAAAATGTTTAGAAAAATGAGAAATATCTAATAGAGCTATGATCATGCATTGTTAAGCAACTTACATGACAAGTTTAATTAGAAGAACATAGTAACCCCTCTCATGTGATTCCGGAGTTTTCCAAATTAGGGTTTTCAACCCTCGGAACCCCGTTTAAAATTGCCGAGCATGTTTTAGGGTTTCATTTCAATGCAATTCAACTTGTCATATCATCATCCTTGTTTGAGCATTGCATCGATGCCATGTCTTGATTGTTGCCTTTCTTTCCGATATTGGTTCTTCGCGATAGGATCCGAACCCGAAGCTGAAGTCAACAACACCGAAGATCCGTACATGTCTACTGACGGACAAGGCAAGCGTAGCCTCTCATTCTGAACCTATGTTTTATAAAGTATATTAATTTCTCGCTATGATGCACACAATTCCAATGTGGTCTTTTGTCAGTACCTAGTGTTACCTATCTGCTGCACTGTTTCCCTTTGTAGCCTTATACTCCTGATCCACTGCTCCTAGCATACCTAGGTCTGGCATTTGAGCGTCGCTAGAGCTTCTGTGATCCACAGCTTATCCATTCATAGTAACAACGTCTGATCTATTTGAATGATGAATCAGAGATGCCGGAGAATCTAGAGAGGTAGGAGATGGTGACATCATCAAAGGAGTTAACTAATCATGCTAAGGCTTGTATGGGAGGCCATGTTGGGTGTGGTATTTGTATTCCCATGCTCGCCACCACTAGGAACTGAGTTCTTGCCTTTGGACCGAGACGAGCGTACAGCCACACGGGGCTTGGGAACCCCTCGACTGACTAACTTGCCTAGTAGATTCCATGAGTCACATAGTTCGGGCTTTCTATTTGGCATACGCATTGAAAACGTTTTCAAAAGAGGAGGTGAAGGAGGTGCATCATAACAGGTAGGGAAGTGTGGCCGCGGTTGCTTGGGGTAGATAGCGTCCCTGGTAAACAAACCTCGCCTCACATCTTTAAGTACCGGCTTCGGGATTTGACCCGTTACGGTGGAATCATACTTATTGCGTGACTCATGGTCTCGGCGAAAGCAAGGTAAAGGTCGTGGTCAACCACCCTCTGCCGGCCCTCCAAGGAAGAGGGCTAATAATATTTGGCATTAAGAGTCAGTTGATACACGTGGGTAAAGTTGTACACCCCTGCAGGGTATTAATCTTTTCGAAAAGCCGTGTTCACGGTTATGAACGCTTGGTGACCAGATTCTAAGATCATAGATAACTTTAACCATTATAAAACTTGTTGATCCACATGTGCTTAAGGATGCTTCCTCTGGGTCGAGGGGGTGATCCTAGATAGGAGGTTCTGATGAAGATGGTGGTTATCGAGATTTGATGAACAAGATGAAGAACTCGCTATCTCATCCCTTTTAAAAGATTCTGAGTAGACGAGCCTCTTCTCTCTCTTGTTTACAAATAAATATTTCTTTCCGCAAAAGAAAATCCAGAGAAAGCCTTTCTAGCCAGAGCATGTAGATACTAGGTTATCTAAGTCTTGCGGATTACATTCTCGTACTCAGCCATGCGCCATTGTTGTTTTTCTATAGAGGATCTGGTTGCAACTGAAGGTGGCTTCTACGTTGACATCGACGAGTAGTTGGGGGTCCCAGGTAGCAGCCTGAGGACTATGGAATGGACGTCGCTTTTTTTTATGGCCTCTTTGGCCTTTTGCTAAGTTGTTGTGTAGAACAACATAATTTTCTTTCGCTGTGTGATGTAATGTTGGTTCTATGACCTCTGATTTGTAATAACTCTAATATCTTACTCTGTTAAGAGTTTAAACATATTCTGTTGAATCCCTGTGTTCTGTAATGTTACCGAATCATACTGTGATCTTCCGTGTTTGGGAGTTGAACTTATCTTAGATGGTGATCTGAGGTTAGTTTAACCCTAACCCCGGGGGTTCTACAGATACCACCCCCTACCCAAATGAGACGTATTCCATGTTAGGAGGAACTCAGTAAAATATCGTTGTCTCCACGTGCCTCGATTATCTCTATATTCGATCTCTTATGCACTTTACCTTGTGACAGCCTTCGTGCTTCAAGTATATATTGCTATCACATAGTTGCTTTTCTTGCTTAGCATAAGTTATTGGTGCAAATAGGTGAACCCTAGTTGTTCTAGGTTTTGTGCTTAACAAAGTAAACGCTAGTTTAATTCCTCCTTTGTTGATCCACTCTCGGAAAAGTTTTTAAACCGCCTATTCACCCCCCTCTAGGCGGCATCTATATCCTTTCACTTCGGTTTTGGATAAGGAGGGGACGCTAGAAATCGCGAAACGGCTAACAGATTCGCAAGACGGGGATATGAGGTTTACCCAGGGAAAACCCTACTCCTTCTTGTCTGTTCTTGATTGAGGGCGATGCCGAAGGTTATAGGGGTGCACATATGAGATCTGGCGAGTTGTGTGCTAGGTTATGAGGTGATGTCCTTATCGTCTTGCCCTCCTGACCTTTATATGGAGAGGCCAGGTCTCGGGGGTAGGTTGAGTCTGTTATAGATTAGGGTTTGACCCTTTGAATTTCTATCTAAAGCCGGTCATGTTCTCCAAGGAGGCGCATCCTTCATGGGCCTGGGTCACCCGAATCCTTCCTGGGCTTCACCATCCGGAGTGGGTGATTATATGGGGTTCTGCCAGGATGGACCGAGTAGGCTAACATCAGGCATCCGTAGGGCATGCCCATGTCAGTATCCCCCGATTGTTCAGTTGAATCATAGATCCAATTGGAGACTCTTAAGTCTTTCGAGTGCATTCATCCGAACAAGTTTCATGTTAATGTGTTGGTTCATAGGGATTGTTGATATGCGTGCTTGACTCTCCTGACGGATCAGGGTCAGTTAACTCCCTTTGGGAAAAACAACACTATCTACTTCAGACTCGAGTCCCCGGACTCAAATTCGGAAAATTGCTAGAGTAATTCGACCTAGGCCGATGTCTTACAGGAGTCGAATTCCAGTGTTTTTAAGTTATGTACCCAACGCGTCCGTCGGGATTTTTCATCGTGCCTACTGACACGGAATATTACTAGCAGAGCGTAGTCGGGTGCATTGCCATGCCATCAGATTATATTTGTAGGTGTTACCTTTGCGTCATAGACACGGGATCCGAAAGTTTATCGCTGCGGAGGCATTTTTGGTGACCAAGGAGACGTTTTCTCTCTTAGCGTTATTTTGAGCAGAGTTGCTGATTGTGTTTTATGCTTTACTATAATCGTGAAGGATCCGAAGGATCTCAATCATTTAATTCATAGGGTGCGCGAGCAGCACTCCCTATGGGAGTAGCCCTCTAGTGCCTGTTTGAGTCGTAGACTCGAACAGAGACATATAGTTGTCGGTCGTATATTATGGTGATCCGGAAGTTCTTTGGATGACCTTGCAATTGCCGTCAATGTAGGCAATTTTTCAAATGCGCGACCAGCGCTCCCTATGGGAGTAGCCCCCAAGTCCGTAATGGAGTCGCAGACTCGAAGGACTCAAAACTTTATGAATTTACTCGGTTGACCTAGGGCCCTGCCAAATTTTTAGGTGCGTGACCAGCACTACTGATAGGAGTAGCCCCCGAGTAGTTAGTTGAGTCGCAGACTTGAGTAAGTACTTTGTATTGAATCAAAAAATTAGAGACGTTGCTGGCCTTGCTTTTGTTAACGTCATTGCTGACGCCTGGTGAGCTCAATCGCCTGCAGTAGCAGGGTTGATGGAATGAGACGATCGTGGGTCCCACTTTCTAACTAGGATTTGACTATTCATGCATAGTTTACGCAAAATTAACTTTGTCTCCTCGATTTCCGCGTGTAGTGGACGGAGTGCTCACGACGGTTAGGGGGGTATCCGCCACGTGTATTATGTGATGAAGGACACATGTTAGGGTTGGTGAATCGACAACTCTGTATCGTCATCTTCGTCCTTTTATACTGCGAGGAACTATGACAATTTTTCCCTTCACTTCTTTCTTCATCGATTTGCCTCCTCCATTTCCAGAGCTCGCGCGCTCTTTGCAATGGACATTCTCCGCATCTTTCCATCTTCCCTTCTTCATGCTCATCACGTCGTGCGTCACTCTATAAAGATGGGAAAGCCAAAGAAATCTACCACTTCCGCCGCTGGGGTGAGCATCGCCGGTGCCACCAAGAACACTACCACCATCGGCCGTGTCACCAATGGTGGCTGGAGGAGGTCGATGATGAGGGAGATAGATTTGCATCGCCTGCGCGAGGCACACCTGATCCCCCAGGAGAAGGGTGACGCCATTCTCCCCAAGTCTGAGGTAATCACGGACCCACCCGAAGGTTTCCGGGTAATGTTTTATGCATTTTTCATCCGCGGGCTTTCTCTTCCTACCCACGAATTTCTTCGTGGGATCCTTTTTATTTACGACCTTCAACTCCATCAGTTGTCTCCCAACTCCAATTTGCATATCGTGTTCTTCATCACGCTATGTGAGTGTTGGCTCGGAATCGAGACACACTTTGGCTTCTTTAGGAATCTCTATTACCTGAAGAGGCAGTCTGGAACTGGTGGGGTGTACTCCCTGAGTGGATGCGGAATATCCATCCGCCCCCACCTTCAATACTTCTCTTTCCACCTCTGCGAATCCATCCAAGGATGGAGGAACAAGTGGTTTTATATCTGTGACTCCAAGCTGACTGATCAGCATTACGGGTTGGCCCCCTTCGACGCCAACAAGGTTATCACCCTAAAGCGCTTGTGGTCGAACGACATTCTTGAGGGTGAAATTAAAGTGGTAGAGAAGCTATACAAGCGGGTGGAGGAGATCCAGTTGGTGCGCGGCAAAGAGGTCTCCGGCATCGACATCACCCAGACCTTCCTCAAGCGTCGGGTGCAGCCCCTCCAAGTGAGGGTGTACCCGATGTATCTGTACTCCGGCGCTAGTGACCGATTGAGAGTGTCGGATGAGGAGTTTGCCTCAGCCGACCTCGACAGGGCGCTTCGACCCCTGCTGTGCTTCAGGGCCGACGATGAGCTACCGCCGAGGTCGTCGACTGCTCCTTTCAACGCGAAGAAGGAAGTTCCTCAGGTGAATATGTTACTTGCACATAGTGCATTTTTAGTTTGTGTCTTCTGTTCTTTATTTTGACTTGTGTCTTTGGTGTTCTGTGGGAACTTAAGGTGGAGAACATGATGCCTCCCCTTCCTGAGGAGTACACGTCTGCGCTAGATGGTGGGGACACGGAATCTGATTCCACGGTTCCCCCTGCTTAGTCATCGATATGGAGGAAGCCCCGATCCTAGCAAAGGGAACTCTCGCGAGAGAGTCCAAATTGAAATCTCAGATGCCACGACGCCGCCAACACCGAAAGGGCCTGCCTTCCTACAGCAGCATTCTACGGATGGAGGTGCAACCTCCCCTATTCCTACGGTGCCCATAAGGGTTGTGTCTCCTCAGCCTAAGGCCAAGAAGGTGAAGAAGGCAGTGTGTTCCTTAACCTCTACAACATTCCTTCGTAAGTATCAATCTGCTTTTGCTTGATTTTGCTGAGTTTTCCTTATGTGGTGCCTTATTCGCAGCTTCTCCTATGCTGTGCCAGACGGTCCTCTTCAGGTGATTCCACGTGGGATGAAACTGAAGAGATGGTTGTGGAGTCGAAAGTGGTGAGCATCGAAGCCGCAACACCCCCCGAAGACAACTGCCAACTCCTGTGATGGCGCATCGAGCTCCTCCAAGACGAGGTATCACGCGGTTGTTACCTGGAAGACATAGGCCACCTTCTGAGTCTTCGGGTGGTCATGTAAGTATTACTTCATTGTTTGGGGCGAGCCCCCGAGTCCTTTATTTCTCTGATTCTCCTTTTCATTTTGCATCCCTTCATTCGCGAGCTGCAGCGCCTCGGTCAGCAGTACCTCTCCTTGGAAGGAAACTTCCAACAGCTATAGGGTATGTTTATTGCCTGTTCTACCATTCTGGTGTATGTTTTGCGACTGAGTCTTCTGAATTGTCTTCTTGTGTCCTTGTAGATGAAAACAATAAAGCTCTCTGCAAGATGGACTCTCTTGGCAAGAGTCGAAGCCAAGTGGATACCAAGGCTAATGACACTGTGGAGGCCCTCGAGCGCTTCAAGCAGGAGGCGAAGGACCGCGAGGAGAAGATTGCGGCTGACGCTACCTTGCAGGAGAAGGAAATGACAAAGCAGCTGATGGACCCTACAAAAGCGTTGTCTGGTAAGCCATCATAATTTTCCTGTGTATTCTAAGTTTTCATTGGCGTTTATCCTTGATATGTGTTGAGCCATATTTGACGCATCTGTAGATGCCACGGGCATTGGTTTGACCCTTTTGTCTTGGACCACAGGGACCCCCTTACGTATGCAGTTTCCGCGGCCGAGAACCACTACAGCTCCACCATGGATTCCTTGGCTAAGGCTAAGGGGGTTCTTGGCCGCTTCTATCGGGAGAGCTCCACGAAGGGTGTGGCCCTTGACGATGTCGAGTCGCTAGTAGAGGCCTTGGCGGGATACGCACCTTCCGTATAAGGGAAAACCTAGAAAGGTGTAGGTGCTACTCTTGGTCTGGTGATGGCGTTGGCGACACGCGCGAAGCTAGACCTGAACCAAGCAACCTCTAGGATACCAGTCAACGCAGATGGCGTAGAGGTATCCTTCACCCCCTTAGCCTCATGCATCAAGAGCTACGGCCCTCACCTGATTGAGCTCTTGGCAAACTACACCCTTGAGCAAACAAAGGTGGAAGCGGCACGAGCGGAGAGGCCTGGAGCTGCCTCGGATGCAATGCAACCACGGGGCATGTCTGCTTCTTAGTTAGATTTGACTTTTGCGTTTGCTTATTTGATGTAATGTTATGTACTAGACAACTTCTGAGACTACCACGTAGTGGCTCTTCTGTGTATATATGCCATCCCTTGTGTTGATGCCAATTACTTTGTACTTATGGTTTGTTACTTGTGCGCCTCTCAGGGCCCTTCGAATGTTGTGTCAGTGACTTCGTTAGTTGCTTTGGCTGTTGCCCACCCGGTGACAGGTCAGGCGTCACAGTTGCCTTTATTGCGTGACCGCATCCGAATCTTAGAGAAAGATATCCTTGTCATCTGTGGCCATGCAGATGTTTGGAAGTCCAAGACGGAGCGAGCTATTGCGAGAGAGGAGTATCTCTTTGAAGAGTTTCGGTAGATTGGCGAGCAGATTCAGTGTAAGTCGCCCTGAATGTCTTTCACTTGTTTTTCGACTGGGTCCAATGTTTGCGGCTTCTGAGTTGTTGCTCTTTTGTAGTTCTCAATTTTCTTCCGCAGGAAGAGAAGGAGTGCATTGCTATCCGACTCAATTGTCTCACCCACCAGGAGTTGGAGGTTGGAGGTTTCTTATGGATGGACCTTGACCGAGTGACTACGGTAGCAACAGTGCAGGATCGTGTCCACCAGGTGCTTCAGGTTTTGAAACGTGCAAGATCGTCACTTGCGTCCATCTAGGCTTCCATGTTCCCTCTAGATGCAACTCCATCCAGTTTCCTGGGGCTGCTATGGAAGTTTCGGAGCATAGACGCCGTGAAGGATCTTGTACACCAGCAACTTGTCATGGCTGCAAAGGCGGCGCTGGATCTTGTTCTACTGCATCATCGGGATGTAGACTTGACAGAGATAGCGGCGGGGCCGCCTGTTACTCCGGATGGTATGGCATGGGATATGCGCCCTCACTATGTTGCGTTGGCTCTCCATGCCGAAGATATCGTGATCTCCTTGGACGAGCGGTCGAACATTGTGCTTTAGTGCAGCTGAGTCCATGCACCATGAAAAAGGGTGTGTAGCCGGTGGCACTGTTTGGCATTGTTCGCAGGCTCCACAGGACGGAGGGTAACTCATCTGCCCAGGCTCCCGCCAATCGTTTGAGTGGGTCCAAGAGTCGCTTCTTGATTCCATTGTAGATGACGTCGTTGGCCTTTTCGACTTGCCTGTTTGTCTGCAGATGCGCCACAGAGGCGTATGTGACGTTGATGCCAAGCCCTTCGCAGAAGTCTCAGAATTTCTTCGAGGTGAAGTTCGTGCAGTTGTCGGTGATGATACTATGAGGCACCCCGAACCTGTAGACAATGGACTGGAAGAACTTGACTCTAGTGGTACAAGTTTGGTTAGTGATGGGAATGACCTCGATCCACTTAGTGAACTTGTCGACTACTAACAGGAGGAAGACGTGTCCCTCGGGTGAGGATTTCTGCAGCATGCCGACCATGTCGAGTCCCCATTGGGCGAAGGGCCAAGCTAGTGGTATGGGCCGTAGCTCTAAGCCTGGCGCGTGTGGTTTGTCTGCAAACCTTTGGCAAACATTGCACTTCTCGACGATGTCCTTGGCATCTCGCATCGCTGTTGGCCAGTAGAAGCCAGCTCGCAGAGCATTGGCGACTAGGGCGCGGCTATCCACGTGGTGGTCGTAGATGCCTTCATGGATGTTGAGGAGGATGCTCATCCCGTCACTGTTGGTGATGCATCGCTGGAGTACCCCAGTGATGTTGTGCTTGTAGAGATAGACATTGATGATGGTGAAGGCTTTTGATCGGCGAGCGATATGCCTGGCGTCCGTCAGGTCCTCGGGTAGTTGCTTGCTCAGCAGGTACCTGACATATGGTTGGGTCCATGTTTGCTCGATTGCCAGGACCTGCATAAGGCTTACCAGTTCGACGTCTGTCTCTGGTTCTTCAGTTGCCCCCGTTTATTTGGGTGGCGCAACCCCCGACTGTCCGCAGCCTCGGATGTGCCCTTGGGAGTTTTGCGCTTAATTGAGCGCTCACAAATCTATTCGAGCATCACACCCGGTGGCACCTGAGCGCAAGTGGAGCCGATGTTGGTGACCTTATTGGCCTGTTTGTTGCTTTCCCAGCCGACATGCTGGAGTTCACAGCTGTAAAAGTCTCCTTCGAGTGCATTGTAGAGGTCACGGTAGGCGATCATGTTGTCACTAACGGCATATCATTGGTTCATCGTCTTCTAGATGCCGAGATTGGAGTCCCATAGATGACCAGTCGTGTGGCGCCATAGACTTTGGCTATCCGCATGACATGGATCAGCGCCTTGTATTCATCCTCGTTGTTGGATGCATGTAACCTCATCTATAGCACATATTCCATCGTGTCCTGATGGCTCGGTTGATGTAGAACCTGTTGGGAACCCCCAAGAGCAAGGTATGATGAGCATAGGAGAAAGTTTTCCCTCAGTTATGGAACCAAGGTTATCGAACCAGTAGGAGAAAGAAACCACTTCCGAATGTGTTGCTAGCAACGTGGAACCTGCACACAACACAACCAAAATACTTTTCCCCAACTTATCAGTGAGGTTGTCAAGCTCACTAGTTTTGCTGAAAACAACGGATTAAACATATAGTGTGGAAGAAAGTAATTGCTTGTCGTAATTGCAGAAAGTAAACAGTAAATAGTAAACAATAGATGGAATATGAATGGGAAGGAATGGACCAAGGTTCACAGTTCACTAGAGGTGTTTTCTCCATAAGATAAATAACATTCTGGGTGAACAATTACAGCGGGGCAATTGACAAATAGAGAATGCATAACAATGCATGTACATGACATGATGATCACTATGAGATTTACTTGGGCATTACAACATGATACATAGACCGTAATCCAACTACATCTATGACTAATAATCCACCTCCGAGATATCATCCGAACAACCCTCGGGTATTAAGTTGCAAGCAAAAGATAATCACATTAAGCAAAGTGTGTAATGTAAACAATACAATTGCCCTTGGACAAAGGATTGTTGTTTTCTCCTTAGTAGCAATAGCACATCTACAATCTTAGAAGTTTTTGTCACTCTCCCAGATTACTAGAGGCATGAACCTACTATCGAGCATAAATACTCCCTCTTGGAGTCACAAGCAAATACTTGGCCAGAGTAACTACTAGAAACGGAGAGCATGCAAGATCACAAATAACGTCGACATGATAGAACAATAATCAATCTGACATAATACTCAATATTCATCGGATCCCCGCAAAAACAACATGTAGCATTACAATAAGATGATCTTGATCATGATAGGCATCTCACAAGATCTAAAAATGGTAGCACAAAATAGGAGAAACAACCATCTAGCTACTGCTATGGACCCGTAGTCCAAGGATGAACTACTCACACATCACTCCGGAGGCAGACCTGGTGATGAAGAATACCTCCAGGATGATCTCTCCTCTCCGGCAGGGTGCTGAGAAGAGCTTCAGATCCCTCCCGATCTAGGACGATGGCGGCTGCGGACTTTTTTGTGGAATTCTAATCGAGTACTTAGGGTTTTCGACTCTGGGAGATTATATAGGCAAAGAGGCAAGATCGGTGAAGCGCCAGGGGCCCACACCCTAGGGCGGGGCCCTCCTCCCCCCACCCCGGCTGTGCCTGGCCTAGGTGTGGCCACCCTGGGGTGCGTATCCCCCTCTCCTCCGGGCTTCGTGTCGTGTAGGAAAAAAATAGGAAGTTTGGCTTTTGTTTCGTCCAATTCCGAGAATATTTATGTACTAGTTTTTATGAAACGAAAAACAACAGAAAATAGGAAACTGGCTCTATGGCACTTGTTAATATGTTAGTTCCAGAAAATTCATAAAAATGCCACAATGTGTAGCCAAAAACATAAGATAATCGGTGCAAAACAAGCATGTAGCATCAAAAAGTATATATACGTTTGCAACGTATCAGCATCCCCAAGACTAACTCCTGCTCGTCCTCGAGTAGGTAAGTGATAAAAAGAACAATTTTTGAGGTGACATGCGCCAACACAATCTTGACCAAGGTATTGCAAAGCATTGATAGCTGGGATCAAAATACACTAAGTATAACCATGAAAGATATATTTCTAATAATAATACATGGCAACTATGTTGCAAAATGAAAGGCAACACAAACAAAAGATCATGAATAATGCTTTGAAAGACATTTGTTTGTTTCACACATAGAAAACATAGCAAGAGTGGTATTCATCTTGTCCTTCATGGAATAAAACATAAATTCATAGGACACCTTCAAAGTTCATAACGGTGACTAGATACAAATAATTTAAGAACAAGCAATACCAGAATTATGAATCAATCAACAAGTTTTGGGACAATGCACATTGAACTCAGAATGACAACTATTCTCTCTTAGCCGGTGCATAAAGATAGAAGATGGAGACTCAACAAAAAGTAAAAAGTAAGGCCCTTCGTAGAGGGAAGTAGGGATTAAATGGTTTTATAAAGGTTCCAAAAATTATGGTTACTAGATTTGATCTCTCATTGCCCCTATCATAAGCATCTTGAAGTGATTAAGGTTAAAGTGAGGGAAAATATGAGTTATATGATTGAAAAATCACAAGTTGAAAATCTCCTGCCCCTTGAGTACGAGTATCGATACCTCATGCTACTCAACTTTGGTCTCAGACAAGTTCTTGTCATTGTAAGTATATGTGTACATAGAGAACCGCCAACGGGGTACCCCTTGCCCCATGACACCGGAGCTATCCCATATCAAAATGACAAGGCAACAGACAATGAGCATCTCAGCAATCCCTTTTTTTCTATTTGCATAATTTTTTATTGAAGATGCTTCATAGAGTGACACTATGGTTTTGCTACAAGTTTCCACCATGATTAGGCATGGCTTAGGCTGGGCGCCCATGCATTTCTCTAACATATATATAAACTCCATGGACTTACAAGCTCCCATCTTATTTCACACCGACGGCATCCATAAACAAAAGATCATGATATCAACTGAAAAAATAAGTGCAATGTTGAAAGCGTGCCCCATGAAAGCATGGTTTTGCTAATTCCCAACTTACAATTTGCAAGCATATAAGCATCATAAGATAGTAACAATGGTTCGGGTCTATTAAGTGCAAGAAATAAAACGTGCCTTCAAGTTCGTGAGAGCTTTAATCGCTAATTTTCACATAACAAAAATTTAATTTGGAAGATAGATAAAAAACATGAATATACTTGGAATGGTGTAACACACCGTGCATAGGAATTTATAGTGGACTCTTTGGGATAACTTGGTTTCTTGGGGGTTGGATGCATAAGTAGAGATCATACTCAGTTCAGGTCGAGGCTAGCAAAAGACTAGGAGCGACCAACTAAGAGAGCAATAATGGCCAGAATCACGTAGAGCGACAAAACATTATTAATAAAAGCATATAGTGATATTACAAATAAAAAACTAAATGATCATAGAGGCTAAGGTTACTGGCTCATAGTCATAACATGGTGTAAGCATGTTCCAAGTCAACCCAAATAAAGCATCAAAGGAGAATACAACAATATTATGCTTATGTATGCTAAAACAACGCATGATTCTTCATGTCACATTAAGCAATCTCAATCATTTGAAACAAGTAATGATACAACAATAATCACTAAGCATATGGTCAAAGAAACATCTAACATGACATGATAAAGTCTAAGCCACAGTCAAGACAAGCTTCTTTTTGTACCACCATAAACATGAAACTTTCTACTCTTTTCCAACACCAATCGACTTATTTGAAACAACTCACAAGGATAATAATTAATAAAGACCAGAGATCTTGTCTCACCAAAATACAAAGAATAACTAAAAAGTTCTGCAAAAAGAAGAAGAAAACTAAAGCTAAACGCAGTGCTAGCAAAAGAGAACACTCATAGAACAATAAGAGTGAAAACTAGAGTGTTCTAGGCAATGAAAAACGGGGTGTGACTTCTCCAAAAGAAGTGTGCTGGGATCCAACCAACTTATTGTAGAAAACAAAGCAAAAGAAAACTAAAAACAAAAACAAATACACTCCAAGAACAACACATAGTGCATGAAGCAATTAAAATATAGTATCTTGAAAGAAGACCTGAGATTTTTATTGATGAAGAAGGGGATGACATGGATATGCCCTACGGGTACCCGATGTTAGCCTACCTGGTCTAGCCCGACGAAAGGCCCACTCGACGACCTGCCAGGGTCCATGACGCCTATGATGTTTCGGCTGCTATGAAGCCTATATGGACACAGACTCCCAAGTGCACAAGACAAGGAAATCTCAAGACTAGAGTTTGAATACAACTTGTAACCAAATCGTATTGGCCCCGAGACCTAGCCTCCCCATATATAAAGGCTAGGAGGGTCCAACAAGGAGGACAACTTATAATACAATAGGCTACGCCACAATAGATCTAGCTCTTCATACCATAGCATACAACCTCCACGCCAGATTGCATCTACGCACCCCTGTACTTTCGGTTCCGCCGTAATCAAGAGCAGACAAGCAGAAGTAGGGTTTTCTCTCTGAGGGCCTGAACCTGGGTCAACCTCGTGTCCCCATGTTGCTTGTTTGCTAACCGTTTCGCGATCTCCAACATCCCCATCTTCTCCAAAACCCAAGCTCATAACAATGGGCATTGACGAGATCGATCCTCGTCAATTGGCGCCGTCTGTGAGAACTGGGGGCGCTGATTGTGCGGTCGTAACGGTCCCATCACTTGCGATCTACAATTTGTCATCTTCTAGCAAGAAGATCTACTTTGAATCCCTCATCATCAACGGCGATCAGATCAGATCCGATCACTTCGTCAGCGTCAGCACAGGCAGCTTCATCATCAACATCGTCGTCACGGCCAATCTCAGCTTCATCAAACGTAGGCGCGGGACTCAACTCTAGCACCGTCCTCTCGCGATTGGATCTACCACTGCTGATTAGTATCTTTCAGATCGGGATTTCTTTCCGTAGGCATCCTATGTACAGCCAGACTCGACAAGTACTACAGTCGCAAGGTCATCGATTTGCCTTGGAAATCTATCTGGTATCCTCTCCGGGCAGCTAAGCAACTAGTAATCACCCTCGAATGGCGGCGCGCGGGATCTCAATCAGAAAAGCTCCAACATGAATTCCTGAGGCAGTTGTATTCACGTTGGATTAAACGGAGCAAGCGACATAGAGTAATTAATACATGCATCGGATTTCTACAAATCAACCTTTGACCCTGTGACCTGGCGATGACTATCAGCTATACCTGGCTCGTGCGCTCACGAGTGCATGTCAAAAATTATACAAAAGCTATGTGGCAATATGATACACGTGTACTTCGATTCGAATCGGGTGGCCCGCCAGCAGCGCATGCATGCCTAGCAAAACATTGCTACTAGTATATGGAACCAGTCGAAAGTGCCCGTTTTCATACATAAAAGATGAGAGCATATGCAGAGCGTGTACGACAAGAAGATTCAAGAGACTAAAAATTGCATGCTTCAAATCGGAATCAGACGGGCGCACTAGATCGCCACACGGAAGAAGCATATGGAATATACAAAGACAGTTTGCCGTCAGGTCTGGTCCGCCGTATTTCCTACTCTGCCATATCGATCCCGTCCGCAGCGCCACTCGCCGTCGCCTCAACTTTCTCCAAACAAAATCCAAGGTCTCGTCATGTCAACTCTGGGCCGCCGTATCGGCTCTCAAACGCCGCCTCGATCATACCGACCACGTCGACCCTACACTCGGGGGTTGCGCCAACCCCGCCACGAGACCCGCTGAAGATCTTCGGCTGCGATGACTCGGGGGTTCCCTCGGTTCCGGCGACTCGCCACAGTATTCGTCTCTAGCGATCCGCTAGGATCTTTGACTCCGACAAGTTGCTATCTTCCTCGGCATCGGTGATCTGATGCAGCTTTCGGCTGCGGTGACCCGCCACCTCCTTCGGCTTCGACGACTAGCCATCACGCCGACTCCGCCGCGTGACCCGCTACTGCGTCGACTACGTCTGCGGTCGCATCAACTTCGTCCACAGCAACTACCAGTAGAGCTGATTTCTTTTTTAACTCGCACTCGAAACACTCGGGGGCTGCGCCCTCTTCGAGTAACCTAATGTGCCATCGGCTCCACGCACTCGAGCACCTCATACGCAACAGCCCGAGTAGCTGATTCTGCCCGATCGTCGAATCCTTGAACTCCGAGTGCCTCGGCAAGGTACTGAGACCAAGGGTAATCAGGCTAATGAAAAGGCCTAGCAAACAGTGCAAAAGTGTCGACTCAATCGGCACCTGAATCTTACTATACATGCCGACAGACAAATATTTCTTACAACATACAAGTACTTCACAAATCTTTATATTTTCTACATCTTACAAGGACGTCGACAGCACCGAGCTATTCTATCGGGTCCTCCAACAGGAGTCGACAAAACAAATGGCTACGCCATAAACTCAAGACCCGAGTCGACGCATTCCTCGGATGACCACATCAATCAACAACAAAAGCGGCCCTGGTCGCGCCCCCAAAAGAAGCAATGACGTTGACTTCATCCGCAACATCGAGTCCTTCTGGCTAACCATCGCGCGACTCTGCTACGTCGACTCATGGCTCCTTATGCATGAGACGCTGACTCGATGAACTTCCGAGTCAGTTGTTTCTCCTCGCATGAGTCTCCACTCGAGTCTGCGACTCGACTAGACACTCGGGGGATACTCCTATCAGGAGCACTGGTCGCGCACCCGATGTACTTCCAGGTCATCGGTACGACCGCTAGATTGTCGACTGCGTCTATAAGATACAAGACTCGAGTCTCTGCCGGAGTCTACGACTCCGCCAGACACTCGGGGGCTACTCCAAACTGGAGCGCTGGTCGCGCACACAAAAGATCTTTGAGTGGCACGCTTCGATTCCTCACTCGAATCAACGATTCGACTAAGGACTCGCGGGCTACTGCCATAGGGAGCGATGGTCGCGCACTCAAAAAAGTGAAGGCATTCAGGACATCTGCAAGGTCATCCGAAGAACTTCCGGGTCACCATAACCCGCAACCAACGACTATAAGTCTCTGCTCGAGTCTACGACTCGAACAGACACTCGGGGGCTACTCCCATAGGGAGCGCTGGTCGCGCACCCTATAGTCCATTGTGTTGACTACATCCACAATGTCGACTCATTTACAACAACCGAACAAATTCAGCTGACCCGAGAAACTTTTGGGTGAAGAGCTTCGCACTCGACACAACTTCCGACTCCGACATCCAAATGCAACGCTCAAGACAACTAAGTCTCCACCCGAATCTATGTTTCGGATGGACACTCGGGGGCTACTGACATGGATATGCCCTACGGGTACCCGATGTTAGCCTACCTGGTCCAGCCCGACGAAAGGCCCACTCGACGACCTGCCAGGGTCCATGACGGCTATGACGTTTTGGCTGCTATGAAGCCCATATGGACACGGACTCCCAAGCACACAAGACAAGGAAATCTTAAGACTAGAGTTTGAATACAACTTGTAACCAAATCATATTGGCACCTGAGACCTAGTCTCCCCATATATAAAGGTTAGGAGGGTCCAACGAGGAGGACAGTTTACAATACAATAGGCTACACCACAATAGATCTACAGATCTAGCACTTCATACCATAGCATACACACCTCCACGCCAGATTGTATCTACGCACCCCTGTACTTTCGGTTCCGCCGTAATCAAGAGCAGACAAGAAGGAGTAGGGTTTTCCCTCCGGGGGCTTGAACTTGGGTAAACCTCGTGTCCTTGTGTTGCTTGTTTGCTAACCATTCCGCGATCTCCAGCATCCCCATCTTCTCCAAAACCCAAGCTCATAACAATGGGCATTGACGAGATCGATCCTCGTCAGGGGATGTCTTGGGAATCCCCAAGATTTGATGCTTGTACCTCTTTAATATTTCTTGGGGTGACACAGGTGGCATCCCCAAGCTTGAGCTTTTTTCCATACTTCATCTCATCACGTCATTCTCTCCCTACACATGAAAATTTCCTTGATGCAAAACTTCACACAATCTTCATTAGCAACATTTGTGTATGCAAGATAATAAATCTTGAGGTTCAGTTTCAGCTCAAGTAAATCATCCATTAAAACATAAGCTACTGTATCAACTCCATTTAAAAGCTCAAGTGATCAAAAGAACTAAAAAAGAAATCGATTAAGAGGCAATTGCAAATAATGGCAGAAATCTGTCAAAACAGACCTGCAGGTAAAGTCCAATTTTTTAGAAAATATTTTGTTGCTCAAATCAAAAGTGCAAAAATAACGAAAGTTGGGTAAATACACCGGGCATGCGCACAAAAAATTGCAGATCAATATGGCATTCTGGGATTTTTCACGATTTTTTATAGCGAAGCACATAAATCTGTTTCGGGACAACAACTTCCCCAAATCTTACTTCCCTATCATTAGAGGCAATTCTTGGCACAAAAACCAAAGAATAAGGATAATGAGAGGTTATTACACAGGCAATAATTTACAAGACTCAAAAAAATAAAAACTTACTGAAAGAAAAATTGGGTTATCTCCCAAGAGTGCTTTTCTTTAACGCCTTTCAGCTAGGCACAGAAAGCAAGAATCAAGTATTTTCGAATGAAGAAGCATCAACATCAAATTTTGTTCTAATAAGAGAATCAAAAGATAGCTTGTTTCTTTTTCGAGGGAAGTGTTATATACCTTTCTTGAGTAGTAATTGATATTTAATGGTGCCTTCCTTCATATCAATAATGGCACCAGCAGTTCTAAGAAAAGGTCTTCCAAAAATAATAGGAGAAGAAGCATTGCATTCGACATCCAAAACATAGAAATCAACAGGGACAAAGGTATTGTTAACCATAATAATAACCTCATTAATTCTCCCCATAGGTTTCTTTTTAGCATTATCATCAAGATGGACATCCAAATAACAATCTTCTAGGCATAATAGAGACACTAGTACAAAGAACACATAAAGCTTTGAAATCAAAATCATTCACTTTCATATTAATGATGGGCTCGAAACCATCTTCTAATTTCCTAGGAATAGAAGCTTCATGTTTCAATTTTTCTTCTTTAATTTTCATGATAGCATTTGTAATATGTTTTGTAAAAGACATATTCATAGCACTAGCATTAGGACTTCTAGCAAGATTTTGCAAGAACATAATTACTTCAGAAATATTGTAACCATCAAGATCAAAATCAAAATTATCATTCAAGGTAGTAGAACTATTGTCTCCCATATTTCAAAAAAAATTAGCATTTTTATTGGAAAAGTTCGAGTGGGTTTAGGCAATGTTGCATAAGGAATGGGGCTTTGTCTACACCAATTATTTTAGCATTAATAGAAGAAGTTTTGCTAGGATCAACATCACTAGTGGTGTCAATGGTACAAATTTTAGTCATATTATTAATTCTAGCAATTTCATCTTCTCTTTCCCACCTAGCATGCAATTCAGTTAACATACTAACGTTTTCATCAATTCTAACTTGAATGGAATTCAAAGTCTTGCTTTGTTTAACATCATGAGGCATAATCTTTAATTTAAGAATCTCAACATCAAGGGTAAGGCTATCAACCATAAAGCAAGATCATCAATTTTTCCAAGCTTTTCCTCAACAGTTTTATTGAAAGCAATTTGTTTACTAATAAAATCCTTAAGCATGACATCAAGTTCAGTGGGTGCACTTATATTGTTGTTTTAGGAATTTCCATAAGAATTACCGTTATTAGAAGAATATGGCCTATAATTATTATTACCAAAAAAATTCCTATAAGCATTGTTGCTAAAACTATTACTTCTAATGAAGTTCACATCAACTTGCTCTTCTTGAGCAAACAAAGAGGCTAAAGGAACATTATTTGGATCAATATGAGCTTTTCCACCAACAAGCATAGACATAATAGTATCAATCTTATCACTCAAGGAGGAGGTTTCTTCAACAGAATTTATCTTCTTACCTTGTGGATCTCTCTCAGTGTGCCATTCAAAATAATTAATCATCATATTATTCAAGAGCCTTGTTGCAGCGCCCAAAGTGATGGACATAAAGGTACCTCCAGCAGCCGAATCCAACAGATTTCTTGAAGAAAATTCAGTCCTGCATAAAAGGTTTGGATAATCATCCAAGTAGTCAGTCCATGAGTGGAAAATTCTTCCCTAAAGATTTCATTCTTTCCCAAGCTTGATCAACATGTTCATTATCAAAATGTTTAAATTTAATTATGTCACTTCTCATGGATATAATCTTAGTAGGAGGATATTATTTTCCAATGAAAGCATCTTTGCGTTTAATCCAAGAATCAATACTATTTTTAGGCAAACATAGCAACCAATCTTTAGCTCTTCCTTTTAAATAAAAAGGAAACAATTTAAGCTTAATAATATCTCCATCTACATACTTATATGTTTGCATCTCACAAAGTTCAACAAAATTATTAAGGTGAGCACCAGCATCATCAGTACTAACACCAGAAAATTGCTCTTTCATAACAAGATTTAGCAAAGAAGGTTTAATTTCATAGAAAGTAGCTTCAGGAACAGGTGGAGCAATAGGTGTGAAAATTAAATCATTGTTGTTTGTGCTAGTGAAATAACACAAGTTAGTATTTTAAAGAGTAGTCATTTTTGTAAGATTAAAGCAAGCCAGAAAAAATAGCAACTAAAGTAGGAACTAATTTTTTGTGTTTTCGATAAAAAGAAGAAAACCAAACTAAGCAAAACAAAAACAATGTAAACAGATAGGTAGTGAGAGACTCCCCTTGCAAAAAATCTTCTTTCTCCCCGGCAGTGGCGCTAGAAAAGCTTGTGATGGCTCAGTTGATGTAGAGCCTTTTGGGAATCCCCAAGAGCAAAGTATGATGAGCACAACAGCAAGTTTTCCCTCAGTTATGGAACCAAGGTTATCGAACCAGTAGGATAAATAAACCACTTCCAAAGGTGTTGCTAGCAACATGGAACCTGCACACAATACAACCAAAATACTTTGCCCCAAATTATTAGTGAGGTTGTAAAGCTCACTAGTTTTGCTGAAAACAAAGGATTAAATGTATAGTGTGGAAGAAAGTAATTGCTTGTAGTAATTTTAGAAAGTAAACAGTTGTGACACCCCCGGGATCAGGGCTAAACAAATCCCAGACCTCCGTCTGAACATAAGCTTAACCTTGAGCTTGAGAATATCCGGTGAAGAATCGGTAACACAACAGTGACCCCACGACACGAAATTTATTATAGCAAGCTCATAACTGAGCAGAGAACCAAATTATTACAAGCAGAGGTCACTGACCACAAACATCAAACAACGGAAGGCAAATTATGATATTAAGTATAGCAAACTTAATAAATGGCATAAGAGGCCTGAAGCATAACGATGATGTCCCAGCCCATAGATTCCAGGCTGCCGGCTGGGAACCCCAAGTTACTTGTCGGTGTTGATGTAGTACCAAACTGATCTTTAGGGGAACACTTACTCTGCCAAAAGTATCAAGAAAACAAGGGTGAGTACAGGGTGTACTCTGCAAGACTTCTGGCTGGTGGAGTTGTTTTGAATAAAGCCATCTTTGTTTATAAAACAAGAGGGAGAATAAGCTCGTCTAATCAGAGTATTTTAAAAAGGGGATAAGAGAGCGACGTCTCCGAAATATTGATCACCATATTTTGATATCCACCAAATCATCATCATCTACCAACTAGGATCACCCCCTCGTACCCATGAGGAAGCATCCTTAAGCACATGTTGATCTGCCAAGTTTTACGGTTAGGTTAAAGTTCTCTATGATCTTAGAATCTGGTCACCAAGCGTTCATAACCGTGAACACGGATTTTCAAAAATATTTAACCCTGCAGGGGTGTTCAACTTTACCCACACGTACCAACCGACTCTTAATGCCAGTACATTAGCCCTCTTCCTTGGAAGGCCGGCAGAGGGTCGTTGGCCACAACCTTTACCTTGCTTTTGCCGATACCATGGGTCACGCAATAAGTATGGTTCCACCGTAACGGGTCAAATCCTGAAGCCGGTACTTAAAGATGTGAGGCGAGGTTGGTTTACCAGGGGCGCTATCAACCCCAAGCAACCGCGGCCACGCTTCTCTACCTGTTATGAATGCACCTTCACCCGGCAAATCTTTCAAAATGTTTTCTATGCATATGTCAAATGGAATGCCCGAACTATGTGACTCATGGAATCTACTAGGCAAGTTAATCAGGCAAGGGGTTCCCAAGCCCCGTGTGGCTGTACGCTCATCTCGGTTCCAAAGGCAAGAACTCAGGTCCTAGTGGTGGAGAGCATGGGACTACAAAAACCACATCCCACCGTGGCCTCCCATACAAGCCTTAGCATGTTTAACTCATATCACCTCTGATCTCATCTCATCACGATCTCCTGTCATACTAGATTCTCTGCATCTGATACATCATCTGGATGAACCAGACTCAATAGCTATGTATGGCTAAGAAAGGACACATATATAAGCTCTAGCAGTGCACACAAGCCAAACCTAGTTATGCTAGGAGCAGTGGATCAGGTAATATAAGATCAAGGGAGTAATGCAATAGATAGGATACTCTATCTATCGATAAAATACCACAGTAGAATCGTATGCATCATGGTAGGAATTGAAATACTTTCGTAAACATAGGATTGTATCATGGTGGGGCTATGCTTGCCTTTGCATGTTGATAATCAGTAAGCAGATCTTCGGAAGCCTTGTACTTGACTTGGTTACAGTTGGTCAAGTATTGTTTGTCGATCTTCAAACTTCGACGGTGTTGATCTCGGTCTTCGATCGCGATCTCGATATCGTATTCTACCGCGAAGAGCCAAACACCGGAAAGAGAGGGAAACAATCAACACATGGCATCGATGCAATGCTCAAGCAAGGATGATGCTATGACAAGTTAAATTATACTGAAAAGTAACCCTAATACATGCTCGACCATTTAATCGGGGTTCCGAGGGGTATAAACCCTAATTCGGAAGAACTCCGGATGTATATGAGAGGGGTTGGTTTGTTCTTCTAATTAAACTTGTCATGTAAGTTTCTTAACAATGCATGATTATAGCTTATATATATAATTCTCATTTTTCTGAACATTTTAAAATATTATACATATTTTTCTGACATAAAATAAATTATTTATTGAATTTACAAGATTTAATCAAATTCTCGAATTATTAATCCATTTTTAAATAATTTACTGCTTCACTGTGACGTCAGCATAAGGGTGGGGTATTTGTCACCGGGGCGGAGTCTAGCAACAGAGACTGACTGGTGGGGCCGAGGCCACGTCGGATGCCACCTTGGCAGTCAAAGGTCAAAGGACCAGAGGGCCACGTCATACTCCACCTTGGCGCCATGCAGGACTCGCCGGAGAACGGCCAGACGGTGGCGGTTGGTAGAGCTAGGGGGCGAGCGGGCTAGCGCAGATGCGCGCATTCGACTCAGCTCAACACGGGCTACCTAATAGGGGCGGCGCCGCCAAGGGAGGGTCGTCGGAGCTTGGCCAGCAACAAGGCCGAGCGGTGGCGCACGACGGTGATCGATGCGAGCAAGAAACAGAGAGGGAGGGGGCCAACAAGGTGGTCCAAGAGGATCATCGGCTCACCAGGAGCGTAGTGGTGCGGTCGTTGACGTGAGGTGAGGTCGGATGGCGTCGGCAACATCGTCGAAGGCGGCGGCCGGAGGGCGACAGTTTAGGGTTTAGGTTTTAGGGTCAAAGGCATCGGCAACATCGTCGATGGCGGCGATTAAGGGCACCCCTCCTCGATTCCTTCGATGGGGAAGTAGAGGGACAGCTCTGGCCGGAGCTAGGGTTCGGGCAGAGAGAAAACGAGGGAGGGAGAGCTCCAGGGGAAAAGGGAGAAGATAAGGGAGAGGCAGGGCTTCCTGGTGGTCTTATCCCATCTCCCAGGTCGGCGGATGGCGGCGATAGAGCGGTGCTGATCGACGGAGGGCGACGGCGACACCGAGCAGTGTGCTAGGCAGGAGGAAGACGATAGGGAAAAAGGAGTGAAGCGGTACGGGCCGATGGTGGGCTGCGAAGGGGCCGAGCTGGGCTGCGGTTTACTGCACAGGGTAGTAGGGAGGAGAGGAGAGGGAAATGGGATGGGCCTAGAATGGCTTGCCGACTCTCTTTTTTTATCAGAATCTTTTTATTTTTCCTGTTTTGTATTTCCCTTTTGTATTTTCATATACAAAACTATTTTGGGCATTTCAAAAATGCCTTAGATTTTGTAAAAGATTTAAAATAATGTGAGGCCCTTGTAACATTTTGGGCTTCACAACTTTTTGACCATTTTCAAACTATTTGAAACCATTTGAAAAATTTACAAAGAGGGGGGATATTAGGGTTTGAGGCTTTGATTTATTTCTATGATGCACAATTTAAAATATGATGCTCATGCAATGCACAATCAAACCCTAAATAAGATATTAGCTAAAACAAGGGTGGTATAACTCTATCCCCCTTACGAGAATCTTGACCCGAGATTCCAAAGGTAGGAAAAGAGACAGAGAGAGAAAGGAACAAGGCCACTCTAAAGATAAGAGGGGAACACACTAAACGACACACAGAGTATCTCATGGTCAACTCATAGATGGAGTGTTTAGAAACATGTAAGGTTCCCAACCTTTAATAAGGTAGAGATCCCTGTGTTTACAATGCTAGTCCCTGGATCAATAGCTAGCATCCACAGTTAAGATGTAATATCAAGAAACAAAGGTCATAATACAACTTTATAACCAGGAATAAAATAATTTATTACATCTTACATAGCTCATTTGGCTATTACATTACATTGTAGCAGAATATCTATAAGCATGGGGTCCTTCATCTTCAAAGTGCCACAGGCAGACATGTTGGTTGTAGACTTGTAATCCTAATCATTTAACTTCACTAATAACAAAACAAACCTGCAACATAACAAGTTACAGCCACAAGGGTCAATACATTTGAATTGTATTGGCAAGTGATACTATGGTAGTATAGTGGAGTCTATCATCTATATGCATTTGGCTAAGTGGAGCTTAGGCTTGCTTTGCTCAAAATAGATTTTCCTTATCATTTGAAAACACTAAGTTTTTGCTTGACAAAATCTTTCCCAAGGCATCTCCCAATAGAAATTGGTGATCCTTTCAACCCTTGTTCAACCACAAATTTTTAACATCGAAATTGGGATGATGAGATTCTTGATAGCTTCCATGTCTTGATGCTCAAATTTTCCTTTGCCAGGGACATGGCTAAGTACTTAGATTTTACACTCTGCAGAGGTGGTGCACTTTCCCCAAAGGACTTGGTTTCACCAAGACAAGATCTTTCAGAAGCCTTCCCTTAGACCAGAATGGACGCGTTCCAACCTATCAAACCCCTACCACCAACTGTCCATTTGGCTAAGTTCTTGCAACCTATATGATCCAGGCACAACCCATAATGCCAAGTGGCTGCACTTGAAGCTTCTCAACATTTGACATCTCAAATCTCTTTGTTCCTGGGTGGCCATCCACAAGTGAGATACACAAGGTAAACCATAGAAATGGGCCTTGTGAACCACTCAACACAAACCATTCCTTCCATTCCACCCAGGTGATTCATTCACTTAGTTGTTTTATTAAACAAAACACAAGTCCTCAGACTTAGAAATTTTCCATAGCATGGATATATATTCCACCCTTGTTTTCTACTAGCTAAGCTAAGCATTATAGTAGTAGGAATCTTAACTTATGAAATTTATACTAAGGTTTCATCTACTAGGATTTCCCATGGCATAGTTTACACTTAGCAAAATTCCATGCAAGTCCTACTTAGAAATATCACTAATGCATAGTGAAAATAATGGGACAAAAGTATGAAGCATCACTTGCCTTTTTTGTAGAGAGTATAGATTCACTCCTTTATCTTGCAATGTTCACACACTTCAATCACTACAATTCAATCAAGCAAACAATATTTCAATCTACCATTCAAGCAATTCATCACATAAAATGATAAAAACAAGGCAATGCATGCAAACATGCAAAAGATTGTTTTATTTGTAAAAGTGGTTTCTAATGGGTCATAAACATTTGAAAACACCTAATGGTCATTTTATAAGGTGGCAAAATCATTTGCAAAAGATTTCACTTCATAAACCATTTTTAGACTAAGTCATTATTTTATGTGGTGTAGAAATGCTTTTAATAAGACAAAATTCTATAGGTTTCACAAAATAAGTTTTCAAACCATATAACCTTGTGTTTAGGGTCAGAGAGTTTATTTACAAAACATTTCTCCAAGGTTTTCTTCAAAAACCATTTTTAATAATTAAACCATATTTTTATTTGACTAGTATTGGTTTAATTCAAAGATTTATTCTTTTGCTTCACCAAATACATTTTTGAAACCACAATTTGTTTCCTATGGTCAGTAGGTTCAAAACACACCATTTGCCAAAGATTTTTATCCTCAAAATCATTTTGGAATAAATTTTATAACCTAAACATGCATAGACAAGTTTCTGTAAAAACAAACAATTTAACAGAAGCTTTTTACTAAACAAAGTGCATGGTTGGCTAGGGCTTGTTTTTCTGAATCCATTGATATAAAGTTTGCAAAATTTGGACATGTAGATTAAAAGTTATAGATTTTACAAAATCTTGTGTCTAATAGATCAAATCTGTTTTAATTCTAACCAACCGAGACACGTGTCTTATTCCTATTCGCCCATACCGTTTCGTCTGGATCGGATAATACAGACCGTAGGATTTCACTTGATCGCACGGCACGGATTGTCATTTACCCCTTCGCTCTCGTTCTATCGCATCCGTTCGATCAAGATCTAGTGGTCCTGAGCATGCGACCAAAAGCTAGCGGTGCTGGCGGCGGCGACTGGCGGCGGAGCGGCCTAGCGGTGGCGTTGCCCGCGATGCAGGAAGCGGGAGAGGGAAGGAGATGCTCACCAAGTTCATGGAGTGATGCTGAAGCTCAACTTGCTTGTAGTTTGTCAAGGGGCACACGGGATCAGTCGGGATTCCTCGCCGGAGTCAGTGATAGCGTCGGTCTCGCTCAGACGTCGTTGGTGGCAAAGCTACAGAGCGTGCTAAGACGAGTGGGGACACGGTCAGATGCGCAAGGTCGTGGCGCTCACAGGAGTATCAAAAAGAGGGGAGAGGGAGGTCAGAGCTCCCCGTGTGGAGTCGCCGGAGTCGAGGCAGAGGGTGGCGGAGTTTAGTTGAGGTTGTTGCCGAGCGTCTGAGGTGCGCGCGAGTGAGGGAAAGGTACTGGCAGGTGCAGGAGATGATGGCAAGCAAGCTCATGTGCTCTTGAGGCAGTGGGGCTAGCGGGGGTGGCCGGAATCGATGGAAAATCTCGCCGGAGACAGTGGGGGTAAAAGGCGAAATTCAGCAGCCTGGGGGCGCGCTAGGGTGAGGCGTCGGAGGGGAAAGGGAGAGGGGACGCAGGCGAATAAGTATGCGTGATTGTAGGGTCGTTTAACGGCGCGGTTAACGCGAATTAAACCTGGCTTTAATCGCCTGCAACGGCGAGGAGGAAAGAGGGGCGTGGTCTCCGCGGGGAGGAAGAAGGTGACGTGGGCGTGGGGTCGTCTGGCAGCGAGAGAGAGAAGGGTGCGGTGGGGTCCTTCTGTCAGCGACGCTGCGGGTTTGTTTGCGAGTGAATAACAGTTCGATCCGGTGGGATGGGGAGTGGGCTTGCTGGGCCTTGACTGGGCTGCCGAGATGGGCTGCTTCCTTTACACATTTTTTTTTGTTCAGTTTGTTTTTCTTTTTCTCTTTTGATTTTTCTGTTTTGATTTTGAATAAGCAATTCAAACATTCATTTGAATTCAAACCTTTGCCAAAATTTGTGTAGGTTCAACTACTGATTAACAAGACATTCTGATATCATTTTTAGAATAAATTATTTATTCTTTTTAAGGCCTTTTAATTATTCAAAATAGGTTCTAGTTTTTAAATCAAATAAGATTTAATATTTATAAACACCATTTGATTTTCCAAAACCTTCCAATTCTTTTCAGTAGGTTTTTATTTGGTCATTTGGGTGTAAAATAATTCATCTTGAATTATTTGGAATAATTTGATATGATTTATTAATCATTTAGTATTGGGTATTTGTTTTAATTCCAATGGAATTTGATATAGTTTTAATTCCCTAAATTTTTATTTGGAAGATTTATTTTATTTAAGTTGATTTAAAAACTTTTATTCCAGTTGCGTAAATTCTAAATATCATTTTTTTCATGAATTATATTATTATTCTTATTAATGATTTGTCTTTATTAAGATAGGGATAGAATGGTTTAATGTCATTTTATTTTCTTTTGGAAATTCTTTATCCTTTGATTTTATTTGGATTTGGATTCTATTCATTCCATTTGCTTAATAGATTAGGCCAAGCTTTAATTTGGTCTTTAAATAATCCTTATTTAATATTTCTTTCTTCACCTTATAAAATCCATAACTTTTTATTTATAGATCCAAACCTGGTGATTCCAATTTGTAAAATCTTATTTGGTATTTGTTTATCCTTTTAAATCCCTTTAGGATTATTTGCTCACCATTTTGTATGGATTTTAGATAAGTGCTTTATTAGCTTTGGAAATTACTTTTCCTGATCTTATTATATTCATAAGATTTTATCTATGGCTCCAAATGAAGTGAAACCAATTTCTATGGTCTTATAATATTTCTATTTGTCTTTCTTGATCTTTTGTAAGTGTTTGTTGACAAATTCTTATATGGATCAAATCCATAGGCTTGGAGATAACTTGGAAAGGATTTTCTTCCATTAGGGTTTTAGGGTTTGGATTTATTTTCCAAGAGTTTAAATTTCCAGATGCATTTATGAAGAATGCATTTCTTTTTATTTGGATTTTGTTGGATTCAAATATTTAACCAAAGTTTGTTTAAGATGGGGTTTTAAGTTTCCTTTTAGAACAAAGTTTCTTTTCACCCTGTTTTTCGACAAAAAATTTATTTTATTTATTTATTTTTCACATTACAAGATTTGGAAAATCTTGGGATGTGACAGGCTACCACCCTTAAAATAAATCTCGTCCCGAGATTTGGGGAGGCTAGGGGTTACAAGTTGGCTCAAAAGCATCTAGGATACTACCACCCTTAAAAATTTTCCAACTAAATTACATCTTGGCTTGCTTGGGGTCTTGTTGAAATCTCTCTGGGCAAACATCTGCATTGTGTCCTTTGTTTCCACACTTGAAACATGTGACAAGGCTGAGATCCTTCATAGGCTTTATCTTGTGCTTCATCTTTTCTGGACAGTTGCTTGCATAATGTCCTTGATTACCACAATTATAACATGTGATAAGATTGAGTTCATCACGTATCTTCTGTGGGCAAGTTGCTATGTAATGTCCTAGCTCTTTGCAGTTGTTGCACCACACATGGCTAATATCCTTATACTTTTGCTTCTCTGGACATTCACTGGCATAGTGTCCCATTTCTTTGCAATGACCACATTGCACATGGCTTTTGTCCTTCTTTTTCTTGGGTTTCTCCAAAGCTAGGAGTGCTTCTAGTTCATGTTCTTCATATGTTATCTCAAAGGTAGGAATGTCTACTGGTCTCCTTGACCTTCTATTACTCCTTGGATAATGCATATGTCTCCTTTTTGGTCCTTTAAATTGAGTCATGTTGTTGGGAGGTACAAGCTGAGATTTTCCTTTGTCTTCATCCTTCTTGGTAGACTTGGCTCTCTCATGGTAGTCTGCAATCAGTTGTTGCACTCCACCTTGTTTCCTTTGTTCAACTATGGAATAAATGGGGCATTGGATAGGGACATGATTGTTTCCTTCACATAGGTAACAAGTAGCTTGGGATGTGGGGCATTGGTCAATTGGATGTTTCTCTTCACAATTGGGGCATTGATCTTCATGCTCCTTGGAAGTGTGATCCTTGTCTCCACAAATATTGCAAGCTTGGGTTCCTTCTAGAATATCATCTTTGTCATCCTTGTTATCACAAACTCCTTTGGAAGAGTTGTTTCCCATGTTGATCATTTGATCTGTCACCTTATGCAACAATTGGGTTTGGGTTTCCAAAAACCTTTGCATGGTTGGATCTACCTCACTGGTGTTGGCTATAAATTGAGCTGTCACTTGGTTCAACTGGGTTTGGGTTACTATGAGTTCTCTCATGTCGTCCTCTTGGTTGTTGTTGTTGTCACCATCCTTGAGGTTGGAGTCTCTTGGAGTAGTCATCGATTTGGGTTGGATTGGGATTAGAATAGGCAAAATATTTCTAAGGGAATAATTCTAATCACACACATCACAATTCACTCAAGCAATGTGCAAGCAATCACAAACAAGCACTCCACTCAAACAACAAGTTTCAAACACATTTTGGGGCAACAAAATATTTTTTCTACACCAAATAAGTTGGTGGGTTTGAATTTAGACTAAATATGGTGGTCCAACTATATGGTTCACTTGAGATCTTTCCATCCTTGTTGGTTGATTCTTCTTGAATGAGATCATGGTTTCCTTGGGAAAATTCTTGGTCACAAAACTTCAAGGTGATGATGATTCCTTCTAAGTTGTGTTTCCTTAGTCTTCAAGTCTTGAGTAACACTTCTTGTCTCACTTGTAGTCCTTAGTGATATCCATGGTTGAAGTCCTTGGTGAAAATGTTGAAGATGTTGAAGTCATTAGAGTTGATGAAGTCCTTTGCACATGGTGAAGTCTTTGGCCATGGGGTAGGCTTTATCCATCAAGTTGAAATAGAAGAGATGTAGAGTCAAAACCAAAATGGTTGAGGGAAGAGTTTACAAGATTGTTTGTAAATAAATTTTGGAACAAATACAACTCCTATTTTTCTAAGGGGTTTTGTCCATTTCCTAGGGTTACAATCCTACAGGCAACACAATGCTCTGATACCATCTGTAAGGTTCCCAACCTTTAATAAGGTAGAGATCCCTGTGTTTACAATGCTAGTCCCTGGATCAATAGCTAGCATCCACAGTTAAGATGTAATATCAAGAAACAAAGGTCATAATACAACTTTATAACCAGGAATAAAATAATTTATTACATCTTACATAGCTCATTTGGCTATTACATTACATTGCAGCAGAATATCTATAAGCATGGGGTCCTTCATCTTCAAAGTGCCACAGGCAGACATGTTGGTTGTAGACTTGTAATCCTAATCATTTAACTTCACTAATAACAAAACAAACCTGCAACATAACAAGTTACAGCCACAAGGGTCAATACATTTGAATTGTATTGGCAAGTGATACTATGGTAGTATAGTGGAGTCTATCATCTATATGCATTTGGATAAGTGGAGCTTAGGCTTGCTTTGCTCAAAATAGATTTTCCTTATCATTTGAAAACACTAAGTTTTTGCTTGACAAAATCTTTCCCAAGGAATCTCCCAATAGAAATTGGTGATCCTTTCAACCCTTGTTCAACCACAAATTTTTAACTTAGAAATTGGTATGATGAGATTCTTGATAGCTTCCATGTCTTGATGCTCAAATTTTCCTTTGCCAGGGACATGGCTAAGTACTTAGATTTTACACTCTGCAGAGGTGGTGCACTTTCCCCACAAGACTTGGTTTCACCAAGACAAGATCTCTCACAAGCCTTCCCTTAGACCAGAATGGACGCGTTCCAACCTATCAAACCCCTACCACCAACTGTCTATTTGGCTAAGTTCTTGCAACCTATATGATCCAGGCAGAGCCCATAATGCCAAGTGGCTGCACTTGAAGCTTCTCAACATTTGACATCTCAAATCTCTTTGTTCCTGGGTGGCCATCCACAAGTGAGATACACAAGGTAAACCATAGAAATGGGCCTTGTGAACTACTCAACACAAACCATTCCTTCCATTCCACCCAGGTGATTCATTCACTTAGTTGTTTTATTAAACAAAACACAAGTCCTTAGACTTAGAAATTTTCCATAGCATGGATATATATTCCACCCTTGTTTTCTAGTAGCTAAGCGAAGCATGATAGTAGTAGGAATCTTAACTTATGAAATTTCTACTAAGGTTTCATCTACTAGGATTTCCCATGGCATAGTTTACACTTAGCAAAATTCCATGCAAGTCCTACTTAGAAATATCACTAATGCATAGTGAAAATAATGGGACAAAAGTATGAAGCATCACTTGCCTTTTTGGTAGAGAGTATAGATTCACTCCTTGATCTTGCAATGTTCACACACTTCAATCAGTACAATTCAATCAAGCAAACAATATTTCAATCTACCATTCAAGCAATTCATCACATAAAATGATAAAAACAAGGCAATGCATGCAAACATGCAAAAGATTGTTTTATTTGTAAAAGTGGTTTCTAATGGGTCATAAACATTTGAAAACACCTAATGGTCATTTTATAAGTTGGCAAAATCATTTGCAAAAGATTTCACTTCATAAACCATTTTTAGACTAAGTCATTATTTTATGTGGTGTAGAAATGCTTTTAATAAGACAAAATTCTATAGGTTTCACAAAATATGTTTCCAAACCATATAAACTTGTGTTTAGGGTCAGAGAGTTTATTTCCAAAACATTTCTCTAAGGTTTAATTCAAAAACCATTTTTAATAATTAAACCATATTTTTATTTGACTAGTATTGGTTTAATTCAAAGATTTATTTTTTTGCTTCACCAAATACATTTTTGAAACCACAATTTGTTTCCTATGGTCAGTAGGTTCAAAACACACCATTTACCAAAGATTTTTATCCTCAAAATCATTTTGGAATAAATTTTATAACCTAAACATGCATAGACAAGTTTCTGTAAAAACAAACAATTTAACAGAAGATTTTTACTAAACAAAGTGCATGGTTGGCTAGGGCTTGTTTTTCTGAATCCATTGATATAAAGTTTGCAAAATTTGGACGTGTATATTAAAAGTTATAGATTTTACAAAATCTTGTGTCTAATAGATCAAATCTGTTTTAATTCTAACCAACCGAGACACGTGTCTTATTCCTATTCGCCCATACCGTTTCGTCTGGATCGGCTAATACGGACAGTAGGATTTCACTTGATCGCACGGCACGGATTGTCACTTACCCCTTCTCTCTCATTCCATCGCATCCGTTCGATCAAGATCTAGTGGTCCTGAGCATGCGACCAAAAGCTAGCGGTGCTGGCGGCGGCGACTGGCGGCGGAGCGGCCTGGCGGTGGCGTTGCCGGCGATGCAGGAAGCGGGAGAGGGAAAGGAGATGATCACCGAGTTCGTGGAGTGATGTTGAAGCTCAACTTGCTTGCAGTTTGTCAAGGGGCGCAAGGGATCAGTCGGGATTCCTCGCCGGAGTCAGTGACGGCGTCGGTCTCGCTCAGACGTCGTTGGTGGCGAAGCTACAGAGCGTGCTAAGACGAGTCGGAGACACGGTCAGATGCGCAATGTCGTGGCGCTCACAGGAGTATCAAAAAGATGGGAGAGGGAGGTCAGAGCTCACCGTGTGGAGTCGCCGGAGTCGAGGCAGAGGGTGGCGGAGTTTAGTTGAGGTTGTTGCCGAGCGTCTGAGGCGCGCGCGAGTGAGGGAAAGGTACTGGCAGGTGCAGGAGATGATGGCAAGCAATCTCATGTGCTCTGGAGGCAGTGGGGCTAGCGGGGGTGGCCGGAATCGATGGAGAATCTCGCCGGAGACAGTGGGGGTAAAAGGCGAAATTCAGCAGCCTGGGGGCACGCTAGGGTGAGGCATCGGAGGGGAAAGGGAGAGGGGACGCAGGAGAATAAGTATGCGTGATCGCAGGGTCGTTTAACGGCGCGGTTAATGCGAATTAAACCTGGCTTTCATCGCCTGCAACGGCGAGGAGGAAAGAGGGGCGTGGTCTCCGCGGGGAGGAAGAAGGTGACGTGGGCGTGGGGTCGTCTGGCAGCGAGAGAGAAGGGTGCGGTGGGGTCCTTCTTTCAGCAACGCTGCGGGTTCGTTTGCGAGTGAATAACGGTTTGCTCGGGTGGGGTGGGGAGTGGGCTTGCTGGGCCTTGACTGGGCTGCCGAGCTAGGCTGCTTCCTTTACACATTTTTTTTGTTCAGTTTGTTTTTCTTTTTCTCTTTTGATTTTTCTGTTTTGATTTTGAATAAGCAATTCAAACATTCATTTGAATTCAAACCTTTGCCAAAATTTGTGTAGTTTCAAATACTGATTAACAAGACATTCTGATATCATTTTTAGAATAAATTATTTATTCTTTTTAAGGCCTTTTAATTATTCAAAATAGGTTCTAGTTTTTAAATCAAATAAGATTTAATATTTCTAAACACCATTTGATTTTGAAAAACCTTCCAATTCTTTTCAGTAGGTTTTTATTTGGTAATTTGGGTGTAAAATAATTCATCTTGAATTATTTGGAATAATTTAATATGATTTACTAATCATTTAGGATTGGGTATTTGTTTTAATTCCCATGGAATTTGATATAGTTTTATTTCCCTAAATTTTTATTTGGAAGATTTATTTTATTTAAGTTGATTTAACAACTTTTATTCCACTTGGGTAAATTCCAAATATCATTTTTTTTTCATGAATTATATTATTATTCTTATTAAAGATTTGTCTTTATTAAGATAGGGATAGAATGGTTTAATGTCATTTTATTTTCTTTTGGAAATTCTTTATCCTTTTATTTTATTTGGATTTGGATTCTATTCATTCCATTTGCTTAATAGATTAGGCCAAGATTTAATTTGGTCTTTAAATAATCCTTATTTAATATTTCTTTCTTCACCTTATAAAATCCATAACTTTTTATTTATAGATCCAAACCTGGTGATTCCAATTTGTAAAATCTTATTTGGTATTTGTTTATCCTTTTAAATCCCTTTAGGATTATTTTCTCACCATTTTGTATGGATTTTAGATAAGTGCTTTATTAGCTTTGGAAATTACTTTTCCTTATCTTATTATATTCATAAGATTTTATCTATGGCTCCAAATGAAGTGAAACCAATTTCTATGGTCTTATAATATTTCTATTTGTCTTTCTTGATCTTTTGTAAATGTTTGTTGACAAATTCTTATATGGATCAAATCCATAGGCTTGGAGATAACTTGGAAATGATTTTCTTCCATTAGGGTTTTAGGGTTTGGATTTATTTTTCAAGAGTTTAAATTTCCAAATGCATTTATGAAGAACGCATTTCTTTTTATTTGGATTTTGTTGGATTCAAATATTTAACCAAAGTTTGTTTAAGATGGGGTTTTAAGTTTCCTTTTATAAAAAAGTTTCTTTTCACCCTGTTTTTCAACAAAAATTTTATTTTATTTATTTATTTTTCACATTACAAGATTTGGAAAATCTTGGGATGTGACAAAACAACTCTGAGATGATGAACATTAAACACACCAAGGTAACGGAGGAAACAAAAGGAGGAGGTTTCAAGTTGTTAGATAGATGGTCTTCATAAGGATTGAGACCATGTAATTCACAAAAGAGTTTTGAAGCTTCCGAGAGGAAGGCTTCCAACAGAAAGAACATGACCACATACTTCGATAAAGAACCTCTACTAAATGTCTTAAGTAGAGATTTTAGGTTGTAGAGATATGGATCAAAAAAACCAAGTTGTTGAACTACTTTTGAAACAGAAGGGACACTCTTTCATCCAACAGAAGGCTTAAGACATAAATGTGTTTTGGTGGAGAGGACTCATAAGATTCGTAAGGAACATGTAGCAAGACGAACTCCTGATTACCAAAATCATAGTCACTCTTAACCCATGGTTGAGAAAACGAAAGAAATTCTTTATTCATCCAAATTTATCAAAATCTTTGCGAAGATCATGATATCACTTTACACCACTAGGATGAATAGGTTAACAAGATTCCTAATGACACGAGAAGAAAGAAACTTCATTCTCAGACTTCAAGTACTTGGCACAACATAACGCTTGCCAACATAAAAGGTTCTGGAGGATCGACCGAAAGACATTTAGCAGCACTACTTTAAATGTTCTCCTTGATGTTCGAGATACGAAGAATCAAAGTAAAGGTCGGGCTTCGGATATAAAGGAAATCATAAGCACAACTCCTATAATAAATCATAGAAGAAGCCTCATGAAGAGCGGTTGATATTGCTGAATCAAGAGATTATGACGAAGCGTCTTTCCGGCTAAGTGTATCAACCATTACATCAATCAACCATCATATTTGCTTGAGATTCAAATTTGGTTAGGTGAAACGATATTTCAGACTCAGCATGTCCGAATAGAAAGTTTGCAACATTTACCGCAAAGGTAAAGTCACTAGATTCTCAAGGTATGGAGTACAGTATAAAGCTCCAAAAGACTAAGCTAGATTGCTATACACATGTATTAGCATCTTGTCGAATGACAACTGCATACATATAAAGTATTAACAATCAAACACACATGTGTCCTTAAGGAATGGAGTTAACTCTATGCGAATCCATAGTGACATCTTTCAACATTTGCACGTGAACCAGAGAAGATTACTTCTAACATCCAGAACTCATACTTCGAGATGACTTGAAGATGGTTCTCAAAAGTTTCCAACATTAATGCCAAATGTTCCATATGAATCTAACCTAACATGGAGAAGATAAGGATGTCATTGATGGGCTCAACAACAAACTTATCGAGACACTCCAAGAAGATGGACTCATATGTTGCATGAACAAGGCAAGAATATTGGTCAGACCAAAGACATGAGGATGTACTCAAGTGAAGCATCACAAGAAGGAACACCATCAAGATAGTCCTTGGAACTGAGTTTGACTTGATGATAACCCAAATCAAATCAAAGATGGGGGATATAACATATCCACAAAGGAAATATTATCATTCTTCAACATGAACAAAACTAGACAACCCTTTAAGAAGGAACAAAGTCGGATAAAACTTTTGTCTTACAACTCTCCAAGTTGTTGTTTAAGCTCAACCAACTAATTCAGGGGTATCCAGTACGGATCCTTGGAGAAATGTGCAGTTTAGAGAACTTTCTTGCTCAAGAACTTGACAACACGGTCATGTGGCAACATGGAGATACATCTAGTAGACATCTAGAATATCACGAACCACCGATATGTCACTTAGTTCGAGAGAAAACTTTCTTGGTAAGGCAAAAGACATAGTCTCAGAGCTTCGACACAAGCCTAACTCTTTGACCGAAGAGAGTGCACCAGAATAACGGACTTAGTAGCACAATCATTCTTTGCTTAGTGATAGGATTGACCAATCATGCTAAGAATGATACAAATGTCCTTAGAATTCAAAACAATAATAATTTCTAAGAATCTCGAATGGCCACATTATTACGCACACGCATCACTCACAAGCACAAAAGCTCGAGGAAGGGTGGGTAAATATGTGTAAAAGCATCACTTCGTTAAGGGGTCATGAAACTCGGCACGACCTCTTAGTATTAAATAGTGTGATACTTTAAGGTGGAACAGATAGAAACTAATCAATGCCTCTTAATCTGCGGATTACAACATTTGACCTGGTCATGGATATGACGAGATACTGGATTTTGTTTCTCCTAGACATTCCGAAATGGTTTGTCTGGACGGACCACAAGAGTATGTTGCATTAGAAGACATCGATGCACATTTACTACTTGGCTACCAACTGGTAGACAAAGGTCGGAAACAACAAGGGGAAAAGGAACATGCTCAGGATGGAATCCCGAGATGTGGATTCATAAGTCAACAATATTCCGAAAACCAATGCAGAGAAAAGGTAAGGTGTGGCAGAGTCACGAATATAGATGCGAGACTCTCGAGGAGTACTCTTATCGTGATCTATTTGGTTCCATTAAAGAACATCTGCCTTAGCTAGTGGTAGGGGAAGTCCTTAATTGTCACAATTCAATCGCGACAAAGACCACAAGCTTGGAGGCCAGAATTGGAGTACGAGCCATCCTAAGGTAATGTGTGAACATTAAGGACAGGGGTCAAAGGAACGGATCTTGGGTTAAAGGTCAGGTTCATGTACAAGATTCACAACACCAGAATCCAGCACAATTGGGGATCTTAGGTTCAAGTCCAAGGTTAAAACCCAAAGAAAGGAGTAAATACTACTTGAGTGACACAACGTACACTACAATATAGTAATCACAAGGTAGCTTCCAAAAGAAGAAACAACTTCTGAAGTACCCAAGCAGGCAAAAAGGAGGCATACGAGGCGAAAGGAAACCTCGAAGCCTAGAACAGAATATTGTGGATCAACAATATAATATCGCGGGTCCAGAAGTCAGAGAGATCATGATGGAAAGGAATCTCTCAGATGAACAAGAGCAAGGGGAACAAGGAATTCACAACACAGACAACTCTAGAGAACTCAACACTAGGTCAACTGGCTGAGAAACTACATGCCCAAAAGGCACCTATGCTTTGAAGGACTAGAAGAGATATCGAAACTTTTCTAAAATCATCACCAGATAAGATAACCAGAGTTAGAGCAAAACTGGATAAGAACAAAAAGAAGCATACTAGAGTTTTCGCAAATACTTTTCATTTTTTAAATAGTTTTCACACACACTAGACTCAACATCGACCAGTAGCAAGGTTTTCCTACGGTCGGTACTGCTCTGGTACCAAAACCTGTGACACCCCCGGGATCAGGGCTAAAAAAATCCCAGACCTCCGGTTTGAACATAAGCTTAACCTTGAGCTCGAGAATATCCGGTGAAGAATCGGTAACACAACAGTGACCCCACGACACAAAATTTATTACAGCAAGCTCATAACTGAGCAGAGGACCAAATTATTACAAGGAGAGGTCACTGACCACAAACATCAAACAACGGAAGGAAAATTATGCTATTAAGTATAGCAAACTTAACAAATGGCCTAAGAGGCCTGAAGCATAACGATGACATCCCAGCCCATAGATTCCAGGCTGCCGGCCGGGAACCCCAAGATACTTGTCGGTGTCGATATAGTACCAAACTGATATTTATGGGAACACTTACTCTGCCAAAAGTATCAAGAAAGCAAGGGTGAGTATTTTAAAAAGGGGATAAGAGAGCGACGTCTCCAAAATATTGATCACCATCTTTTGATATGCACCAAATCATCATCATCTACCAACTAGGATCACCCCCTCGTACCCATGAGGAAGCATCCTTAAGCACACGTTGATCTTCCAAGTTTTACGGTTAGGTTAAAGTTCTCTATGATCTTAGATTCTGGTCACCAAGTGTTCATAACCGTTAACACGGCTTTTCGAAAAGATTTAACCCTACAGGGGTGTACAACTTTACCGACACATACCAACCGACTCTTAATGCCAGTACATTAGCCCTCTTCCTTGGAAGGCCGACAGAGGGTGGTTGGCCATGAACTTTACCTTGCTTTCGCCGAGACCATGAGTCACACAATAAGTATGGTTCCGCCGTAATGGGTCAAATCCTGAAGCTGGTACTTAAATATGTGTGGCGACGTTGGTTTACCAGGGGCGCTATCAACCCCAAGCAACCGCGGCCAGGCTTCCCTACCTGTTATGAATGCACCTTCACCTGGTAAATCTTTCAAAAGGTTTTCTATGCATATGTCAAATGGAACGCCCGAACTATGTGACACATGGAATCTACTAGGCAAGTTAATCAGGCGAGGGGTTCCCAAGCCCCGTGTGGCTGTATGCTCATCTCGGTTCCAAAGGCAAGAACTCAGGTCCTAGTGGTGGCGAGCATGGGACTACAAAAACCACATCCCACCGTGGCCTCCCATACAAGCCTTAGCTTGTTTAACTCATATCACCTCTGATCTCATCTCATCACGATCTCCTGTCATACTAGATTTCCTGCATCTAATACATCATCTGGATGAACCAGACTCAACAGCTATGTATGGCTAAGCAGGACACAGATATAAGCTCTAGAAGTGCATAGAAGCCAAACCTAGTTATGCTCGGAGCAGCGGATCAGGTAACATAAGCTCAAGGGAGTAATGCAATAGATAGGATACTCTATCTATCTATAAAATACCATAGTAGAATCGTATGCATCATGGAAGGAATTGAAATACTTTCGTAAACATAGGATTGTATCATGGTGGGGCTATGCTTGCTTTTGCCTGTTGATAATCAGTAAGCAGATATTCGGAAGCCTTGTACTTGACTTGGTTACAGTTGGTCAAGTATTGTTCATCGATCTTCAAACTTCGACGGTGTTGATCTCGGTCTTCGATCGTGATCTCGATATCGTATTCTACCGCGAAGAACCAAACACCACAAAGAGAGGGAAACAATCAACACATGACATCGATGCAATGCTCAAGCAAGGATGATGATATGACAAGTTAAATTGTATTGAAAAGTAACCCTAAGACATGCTTGACCATTTAATCGAGGTTCCGAGGGGTATAAACCCTAATTCGGAAGCACTCCGGATGTATATGAGAGGGGTTTGTTTGTTATTCTAATTAAACTTGTCATGTAAGTTGCTTAACAATGCATGATTATAGCTTAGATAGATAGTTCTCATTTTTCTGAACATTTTGACATATTATACATATTTTTCTGACTTAAAATGAATTAGTTATTGAATTTACAATATTTAATCAAATTCTGGAATTATTAAACCATTTTTAAATAATTTACTACGTCACGGTGACGTCAGCATAGGGGTGGGGTATTTGTCACCGGGGCGGAGTCTAGCCACATAGACTGACTGGTGGGGCCGAGGCAACGTCGGATGCCACCTTTGTAGTCAAAGGTCAAAGGGCCAGAGGGCCACGTCAGACTCCACCTTGGCGCCATGCAGGACTCACTGGAGAACGGCCAGACGGTGGTGGTTGGCGGAGCTAGGGGCGAGCGGGCTAGCGCAGATGCGCGCATTCGACTCAGCTCAACACGGGCTACCTAATAGGGGCGGCGCCGCCAAGGGAGGGTCGTCGGAGCTTGGCCAGCAACAAGGCCGAGCGGAGGCGCACGGTGGTGATCGATGCGAGCAAGAAACAGCGAGGGAGGGGGCTAACGAGGTGTTCCAGGAGGACCAGCGGCTCACCAGGAGCGCAGTGGTGCGGTCGTTGACGCGAGGTGAGGTTATACAGCGTCGGCAACATCGTCGAAGGTGGCGGCCAGAGGCAGGAATGACGTCGATGGCGGCGATTACGGGGACCCCTCCTCGAGTCCTTCGATAGGGAAGTAGAGGGAGACGAGGCAGAGCTTACTGGCATCATGGTGAGGCTGGGACAGCCAGAAACATCGGCGACGGACAACTCTGGCCGGAGCTAGGGTTCGGGCAGAAAGAAAACGAGGGAGGGAGAGATCCAGGGGAAAAGGGAGAAGATAAGGGAGAGGCAGGGCATCGTGGCGGTTGTATCCCATATCCCAGGTCGGCGGACGGCGGCGATCGAGCGATGCTGATCGACGGAGGCGGCGGCGACACCGAGCAGTGTGCCAGGTAGGAGGAAGACGACGGGGAAAAAGGAGTGAAGCGGTACGGGTCGATGGTGGGCTGCGAACGGGCCAAGCTGGGATGTGGTTTGCTGCACAGGGCGGGAGTGAGGAGAGGAGAGGGAACTGGGCTAGGCCTGGAATGGCTTGCTAGCTCTCTTTTTTTATCAGAATCTTTTTCTTTTTCTTGTTTTGTATTTCCCTTTTGTATTTTCATATACAAAACTATTTTGGGAATTTCAAAAATGCCTTAGCTTTTGTAAAACATTTAAAATAATGTGAGGCCCTTGTAACATTTTGGGCTTCAGAACTTTTTGACCATTTTCAAACTGTTTGAAACCATTTGAAAATTTTACAAAGAGGGGGGATATTAGGATTTGAGGCTTTGATTTATTTCTCTAATGCACAATTTAAAATATGATGCTCATGCAATGCACAATCAAACCCTAAATAAGAGATTAGCTAGAACTAGGGTGTTACAACAGTAAACAGTAGATGGAATATGAATGGGAAGGAATGGACTAGGGTCCACAGTTCACTAGAGGTGTTTTCTCCATAAGATAAATAACATGCTGGGTGAACAAATTATAGCGGGGCAATTGACAAATAGAGAATGCATAACAATGCATGTACATGACATGCTGATCACTATGAGATTTACTTGGGCATTACAACATGATACATAGACCGTAATCCAACTCCATCTATGACTAATAATCCACCTCCGGGATATCATCCGAACAACCCTCGGGTATTAAGTTGCAAGCAACAGATAATCGCATTAAGAAAATTGTGTAATTTAAACAATACAATTGCCCTTGGACAAAGGATTGTTGTTTTCTCCCTAGTATCAACAGCACATTTACAATCTTAGAAGTTTCTGTCACTCTCCTAGATTACTAGAGGCATGAACCTACCATCGAGCATAAATACTCCATCTTGGAGTCACAAGCAAATATTTGGCCAGAGTAACTACTAGCAACGGAGAGCATGCAAGATCACAAATAACATAGACATGATAGAACAATAATCAATCTGACATAATACTCAATATTCATCGGACCCCACAAACACAAAATGTAGCATTACAATAAGATGATCTTGATCATGATAGGCAGCTCACAAGATCTAAACATGGTAGCACAAAATAGGAGAAACAACCATCTAGCTACTTCTATGGACCCGTAGTCCAAGGATGAACTACTCACACATCACTCTTGAGGCAGGCATGGTGATGAAGGCCTCCGGGATGATCTCCCCTCTCCGGCAGGGTGCCGGGAAGAGCTTCAGATCCCTCTCGATCTAGGGACAATGGTGGTTGCGGCTATGGACTTTTTCATGGAATTCTGATCGGGTACTTAGGGTTTTCGTCTCGGGGGGATTATATAGGCGATGAGGCAAGGTCGGTGGAGCTCCAGGGGGCCCACACCCTAGGGCGGCACACCCCCCTGGCCGTTCCTGGCCCACGTGTGGCCGCCGTGGGGTGCGTCTCCTCCTCTCCTCCGGACTTCATGTCGTGTCGGGGAAAATAGGAACTTTGGATTTTGTTTCGTCCAATTTCGAGAATATTTCTTTACTACTTTTTCTGAAACCAAAATTAGCAAAAAACAGGAAACTGGCTCTGTGGAACTTGTTGTTAGTTCCCGAAAATTCATAAAAATGCCACAAAGTGTAGACAAAAGCATAAGATAATTGGTCCAAAACAAGCATGGAGCATCAAAAATTATAGATACGTTTGCAACGTATCATGTTCGCTTGGGGCATGTCAAGATTACTCCGGCTCCGTCTCCTGCATCGCATTTGGATCCGTTGAATTGCATCGTCAATAGCTGGGACATGTCCAGAGTATCCGAAAGCTGGAGCTCCGTCTAGTGGACAAAGAAGTTAGGAAGCACCAGCGACTTGATGGCGGTGCGACCCTCGTAGATGATGTCCCGCGGGGACAACTCAATGCCCCAAAGGGCCACTCGCCCCATTTCTTCGAGGTTGTTGAGGATGTGTGACAGAGGCGCATCGTTGATGACCACTATCTGGTACTCCTGGAAGTAGTGGCGCAGTCAACGCGCGGTCATGAATACGCCGTAAGCCATTTTCTGGTAGTGAGGGTACCTCTACTTTGTAGGTGTTAGCACCTCGCTGAGGTAGTACACCGGGCTCTACACCACGTGGGTTTTGCCGTCTTCGGGTCATTCGACCGTGAGTTCCATGCTAACCACCTGATGCATTGCAGCAATGTAGAGCAGCATGGGTTCTCTCGCCGCTGGCATCACCAGTACGGAAGAGGTTGGTAGGAGGTGCTTGAGATCTTCGAATGCCTCGTCTTCTTCAGCCGTCCACTCGAATTTGTCTGATTTGCGGAGCAGGTAGTAGAAGGGGACAGCCTTTTCACCCATGCGGCTGATGAACCTATTGAGTGCTGCGATCCATCCAGCGAGCTGCATGTTCTTCGGCTTCTCGATGGCTAGTATAGCCTTGAATTTCTTCGGGCTGGCTATGATGCCTCTCTCGGAGATGAAGTATCCAAGAAATTTCCCGGATGGGACGCCAAAGGCACATTTTTCCGGGTTCAGCTTGATCCTGTATCGATCAAGTTTATCGAACCTCTCGCGGAGATCGTCGATCAATGTTCGGCTTTCCTTGGTCTTGAATACTATGTTGTCAACATAGACTTGAATATTTCGACCAATTTGGTTTTTCAGGCAGGCATTCCTGCACCTTTGATAGCTCGCTCCTATGTTCTTGAGACCGAAAGGCATTGTGTTGTAGCACAAGACACCGAATAACGTGATGAAGGCGGTCTTCTCCTAGTCCTCGACCTTTAGATGAATCTGATTGTACCCTGAGTAGGCATCATGGAACGAGAGTCGTTCACATCCTGTGGTAGAATCGATGATTTGATCGATCCGCGGTAGGGGAAAGTGATCCTTTGGGAAGTTCTTGTTAAGCGCCGTAAAGTCCACGCACAATCGCAGGATCTCCGTGTCCTTCTTAGGGACTAGGACAGGGTTAGCTACCCAGGTTCTTTCTTTGATTTCCCTTATGAAGTTGGCACCGACGAGTCTATTGACTTCGATACCGATTACCTCCGCTCTTCCCTCGGACATTCAACGCATCGTTTGCTTTACTGGACACGCATCTAGGTACACATTGAGTGCATTCTCGGCGAATTCCCTGGGAACTCCTGGCATGTCCGTAGGACACCAGGCAAAGATTTCCCAACGCTCATAGAGGAATTTCATGAGCATGAGTTCCTGTGTGGAACTCAGGTTGTTGGAGATCAGATCCGTCTTGGTAGGGTCCGTCGGGTGGACCTGCACCGTCTTGCTGTCGACTGTGGAGTCGAATGACATATCGGGTGTGTTATGCTTGGTGACAGGGGGCAGACTTTTGTCTGTTGACTCCTTCAACCTTGCAAGCTCCTCCTACATGCCGAAAGACTAGGAGATCCAGTTAAAGTCTCGGTCGCAACTATAGGACTTGGTGAAGCTTCCTGGAATGGTGATGACACCATTAGGTCCTGGCATCTTTAGCAGAAGGTATGCATAGTGCGGTACTGCCAGGAATCTCGTGAAGGCTACACGCTCGAGGATGGCGTGGTATTGCGAGGGCCAGTCTACCACCTGGAACTCAAGATGCTCATGCCTCAAGTTCTTAGGGGTGCCAAAGATGACGTCGAGCCATATTTTTCCCAGGGGTACACTCCTTTCCCTGGGATGATTCCATGGAAGGTCATATCCGATGCCTCCAGGCTGCAGAGCGGGATCCACATAGCTTCGTGTGTACCGGCGAACATCAGATTGATGCCACTACCTCTGTCCATGAAGACGCGACTCATCTCGAATACATCGATCTAAGCCTTGAGCACCAGGACAGAGTGGCTCGGGCGAGGTATTTTCCGGGGATGATCCGAGCGGTCAAAGGTGATGCAAGACTCCGAGCCACTGAGATACTCAGGAATGGCTGGTGGATAGGTGACGGCCAGGTTTATCTACCGGGTGATCGTCTTCTGGGTTCTGTTGGTTGGACGTCCCTTTTGTATCATCATGGCGCCTAGTGATCGTGGGTATGGCTCTGCCCCGTTGTTCTGGGCCGGCATAGTCGTAGGATGAGCGGGTCCTCTAGGTGCTGGTGGCGGGGCACCGTATGCGAAGTTTCTAGGGGCAGCACTAAACCCCTGGTTTATTGCGTCGCGCCATAGTTGGGCGTATCCCTCGTGGAGCTTCTGAAACTCCACACAGTCCTTGAGCAGATAGCTGGCTTTCCTCTTACCATCCTACTTGTTGATGTATAAGTGGATGGTGCGGCGACCTGACAACTTATCGAGTGTGGACGGCTCATCGTCCCTAGTGCGGTGATGGCTCAGTTGATGTAGAGCCTGTTGGGAACCCCAAGAGCAAGGTATGATGAGCACAACAGCAAGTTTTACCTCAGTTATGGAACCAAGGTTATCAAACCAGTAGGAGAAAGAAACCACTTCCTAAGGTGTTGCTAGCAATGTGGAACCTGCACACAACACAACCAAAATACTTTGGCCCAACTTATCAGTGAGGTTGTCAAGCTCACTAGTTTTAATGAAACAAAGGATTAAACATATATTGTGGAAGAAGTAATTGCTTGTAGTAATTGTAGAAAGTAAACAGTAAACAGTAGATTGAATATGAATGGGAACGAATGGACCAGGGTCCATTGTTCACTAGAGGTGTTTTCTCCATAAGAAAAATAGCATGCTAGGTGAACAAATTACAGTGGGGCAATTGACAAATAGAGAATGCATAACAATGCATGTACATGACATGATGATCACTATGAGATTTACTTGGGCATTACAACATGATACATAGACCATAATCCAACTGCATCTATGACTAATAATCCACCTCCGGGATATCATCCAAACAACCCTCGGGTATTAAGTCGCAAGAAACAGATAATCGCATTAAGCAAAGTGTGTAATGTAAAAAATACAATTGCCCTTGGACAAACGATTGTTGTTTTCTCCCTAGTAGCAACAGCACATCTACAATCTTAGAAGTTTCTATTACTCTCCCGGATTACTAGAGTCATGAACCTACTATCTAGCATAAATACTCCCTCTTGGAGTCACAAGCAAATACTTGGCCAGAATAACTACTAGCAACAGAGAGCATGCAAGATCACAAATAACATAGACATGATAGATCAATAATCAATCTGACATAATACTCAATATTCATCGGATCACTGCAAACACAACATGTAGCATTACAATAAGATGATCTTGATCATGATAGGCAGCTCACAAGATCTAAACATGGTGGCACGAAATAGGAGAAACAACCATCTAGCTACTGCTATGGACCCGTAGTCCAAGGATGAACTACTCACACATCACTCCGGAGGCAGTCATGGTGACGAAGAAGGCCTCCGGGATGATCTCCCCTCTCCGCCAAGGTGTCGGGAAGAGATTTAGATCCCTCCCGATCTAGGGACGACAGTGGCGGTGGCTATGGACTTTTTCGTGGAATTCTGATCGGGTACTTAGGGTTTTCGTCTCGGGGGGATTATATACCCGAAGAGGCAAGGTCGGTGGAGCGCCAGGGGGCCCACACCCTAGTGCGGTGCCCCCTGTCCGCGCCTGGCCTAGGTGTGGCCGCCCTGGGGTGCGTCTCCCCCTATCCTCCGGACCTCGTATCGTGTCGGGAAAATAGGAACTTTGTCTTTTGTTTCGTCCAATTCCGAGAATATTTCTTTACTAGTTTTTCTAAAACCAAAAACAACAGAAAACTGGAAACTGGCTCTATGGCACTTGTTAATATGTTAGTTCCACAAAATTTATAAAAATGCCACAAAGTGTGGACAAAACATAAGATAATCGGTGCAAAACAAGCATGCAACATAAAAAATTATAGATATGTTTTCAACGTATCAGCATCCCCAAGCTTAACTCCTGCTCGTCCTCGAGTAGGTAAGTGATAAAAAGAATAATTTTTGAGGTGACATGCGCCAACACAATTTTACCAAGGTATTGCAAAGCAAAGATAGCTGGGATCAAAGTACTCTAAACATAAGCATGAAAGATATATTTCTAACAATAAGACATAGCAACTATGTTGCAACATGAAAGGCAACCAAAACAAAAGATCATGAATAATGCTTTGAAAGACATTTGTTTGTTTCACACACAGAAAACATAGCAAGAGTGGTATTCATTTTGTCCTTCATAGAATAGCAAAACATAAATGCATAGGACACCTTCAAAGTTCATAAGGGTGACTAGATACAAATAATTAAGAACAAGCAATACCAGAATTATGAATTAATCAACAAGTTTTGGGACAATGCACATTGAACTCAGAATGACAACTATGATCTCTTAGATGGTGCATAAAGATAGAAGATGGAGACTCAACAAAAAAGTAAAAAAGAAAGGCCCTTCGCTGAGGGAAGTAGGGATTAAATGGTTTTATAAAGCTTCCAAAAATTATGGTACTTACTAGCTTTAAGCTCTCATTGCCCCTATCATAAGCATCTCGAAGTGAGTAAGGTTAATGTGAGGGAATATATGAGTTATATGCTTGACAAATCACAAGTTGAAAATCTCATGCCCCTTGAGTACGAGTACCGAGACCTCATGCTACTCAACTTTGGTCCCAGGCAAGTTCTTGTCATTGTAAGTATATGTGTATCATAGAGAACCGCTAACAGGGTACCCCTTGCCCCATGACACAGGAGCTATCCCATATCAAAATGACAAGGCAATAGACATTGAGAATCTTAGCGACCCCTTTTTTTGTTGTTTGCATAGTTTTTTATTGAGGATTCTTCATAGAATGCCACTACGGTTATGCTGCAAGTTTCCACCATGATTAGACATGGCTTAGGCTAGCTGCCCAGGCGTTTCTCTAACACATATACAAACTCCATGGACCTGCAAGCTCCCATCTTATTTCACAACGACGGCATGCATAAACAAAAGAACATGATATCAACTAAATAGAAAGAAGTGCAATGTTGAAAGCGTGCCCCATGAAAGCATGGTTTTTCTAACTCCCAATTTACAATTTGCAAGCATATAATCAAAATAGGATAGTCACAATGGTTCAGGTTTATTAAGTGCAAGAAATAAAATGTTTCTTCAAGTTTGTAAGATCTTTAATCGCTAATTTTCACATAACAAAAATTTAATTTGGAAGATGGATAAAAACATGAATATACTTGGAATGATGTAACACACCATGCATAGGAATTTATAGTGGACTCTTTGGAATAAATTGGTTTATTGGGAGTTGGAAGCACGAGTGCAGCTCATACTTAGTGCAGGTGGAGGCTAGCAAAAGATCGGGAGCGACCAACTAAGAGAGCAATAATGGCCATAATCATGCAGAGCGACAAAACATTATTAATCAAAACATTAAGTGATATTACAAGTCAAAAACTAAATGATCATAGAGGCTAAGGTGACTGGTTCATAGTCATAACATGGTGTAAGGATGTGCCAAGTCAACCCAAATAAAGCATCAAAGGAGAATACCACAATATTATGCTTTTGTATGCTAAACCAACGCATGATTCTTTCATGGCACATTAAGCAATATCAATTGTTTGAAACAAGTCATGCTACAATAATAATCACTAAGCATATGGTCAAAGAAACATCTAACATGACATGATAAATTCTAAGCCACGGTCAAGAAAAGCTTCTTTTTGTACCACCATAAGCATGAAACTTTCTACTCTTTTCCAACACCAATCGACTTATTTGAAACAACCCACAAAGATAATAATCGATAAATACCAGAGACATTGTCTCCCATAACTACAAAGAAGAATTAAAAAGTTCTAAGCAACAAGAAGAAAACTAAAGCTAAACACGGTGCTAGCAAAAGAGAACACTCACAAAACAATAAGAGTGAAAACTTGAGTGTTCTAGGCAATGAAAAATGGGGTGTGACTTCTCCAAAAGAAGTGTGATGGGATCCAACCAACTTATTGCAGAAATCAAAGAAAAAGAAAAATAAAAATAAAAAGAAAAATAAAGACGCTCCAAAAACAACACATAGTTCATGAAGCAATTAAAATATAGTGTCTTGAAAGAAGACCTGGGATTTTTATTGATGAAGAAGGGGATGCCTTGGGAATCCCCAAGCTTTGACGCTTGTACCTCTTGAATATTTCTTGGGGTGACATGGGTGGCATCCCCAATCTTGATATTTTGTCCATACTTCATCTCATCACGTCATTCTCTCCCTACACTTGAAAATTTCCTTCATACAAAACTTCCCACAATCTTCATTAGCAACATTAGTATATGCAAGATAATAAACCTTGAGGTTCAGTTTCAACTCAAGTAAATCATCCGTTAAAACATAAGCTACTGTAGAAACTCCTTTTAAAAGCTCAAGTGATCAAAAGAACTCAAAAAGAAATCGATTAAGAGGCAAATGCAAATAATGGCAGAAATCTATCAAAATAGACCTGCAGGTAAATACCGATTTTTCGAAAATCTTCTGTTGCTCAAATCAAAAAGTGTAAAACTAACGAAAGTTGGGTAAATACAAGGGGCATGCGCAAAACAAATTGTAGATCAATACGACGTTCTGGAATATTTCACGATTTTTTACAGCGAATCACAGAAATCTGTTTCGGGAAAGCAACTTTCCCAAATCTTACTTTCCTCTCATTAGAGGATGTTCTTGGCACAAAAACCAAACAAAAAGGATAAGGAGAGGTTATTACAGACACAATAACTTCCAAGACTCAACAAAATAAAAACTTACTGAAATAAAAATTGGGTTATCTCCCAAGAGTGCTTTTCTTTAACGCCTTTGAGCTTTCTTGAGTGGGAATTGATATTTAATGGTGTCTTCCTTCATATCAATAATGGCACCAGCAGTTCTAAGAAAAGGTCTTCCCAAAATAATAGGACAAGAAGCAATGCATTCAACATCCCAAACATAGAAATCAACGGGGACAAAGGTATTTTTAACCAAAATAATAACATCATTAATTCTCCCCATAGGTTTCTTTTTAGCATTATCATCAAGATGGACATCCAAATAACAATCTTCCAATGGTGGTAAATCAAGCATATCATAAATTTTTCTAGGCATAATAGAGACATTAGTACAAAGATCACATAAAGCTTAGAAATCAAAGTCATTCACTTTCATATTAATGATGGGCTCCCAACCATCTTCTAATTTCCTAGGAATAGAAGCTTCATGTTTCATTTTTTCTTCTTTAATTTTCATGAGAGCATTTGTAATATGTTTTGTAAAAGCCATATTCATAGCACTAGCATTAGGCTTCTAGCAAGATTTTGTAGGAACATAATTACTTAAGAAATATTGCAATCATTAAGATCAAAATCAAAATTATCATCCAAGTTAGTAGAACTATTGTCTCCCATATTTCGAAAAATTTCAGCATTTTTATTGGAAAAAGTTCTAGTGGGTTTAGGCAATGTTGCAAAAGGAATGTGGACTTTGTCTACACCAATTATTTTAAAATTAATAGTAGGAGGTTTGCTAGCATCAACATCACTAGTGGTGGTAATGGTACAAATTTTAGTCATACTATTATTTCTAGCAATTTCATCTTCCCTTTCCCACCTAGCATGCAATTCAGCTAACATCCTAACATTTTTGAATGGCATTAGTAGCAGCAAAAGGATTATCCATAGTTTCAGGTTTAGTAGCCATTTTATTAATCAAAGAAGATTGTGCTTCAGACAAAGATGAAATATTATAAATTTTGGCTTGCAAACCAGGAATTTCCCTATTTAAATTCTCAAGTTGACAACTAATATTTTTAAAAATGGAAGATTGTTCCTCCATGGTTTTAGTGAATAATTTATTCTGCTCATATTGCATTTGCATGAAGTTTTTAGTGGATCTTTCAACTTCCAAAATCCTTTCTTCACTAGGTATTCTAGATTTACCATGATAACTATTGCTATTATTAGGAGGATATGGCCTATAATTATTATTACCAAAAAAATTCCCATAAGCATTATTGCTAAAATTATTACTTCTAATGAAGTTCACATCAACTTGCTCTTCTTGAGCAACCAAATACGCTAAAGGAACATTATTTGGATCAATATGAGCTTTTCCACTAACAATCATAGACATAATAGTATCAATTTTATCATTCATGGAGGAGGTTTCTTCAACCGAATTTACCTTGTTACCTCGTGGAGCTCTCTGTGTGCCATTCAGAATAATTAATCATCATATTATCGAGGAGCTTTTTTGCAGCACCCAAAGTGATGGACATAAAGGTACCTCCAGCAGATGAATCCAACAAATTTCTTGAAGAACAATTCAATCCTGCATAAAAGGTTTGGATAATCATCCAAGTAGTCAGTCCATGAGTGGGGAAATTCTTCACTAAAGATTTCATTCTTTCCCAAGCTTGATCAACATGTTCATTATCAAAATGTTTAAATTTAATTATGTCACTTCTCATGGATATAATCTTAGCACGAGGATAATATTTTCCAATGAAAGCATCTTTGCATTTAATCCAAGAATCAATACTATTTTTAGGCAAAGATAGCAACCAATCTTTAGCTCTTCCTCTTAAAAAAAAGGAAAAAATTTAAGCTTAATAATATCTCCATCTACGTCCTTATACTTCTGCATCTCACAAATTTGAACAAAATTATTAAGGTCAGCAGCAGCATCATCAGTACTAACACTAGAAATTGCTCTTTCATAACAAGATTCAACAAAGCAGGTTTAATTTCATAGGAAGTAGCTTCCGGAACAGGTGGAGCAATAGGTGTGCTAATGAAATCATTATTGTTAGTGATAGTGAAGTCACACAACTTAGTGTTTTCAAGAGTAGTCATTTTTGCAAGATTAAAGCAAGCAAACAAAAAATAGCAACTAAAGTAGGAACTATTTTTTTGTGTTTTTGATAAAAAGACGCAAACCAAACTAATTAAGCAAAACAAAAACAAAGTAAAGAGATTGTTAGTGAGAGACTCCCCTTGCAGAAATCTTCTTTCTCCCCGGCAACGGCGCCAGAAAAGCTTTTGATGGCTCAGTTGATGTAGAGCCTTTTGGGAAACCCAAGAGCAAGGTATGATGAGCACAGCAGCAATTTTCCCTCATTTATTGAACCAAGGTTATCGAACCAGTAGGAGAAATAAACCACTTCCAAAGGTGTTGCTAGCAATGTGGAACATGCACACAACACAACCAAAATACTTTGCCCCAACTTATCAGTGAGGTTGTTAAGCTCACTGGTTTTGCTGAAAACAAAGGATTAAACATACAGTGTGGAAGAAAGTAATTTCTTGTAGTAATTGTAGAAAGTAAATAGTAAACCATAGATGGAATATGAATGGGAAGAAATGGACCAGGGTCAACAGTTCACTAGAGGTGGTTTCTCCATAAGATAAATAACATGCTGGGTGAACAAATTACAGGGGGAATTGATAAATAGAGAATGCATAACAATGCATGTACATGACATGATGATTACTATGAGATTTACTTGGGCATTACAACATGATACATAGACCGTAATCCAACTTCATCTATGACTAATAATCCACCTCCGGGATATCATTCGAACAACCCTTGGGTATTAAGTTGCAAGCAACAGATAATCGCATTAAGCAAAGTATGTATGTAAACAATACAATTGCCCTCGGACAAAGGATTGTTGTTTTCTCCCTAGTAGTAGCAACACATCTACAATCTTAGAAGTTTCTGCCACTCTCCTAGATTACTAGAGGCATGAACCTACTATCGAGCATAAATACTCCATCTTGGAGTCACAAGCAAATACTTGGCCAGAGTAACTACTAGCAACGGAGAGAATGCAAGATCAAAAATAACATAGACATGATAGAACAATAATCAATCTGACATAATACTCAATATTCATCGGATACCCGCAAACACAACATGTAGCATTACAATATGATGATCTTGATCATGATAGGCATCTGATGTATACGCACGCTTCTATTCTTGTAGACAGTGTTGGGCCTCCAAGTGTAGAGGTTTGTAGAACAGCAGCAAGTTTCCCTTAAGTGGATCACCCAAGATTTATCGAACTAAAGGAAGAATAGGTCAAAGATATCCCTCTCAAGCAACCCTGCAATTAAGATACAAGAAGTCTCTTATGTCCCCAACACACCCAATACATTTGTCAGGTGTATAGGTACACTAGTTCGGCGAAGAGATAGTGAAATATAAGTAATATGGATGATTATAAGTGGTATCTGCAATCTGAAATAAAAATGGCAGCAAGCAAACATGTAGTAGGTCTGGTTGTAAACGGTGATGCAATGATTAGCAACAAGGCCTAAGGATCATACTTTCACTAGTTGACACTCTCAACAATGATAACACATAAATATCTTCTCTTCACTATGCTACCCTGAACTACTCTCCGGTTGGATAACGAACACCAATTCACCGCGTAGGGCTATAAAAGCACACCTTAAAGTCCGCATTCCCCATCTAGGTAACCCCTCACTGTCACCCTGAGCGCTAGATGGTTCCAGACAAACACCATAATTTCATAGAGAAATCCAACTCAAATTATAACTCATGATAATATTTCTGTAATCTTTAGCATAAGAGCCACACACGGTGCGCACACTATCAACTTTACACACGTGGGAAAACGTGTCTCCGGAGGTCACAATAATAAAAGCACTTGAGTAGCAAACAGGAAACTAGCACTGTGGCATCTTGTTAATAGGTTAGTTCCAGAAAATGCATAAAAATGCCACAACGTGTAGACAAAACATAAGATAGTTGGTGCAAAACAAGAATGGAGCATAAAAAATTATAGATTCGTTTGAAACGTATCAGCATCCCCAAGCTTAAATCCTGCTCGTCCTCGAGTAGGTAAGTGATAAAAAGAATAATTTTTGAGGTGACATGCACCATCACAATGTTGATCAAGGTATTGCAAAGCATTGATAGCTGGGACCAAAGTACTCTAAACATAAGCATGAAAGATATATTTCTAACAATAAGACATAGCTACTATGTTGCAACATGAAAGGCTTCACAAACAAAAGATCATGAATAATGCTTTGAAAGATATTTGTTTTTTTCACATATAGAAAACATAGCAAGAGTGGTATTATGCCTGTCCTTCATGGAATAGCAAAACATAAATGCATAGGACACCTTCAAAGTTCATAAGGGTGACTAGTTACAAATAATTTAAGAACAAGCAATACCATAATTATGAATCAATCAACAAGTTTCGGGATAATGCACATTGAACTCAGAATGACAACTATGATCTCTTAGTGGGTGCATTAAGATAGAAGATGGAGACTCAACAAAAACTAAAAAAGAAAGGCCCTTCGTAGAGGGAGGTAGGGATTAAATGGTTTTATAAAGCTTCCACAAATTATGGTACTTATTAGCTTTGATCTCTCATTGCCCTATCATAATAATCTTGAAGTGATTAAGGTTAAAGTGAGGGCAAATATGAGTTATATGCTTAACAAATCACAAGTTGAAAATCTCATGCCCCTTGCGTACGATTACCGAGACCTCATGCTACTCTACTTTGGTTACAGGCAAGTCCTTGTCATTGTAAGTACATGTGTATCATAGAGAACCGCCAATAGGGTACCCCTTGCCCCATGACACAAGAGCTATACCATATCAAAATGACAAGGCAACAGACAATGATCATCTCAGCGATCTTTTTATTTTCTATTTGCATAGTTTTTATTGAGGATGCTTCATAGAGTGCTCATTATGGTTATGTTGCAAGTTTCCACCATGATTAGGCATGGCTTAGGCTAGCCGCCCAGGCGTTTCTCTAACACATATACAAACTCCATGGACTTACAAGCTCCCATCTTATTTCACACTGCCGGCATCCATAAACAAAAGAACATGATATCAACTGAATAGAATAAGCGCAATGTTGAAATCATACCCCATGACAGCATGGTTTTGCTAACTCCAAACTTTAATCACTAATAATCATATAAGCATCATAAGATAGTCACAATGGTTCACGTTTATTAAGTGCAAGAAATAAAATGTGCCTTCAAGTTCGAGAGAGATTTAATCACTAATTTTCACATAACAAAAATTTAATTTGGAAGATAGATAACAACATGAATATACTTGGAATGGTGTAACACACCATGCATAGGAGTTTATAGTGGACTCTTTGGAATAACTTGTTTTCTTGGGAATTGGATGCACAAGTAGAGCTCATACTTAGTACAGGTGGAGGCTAGCAAAAGACTGGGAGCGACCAACTAAGAGAGCAAATAATGTCCATAATCATGCAGAGTGACAAAACATTATTAATCAAAGCATAAAGTGATATCACAATTCAAAAACTAAATGATCATAGAGGCTAAGGTGACTGGTTCATAGTCATAACATGGTGTAAGCATGTGCCAAGTCAACCCAAATAAAGCATCAAAGGAGAATACCATAATATTATGCTTTTATATGCTAAAACAACGCATGATTCTTTCATGGAACATTAAGCAATCTCAATTGTTTGAAACAAGTCATGCTAAAAAAAATCACTAAGCATATGGTCAAGGCAACAAATAACATGACATGATAAAGTCTAAGCCACAGTCAAAACAAGCTTCTCTTTGTACCACCATAAGCATGAAACTTTCTACTCTTTTCCAACACCAATCGACTTATTTGAAACAACTCAAAAGGATAATAATCCATAAAGACTAGAGAGATTGTCTCACCTATCTACAAAGAAGAACTAAAAAGTTCTAAGCAAAAATAAGAAGAAAACTAAAGCGAAACGCAGTACTAGCAAAAGAGAACACTCGCAGAACAATAAGAGTGAAAACTAGAGTGTTCTAGGCAATGAAGAACATGGTGTGACTTCTCCAAAAGAAGTGTGTTGGGATCCAACCAACTTATTGCAGCAAACAAAGACAAATAAAACTAAAAACAAAAACAAAGACGCTCCAAGAACAACACATAGTGCATGAAGCAATAAAAATATAGTATCTTGAAAGAAGACCTGAGATTTTTATTGATGAAGAAGGGGATGCCTTGGGCATCCCCAAGCTTTGACGCTTGTACCTCTTGAATATTTCTTGGGGTGACACGGCTGGCATCCCCAAGCTTGAGATTTTTTCCATACTTCATCTCATCACGTCATTCTCTCCCTACACTTGAAAAATTCCTTCATACAAACTTCACACAATCTTCATTAGCAACATTAGTGTATGCAAGATAATAAACCTTTGGGTTCAGTTTCAACTCAAGTAAATCATCCATTAAAATGTAAGCTACTGTAGAAACTCCATTTACAAGATCAAGTGATTAAAAGAACTCAAAAAAGAAATCGATTAAGAGGCAAATGCAAATAATGGCAGAAATCTGTTAAAACAGACCTTTAGGTAAAGACCAATTTTTTTGAAAATATTATGTTGCTCAAATTGAAAAGTGCAAATCTAGCGAAAGTTAGATAATAACCGGGGGCATGCGCACAAAACATTTCAGGTCAAGACGACGTTCTTGAATTTTTCACGATTTTTTACAGCGAAGCACAGAAATCTGTTTCGGGACAGCAACTTCCCCAAATCTCACTTCCTTCCTATTAGAGGCTAATCTTGGAACAAAAAAGAAATAAAAAGGATAAGGAGAGGTTTCTATAGAGGTAACAACTTCCAAGATTCAAAGAAACAAAAATAAACTGAAAGCAAAAATATAATGGGTTGTCTCCCAAAAGCTCTTTCTTTATAGCCATTAAGATAGGCATTATAATTTTGATGATGCTCACATAAGAAATATGAATTGAAGTAAAAGAGAGCATCAAGAAGCAAATATAAAACAAATTTAAGTCTAACCTCTTCCTATGAAAAATAATCTTGTAAAGAAACAAGTCATGAAAGCACAAAGCAACAGGCATAGGAAAGCAAAACAAGTGCAACTTCAAAAATTTCAACATAAAGAGGGGAAAATTAATATTGTTGAGATACAAAAAACCATGTTTCCCTCTCTCATAATAACTTTCAGTAGCATCATGAATAAAATTAACAATATAACTATCACATAGAACATTCTTATCATGAGCCACATGCATATAACAATTATTACTCTCCACATAAGCATAGTCATTCTTATTAATTGTAGTGGGAGAAAATTCAACAAAATATCTATCATTATTATTCTCATCACCATAGTCATCAAATATAGGAGGCATATTGTAATCATAATTAATTTTCTCCTCAATAGTAGGTGGACTGAAAATATCATATTCATCATTCTAATCATCATATATTGGAGGTATAGTATCATCATAGCAAATTTTCTCCTGTAAAGCTGTGGAACTAAAAAGATTATTTTCATAAAAACTAGCTTCCCCAAGCTTAGACATTTCCATAACATTAGCAATAATGGTGTTCAAGGAATTCATACTAATAACATTGCTATTAGCATGCAAATAAAGTTCCATAGGTTTTTTAATTTTCTCTTCAAACACTATATGTCCTAACTCAAGATAAATACTATAAAGCTCTCTAAATTTGTTGTTGTTTTCCATTAAGCCTAACCAATGAAAATAAAAACAAGAAACAAAAAGATATAATTGCAGAATCTAAAGTAAATAACTTCGAGAACTCACACACCAGCAACAGTACTATAAGATAGCTTAGTAGCCAGAGGATGTGAGTACCTTTTACCTTACCTCCCCGGCAACGGTGCCTGAAAAGAGCTTGATGTCTACACACGCTTCTATTCTTGTAGACAGTGTTTGGCCTCCAAGTGCAGAGGTTTGTAGAACAACAGCAACTTTTTCTTAAGTGGATCACCCAAGGTTTATCGAACTCAAGGAGGAAGAGGTCAAATATATCCCTCTCAAGCAACCCTTCAATTAAGATACAAGATATCTCTTGTGTCCCCAACACACCCAATATACTTGTCAGGTGTATAGGTGCACTAGTTTGGCAAGGAGATAGTGAAATACAAGTAATATGGATGATTATAAGTGGTAATTTCAATCTGAAATAAAAATGGCAGCAAGCAAACATGTAGCAGGACAGGTTATAAACGGTGTTTTAATAATTAGAAATAGGGCCTAGGGATCATACTTTCACTAGTGGACACTCTCAACAATGATAACACATAAATATCTTCTCTTCACTATGCTACCCTAAACTACTCGCCGGTTGGATAACGAACACCAATTCACCACGTAGGGCTATAAAAACACACCTTAAAGTCCGCATTCCCCATCTAGGTAACCCCTCACTGTCACCTTGAGCGCTAGATGGTTCCAGACAAACACCACAATTTCATAGAGACATCCAACTCAAATTATAACTCATGATAAGTATTTCTGTAATCTTTAGCCTAAGAGACACACACGGTGCGCACACTATCAACTTCACACACATGGGACAAGGTGTCTCCGGAGATCACATTAATAAAAGCACTTGAGTAGCATCTACTTATTCAACTAGATTACAAAGCTCATGATCACAATAAGAGATGAACACATAGCTACCGGTAGATCCCTTAGCCTTGGGGGAGAACTACTCCCTCCTCATCATGGGAGTCAGCAATGGCGATGGAGATGGCGGTGGAGTCGATGGAGATGGCTCCGGGGGCAATTCCCCGTCCCGGCAGGGTGCCGGAATAGAGATTTCTGTCCCCCGAATCTCCTCTTCGGTGGCGGCGGTGCTGTGGAACTTTTCGTGGAATTCTGATCTTGTAATTAGGGTTATAATCTTGGGGGGTTTATATAGGCGAATGGGCAAGGTCGGTGGAGTACCAGGGGGCCACACACTAGGGCGGCGCGCCCCTGGTCGCGCATGGGCCAGGTGTGGACGCCCTGGGGTGTGCCTCCCCCTATCCTTCAGACTTCGTGTCGTGTCGAGTAAAATAAGAACTTTGGATTTTGTTTCATCCAATTTCAATAATATTTCATTACTAGATTTTCTAAAACCAAAAACAGCAGAAAACAGGAAACTGGCACTGTTGCATCTTGTTAATAGGTTAGTTCTAGAAAAAGCATAAAAATGTCACAAAGTGTGGACAAAACATAAGATAGTTGGTGCAAAACAAGCACGGAGTATCAAAAATTATAGATATGTTTGCAACGTATCAGCGGCTCACAAGATCTAAACATGGTGGTAGAAATAGGATAAACAACCATCTAGCTACTGCTATGGACCCGTAGTCAAAGGATGAACTACTCACACATCACTCCAGAGGCATGCATGGTGATGAAGAAGGCCTCCGGGATGATCTCCCCTCTCTGGCAGGGTGTCGGGAAGAGCTTCAGATCCCTCCCGATCTAGGGACGACGGTGGCGGCGGCTATGGACTTTTTCGTGGAATTCTGATCGGGTTCTTAGGGTTTTCATCTCGGGGGATTATATAGGTGAAGAGGCAAGGTCGATGGAGCGCTAGGGGGCCCACACCCTAGGGCGGCGCGCCCCACTGGCCGCGCCTGGCCCAGGTGTGGCTGCCCTAGAGTGCGTCTCCCCCTCTCTTTCGACTTTGTCTCAAGTCAGAAAAAATAGGAACTTTGGCTTTAGTTTTGTCTAGTTCCGAGAATATTTCTTTACTAGTTTTTATAAAACCAAAAAATATCATAAAAAAGGAAACTGGCTCTATGGCACTTGTTAATATGTTAGTTCTAGAAAATTCATAAAAATGCCACAAAGTGTAGACAAAAACATAAGATAATCGGTGCAAAACAAGCATGGAGCATCAAATATTATAGATACGTTTGCAATGTATCAGGCGGCATTGCCACGACTGCGTCGGTTTCCCATTGTCATGATAGCTGCCGCTGCGGTAGCCACTACTGCGGTTCCCATCTTCATGGCAGTCGGCGTAGCCAGACACAACCATATTGACTTCTTCACGGTCATCGTAGATGCGCAATCTTCTTTTTCCTCGGCGGTCGAGTCTATGGCTGAGGTCGTCTTCACCATCCGAACGGGTTCGGTTGACGGAATCTTCACCATCCGCCCAGCGGTTGGCAATGTCCATCAGACAATCGATAGTTTTGGGCTTGATCCTGCCCAGCTCCTCTCTGAGTTCGCGGCGCTTTACGCCACCATTAAAGGTGTCGATTGCCCTCTCTTCCGAGATGTCATCAGCGGAGTTCTTGATGACGGACCAAAACTACACATAGGAGCGGATCGATTCATTGGCTCGTTTGAAGCAAGTGTGCATCTCTTCGATGGAGGTTGGACTCTTGCAGGTGCCCTTGAAGTTGCAGATGAAGCTGTAGACCAGCTCCTCCCAACTACGGATGGACCCGGAGGGTAGGTTATTGAGCCCGGCTCTGGATGCGCCCTTCAACTGTAGCTGAAGACATTGCATGGCCGTGTTCTTACTTCTGCCATGAGATGTGGTCATCTTGACTGATGAGATGTGGTCATCTAACTAAATCCTCTGCTCCTATAGGCCATCAAACTTGGGGTTGTTCAATGCAAGCATGAAGCCTTTGGGTATCCGAGTCTGTCGTATGGCTCTGCTGAAGCATCTAGCTCCGCAGAGCTTCGTGTCTTCGTCCTCAAATTCCGTGGATCATGCACGCTTTGCGCGTGACTTGTCAATCTTGTGCTACATGAGATCATCACAAGCGTCATAGTTACGGCTCCTTCGCCGCGGGGTGACGTGTCGCCACGATAGGTCATGCTCATCATCGTCGGATGCGGGTGAGCGGATCTTGGTGAATCTCACCGCAGCCTTTTTCTTTGGTTCTGGGGCAGTTTCTCCAATTAGCGTGACCCCCATGAGTCCAAGGCCCACAATCGCTGATTTATGAATTGCATGCCTGGGATCCCCCACCGGTGGTGGGTTTGCGGCCAGGAAGGTGGTGGCTTCCATGTCCGCGGCCTATGGTTTCTTGGGCATGATGTTGCCCTGCGAGTCCATCGACATGAAGGATAGATCGAGTGCCTTGGTAGCCTCGCGTCTATTGGCAGGGTCCATGTCTGGAACGGCTTTTGTGGCCAGTGTGGTCGTCATAGCCTTTGGAGGAGGATCCGCCGGCGGAGGAGAGCGCGGCTCGTCGAGCACTTGACTCATCAGTTGCTCTCATGCGCTTCTCGAGTTCTTTGTTCTCCTCGACTTGCCGATTATGCTTCTTTATGAGGAGCTAGTGGTAGCCCATCAACATGTTGTGAGCATCGAGTGGCAGAGGGTTCATACCTCGCACGGCCTCCCGAACTCTTTCCCACTAAACGTCATTGAGATGGATCTCCTGGCAAGTGTGATTGCCATCGTTGGCAGCTTCAGGTGGCCAGTTCCCGTTGGGATTGGGCGGGGTGGGACATTTACTCCGTTCGCGGCTTTAGTACCCTGCGAATTGGGAGGGGAGCCGGTGGATTGGCTCCACTGTCAACATGACCGTCGACGATGGCCGCACACATGTAGCGGTGGGGGAGATCGTTACTCCCGCATCTGTCGGATCTGGAACCATAGGTCCCTTCCAACATAGGAGGGTCGCAAAGGTCGGAGTTGCAGCTTCTGTTGTCATCCGAACCATATGTCAGTGAGGGTGTGCTTAGGACACCAATTGGCGACACCCACGGAGCGGGTACGACTGCCGGAGGCAGTACTCGCTCAGGAAGGCGGAGGGTGCCGATCTGGCCCACTTGGAAGCAGAGGCTCTCGAACATCAGCTCGACTCCGTCTCCTATGGAATCGATGTTTTGGCGGGTCGCCAGCGAGTGGATGGTAAAGCCGATGGTGCCAAAGAGGAGGTGGTTCCTCTTCGCAGAGGAGTCAAAAACTATAGTGGATGGGTCTGTCACGATCGCATGATCAGCATCCCCAGTTCTCACAGACGACACCAATTGATGAGGGTTTAACTCGTCAATGCCCATTGTTATGGAATTGGGTTTTGGAGAAGGAGGGTACGCTGGAGATCGTGGAACGGCTAACAGATTCGCAACACGGGGAATGAGGTTTACCTAGGTTTAGGCTCCCAGAGGAAAACCCTTCTCCTACTTGTCTGTTCTTGATTGATGGCAATGCCGAAAGTTACAGGGGTGCGCAAATGAGATCTGGCAAGTTGTGTGCTAGGTTATGAGATGATGTCCTTCTCGTCATTCCCTGGCCAGGTCTCGAGGGTAAGTCAATTCGGTTAAAGATTAGGGTTTTATTTTTTGAATTTCTATCTAAAGTTGGTCTTGTTCTCCAAGGAGTCGCATCCTTCATGGGCTTGGGTCACGCAAATCCTTCCTGGGCTTCGCCATCCGGAGCGGGCGATTGTATGTGCTTCTGCCAGGATGGACCGGGTAGGCTAACATCAGGCACCCATAGGGCATAACCATGTCACTCGTACTCCTCACCGCGGTACAGGATGCAGTCATTAGGGCATGCATGTATCTTCTGAACCTCTAAATCTAGAGGGCTGATAACCTTCTTTGCTTCGTACATACTTTTGGGTAATACGTTATCCTTTGTAAGCATATTCTTCATCATTTTTAGCAACTTTTCAAATGAGGAGTCAGGTATACCACACTCTGCCTTCCATCATAGAAATTCTACTGTGCTACTGGTGGATGTGAATATATCCATCCACGTCCACATTAAACTAGATATTATTCATATTTATGATGAAATATTCCAAACCTTTCTCCACCACCATAGACATATTCCACCAGTTGTAATAGTAGATCTCATCTCCGATTGGTGACATTGTAAGACTATTATTATCAATCTCATGATTTATATTACAATGTTTATGATTGTTGATTTCATCTCTATGTGTGAGTAATTCTCCTTGGCTAAGGGCTTCGTCCTAGCCATGTAGCTTTGTGCATGTTATTAATCATAGATGGGATCATGTATTAGTTCGTTGACATGATGATTATTGTACCCTCTCTTGCCTAAATCTAAGGACTTGTCAGGTACCCAAGCCCCCAAGGATTGATCCAGGTATAGGGAGTGTGAGTATGACTAATCTACAGGATGGGAACCCTAGTGACAGAAAGGGTACTACGCCTGTATGTGAGGGATTTACTTGGGATTAATGGTGACATCACTATGCATATGATTAGTTCTCTTTCTTCCATGAATAAGACTAGTAGGTTATTTCTATAAGCGGTTCCACAGGCAATAGAAATTATGGATGCACTGCGCACATATATCTTGCTCTAACAATTACATGCATACTTTTTTATTATCTTTTATTCATATTAGATGTTTTGCACAGCTACAGGTGAAACCAAAAGCCCGAAGCTCTCTCTCTCCATCATCGACAATAAAAAAATATTGCAAACTCTTGGTCCGGTAAAACACAAAAATAATTCTAAAACTCCTGAAGGTCCATTAAAGTAACTTTACAATGCTTTCTGCTTCCCGAGGTTTTGATAACCTAGGTCCACTAGGGAAAAAGATATATACTACATCGGTAATCCGGATCGAAGGTATCAACCCTTTTTCTGAAACCATTGCCGGGGAAGCAATAGCTACCCTAGTAAGGTTAGTAGGAACCTTGCTAGATTTAATTCTTGTTTTTAATTTTGTTAGTTTGTTTTCAGTATTTATTTGAAAAACCAAAAAAAGTAGTTAGTTTTTAAATTCTTGTTTTACTATCATTAGTATTTGTTTAAGAAAATCCAAAAACATAGGAAATATGGCTGAAAAGAAGCTAGGGGAGTTTGCAACTCCCAACAATGATTATTTGCGTGCTCCTCTTACCCAGCCAGCAATTACTGCTGGGGACTATGAAATTAAGCCCCACTATTTAAGTTTGGTTCAACAGAATCAATTTAGAGGCTCTACTGTTGAGGATGCAGGTATGCACTTCAATACTTTCACTGAAATATGTGATATCATGCGCATTAAAGATGTTGACCCCGATGCGGTCAAGTTTCTCTTATTTCCTTTCTCTCTTAGAGGAAGATCAAAAGGATGGTTGCTATCTTTGTTTAGTAATACTATCGCATCATGGGTGGAGTGTACTTCTTTATTTATGACTAAATTTTTCCCACCTGCAAAGACTATGCAACTAAGATCTAATATTACTGGTTTTAGACAGGAAGAGCGTGAGCCACTAGCGCTTGCATGGGAGAGGATGAAAGAATGCATGAGAAACTGTCCTAGCCATGGGATGGAAGATTGGTTAATCCTCCATTTATTTTATAATGCTCCTAACCCTGTGTCTAAGTCTATGCTTGATACTACAGCTGGAGGAACATTTATGGGTAAACAAATTACAGAAGCAAAGTAGCTGCTAGATAATATGCAAGACAACCATGCCCAATGGCATGTGGAAAGATCAAACACAAAGAAGGTGAACTCCGTCACACCTCAAGAAAATGAAGAATTCAATGCAAAGCTGGATGAGCTCATATTAGCCGTCATAGGTAAGGAAACTCAGGTAAGAGCTATCCCATAATCAAATATTGAATAAATAGACTTCATAGCTTCTAATGATTATAACCCTACTTGGAAGAAGAACTATAATCCTAATTTCCAGAAACATTATTCTAGTCCTGCAGGTAACTCTAATAATAATATGGGATCAAGTAATGGTAGTCTCCAAGAAACTCTTAAGTCCTTTATGGACTCGCAAAATGAGCAAAATTATATCCCTATTAAGATAACGGAGAACTATGATAATATTCTTGGAAAATTGTCTAAACAAGATGTAAGTTTGAGGAATGATTTGCAGGCCCTCCAAGAAAGAACAAGGATTGTTGAGCCACAGCTAGGTAAGATAACCGAGAGTCAAACTCCCATTCTAGCTAAATTTGCAGGTAAACCTGAGCCCAATCCGGTTGAAGACCTCAAGATGATAAGAATCCAAAGGGAGTAGCCTAAAGAACTTGACTATAGCAATGCTCCTTCGCCGAATTACACGGTTGAAGATCTTGTGAAAAGGATCAATATCAAGATTCCGGTAAGTGATGGAAACGAGGAAGCTATGTATCAACACTTTGTTAATCAGGTAGCAATAAAGGTACGTGAGCTTGAGGAAGAATATAAGAAAATTGCTGAAAAACTACCTGTTAAGCTTGATGATATATTTGAGCCTATTATTAAGATTAAAATTGGGACTAATGAGATAGTTGCACTTTGTGATTTAGGTGCAAGTGTTTCAACAATTCCAAAGAGTCTTTTTAATAAGTTAAATATTGGCTCTTTTGAAATCACCGAGTTAAAATTACATCTAGCATATTCTACCTACAAACAAGCAGTTGGAATTAAAGAGAATACTTTAGTTTATATTAAAGGTTGTCCTGCTCTCATTGATTTTGTTATTGTTGACATGCCTGAAGATGCTACTGCTCCTATCATATTAGGCTGTCCATTCTTAATAATTATTAAGGCTTTGATTAATCTGCATGAAGGAAACATGAAGATTAAATTGCCTTTGTGGGATCCTTTTGTTATTACATTTCCTAGGAAGAAGAAAGCCAAGCATGATGAGAAGGAGGTCATCACTTTGAAGGCCAGCTATTTTGGAGTGGGTGTTCCACTCATCTGGCCTAAGTGAGAAACATAAAGGTCAAGCTATTGACCATAAAAGAGCGCTTCATGGGAGGCAACCCATATGAAATAAAGGTTTGAGTAAAGTTTTTAAGTTTTAGTTTAAGTTTCATGTTGAATATAGAGTGCTAGAAAACTCCAGTTGGCGACGAGAGGTACAGTGGTACTAAAATTCTTATTTTATACATGTTGTTGTTGGTCAACAATTTAGACTATCATTTTTCTGTCAAAAAATAGTGTTTCGCTAAGTTTCAGGTTAAGAAAGAATTATCGAAGAAACAAAAAAATTTGACGACTACGGTACCTTTAACGACCAACTATACAACAGGAATAAAAATTCCAGTTGTATAGTTTTGGCCGTATAAATATCTATGTCATCATAAAATTTTATTTTCCATTACAGAAGGTTTAACGACCAACTATACACTCGGGATAAAAATCCCGGCCGTATAGTTCTGGCCATATAGATATCGCCGCCAGGAAGATACCATAAAATATTGCCGTTAGACCAACTATACGGCGGGAACAAAATGTTTCGGCCGTATAGTTGCGACTGTATAGTTCGTATGACCACAAAAACGGCACGGGAAGGTACCCCCAACACTAAAACTTCAATCATTTTTCTCTCTTCTACCTCCAAACTCTCTCAAAACCTCAAGGGATCTTCATCTCTACTCAATTTTGTTTGATTTCCTCGCACACAAGTGATCTACGGTATGTTTCTCCTTCGATCCTTCAATTACTTTTCGCAAATTCATCTCCCATATGTTGTCATTATCAATCTAGGGTGAGACCTACTATGTACTAATTGCCATATTTCACTTGCCTAGATTATTATTTTGAGGAGATTCTTTAGTGTGCTATGATGAGGAATATGTTATACTTATTATTGTTGGATCAAAAAGTTTTATTTTCATCTTTATTATTATTTTAGAAGATGAATACAAGGAGCCAAACGCGTTCTCGTGCCACTGCGAGTTCTTCTCAGGTTGCCTCTATAGCTTAGGACCGCATGGGGATACGGTTCAGGAATGAGCTCCAACGTGATCGCTTCAACAAGATCAAGAAACGAGAAGTGAAGACAACCAAGTGGGTTTGTCCCATTATATTGAATCAACTCGGTATTTCTAATGACTTCAATTTACTTTTCACTAGAGTTGGCCTGCAAAACTTTGTATTCCAAGATGTGCCCACCTATCGCAAGTTAACTCTTGAATTTTTAAGTTCTTTGACAAGCACCGTTAAAACATGGCATGGAGAGGACATGATTTATTTTCGACTTATGACCAACAATTATTCATTATCACTTGATGAATGGTGCAATTGTGTTAGTTTACCAAACAATGATGTTAATGCCCACGCATCTTAGGCCGACATGCACCCTTCCCTAGATCATTATTATAATAGAATGAGTTTCACTTCTAGAGTCAACAAGGGGAAGAATATTCGGCATCCTGCTATTCGCTATTAGTTCTATGTTATTGCTAACACCTTGCAGGCACGAAATGAGTTTATAATACTCAATGAAGAGGAAATCTTAGTCCTTGCAAAAGCTTATTTCAACAACAACTTGTCACTCAACTTGGGCGCAATTATTGTGCGCTACCTGGAGAACCAGTCCTCCCAAAGCCAAGGACCAATCATAGGTGGAGGCGTCATCACTGTGCTTGCCTTTCCCTTAGGCATCAACCTAGGTGAGTAGCAACCATTGATATGTGAGTGACGTGTTGGTTTCTCTACTTTAAAAGCTTGTGGAATGCTCACTAGGAGAGGTGGTGGTTATTACTTGCATATTGCAGAAGCTGGGCATCTCTAACCCGCTCCTTTGCCTAATGATCTTTTCCCTATCGAGGAGGGACGTTTGCTATATGATGTGCAGGTTGAGAAATACCAAACCAAGGAGGAGATTCAGGATGAGGATGAGGACCAAGAAGAGGAGCAAGAAGTTACTTAACAAGAGGAGGAGCCACCAAACCGGTTCGCTACATATCAATACTTCCAAGAACTTGGAGGAACTATGGAGGGGATGGATAATCTCGCTCTGAACCTCTGAGAAATCACTAGTAATTTATCAACTCAATTTGCAAACTGGAGTTACAACTTTTTCCTGCCACCACAATGATTTGAAGGGCTTGCAAAAGCCTAAGATTGGGGGATTTTCCTCATTATCTTTATTTGGCGTCCATTTTTTTTGAGGTTATGCTTTTAATTTGAGTTTATAAGCACTCGTGTTGGTTTACCTAACACTTTATCTTTAGTTATTTTATTTTTTACAAGATTTTTAAGCCGAGCTTTGCCTCCAATTTTCTATTCCTTAATACCCTCTCTCAAAAACAACAAAAATATTTTTCCATTTATCCTTATTTTCCCTTTCTCTTTTCTATTCTCCTTGAGGTTCTCACATATTTGCATAAGAGTGATTGACTTCGAGTTTCCAAGGAACAAATCAAAAGGGAAGAGAGAAGTGGAACCAATCATGAGAGGTATGCCTTATGACTCCCCACTTTTGAAGTTTGATAAACCCATGTTAGTTAGTATTAAATGTTAAGATATTATATTGGTGGAGTGAGTCTTTATATTGGAGTAAAATTTTGTTTGCATGGGTATTTAGTTGAGTATGTTTTGTTCCAGCTCTTATAGTTAACCAAGTCTTGCCTAAAAATTTGCTAAATAATTTTAATAAGAAAAATTCTCACAATTGAAGGCTTGGGTGTTCTAGTTTTTATTCTTGAAAGCTTATTCCTAGAGACATTCAACACCACAGAAAATAATGATTGACTTGATAGCTCTCTTTGAAAAGATTTGTTCAATTGAATTAATGTTTAGCGGTTTTTGTGAGCATGCCAAAGTTTGACTTGTGAATCATAAGGATGCCAACAACTCCGCTATCCTACGAACGATCTTCATGGAGGAAACTCCTAGATTTCTGTTATGAGTTGATTAAACATATGTAGAAGTAATGCTATAATGGGTAAGATTCTTGTCATTCTCGTGTAGTTGTGTTCATGATGGAATCACTCCTCTGGTTGATATGAGTAATCATTATGCAAAAGGAACAAAAATCTTAGTGATGCCACGAGTGTCCATCACAGCCCGACAAACTAATTAATTTTTTGGCATGCTCTCAATTACTTAAGAACTGAAATTCTTGAAGGAAAATGAATAGAAAAGTAGTGCTTGAAAAGTCTTGACTTATTGATGTGGGAGAATTCAAATACTTTAGTGTATATGATTTTCATGAAAAACTCTCACACTCTCAATTATACATGATTATACTTTATTGTTCAAAGGAAAGATTATGAGTTGATTACATGACATGGTGAAAGGACATGCATTGTCTTAATCAGCTTTGGTGTTTGTTAACAACTATTAGATCATTTTATAGTGTGTTAATGTATACGGGATGAAATAATGAAAAGTGAAAAGGTCTTTGCCCAGTGAAATTGTTCCTACAAGAATCTACATATTTCAGGGTTTTCCAGACCGGAATCTCCGGTGTGGTTCGGAGTTTCCCCAAGAGTCTCCGGAGGGGCCTCCAGAAACTGGCCTGGGACAATCTTTATAGGGGTCCGGAGACAGACCGGACTCTCCGATGCAAGCACTCAAACCGAACTCTCCGGTGAGTCTCTAGTCTACAAGGGCCCGGAATCTTTGAAGAGTTTCCGGAGGAGCTTTTCCCAAGTTAGGTGGGACGTTCTGTATGGTGGTCCAGAGATGGTTCGGATTCTCCGGTCTACAGACCAGAGTCTCCGGTCTGACAATTTGCCCAATGGTCAGAAAATGGTTTAGAGAAGTGGGCTATATATAGGGGACGTCATCCCCTTCCTCTAGTGGCTCGACCCAGTCAAGAACTCCATCACCATTTGAGCCACCAAATCAACAAGATCTCTTCATCCAACCATCCAAAGTCATTGATATTTGGAGAATCGATGGAGGAGGCCTTGATCTATAGCTTCACCAAGAGAGATCTTCATTTCCCCCTCATTCACTTGAGGGCCCCTTGCTCTAGTGTTTCTTTGGAAACCCTAGCTCTTGATTTGGTTCTTACAAGCTTGTCTTTGATTGTTTGACAACTTGCTTGTATTCGGGAGCCTCCAATTCAGTTGTGGATGTGTGCCTCGAACTTGTTGTAAAGGTGTCGGCTTCCACCTCGAAGGTTGTCGATATAGTGGAAGAGGTGAATCAGACCCATTGGGGTTAGGTTCATCGGAGAACAAGGGAGGCCTCTCGTGGAGTTGGTGGTTTGAAACCACCCCCTCTCCAAACGTAGACGTACTTCCCCTCAAAAGGAAGGAACTGCGGGAAACAAATCCTTGTGTCTCCTTGTGCTCCACTTTGGTTACTTCTATCCTTTACCGCACTTTACTTATCTTGTTCTTGCTTAGTGTTGTGTTAGGTTAACATTTTGGTAAATTCACCATAGTTGCATAATCTAGAGAATTTACCTTTTGTGTCAAACCCTAATTTGAAAAGGAGTAAAATTTGAAGTAGCACATATTCAACCCCCCTCTAGGTGCCCATACGATCCTTTCACATGGAATAGAGTTTACTCGTTTGAATCATCCATGCTAACAATAATCTTGCTACGCTATAAGGATTCATTAAAATGAAGGGTTTCGCGGCATAGTAAATCAAAATTTTCTACGGAGCGAACAGAGGGAAAGCCAAGATCTAATCTAGGAGATGCAAACAACGTGAGAGATTGGATTAGATCTTCATACCCTTGAAGATTCGCACAGCGGAACGTTCGTCGGAACGTGGGTGAAGTAGTCGTACTCGCTCCTCCTCGCGATCCGATCTGATCTAGCACCACAAGTGGCGGTGCCTCCGTGAGATGCACACATGCAGCACCTCGACGTCTCCTCCTTCCTCGGACCAGCAAGTATGGTGGAGAGATAGATTGGATCTACAACACGACGGCGTGGTGTATATGGTGGAGAATTTCTGCAGCAGGGCTTCGCCCACAAACAGTCGGGAGGGAGAGAGGAAAGCTAGAAAGGCGGCTAGGGTTTGGAGGAGAGGTGTAGGGGTTTGGTACGCCCCCACCCCTCTTTATATAGAGGGGGGCGCAGCCCTAGCCCCTCCCCCAAGCCCAAAGGATAAGGAGTGGGGGGCATGGACTCTCCCCTCTTCTAGAAACCCTATCTCTAGTTTAAACGATTTAAACTCTCTAGGATTGGCTGGGCCCTATGGGGCCTTGTGCCCCTGGCCCAATGCGGCCAGGACACTCCCTCATAGTCCCATGCCCCCTCCCGGAAGGTGGGGCCACGTTGGTCCCCTTCCGGAAGGTTCTAGAAGCTTCCGGTACAATACCGATTAACCCGGAACAATTCCGAACTCCAAAAACTGCACTGCCTTATATGAATCTTATTCTCCGGACCACTCCGGAACCTCTCGTGATATCCCGGATCCCATCCGAGACTCCGAACAAAAATTCATAAACCAATTATCCAATCTATCCTAGCGTCGAGATACGTTAAGTGTGTGACCCTGCGGGTTCGAGAATATGCAGACATGATCTTCTATAAATAATCAACAGCGGGGTCTGGGCACCCATATTGACTCCCACACATTCATCGATGATCATATCGGATGAACCATGATGCCAGGATTCAATCAATCCCATATATATATTCCCTTCGTCTCGCGATATTTTACTTGCCCGAGATTCGATCGTCGGTACCGTCATACCTAGTTCAATCTCGTTCACAGCAAGTACTTTACTCGTTCCGTAATCCGATATCACTTTGTGATTAACTCCTTAACCACATGCTTGCAAGCGGTGTTGATATCGATTATCGAGTGGGCCCGAAGTATATCTCTCCGACTTGGGAGGGACAAATTCCATCTCGTATACAACCCAACAGATACTTTCCGATCACCTGAGAGACACCTTTATGATCACCCTCTCATAGGATGAAGTTTGATGACCTCAAAGCTTTCTTCCGATACCAGGGAGTTGTATTATCTCATGGTCTAAGGAATACAATATTTGACATAAGAAAAGCTTCGCAAAGACGAACATGATGACACGATCTAATTGCTTTGCTTAGTTTGGGTCTGTCCATCATATCATTCTCCAATGAAATGATCTCATTATCAATTGCCAACTCATGTCTATGGTTAGGAAACCTTAACCATCATTGATCAATGAGCTAGTCCTTAGAGGCGTACAAGGGACACGGTGTTGTTCACAAACCACACAAGTATTAATGTTTCCGCTTAATACAATTCTAGCATGGAATATAAAATTTATCATGAACATGAATTATAATAATAACATCTTTATTATTGCATCTAGGGCATAATTCCAACAGTCTCCCACTTGCACTAGAGTCAATAATCTAGTTTACATCTGGTAACAATATCACACCCATGGCACTGAGGTGTTGATCATGTTTTACACGTGGAAGAGGTTTAGTCAATGGATCTGCGACATTCAGATCTGTATGTACTTTGCTAATCTTCAGATCTCCATCTGCAATATAATCTCGGATTATATGAAACATGCGGTTGATATGCTTGGTCTTTGGATGATATCTTGGTTCCTTAGCGAGTGCTATGGCACCAGTGTTGTCACACAATATCTCCAGTGGGTCCAATGCACTTGGAACCACGCCAAGCTCAGTGATGAAGTTTCTGATCCAAACTCCTTCACTTGACGCTTCTACAGCAGCCATGTATTCCGCTTCTACTGTAGATCCCGCGATCACGCTTTGCTTGCAGCTTCTCCAGCTCACAGCTCCTCCATTCAAAATATAAACGTATCCTGTCTGAGATTTGGAATCATCCTTGTCAGTGTCAAAACTAGCGTCGACGTAACCTTTTACGACAAGCTGTTCATCACCCCCATAGACTAAGAACATTTCTTTCATCCTATTTAGGTACTTTAGGATGTTCTTCACGGCTGTCCAGTGTTCCACTCCTGGATCACTTTGATATCTGCTCGTCAAACTAAGAGCATTGGACACATCCGGTCTAGTACACAGCATGGCATACATGATAGAACCTATGGCTGAGGCATAAGGCACTTTGCTCATAGCTTCCCTATCATTTACCGTAGCTGGACACTGAGCCTTGCTCAATATCTTACCTGACAACATAGGCATTGAACCTTTCTTTGCCTTATCCATTTTGAACCTTTTCAGAACTTTGTCTAGGTATGTACTCTGGCTTAAAGCTATCAGGCGTCTTTGTCTATCTCTATAGATCTTGATGCCCAATATATAAGCAGCTTCACCTAGGTCTTTCATTGAAAAACACTTGTTCAAATAACTCTTCACATCGTTAAGCATGTTGATGTCATTTCCGATAATCAATATGTCATCCACATATAGTACCAGAAACGTCACCGAGCTCCCACTCACTTTCTTGTAGATACAAGCTTCGTAGCAATTTGGAACAAATCCAAAGTTCTTGATCACTTGATCAAAACGAAGGTTCCAACTCCGAGATGCTTGCTTCAGTCCATAAATGGAACGCTGAAGTTTGCATACTTTACTAGCATCCTTAGGATCGACAAAACCTTCGGGTTGCATCATATACAACTCTTCATCAATGTTGCCATTGAGGAAAGCAGTCTTGACATCCATCTGCCATATTTCATAATCATGAAACGCAGCAATTGCTAATAAAATCCGAATGGACTTAAACATTGCTACGGGAGAGAAAGTCTCATCGTAGTCAACACCTTGAACTTGTCGAAAACCTTTCGCGACAAGCCGTGCTTTATAGACGGTAACACTACCATCCGCGTCCGTTTTCTTCTTGAAGATCCATTTGCACTCAACGGCCTTTCGGTCGCTAGGAGGGTCCACCAAAGTCCATACTTAGTTTTCCCTCATGGATCCCAATTCGGATTTCATGGCTTCTAGTCATTTCTCAGAGTCTGGGCTCATCATCGCTTCCTCATAGTTCGTAGGTTCACTGTCTTCTACTAACAAGACAGTCAAGACAGGGTTGCCGTACCACTCAGGAGGGGCACGCGACCTTGTCGACCTGCGACGTTCAGTAGCAGCATCGTCCGAAGCTTCATGATCCTTGTCATTAGCTTCCTCTATTGTTGGTGCAGGCGGCACTGGAACAATTTCAGGTGCTGCGCTACTCTCCAATTCAAGAGAAGGTTCAATAACCTCGTCAAGCTCTACTTTCCTCCCACTCACTTCTTTCGAGAGAAACTCCTTCTCAAGAAAGGAACCATTCTTTGCGACAAACACTTTGCCTTCGGTTCTGTGATAGAAGGTATACCCAATAGTTTCCTTAGGGTATCCTATGAAGACGCATTTCTCCGCTTTGGGTTCGAGCTTGTCCGGCATCAACTTCTTGACGTAAGCTTCGCATCCCCAAACTTTAAGAAACGACAACTTAGGTTTAGCACCAAACCACAGTTCATACGGTGTCGTCTCAACGGATTTAGATGGTGCCCTATTTAAAGTGAATGCAGCGGTTTCTAATGCATAACCCCAAAATGATAACGGCAAATCAGTAAGAGACATCATTGATCGGACCATATCTAATAGGGTTCGATTCCGGCGTTCAGACACACCATTGCGCTGTGGTGTTCCGGGTGGCGTGAGTTGTGAAACGATTCCACTTGCTTTAAGATGCGTGAGAAAATCATAACTCAAATATTCACCTCCATGATCGGATCGTAGAAACTTAATCTTTCTGTTACGATGGTTCTCCACTTCATTCTGAAATTCCTTGAACTTTTCAAATGTTTCAGATTTATGTTTCATTAAATAGATATACCCATATCTACTTAAGTCATCGGTAAAAGTAAGGAAATAGCGATATCCACCGCGCGTAGAAATACTCATCGGTTCGCATACATCGGTATGTATGATTTCCAACAAGTCCGTTGCTCGCTCCATCATTCCGGAGAACGGGGTTTTGATCATCTTGCCCATGAGGCATGGTTCGCATGTGTCAAATGATTCAAAATCAAGAGACTCCAAAAGTCCATCGGAATGGAGTTTCTTCATGCGCTTTACACCAATATGACCTAGACGACAGTGCCACAAATAAGTAGTATTATCAATATCTACTTTGCATCTCTTAGCCTCAATGTTATGGATGTGTGTTTCATCCCTTTCGAGATTTAGAAGAAATAAACCATTCACAAGAGGTGCATGACCATAAAAGATGTTACTCATATAAATAGAACAACCATTATTCTCTGATTTAAATGAATAACCGTCTTGCAATAAACACGATCCAGAAATAATGTTCATGCTCAACGCAGGCACATAATAACATTTATTAAGGTTTAAAACTAATCTCGAAGGTAAAACTAAGGAGAGCGTGCCGACGGCCATCACATAAACTCTTGATCCGTTGCCAACGCGCATCGTGACCTCATCCCTCGCAAGCCGCCGTCTATTCCGTAGCTCCTGTTTCGAGTTACAAATATTAGCAACTGAACCGGTATCGAATACCCAGGCACTACAACGAGGGCTAGTAAGGAAAACATCAATAACATGTATATCAAATATACCTTTGATGGTGCCAGCCTTCTTGTCCGCTAAGTACTTCGGACAGTTGCGCTTCCAGTGACCCTTGTCCTTGCAATAGAAGCACTCAGTGTCCGGCTTAGGACCAGACTTGAGCTTCTTCTCAGCAGGAGCATTGCGCTTGCCGCCTCCCTTCTTGAAGGGCTTCTTTGCTCCCTTACCTTTCTTAAAGGAGGGCTTGTTGACCATCAACACATGATTATCCTTTTTGATGTCCACCTCCGCAGCCTTCAGCTTTGCGAAGAGCTCGGTGATCGTATCAGTGGAGCCAATCTGATTATGAGTCACTACAAAACTTTTGTAGCTGGGAGGGAGTGATTGCAGAACCCTGTCAATCTTGAGCTCCTCTGGAATCGTGCATTCCAGTTGCTCAAGGCGTTGAGTGTAGCCCGACATCTTTATGGCGTGCTCACTAACGGAACTCCCTTCCTCCATCTTGCAGTTAAAGAACTTCTCAGAGATCTCATATCTCTCAGAACGGGCTTGAGTCTGAAACATGGTTTTCAGCTCCTCGAGAATCTCAAAGGGCCCGGGATAGGTTTCAAAACGATTTTGAAGTTCCGGTTCCATAGCAAACAACATGGTGCTCTTAATCACACCATAATCATCTTTGCGCGACTGATAGACAGCTTTCTCATCAGCCGGCGCAGTTGCAGCAGGGGGGTCACCTAACGCTTTCCCAAGGACATAGTCCTTTTGTCCGCCAGACAGAATGATTCTTAGATTGCGGAACCAATTGGTGAAGTTAGACCCATTGTTTCTAAGCTTTTCCTTCTCAGCAAAAACGCTGAAGTTGAAGTTGGATTTGGCCATGTGATCTACAGTATTTGCAAGTACAATTTAGACTATGTTCATGATAAATAGTTCAACTTAATCAAATTACTAAATGAACTCCCACTAAATTCAACATCCCTCAAGTTGTTTAGTGAACACGATCCAAATTCACCACACCTAATCCGATCATCACGAGAAGAGATGTGGTTTCAATGGTGGACAACAAAGTGTCGATCATATCATTCATATGACTCATGCTTAACCTTTCGGTTCTTGTGTTCCGAGTCCATGTCTGTACATGCTAGGCTCGTCAAGCTAGACCCAAGTATTTCCGCGTGTGCAAAACTGGCTTGCACCCGTTGTATGTGAGCGTAGAGTCTATAGCACCCGATCATCACGTGATGCTTGGACACGACGAACTTTCGCAACGGTGCATACTTGGGGAGAACACAGTTTTTTATCTTGATCTTTAAGTGAGGAATCATCTTATAATGCTACCGTCGCGATCTAAGCATAATAAGATACATAAAGGATAAACATCACATGCATATTACTTTATGTGACATGGTATAACCAATCTTCGCGCAATGATCTCCATCTTGTGCGTTCCGGCATTTCAACGGTCTGGCATGTCACCATACAAAGCCTAAGGAGCGTACTGGTGCTGATATATTTGATATGGTCAAAGATTTGGATCAAATGGTAACCTTTGGAAAGGGTCCTGACGGAAAATCTATTCCGAAAGACGCTAAAGGACACGCACCCATGTGGAAGAAGAAATCTATATTTTGGGAGCTACCATATTGGAAATTCTTAGAGGTTCGCTCTGCAATCGAAGTGATGCATGTGACGAAAAATCTTTGCGTGAACCTGCTAGGCTTCTTGGGCGTGTATGGGAAGACAAAAGATACACCGGAAGCACGAAAGGACCATCAACGTATGAAAGACCCAGATGGCCTACATCCAGAATGGTTTGAAGGTCATGCCAGCTGTAGCACCCCCGGGTAAATCCAGTACTAGAAAATCGCTATTATTTTTATTATGCGCATCACCATGGCTTCATCATGCATCTGTTTGATAAAAACTATTTTACAAAGGTCTATTCTGTTTTTGCAAACACCCCCGTCTTAATTCAAATCAAACTTCGGTTGTCCAGATATTTTGTTTTGACTAAATGATTTACAAAAGTTCTTTGAAATAAATGTATAAATAAAACCCTAAATCTTTTAATTGGGGGAGGCAGCCAAACCAGGCCAAACTCGGCCTAGCCGGCCACCTCCATTCTAGCCTAGACCAAACCGATGCAACCCCAAACCCTAATCCTCCTACACGCCCTCACCCCACCACCTACTCCCCACCCTGCCGCCGCCACCAACCCCGCGTGCGCCTCACGACCCTGTCCACCAACCGTCCAGCCCGCCTGCGTCCCTGGGTCCCACCTCGTGCTCCCTCCTCACGCGCCCGTGACCCCCACCTTCTCTCCCTCTGGCCTCTGCTCGATCCCGCCTCCCTCTCCCCTCGATCCTCTCTGCCGCGTGATGTCGTCGACGTCCTACCTCTCGAGCGCCGCCAGCAGCCGTCGTTCTCTACTAGGCCGCCGTCGCGTCGCAGGGCACCCCCTCGACCCCGGCTGCGCCTCACCCGCCTGTCGTCCTCGGCACCGTCCCACGACCGTGCCGTCCTGCTCGGCTCCCTTTGTCTCGCGGCCCCGCCCACCAAGCCCTGCCTCGCCCGCCTCCGACCGCGACCCCGCCCGACCGCCTCTGCGACCTCCTCTAACCCCGCGGCCTTCCTCCTCCTCGCCGCGGCAGGCCCAATCCCCGAGCCGCCGGTGTCCCCCTCGCCTCTTTACGCATCCCCGTGGCCGCCCGCGCGAGTCCCTCGACGCCGTCCTCCTCGCCTCCTGTGCAGAGCCCGTCGCCGGCTTCCCCGACCTGAGCACTTCGCCTTCCCTCCGTCCTCGCCAGCGGCATCACACGTCTGCAGCGCTGCGCGCGCGAACCCTCATCGTCTGCCCTGCTGGTGCGCCTCCGACCGCCGCCGGCCGACCTTCCCCTCTCGCCGTGACCTCCTCAGCCCCGCAACCTCCATGCCAGCGCCCGACCATGCGGCAACCGTCGCTGCCCGAGCTCGTCCTGAAGGTCATGTCCCCTCCACTGACGGCTCCTGTGTGCAGGCGCCTGTGCTCCCCTGCCACCTGCTCTCCAAGCCTTTGCTCTTTGGAATTCCTATATGATCTATGTGTGACCCCGATGCCTGATATGGTGAAGTGATGTTGATGTGGTACTAGATGTGTGGTGTTCGATGACCCAGTACCAAGTTCTCCAACACGGACTTGACACTCCCGAAGACATCGTCGACAGGGAACCTCAAGGACTTCTTCATGCAGTCCGAAGAACGCCGTCATGGAACCGAAGACCGAACCCGAACCATAGCACGCCAAGGTCGTCGATCCCAAATGTGTGACCTTTTTGCTGAGACCCTATTTTATAAAATAATATGTTATACTTGTTGCATATTAAATTGTCATACTTGCATACATGTTGTGGGTTTGGGGGCATTATGCCGATTCACCTCGTAACTAAATATAGAGACCATATGCGGGCGAATCTAGTCCAATATTGGTCCCATTTAAATTTGTGCATTGAACCGGTGACATATTTTGCCTTGTTAAGACAACATTTAAATGGCGGGTACCTAAACAACATGAACCTTCTATTTAATCGTCGGGACCCCGTTTCCTCTTAATCTTGCCTAACTGCACCGCACCTTTGCCATGTCATACATCATACATGCATCATGCCCGATGTTCTGTCGTAGTATTAAATAGTGCATCCGGTGTTTCTGCTAGTGCTTTGCTTCTTCACGGATTAGGCCGATGAGTTGATGCGAGTGTCGACCTGATCCCCGGTGAACCTTCGGCAATGTTTTTCAGGCGAGCATCTCCCCCTTTCTACCTATCTTACTTTTATAGTATTTATTCCCTCCTGTTGATCTATTGCTATCTGTGTTGCGATGCTCTAGTTTTCGTACCCGGGGTATCCCTTGCAGCCTTATATTACCTGTTGTTTGGTAGATAGTTGGACTTGCGCGTCGTAGTCGCTTGCTCAAGTGATGTTGCGTGTCGTCCAGTACCACAGCTGTTGGAAGGCTGCCTTATGCTTAATGGTGGATATGATCATGGATTTAATTACCGTTTAATAACTAAAATTGAAAGTAGGTAAATGCAGAGGCACCAGTGGGTAATAGACAATATTCGGTTTTTAACCGCTCACTGGTGTCCCATAGGACCCCGAGTTCCTGACACCTGTTCCGAGATCGAGCGCGCTAACCACAGGTGGGGTGTGTGGGCACCCCCATCGATTAGTACCTGATTTCAAAGTACTGTACCGGGGGCCACAAAGTAGTTTGGGGCTTTATTACTATCATGTACTTATGCCATGCTTTACTGCTTTATTTATGATTGCCCGTGGAGCGCCTGTACTGTTTTGGAACCAATGTGGAATGTTTTCGCGGTATCGACAAGCCCAGTCACACTTTCGGTTTCCCAGTCGTTTACAGCCATTGTCACAAACCCTGGGTCCGTCTCGGAGACCGGTCGACTTCGTTACGGGTAGCTTAGTGGGGTGGCCCCCCATGTGCTTACTTTGGGTCTGGGAAACGTCGTGTCCGAAACCCCATCGACATACCGTTGGGTGTATGTTTTGTGATCTTGTACCTACCTGATCTGACAACAAGGGTGTAGGTGCGTGTGGAAACTTTGGTGCACCCCTGCAGGGTTAAATCTTTTCGAGAAGCCGTGTCCGCGGTTATGGACGACTTGGAGCACAGTTCTCGATCATAGACAACTATAACTAAAGTTTACTGTTATAATTTGACTTGTATCCGATATGACTAGTAATCAGCTTCACTACAACGGAATGGATAAATAAAAGTACCAACAACTGCTGGGTTTGGGATATCTCATGCTAATTGTATTTGACTAGTAAGTGTCGCAACTACAACGAAATGGTTAACTAAAAGTGCCCACTGCTTATTATATCAGGATGACTATCTATACCTGACTAGTAATTGTTGCAACGATAACTGAGTAAATAAAACTGCCAACTGTGTGAGTTCCTCGGCTGACTTCCTCGTTTGGTCTCGAGGGGGAAATACCAGGATGGGTATGCTTGAGGATAGTTTCAGGTTGGGTCCGAATAGGTCTTTCTTATCCCTATTTGATAGCCGCCAGATGTATTGAGTCTCTATAGGTTGTTTAGTGCATGCTGCGCTGCCGCTTCAGTCCACCATACCTATGTAGGCGAGGACCGCCGAATTCTAGTCTCGCCGTGTACTGGCCTCAGTACTGACCGCTCTCTTTTTTTCCTTTGCCCTTGTCGGCACCCCTTTTGTTTAAGCAGGTTTTGAGATCGATGTCGTTAGCAGGGTTACCCTTCCGGCTTGGCCTGGGCAGGGTTATGGACGCCATTGGTTATTCTCCAGGGCTCTTAGCTCCATTTGCATCTTGTCCGTAGATGGACGCTGTATCATTTTCAAGTTGATTTGGATCTTTGTATTGTATATCTGTATTCTTGACTCTTTGAGTCACTGTTGTATATATCTGTTCCGTGGGTTCCATCGTGGACTATTGTGTAATGGTATTACTTCGTTTTCCACCCGCACGAAAGTGCCTGGTGGGCACCTTTGAATCGTTTCTATGCGGGTTTGGCAGGAATCGCTAAAACTGGCATAGGGCCGATTCTGAGGGTGTTACACCAGCTACGCTCTTACCAAACAAGAGAAGGAAATATTTTTTGAATGCCTAAGCAGTATTAAGGTCCCGTCTGGCTTCTCGTCGAATATAAAGGGAATAATAAATATGGCAGAAAAAAAGTTTCAAAACCTAAAGTCTCATGACTGCCACGTGATTATGACGCAAATGCTTCCGATTGCATTAAGGGGGCTTCTACCAGATAATGTTCGAGTACCCATTGTGAAGCTATGTGCATTTCTCAATGCAATCTCTCAGAAGATAATCAATCCTGAAGATCTACCACGATTACAGAATGATGTGGTCCAATGTCTTGTCAGTTTTGAGCTGGTGTTCCCACCATCCTTCTTCAATATTATGACGCACCTGCTGGTTCACCTAGTCGAAGAGATTTCCATTCTCGGTCCTGTATTTCTACACAATATGTTTCCCTTTGGGAGGTTCATGGGAATCTTAAAGAAATATGTTCGTAGTCGTGCTAGGCCAGAAGGAAGCATCTCCAAGGGCTATGGAAGAGAGGAGGTCATTGAATTTTGTGTTGACTTCGTTCCTGACCTTAGTCCGATTGGTCTTCCTCAATCACGGTATGAGGGGAGACTGAGTGGAAAGGGTACTCTAGGAAGGAAATCAATAATATGTAGGGACGAACATTCTTACACCGAAGCACATTACACTGTTCTACAGAATTATATCTTGGCAGCCCCATATATCGAGGAACACAAGAAAATCTTATGCTCCAACAACCCTGGAAAGCATGACTCTTGGATTAGAGATGAACACATGAAGAGTTTCGGCGGTTGGTTGCAACATCTCATCAAAAACAACACTCTTGGAGATCAGCTATACTTGTTGTCTAGGTCACCATCTTCGACTATATCGACTTTCCAAGGGTATGAGATAAATGGGTATACATTTTACACGATAGCCCAAGATAAAAAGAGCACCAACCAAAACAGTAGTGTCCGCTTTGATGCAACAGACAACAATGGGTCAAAGACCACATATTATGGTTATATAGAGGAGATATGGGAACTTGACTATGGACCTACTTTTAAGGTCCCCTTGTTTCAGTGCAAATGGGTCAAGCTGACAGGAGGAGGGGTTGAGGTAGACAAGAAATACGAAATGACATCGTTGGACCTCAACAATCTTGGGTACTTAGACGAACCATGCGTCCTAGCCAATGATGTGGCTCAGGTTTTCTATGTGAAGGACATGTCTACCAAACCTAGAAAAATAAAAAATAAGAAAAAGAATACAGCAGACGATGAGCCAAAGCGCCACATAGTTCTTTTAGGAAAAAGAAACATCGAGGGAGTGAAGGACAAGACAGACATGTCAGAAGATTGTGATAAGTTTCATGAAATTCCGCCCTTCGCGGTGAAGGATGACCCAAGCATCATGAATGAAGATGCTCCATGGATACGGAGGGATCAGAAAGGAACACATGCGAAGAAATGATATGTCATAATTGTAACATTTTATGAGTGAAGATGCTCCATGTGTCCATTTTTATAGTGTTGTCTGCAAACAATCTTGAGTGTGTTAGTCCCGTTTTGTGGCTGGACCGGGACTAACACACTCAAACCATACTCTATACAGGTTCAAATGTCCGAACTGTTTCAGTTATACAACCAGCATGCCCTCGACAAATTTATCATTGGTTGCTACTGTCTGTAAGTGATTTATTTCTATAATTAAATTTGTAGCTCAGCTTGTTCATTGCATTTAATATATTATCCTAACTATATATCCTTTTGTATGATGATATTATATTCTGTAGAATGAAGATGCTTGAATGCAAAAGAGCTAGAAGATACGACGTTGCGTTCATTGACCCATATATCGTTAATAAATATACGTTAAAAATCACCCCAAGGACGTGGAGGAAGACCTGTGCAGGTTCTTAACCGATAATAATTTTGTTAAGGAAATACTATTTCCTTACAACTTCAAGTGAGTGTTTATATCTTGTACACATTTTATTTTTGCTTACTGGATGAGCTATGCATGTATGCTTATGTAAATGTCCGTAGATTCCACTAGATCTTGCTAAACATTCAAGTTGACAACTCCCTAGTTGAAGTCCACGACTCATTAAGTTGGGACCAAGAGCAGTGGAGCGACATGAAAGCAATGCTCCATAAGTAATTTCAATCATTATCGCATTATATCCTCCTCTTTCATTCATTTCCTGATATCAAGTAACTAATAACTCCTTTGTTCATTTTCTTTGTCGAGCAGGTGTTGGACACGGTTCAGAAAAAAAATACCAGGTCCATTCAAAGAGGAGTTAACTTATAAAATGGTGAAGAGTTTACAGCAGCCACCGGGAACTCATTTATGTGGATACTACATCTGCGATTATATCCGCGAGTTGACCAGTGAGCGGAAAGTTGACTCACATTATATTTATGATTTGCGGGAGAAACTAGAGCCAGACTAGCGCATAAGAGCAATTCGAGAGGAGCTGGCGGGATTTATGATGAAGGAAGTCCTTGATGTACATGGAGAGCATTATGCGGATGACGTGGAACTCGATTTGCCTTAGTCATATCCATGTAGCCTATATGATATATATATTCATCAATGACCATGTAATTTCAAAACATTTCTTCCTTTTGATATGATTGATTATATGTATGCTTGCAAGGGATCGATTAACTATATAAATGCATCGACGTGTAGTGTGTATGTAGTAGCGTATAATAAATATACTGAAATATATGTTTGAATTATAGTGAAACACAAAACGAAAAAGAACGAAATGGCAAAAAAAAGGAAATACACAATCTCTGCCGCGGCAGAGAAACACACAATTCTCTGCCGCGGCAGGAAACCTTTTAGTCCCGGATGATGTTACGGCCCGGGACTAGAGGGTTTCCGCCCCCCGCGGCGCTGAAACAGCCACGTGGCTGTTATCAGTTGCGCGTTGTAGCGAGCCAGGACTAGAGGGGGGGGCTCTAGTCCCGTTTTCGCAGTCCCGGGCCCAAAACCGGGAGTAAAGCCAGTTGCGGCCCGGGACTGTAGGCCCTATTTTCCACCAGTGGGCCTATTGGATTAGTTTTTTTTCTTTGATAACTACCATGACTTTTTGTTTTCTTGAGGGAGCCCTTTGTAATATGTATCTCCACCGCTTTGACTAATGCAGCTTTCTAGGTCCTTCGGGGCCGAGTTTTTTTCCCCACGCGTCGCCCGCCGCCAGGAGAGAAAAAGAGTTTTTGCCCTAGGGCACCCATCTTCCAATGCCGGCCTCTGGCGGCTCCCCCCACCGATGACATATGTCATCGATGGTGAGTGGGGTTGCCGGATCCACACGTGTAGATAATTTTAGGCTAAAGTAGCTTCGTTTTTAGGCTGCTCATCATCTTGGCTTCGGGGGCGACGATGACAACGCTGAATAAATTTTCTTCATATCCTTCCCTGATGGATTTGGAGATTAGTATATCCAAGCAAGTATGGTGTGGCGGTGAAGGCATCCTCATGGTGGATTTGTGTCCTCGGGCTCTGCCGCTGCGGCGACGTTTGCTCCAGCGCCGGCGTGGAACCTAAGAGGTAGTCCAGGAGTAGATGCATTGTGGTCTGCATCGACGAAATCTGAAAGATGGTGGATCATGTGCTGAGTCCGTGGATATTGCATGGCAGGTGTGGCTTCCTCCTTCGATATCTTAGTCATGCAAATGTGCTAGATCTGGAGCTTGATGGCGTGTCCGGGGTGTTGTCCCGGTCTGATTCATTCAACGGCAATGGTTTCACCTTGGATGAGCCACCTTGGAGGTCCGCAAAGCTGCATGTCAGCAATGGAGCCGCTTCGAGCTCAGGTGAAGAGGTGATCTGTCATTCTATCCTTTGGTGGCTGCTGTGGTGGTGCCAAAGTCAGGTGACGGGCGTTGGCATCAAGCTGAGAGGTTTCTTCGGTTTATATTGTTTTCTTTCTTGACTAGTGGTCCTTTGTGCTAAGGCTGACGTTCTGCTGTCTTTTCAGTTTTGTCAGGTCGGTGTTTACGTGACTTGTACTATGATCTTTATGACATATAAATGAGATACATATTATCATGAAAAAAAGTCCTTCAAGACCGCACGCAGTAAAAAAAACTATCACTACCAAAAAGAAAATCTTGCTGATAGTTTAATTACTGAGTCCACTTCCCAGACTCAACATAAATCGTGTCGGACCGGTTATGTTACATTTTTTTGGAAAATCCAAACCGTTTATTTTAGATCTAACTATCACGACAATTTAGATGATGTGGGTTAACTTGGTGCCTCTAAACAGTCCAAACTCAACACAAATCATGTTGGACCGGTTACGTTACGTTTTTTTGGTAAATCCAAGCCGTTTATTTTAGATCTAACTATCGCGATAATTTAGATGATATGTGGATTAATGTGGTGCCACTAAACAGTCCCTTATATTGCTTTTAGTATATCTACTAGCAACTTGTCTCTCGCATTTGCGAGGGCTCCATCCTTTTTTTACTTGTATCTCCATACAATTCCATTTAGAAGGCTCATCAAACTTGTTTGCTGCCAGAAGATTTATAAATCAGGCATTGTAAGTGTCTTGCAAAACTCCATCATAATGCCATATTCGCATTAGCGTGAATTGCAAGTTTTGAGTATTTTATATTAGATGTATACTTTGAATATAAAATGACATACCATCATAATGCCATAATCCTATAGTCCATTGATAATTTTGTTCCACGGTAATTTGGAATACATAATTTAGAGAATGTTATGAGATATGGTCCATTATAGCTATAATTTTATTATGTTTATGTACATATACATGAAATTCTATATGTCAAATGTGGTGCATTAGGTAATAATAATATCAAATTGACAAAGCTCGGACACTGTTTAAATACATTTACAAAGAAGGTTCTATCATGTTAGTAGTTAGGCTTTTGCTTTATTTTAAATTTTTGGCTCTTGGCATATTTCCTTGGTTCACCCCGATACTTTTTTTAACAAATAGACATGGTGATCTATATCATGAGAACATAACATAGGTGACATAAAATAGCTAAAATGCGTAAACTTTACAATATTTTTCAAAGTGCTTAGTAGGATGACCTGGATTTTTTTATAAGCTTTTGCATCGCAGTACATAATATATAGAAAATACAATAAAATAACTCACATGTAACGACATGGATGCCGGTTATAAGTTAAAGAACTATTTTTATTATTCACGACATTGACATCCATACCGATAGGATGTGAAATAAAATAGTTTTTATTTTATACATACCTTTACTCCCCCATTTAATCTCTTTATTCCAAAATACTCAGTGTTTTTTGACATGGATAGAATCGCCAACGTGTAATTTTAACCGATATTTTGCATGTGTATCGTGGCAAATAAATTTATTACAATTATGTGTATTTCATGGTAAATGTATGATTAAAGTACAAGTAGACATCATGTACTATTAAGTTTATATGATTTCATTTACTCTTTTGCTCCTTTGTACCACTTTTCAATCGAGATGTTGTACACTCTTGTTCACATTTTAATGGTTGTCGATGCAAAGGATAAACGTCCTTGGATGACATAGTCACTAAAGATCTTTCTTTTTAATCAATGTTCGATTTTGCTTTTCTATTCAACACGAATCATTGGGATTTGGCAAAACTAAATTCAACCCAACAAAGAAGGTTCGACCATGTTAGTAGTCGGGCGTTTTGTTTTAGTTTCTATTTTCTGTCTTAAACATATAGACATGGTGTGCCAGATCATGAGAAAAGAAGATCAAGTAAAAATAAAATGGGTGAAAATGCATGAACTTTACAATATTTTTAGAACTGCTTAATAGACTGACATGAGTTTTATGATGACTTTTTTGAATTCAAGTACATAATGCTTTGTATGAAAAAGTAAATACAACAAAATAATTCACCTATATTTATTTGGATATTGATTATAAGTTAATAAATTCTTTTATAATTCACGACATTGACATCCATACCAATTGGACGTGAAATAAAATAGTTTTTATTTAATGTGTACGTTTCCACCCACATTTACTCTATTTATTCCAAAATACACAACTTTTTTGATATGGATAGAATCTCCAAGGTGTAATTTTAACCGATTTTTGCATGTGTATGTAGCAAATAAATACATTACATTGTAAATGCATGATTAACATAAAAGTAGACATGTACTATTAAATTTATATGTTTTAGTTTACTCTTTTGCTCCTATATGCCACTTTTCAATAGTATAATGTTGTACATTCCCACTTACATGTTAATGGTTTTCCATGTAAATGATACTTGTTCTTGGACGACATATTCATCATTAGCAATATTCGATTTTAATCAACTCGGATCATTGGCTACACCAAATTTGGATTTGCATTTCCACTAGTGAAGAGCTTTCCTTTTAATCAGTATAAAATTTTACTAAAGAGCTTTCTTTTTAGAGTGAATTCCACTTTTTACCCTCTACTTGTGCATTTACGACACTAATTACCCTATGTAGTGAAAATTTATCTAAATTACCATGTTCGGAAACTTGATGCATATCTATAGGGCAAGATGCAAGGTGACGATTGAACCACGGAATTATCGAGATGGCAACAAAGAATAGTACATTTGGTGCAGAGAAGGGTAGATATGATCGGCAACGACGTCCTCCGATCTTGACATATTTTGTTGAGGCACATCGTCCTAACATGTCGGCCTTATCCATGAACACGTGTTGAATGCTAAAACGGGGCAAAATCATACTCAGAATTTTCTTAAATGGGACATTTGGGTACAACTTTCACTAAATGGGGTAATTAGTGTCTCAAATGCATAAATAGAGGGTAAAAAGTGGAATTCACTCTTATTTTTAATCAATATTCACTAGTAGAAAACAAGCCTTTCGTCCAGGCCATTAGTCCCGGCTGTGGCTGGGGCCGGGACTAATGGCCCGAGCCACCCCAAACTATAGGTCCCGGCTCTTTAGACCCCATTAGTCCCTGTTTGAGAGGGCCCTGGCCCTACCGCTCGCTGCGGGCACCCCCTTTAGTCCCGGTTTGTATCTCATACCCGGAATAGTGGTCTGGCCCTATATATATGCACCGCCCTCTCCCCCTCTCAACTGTTTTTTTTCCTGGTGGGAGAGGTGGTGTTGTTGTGATATTTTTTTTCTTGTTCATATGCATTAGAGGTGTTCGGTGAAATGTCCATTAGAGCGATGCGAGTTTTGGTCACACAATACATACATGATATGAGGTGCCCGAGCCACACTTAAGTTTTCTCATCTTTGTTTCCAAGTGTAATAAAAGGTTAGCAACTATTTTCTCGTTTAGACCGTGCGGTACTAATTTTAGCATAGTGATTGTGTTTTACATATATTTGTATGATACAGATGAGCCATCCATGGATGTACGGTGACCGATGCTCTGCCGCTTTCAGAGAAGGCGTGCGTTCTTTTCGAGTTGTGGCCGAGGAGAACAAGCGGCGAGATGGTTTTATGTGTTGTCCATGTGTTGACTGTAGGAATGAGAAGGCTCACACTTCCGCAAGAGTCATTCAGAGCCACCTGCTTCGGTCTGGTTTTATGTCCGGCTATAATGTTTGGACCAAACACGGAGAAAGAGGGGTTGTGATGGAAGACGGCAATGAAGAAGAGAACGATGATGACAACTACCGATCTATGTTCCCTGACGCTGATACCGCAATGGAAGACAATGAAGAAGAAGGAGGTGAAGAACGAGAACCATACCGGCCCGCTGATGATCTTGGTCGGGTCATTTCTGATACAAAGCGAGACTACGACACAGAAAATGAGAGGTTGCAGTTTGAGCAGATGTTACAGGACCACAACAAATTGTTGTGCCTAACTTGTGAAGATGGCCAGAAGAAGCTAGGTAGCACACTGGAATTGCTGAACTGGAAGGCAGAGACCGGTGTGGCTGACTAGGGATTAGAGAAGTTGCTGGTACTCATGAAGAGGTTGCTTCCAAGAAATAACGAATTGCCTGCCAGTACATACGAAGCAAAGAAGCTCGTCTGCCCTCCAGAATTAGATGTGCAGAAGATACATGCGTGCCCTAATGACTGCATCCTCTACCGCGGCGAGAAGTACGAGAATTTGGATAAATGCCCGGTATGCACTGAATTCTGGTATAAGATCAGAAAAGATGATCATGTTGATGTTGATGGCGAGCCACCCAGGAAGAGGGTTCCTGCCAAGGTGATGTGGTATGCTCCTATAATACCACGATTGAAACGTTTGTTCAAAAACAAAGAGCATGTCAAGTTGTTGCGATGGCACATGGAAGAACGTAAGAAAGACGGGATGTTGAGGCACCCCGCTGATGGTTGACAGTGGAGAAAAATCGAGAGAGACTTCCCGGACTTTGCTGGTGATGCAAGAAACTTATGGTTTGGTTTAAGTACAGATGGCATGAATCCTTTTGAGGAGCAGAGCTGCAGTCATAGCACCTGGCCCGTCACTCTATGTATCTACAATCTTCCTCCTTGGTTGTGCATGAAGCGGAAGTTCATTATGATTCCAGTGCTCATCCAAGGCCCAAAGCAACCCGGCAACGACATTGTTGTGTACCTAAGGCCATTAGATGATGAACTTTTATAGTTGTGGGCTGAACCAGGTTTATGTGTGTGGGATGAGCACAAACAGGAGCCATTCGACCTACGAGCGTTGTTGTTCGTAACCATCAATGATTAGTCTGCTCTTAGTAACATCTGGGGACAGACGAACAAGAGATATATTGCATGAACACACTGTTTAGATGAGACTGAAAGTATATATCTGGATAAATCTAGGAAGAATGTGTACCCGTACAATCGCCGTTTTCTTCCGCCTAGACATCCCTTAAGGAAAAAAGGCAAGCATTTAAATGGCGAGGCAGATCACCAGAAGAAGCCTGCCCCCTGTACTGGTGTTGATGTATTTGGTATGGTCAAGGATTTGAATGTAATATTTGGAAAAGGCCCCGGAGGACAACCTGTTCCGAAAGACGCCGACGAACGCGCACCCATGTGGAAGAAGAAATCTATATTTTGGGAGCTACCCTATTGGGAAGTCCATGAGGTACGCGCTTCAATCAACGTGATGCACCTGACGAAGAATATTTGCGTGAATATTCTAGGCTTCTTAGGCTTGTATGGGAAGTCAAAAGATACACCGGAAGCACGGGCGGACCAGCAACGTCATAAAGGACGAGACGGCAAGCATCCAGGACAGTTTCAAGGGCCTGCCAGCTATGTTCTTACCAAGGAAGAGAAGGATTGAAGTCCTTTTCAGTATCAAGGTCCCTCTGGCTTCTCGTCTAACATAAAGGGAATATTAAATATGGAAGAGAAAAAATTTCAAAACCTAAAGTCCCATGACTGTCACGTGCTTATGACGCAATTGCTTCCGGTTGCATTGAGAGGGATTCTACCAGAAAATGTTCGGCTGGCCATTGTGAAGGTATGTGCATTACTAAATGTAATTTCTCAGAAGGTAATCGATCTAGAAAGTCTATCAGGGTTACAGATTGATGTGGTACAATGTCTGGTCAGCTTCGAGTTGTTGTACCCTCCATCTTTCTTCAATATTATGACACACCTCCTAGTTCACCTAGTCGAAGAGATTAGAATTCACGGTCCTGTGTTTCTACACAATATGTTCCCCTTCGAAAGGTTCATGGGAGTCTTAAAGAAATATGTTCATAACCGTGCTAGGCCAGAAGTAAGCATCTCCAAGGGCTATGGAACAGAGGAGGCCACTGAGTTTTGTGTTGACTTTCTTTCGGTCGGGCGTGGTAGAAGTGTTTTGTGATGGCCGCCTGTCGGAGGGAGCCTTAAGGCACAGGAGGGACGGGAACCCCTCCAGCGCTAAGCATCCATCCGGCGGGCGGCCGGTAGCCTGGTGGCCAAGGGTAGCTTGAGGCGCACAGCACCTCGGTCTCCTCGAGGGTCAGAATGGCCCAGTAGGCGCTGTCCATTTCTGTGAAAGAGGAAGGTGTGGATGTGTGCATAACCATGGAGCGGTTGACATGGTTATACCCTGCGGGTACACGACATTAGCATACCTAGTCCAGCAGAAGGAAGGCCCACAATAATATACGCGGCCCGTGGAGATTTTCGGGTGGCCCAAGCCCATGGCATCTTCGGATCCTTGGAGAGCAAGACTAGGACAGATAGATATTCAAAGGGGCAAACCCTAAAACTTGTAACCGACTCGATTTGTGCCCGAGACCTGCCTAAACTCTATATAAAGGCCATGAGGGTATGGCGAGAAGGCCTATATTTTCCACCACATACACACCTCCACGCCAGATTGCATCTGTGCACCCCTGTAACCTTCGGTTCTGCCGTAATCAAGAGCAAACAAGCAGGAGTAGGGTTTTCCCTCCGGGGGCCTGAACCTGGGTAAATCTCGTGTCCCCTAGTTTCTTGTCTGTTAACCGTTCCGCGATCTCCAGCACCCCCATCTTCTCCAAAACCCAAGCTCATAACAATGGGCATTGACGAGATCGAACCTCGTCAATTGGCGCCGTCTGTGGGAATCAGGGGCGCTGATTGTGCGATCGTGAAGGTCCTGACCAAAGCGATCTACAACTCCTCGGCGATGGAGAGACATCTCCTCTTCGTCTCTTTCGACTTCATCGCCCACTCGCCAGCCACCATGAAGGACTTTGAGCCCGTAGGCGACGGACTCGAGATCCTGTTCGGGAGCTTCTGCTTCCAGGTGGGACAGACCGACACTCTCCGCCTCTCAGAGCGAGTGCCACTGCCATTGATCAGGCTCGCCTCATGGGCCCCGCACCCTAGCGTGCTACGCACGTCAACATCGACAGATGAGTCATACGACAGCAGCAGCTGCAACTCAGATCTATGCGATCCCCCGTCGGATGAAGGGACCTACGGTTCCAGATCCGAAAGCTGCGGCAGTAGTGATCCAATCCGCGGACGCTACCAATGCGCCCTGGTCATCCAAAGCGACGTGGAGCAACAACCACCAGGTTCGGGTGCACATGTGCTGCCGCCCAACCCACAGGGTAGAAACGGCGACAACAGGAGGAAACCATCCCCCTCCCAACGAGGACGACACCGATGCCAACCGAGTAATCCACCTCAGCAAGGAAGGATGGAACCAGGCACACGAAGCCATGTCGGGAAACAAGATCCTTCCTGTGGGTGCCTCACGGGACCTACTGATGGCATACCATCTGTTCTGTATCGAAGAGCACAAAAAGAAAGTAAAGATGCAAGAGGTACTCGACAAACGCAAGCAAGCGGCCTCGGAGTCTTGCGCGCGGCGAGCTGCACTCTCCGCCGCTGGCGACTCCAGCTCGCACGACAATCAAGCCAACAAGCATCGCTCTCGCACAGATAACATGGATCCCGCTGCACTTCGCAAGGTGACTCGAACCCTCAACACATCCTTCATGGAGATGGTAGCCAATGGCAACATCACCTCAAAAACGCCGCAAGCCGCGATCATAGCGGCCACCACATATCTCGCGTCCCATCCACCTCCGGTGGGGGACCCGAAGAGAGCCATGCACAAGCCCGTGCTAGCCGGACTCGGACTCATCGGAGCTGCGCTCCACGATGAAACTCCTGTGGAGCCGAAAAAGAAAGCTGCGGTCAGATTCAACCGCAGCCCCACACCCTCATCCGACGAGGACGAGCACGACCTACCTCGACGATGCAAGAGCCCACGACGTCGCAGCCGCGACTACGACGCTCGAAGCGACCTCGCTCAGCGCAAGGTCGACAAGGCACGCGCCAAACGCGTGTGCTCATCTGAATCCGAAGAGGATGATGACGAAGGAGAACTATGGGGAGCTCGATGCTTTAGCAGATATGTTCGGCGGACAAGGATGCCGCGAAACTTCAAGCTTCCTTCGGACACTCTGAAGTTCGACGGCACGCAGGACCCTAAGGTGTGGCTCAGCGACCATCTGTCATCCGTCAAGCTGCACGGCGGAAACAAAAACACTGCCCTGCAGTTCCTTCAGCTGCAGCTGACAGGGGCATCTTGAATCTGGCTAAGTAGCCTATCCTCAGGCTCGATCCGAAACTGGGAGGAGCTGGCATACAGCTTCATCCGAAACTTCAAAGGCACCAGCAAAATCCAGCTTCGATCGAGGAGCTTCGGGCCTGCACCCAGCGTACGGGTGAATCCATTCGCTCGTACATACTGCGCTGGACCAACATCAAAAACTCTGCGGCACACATCTCGTAGGAGAGAAAGATCGATGCCTTCAAGGACGGTGTCAAACGCCCTGACTTCAAGGAGGAAATTGGGCGCGTCAAACCCAAGACACTTGACCACCTCATGGACATCGCCAACAGGTGGGAAGATGGCGAGGATTCCCTCCATCGAGCACATTCGGATGAGGAGGATGAGTACGGCCGTAGATGTGAACGCCGTAGCAAACGAAGATCGCGCATCTACGACGATCGCGACGGACCCGACATGGTCGCGGCTGGCTACGCTGACTGCCGCAACGAAAGCAACCGCAATAGTGGAGGATACCGTGGAAACAACTTCCGCGATGGAGGACGCCTAGCGCAAACATGGCAACGCCGCGGCCGCGACGACGAACCCTCGGCATATGACAATTTGTCGAGCCCATGCACCATCCACTTCTACATCGACAAGCAGGATAGCAAAAAGAAGGCCATCCGTATGCTCAAGGATTGCCGCGAGTTCCAGAAACTCAGCGAGAGCTTGGCCCAGATGAGACATCAGATCCCGAACCCTGGGTTCGGACACGCACCTGCGCCAGGCGATATCGCACACGGAGCTCCTCCACCACCACCTGTGGGACCTTCGAATCACCTGATCGCACCCACGCAGAACAACGGCATAAACGGGTACCTCGCGCCGAAAGGATCATTGATGATCCAAAAGGGGCACCCAACAAATAGTGTGCAGAAGAAGATCACCCACCAGGTCAGCTTACCTGTGACCGCTCCACCCGCCATCCCTGAGTACCTCAGCGGTTCGGAGTCCTGCATCACATTCAGTCGTTCGGATCAGCCCCGCCAAATCCCTCGCCCAGGACATGCTGCCCTGGTGCTCGAGGCGCAGATCGGAGGGTTTGAAATGAGCTGTGTCTTCATGGACGGCGGCAGCGGCATCAACCTGATGTTCGCCATCACACTAGCAGCAATGTGAATCCTGCTGTGCAGCCTGGAACAATCCGACACAATGTTCCACGACATAGTCATAGGGAAGGGCATATTTCCCCTAGGAAAGATATGGCTTGACGTCATCTTCGGCAAACCCGACAATTTTCGGTGTGAGCGGCTCGAGTTCGAAGTGGTGGACTGGCCATCACAATACCACACCATCCTCGGGCACGTAGCATTATCAAGGTTCCTGGCAGTACCGCACTATGCGTACTTACTGCTCAAGATGCCAGGACCTAGGGGCGTCATCACAATCCAAGGGAGCTTCACCTGGTCCGACCACTACGACAGGGACTTCAACGGAATCTCCCGGTCATTCGGCATGCAGGAGGAGCTAATAAGGCTTCGAGAGGTGACAGACAATGGGGCACCCCCAGTCTCAAGGAAAAACGCACCTGACATGTCGTTCAACTCAACAGTCAACACGAAGAAGGTGCAGGTCCATCCGACGGACGCCTCCAAGACGGCGTTGATCGCCAACGACCTCAGCCCCGCATAGGAAAGCACGCTCGTCGAATTCCTCCATGAGCGCTGGGAGATCTTCGCCTGGTGTCCTGCATATATGCCAGGAGTTCCCAGGGAATTCGCCGAGCATGCACTCAACGTATTTCCAGATGCCAAGCCGTCAAACAATCCATCTTCTCCAAAACCCAAGCTCATAACAATGGGCATTGACGAGATCGAACCTCGTCAGCGGTCGGCCTATATATAGATGGAAAGGGCGGGAAAACATGGCGGGAAATATCTTTAGTCCCCGTTAGTGGCTACAACCGGGACTAAAAGCTCGGTTCAGAGGAAAGGGCGGAAAAACTTGGCGGGAAGCGATGAGAAATGGCGGGAAATATCTTTAGTCCCTATTAGTGGATACAACCGGGACTAAAGCTTATTCAAAAAATGGATTTGGATTAATTATTCAAATTCAAGAACTTTTCATGTTGAAAGTTTAGTGAGATTCAAAAATATGCAAAAAAAATAGTTAATGCATTTTTAAATTGATAATAGTAAAATGGTTAATAATTTGACTATTTAAAATAATTATTTTATAAAACGGAAAATCGATTTGGATTAATTATTCAAATTCAAGAACTTTTCATGTTGAAAGTTTAGTGAGATTCAAAAATATGCAAAAAAAAATAGTTAATGCATTTTTAAATTGATAATGGCAAAATGGTTAATAATTTGACTATTTAAAATAATTATTTTATAAAATAGAAAATCGATTTGGATTAATTATTCAAATTCAAGAACTTTTCATGTTGAAAGTTTAGTGAGATTCAAAAATATGCAAAAATAATAATAGTTAATGCATTTTTAAATTGATAATGGCAAAATGGTTAATAATTTGACTATTTAAAATAATTATTTTATAAAACAGAAAATCGATTTGGATTAATTATTCAAATTCAAGAACTTTTCATGTTGAAAGTTTTGTCAAATTCATAAGTATGCAAAAAAGTATAATTTAAATGTTTTAAATGATATATTCGAAATTTTGAAAAAAAAAAAACACAGCGCGCGCAAATTTGGGCCTTTAGTCCCGGCCGAGGTTACCATCCGGGACTAAAGGGTCTGGCCCCAGCGCGCGAAAATGAAACGCCCCCCCCCCCTAATCCCGGTGCGTGGCACCAGCCGGGACTAGAGACCCCCCTTTAGTCCCGGCTGGTGCCACGCATCGGGACTAGAGGGGGGGTATAAAAGTTGCCCTTCTCCCCCAGTGCGTTCCACGCACCGGGAGAAGTGGAGGCCAGCAGACGACAGATGCCGCCAGGCTGCCCCCGCGAACTCCGACGAGGAAACCTCCACGCCCGTCGCGCCTCCCTCTCTTCACCGCCCTGCCGCCCACCGCCGAGCCTGCCGCGCCCCGCTCCCGCGCCCGCACCCACGCCCGTTCCCTTTGCCGCCGTGCCCCGCGCGCCCACCGAGCTCGGCCGCTCCAACGCCGCCACTCCGACGAAGCGCCGGCCGCGAGGCTACCCGCACCTGTCGCCAGTGCCATCGCCGGCCGCCGGTGAGTGTTAGGGTTAGGATTAGTTAGGATTTTTAATTTAGGATTTTTTTAGTTTAATGTATATAGTTTATTAGGATTATAGTTAATTAGTGTATATAGTGTATGTAGTTTAGGATTAGTGTATATAGTGTATGTATATAGTTATTCATTTTGTGTATATAGTGTATGTAGTTTAGGATTAGGATTAGTGTATATAGTGTATGTAGTTTAGGATTAGGATTAGTGTATATAGTGTATGTAGTTTAGGATTAGGATTAGTGTATATAGTGTATGTATATACTGTATATGTAGTTTAGGATTAGTTTATTATGTTTAGGGTATAAGATTTATAATATTGTAAGTTATGTTTATAATAGGGTTTTTTATTGTAATATAATAGTGTAATATAGTATTTTTATTGTAAGACCCTCTTTGTAACCGGAGTTAGGGTTAGGGTGTTGGTGCTCGGTGGTGACCGGAGTTAGGGTTAGGGTGGTGGTTCTCGCGGGAAGCTGCTTAGTCGCCCGCCTCTCCCGTGGCCACCATCACCGGCCACCATCACAGGCCACCGCCACCGCATCTACGGGTTTAGGGTTTATTTGTTAAGTTTAAATAAATATTGTGTGCATTTTGCAGGAACTATGGATCCATCCAGTCCAATCCGCAGAGACCTAGATTCAAAACACTTGCTCGAGGATATGATTCACGATGCCGATGAGGGATCTCCCTCGAGGTATCTGAACTCATCCGGTGAGGGAGAGGAGACCAACAAACAAGAGGAAGAAGCCCATGGACGCGTAACGCAGACCGACGAGGTATATATATATATGATGTCCGATGATCGTCACTAGTGTACCTAGTTGTATATATATTATGTTGACGAATTTTTCTTCTTGTAGGCCTCTATATCGAGCAAGAAAACCAAGCGCAGCCCAGCCAAAAAGTTGCCCCAGGGTACTGTTTATGAAATTACAGAGGTTTCAGGAGACGGTGAACCATTGGAACCAAAAAACAAAACAAATATTTGTACAACAATGCGGAGTTGTTGCTAGAGATCGCACCCCGATCACTGTTCGAGAGTGGAATAAGCCCAAAGAGGCGGAATGGAGTGATGTGTATATCGACGATAGATTCAAAGAGCAACTATTTACTGACCTAATGGCACATTTCAAGCTGCCAGAATGTGACACTAAGGACGAGACGGCTGAAATGAGAAAGAAAGTCAAGCAGTTTGCACTGAAGAAGATGGTCGAACTATTCAAGAACTGGAAGAAGTCATTATGGCAATAGTATCAGAAGGACAAGAAAACCCCATTATTCGAAGGCTATCTAGCAAAGCAGCAGCCTTACTGGGATGCATTTGTGGAGTATAGGGGGTCAGGAGTTGCAGAGGAATAGTCTAAAAAACAAGATAAATGCTGCGAAGAAGAAATATCACCATAACATGGGGCCAGGGGGCTACGCGGCTGACATGCCTAAGTGGTATGCAAAAGATACAGAGCTTCATGATAAGGGGATCATTCCAGAACCAATTCGCGAAGAATGGGATTTGCGGGTAAGAAATTGGTTCCTTGGGCATGGGAGTACATATGACGAACTTACAGGGGACCTTGTTTGCAGTGACGGGATAAAGGTACCCAGGAGTGCATGGATAAAAGTGGTGAAAGATATTAAAGATGGAATAAAACTGTTTCATCCCGATAGAGAGAATGACTTGCTGACCTTGGTCCTCGGGAATCGCAAACATACAGGACGAGTCGCGGCCTTGACAAGAGTTTCACGTGGGAGACTGGGTTTCCTAAGGACCAAGGTACCTATAGAACCCGAGCAACAGCAAAGCAGCGACGGGAGGAGGAGGAGCCAGACAAGTTCAACCAGCTGATAGCAAGACTTTACAAGCAGCAGTAGCAGATCGACGAACTTAGAGGAATAGCGCGCTTGCAAGATCCTCCACTCGATATTACTGCCAACCCATCTCAGCGGAGAAGAAGTGTGGCTGAATCGGAGGTCCCGTATAACGATGCATCATATACAGATGGCGGTCACGGCTACCCCGTGGATGGAATTGAGGAGCAGATATCTTGTGAGCTCCATAATAAATTGAAGAACGTATCTGTGAAGGTGGCGGTCAGATCGGCTTTGCCTTTTCCGCCTGACGCACGTTGGCATGGCCGTGAGATTCCACCTGGCTATGCTAAAGTCGGGGTGGATCAAATCGTAAAGGAGTGGGAGTCAATGAATCTTGACATCCCTGGACCTGAAGGTGAGATCACACTCGGAGAAATACTTGGTGGGATCATTCTATGGGACAAGAACAACATATGGTTTCCAGGCTCGGACCCAAGGATAACACTACCGCCTCCGAGTCGTCGCAGGTCTCCTTCAACTCCATCTCCACCTCCCTCACCTCCAGGAAGCCCACCCCATGATGACTACGACCACCACATCCCGAGTCCATCTCGATCTCCATCACAGGCTCAGCAGTCTTCGCCGTCCGCTAAGGACAATAAGCGGAAGCGTGCTCCGTCAGTGAGTACTAAAGGATGCGGCAGCCCAAAACGGAAAATTTTGCCCCTCCCAAAAGTGCCTCATCAGAATCTTCCCATCAGACCTTACGATCGTACTGATGCGGAAACGACAGCGATAGCAAAGGCCGAAGTGGCGGTGCATTTTGAGAAGAAGAAACCTGAGCCTGCTCCGGTATACACCGACAAGCAAAAGGCATATGCAATTGATTTTCTGAACACAAAATCGCAATATGAGTTGCACCATAAGCCAGATGACTATCTACGCACACTTTAGAAAGAAGTGGCGAAGAGTAAATCAAGCAAATCAAGTGCAAGCGGTAAAAAATCAGCAATCACAGGTGCAAGCGGGACCAAAACTACAATCAGTAAAAAATTAGACGTTCCCCTTCTCGGACAGCAGGCCAAACAAACGATCGCACCCCTCAAGGTGTTTTCAGAAAACGTTCCCCTTCTCGCACAACAGCAATTAGATGTGTCAGTAGCTGCGGAGTTGGCAGCCAGCATGGAAATTAGTCTTGATGAACTATTAGGCCCCCAACTCGACCTTCTACCCAAGATGCCAATAGCCCATAGATATGTCACAGGTGAGGATTTGGTCAGCAAAGAAAAGGTGAAAGAACTGCCAACACAATTGCGGAATCTCCATGAGTGGTACTTGACAGCTGCAATGGAAGGGAGAATATTTATCACAGCGAAATTCCCACGTGAGTACTACTTCAGAAAAGGCGGAAGAGGTCCATGTTGAGTTTTCAGAACTGTTCCAGTTACACAATCTCGACGCCCTCGACAAATATATCCTTGGCTGCTATTGTCTGTAAGTTGTTGAATTCATTGTCTACATGTTCAGTTCATTGCATGTAATTATCCTCATTATATCCTTTTGTAATCTATTATTATGCAGAATGAAGATCCAGGAATGTAAAATAAGAAGAATCTATAGTGTTGGGTTCATTGACCCAGATAAAGTACATATAAAGACGCTAACAACAAACCCCGAGGAGACGGAGGAAAACATTTTGAGGTTTTTAAAGGAGCAAAATTTTTGTGACCACATACTATTTCCTTACAAATTCGAGTAAGTGTCTTACTCTTTGTACACACATTCACTTTTGATTACTCGACGCTAAGTGTAACTGATGAGTTACTGATATATATATATATAAACATTTGCAGTTTTCACTGGATTCTGCTAGACATTCAACTTGATAAGGGAAGAGTTGAAGTCATGGACCCATTAAAGAGAAACCTGGAAGCGTTCCGCAGCATGCAGAACATGCTCCAGAAGTAATTTTCTCGCTATATCGGTCTCTTTCGGTGATTTCCTGAGATATCAGTTAATGAATAACTCATTCATTCATTTTCTTCTTTTTTGAGGGTAAAACAGTAGGGCAACAAACCCCACTGCAATTTTTATATATCGTAGAGAGTTACAAAAGAATATTTACAAACATATTCCACCTAAAAAAAGAGGGATAACATTCTAATCAGCTATCTCCTGTCTAAATTGGTTTCAATCCAATCCTTAAGGCCCTGATAATACTTCTTCTTAATTCTATACAGGACCCATCTTAATTCCTGGGCTACAATAGCCTTCCAGGTCTCCACCGACGCATGCTGGTTGTTGAAAATTTCATTGTTTCTGCAAATCCAGATGCTCCAAGTTCCAAGTATCAGAATTTCCATTGCAAAAGGGACCTTGAGGTCTTTTTTAATACTGGCTAAAACTTCAAAGATGCTTTGATCAGCCGTATTAACCTGTGAAATTTCAGCCCAGCAGGCTCTTGCAAATGGGCATTCCCAAAATAAATGTAAACTGGTTTCTTCACTATTGCAGCCCTGGAAGACACAGTCATAAGATGCCAGAGAAAAACATTTCCTTTTCAGAAGATTTCTTGTGTTGAGTCTATCAAGCAGTAAGAGCCAGAAGAAGAATTTGTGCTTTTGTTGACAAGAAGATTTCCAAATCTAAGATAAATGTGGCTGAACCGGTTGGTAACCGACAAAAGAGCAGTAAGCCTTTTTTACCGAAAAATTACTGCCCCAAATGTAAGACCAACAATCAGATTCCCCTTCCCTGCCAGAATTGAGAATTTGTTCAAGACTTTGATATTCCTGATAAGCTTGTTGGGACAAAGGAAGATTCATTCATTTTCTTCACCGGGCAGGGTTTGGATCCGGTTCAAGCGCGAGGTTAAGGGTTCCTTTAGTCAGCAGCTGACGTTTAAGGCGGTCTCGGTAAGTAACACGTGATATGTCCGCGCATCTCTTTACTTATAGCTTCAATACAATAATGATGCTAGATTATTATTTTGATTGAATTATATTCTCGTAAAGTGCACGAGGCAGCCACAGGGGTCAAATTTATGTGGATTCTACGTTTACAAGTTCATCCGCACGTTTACCACCGAGCACAAAGATTATAGAGTCGATGTAAGAAATACATTCACACCATCATTTTATTACCGTCACTTCTCGTTATCATGATTGATATTCATATTGATCTCCTTTTCTTATGTAGTTCGAGAGAATGCGGGATCAACTCTACCACATCAACGTGTACTAGCAATTGCGGAGGAGCTGACGGGTTTTATTTTCAAAGAGATGGTACATGATGGTGGAGAATTTAGTGTGAATAGGCGCTAATGATCTTCATGTAATTGTCTAGACGGGCTCTAGTCCCGATAATTGTGATCTCCATGTAACTATATAAATTGTATATATTTGTATGCTTGATTTTGTAATACAAGTTATCTTATATATGCACGAACATGTACGATATGTGGTGGCGTATAAATAAAACAATATAAGATGAATTCTCTGCCGTGGCAGAGAAAGGGCACAAAATGCTGGCACGGCAGAGAAATCACTAGTCCAAGATAATGCTCTGCCGCGGCAGAGAAAATGCGCAAAATGCTGCCGTGACAGAGACCCACTAGTCCCGGTCCATAACACCAACCGGGACTAGTGGGGATGCACCCTGAGCGCGCAGGAGTAGCCACGTAGACACCCACTAGTCCCGGCTGGTAACCGGGACTAGTAACTGGGCCGGGACTAGTGTTGGGCCTCTAGTCCCGCTTGATTAGTCCTAGTTCAAAAACCGGGACTAAAGGCCGTTACGGCTCGGGAATAGAGGCCCTGTTTCCACTAGTGATTTGATTTTGCTTTCCTATTCAAGACGATCATTGGCAATACCAAATTGAACACGTGTAGTCATCAAACTAGGCTTTCCAGTTGTTTACTTTAAAAAATACATCAGATTAGTTAAATACACTCAGAAAATAAGTCGATTAGATTAATTAGGTAGTTGACCTGCTCTTCTGCAAATCGGTATATCAGGATGCCTCAGTTGAAGCGAAGCAGAATCTATCATAGGGTCCGTTTGTTTGGACTGTGCCTGGCTGGCTGTGGTTGGCTGTGCTGCTGTGGGAGGAAAGCAGCTGTGCAGGGAAAGCTGCTTTTCTGAATTTGACTATTTAGCAATTTGGCTGGCGGTTTAGATGTAGTTATGGAATTATCTAATATACCTCTAGAGTTCCAAGAATATACATAATCGACGATTGAACTATACAAGCACAGTAAACACAAGAATAATTAATTAGATATAGCTTTGTCAAAATGCTTACGTATCTACCCGTAAACAAAAAAATCCATATGTATGTACTACATTATCCAATCTAAATTAATGATCTTATTTTTTTCTAGATTCGTATGTATCTAGTCTAATTTTGTACATATTCATATGTATCTAGTCTAAATATATAACTATATACAAACGAATCTATATAAAATTGAGACCAATAATATAAAACGGAGGACGAGTAGAGCACAGCATGTAGCACCAATCCTTTCCGTATCTATTAGCTATGCACGTATCAAAATTATGTTTTTCCATGCAAGCAAAGGTGCACGTAGAACGAACACAGAGCCCGAGCATGCGATTTTGGGCTTGGTCCTGTTCATGGGTAGTGAGCAACGAGATAATATGGTCAGCAGAGAGCGTCACGGTAAAGAGAAAGAAAAAGAACAATTCAATTGACCTGGGATGGCAATCTTTCGTAAGTACTTGTAATAAAATGGGCAATTTAACATAACGGTTCGATTGCTATGGAGAAAGGTGCGGAAAACACCTTAAAATGTGCTTTGTGATTTCCACTGTTCGTTGCTTTGGCTTTTGGCAAAAGTGGGTGTCCAAAGCCAGCCCTTTTGTTTTATTTTTTTTTTTGGCTTTTTTTACTGAAAAGCCACCAAAAATCTAAACAAACACCCTCATAGTCTGGACACTTTGAGAAAAGATTTAAAACATAGCGAACAAATATAAATTTTAAGGTGCATGCAAGAGCAGTCGTACTAACGGGTGACTTGTTGCAGTATTAGCGCCAAAGTGTGGATCGCTGGACCTAGGTAGATTAGGCATTTTCCTATCTGTGGCGTCTTGAAGGAGAAGAGCCTTTCTCTTGCAGCCATTACCGATTGTCTCCATTGACCGCGGTGTTTGATACATGCAGAGGAGCAAGGACGCGAGTCAGGGATCTTAAAGAGACAGAGATTAGGGCGCTGCACCCATTGTTTCTTCTCGTCCCAGAGATTAGGGTAAGGTTTTTCTTGTGTCCTTTTGTACGGCAATTTTTTTCTAGCTACGGTCCGACTGGTGGCAAATTAAATTGAATCGTACGGCTGGATACGGAACAACAGCTAGTTAAATTTTAAGAGGAGTCGTGACATGTTGGAACCTTGTTGTACGTAAGTAATACTCCCTCCGTTTCAAAATATAAGATGTTTTAGGTTTGTGAAGAAAATAAATCTAGACTCTTTTAGTGTGTAGATTTATCCTAAAGTTGAGTGAACCTACATACTAAAATAAGTCTAGATTCATCTTCTTCACAAACCTAAAACATCTTATATTTTGAAACGGAGGGAGTACTAACTAAATCATAGCCCTTAAGTAATAGATCTACGGTTAATATAATTTAGATGATGTAGATCAATCTAGTGGCTCAAAATATACCATTATATATATTGCTTTTAGTATATAACTAGCATGGTGGCCCTCGCACATGCGAGGGAAACACTTTACATGTGCTGAGTTGAGAGATAAATTTATAGTCTTATCATCCATATTCATTGTATATATGTGGTAGGGAAATATATGTTTCTTTGGCCACCAAATTGTAAATAAAATATCAAAATGAACATTAACCAATATTATTGACCATATTTGCTAATAAAAATGAACATTGACCAATTTAAATGTTGAAAAGTTCATATAATTAAATTTCAGACTAAGAGATGGTTGATATACTTTTGTTTTGTCGTAAATCAGTTTCATAGGACGTTTGATATAGAGCTACACAAATTTGTATGTTTTTTGTCCACAAACTAATTCTATATATACATGAGCAATGACCTGATGTGTTTAGATGATATTCACAATAGCAAAATATTTTTTCTTAGTGAAAGAATGTAGTCTCATTAGTAGTTAGACTAAATGAGTGGTAAGCGTATTTTGTTTGCCTGGATCTTTTTGCTCTCATTTATTTAAGCAGTTCTAAAATACATGTCATCTTCCTCTCTTCTCAAACATGACCATAAAGAAATGGGCAATCTCTAAGGTGCAACTTTGACCACTATTTTGTTCATAAGTATGATATCAAAAAGTAAAACATAAATAGAAGTCAAATTTGATTAAAAAAACTTATCAAACTTTGTCATCTTGTGAAGTCAGTTCTTCGATCTAGTTAAAATGATTAATTTTTTATGCCTTTAGACATTTTGATGAATTTGTTCGGGATGAGATACAATAGAGCAGTTCATCGTTCCAATAATGCATAAACCCTTGCTTTTTTGTGTTGCACAATTAGTTTCTCCTTGAGAATACCTTTTCTCGTGTAATTTAAGTCTCTCTTCTCAAATGAATTGGCAGTTCCACAATCGTGGAAGGATAATTTGGTTCTCCCTCGTGACATTGGTGTTTAAGAGCAACAACCATAGCATATGTTTCATACATTTAAAATTTTGGACGCACATATTTTTCCTTCCATATAGAACTTCAACTCCAAGAGTAGCTTATGTAGCAGAAATTTACTTCTGATCTAATATATATATGCTCCCTTTACAAAAAAAAGACATATTTTAAATTGAAAAAAGTTGAGTGTGCATCTCTACATTCTATGTGCTCATGTAAAGTTTCATGAAGAACACATATTTTTGTGGGCCGTGTAAAAAGACAGAAAACGGTCTGGCGAAGAGCTTTAGTTTAGCACCAAAATTTGTCTTTTCTACACTAACTATGCAAAAAGTCATTTTTTTGTGAAACGACTTTCTGTGCACCTAGAATTCGGAGATGTATGCACTGATATTTTTATTTAATGTTTTAATATTTCAAAATGTGTTCAAAATACATTTTCACATAAAGGGACCATATTTGCCAAGAGCCAAAACACCGTGTCACTTAATTCATCACGATTCAGATATAGCTTCAAAGATCCCGTTTATGTTTAACATGGAACTATCATGAAAACAAAATATTAGGTGTGAGGTTTGTACGATGTTGCCCCAAAGATAAAAATTGATCAAGTAACCCAAACCCTAATTGCTATCCTCTAAGCACATTTTTAATGGGTTAGGTACTAAGATGTGCATAATGTGTAGTTATTTATTGTTAGATGCTAAATAAAAATATATCATCTCGCATAGCTAGGATGTCAAGCCTCGCAAGATCTCAGGGGCATGTTTGAGGATCCGAGGTTGCCATCTTATCCCGCATAATGACTTGCTAATTCAAAATTAGCCTAGAAGCCGGATCTAATCTTAATGCAGATTTGAATATTGAATTTAGAGTTTGCCTAGAAAGGGTTCTAAGCGGGGTCATGCCCTGTAACCTAAAACTGACGCGTTGCATGTTTATGGCATGGACTTAATTTACTTTTCATGTATTATGCCAATTGCAATTTATATTAGGTAACCGTGGTCGAGTTGTTTACATGACATTTTTTTGTTGGTGGAGACCCGGGGAGCCCTTGAATTTCCGGCAGGAGTGTTGCATGTTTATGAGATGGACTCTTAATGTTCACATGACTCGGTAATGTGCTGGAAGTATGTACGTACGTAAACTTAATGTTCACATGACTCGGTAATATACTGGAAGTCTGCACGTACGTGAATTCTCTCTTCTTCTTTTTTGGGATAAAGTGTGTACGTGGAAGTTGTTTAGAAAATGTGTACGTGATTCTTTTTTAAGAAAACTGTACGTAAATTAATATGCTCATTAAATCCTAGCCATATATTTTAGATCTAACTGCTCAAAATAATTAAGGTGATGTGGATCAACCAGGTGCCTCGAAAAACACTCTTATATTGCTTTTAGTATATAATAGATAGGGCGAGTACTACGCGTCCCCCCCCCCCTCCCCCCAAGATCGAAATCTCTTATCCCCCGGCTTCCCCGTCCAACGCGTGTCCTCTAGGGCCACCACTTAAAACACGGGAAGCGCAGCTGCACCCAAAATGCAATCAATCTTGTCTTCTTTCCGCTTGGGCTGTCTAGCGCAGCTCCATCCAAAATAACGCAATCAATCTCGTTGTCCTTCCGCTCGGGCTGTCCAGAGTCCAGACTATGCCTCGCCGTTGCCATGGGAGCCTAACCGCGGTCCAACTCCGACTATGACGATCGCAGCCCCGCCATCTAGCTCCGGCGAGACCAGCCACAACAAGTCCATCCTCCCCAGACTCCATGGTAGTAGCAGCGCCGCCTGTCCCGGTAGCAAGCCCGCACGCGCATGGTAGCAAGCATCGTGGCCCCTTCTAGCAAAGCTTGCACCACGCCATGGTAGCAAGCGCTGCCGCTACTTGTAGCAAAGCGTCGCCGCTGTGGTAGCAAGCCCCGCCGCCGTGGTAGCAAGCGCCATCGGCCCTTCCACTGCCGCCATGGTAGCAAAGCGTCACCGCAGTGGTAGCAAGCCCCTCCGCACCTTGTAGCAAAGCTCCGCCGCAGTGGTAGCAAGCGTCGTCACCACTTCCATTGCCGCCATGGTAGCAAGCACCATCGCTGCTTCCACTGCCGCCATGGTAGCAAGCGCTACCGCCGCTTGTAGCAAAGCACCACCGCTGTGGTAGCAAGCCGTACCACAGCTTGTAGCAATGCGTCGCCACCGTGTAGCAAGCGTCGCCGCCACTTGTAGCAAAGCATTGTCGACGTTGTAGCAGAAGCCGTCGTGGCCGACCAACACATAGCACCACTGCCGGCCGCGCGTAGTACCACCCATGTCATGTTCCTCCTGTTCCTGTGGTAGCAAAGCTAGACATAGTTGTCGCAAAACGACGCCGTCCTTGTAGCAAGCCCATGTCTCCAGCAACACCGTCGAGAGGAGACGCGGCCGCTGTCGACAACAACACCTGCTCGCAGCACCCCACTCTAGTGGCGCGTCAGCATCATCCCTGCGGCCATCGATGTCGGGCTGCGCATGAGCTGCAGGCGACATGGCGGCAGGAGATGCATGGGGTCATGGCGGTGCGGCAGTGGGAATTCTGGGGTCGGGCTGCGCTGCGCGCAAGCTACAGGCGGCATGGAGAAGGGAGCTGCAGAGGGTCATAGCGGTGCGGCATGACTACGGCGCTGCGATGCGGCGCAGCGCTTTGAGGAGAAGCAGCGGCAGCGCCACGGGTGGACGCGGGGAGATGTGCGGTAGGAAGGAAGGTAGAAGAAAGGAAAGAGATAAGGCCCACCACTTTCCTGTACATGAGGTTCAGGAGCAGCCCGTGCGGTGCGACCTGGGGATAGAAGTCAGCGATCCCCGGAGAAGCCCAATCATTTTCCATATATAATACACTAGTAGATATAAACAGGGAATTTAGACGTCGTCTCTCTCGATCCCCTTTCTTAGTCCTCTGACTAGAGCTTGGAGGTCAGCTCTTTCCCCATTGATTCCTGACAATCTTCAATGTCAACCAACGCCGGCAGTTGCTCCTCTCTACTCACCTTGACCTGTTCTGGTAATTCCCCGCCGCTGATATGATTGTGCTGTTTTGACCCAGCGGTGATGTCCTTGTATCATGGTTTGCTATATGAATATAACGGTGCGTAAGCTATATGAATATAATGGGGCGCAAGCCTATTTCGAAACTGTAACTCAATAAGCATGCAAAGTACATTCGAAAACAGAACCCACAGTTTTATTTGCTTGCGTGATCGATGACACTGACGAGCATCATGTCTGTGATTATGATCAGAGCCGACTATACTGATGGAGACCGAGATGCTCCGCGGTGAGAGGCTTGAAAATGCTGTGCTCGTCGGAGTCGAGCGCGGCGGCGAGCCTCGGCCACACGAACATGGTGAGGATCCAGCCGTCGCCTCCCGGGCGCTCGATGATCTGCACGAAGCCGCAGCAGAGCCTCCCACAGTCCTTCGACGTGGGCACTAGCAGGACAGGATGTCCGAAGCCGAAGTCAGTGTCGAGACTGAAGGATGCCCACGACGTCACCGTCAGCACCGGGCTGCCCAGCCCGACGGCGGCACTGTCGACGTACTTCACAGCCTTGTGCTCCTCCACCCAGTCCACCAGCTCCTGGAAGTGCTCGTCGGTGGCCGTCGACTTGATCGAGTCCCGCACCATGGACGCCACGTCCGGGAGCGGCAGCCGCTGGACCTCCTCCACGCCCGCCTCCGCCACCGTGAACGCCGTAACGTTGCCGACGTAGTTGCGCATCGCGGCCTTGTTGTACCCCGGCGCAGTGAGACGCCGCCGCCCGTCGACCCACCAGCCCATGCGGCAGGTCTCGTCGGACGCGCCCACGACCGCGGCGAAGACCTTCCACAGGTACGCGGAGATCGCCTCGAGGCGGGTCGCCGCGCGCTCGCCGGCCACATCGCGGCTCGCCTGCGCGCGAAGCGTCGCGAGATCCCGCGCCTCGACGTAGTACGCGCGCAGGACGAAGGAGCTCTCGGTCGTCAGAGCACTGACGAGATGCTTGCTCTCCAGCGGTGTGAACGCGTCGCCGAACGAGGGGCCGTACGAGGGCACGGCGCGCGGGCGGAACACGGAGCGGTCGTGGTTCGGGGCGGCGGCGATCGTCCCAGAGCGCACGAGCTCAGACCACGCGTTCGCCATCATGCACAAAGAGTACCCATCCACGACCACGTGGTTGCTGCCCCACGCCACGGCGAACCCGCCGCAGGCGAACGACAGCAGCTGCACGGACAGCGCGACGTCGGCGGCGTACCGGACGGGGATGCCGGTCCGCGCAAACGAAGCGCCCAGATTGCAGTAGTCCATGCTCGCCAGAGCCACGCCAACCTCGCCGATGACGAGCTCGGCGCCTTGGTTATCGCAGTGCACCTCAGGGGGGCCCGAGTACGGGTCGGCGACAATGCGGCCGGTCAGGGGGAAGAAGTGGTTAAGCAAGGAAGGCAACTTGGCCTTGAAGACGGAGACCACGTCGCCGAAGCTGCCGCCGGCGGAGGGCTTGCGGTAGGCGCAGAACAGCGAGACCGGGATGCTCTGAGGCAGCAGGTCAAGGTTGGAGAGGGGGAGGATACGTGGTGTCACTGTGACAAAGGAGACGGAAGCCTTCACGATGCTCCGGCTGAGGACTTGAACACGCTGATCGGTGGCCATTTTTTTGGTTCGTGTGGTATGTGATTTACTCTGTAACCTTGGAAGTTGTAGCGATCACCCGTACTCTCTGTTCAGAAATATAAGTCGTTTTAGTTTTATGAATCAAACGTATCTAAACGTTTTTAGTGTATAAGTTCGTAGAGGTTTCGAGTGAAACTATACACTTAAAGACGTCTAGATATATTCATTTCATAAAACTAAAATATTTATATTTTCGAATGGAGGTAATACAATGTATACAAGCGATCGCCAATGCACATGGATAATCAATCATGAAGTGGTTGACAAAAACAAGTTGACCTTTAATTAAGAAAAGCAACTGGAGACGTCAAGGAATTTTTTTTATGACTAGCCGCGGACTGAGAGTTTAAAACTTTCGAAAATTGCAAGGCAGCGGAATCTCAGCAGCCCTGGATGTCAAATTAATTACCCGAACAAATAAAACAAGATCATCTTTTGATACATGATGCGTTATTACTTAAAAAGTTTAAACATTACACCCTGTCTCTCATAACTAGGATGCACATACAACCGATAAAATTCCACGATTACAAGCGAAAACAAAAAGAAAATAAGCGAATCATAGTGAGAAATTGTAAAAACACGTAATATACTGAAGGAGGGCTTATCCGAAGATTATACATTCATTCATAACGGGTAAACAAATCCTGCCCCGTATCAGAAAAGTTCGTGGTCACATGGCTTCATAATAACAAAAACACATGGATGAACTAATGGAGCGACGATATAACATGACATCAATATGGATGAATATGTCATTACGAAAGAGAGAGATAACAACATCGACTCCTGAACTTGACGGTCTAGCACGTGTACAACCTACGTGCTAAAGATAGTATAGTACATTGTATATCCTTGTACAGTTGTACTCTTTATTTCTTAAACACCGTATAGATATGGGGTAGTACTCCAATCTTGAACATGCTATTTTTGCTTAACTTCATAATCTCAATGCTTATTTTGTACACAAGGATTTAGGGGGATCTGCACTTCTTCAGTATTAGGTGGTTTACTTCTCATTCATGAAAAATATGCTACTGACCTATATGGTAAAGTTGGTATGACAAAGTGCACATCCTCTCTTACACCTTTATTTTCCACTGGAAATTTATCTTTAACCGAGGGAATTTCTTTTAATTCTCAAGGTACTTTTTCGAGATCCTCTTCTAGTTTTCTCAGTGCTATTTTAGATACAAATTGGGTAGGTTTTCTTAATAATAGAAGGTCAAGTGGAGGTTTGTTATATTTCTTGGACCGGACTTGGTTTCATGGAGTGAAAGAAAACAAGATACAATATCATTGTGAAGTACTGAAGCTGAATATGATACTTGCAAGTACGCAAGTTGTATGTAGCTAGTTTCAAATTAAGACTATCGAGCCATAGAGAGGCATTAGTAATGGATTTACCAAAGAGTACACGCAAGTTGTCTTTAAATCCAAGCAAGAGTGTATCAAAAGCAATTGCGAATGAGAGAGAAAACAATATTAAAAGAGTAGAGAGCATAGACAGAGAGCAAAGTGATATAAGTGATCAAGAACTGCAATAGGGCTAAAGCGTTCACATGGAATGTTGGATCCACCGGTGGCATTTTAGTAAAACGAATTAAGATATATATTATGTCCTATTTATATTTGTATGTATGGGCGGAGTCCCAATTGAATATGAGCCTAGTAATCTCGGTCATCTGATATCTCATAACTAGGGATGTAAATGACACTTAAATGGCATCCGCAAGTCCCGTTTATTCAAAATCTTAGTTCTTTGTTTTAGAAAATACAAATTTTATTGAACTAGAGTACTAATAAACGGTATTACGCGGGATTAAATGGTGTGCCACTTACATCCCTACTCATAACCATAGCTTGTCAACAACAACATTCCACCTGATTTCACCGGCGATTAAGGGTTACCCCATGGTCATGGATGCCAGCTCTTGAATCTTAGTTATCCCCCATTGGTGTATAATCAGGGAGTGCAGCGTTATATGTCACTTAACGCCGTCAACATCAAACATATGCCGATGACAATCCCCTCTCTTGTCCCAATGGGAAAATACCATGCAGCCAACACTCGCATAATATCAAGATTGAACACATACACACATATGTATATATATTCTATTCAGCATCTAGGGTGTAGAAAAATTATTTTGCATCCAACATATTTTTACATTGTTACACTATTTTTTTTATACAAATCATTATGTTCATACTGACCCACACAACAACAAAAATCGACATAAAAAGGCAGTGTATAAGTCATTATAGTGTAAAATCACAAAATTATGTATTTTATATGACATTTAAACAAAAAATGTTTACGTCATGTCCAAAAAAATTATGTTCCTCTCGGCTTCCAAGGTAAGAGAAAATTTATGTGGCATAAAATTCATGTATGGTTGCAAAGATAGAGGGTTTTGTAGAATAACTATTTTGCATTCCATGGGTCAAATAACGCCACCCTATAGAAAGAGAAGTCATTAATCTTTATTTCAGTTCATGACGGTGCTATAGTTTATCAATCTCCCTAAGTCAAGGAAACTACTCACTTATGGAGGCAATCAACAACATCATAATAATATAAATGAAGTGTGAAGGAATGGATGAATACTCACGCGAATCCATATCACACTATTACAGAGAGACGCTATGGACATGAGTCGAAATCCCCATAGGCAACGGTGAACCGCTATGTTGCCAAAGACTAACCGCTGATGTCACTAGTAGAAAAGGGGGCTTTGGTTCGGTCCAGAGTCTAACACTAGTTCTGATTTGTTACGGGTCAAGACTAGTATGAGCACTAGTCCCGGTTCGTACCGTGTTTAGTGGCTAGGAGCCCGAGAAAATTCTAGTCTCAGGTTATTCCGGACCTTTAGTTCCGGGCCGTGATACGGCCCGGGACTAAAAGAGTGCGGTGTCCCGGGTCGTGATACGGCCCGGGACTAAAGGGTTGCGAACGCGGGCAACTTAAAATGGCTATAACTTTTGCGTACGATGTCGGAAAAAAACATACAACTTATCGAAATGTGCGGAAAAAGAATTTTAGTTCGATTTCAATAGCCTTAGTCTGTTTGGGATTCTTTTAGATTTTTAGATTTCTAAAACTAAAAAAGTTATCTAAAAAATTATTTTTTTAGCAAAAAAAATTTATGCCATATTTGGAATCCTCACATTTTTCTGATAATAATGGATATATTATTTGTCAAATTTTGATTTACAGATTTAAAGATATTATTTATGCCATATTAAATGAATAAATGGCAAAAAATGAATAAAATATTATTTTATTTAGTTTTTACTTTCAGTAGATTAAAATATTATTATTACTTATGTATTGTTGTTTACTTAAATAGTTATTTGTAATTTCGAAAAATAAAGATATATGACATATTGATATTAAGATTGATATGGTAGTGTTGTCAACAAGGTACAAATGGGCTTCGCACAACGATATCCTGCTGAAACAGAGAAGTTAAGCGTGCTGGGGGTGGAGTAGTGGTAGAATATGTGACCGATCGAAAAGTTTGACCACAAGTATAATTTGACCTAAGATTAAGTATAGTTAGTGTTAAAAATATTCCAAATGAGAGGATTAACGAGTCAAACAATTTAATAGTTTAAGAAAAAATTCGAAAACAAATTTTGAAAAATAAATTTAATTTTTTTTGAAAAACAATCTCTATTGTCGGGCCATATTACGACCCGGGACTAAAGGTCCTCCGTCCCCCGCGCTGCAAAAATGGTTGTGTGTCCTCTAGTCCCGGGTTGTAGCAAAACAGGACTAAAGATAGGGGTCTTTAGTCCCGATTTCGCAGTTCCGGATGTAAAACCGGGACTAAAGGCCCTTATAATCCGGAACTATAGGCCCTTTTTTCCACTAGTGTGTGAAGACCTCAATTGTAACAGTGTACATGTTCGTGGTAATATTAATATGCTACAAATATAATTAGCAACCGTTACTTTATTTACATATATCTGCTATGGAGTTTTATCATAACCATTTCTCATAAGGGCTATAAAAAACAAGAAAAGCACTGTGAGGTCGGTTGCTGAAGGGATCCCGTGACAGAAATAAATACCACGTGAAACACCCTAATTATCCAAGGATATATCTAGAATTAATACAATAACGAAGGAAGACAGCGGTAACATACCGTTTTAGACCATAAGCGTATAACGCGTATGCAGGAATGTGGTTGATATAGTCGTACTCGTCTGATCTTAAGGTCGCGAAGCTCCTCGCAAGTCACTCCTTGTCCAGGTCCTTGCACGGCGGTCAAGTTGCTACTATTGGTAGCTCCCACCGAGTAATCACACTCATACGGTGCAAGACAACGACTCCCGGGCTCTCATCCCTACCGAGGTTGTGGAAATATAGACCTCCTGGCCAGAATCCCTGTAGCACAACGGCGTGCGACCGAGTTGTTGTCTTTGTATGTAGAGTCCTTTCTTAGATAGTGCCACCGCAAAGGAAATGAGAGAGAGGGAGAGAGATTTTATCCTAAGGAAATTGCTTTAGAGAAATTATTGTGTGTTTATTCCACCTATGGGCACTCTTTTATATAGTCAGAGGGAGCAGGGAGGTGTACCCTCCCCAAAGGGTGTTCCATGTGAGACTAATATTAGACAAAGGCAAAATGAGAGGGGAAGCCGGCTGGGCCAATGGGTGGCCCACGGATGGGCCACCCCGCTAGGCCTACCGCAGCAGCAGTTGGCAGCGGTGGCGGAAGCTACGGTTGGTTGGGTAGGCCAGCTTATCGCGCGCGCCCGCTAGAGCCCGCGGCAGCCGCTGAGCCAATGGGTGGCCCACGGATGGGCCACCGCGTTGGGCCTACCGCAGCAGCAGCTGGCAGCGGCGCCGGCAGCTATGGTCGGCTGGCTGGGCCAGCTTATCGCAAGCCTGCTAGAGCTAGCGGCAGTCGTCTGGGATGGCCTGCGGCCTGTTGTGCCAACACCTCCCCACGCCAGCACTAGCCCGGGTGGGGCGGCTGGTTGCAATCCGCCAGTGAGTGCCCACCCTCCTGTGTGGGGCCAGCTAGGACCCACCAATGCGGCTAGCTTTCTCGTGGGCCAATTCCCTCTAGGGTTTTGGCCTAATGAGAAAGTTGCCCTATAAAATTTTATTTAAATATTTATTTAATATATATGAATTCGTAATTAAAATATAATAAACACATATTATAAAATTGCCATATATTTGAAACACCTTTCGATCTTTTTCTTTCTTTCTCCGAAAGACTTCGGATTTCTTTGAAACGATTCCAGTTTCTCTCTTCTGTGATTCCATATTACAGGAAGATCTCTAAGCGTCATAGTGAACTTAAGCGTGTTTCCCTTCAGTTCGGAAATGTCACAGACATGATCGAGACGATTTTCGATCAATGATCAATAGCGGGACCAGGATGCCCATATTGACCCCCATGGACTCCACAAATCACCTTTCGTGTCGAACCTTAAACGATATATCCAATTCCCTTTGTTATGCGATACTAGACTTGTTCAAGATATAATCATTGGTATCATGATACCTTGTTCAATCTCGTTTCCAACAAGTACTATTTTACTCGTTCATGTGAAATTACATCCTCATGACCTAGTCATACGTTGTGCAGCTTATGGATGTAATCACTGAGTGTGCCCAGTGCATCTTCTGTCACACAGGAGAACAAATCCTGATCTTGATGCATAGGCCTCAACAAGCCCCTTTGGAATACCCAACTAGCACCTTTATGGTCATCTATTTACAGACATGAAGGTTGATGCAGTCAAAGAAATCCTCCGGTAATAGTGATTAATATGATCTCATGGTCTAAGGATTAGAACACTCTATTTTTGACAATTGCAACCGTGAACCAAGTGAAATGATCGTGTTGCAACAATCATCTGTGGTAAATATCCATCACGTCATTCTAGATGATATGACTTTATTGTCAGTTGGCTTTAGAAGCACCATGATCAAAAAACCTTGATCATCAGCTGCAGAATGAACTTGTTGAATAGAGACTACTAAGGACTACTAGTTTGTTTATATACCACACATATATCAATGTTTTCGCTTGATATAGTTATAGAATGATATAAAAATATTATAAACTAATGAGATATGATAATAAACTCCTTTATTATTTGCCTCTAGGGCACATCTCCTTCAGTTGCCATGTCGACGAAACACCGCTTCTGCGACCAGACAGCTGTCAGTTCATCACCTTTTTTTTGTTCGCCGACTTCAGTGCACTGCGTATGGAGCCTTGCTCTTATGTCTTCACGGACGCCGGATGGTCTCTAGGATTCCTCACTTTGTAGGATATAAACATAGAAAATTCCAGTAAAGTTATAACTAAACAGTTCTGATTACAATAAATAAATAACAAGAACGGTTCAATCGTGTACATAGCAATTGAAAATAAAGAAACTAGAACGGTTCTGATTAAACTGAAGAAATAACTAGAACAGTTCAATTGTGTGCATGAAAAAATACAGTTAAGACATAACTAGAACATTTATAATTATAGTAAAAAAATAACTAGAACATTTCTAATTTAAGTATAGAAATAACTGTCATTCATTATAATGCAAAATCACTATTTCATTATTTTTCATAATTTATAATCTCATTTTTTGTTTACATTTCGAAACAAAATCATTGTCAATTGGAACATCAATTTTTTTTTGTGGCATACCTTTGCTAAAATCCTAGGTCCACCACTAGTATTTGGACATGTATTGGTCCACTGGAGCTGAAGTCCCACCGCCATCCAACATTTAGTACACATAGAAATATCACTTGATTGACCTAAACTATCTCATCACCATCCCAATTCTTGAATAAACCTTATTATAACTATTGGGCTTCTTTTCTTAATGGAAAATACATGGAAACAAAATTAGCACATTTTTCTTGGCCCCGATGGTTCTTACAATCATTCTTCCTTTCTTTCGTCTCTACATGTGGTGTTCCTTCACTATGTTATAGTTGTGCTTGTGCGCAATGAGCACGGTGTTGGAATTATGCCCTAGAGGCAATAATAAAGCTGTTATTATTATAATTCTTGTTCATGATAATGTTTATATTCCATGCTAGAATTGTATTAAGCGGAAACTTTAATACTTGTGTGGTTTGTGAACAACACCGTGTCCCTAGTACGCCTCTATGGACTAGCTCATTGATCAATGATGGTTAAGGTTTCCTAACCATAGACATGAATTGTCAATTGATAATGAGATCATATCATTGGGAGAATGATATGATGGACAGACCCAAACTAAGCAAAGCAATTAGATCGTGTCATCGTGTTCGTCTTTGCAAAGCTTTTCTTATGTCAAATATTGTATTCCTTAGACCATGAGATAATACAACTCCCTGATATCGGAAGAAAGCTTTGAGGTCATCAAACGTCATCCTATGAGAGGGTGATCATAAAGGTGTCTCTCAGATGATCGGAAAGTATCTGTTGGGTTGTATGTATCAAGATGGGATTTGTCCCTCCCAAGTTGGAGAGATATACTTCGGGCCCACTCGGTAATCGATATCAACACCGCTTTCAAGCATGTGGTTAAGGAGTTAATCACAAAGTGATATCGGATTACGAAACGAGTAAAGTACTTGCTGTGAACGAGATTGAACTAGGTATGACGGTACCGACGATCAAATCTCGGGCAAGTAAAATATCGCGAGACGAAGGGAATATATATATGGGATTGATTGAATCTTGGCATCCTGGTTCATCCGATATGATCATCGATGAATGTGTGGGAGTCAATATGGGTTTCCAGACCCCGCTGTTGATTATTGATAGAAGATCATGTCTGCATATTCTCGAACCCGCAGGGTCACACACTTAACGTGTCTCGACGCTAGGATAGATTGGATAATTGGTTTATGAGTTTTTGTTCGGAGTCTCGGATGGGATCCGGGATATCACGAGAGGTTCCAGAGTGGTCCGGAGAATAAGATTCATATAAGGCAGTGCAGTTTTTGGAGTTCGGAATTGTTCCGGGTTAATCGGTATTGTACCGGAAGCTTCTAGAACCTTCCGGAAGGGGACCAACGTGGCCCCACCTTCTGGGAGGGGGCATGGGCCTATGAGGGAGTGCCTTGGCCGCATTGGTCCAGGGGCACAAGGCCCCATAGGGCCGAGCCGGCCAAGGGGGTTTTAAACTCGAGATAGACCTTCTAGAAGGGGGGGTTTCCTTGCCCCCCACTCCTTCTCCTTGGGGCCGCCGGTTTGGGCTTGGGGGAGGGGCTAGGGCTGCGCCCACCCCTCTATATAAAGAGGGCTGGGGGCGCACCAACCCCCCACACCTTCCCCTCCAACCCTAGCCGCCCTGCTGCCCTCCTCTCTCCCTCCCGACTGCTTGTAGGCGAAGCCCTGCTGCAGAAATTCTCCACCAATTGCACCGCGCCGTCGCGTTGTAGATCCAACCCATCTCTCCACCATACTTGCTGGACCAAGGAAGGAGGATACGTCGAGGTGCCTCACGTGTGCATCTCACGGAGGCATCGCCACTTGTGGTGCTAGATCGGATCGGATCGCGAGGAGGAGAAGCGAGTACGACTACATCACCCACGTTCCGATGAACGTTCCGCTGTGCGAATCTTCAAGGGTATGAAGATCTAATCCAATCTCTCTCGTTTTTTGCATCTCCTAGATTAGATCTTGGCTTTCCCTCTGTTCGCATCCGTAGAAAATTTTGATTTACAATGCCGCGAAACCCTTCAGTGATATCAGAGCTAGATCTATGCGTAGATGTGTTTCACGAGTAGAACGCAACATGGTTGTTGCGGGCATTGATGTTTTCTGTTGCAAGCCTCTTGTTTGTGTTCTTCTTATGACGCGGGATAGTGAGATTGAAGCGGTCCAGGCCAACCTTACGCGACGTCGTTCGCGAGACCGGCTCCGCACTTGACGTGTGGCTTGTTCCACACATGCGGCTGGTGGATGTCAGTTTCTCTCACTATAGTTGTCATGGGATTAACACCGGAGTTTGGCAACCATAATATCACCGTTGTGGCTTTCCTTAGGTAAGAATCGTTCTTAGCATCTACTCCCATAAGCCACGTAAAACATGCAACAACAAAGTAGAGGCGTCTAACTTGTTTTTGCAGGGAGTGTTTTCTGTGATATGGTATGGCCCAAGATGTGATGTGTATAATGTATGCGATGATCATGTTTTGTAATGTTTCACGACTTGCATGTCGATGAGTACACAACCGGCAGGAGCCATATGGTTGTCTTTATAATTGTGTATGACCTGCGAGTCAACTTCTTATACGCCATGTAATAGCTTTACTTTATCGCTAAGTAGTTAGCAATAGTTGTAGTTGCTATTCGTGGTGAAGGCAATCATGGTGGAGTGATGGAGATCATGCCGGAACGCACAAGATGGAGATCATTGCGCGAAGATTGGCTATACCATGTCACATAAAGTTATATGCATGTGATGTTTATCCTTTTATGTATCTTATTATGCTTAGATCGCGACGGTAGCATTATAAGATGATTCCTCGCTTAAAGATCAAGATAAAAACTGTGTTCTCCCCAAGTATGCACCGTTGCGAAAGTTCGTCGTGTCCAAGCATCACGTGATGATCGGGTGCTATAGACTCTACACTCACATACAACGGGTGCAAGCCAGTTTTGCACACGCGGAAATACTTGGGTCTAACTTGACGAGCCTAGCATGTACATACATGGCCTCGGAACACATGAACCGAAAGGTTAAGCATGAGTCATATGAATTATATGATTGACACTTCGTTGTCCACCATTGAAACCACATCTCTTCTCGTGAAGATCGGACTAGGTGTGGTGAATTTGGATCGTGTTCCCTAAACAACTTGAGGGATGTTGAATTTAGTGGGAGTTCATCTAGTAATTTGATTAAGTTGAACTATTTATCATGAACATAGTCTAAATTGTACTTGCAAATACTGTAGATCACATGGCCAAGTCCAACTTCAACTTCAACGTTTTTGCTGAGATAGAAAAGCTTAGAAACAATGGGTCTAACTTCACCAAATGGTTCCGCATTCTGAGAATCATTCCCGATGGCGGACAAAAGGACTATGCCCTTGAGAAAGCGCTAGGTGACGCCCCTGCTATAGATGCGCCGGCTGATGAAAAAGCTGCTTATCAGTCGCGCAAGGATGATTATGATTTGATTAAGATCGCCATGTTGTATGCTATGGAATCGGATCTTCAAAATCGTTTTGAGGAGTTCTCCGGGCCCTTTGAGATTCTCGAGGAGCTGAAAAACATGTTTCAGACTCAAGCCCGTTCTAAGAGATATGAGATCTCTAAGAAATTCTTTAACTACAAAATGGAGGAAGGGAGTTCCGTTAGTGAGCACGCCATTAAGATGTCGGGCTACACTCAACGCCTTGAGCAACTGGACTGCAAGATTCCAGAGGAGCTCAAGATTGACAGAGTTCCACAATCACTCCCTCCTAGCTACAAAAGTTTTGTAGTTGCTCACGATCATATTGGTTCCACTGATATGATCACTGAGCTCTTCGCTAAGATGAAAGTAGCGAAGGTGGACATCAAAAAGAATAATCATGTTTTGATGGTCAACAAGCCCCCCACCTTTAAGAAAGGTAAGGGTGCAAAGAAGCCCTTCAAGAAAGGCGGCGGCAAGCGCGTTGCCCCTGCTGAGAGGAAGCTCAGGTCTGGTCCTAAGACGGACACTGAGTGCTTCTATTGCAAGGCAAGGGTCACTGGAAGCGCAACTGTCCGAAGTACTTAGCGGACAAGAAGGCTGGCACCATCAAAGGTATATTTGATATACATGTTATTGATGTTTTCCTTACTAGCCCTCGTTGTAGTGCCTGGGTATTTGATACCGGTTAAGTTGCTAATATTTGTAACTCGAAACAGGAGCTACGGAATAGACAGCGGCTTGCGAGGGATGAGGTGACGATGCGCGTTGGCAACGGATCAAGAGTTGATGTGATGGCCGTCGGCACGCTCTCCTTAGTTTTACCTTCGGGATTAGTTTTAAACCTTAATAAGTGTTATTATGTGCCTGCGTTGAGCATGAACATTATTTCTGGATCTTGTTTATTGCAAGACGGTTATTCATTTAAATCGGAGAATAATGGTTGTTCTATTTATATGAGTAACATCTTTTATGGTCATGCACCTATTGTGAATGGTTTATTTCTTCTAAATCTCGAAAGGGATGAAACACACATCCATAACATTGAGGCTAAGAGATGCAAAGTAGATAGTGATAATACTACTTATTTGTGGCACTATCGTCTAGGTCATATTGGTGTAAAACGCATGAAGAAACTCCATTCTGATGGACTTTTGGAGTCTCTTGACTTTGAATCATTTGACACATGCGAACCATGCCTCATGGGCAAGATGATCAAAACCCCGTTCTCCGGCATGATGGAGCGAGCAACGGACTTGTTGGAAATCATACATACCGATGTATGCGGACCGATGAGTGTTTCGACGCGCGGTGGATATCGCTATTTTCTCACTTTTACCGATGACTTAAGTAGATATGGGTATATCTATTTAATGAAACATAAATCTGAAACGTTTGAAAAGTTCAAAGAATTTCAGAATGAAGTGGAGAACCATCGTAACAGAAAGATTAAGTTTCTACGATCCGATCGTAGAGGTGAATATTTGAGTTATGATTTTCTCACGCATCTTAAAGCAAGCGGAATCATTTCGCAGCTCACGCCACCCGGAACACCACAGCGCAATGGTGTGTCTGAACACCGGAATCGAACCTTATTAGATATGGTCCGATCGATGATGTCTCTTACTGATTTGCCGTTATCATTTTGGGGTTATGCATTAGAAACCGCTGCATTCACTTTAAATAGGGCACCATCTAAATCCGTTGAGACGACACCGTATGAACTGTGGTTTGGTGCTAAACCTAAGTTGTCATTTCTTAAAGTTTGGGGATGCGAAGCTTGCGTCAAGAAGTTGATACCGGACAAGCTCGAACCCAAAGCGGAGAAATGTGTCTTCATAGGATACCCTAAGGAAACTATTGGGTATACCTTCTATCACAGAACCGAAGGCAAAGTGTTTGTCGCAAAGAACGGTTCCTTTCTTGAGAAGGAGTTTCTCTCGAAAGAAGTGAGTGGGAGGAAAGTAGAGCTAGACGAGGTTATTGAACCTTCTCTTGAATTGGAGAGTAGCGCAGCACCTGAAATTGTTCCAGTGCCGCCTGCACCAACAATAGAGGAAGCTAATGACAAGGATCATGAAGCTTCGGACGATGCTACTACTGAACGTCGCAGGTCGACAAGGTCGTGTGCCCTCCTGAGTGGTATGGCAACCCTGTCTTGACTGTCTTGTTAGTAGAAGACAGTGAACCTACGAACTATGAGGAAGCGATGATGAGCCCAGACTCTGAGAAATGGCTGGAAGCCATGAAATCCGAATTGGGATCCATGAGCGAAAACCAAGTATGGACTTTGGTGGACCCTCCTAGCGACCGAAAGGCCGTTGAGTGCAAATGGATCTTCAAGAAGAAAACGGACGCGGATGGTAATGTTACCGTCTATAAAGCACGGCTTGTCGTGAAAGGTTTTCGACAAGTTCAAGGTGTTGACTACGATGAGACTTTCTCTCCTGTAGCGATGTTTAAGTCCATTCGGATTTTATTAGCAATTAATGGGTTTCATGATTATGAAATATGGCAGATGGATGTCAAGACTGCTTTCCTCAATGGCAACATTGATGAAGAGTTGTATATGATGCAACCTGAAGGTTTTGTCGATCCTAAGGATGCTGATAAATTATGCAAACTTCAGCGTTCCATTTATGGACTGAAGCAAGCATCTCGGAGTTGGAACCTTCGTTTTGATCAAGTGATCAAGAGCTTTGGATTTGTTCCAAATTGCTACGAAGCTTGCATCTACAAGAAAGTGAGTGGGAGCTCGGTGACGTTTCTGGTACTGTATGTGGATGACATATTGATTATTGGAAATGACATCAACATGCTTAACGATGTGAAGAGTTATTTGAACAAGTGTTTTTCAATGAAAGACCTAGGTGAAGCTGCTTATATATTGGGCATCAAGATCTATAGAGATAGACAAAGACGCCTGATAGCTTTAAGCCAGAGTACATACCTATACAAAGTTCTGAAAAGGTTCAGAATGGATAAGGCAAAGAAAGGTTCGGTGCCTATGTTGTCAGGTAAGATATTGAGCAAGGCTTAGTGTCCAGCTACGGTAAATGATAGGGAAGCTATGAGCAAAGTGCCTTATGCCTCGGCCATAGGTTCGATCATGTATGCCATGTTGTGTACTAGACCGGATGTGTCCAATGCTCTTAGTTTGACGAGCAGATATCAAAGTGATCCAGGAGTGGGACACTGGACAGCCGTGAAGAACATCCTAAAGTACCTAAATAGGACTAAAGAAATGTTCTTAGTCTATGGGGGTGATGAACAGCTCGTCATAAAAGGTTACGTCGATGCTAGTTTCGACACCGACAAGGATGATTCTAAATCTCAGACAGGATATGTGTATATTTTGAATGGAGGAGCTGTGAGCTGGAGAAGCTGCAAGCAAAGCGTGATCGCGGGATCTACAGTAGAAGCAGAATACATGGCTGCTGCAGAAGCGTCAAGTGAAGGAGTTTGGATCAGAAACTTCATCACTGAGCTTGGCGTGGTTCCAAGTGCATTGGACCCACTGGAGATATTGTGTGACAACACTGGCGCCATAGCACTCGCTAAGGAACCAAGATATCATCCAAAGACCAAGAATATCAACCGCAAGTTTCATATAATCTGAGATTATATAGCATATGGAGATCTGAAGATTAGCAAAGTACATACAGATCTGAATGTCGCAGATCCATTGACTAAACCTCTTCCACGTGTAAAACATGATCAGCACCTCAGTGCCATGGGTGTGAGATTGTTGCCAAATGTAAACTAGATTATTGACTCTAGTGCAAGTGGGAGACTGTTGGAATTATGCCCTAGAGGCAATAATAAAGCTGTTATTATTATAATTCTTGTTCATGATAATGTTTATATTCCATGCTAGAATTGTATTAAGCGGAAACTTTAATACTTGTGTGGTTTGTGAACAACACCGTGTCCCTAGTACGCCTCTATGGACTAGCTCATTGATCAATGATGGTTAAGGTTTCCTAACCATAGACATGAATTGTCAATTGATAATGAGATCATATCATTGGGAGGATGATATGATGGACAGACCCAAACTAAGCGAAGCAATTAGATCGTGTCATCGTGTTCGTCTTTGCAAAGCTTTTCTTATGTCAAATATTGTATTCCTTAGACCATGAGATAATACAACTCCCTGGTATCGGAAGAAAGCTTTGAGGTCATCAAACGTCATCCTATGAGAGGGTGATCATAAAGGTGTCTCTTAGGTGATCGGAAAGTATCTGTTGGGTTGTATGTATCAAGATGGGATTTGTCCCTCCCAAGTTGGAGAGATATACTTCGGTCCCACTCGGTAATCGATATCAACACCGCTTGCAAGCATGTGGTTAAGGAGTTAATCACAAAGTGATATCGGATTACGGAACGAGTAAAGTACTTGCTGTGAACGAGATTGAACTAGGTATGACGGTACCGACGATCAAATCTCGGGCAAGTAAAATATCGCGAGACGAAGGGAGTATATATATGGGATTGATTGAATCCTGGCATCGTGGTTCATCTGATATGATCATCGATGAATGTGTGGGAGTCAATATGGGTTTCCAGACCCCGCTGTTGATTATTGATAGAAGATCATGTCTGCATATTCTCGAACCCGCAGGGTCACACACTTAACGTGTCTCGACGCTAGGATAGATTGGATAATTGGTTTATGAGTTTTTGTTCGAAGTCTCGGATGGGATCCGGGATATCACGAGAGGTTCCGGAGTGGTCCGGAGAATAAGATTCATATAAGGCAGTGCGGTTTTTGGAGTTCGGAATTGTTCCGGGTTAATCGGTATTGTACCGGAAGCTTCTAGAACCTTCCGGAAGGGGACCAACGTGGCCCCACCTTCTGGGAGGGGGCATGGGCCTATGAGGGAGTGCCCTGGCCGCATTGGGCCAGGGGCACAAGGCCCCATAGGGCCCAGCCGGCCAAGGGGGTTTTAAACTCGAGATAGACCTTCTAGAAGGGGGGGTTTCCTTGCCCGCCACTCCTTCTCCTTGGGGCCGCCGGTTTGGGCTTGGGGGAGGGACTAGGGCTGCGCCCACTCCTCTATATAAAGAGGGCTGGGGGCGCACCAACCCCCCACACCTTCCCCTCCAACCCTAGCCACCCTGCTGCCCTCCTCTCTCCCTCCCGACTGCTTGTAGGCGAAGCCCTGCTGCAGAAATTCTCCACCAATTGCACCGCGCCGTCGCGTTGTAGATCCAACCCATCTCTCCACCATACTTGCTGGACCAAGGAAGGAGGATACGTCGAGGTGCCGCACGTGTGCATCTCACGGAGGCATCGCCACTTGTGGTGCTAGATCGGATCGGATCGCGAGGAGGAGAAGCGAGTACGACTACATCACCCACGTTCCGACGAACGTTCCGCTGTGCGAATCTTCAATGGTATGAAGATCTAATCCAATCTCTCTCGTTGTTTGCATCTCCTAGATTAGATCTTGGCTTTCCCTCTGTTCGCATCCGTAGAAAATTTTGATTTACTATGCCGCGAAACCCTTCACACGGAGCTTAAAAATGGAAAATAAATTTCTGTAATATGTTGTGACCTAGATAAAGATAAGACAAATGGCTAGATTTTCTGAACTTTTGATATGTTGCAAGGCAGTATAAAGTTTTAGCAGGAACTCCATGCTAAATCAAAGGCTCAAACAAGTTTAATGAGCAAACGAACAATTTTTTACCTTTTAGGAAAGCTGATTGAAAAACAATAGATGGCCAATCAAGTCAAATCATTTCAAGTTTGACCAAACTCTGGATAATATCAAACTCTGTATGACTATCTCATGCTACCCAAGTGCCCATTATAATACTACCTGAAGGCATCCAAAAAGATAAAAAATAGTACAGATGACTTGGCATAATCTTCTCTGATATATCTGATATAGACAAATTATTGGCTATTTTAGATACATAATATTGTTCTTTAGTAGATAAGGGAGCAACTTATTTTTTCGTGGAACACCTTGTAGTCATGGAGAAACAATAATCTACACAAGAAAAACATGTAAACTTTGACGGATTAAATTGAAAGAGAGGAGTAAGCATTTTCTCCTCGGATTTGTCTCCTATTTTTCCATGCCTAACATCTCTCACGGTGGGGGACCCAATTTACTTGTTGCAATTCTCTGTTCCATGGCTATACCTTTAGGGAAGATGAGACAGGGTAAAAAAGAGGTGGAGAGATGATGAAGGAGAATTTGTACCTGCAGATGAGTGGGAGACGCTGATACGTCGTAAACATATCTATAATTTTTTATATTTCATGCTTGTTTAGTATCTACTTTGTCATGCTTTGTCTACACTTTGAGGTATTTTTATACATTTTCTGGGACTAACCTATTAACAAGATGTCGCAGTGCCAGTTGCCTGTTTTTTGGTTTCAGAAAAGCTAGTAAAGAAATATTCTTGGAATTGGACAAGACAAAATCCGAAGTCAATATTTCACCGAGGAGAAAACACGGAGTCCAGAGGAGATACAGAGGGGTGACCCAGGGCGGCCACACCCCCACAGGCGCGGGCCCACCCTAGGCCACGCCTGGGAAGGGTGTGGGCCCCCTGGCCGCCCTCCTGCCTCGCCTCTTCGCCTATATAAACCCCCGATTCCAAAACCCTAAGCACCTCGATCAGATCTCCACAAAACAGTCTGTAGCCGCCGCCACCATCGTCCCTTGATCCGGGGAATCTGAAGCTCTTCCCGGCACCCTGCCGGTGGGGAGAGATCATCCCGGAGTCCTTCTTCATCACCATGCCAGCCTCCCGTATGATGCGTGAGTAGTTACACCTTGGACTATGGGTCCATGCAGTATCTAGATGGTTGTTTCTCCTCCTTTGTGATATCATGTTTAGATCTTGTGAGCTCCGTTCATGATCAAGATCATCTATTTGTAATCATGCATGTTGTATTTGCGGGGATCCGATGGATACTGAGATTACTATGTCAGATTGATTATTGATTCTATCATGTCTTATTGATTATTGATTCTATCATGTCTGTGTTGCTTGAGATATTGCATGCTCTCCATTTCTAGTAGCTATCTTGGCCAAGTAGATGCTAGTGACTCCAAGAGGGAGTATTTATGCTCGATTGTGGGTTCATGCCTCTATTAAATCTGCGGAAGTGATAGAAATCTCTAAGGTTATAGATGTGATGTTGCTACTAGGGATAAAACAACAATATTTTGTTCATGGAACAATTGTATTGTTTACTTTACACACTTTGCTTAATGTAGTTATCCGTTGCTTGCAACTTAATACTGGAGGGGGTTCGGATGATAACCTGAAGGTGGATTGCTTTTCATAGATGCAGTTGGATGGCGGTCTATGTATATTGTTGTAATGCCCAATCAAATCTCATAGGATCGTGAATGTCTAGTATTGCAGTGTTATTCCTTGCTCAGTCCTGTCAATTGCCCCGCTGTAATTTGTTTACCCAGCATGTTATGTTATCTGTCTTAAGGAGAACACCTCTAGTGAACTGTGGACCCCGGTGCAATCTTTACCATTGTTTCATCACCTTCTATTATTGTTTACTTTCTACAAGCAACTATTACCCCACACCATATGTTTAATCCTTTGTTTTCGGTAAACCAGTGAGATTGACAACCTCACTGTAAGTTGGGGCAAAGTCTTGAGTTTGTGTTGTGCAGGATTCCAAGTTGTTAGCAACACCTTGGAGTTGTTTTCTTGATCCTACTGGTTCGATAAACTTGGTTTCATAACTGATGGAAAACTTGTTGATGTGCTCATCATACCTTCCTCTTGGGGTCTCCCAACGAAGCTCTACTATTGAGCCGCATCAAGACGTTTTCTGGCGCCGTTGTCGGGGAGTTAAGGACAGCTTCACAAGGGGAGTCTTTCACAACCTTTCTCTTTACTTTGTTTTTGTTTTTCTTAGTTTCTTTTGCTTTGTTTTGCTTGCTTATTTTTATCAAAAATTACAAAAAAATTAATTTCCTTTGGTTTGCTTTTTCTTATCAAAACACACAAAAAAAATTAGTTCCTACTCTGGTTGTTGCTGCTGTTGGCTTGCTCCACCTTTGCAAAAATGAATTCTGGTGAGAACACCAAGCAGTGTGACTTCACTAGCACAAACAACAATGATTTCCTAAGTACACTTATTGCTCCACCTGCTCCTGATGCTACCTTTTATAAAATTAAGCCTGCTTTATTGAATCTTGTTATGAAAGAGCAATTTTCTGGTGCTAGTTCTAATGATGCTACTGCCCACCTGAATAACTTTGTTGAACTTTGTGAGATGCAAAAATATAAGGATGTAGATGGAGATATTATGAATCTCAAATTGTTTCCTTTCTCTCTGAGAGGAAAAGCTAAAGAATGGTTGTTGTCCTTGCCTAGAAATAGTATTGATTCTTGGATTAAGTGCAAAGATGCTTTTATTGGAAAATACTATCCTCCTACTAAGATTATATCTATGAGAAGTGAAATAACAAAATTTAAACAACTTGATAATGAACATGTTGCTCAAGCTTGGGAAAGAATGAAATCTTTGGTAAAGAATTGTCCCACTCATGGACTGATTGCTTGGATGATTATCCAGACTTTTTATGCAAGATTAAATTTCTCTTCAAGAAATATGTTGGATTCAGCTGCTGGAGGTACCTTTATGACCATTACTTTGGGTGCTGCAATAAAACTCCTTGATAATATGATGGTCAACTATTCTGAATGGGACACTGAGAGAGCTCCACACGGTAAGAAGGTAAATTTTGTTGAAGAAACCTCCTCCTTGAGTGATAAAATTGATATCATCATGTCTATGCTTGTTAATGGAAATGCTTATATTGATCCAAATAATGTTCCCTTAGCTTCTTTGGTTGCTCAAGAAGAGCAAAGTTGATGTGAACTTCATTAGAACAACAATTTCAACAATAATGCATATAGGAATAATTTTGGTAATAATAATTATAGGCCTTATCCTCCCAATAATGGTAATACTTATGGAAATTCCTATAAAAACAACAGAAGTGCTCCCTCTGAACTTGAAGTCATGCTTAAAGACTTTATTAGTAAACAAACTACTTTCAACAAGACTATGGAGGAAAAGCTTTTCAATGTTGAGAAAAATGTTTCATCTTTGTCTGAAGCACAATCCTCTTTGATTAATAAAATGACTGCTAAACCTGAAACCTTGGAAAGTACCTTTGCTGCTACTCATGCCATACAAGTTACTATTAATGAAAATGTTAGATTGTTAGCTAAATTGCATGCTAAGTGGGAAAGAGAAGAAGAAATTGCTAGAAACAATAGTGTTTGTATTATTACCACCACCAGTATTAATGCTAGTAAACTACAAGAAGTCCCCATTCCTCCTACAACAATGCCTAAACCCAATAAGTCTACTACTTGTGATGCTAAGTTTGATTTTGATCTTGATGGTTGCAATATTTCTGAAGTGATTATGTTCCTATAAAATCTTTCTAGAAGTCCCAATTCTAGTGCTATGAATATGGCTTTTACAAAACACATTACAGATGCTCTCATTAAAATTAAGGAAGAAAAATTCAAACACAAAGTTTCTTTTCCTAGGAAAGTAGAAGATAGTAGGTAACCTATCTTTAATATGCAAGTGAATGACTTTGATCTCAAAGCTTCATGTGACCTCGGTTCTAGTGTCTCTATTATGCCTAGAAAGATTTATGAAATGCTTGATTTTCCACCTTTGGAAGATTGCTATTTAGATGTCCCACTTGATGATAATGCTAAAAAGAAACTCATGGGAGTGTTAATGATGTTCGTATTATGGTTAACAATGCCTATGTACCTGTTGATTTCTATGTTTTGAATATTGAATGCAATACTTCTTGTCATATTACTTTGGGAAGACCTTTTCTTAAAACTGCTGGTGCCATCATTGATATGAAAGAAGGCACCATTAAATATCAATTCTCATTCAAGAAAGGTATTGAACACTTCCTTATGAGAAGAGAGGTGTTACCTTTTTCTCCTACTTTTAAAGCAACATTTGATGTTAATGCTTCTTCATTTGAAAATACTTGATTCTTACTTCTTGTGACTAACTTAAAGGCATTAAAGAAAAATACTTCTTGGGAGATAACCCAATAGTTTTCTTGAGTCTTGGAAGTTATTACTTCTGTAATAACCTCTCCTTATCCTTTTTATTTGATTTTTGTGCCAAGAATAACCTCTAATGAGAGGGAAGTAAGATTTGGGAAGTTGCTGTCCCGAAACAGATTTTTGTGCTTTACTGTACAAATTCGTGAAAACTCTCTGTATGCCGGATTGAGCTGTAATTTTCTGAGTAAATCCCCCAGGTCGTTATATAACTTTTGTTAGTTCAACACTTTTTGATTTGAGCAACAGAAGGTTTTTGAAAAAATCGGTTTCTACCTACTGGTCTATTTTCACAGATTTCTGCCATTATTTGTATTTGTCTCCTATCGATTTCTTTTTGAGTTCTCTTTGGTAAATTGAGATTTTTAAAAGGGATTGCTACTGTAGCTTGTGTTTTTAATGAATTTTTATTACCTAAATCCAAAGGTTTATTACTTTTGAATGCACTAATGTTGCTAATGAAAATTGTGTGAAGTTTTGTATGAAGGAAATTTCCAAGTGTAGGGGAAGAATGATGTAATGAGATGAAGAATGGACAAAATCTAAAGCTTGGAGATGCCACCCCGTGTCACCCCAATAAATATTCAAGATACAAGTGTCAAAGCTTGGGGATGCCCAAGGCACCCCCTTCTTCATCAATAAAAATCTCAGGTCTCTTTCTAGACACTTCGTTTTTAATGTTTCATGCACAGTTGTGTTGTTTTTTGAGCGTCTTAGTTTTTGTTTTTGTTTTATGTTTGCTTAGTTTGCTTGAATAAAGTATTTGTACCCCCGGTTTCACTATGTTGTTTCAAATAAGTTGATTGGTGTTAGAAAATAGTAGAAAGTTTCATGCTTATAGTGATACAAAAGAGGGCTTGCATTGACTGTGGCTTAGACTCTATCATTTCATGCTAGATGTTGTTTTGACCTTATTCTTAGTGATTATTTATGTAGCAGGACTTGTTCAAAACAATTGGTATTGCTTAATGTGTCTTGAAAGAATCATGCGTTGTTTTAGCATACAAAAACATAATATTGTGGTATTCTCCTTTGATGCTTTGTTTGGGTTGACTTGGCACATGCTCACACCATGTTATGACTATGAACCAGTCACCTTAGCCTCTATGATCATTTAGTTTTTGAATTGTGGTACCACTTTATGCTTTAGTTGATAATTTTTTGTCGCTCTACATGATTATGGCCATTATTGCTCTCTTAGTTGGTCGCTCCCACTCTTTTGCTAGCCTCCACTTGTATTGAGTAAGCTCTACTCATGCATCCAACTCCCAAGAAATCAAGTTATTCCAAAGTGTCCACTATAAATTCATATGCATGGTGTGTTACACCATTCCAAGTATATTATTGTTTTATCTATCTTCCAAATTAAACTTGTTATGTGAAAATTAGTGATTAAAGCTCTCACAAACTCAATGGCACACTTTATTTTTCTTGCCCCTAATAAACTTAAACCATTGTGTCATCTATGTTGTATATGCTTGTACTTATAAGTTGAGAATTAGCAGAACCGTGCTATCACGGGGAACGCTTTCAACACATGTAAATATCTACTCAGTTGATATCATGCTCTTTTGTTTATGGATGTCGGCAGTGTGAAATAAAATGGGAGCTTGTAAGTCCATGGAGTTATGTATATGTGTTAGAGAAATGCCCGGGCCATGCCTAATCATGGTGGAAACTTGCAGCATCACCATAGTGAGCAATCTATGAAGCATTCTTCTTATAAAAAAGAGAGAGATAGAAAAAAAAGAAAAAAAGAAAAGAAGAGGAAAGAAGAGAAAAAACACCATATTCCCATGGAAAATAAGAAGATTGCTGAGATATTCATTGTCAGTTGCCTTGTCATTTTGATATGGGATAGCTCCTATGTCATGGGGAAAGGGGTACCCCATTGGCGGTTCTCTATGATACACATGTACTTACTATGACAAGAACTTACCGGTAACTAAAGTTGACTAGCATGAGGAACGGCCCTCGTACTCAAGGGACATGAGATTGCCAACTTATACTTTGTCAAGCATATACCCCATATTTTTTTCAATTTAACCTTAATCAATTCAAGATGCTTATGATAGGGGCAATGAGAGTTGAAAGCTAACAAGTACCATAATTTTTGGAAGCTCTTTATGAAACTTGAAATCCCTGCTTCCCTTTGAAGGGTCTTTCTTCCACTTTTATATTAAGTCTCCACCTTCTATCTTTATGCACCAAGTAAGAGAGCATAGTTTTAATTCCTAGTTCTATGTGCATTGTCCCAAAACTTATTGATTGATTTATAATGTTGATATTTCTTGTTCTTGAACTATTTGTATCTAGTCACCCTTATGAACTTTGAAGGTGTCCTATGCATTTATGTTTTCCTACTCCATGAGGGACAAGCTGAATGCCACTATGATATGTTTTCTATATGTGGAACAAACAAACGTCTCTCAATGCATTATAATTCATGATCTTTATTTGTAGCCTTTCATGTTGTAGCATAGTTACTTTGTCATATTGTTAGAACTTCATCTTTCATACTCATGTTTAGAGTACTTTGATCCCATCTCTCAATGCTTGCAAATAGATTGATCAAGACTGTGATGGTGCATGTCACCTCAGAAATTATTCTTTTTATCACTTACCTACTCGAGGATGAGCAGGAGTTAAGCTCGGGGATGCTTGATACGTCGTAAATGTATCTATAATTTTTGATATTCCATGCTTGTTTAGTATCTACTTTGATATGCTTTGTCTACACTTTGAGGTATTTTTATACATTTTCTGGGACTAACCTGTTAACAATATGTCGCAGTGCCAGTTGCATTTTCTGCTGTTTTTGTTTTCAGAAAAGATAGTAAGGAAATATTCTCGGAATTGGACGATACAAAAGCCAAAGTCAATATTTCACCGAGGAGAACACGGAGTCCAGAGGAGAGACGGAGGGGCGACCCAGGGTGGCCACACCCTCCTAGGCATGGGCCCACACTAGGTCGCGCCTAGGCAGGGTGTGGGCCCCCTGGCCACCCTCCTGCCTCGCCTCTTTGCCTATATAAACCCCCTGATGCCAAAACCCTAAGCACCCCGATCAGATCTCCACGAAATAGTCTATAGCCACCGCCACCATCGTCCCTAGATCAGGGGGATCTGAAGCTCTTTCCGGCACCCTACTAGAGGGGAGAGATCATGCCGAAGGCCTTCTTCATCACCATGCCATCCTCCGGTATGATGCGTGAATAGTTCCACCTTGGACTAGAAGTCCATACAATAGCTAGATGGTTGTTTATCCTCCTTTGTGCTATCATGTTTAGATCTTGTGAGCTCCGTTCATGATCAATATCATCTATTTGTAATCATACATGTTGTGTTTGCGGAGATCCGATGGATATTGATATTACTATGCCAGATTGATTATTGATTCTATGATGTCTTATTGATTATTGATTCTATCATGTCTGTGTTGTTTGAGATCTTGCATGCTCTCTGTTTCTAGTAGCTATCTTGGCCAAGTAGATGCTAGTGACTTCAAGAGGGAGTATTTATGCTCGATAGTTGGTTCACGCCTCTATTGAATCTGGGGAAGTGACAGAAATCTCTAAGGTTGTAGATGTGTTGTTGCTACTAGGGAGAAAACAACAATCTTTTGTTCATGGAACAATTGTATTGTTTACTTTACACACATTGCTTAATGCAGTTATCCGTTGCTTGCAACTTAATACTAGAGAGGGTTCAGATGATAACCTAAAGGTGGATTACTAGTCATAGATGCAGTTGGATGGCGGTCTATGCATATTGTTGTAATGCCCAATGAAATCTCATAGGATCATGAATGTCTAGTATTGCATTCTTATGCCTTGCTCAGTCCTGTCAATTGCCCCGTTGTAATTTGTTTACCCAGCATGTTATGTTATCTATATTAAGGAGAACACCTCTAGTGAACTGTGGACCCCGGTCCAATCTTTACCATTGTTTCATCACCTACCGTTATTGTTTACTTTCTGCAAGCAACTATTACCTTCCACACCATATGTTTAATTATTTGTTTTCAGCAAACCAGTGAGATTGACACCTCACTGTAAGTTGGGGCAAAGTCTTGAGTTTGTGTTGTGTAGGATTCCAAGTTGTTAGCAACACCTTGGAGTTATTTCCTTGCTCCTACTAGTTCGATAACCTTTTCATAACTGATGGAAAACTTGCTGCTGTGCTCATCATACCTTCCTCTTGGGGTCTTCCAACGAAGTTCTACTATTAAGCCGCATCAGACGCCCGCGAGGAAGCGCATTGAGGACAACGGCGGAGTGAACAGTTCCGCCTCCTCGTCCATCGTTGCAGACTATTCTCCAATGGGATAGTACGACCGCCTACATCTCCGTCCCTTTACCTCCTTGTCAGTCTTGGGCCAAAGGCCCCGATGAAGTCGAGCCAACCACCACGTTCTACTGCTACCGCTAGACCTCCTGTGCCTTCTCCTCCTCCATGTGTTGCCTCCTGTGTCTGATGCATCTCGAGCGACGAGGCATTTTGCTGGCGGCATCTCGGCCAGGAGATGGGCATGGACCGGGTGGGGATAGGAGGCAGAAACGAGGTGGAGATTGGGGGAGAGAGGATGTTCTAGGACCAGGGGGAAAGTGAGAGGCACCTCGGGCTTTGGACCAGTTGTGGAGCTCTTTTTATATAAGGTGGTGAAAAAATGGACGGGCGAGATGCTCCCCGGGACCCCACATGACAGCCAACAAGCTCACATCGCTGTGAGGAGCCTATGGGAGTGCACCGCTTATACTTTTAGATACGGTGTATGTACAAGAAATAAGGAGTATGGGGGTATATGTCGCGCTAGACCGTTGACTTGAGGAGTTGATGTTATCCTTTCTATTTCGTAATGATATATTCATACACATTGATGCCATGTTATATCGTCACTCTGTTAGTCTTCCATTTTTTGTTATGAATCCATGTGACCATGATCTTGTCTAATTTGTTCGCATAACTAATTTGGCTTCCAAGTTTGAGATTCCGCTGCCTTGCAGTTTTTAGAAGTTTCAACTCATATTTCGTAGCTAGTTATCATCAATTTAAATTGCACGACGTCTTTATTCGCTTTTCTTAATCAAAGGTCAACATGTTTTTATAGCCACTCCAATATTGATCATCCATGTGAAGGGTTTCTATGGCAGAAAACAAAAAAAATCATGCGTTGGAACTGAAGGGTTTCGCGGCATAGTAAATCAAAATTTTCTACGGAGCGAACTGAGGGAAAGCCAAGATCTAATCTAGGAGATGCAAACAACGAGAGAGATTGGATTAGATCTTCATACCCTTGAAGATTCGCACAGCGGAACGTTCGTCGGAACGTGGGTGATGTAGTCGTACTCGCTTCTCCTCCTCGCGATCCGATCCGATCCGATCTAGCACCACAAGTGGCGGTGCCTCCGTGAGATGCACACATGCAGCACCTCGACGTCTCCTCCTTCCTCGGACCAGCAAGTATGGTGGAGAGATAGATTGGATCTACAACACGACGGCGTGGTGTATATGGTGGAGAATTTCTGCAGCAGGGCTTCGCCTACAAACAGTCGGGAGGGAGAGAGGAAAGCTAGCAAAGCGGCTAGGGTTTGGAGGAGAGGTGTGGGGGGTTGGTGCGCCCCCACCCCTCTTTATATAGAGGGGGGCGCAGCCCTAGCCCCTCCCCCAAGCCCAAAGGATAAGGAGTGGGGGGCATGGACTCTCCCCTCTTCTAGAAACCCTATCTCTAGTTTAAACGATTTAAACTCTCTAGGATCGGCTGGGCCCTATGGGGCCTTGTGCCCCTGGCCCAATGCGGCCAGGACACTCCCTCATAGGCCCATGCCCCCTCCCGGAAGGTGGGGCCACGTTGGTCCCCTTCCGGAAGGTTCTAGAAGCTTCCGGTACAATACCGATTAACCCGGAACAATTCCGAACTCCAAAAACTGCACTGCCTTATATGAATCTTATTCTCCGGACCACTCCGGAACCTCACGTGATGTCCCGGATCCCATCCGAGACTCCGAACAAAAATTCATAAACCAATTATCCAATCTATCCTAGCGTCGAGACACGTTAAGTGTGTGACCCTGCGGGTTCGAGAATATGCAGACATGATCTTCTATCAATAATCAACAGCGGGGTATGGGCACCCATATTGACTCCCACACATTCATCGATGATCATATTGGATGAACCACGATGCCAGGATTCAAACAATCCCATATATATATTCTCTTCGTCTCGCGATATTTTACTTGCCCGAGATTCGATCGTCGGTACCGTCATACCTAGTTCAATCTCGTTCACAGCAAGTACTTTACTCGTTCCGTAATCTGATATCACTTTGTGATTAACTCCTTAACCACATGCTTGCAAGCGGTGTTGACATCGATTACCGAGTGGGCCCGAAGTATATCTCTCCAACTTGGGAGGGACAAATCCCATCTCGATACATACAACCCAACAGATACTTCCCGATCACCTGAGAGACACCTTTATGATCACCCTCTCATAGGATGACGTTTGATGACCTCAAAGCTTTCTTCCGATACCAGGGAGTTGTATTATCTCATGGTCTAAGGAATACAATATTTGACATAGGAAAAGCTTCGCAAAGATGAACATGATGAAACGATCTAATTGCTTTGCTTAGTTTGGGTCTGTCCATCATATCATTCTCCCAATGATATGATCTCATTATCAATTGACAACTCATGTCTATGGTTAGGAAACCTTAACCATCATTGATCAATGGGCTAGTCCATAGAGGCGTACTAGGGACACGGTGTTGTTCACAAACCACACAAGTATTAAAGTTTCCGCTTAATACAATTCTAGCATGGAATATAAACTTTATCATGAACAAGAATTATAATAATAACATCTTTATTATTGCCTCTAGGGCATAATTCCAACAGGAACCCTAACTGTCCAAGATCTATCTAGGAGTAATACAGTAACGATCGAGATTTTGGATACATACCATTGTAGTTCAAAACTTTTAACGTTCCGAGGAGAAAGTGGTTGATGTAGTCATGCTCGTAGTCGATCTCAAGGTCGCAAAGCTCGTCGCAAGTCACATCTTGCTCCATTGTGCAGCAGTATGGCTCACGACATTCAAGATGCCACCATTGGAGGCACCCTCGAGGTTTCGTACACATACAGTGTATAATAACGACCTTCTGTTCCCTGATTCCTGTCGGGAGTGCGGAAGTAGATCTCCGGCTTGGAATATCTGCAGCGCAATGTCGTGTTGCATGTACGCCGTCTCTTGTGCGTAGAGTCTTTTCTTGGGACCGCGCCAATACAAGGAGACAATTAGAGAGAGAGACAGAGTTCTCTAAGGAAAATGCCTTAGAGAAATATCTCATATTATGTCTTTAATGCCATCCATGGGCACCCCTTTATATAGGAGGAGTGAGGTGTGCCCTCCTCTTTGGGTGTCCCATGTGGGACTAAAGGAATGTAGGAAAAAAGGAAAAGGAGGCAACCAGCCAGCTGGGCCAATGGGTGGCCGGCTGGGCCACCCCGCCGGAGCTCAGCAGGCGACAGCAACAAGCAGCATAGCGGCCTAGGGCTGCGTCGGCCGGGTGGGCCTTAGCCACGGCCTACCTGCTCGTATGCTAGCCCGCCTTGCCTATAGAGCCCCCCGCGCATCTGGCCCGCTAGCGGGTGGCGGCCTGCCGTGGTGTCCGCCTGAGCGCGTCCTGGCGCACGCCTGCCTAGGCTGCGAGGCAGTGGTGCCCGGTTGGCTGCCGCCCGCGCGACGCCTAGCGCCTGGCCGCTGGCCTACATGGGCCGCCTAGCCCACACGCTGCAGCAGTGTTGTTTTGTTGTTTGCTTTTTTCGGGTGCCTTCATCCTCTGCCAATTTCCTCTGGGGTTTTGGCCTAATGAGAAAGTATCCCTATAAATTTTAATTTAAATATTTATTTATATATTAATTCACAATTATATATAATAAATGCATATTATAAGTTTCCATTTATCCGAAACACCTTTCGGTCTTTTTTACTTTCTTTTTTTCTCCGAAAAACTTCGAATCTCTTGTCGGAATGATTCTGACTTTCTATTTCTCTATTGTAATTCCAACTTACAGTAGATCTCTAGCTCATCGTACCCTTAAGTGTATTTCCCCACGGCTCGGGAATGACACAGACATGATCTCCATCAATGATCAATAGCAGGACCGGGATGCCCATAATGACCCCCGTGCATTCCACGATGACACTGTCGTTTGAACTGTAAGCGTCAAGTCCAATTTCGTTTGTTTGAGATCCGATCATAGGTATTACATACCCTGTTTAATATCGTTACCGAGAAGTACTGTTTCACTTGTTCCCATGATATTATATCATGTAACCTAGTCACATGTTGTCATATTATGAATGTAATCTCACCAAGTCGGCCTTATGTATCTTACCCGTCACGCGGGTGAAAAAAATCCCGCTCTTGATACATAGGTCTCAACTGTTCCTCTAGAATACCTGACGTACACCTTGATGATCACTGTTTTATGGAGTGACGTTTGATGTGGTCAAGGCAACTTCGGGAGACAGCGATTAATCTATCTCATGGTCTAAGTAGAAGGAGACCTATTGCAACGATGAACTTCGCGACTTGATCGTTCGCAATCTTTTGGTACTGTCCATCACATCATTCACCAATGATATGACCTTGTTGTCAACTGGCATGAAAGCTCCATGATCAGAAAACGTTGATCATCGGCTGCCCAACGAACTAGTATGAATAGAGGCTATTAGGGACTTCTGTTTCAAATCACACATGTATCAAAGTTTTTGCTGATACAGTTATAGCAAAATATAAAACTATTACAAACTAATTTGGATATAACAATAATACCCATTTATTATTTGTCTCTAGGGCATATCTCTTTCACCATGAGTATTGGTGACGCTTGTATACATATAATATACCCACATGGGTTGCTCCAACTTATTACACATTTGAGAATAATTGAATTTGCCAATCTTTATGTAGTATAGGACATGCTGATTATTACTATTTAAAGGAGTTATTTCATTCAATATTTTACTTTTAAGTATGCCATAATGGTATTTATGTACAAGTTATTAAGTTTCATTGTATTTATTATGATTCCGTGACAATGTACCTACATTATCTAAATACATATTGTGCATTTGAAGGCCCATGTTCAGCTTCATACTTAACCTTGATATTGTAGTTTGTTTTCTTGCACTCCATGAAACCAAATTCGCTCGAAGGAATATAGGAAAACCTTCAGTTGCGCTTCTATCATCAAGATAACATGTCTAATATGTATCTAGGAAAGCACTAAGAAAATTAGGAGATGATCTTTGAAAAGTACCCTGAACATATTTTAGAATTTTTCAGCAGTTGTCCAACGAGCGAGCAGTTGTTGGAGCATGTAAAAACTAGAAAACGAGTTATTAGCTGAGAAAGTGGTATCAGACTGTGTCAATGTCAATATAGTAAAACATCCATCATCAATGTTAGATGTAGTAAAAAAATATGAACGCTCAAGTAAAAAACCAAGCTTCTGTATTGTGTACTATCATCGGAATCGAGAGAAATTTCATCATTTAAAGATAATTTTTTATTAGAAGATAAATGTGTAAGAGAATACGTGCATTTTCTCATACCAACTTTAGCAAGCACATCAGCGTCATATTTTCCTGAGTGAGATATAAACCACCATGAACCTTCTTAACCTCAATACCCAAAAAGAAGTGCACATCCCCTTAAGTGCAAAATCAGCATTAAGATAATAAAGTGCGGCAGAAATAGCATGAAGAGTGGAGTCCTAGTCCACATATATACGGTGTACACGAAATAAATAGCATAGGGGTATACCATGTATCGCCCGAGAACAAGCGACTTGATTTTTTTAGATTTTTACGTATCTATACACTAAAGCATGTCTAGATATATACGAATTTAGATAAATTTAAGTCACTATTTTCTAGAAATAAACCACTGCCCTACATCCCCGCGTCGTCCTCTCTCGGACGACATAGGGGAAATCCTAGCCGTCGGCCTAACGGTCTCCTCTCTTCTCAGATCCATCTCCTCCGATGGAGGATGTGGCTAGGAAAAACTGTGTCGCGGACGGTGGCGTTGGTGGTCTTTTTCTTCCCGGTATCCAGTGGCAAGATTACCGCTCCCCGTCAACGACCTCCTCCCTATTCTCAGCGAACACCGCAATGTTCTGCCCCTTGGGCAATGTGATGCGGCTTCCCACGAGACGTGCTTGGCGGCGGCCGAGACATCCTCGTGCTTGTGCTTCGAGGTCTGATGGCTCAGATATGTAGATCTCGTTGGGAACCCCAAGAGAAAGGTAAGATGAGCATAGCAGCAAGTTTTACTCAGTTATGAAACCAAGGTTATCGAACCAGTAGGAGTAAGGAAACAACTCCAAGGTGTTGCTAGCAACTTGGAACCTGCACAACACAACCGCAGAACTTTGCCCCAACTTACAGTGAGGTTATCAATCTAACTATTTTGCTGAAAACAAAGTATTAAACGTATAGTGTGGAAGATAGTAATTTCTTGCAGAAAGTAAACAGTAAATGGTAAACAGTTGATGGTATATCAATGGTAAGGAATGAACCGGGGTCCATAATTCACTAGAGGTGTTTCTTCTTAAGATAAATAGCATGTCAGGTGAACAAATTACAGTGGAACAATTGACAAATTGAAAATTCATAACAATGCATATACTAGACATCTTGATCTCTACGAGATTCGTTTGGGCATTACAACATAATACATAGACCGTAATCCAACTGCATCTATGGATAATAATCCACCTTCAGGTTATCATCTGAACCCCTTCTAGTATTAATTTGCAAGCAACAGATAATTGCATTAAACAAAGTGTGTAAAGTAAACAATACAATTGTCCTTGGACAAATGATTATTGTTTTCTCCCTAGTAGCAACAACACATCTACAATCTTAGAGATTTCTGTCACTTCCCCAGATTACTAGAGGCATGAACCTACTATCGAGCATAAGTACTTCCTCTTGGAGTTACAAGCATCTACTTGGCCAAAGCATCTACTAGTAACGGAGAGCATGCAAGATCACAAATAAAATAGACATGATAGAATCAATAATCAATCTGACATAGTACTCAATATCCATCGAATCCCCGCGAACCCAACATGTAGCATTACAAATAGATGATCTTGATCATGAACGGATCTCACAAGATCTAAACATGATAGCACAAAGGAGAAAAACCAACCATCTAGATACTGTATGGACCCATAGTCCAAGGGTGAACTACTCACGCATCACTCTAGAGACTGGCATGGTGATGAAGAAGGCCTCCGGGATGATCTCTCCCCTCCAGCAGGGTGCCGGGAAGAGCTTCGTATCCCCACCGATCTAGGGATGGAGATGGAGGCAGCTACGAACTGTTTCGTGGATTTCTAATCGGGTGTCTAGGGTTTATGCATCGGGGTGTTTATATAGGTGAAGGGGCGAGGTCGGTTGAGGGCCAGGGCGCACACTATTTCCTGGCGCGACCTAGGGTGGACCCGTGCCAGGGGTGGTGTGGCCGCCCTGTAGAGCCTCTTCGTCCCCCCCTCTGGACTCCGTCTTCGCTCCGGTAAAATATTGAATTCTGCTTTTGTTCCGTCCAATTCCGAGAATATTTCCTTTCTAGCTTTTTTGAAACCAAAAACAGCAGAAAACAGGCAACTGGCACTGCGTCATCTTGTCAATAGTTTAGTTCCAGAAAATGTATAAAAATACCTCAAAGTGTAGACAAAACATAAGAAAGTTGATATAAAACAAGCATGGAGCATTAAAAATTATAGATACGTTTACGATGTATCAAGCATCCCCAAGCTTAACTCCTACCTGTCCTCGAGTAGGTAAGTGATAAAAAGAATATATTTTTTATGTGACATACACCATCACAATATTGATCAAGGTATTTGTAAAGCATTGATAGCTAGGATCAAAGTACTCTAAACATGAGCATGAAAGATGTAATTCTAACAATAAGACATAGCAACTATGTTGTAACATGAAAGGTAACACAAACAAAAGATCATGAATAACAACGCATTGAAAGACGTTTGTTTGTTTCACATATAGAAAACATAGGAAAAGTGGTATTCAGCTTGTCCTTCATGGAATAGCAAAACATAAATGCATAGGACACCTTCAAAGTTCATAAGGGTGTCTAGATACAAATAATTTAAGAACAAGCAATATCAAAGTTATGAATCAATCAACAAGTTTTGGGACAATGCACATTTAACTAAGAATGACAACTATGCTCTCTCAATTGGTGCGTAAAGATAGAATATGGAGACTCAACATAAAAGTAAAAAAGAAAGGCCCTTCACAAAGGGAAGCAGAGATTTCAAGTTTTATAAAGAGCTTCCAAAAATTATGGTACTTTTTAGCTTTTAGCTCTCATTGCCCCTATCATAAGCATCTTGAGGTGATTAAGGTTAAAGTGAAACAAATATGAGGTATATGCTTGAAAGATTATAAGTTGGAAATCTCATGTCCCTTGAGTACGAAGGCCGTTTCTCATTGTACTCAACTTTAGTCACAAGCAAGTTCTTGTCATTATAAGTATATGTGTATCATAGAGAACTGCCAACGGGGTACCCCTTGCCCCATGACACGGGAGCTATCCCATATCAAAATGACAAGGCAACAGACAATGAGCATCTCAGCGATATTTTTATTTACCATCAGTATGGTGCCTTTTTTTATTTTTCTCTTTCTTTTTTTCTATATTTTTTTCTTAAGATGCTTCATAGATTAATCACTATAGTTATGCTGCAAGTTTCCACCATGATTAGGCATGGCTTAGGGTAGCCACCCAAGAGTTTCTCTAACACATATATAATAATTCATGGAATTACAAGCTCCCCTTTTATTTCACACCGCCGACATCCATAAACAAAAGATCATGATATCAACGGGATAGATATGTACAGGTATTGAAAGCGTTCCCCATGACAGCATGGTTCTGCTAACTCCCAACTTATAATTTGCAAGCATATAAGCTACATAGATGACACAATGGTTCAAGTTTATTAAGTGCAAGAAAATAAAGTGTGCCATCAAGTTCGTGAGAGCTTTAATCACTAATTTTCACATAACAAAAGTTTAATTTGGAAGATAGATAAAAACATGAATATACTTGGAATGGTGTAACACACCATGCATAGGAGTTTATAGTGGGCTTTTTAGAATAACATGGTTTCTTGGGAGTTGTATGCACGAATAGAGCTCATACTCAGTACAAGTGGAGGCTAGCAAAAGACTGGGAGCGACCAACTAAGAGAGCAATAATGGTCATAATCATGCAAAGCGACAAAACATTATTAATTAAAGCATAAAGTGATATCAAAAGTCAAAAACTAAATGATCATAGAGGCTAAGGTGACTGGTTTATAGTCTTAACATGGTATAAGCATGTGCCAAGTCAACCCAAATAAAGCATCAAAGGAGAATACCACAATATTATGCTTTTGTATGCTAAAACAACGCATGATTATTTCAAGGCACATTAAGCAATCTCAATTGCTTGGAACAAGTCATGCTACAACAATAATCAATAAGAATAAGTTCAAAGCAACATCTAACATGACATGATAAAGTGTAGGCCACAGTCAAAACAAGCTCCTTTTGTACCACTATAAGCATGAAGCTTCCTACTCTTTTCCAACACTAATTGACTTATTTGAAACAAAATAAGAATGCGGGGGTCCAACTAATTTATTGCAGCAAACCAAACAAAAATAAAACTAAAAACAAAAACAAAGACGCTCCACGAACAACACAATAGCGCATGAAGCAATAAAATGAAGTGTTTTGAAATAAAAACCTGAGATTTTTATTGATGAAGAAGGGGATGCCTTGGGCATCCCCAAGCTTTGACGCTTATACCTCTTGAATATTTCTTGGGGTGAAACGGGTGGCATCCCCAAGCTTGAGCTTTTGTCTATACTTCATCTTATCACATCATTCTTCCCCTACACTTAAAAATTTCCTTCATACAAAACTTCACACAATCTTCATTGGCAACATTAGTGTATTCAAGATAATAAGCTTTTGGGTTTAGTTTCAACACAAGTAAAACTTCCATTAGAACACAAGCTACTGTAGAAATTACTTTTAAAATCTCAAGTGATCAAAGATAACTCAAAATAAACCGATTAAGAGGCAAATACAAATAATGGCAGAAATCTGTCAAAACGGACCAGAAGGTAAATACCGAGTTTTTAGAAAATATTCCGTTGGTAAAATCGAAAAGTGCAAAACTAATGAAAGTTAGATAATAACCTGGGTCATATGCACAAAAAATTACAGATCATTCAACATACCGGGATTCTTCACGATTTTTTACAGTGAAGCACAAAAATCTGTTTCGGGACAACAACTTCCCCAAATCTTACTTCTTTCTCATTAGAGGTTATTCTTGGCACAAAAACCACACAAAAAGGATAAGGAGAGGTTATTACAGAGGCAATAACTTCCAATAATCAACAAAGAAAAAAACTTACTAAAAATAAAATTGGGTTATCTCCCAATAGTGCTTTTCTTTAACGCCTTTTAGCTAGGCATGGAAAGCAAGAATCAAGTATTTTCGAATGAAGAGGCATTAACATCAAATTTTGTTTTAATATGAGAGTCAAAAGATGGTTTCTCTCTTTTTCTAGGGAAGTGTTCTATACCTTTCTTGAGTGGGAATTGATATTTAATGGTGCCTTCCTTCATATCAATAATGGCACCAATAGTTCTAAGAAAAGGTCTTCCCAAAATAATAGGACAAGAAGCATTGCATTCAACATACAAAACATAGAAATCAACAGGGACAAAGGCATTGATAACCATAATAAGAACATCATTAATTCTCCCCATAAGTTTATTTTTAGAATTGTCATCTAGTTGGACATCCAAATAACAATCTTCCAATGGTGGCAAATCAAGCATTTCATAATTTTTTCTAGGCATAATAGAGACACTAGCACCAAGATCACATAAAGCTTTGAGATCAAAATCACTCACGTTCATATTAATGATGGGTTCCCAACCATCTTATAATTTCCTAGGAATAGAAGCTTTATGTTTTAATTTTTCTTCTTTAATTTTCATAAGAGCATTTTTAATGTGTTTTGTAAAAGCCATATTCATAGCACTAGCATTAGGACTTCTAGCAAGTTTTTGCAAGAACAAAATTACTTCAGAGATATTGCAACCATCAAGATCAAAATCAAAATTAGCATCCAAGGTAGTAGATTTATTGTTTCCCATATTTCCAAAAAATTCATCATTTTTATTGGAAAAGGTTCCATTGGGATTAGGCATTGGTGCAAAAGGAATGGGGACTTCATGTGGTTTTCTAGCATCAACATTGGTGGTGGTAATAGTACAAATACTACTATTTCTAGCAATTTCATCTTATCTTTCTCGCCTAGCATGCAATTCAGCTAATATTCTTACATTTTCATCAATTCTAACTTGTATGGAATTAGTAGCAGCAAAGGGATTTTCCATGGTTTTAGGTTTAGCAGCGATTTTATTAATCAAAGAGGATTGTGCTTCAGACAAAGATGAAATATTTTTTTTTAGCATTTGAAAGTTTTTCCTCAATAGTTTTATTGAAAGCAGTTTGTTTACTAATTAAATGCTTAAGCATGACTTCAAGTTCAGACTGTGCACTTCTACTGTTGTTGCAGGAATTTCCATAAGCATTACCATTATTAGGAGGATATGGCCTATAGTTATTATTACCAAAATTATTCCTATAGGTATTGTTGCTAAAATTATTACTTCTAATGAAGTTCACATCAACTTGCTCTTCTTGAGTAACCAAAGAGGCTAAAGGAACATTGTTTGGATCAATATGAGCTTTTGCATTAACAAGCATAGACATAATCACATCAATTTTATCACTCAAGGAGGAGGTTTCTTCAACAGAATCTTGTGGAGCTATCTCAGTGTGCCATTCAGAATAATTAACCATCATATTATCAAGGAGCTTTGTTGCAGCACCCAAGTAATGGTCATAACGGTACCTCCAGTAGAAGAATCCAACAGATTTCTTGAAGAAAAATTCAGTCCTGCATAAAAGTTTTGGATAATCATCCAAGCAGTCAGTCCATGAGTGGGGCAATTCTTTACCAAAGGTTTCATTCTTTCCCAAGCTTGAGCAACAAGTTCATTATCAAATTGTTTAAATTTCATTATTTCACTTCTCATAGATATGATCTTAGTAGGAGGATAATATTTTCCAATGAAAGCATCTTTGCATTTAATCCAAGAATCAATACTATTTCTAGGCAAAGATAGCAACCATTCTTTAGCTCTTCCTCTCAAAGAGAAAGGAAACAATTTAAGCTTTATAATATCTCCATCTACATCCTTATATTTTTGCATCTCACAAAGTTCAACAAAATTATTAAGGTGAGCAGCAACATCATCAGTACTAGCACCAGAAAATTGCTCTTTCATAACAAGATTAAGCAAAGCAGGTTTAATTTCAAAGAAAGTAGCTTTAGGAACAGGTGGAGCAATAGGTGTGCATATGAAATCATTGTTGTTTGTGCTAGTGAAGTCACACAACTTAGTGTTTTCAGGGGTATTCATTTTTGCAAAAGTAAAGCAAGCCAACAGAAATAGTAACTAAGGTAGGAATTTTATGTGTGTTTTTTATAAAAGAAGTAAACTAGTACAACTAACTTTTTGTATTTTTAATAAAAATAAACAAACAAAACAAATCAAAATAAACTGAGCAAAACAAAAACAAAGTAAAGATATTGGTTGTGATAGACTCCCCTTGCAAGAATCTTCTTTCTCCTAGAAAAGTGTTTGATGAGGAGGAAGAGATTGAATCTGTCCTTATTTCCCCGACAATGGCGCTAGAAAAGTGCTTGATGGCTCAAAACTATAGAGCTTGTTGGGAACCACAAGAGGTAGGTATTATGAGCACATCAACAAGTTTCCCTCAGTTATGAAACCAAGGTTATCGAACCATTAGGAGTAAGGAAACAACTCCATGGTGTTGCTAGCAATTTGGAACCTGCACAACACAACCACAGAACTTTGCCCCAACTTACAGTGAGGTTTTCACTCTCACTGGTTTTGCTGAAAACAAAGGATTAAACGTATATTGTGGAAGATAGTAATTGCTTGTAGAAAGTAAACAGTAAACGATAAACAGTAGATGGTATATCAATGGTAAGGAATGGACCGGGGTCCATAGTTCACTAGAGGTGTTTCTCCTTAAGATAAATAGCATGTTGGGTGAACAAATTACTGCGGGGAAATTGATAGATTGAAAATGCATAACAATGAATATACTAGACATCTTGATCTCTACGAGATTCGTTTGGTCATTACAACATAATACATAGACCGTAATCCAACTGCATCTATGACTAATAATCCACCTTCAGGTTATCATCCGAACCACTTCCAGTATTAAGTTGCAAGCAACAGATAATTGCATTAAACAAAGTGTGTAAAGTAAACAATACAATTGCACTTGGACAAAGGATTGTTGTTTTCTCCCTAATAGCAATAACACATCTACAACCTTAGATATTTCTGTCAGTTCCCCAGATTACTAGAGGCAAGAACCTACTATCGAGCATAAATACTCCCTCTTGGAGTTACACGCATCTACTTGGCCAAAGCATCTACTAGTAACAGAGATCATGCAAGATCACAAATAACATAGACATGATAGAATCAATCATCAATCTTACATAGTACTCAATATCCATCGGATCCCCACAAACACAACATGTAGCATTACAAATAGATGATCTTGATAATGAACGAAGCTCACAAGATCTAAACATGATAGCATAAAGGAGGAGAACCAACCATCTAGCTACTGTATGGACCCATAGTCCAAGGGTGAACTACTCATGCATCACTCCGGAGGCTGGCATGGTGATGAAGAAGGCCTCCGGGGTGATCTTTCCCCTCCGGCAGGGTGCCAGGAAGAGCTTCAGATCCCCCAATCTAGGGATGGAGATGGCGATGGCTACGGACTGTTTCGTGGATTTCTGATCGGATGTGTAGGGTTTCTGCATCGAGGTGTTTATATAGGCGAAGGGGTGAGGTCGGTTGAGGGCCAGGGGGACCACACCATGCCCTGGTGCGGCCTAGTGTGGACCCGTGCCAGGGGGTGGTGCGGCCGCCCTATGGCGCCTCTTCGCCCCCCCCCCTCTGGACTCCGTCTTTGCTCTGGTAAAATATTGACTTCTGCTTTCGTTCCGTCCAATTCCGAGAATATTTCCTTACTAGCTTTTCTGAAACCAAAAAACAGCAGAAAACAGGCAACTCGCACTATGGCATCTTGTCAATCGGTTAGTTCCAGAAAATATATAAAAATACCTCAAAGTGTAGACAAAACATAAGAAAGTTGATATAAAACAAGCATGGAGCATCAAAAATTATAGATACGTTTACGACGTATCAAGGTCTCAACGCCATCAGCCTATGAATGGCTCCTCGATGCAGAGTGGTTCACGAGTGGAGTGCTAGGTGCACAAGCCGGTCTAGATCAAGGTCGGCGCGTGGGAATGCCGGTAAAGTCCAGGCTCTAGTGGTAGCTGGAGCCGCCGCCGACGGCGCCTATGGGTGTCATAACCTTGTTGAAAGCGTCAGCAATGAAACTCACGCTCCCGCCCAGATCGCTCTGGGGGAAACCCTAAACCTGGTTGGGTCAGACATTGGCGGGCGCCCAGGGTCCTTATCTTCCTTTGGGGCAACTCGTGTGGGAGATGTACCTGGCTTGTGTGACTAGTGGGAGATGGTGGTGTTCAAAAGGTGGAGCAGTGTTGCATCTACCACGTCGATAACGACGAGTCTCGACGGCATGGCGTAGCAGGGTCTTGGTGCCAGGCATGACATGATGGACTCACACATGGTGGGCATTGTAATACCTCAAAAATATTAAACAAGATTATCAAGTTCTAATCTCCCAAGTTTAGGGTTAACAAAAACTTTTATTATTAAAATTAATATGAATGCATGTGTGTGTGTGATTAATGAATGAATGAGTGCAATTGCCATGTTTGATTGCTATGAATGATAAGGATTGGTTTAAGTATGAAAACAATATCACCTAGATCATTTCCAAGCAGAATCAAATGAAGATAAAATTAAATATAAGAAATATGAGCAAATGGTCATTTTGGCCAAACTTGTTCACTAGACCACTTTGGGTGTTCCTAGTCAAAGAATTCTAACAGAAACAAATCCAATTCTTTTCACCCCTTGCTAGAACAAGTAACAATGAACCCAAGCCTACTTTACAAACCAACAGAAACAATTTCCAAATCAATTTAAAGGACAATTCAAAATTGAATCCTTAATAGATACTAAGATAGCCATTTCTCAAAAACCAACCAAACCAATTCACCTTGCCAAACCCAAGCAACCAGAGACTACCAAGCTTATGACCAAATCACTCACCAAAATTCATCCAAAAATTCAAATTTTGAATTCATGCGGCCATTTCATCAAACACCTGGCAGACACAGATCAAACTTGCCTAACATATACTGTGGTGAGCAGTGATTGATCAAACCATTGCCCCCAATTCACTCCCCTGGTCTCCCTAGCACCCAGCAAGGCAACGAAACAGCTACCCCTCTACCATTTGCACCAGTGCGTGCCACCCGAGCCACCACCGCCGGTCGACCATGGACAGCTCGCAGGAGGAAGCGCCGCGCCCGTCCACGATGTCTAGGAGACAAGCCACCATCCACCGCCACTCCCTGTCCACCCCTCGAGCTCAGCCAATCCATGGACCATCGAGAATCGCTGCGCCCATTTTCTCTGTCGCCATGCCGAGAGCACGCCAGAGCGCCGCAGCCGACACGCATACACACGCCGTGCCTTGCTCTCACCATGAGTAACTACACTCGCCATGCCCCTAGCTACCTCCCAGATACGACCGTTTGCCGCTGAAAGTACCAACTTGATACGACTAGAGGGGGGTGAATAGGCGTCTACCCAATTTTACTTAGTTTCTCAATTTTAGGCTCAACAAGAAAGAAAGTTAACTAGAGAAGCAACAAAGTGAACAACCTAAAGCAGGAAAACTGAAACCAACAACAAGAAATAGTAAAAGCAAGGAGTAAAGGAAGGGAACGAAGTAACCGGCGAAGGGACACGGAGATGTAATTCCCGTAGTTCACTCCCAAGGAGCTACGTCTACGTTGGAGAGGTGTCGGGGCCACACAAGGTCACCCGAGCGCCACAAAGGCCTCACCTTCTTCTTCGGTGAGCTCCCCCACAAAGGAGGCCTCACAATCCACTAACCGGTGACCTTGAAGGCGCCAACCGAAACCTTTACACCAAGGTTGAGGGGGAGGCTCCACAACTCAATTGGAGGCCCTCAACGACACCTCGAAGCTTTACAACACATGCCTCAGCTCCGGGGATGCCCTACACCGTCTAGGGTTCCAAGAAACCCAAGAGCAACAAGATCCACAAAGGATGGAAGGGGAAATCAATTCTTCTTTGGTGGAAGTGTAGATCTAGGTCACCTCCCTCACCTCTCAAAAGATCAGGTCATTTGAGTGGCTAGAGGGAGAGATCTAGTGAGGTGAAGCTCAAGCTTTAATGGAGGAGAGAGAAAAATTCGAGAGGGAGTGGGAGGAAGAAGAGGGGTGCCTTAAATAGGCCCCCTCGCACTGAACCGGTACAGCCCCCGCGACCTCATCGGAAGTTCCGGTGATAGGCCGGAAGTTCCGCCTGAGCCTGGCTCCAACGGTCATCAGACCGTTGACGCACGCTCCAGAAGCGCAACCGGAAGTTCCGGTCAAAATAGACCGGAAGTTCCGGTGAACTTCCGATCAAGTTCCGGCTAAATAGCACATTTCGCCCAGAAGGTTACTGAACCGCCACCGGAACTTGGGTGGAACTTGAGGCGGAACTTTTGGGTCGCGAGCGGGTCAGACCGGAAGTTTCGGCCTCAGGCGGAAGTTCCGCTCAAGAACTTTTGGCGGGGCTAGTACAGATGGAAGTTCCGGCCAAGTTCCGGCCAAGTTCCGGCTAAATAGCACATTTCGCCCAGAGGGTTACTGAAGCGCCACCGGAACTTGGGAGGAACAAGCGTCGGAACAAACAGAGGAGCTGCCCGTAGAAAAAGTTAGAGTGGAACTTCCGGTCTAGACCGGAAGTTCCGGTGAGACACAAAAGGCCCCAACAGAACAGGAAAACGCTCTCTCTCACGGGATAATGGGATGGCTGTGGTGGTGCATATATGTTTGTGCAAGAACAAGTGATTTCCCACAGCCTTCCAAAATGGACCCCCTCTTAATAGTACGGTGACCTAAAACAACAACCAGAAAGAAACTAGAAGAAGACTAAAAGGGCCACCGTCTTCAAAAGATCACAAGAGAGCATCCATCACAATAGAATGAGACAACAACGACGTTTTACCTGAAACTCAAGAGCACAGTTAAAAACACGGTTGGGATTGTCATTTAACACCAAAAACATCATGGGAAGATATAGTCCTTTCAATCTCCCCCTTTTTGGTGTTAGATGACAATCCCACAGATTTGCATAGAAACAAAGCAATCTTTGCAATGGACGGGGCAGGCTCCCCCTGTATGTGTACAAGGTAGAGAGAAGACCCCTAAGGACTGAACTAGCACACATACACGGAGGCTCCCCCTAACAATTGCAAAGATAGCACAATTACAAAAAGGGATAGAGATCATACCAGAACCAACTAAATGTGCTGGAGACAAACGGAGTAATAATAGCAACAAGAGCAATGAGGCTCCACCACCATAGAAACAGCCCAAGAGATGACAATAAGGTACCACACTCACGGCAAAGAATAAGATACCACAAAGATACTACATAGTCTCAAACATAACATACCACATGGTCCACAAGCACACATAAGTTCACGGACATAAAACCACAAGCACGCGAGTAAGAAAAGATCAAAGGCAAGAACAGGCTCGCGACTCAACCCATGCAAATCCCGTAGACACCCTAATAGACATCCTTCTCCCCCTTTGGCATGGAGACACCAAAAAGGAAGAAGAGATCAATCTACTCGTCCCAGCCATGAGAAGGGGAAGGATGGGAAGACTCAGGCGGACCAGTGACCTCCTCCTCAGACTCATCTTCAGACCAGTTGCAGTTGTTGCGAACCCAATCCTCCTTGGGAGCAGTGACAGAGCTAGAGACCGGTGAGCAAGGAATGTTGAGGGCTGCCATGATGGCCTTCTGGCGCTGAACATTGTGACGCTGGTCAACATAAGCCTGATACTCACGGTCCTGCAGAAAGCAAAAAGTCTTCTTCACTTTCCCAAGCAGCTTCTTTGCCCAAGATGGCTGCCTCTGGAGAGAAGGACCACCAGCACTAGAGCCACCAGGAGCAGAGGAGGGACCACTAGTAACATCTCGAGACTTCTCTAGAGCAGCTTCCTTTTCTTCCTGAGTGCGAGGCTTCTGGTGCTTACTCACACGGAACCTTTTCTCTTCATGAATGGTGATGTTGTCTTGAGGAAAGGGGGTGCCAGTCTTCTCGAGCCACTTGTGATTAATGAGAGTCTGAATGTAGGGAGCATAGATGCAGGAGCGCTTTTCGATGAGAGCCCCCCACATCTCTGAGAAGATGAAGTGCATAACATCCATTGACCTGTCAGTGCCTCGGCGAAGATGGGTCTGATGCATGAGGTCAACCTGATATCCATGAAACTGATCAAAGTTGCCAGCTTTGGGAGAGATGGTGTTCAAGTACACCCGGCGCATAATGTCATAAGTTGGCAGCAGATGATTCACAAACCCAACACTCCCCCATCCTTCAATGTAGAGAGGCTCCAGGACCTCAGGATCAGCAGCTATAGGACCATGAATACGCCAACCATTTGCCCGGCGGCCAGGCTGAATGGGATAACCAAGAAGCTCAGCAAACTCAGCCCAAGTAGCGGTAATAAACACATCCCTGGTCATCCACTTCATCACTCCTTCAGTAGATGAATGCATGTGAAGAAACAGAGTGGAGTAGAACTGAGCAATAGCAGTCACATCAAAGTTCTGACGGTGCTCCATGAGGGGAATCAACCCAAACCTCTGACAGATATCAAGAGCCTCCCCAAAGTAGACTTGCTTCTCTTCCATGTGAGGCACATTGATGTACTTATGAGGAGCAACCACAAACTTCTTCTTGGATGCATAAATTTCTTCGTAAATCTGCTCCTGACGACATGTGTGGAAATGAGGGTCCAAGCAGAGACGATCACAAGGCACGAGGTAGGGATCTGTAGCCCTGAATGCAGCGTAAGCCTTGTGAGTCCACTTGGAAATCTTGGCTTTGGTCATGTCTGGCCCTGCAGCAGTGGCCTTCTGAGAAAGAGCAGGCCTCTTCCCTGCAGCAGCAGCAGCAGCACGGCGAGCAGCAGCAGCCTTCTGGCGAGAAGTCTGAGTGGTTGGACGCACAACTTCAGCATCTTCCTCATCAATCTCAGGAGGAATGTCAGCGGATGGTCGGCGGGCACGCTTGCCTTGGCGAGTCTCTCCTTCCCCTGAGAAGAAAGAACAAGAATAGGGAGGGAAGTTGGGATAAGTGCACAAGTTCGGAAGTGGAAACAAAAAGAGTTAGATTGGAAAAATACAAACAGGAAAAAAATTTGCAGTGTAGCTAGAACTTCCGCTGAAACGTCGGAACTTCCGGTCTAGACCGGAAGTTCCGGTCGTGGCTCACCGGAAGTTCCGGTGAGGCCACGAACTGACAGTTTCAACAGGAGTTCCCTAGATGTAGATCTAAAGACCACCAATGCACAAATTTTTCCAAGGATGTATTGGACCAATCTACTCTAGCATGATACCCTAGGCCTACCAAGATCTTCCAACAAGTTCTAGCCAAAGAACTAGCCTAGACAAGGTGTGCCCTAACTCAAGCCATGGTGAGAGCAAGATCTCCATTAATGGAGGGAGTTAAGGGCAAATACCGGAGTCCATGGAGGGAGATCGAGGTGGGGAAGGATCCCACGGAGCAGATCTAGAGAGGAGCGGTTGGAGAAGAGGGGGCCGGAGCGCCCTCTTGGAGACGTCCTGGCCGGCGGCGCTCCTGATAGAAGATGGGTCTTGGGGGAAAAAGGAAGAAGATCCCGTTTTCCCCCAGGGCCCACCTTTTATAGTACAGGGAGCACCACCGGAAGTTCCGGTCAGGGACCGGAAGTTCCGGTGGACCGGAAGTTCCGGGTCAGACTGACCGGAAGTTCCGCTGACGCCAGAAAGAACATCTCAGGATAGGATAACAAGGAAGAACTTGTGCAGGGAATAGAGAGGGCTTGAGGTAAGGAATGGCTTAGGATAGATAGCTCAAACTGTGAAGAACCAAAAACAACAAAAAACATGACAATCAAAAAGGTCAAAGAACCAAATAAAACGAGTCGGTGGCCGAAGCCACCTTATATAAGAGTAAATGGCTTGACACCGCGAAGATATATCTTGGGTTCATTACCAACACTCATCATGAAGCTCAAATGGTCTCCTTTAGAGACTATAGAGTATGAAAACTTTAATGTGCGCATAATAGGGATAGTGTTTGTTCATAAGAGGAACTACACTCCCCCTAAATCCATGCCTACACCCAAACAAGATACACATTGAGACACGGGTAGGTGTGCAAGGGCTCAAGCAACATTGCTCGAATCAATGATACTTAGCTCATGCCTTAAATCTCGGAACCTTGCTTCATCAAGAGGCTTCGTGAAAAGATCCGCAAGATTTGCCTTGGTGGGAACATACTCCAAATAAATGTCTTCTCTAGCAACATGGTCCCGAATGAAATGATGACGAATCTCAATGTGCTTGGTCCGGTTGTGTTGCACGGGATTGTGAGCAATAGCAATTGCACTCTCATTGTCGCAAAGAAGAGGCACCTTGTCAAAAGATAGTCCAAGATCCTTCAAGGTTTGCATCATCCATAGCAATTGAGCACAGCAGCTTGCGGCAGAGATATACTCAGCTTCGGCAGTAGACATAGACACACAGTTTTGCTTCTTCGAGAACCAACAAACCAAGGATCTTCCGAGAAACTGACAAGCTCCGGATGTTGATTTTCTCCCCACTTTGTCACCAGCCCAGTCCGAGTCCGTGTAACCAATGAGATCAAAGCTGGCTCCCTTGGGGTACCACAACCCAAAGTTTGGGGTATGAACTAAATATCGAAAGATCCTTTTGACAGCCACCATGTGACTTTCCTTTGGTGCGGCTTGAAATCTTGCACACATACCCACACTCAACATAATATCCGGTCGGGATGCACAAAGATAGAGCAAAGAACCAATCATCGATCAATAGAGTTTTTGATCCACCTCCTTACCCTTGGGATCGAGATCAAGATTAACCTTAGTTGGCATGGGAGTCTTGGCACCTTTGACTTGATCAAACTTGAACTTCTTGAGCATGTCTTGGATGTACTTGGCTTGGTTGATGAAAGTCCCTTTCCTCAATTGTTTGACTTCAAATCCAAGGAAAAACTTCAGCTTCCCCATCATGGACATCTCGAAGCGGTCGGTCATGAGCTTGGCAAAATCCTCATTAAAAGTTTTGTTAATAGACCCAAAGATAATGTCATCAACATAGATTTGGCATACGAACAAGTGGCCTCCAACTTTCTTAGTAAAAAGAGTGGGATCAATGAGGCCCACTTCGAAGCCACGGTCTAACAAGAGCTCCCTAAGGCACTCATACCACGCACGTGGGGCTTGCTTAAGGCCATAGAGTGCCTTATTGAGCTTGTAGACATGGTTCGGAAAAAGTGGATCCTCAAAGCCTGGAGGTTGCTTGACGTATACCAACTCTTTCAAAGGACCATTAAGAAAAGCACTCTTGACATCCATTTGATACAATTTAAAGTTGTGATGGGTAGCAAAGGCAAGGAGCATACGAATGGATTCAAGGCGAGCAACGGGGGCGTAAGTCTCACCGAAGTCGATGCCCTCAACTTGTGAATATCCTTGGGCAACTAACCTTGCCTTGTTGCGCACGATAATTCCATTCGCGTCGCACTTGTTCTTGAAGACCCACTTGGTTCCAATGACGTTTTGGCAGTCTTTAGGCCACTCAACCAACGTCCAAACATTGTTCCTCTTGAAGTTGTGAAGTTCCTCGTTCATAGCATCAAGCCAATCATCATCTTAAAGAGCTTTGAAGACTTTCTGTGGTTCCACAAGAGAGATAAACGCATGGTGAGAGCAAAAGGAAGCTAGTTGCCTCCTAGTGGTGGAACCTTTATTGAAATCTCCATAGACATTATCAAGGATATGGCCATCTCGAACAAGCTTGGCGAGACGATAGGCTTGACGACGGGATTGAGCTTCAATTCGAGATTCTTGAGCTTCCACTTGGTCATTTCCATCACTTGAGCCGCCCCCTTGACTATAAGCACGAACACGAGGGTCATCTTCATCAATTTCCACTTCGGGGGAGTCATCACTTGGAGAGGATCCTTGAGGATCATTGACTTGATTTTGATCTTGACGAGCTTGACCTTGGGAAGAAACATGACCTTGAGGAGGAGCCCCATCTTGGGGAGGTTGACGAGGTTGATGAAGAGCTTGTCCGTGAGAGGTGCCTTGAGGAGGAGCCCCATCGAGGGGAGGTTGATGTTGTTGATGAAGAGCTTGTTCTTTAGAGCTTGGAGAGTCATGAGCATGGGAAGCTTCGGAAGAGCTTGAGGGAGCTTGTGCCAAGAAAGTAGGTCCTTGAGGTGCAAGATGATCTTGTGAGAGTGAGGGCTCCACTTGAGTAGAGCTTGGTCCTTCTCCTTCGTCCATAAGGGGATCCTCAATGGGGAGGTGGAAATCCACACCCATTCTTCCTATGGCCTTGGGAGGAATTTCATCACTTGGATCACAAACACCATCTTTCCTAACAAGGGACTCATGATTTTCATCAAACTTCACGTTGCTCGTCTCTTCAACTCTTCCATTGGCTTTGTTGTAGACTCTATAAGCATGGGACTGATTTGAGTAACCAACGAAAATTCCTTCTTGAGCCTTGGATTCAAACTTTGACAACCGAACTCCTTTCTTGAGTATGTAGCACTTGCACCCAAACAACCGAAAGTAGCTAACATTAGGCTTTTTCCCGGTGAGAAGTTCATAGGGGGTCTTGTCCTTGTTCTTGCGGAGATAAAGCCGGTTGGTTGCATGGCAAGCAGTGGAGATGGCCTCGGACCAAAAGTTGTATGGAGACTTGAACTCAGCTAGCATAGACTGAGCCGCATCCATCAAAGTGCGATTCTTCCTTTCAGCAACTCCGTTTTGTTGAGGGGTGTAGGGAGTGGAGTATTGATGCTTGATTCCTTCATCACTGAGAAACTCATCCAAGGTATAGTTTTTGAACTCGGTGCCATTGTCACTTCGAATTGAGAGAATAGTTGCATTGTGCTTTCGTTGAACCTCATTTGCAAAGTCAATGACGGTTTGTTGAGTCTCACTCTTGTACTTGAAAAAGAACACCCAAGTGTATCTTGAGAAATCATCCACAATAACCAAGCAATACTTCTTGCCTCCTAGGCTATCATGAGAGGGAGGACCAAAGAGATCCATATGCAAGAGCTCCAAACATCTCTCGGTAGTGATTTGATTGAGCGCTTTGTGAGGAGTTTCATGCATCTTACCTTCAATACAAGCCCTGCAAACACGATCTTTGGCAAAAGAAACATCGTTAATACCAAGGATGTGGCCCTCGGAGTGAAGTCTTTGCAAAGTTCTCATGTTAACATGGGCTAGGCGGCAATGCCACAACCAGCCCTTGTCGGCTTTAGCATAGAGACATAGAGCATGAGGAGTAGTGGTCCCTGAAAAGTCCACCACGTACAAGTCATGTTCTACATATCCTACAAAAGCCACCTTGAGAGACTTGCTCCACATGAGGACCACGGAATGAGAATTAAAGAAAGAAGAAAGACCCATAAGAGCAAGAGCACGAACTGAGAGTAAGTTGTAACCAAGAGTTTTGACAAGCATGACGTCAACCAAGGATACATCCGGGGTTACCACCACTTTGCCAAAGCCCAAAACCTGAGAGCTTGTTTTGTCACCGTAGGAGACCATGGTGTTGGCAATATTGGGTCTCAACTCGGTCATGATAGACTTGCTTCCGGTCATATGACTTGTGGCACCACTATCAAGCACCCATTTTGATCCGCCGGAAGCATAGTCCTACAAGAAAATCAAGCCTTGGTTTTAGGTACCCATTTTGCAATGGGTCCCCTTTTGTTAGTGACAAGAACCTTTGGCACCCAAATGGCCCAATGATAATCATGCGTGTAATATGTCCCCACATATCTAGCATATACATGACCATCATAAGATTTGCAAAGAATATAAGAGGGATTGTTCTTTTCGGCAAAGTTGTCACTTTGCAAGAGGGTTAGGCCATTTGGTACCCCTTGGGCCATGCCCTTGTTCTTTTACTTCTTCTTGTTCTTCTTCTTCTTCTTCTTAGTCTTAGCAAGTTGATCCTTCAAAACCTTGACCTCCTCTATGAGATGCTCATGCTTGCAACAAGGGTTAGGAGAGCTAGACAAGTCTATAATTTGCACAGCAGAAGACTTAGAAAGATCACAAGTTAATTGAGTTTGAAGTTGTTCATGAGCCTCAAAAAGACTTGTGAATTTACTCTCCAAGGCTTTGTGTTCCTCTTTGAGTTTCTCAAGATCCTTTTGAGTCTTATCATGACCACCCACAAACTCAGCATTTTCTTTCTTGAGAACCTTAATCAAAGCAAGAGCATGGTCACGTTCTTTAATAGTAGAGGTCAAAGTGTTGTTATGATCATCTACAAGTTTAGACACATTTTCTTCAAGATTAATTCTCATATTTTGTTCGTCCTCAAGACTTTGAGTGAGAGAGGCAATTTCATCGGCGGCATCTCTTTCATTTTTACTTAGCAAGTCAAGAAGTTCTTCCTTTTCATCTAAGGCATCCCTAGCATTCTCAAGTTGAGCAAGTAAGGACTCAAAGCAGTTTTTAGTTTCTTCATCTAAGGTAACAACAAATTCACACATGTCAATCATCTGTTTCTTCACCTCTAGACCAACAAGATCAAGAGAGGAAGGCTCACTAGAGATGGGTTGAGGAGTGGGTTTCGGTGATACCTCGGTGGCCTTGTCCATGAAGCACTTTTGGTTGGAGGAGATGACATTTTCATTTGGCGAGTCGAAGAGGGATAGACGTGGAGTTGAGGTAGTGGCAATAGCAGCAACCCCCATAATCTCTCCACCATGAACTTCATCATCATCTTCATCCGTGCCCGAAAGATATTCTTCATGGACCACAATTGCTCGTTCCTTGTTAGTGGCGTTCTTGACGGTGTAGTTCTTGTTTATGGGATGAGGAGATCTTGACTTGACCTTGCGAATGAGACGACCACCATTGTCTTCACGGTTCTCAAAGGGACACTTGGCCACAAAGTGACTCTTGTCGTTGCAATTGTAGCAAGACCTTGCTTTGGGAGACTTGTTGGGTGAGTTGAATCTTGAGTTGTCCCTCGATCTTGACTTGACTCCAGACTTGTTCCAAAAATCCCTTGAAGCGATAGCAAGATGTTCGTTGAAGGCATAGTTGAGGTCTTCTTGGGACCACTCACTTGATGTATCATCATCATCAACTTCAATAGCCTTGGCCTTCAAAGCAAGGTTCACTTTTGTTGATCCAATGGCTCTAGCTCGAGCGGACTCCGCATTCTTCTTAGCAATGGTCATGGCAATTACTTCACTCAAGAATTCTTGGGAGGTCATTAAGCGAAAGTTGGTTCTTCCCTTGATAGAGTTGAGCTTTTGTTCTTCAAATTGGAGAAGAGCTTGAATGAACTTCCTCTTCATAAACTTGTCATCAACATAGTGAGCCCCAAGGTCCCTCATAGTAGAACAAAGGACCTTAAGGCGTCTATACATGTCTTCAGGGGTCTCATCATCTTGCATTGCGAAACCATCGCACTCGTTGTTGATCTCATCCTACTTGGAGCTTTGGATGCTAGCATTCCCAACAAAGAGCTCGGTGAGTTGATCCCAAGCTCCCTTGGCGGTGTAAAATTGGCGAATGTGAGCAAAATCCTTTGGAGTCAAAGCCTTTTGAATCATTACCAAAGCTGTAGCATTGAGTTGCTTGTCCACCACTTCACCTCGTGTCAACTTCTTTGGGTCAAATGGAGAGAATCCATCCTCCACAATCCTCATTAACTCAATGGATGAGCTGGAAATATGTGAGCGCATTAGATATTGCCAATTGGCGAAATTAGACGTATCTAGCATAGGTGGTGCTCCTTGAGGGATAATGTGTGGCATGGGAATGGGTGGATCCGGAGTGTACTTCGGCGGTGGGGGTACCGCCGAGTAGTCCTTCCCTCCATTCTCCCCTTTGGAAGTTGGATTCTCGGGCTCCTCGATGTTCTCACTTGGTACCTTGGTAGAGGTTTGAGCAACAAAACCAAGTCCCAAGTGAGTGGTGGCAGCCGCGGGAGTAACCCCGGGGGGCGGACACCGTAATGGTGGGAGGAACCTCGTTGGATTGGGGTGTGTCAATAGCAACTATGGGGTTTGGCTTTAGAGACTGCAAGAGAGTCATCATTTCCTCGAACTTGGACATCATGGATGACTCCAATTGCTTGAGGTCATCCATAGTGGCCAAGTTCTTGGCTTTTTCAGTTTCACTACCCCCTTCATCGGCCATAGTCTCTTAGGCGGTAAAGCCCGAAGTAAGAGCCTGGGCTCTGATACCAATTGAAAGTACCGACTTGATACGACTAGAGGGGGGGTGAATAGGCGTCTACCCAATTTTACTTAGTTTCTCAATTTTAGGCTCAACAAGAAAGAAAGTTAACTAGAGAAGCAACTAAGTGAACAACCTAAAGCAGGAAAACTGAAACCAACAACAAGAAATAGTAAAAGCAAGGAGTAAAGGAAGGGAACGAAGTAACCGGCGAGGGGACACGAAGATGTAATTCCCGTAGTTCACTCCCAAGGAGCTACGTCTATGTTGGAGAGGTGTCGGGGCCACACAAGGTCACCCGAGCGCCACAAAGGCCTCACCTTCTTCTCCGGTGAGCTCCCCCACAAAGGGGGCCTCACAATCCACTAACCGGTGACCTTGAAGGCGCCAACCGAAACCTTTACACCAAGGTTGAGGGGGAGGCTCCACAACTCAATTGGAGGCCCTCAACGACACCTCGAAGCTTTACAACACATGCCTCAGCTCCGGGGATGCCCTACACCGTCTAGGGTTCCAAGAAACCCAAGAGCAACAAGATCCACAAAGGATGGAAGGGGGAAATCAATTCTTCTTTGGTGGAAGTGTAGATCTAGGTCACCTCCCTCACCTCTCAAAAGATCAGGTCATTTGAGTGGCTAGAGGGAGAGATCTAGTGAGGTGAAGCTCAAGCTTCAATGGAGGAGAGAGAAAAATTCGAGAGGGAGTGGGAGGAAGAAGAGGGGTGCCTTAAATAGGCCCCCTCGCACTGAACCGGTACAGCCCCCGCGACCTCACCGGAAGTTCCGGTGATAGGCCGGAAGTTCCGCCTGAGCCTGGCTCCAACGGTCATCAGATCGTTGACGCACGCTCCAGAAGCGCAACCGGAAGTTCCGGTCAAAATAGACCGGAAGTTCCGGTGAACTTCCGATCAAGTTCCGATCAAGTTCCGGCTAAATAGCACATTTCGCCCAGAAGGTTACTGAACCGCCACCGGAACTTGGGCGGAACTTGAGGCGGAACTTTTGGGTCGCGAGCGGGTCAGACCGGAAATTCCGGCCTCAGGCGGAAGTTCCGCTCAAGAACTTTTGGCGGGGCTAGTACAGATGGAAGTTCCGGCCAAGTTCCGGCTAAATAGCACATTTTGCCCAGAGGGTTACTGAAGCGCCACCGGAACTTGGGCGGAACAAGCGTCGGAACAAACAGAGGAGCTGCCCGCAGAAAAAGTTAGAGCGGAACTTCCGGTCCGGTGAGACACAAAAGGCCCCAACAGAACAGGAAAACGCTCTCTCTCACGGGATAATGGGATGGCTGTGGCGGTGCATATATGTTTGTGCAAGAACAAGTGATTTCCCACAGCCTTCCAAAATGGACCCCCTCTTAATAGTACGGTGACCTAAAACAACAACCAGAAACAAACTAGAAGAAGACTAAAAGGGCCACCGTCTTCAAAAGATCACAAGAGAGCATCCATCACAATAGAATGAGACAACAACGACGTTTTACCTGAAACTCAAGAGCACAGTTAAAAAAACGGTTGGGATTGTCATTTAACACCAAAAACATCATGGGAAGATATAGTCCTTTCAGCCGCCGCGTGACCAGTAACCCATGTACGCCGTCTCGAACACCGCCATCCCTGCACAGATCACAGACCGCGCCTGACCGTTCTCGACCGCCCTGTGACGTGCCTTGAAGCCAGTGATGATCGCCAGGAAACACCCCACCATCCTACGCCCTTAGCCATGCCGTTATCCCTCTGTATCATCGTCACCGACGAGCCCAGCCCATGCCACTCGGTCCCCATCGCCAATGTATAAATAGAGGCCACCCGCCTCAATTATTCACGCCATCTCACTCCCCTCTCTCTCAGAACCACCCCACACCTTTCCCCAAAGCAAGGCGAGCACCAGCCCGCCGGAATTTGGTCGGAGTCTGCCGCTGCAGAGGAGAAGAGGAGTCGTTGATTGGAGCCACCCTAGGAGCCGCCACGACCATCGTTCAAACCGCCGTTGTCGACAACATCGTTCGCCCCCATCGCCGACCCTAGCTGGAGCCCTGGTGAGCCATCGCGTACCCCCACTATCGCCGTTAGGGTTCAGTCTCGCCGGAGCTATCCGACGGAGACGACGAACCTCAGCCGTAGATCTTATTCTAATCGTAGGGCCTAGATTCAAACTTACCACTTCGGTTAGAATGAGACGCTAACGCATGGGACCCCCCCTTTCAGCATCCCGCTGCATGCGCTGTGCAGTTGGGCCAGCCCAGTATCGTTCCCGCGTAGCCCAGTAATTCAAATAGAATTTTTCCATTTTATTCAAACCCTAGTTCTGTCAGTAGATTCAAAAATCAATTCAAAGAGATGTACTAAACCAAATTGCATGATTCCAACTTTGCTAGAAAGGTATTGAAAATATCAATCCAGGCCCGTTGGATTCAAACCATTTGAAATGATAGATCACCTATAGTAAAAATAACAAGACAAAGACTTTTTCACATTCAAACATTTTTCAAAAATCAACCATAAATGCTTTTGAGTTAATTCCAACTCTCAAAAATCACATTTGACATGATCTATCTGAATATGTAAAGATATGTAGGTTTACATGCAATGATCTTGGACTAGTACTAAAAGAATGCTCCATAGGCATTTCTAGTCACTTTAATTATATGAAATAATGATTTTAAACTTTATAAAATATGACCACCACTTTAAATCACATTCCCAAGTATAATAATATGTGGTCATGACATGTGTCAACATGATCCCATATTTTAATTGGATAATATTAAACCTTGAGTAGTTTTCAATGAGTAGAATTACTTTTCCAAAATAAAATAAATAAGACTAGGTCTTTATTTCATGTGGTGATTGTGATGATGCTAGATCATCTAGTGTGATCCCTTGTGTGCTAAGTAGAAGTAGATAAGTATGGTTTGGTGATTGTGTACCTCGTATTCTCTTATAGACGCTAGTACCGACCAAGGATACAAGGAGGAGGAGTACTACGAAGAAGAAGAAAACTTCAATCACTACACTAGTCAAGGCAAGCCATCCTAGCAAGCTAACACTTGCAAGCTATAACTTTGCATGATACTTATGCAAGCTAATACTTGCAAGCCTAACCCTACAAGTTAACCTATGCAAGATGCATGAGGCATACTTTAGTTATGCAACCTTGACTATAGCAATACCAAGTTTTATGTAACACCCTCAGAATCGGACCTATGCAAGTTTTAGCGAAACCCGCCAAACCCGCATAGAAACGATTCAAAGGTGCCCACCAGGCACTTTCGTGCGGGTGGAATACGTAGTAATAACATTACACAACAGTCCTCGATGGGACCCACAGAACAGATATATAACAGCGACTCAAAGAGTCAAGTATACAGATATAATTTTACAAAGATCCAAATCACCTGGAAAACGATAGAGCGTCCAGCTACGGACAAGATGCAAATGGGGCTAAGAGCCCTGAAGAATAACCAATGGCGTCCATAACCCTGCCCAGGCCAAGCCGGAAGGTTAACCCTGCTAACGGCGTCGATCTCAAAACCTGCTTAAACAAAAGGGGTGCCGACAAAGGGCAAAGGAAAAAAAAGAAGGAGCGTCAGTACTGAGGCCAGTACACGGCGAGGCTAGAATTCGGCGGTCCTCGCCTACATAGGTATGGTGGACTGAAGCGGCAGCGGCAGCATGCACTAAACAACCTATAGAGACTCGATACAACTGGCGACAAACAGAGAGGGGTAAGAAGGACCTATCCGGAACCAACCTGATACTACCATCAAACAAACCCATCCTGGCGTTTCCCCCTCGAGACCAAACGAGGAAGTCAACCGAGGAACTCACACAGTTGGCAGTTTTACTTATTCAGTTATCGTTGCAGCAATTACTAGTCAGGTTTAGATAATCATCCTGATAAAGTAAGCAGTGGGCACTTTTAGTTAACCATTCCGTTGTAGTTGCAACACTTACTAATCAGATACAATTAGCATGAGATAACCCAAAAACCCAGCAGTTGTTGGTACTTTTATTCAGCCATTCCGTTGTAGTTGCCATACTTACTAGTCAGGTACAATGGTCGCAAGCGACAATCCAAACAAGCAATTGTGGGCAGTATTATTTAGACATTTTGTTATAGTGAAGCTGATTACTAGTCATTATAAAGTCAAATTTATAGCAATAAACTTTAGTTATGCTTGTCTATGGTCGAGATACTGTGCTCCAAGTCGTCCATATCCGCAGACACGGCTTTCAGAAAGTTTTACCCGGCCGGGGTGCACCAATAGCAACACACGCTCGATCAACCTCGGAAAAACCAACTCAAAACCCAACGAGGCTTTCACGACTGAACAATCATAGGATTCAGAAATATTTCAGGGGGCCACCCCTTTGAGTAGATCCCGCAACGAAGTAAGCTAGCTTCGAGACGGACTCAAGGTTAGCGCCAATGGCTATAAGCGACTGGGAACCCGAAAACTCGGGGTGTCGATACCGCGTAATCACTCCGCCTTCCTAAACAGTACAGTGTGCTATCTGTCGCACAATTTAAATTCAGAAAGTAGCATGGCATAAGTACAGGATCGTAAATAAAACCTCAAACTAGTTTGTGGCCCCAAGAAATAAGACTGAATCAAGCTCTGGCTCAGGGGGGGTCCCATATACCTCCCGGATGTGGATAGCGCGATAAATCAAGGAACAGGTATCAAGTACTCGGGGTCTTACGGGACACAAGTGGGCGTTCGGAAACCAAATATTTTCTATCACCCACCGATGCCTCTGCTTATTTCAATTTTAGTTGTTAAACAGAAATTAAAGTGAACGACAAGTAAAACTATGATCATCTCCAACATCAACATGCGGCAATTCATCACCAACTGTGGCACTTGACAACACGCAACAGCACTTGAGCAAGCGACTGCGACGCGCAAGTCCAACTATCTACCAAACAACAGGTAATAGGGGGTGGCCATGGCAGTATAAGGCTGCAAGGGATATCTCGGGTACGAAAACTAGAGCATCGCAACACAGATAGCAATAGATCAACATGAGGGAATAAATACTATAAAAGTAAGATAGGTAGAAAGGGGGAGATGCTCGCCTGAAAACATTGTCGAAGATTCAACCGAAGATCGGGGCGAAGCTCACATCAACTCAACTGCCCAATCCACGAAGAAGCAAAACACTAGAAGAAACACCGGATGTACTATTTAATACACGGCAGAAGATCGGCATGATGCATGCATGATGTATGGCATGGCAAAGGTGCGATGCAATTAGGTCATATTAAGTGGAACCGGGGTCCCGACAATTAATTAGTAGGTTCCAGTTGTTTAGCTACCCCGCAGTTTATATGTTGTTTTATCATGACAGAAGATAGCACCGGGTTCGCTACACAAATTTAAATGAGGCCAATATAAGGCTAGATTTGTCCGCATATGGGCCCCATATTTAATTATTAGGTGAATCGGCATACGGCCCCCAAACCACATGAATGTATGCATGCAAGACAATTATTATGCGACAAGTTGTATTATGTTATAAAATAGGGTTTCGGGAAGGGGTTCACACATTAGGGTTCGACGATCTTGTCCGGGGGTTCGGGGCCAGGTCTCGGGGTCCAGGGTCTAGGGTTCGATCTTGGCGTAACATTCTCGACCACCGGGGTAGGTCTTGTCGCAACCGGGAAGCAGGGCTTGGTTGGCGTCGGGGGAGCATCGGGGTCCGCCCTGGTCGGTGTCGTTCTTGTCGCATTCGCGGTCTTCGGGTCATGTTGACGATCATGGCGTTCTGAAAGAAGTACTCGGCGTTTCGTGAGGGAGAACATGGCATGTCGAGCTCGGTCTTCGGGGTCCGTGATCGATGGTCATGGCGTCGGGGTTTCCGGCGTCGGTAGATCTTGACGGTCTTCGGGTTTGGGTATCGGTTCCAGGCGCAATGACCTTGAAGCTCCGGGAAGAAGATCTTGGTGCTCCATCTCTAACATCGGTTGCAGGCATCGGTATACGCTTACGGAGAAGATCTCGGTGATGGGGAACGTGCGGTGTTGCACAACACATGAACCCAACTTAGGACAACAGGTACACCAGGACAAACACATAGCTGCAGGAGGCGACACACGCTGACGCTGGGCGGAACGGCGTGGCTTGGCGGTCTCAGATGCTGGCGACCGCAGGGCGACAGGGACCTTGGCGGCGAGGCAGACCTTGGCGGCGAGGTGCAGGACGTCGGGCCCCGCGACGGCGGCGCGCAGGTGGCTGTGGACGAGGTTGGGGAGGGGTCGGAGGTTGCAGGCGGGGCGGGGCGACGAGGACGCGGGCCGGCTCGGGCCCGGCAGCAGGGGGCGGCTGCAGTGGCGAGGGAGGGCCGCGTCGGGGACGGTGCTGTGGCGAGCGCGGTGGGGCCGCTCGAGCGGGCGAGGACGAACGGCGGCGAGGTGGGGGGCCTCGCGCCGGAAGGCGAACGGCGGACGGGGCGGAGCTCACCGGCGGGGGTAGCTCGGGGTCGACGACGGTGGGAGGTTGAGGGGCGCCGGGGCGCAGGCGGAGGACGAGGGGCGCGGAGGAGCTTGAGAAGGCGCCGGCGGAGCGAGGCTGGCCGGAGCGGAGAGGCAGACGGGAGGAGGCGGAGCGGTTGGTGGAGGCCGGGCGGCGGGGACGCCGGAGTTGGTGGCGAGGCGGGGCTCGGCGAGCTCGCCTGGGCGGGCGGCGCGCGGAACGGTGGAGCGCCGGCGCAGGACAGGGGAGAGGGAGAGCGGCGGGCGCGACGGCGGAGGACGGGCTGGAGGAGAGGGGACGGCCGCGGGGAGGCGAGGGGGAGCGCGGCGACCGGCGGGGCGGAGCGGCGCTGGGGTCGGGGTGGAGCAGAGCGGCGGCGGTGAGGTGAGGGGCAGGGGCGAGAGGAGGGAGAGGGCATCGTCGGGCCAGGGAGAGCTGAGGAGGAAGAGGAACAGGGGGAGAGGGACCGCGGGCGTGGGACGCGTGCGGGGTGGGGCCAGGGCGCGTGCGGGGCCCAGGGGGCAGGGGCTGAGCGGGTGCAGCGTGCGTAGCGTGCGTGAGTCTGTGTGTGTGTGCTGGGTTGGATGGGGGGGTGGGAAGAGAGAGAGAGAGAGAGAGAGAGAGAGAGAGAGAGAGAGAGAGAGAGAGAGAGAGAGAGAGAGAGAGAGAGAGAGGGGGGGGGCTGCTGAGGTGGCAGGATAGGATAGGCCAGGGGAAGGGGTGGCTGATGTGGCGGCCAACGATTGGAGGGGGTGAGGTGGCCAGGGGTGTGGGTAGGTTTCCTGGTAGCCTTAGGATTTAGGTTGGGCCGTTCTGTTTTGTACGGGGGTGGTCGTTCGGGTCGATTTGGCCCATTCGGCTGCCCCCACTAAATAATAAGTTAAATTATTTATTTTCAAACATCGCTTTTGCAATCCGACAGCGGACAAAACAAAATATTCCGGGGACCCGGTTTTCGGTGTTTGAATAAGATGGGGCGTTTTAGAAAAAACAAAACGGGCTTGCGAACATAGTTTTATGCAAACAATGCATGATGATGACGATGCGATGCACAAATTCGACGCGATTTTCTAGTAGTGGTTTTTGCGGGATGCCACAATTCGACACCACTAACAATGGATCTCGCCCTCGAGATCCGCCTCATGGTACCGGAAGGAAGGTCGGCGATCTGCATCTTCTCACTTCGTGTAGATCCTCGCGACACCACTAACAAGAGGTCGTTGTCCGTGATCGTCGAGAGAACACCCCAGGGACAAAAGGTCGAAGGTAGAGGTATCAACAAATAAAGCCACCTCTAACTCCGGTAGGAAGAGGGAATCGATGCATTCTCGTCCACTACAATGTACAAAAGCGAATAGAAGGGGTAGTCGGCATGGGGGCCAATCCATCACGCACCCAAACTATTACTCCGCACAATCAGTAGAAAGGAGTGCAACCATTCTCGGAATCAGACTGAAGATCTCGACAAACGAGGTTCGGAAACAAAGGAGTGATGCAGACTCTGCATCGGATCTGGCGTAGAGGATGTCGTCGCGTCGGAAAACACCGGAAGACACAAACAAGGAACAAAGAATGGTACCACCGCAGACGGATTCATCAGGCAGCTGGAACACCGGATGGCAGAACACCGTTATCGAAGAAGGAAGCGAAACCCTGAAGGTACGACGGAAACCCAACCACGAGAAATCCTGGACTCGAAGAAAAGATAAGAGGTGGATTCAAAACACGTAGAGGTAAGAGGAGAGCAGCAGAGGGGTAAGAAGTAAAATCAGACCTAGCCAGAACTATCCAACCGATTTTCAAAAATAGTTTTGACACTTCTACTTCGGCCGTTAGCTAGGTTATCCTACAGGCTGGACTTGTGGGGTATCGCAACTGCTGAGCTCTGATACCACTCTGTAACACCCTCAGAATCGGACCTATGCAAGTTTTAGCGAAACCCGCCAAACCCGCATAGAAACGATTCAAAGGTGCCCACCAGGCACTTTCGTGCGGGTGGAATACGTAGTAATAACATTACACAACAGTCCTCGATGGGACCCACAGAACAGATATATAACAGCGACTCAAAGAGTCAAGTATACAGATATAATTTTACAAAGATCCAAATCACCTGGAAAACGATAGAGCGTCTAGCTACGGACAAGATGCAAATGGGGCTAAGAGCCCTGAAGAATAACCAATGGCGTCCATAACCCTGCCCAGGCCAAGCCGGAAGGTTAACCCTGCTAACGGCGTCGATCTCAAAACCTGCTTAAACAAAAGGGGTGCCGACAAAGGGCAAAGGAAAAAAAAGAAGGAGCGTCAGTACTGAGGCCAGTACACGGCGAGGCTAGAATTTGGCGGTCCTTGCCTACATAGGTATGGTGGACTGAAGCGGCAACGGCAGCATGCACTAAACAACCTATAGAGACTCGATACAACTGGCGGCAAACAGAGAGGGGTAAGAAGGACCTATCCGGAACCAACCTGATACTACCATCAAACAAACCCATCCTGGCGTTTCCCCCTCGAGACCAAACGAGGAAGTCAACCGAGGAACTCACACAGTTGGCAGTTTTACTTATTCAGTTATCGTTGCAGCAATTACTAGTCAGGTTTAGATAATCATCCTGATAAAGTAAGCAGTGGGCACTTTTAGTTAACCATTCCGTTGTAGTTGCAACACTTACTAATCAGATACAATTAGCATGAGATAACCCAAAAACCCAGCAGTTGTTGGTACTTTTATTCAGCCATTCCGTTGTAGTTGCCATACTTACTAGTCAGCTACAATGGTCGCAAGCGACAATCCAAACAAGCAATTGTGGGCAGTATTATTTAGACATTCCGTTATAGTGAAGCTGATTACTAGTCATTATAAAGTCAAATTTATAGCAATAAACTTTAGTTATGCTTGTCTATGATCGAGATACTGTGCTCCAAGTCGTCCATATCCGCGGACACGGCTTTCAGAAAGTTTTACCCGGCCGGGGTGCACCAATAGCAACACACGCTCGATCAACCTCGGAAAAACCAACTCAAAACCCAACGAGGCTTTCACGACTGAACAATCACAGGATTCAGAAATATTTCAGGGGGCCACCCCTTTGAGTAGATCCCGCAACGAAGTAAGCTAGCTTCGAGACGGACTCAAGGTTAGCGCCAATGGCTGTAAGCGACTGGGAACCCGAAAACTCGGGGTGTCGATACCGCGTAATCACTCCGCCTTCCTAAACAGTACAGTGTGCTATCTGTCGCACAATTTAAATTCAGAAAGTAGCATGGCATAAGTACAGGATCGTAAATAAAACCTCAAACTAGTTTGTGGCCCCAAGAAATAAGACTGAATCAAGCTCTGGCTCAGGGGGGTCCCATATACCTCCCGGATGTGGATAGCGCGATAAATCAAGGAACAGGTATCAAGTACTCGGGGTCTTACGGGACACAAGTGGGCGTTCGGAAACCAAATATTTTCTATCACCCACCGATGCCTCTGCTTATTTCAATTTTAGTTGTTAAACAGAAATTAAAGTGAACGACAAGTAAAACTATGATCATCTCCAACATCAACATGCGGCAATTCATCACCAACTGTGGCACTTGACAACACGCAACAGCACTTGAGCAAGCGACTGCGACGCGCAAGTCCAACTATCTACCAAACAACAGGTAATAGGGGGTGGCCATGGCAGTATAAGGCTGCAAGGGATATCTCGGGTACGAAAACTAGAGCATCGCAACACAGATAGCAATAGATCAACAGGAGGGAATAAATACTATAAAAGTAAGATATGTAGAAAGGGGGAGATGCTCGCCTGAAAACATTGTCGAAGGTTCAACCGAAGATCGGGGCGAAGCTCACATCAACTCAACGGCCCAATCCACGAAGAAGCAAAACACTAGAAGAAACACCGGATGTACTATTTAATACACGGCAGAAGATCGGCATGATGCATGCATGATGTATGGCATGGCAAAGGTGCGATGCAATTAGGTCATATTAAGTGGAACCGGGGTCCCGACAATTAATTAGTAGGTTCCAGTTGTTTAGCTACCCCGCAGTTTATATGTTGTTTTATCATGACAGAAGATAGCACCGGGTTCGCTACACAAATTTAAATGAGGCCAATATAAGGCTAGATTTGTCCGCATATGGGCCCCATATTTAATTATTAGGTGAATCGGCATACGGCCCCCAAACCACATGAATGTATGCATGCAAGACAATTATTATGCGACAAGTTGTATTATGTTATAAAATAGGGTTTCGGGAAGGGGTTCACACATTAGGGTTCGACGATCTTGTCCGGGGGTTCGGGGCCAGGTCTCGGGGTCCAGGGTCTAGGGTTCGATCTTGGCGTAACATTCTCGACCACCGGGGTAGGTCTTGTCGCAACCGGGAAGCAGGGCTTGGTTGGCGTCGGGGGCGCATCGGGGTCCGCCCTGGTCGGTGTCGTTCTTGTCGCATTCGCGGTCTTCGGGTCATGTTGACGATCATGGCGTTCTGAAAGAAGTACTCGGCGTTTCGTGAGGGAGAACATGGCATGTCGAGCTCGGTCTTCGGGGTCCGTGATCGATGGTCATGGCGTCGGGGTTTCCGGTGTCGGTAGATCTTGACGGTCTTCGGGTTTGGGTATCGGTTCCAGGCGCAATGACCTTGAAGCTCCGGGAAGAAGATCTTGGTGCTCCATCTCTAACATCGGTTGCAGGCATCGGTATACGCTTACGGAGAAGATCTTGGTGATGGGGAACGTGCGGTGTTGCACAACACATGAACCCAACTTAGGACAACAGGTACACCAGGACAAACACATAGCTGCAGGAGGCGACACACGCTGACGCTGGGCGGAACGGCGTGGCTTGGCGGTCTCAGATGCTGGCGACCGCAGGGCGACAGGGACCTTGGCGGCGAGGCAGACCTTGGCGGCGAGGTGCAGGACGTCGGGCCCCGCGACGGCGGCGCGCAGGTGGCTGTGGACGAGGTTGGGGAGGGGTCGGAGGTTGCAGGCGGGGCGGGGCGACGAGGACGCGGGCCGGCTCGGGCCCGGCAGCAGGGGGCGGCTGCAGTGGCGAGGGAGGGCCGCGTCGGGGACGGTGCTGTGGCGAGCGCGGTGGGGCCGCTCGAGCGGGCGAGGACGAACGGCGGCGAGGTGGGGGGCCTCGCGCCGGAAGGCGAACGGCGGACAGGGCGGAGCTCCCCGGTGGGGGTAGCTCGGGGTCGACGACGGTGGGAGGTTGAGGGGCGCCAGGGCGCAGGCGGAGGACGAGGGGCGCGGAGGAGCTTGATAAGGCGCCGGCGGAGCGAGGATGGCCGGAGCGGAGAGGCAGACGGGAGGAGGCGGAGCGGTTGGTGGAGGCCGGGCGGCGGGGACGCCGGAGTTGGTGGCGAGGCGGGGCTCGGCGAGCTCGCCTGGGCGGGCGGCGCGCGGAACGGTGGAGCGCCGGCGCAGGACAGGGGAGAGGGAGAGCGGCGGGCGCGACGGCGGAGGACGGGCTGGAGGAGAGGGGACGGCCGCGGGGAGACGAGGGGGAGCGCGGCGACCGGCGGGGCGGAGCGGCGCTGGGGTCGGGGTGGAGCAGAGCGGCGGCGGTGAGGTGAGGGGCAGGGGCGAGAGGAGGGAGAGGGCATCGTCGGGCCAGGGAGAGCTGAGGAGGAAGAGGAACAGGGGGAGAGGGACCGCGGGCGTGGGACGCGTGCGGGGTGGGGCCAGGGCGCGTGCGGGGCCCAGGGGGCAGGGGCTGAGCGGGTGCAGCGTGCGTGGCGTGCGTGAGTCTGTGTGTGTGCTGGGTTGGATGGGGGGTGGGAAGAGAGAGAGAGAGAGAGAGAGAGAGAGAGAGAGAGAGGGGGGGGCTGCTGAGGTGGCAGGATAGGATAGGCCAGGGGAAGGGGTGGCTGATGTGGCGGCCAACGATTGGAGGGGGTGAGGTGGCCAGGGGTGTGGGTAGGTTTCCTGGTAGCCTTAGGATTTAGGTTGGGCCGTTCTGTTTTGTACGGGGGTGGTCGTTCGGGTCGATTTGGCCCGTTCGGCTGCCCCCACTAAATAATAAGTTAAATTATTTATTTTCAAACAACGCTTTTGCAATCCGACAGCGGACAAAACAAAATATTCCGGGGACCCGGTTTTCGGTGTTTGAATAAGATGGGGCGTTTTAGAAAAAACAAAACGGGCTTGCGAACATAGTTTTATGCAAACAATGCATGATGATGACGATGCAATGCACAAATTCGACGCGATTTTCTAGTAGTGGTTTTTGCGGGATGCCACAATTCGACACCACTAACAATGGATCTCGCCCTCGAGATCCGCCTCATGGTACCGGAAGGAAGGTCGGCGATCTGCATCTTCTCACTTCGTGTAGATCCTCGCGACACCACTAACAAGAGGTCGTTGTCCGTGATCGTCGAGAGAACACCCCAGGGACAAAAGGTCGAAGGTAGAGGTATCAACAAATAAAGCCACCTCTAACTCCGGTAGGAAGAGGGAATCGATGCATTCTCGTCCACTACAATGTACAAAAGCGAATAGAAGGGGTAGTCGGCATGGGGGCCAATCCATCACGCACCCAAACTATTACTCCGCACAATCAGTAGAAAAGAGTGCAACCATTCTCGGAATCAGACTGAAGATCTCGACAAACGAGGTTCGAAAACAAAGGAGTGATGCAGACTCTGCATCGGATCTGGCGTAGAGGATGTCGTCGCGTCGGAAAACACCGGAAGACACAAACAAGGAACAAAGAATGGTACCACCGCAGACGGATTCATCAGGCAGCTGGAACACCGGATGGCAGAACACCGTTATCGAAGAAGGAAGCGAAACCCTGAAGGTACGACAGAAACCCAACCACGAGAAATCCTGGACTCGAAGAAAAGATAAGAGGTGGATTCAAAACACGTAGAGGTAAGAGGAGAGCAGCAGAGGGGTAAGAAGTAAAATCAGACCTAGCCAGAACTATCCAACCGATTTTCAAAAATAGTTTTGACACTTCTACTTCGGCCGTTAGCTAGGTTATCCTACAGGCTGGACTTGTGGGGTATCGCAACTGCTGAGCTCTGATACCACTCTGTAACACCCTCAGAATCGGACCTATGCAAGTTTTAGCGAAACCCGCCAAACCCGCATAGAAACGATTCAAAGGTGCCCACCAGGCACTTTCGTGCGGGTGGAATACGTAGTAATAACATTACACAACAGTCCTCGATGGGACCCACAGAACAGATATATAACAGCGACTCAAAGAGTCAAGTATACAGATATAATTTTACAAAGATCCAAATCACCTGGAAAACGATAGAGCGTCCAGCTACGGACAAGATGCAAATGGGGCTAAGAGCCCTGAAGAATAACCAATGGCGTCCATAACCCTGCCCAGGCCAAGCCGGAAGGTTAACCCTGCTAACGGCGTCGATCTCAAAACCTGCTTAAACAAAAGGGGTGCCGACAAAGGGCAAAGGAAAAAAAAGAAGGAGCGTCAGTACTGAGGCCAGTACACGGCGAGGCTAGAATTCGGCGGTCCTCGCCTACATAGGTATGGTGGACTGAAGCGGCAGCGGCAGCATGCACTAAACAACCTATAGAGACTCGATACAACTGGCGGCAAACAGAGAGGGGTAAGAAGGACCTATCCGGAACCAACCTGATACTACCATCAAACAAACCCATCCTGGCGTTTCCCCCTCGAGACCAAACGAGGAAGTCAACCGAGGAACTCACACAGTTGGCAGTTTTACTTATTCAGTTATCGTTGCAGCAATTACTAGTCAGGTTTAGATAATCATCCTGATAAAGTAAGCAGTGGGCACTTTTAGTTAACCATTCCGTTGTAGTTGCAACACTTACTAATCAGATACAATTAGCATGAGATAACCCAAAAACCCAGCAGTTGTTGGTACTTTTATTCAGCCATTCCGTTGTAGTTGCCATACTTACTAGTCAGGTACAATGGTCGCAAGCGACAATCCAAACAAGCAATTGTGGGCAGTATTATTTAGACATTCCGTTATAGTGAAGCTGATTACTAGTCATTATAAAGTCAAATTTATAGCAATAAACTTTAGTTATGCTTGTCTATGATCGAGATACTGTGCTCCAAGTCGTCCATATCCGCGGACACGGCTTTCAGAAAGTTTTACCCGGCCGGGGTGCACCAATAGCAACACACGCTCGATCAACCTCGGAAAAACCAACTCAAAACCCAACGAGGCTTTCACGACTGAACAATCACAGGATTCAGAAATATTTCAGGGGGCCACCCCTTTGAGTAGATCCCGCAACGAAGTAAGCTAGCTTCGAGACGGACTCAAGGTTAGCGCCAATGGCTGTAAGCGACTGGGAACCCGAAAACTCGGGGTGTCGATACCGCGTAATCACTCCGCCTTCCTAAACAGTACAGTGTGCTATCTGTCGCACAATTTAAATTCAGAAAGTAGCATGGCATAAGTACAGGATCGTAAATAAAACCTCAAACTAGTTTGTGGCCCCAAGAAATAAGACTGAATCAAGCTCTGGCTCAGGGGGGTCCCATATACCTCCCGGATGTGGATAGCGCGATAAATCAAGGAACAGGTATCAAGTACTCGGGGTCTTACGGGACACAAGTGGGCGTTCGGAAACCAAATATTTTCTATCACCCACCGATGCCTCTGCTTATTTCAATTTTAGTTGTTAAACAGAAATTAAAGTGAACGACAAGTAAAACTATGATCATCTCCAACATCAACATGCGGCAATTCATCACCAACTGTGGCACTTGACAACACGCAACAGCACTTGAGCAAGCGACTGCGACGCGCAAGTCCAACTATCTACCAAACAACAGGTAATAGGGGGTGGCCATGGCAGTATAAGGCTGCAAGGGATATCTCGGGTACGAAAACTAGAGCATCGCAACACAGATAGCAATAGATCAACAGGAGGGAATAAATACTATAAAAGTAAGATAGGTAGAAAGGGGGAGATGCTCGCCTGAAAACATTGTCGAAGGTTCAACCGAAGATCGGGGCGAAGCTCACATCAACTCAACGGCCCAATCCACGAAGAAGCAAAACACTAGAAGAAACACCGGATGTACTATTTAATACACGGCAGAAGATCGGCATGATGCATGCATGATGTATGGCATGGCAAAGGTGCGATGCAATTAGGTCATATTAAGTGGAACCGGGGTCCCGACAATTAATTAGTAGGTTCCAGTTGTTTAGCTACCCCGCAGTTTATATGTTGTTTTATCATGACAGAAGATAGCACCGGGTTCGCTACACAAATTTAAATGAGGCCAATATAAGGCTAGATTTGTCCGCATATGGGCCCCATATTTAATTATTAGGTGAATCGGCATACGGCCCCCAAACCACATGAATGTATGCATGCAAGACAATTATTATGCGACAAGTTGTATTATGTTATAAAATAGGGTTTCGGGAAGGGGTTCACACATTAGGGTTCGACGATCTTGTCCGGGGGTTCGGGGCCAGGTCTCGGGGTCCAGGGTCTAGGGTTCGATCTTGGCGTAACATTCTCGACCACCGGGGTAGGTCTTGTCGCAACCGGGAAGCAGGGCTTGGTTGGCGTCGGGGGCGCATCGGGGTCCGCCCTGGTCGGTGCCGTTCTTGTCGCATTCGCGGTCTTCGGGTCATGTTGACGATCATGGCGTTCTGAAAGAAGTACTCGGCGTTTCGTGAGGGAGAACATGGCATGTCGAGCTCGGTCTTCGGGGTCCGTGATCGATGGTCATGGCGTCGGGGTTTCCGGCGTCGGTAGATCTTGACGGTCTTCGGGTTTGGGTATCGGTTCCAGGCGCAATGACCTTGAAGCTCCGGGAAGAAGATCTTGGTGCTCCATCTCTAACATCGGTTGCAGGCATCGGTATACGCTTACGGAGAAGATCTTGGTGATGGGGAACGTGCGGTGTTGCACAACACATGAACCCAACTTAGGACAACAGGTACACCAGGACAAACACATAGCTGCAGGAGGCGACACACGCTGACGCTGGGCGGAACGACGTGGCTTGGCGGTCTCAGATGCTGGCGACCGCAGGGCGACAGGGACCTTGGCGGCGAGGCAGACCTTGGCGGCGAGGTGCAGGACGTCGGGCCCCGCGACGGCGGCGCGCAGGTGGCTGTGGACGAGGTTGGGGAGGGGTCGGAGGTTGCAGGCGGGGCGGGGCGACGAGGACGCGGGCCGGCTCGGGCCCGGCAGCAGGGGGCGGCTGCAGTGGCGAGGGAGGGCCGCGTCGGGGACGGTGTTGTGGCGAGCGCGGTGGGGCCGCTCGAGCGGGCGAGGACGAACGGCGGCGAGGTGGGGGGCCTCGCGCCGGAAGGCGAACGGCGGACGGGGCGGAGCTCGCCGGTGGGGGTAGCTCGGGGTCGACGACGGTGGGAGGTTGAGGGGCGCCGGGGCGCAGGCGGAGGACGAGGGGCGCGGAGGAGCTTGAGAAGGCGCCGGCGGAGCGAGGCTGGCCGGAGCGGAGAGGCAGACGGGAGGAGGCGGAGCGGTTGGTGGAGGCCGGGCGGCGGGGACGCCGGAGTTGGTGGCGAGGCGGGGCTCGGCGAGCTCGCCTGGGCGGGCGGCGCGCGGAACGGTGGAGCGCCGGCGCAGGACAGGGGAGAGGGAGAGCGGCGGGCGCGACGGCGGAGGACGGGCTGGAGGAGAGGGGACGGCCGCGAGGAGGCGAGGGGGAGCGCGGCGACCGGCGGGGCGGAGCGGCGCTGGGGTCGGGGTGGAGCAGAGCGGCGGCGGTGAGGTGAGGGGCAGGGGCGAGAGGAGGGAGAGGGCATCGTCGGGCCAGGGAGAGCTGAGGAGGAAGAGGAACAGGGGGAGAGGGACCGCGGGCGTGGGACGCGTGCGGGATGGGGCCAGGGCGCGTGCGGGGCCCAGGGGGCAGGGGCTGAGCGGGTGCAGCGTGCGTAGCGTGCGTGAGTCTGTGTGTGTGCTGGGTTGGATGGGGGGGTGGGAAGAGAGAGAGAGAGAGAGAGGGGGGGGCTGCTGAGGTGGCAGGATAGGATAGGCCAGGGGAAGGGGGTGGCTGATGTGGCGGCCAACGATTGGAGGGGGTGAGGTGGCCAGGGGTGTGGGTAGGTTTCCTGGTAGCCTTAGGATTTAGGTTGGGCCGTTCTGTTTTGTACGGGGGTGGTCGTTCGGGTCGATTTGGCCCGTTCGGCTGCCCCCACTAAATAATAAGTTAAATTATTTATTTTCAAACAGCGCTTTTGCAATCCGACAGCGGACAAAACAAAATATTCCGGGGACTCGGTATTCGGTGTTTGAATAAGATGGGGTGTTTTAGAAAAAACAAAACGGGCTTGTGAACATAGTTTTATGCAAACAATGCATGATGATGACGATGCAATGCACAAATTCGACGCGATTTTCTAGTAGTGGTTTTTGCGGGATGCCACATTTTACTTGCAAGATTTATTCTTTTATTTCTTTATCAAAGTTATTTACCTTACCTTAGTGACTTGTGAATTTTGGAGAGTTACTATAGGTAGCATAAAGAGCATAAAACTAAGCAAAAGTAGTTAGAACTAGATGTCATACTAAGGCATGGGACTAGATTTGGATAGTCACACTTGATTAGCACCCCTCATTAGTGAATACCCTCAATTTTAGTGGCTAGTGCTAAGCATAAAAGTTGATCACTTTAGATGGGAATACTTGGTGAAAATGATTATGAAAACCTTGGAATGAAGATTCATTCTATTGAAATGTTTTGACATGTGTTATGAACACCAGATGAATTGATGATGAGAATGTTGAGGCATGAGCCTTGACCTTTTTTAAAAATTGATGGTTGGGTTCGGATGCGATACCATTCCAATTTTACCGTACAACCACAATACCTAAATTGGGTAGGGCTTTACTGGAAGTTTATATGTCTTAGTATGGGTTCGCTTGCGGAAGAGGTTGAGCTGAGGCTACCTCGTAATGAATGTCCACCTATGCAGTACCCAAGATGAAAGATGGTCATGGTTGAGAGGCCACACTCATAGGAGAGGTGCCTATACTAGGGTGTGTAATTGAAAGGTTAGGATTGATTATCCCCATACTAAGTATGATGATTCAGGGTTATCCCTGACGGATGTATCGAATGTTGTGGTGAAAGTTACAATCTCTGCAAAGTGTCAAACTATTCGAATAGCCGCGTCCACAGTTATGGACAGTTGGAGTGGCTATACTGTTCCGTCGTCAGATGTTTTCAAAATAACTTGTGAAATGAAGTATGACTTTGACTTGACCACAACAGGGTTGTGAACATGAAAACTAAGTTCCTACTTAGGTGTTGTAGAACATTAAATTAGTTTTCTTTACTTCTAAACTCAGTTGGAAATAAACCTAGCTTTTTGCAAATAAACCTAGAGCTTAGGATTCCTACTCAAACTACTTTCCTTGTTAGTGATATTTTGCGAGTACTTAAAGAGTACTCATGGCTTTGTTCCTGGCTATTCCTATGGCCAGACTATAAAAAGGACTACCAGGATGATGGACAGCAGGAAGTCTATGACAACTAGGATCATCTCCCATCGTCAGCATTGCATGTGACCCTGAAGATGGAGCCCCGACCATGCTACCCTTATTATTATTCCGCTGTGTTGATTGTATTAAGACTGTATCATGAGATCCTTTATTTATAAGACCTTTATTTTGGTTTGTAATGCAAGATGAACTATGGTATCAATCTGTTATGTCTCGCAAAAATGGTAATCCTGGGATTGCGATGTATGGCATAACAGGCATCTGGGATTAAAAATCCGGGTGTTGACCGACATGATGTCCAACATCGTGGCGGCATGATGATGACATCTCTACTACTGCTACACCCCCTACTCCTATGACAACGTTACAGGGACCTCTCACAAGAGTTCATGCACGGCTACTTAATTATCAGGTACTTTGATTTCTAGGAATCCTTCCTAATATAAATGAGAATATGATGTTGTCTAAATCAGACATGTTTATGTTACTTAGGAATGATGGACCTAGCAAGGACGAAAGGGACAAGCACTGTAGCATGGTCGTGTATGAAGAAGACCACAAGCATGTGAGGATTAACGATGACAGTGCGAGTGGATATTTCAGGACCTTGAAGCCACATAACGCTGCAATGGACGCTTGGATGAATTTTACAAGATACCTACCCATATTATACGTCCAAGACTTTATTTGGTGTTGCGTCACCTTATTTGATAGGCCAGACCCATGTATTTTTGAGCTAGACAATATAGAGAGTTTTTGAAGGATGTTTGAGTGGAGGAAGGCCCATCTAGATGTATTTTCGGATGGCCCATTAGGTTTGGACATAAATCCTCTCTCTTCCTCCATATGAACCCCCTCCCAGCCGTCATTAGAACTCGGATTTTGTTTAGACTAAAAGTTAGCCATCATTGCAACTTCGCCAAGGCTCGAGTGTCGCAGAGGCCTCTTGTACTTCGCACCTATACATGATCCCACCTTTTTAATAAAGCTTTCATCTTAATCCGCAATATCTTGATTGCAATATTAGTTCTTACTTGTTCTCGCTTTCAGGTAGGAAATAAGACCCTCGTTGGTCAGGATGATCGTGCTTCTGCAAGATCGGTAACCTCTAGGAGATTGTCCTATCAATTGCATTGGCGCTTGTGCTCGCACGTGTAGTCGGATCGTCAAGCCCGAACTCCACCAAATCGACTATCACCATCTCATCAAAAGATCGGACACCTTTACCCTATCACGGCATCAATGGCAAGACCGACGAAGACTATGCGGATCTTTACCCTAAAGTTTGCTTGACTGTTCGACGGTGGTGATAACTTTTGTAGTGTGTGCATGAGATGCTCGCTAAGAGTCTGATAGTCTGGATGAGCGCTCCTGTTTTGCTTAGAGGTTCCTAGCGTGTGGGGTATTTTCGTGTTTTCAGGGCATAAGGCGATGTTGGCATGATCTTCAACCATTGTCGGGTTTTTAGGTGTTGCGGGATAGTTTTTGGTTTTTATATATGATATTTGTCAGGCCTTGTTGAATAATTTAATAAACAGGGATTTATGCATATTTTTGATGCAGAGCCGATGTCTCATCCTCCATTTCAAAAAAGATATATATACAAATCGAAATTAATCTAATTAACTTATTTTCGGGTGGAGGGAGTACTATACTATCAAGATGTAGCTCGTTCACACGCTAAACCACCAAGTTGAGGACTCGATGTTGTTCTATCTCTTTCCTAAGAGCATCTCTAATAGATACCGCGTATCGTGGTACTGCATCCCGTGGATGCGGTGTATCGCAAACCTGTTTTCTAATATGAAAAACGCTACTGCAGAACAAATACAAAACTGCATATTTAAAAAACATCAAACATTGGCGCCAGATTCATACATATGGAAGGTTCTGATCATCGAGATCGATAAATGTTTAGCAAAAAATGATGTCGCGCCCTACATCTCAGACTAGACCTAGCATCTACGTAGCTTCACCGGCTATACCTACGCACCCGAGCATCTACGGCGCGACGGTGCACACTTACTTATTGTCGTCGGTGGCAGCATTGTCGGTGTTGTCGTCGGAGCGATTGCTTCCCTGGTCGAAGCGGCGTCGGCATACCTCCTCCTCCGACGGTAGCGGCGGGCGAGCTTGCAAGCCGGAGCTCGTGCCGCGGCGCGGAGAAGCGCGGCCGTGTCCGCCCAAACCGTGGCTCGATTGACCGGCCATGGCAAGATGTGGGGTCGACACGGAGGTGGGCAGCGGCGATTTGTTTTTCGACGGTGGATGTAGCCAGAATCGGAGACGGCGACGGATGGTGGCGAGGGAGAAAGGAGGAAATGGATGCTGGATACTGCATCGAGCCCCCCCCCCCCTCCCCCCCCCCCCCCCCCCCCCCCCACACACACACACACACACCGAATATATGCGGGACGAACCGTGCTATTGAGCGAACGTGAGATTTTTAGCTCCACGGAGCATCCACCCCTATACGGCCACACAGTGAGTATCCAACATGGCAGCCAAATTCAAAAAAAAAAATGCCATACAAAAAATGGAAAATATGCTGGCAACTTAGGTTCGTGTGTGCTCTGAGAGACTAGGGAGCACACGTTTTTTCCCCTTAGATTTTAGGATTAAAATTGCACGACGCCTCCTGTCGCTTTTCTTAATCAAAGGTCAACATGTTTTTGTCAACCACTCCAAGATTGATTTCATGGGTATTGGCGACGCTTGTATATATATACTGGTGATAGTACCTAGGCATTGCTCCAAATTATTACTACAAGCTCATACAGAGTAAATCACATAGCACACAGAACAAAAAAAAAATGGCCAATGATCAGCGTGTCCGAGTCCTCAGCCGGAGCATCGTGAAGGCTTCCGGCTCCTTTGTCACGCTCGCACCACGCATCCTCCTCGTCTCCAACCTTGACCTGCTCCCTCAGAGCATCCCGGTCTCGCTGTTCTGCGCCTACCCCAAGCCCTCCGCCGGCGGCTTTGGCGACGTGGTCTCCGTCTTCAAGGCCAACTTGCCTTCCTTGCTCGACCACTTCTTCCCCCTGACCGGCCGCATCGTCGCCGACCCGCACTCGGGGCCCCCGGAGGTGCACTGCGATAACCAAGGCGCCGAGCTCGTCATCGGCGAGGTCGGCGTGGCTCTGGAGAGCACGGACTACGGCTATCTGGGCGCTTCGTTTGCACGGACCGGCGTCCCCGTCCAGTACGCCGCCGACGTCGCCCTGTCCGTGCAGCTGCTGTCGTTCGCCTGCGGCGGGTTCGCGGTGGCATGGGGCAGCAACCATCTGCTCGTGGATGGGTACTCGCTGTGCATGATCGCGAACGCGTGGTCCGAGCTCGTGCGCTCCGGGAGGATCGCCGCCGCCCCGAACCATGACCGCTCCGTGTTCCGCCCGCGCGCCGCGCCCTCGTACGGCGCCTCGTTCGGCGACGCGTTCACGCCGCTGGAGGGCAAGCATCTCGTCAATGCGCTGACGACCGAGAGCTGCTTCGTCCGGCGCGCGTACTACGTGGAGGCGCGGGATCTCGCGACGCTACGCGCGCAGGCGAGCCCGGATGCGGCCGGCGAGCGCGCGGCGACCCGCCTCGAGGCGATCTCCGCGTACCTGTGGAAGGTCTTTGCCGCGGTCGTGGGCACGTCCGACGAGACCTGCCGCATGGGCTGGTGGGTCAACGGGCGGCGGCGTCTCACTGCGCCGGGGTACAAGGCCGCGATGCGCAACTACGTCGGCAACGTCACGACGTTCGCGGTGGCGGAGGCGGGCGTGGAGGAGGTCCAGCGGCGGCCGCTCCCGGACGTGGCGTCCATGGTGCGGGACTCGATCAAGTCGACGGCCACCGACGAGCACTTCCAGGAGCTGGTGGACTGGGTGCAGGATCACAGGGCTGTGAAGTACGTCGAGACGGCCACCGTCGGGCTGGGCAGCCCGGTGCTGGCAGTGACGTCGTGGGCATCCTTCAACTTCGACACTGACTTCGGCTTCGGGCATGCTGCCCTGGCGGTGCCCACGTCAGAGGACTGCGGGAGGCTCTGCTGCGGGTTCGTGCAGATCATGGAGCGCCCGGGAGGCGACGGCTGGATCCTCACCATGTCCGTGTGGCCGAGACTTGCCGCCGCGCTCGATTCCGACGAGCACAGCATGTTCAAGCCTCTCACCGCCGAGCATCTGGGTCTCCATCAGTATAGCCGGCTCTGATCGTGATCACAGACATGATGCTCGTCACGTCAGTGTCAACGGTCACCCAAGCAAGTAAAACTGCGGGTCCTGTTTTCGAATGTACTTTGCATGTTTATTGAGTTATACAAAAGTGGTTTTCACATCTTCTCTTTTATGGAAAATTCATAAATCTCCGCTGGTTGTTTTTGTAGATGATCCAGTATGTTGCTTATAACCATCTGAAGTGCATCAAGATTTTACCTGTTGCTTGTTTGTTTCATTAGAGCATCTCCAAGGGAGCTTCCCAAACGCTCCCCATCGATCCGTTTTTGTCCGCACGGACAACCCAGCCTAGAAATCAGCTACCAACGGGCTCCGCATCCCCCCACCCCCACCACACCCGCCACCCCCAGGCGGAGTTGGCATGTAGCTGCCGAGTGCGCCGGAGTTGGCCGGCGGTACACGTGAGCTGCCGCACCTCGTCAAGTCCGCAGTTTCCATCCGCGACATCGCCAAGCTCCGTCGCACCTCGTCAAACTCGGTCGGGTTCAGCAAGTCCTCAAACTCGTTCAGACGAACTCGTGCCCGCAAGGTGTTTGCTGTTTTGGCTCGTCGGCGCTATGAGTTAAAATGGACAATGAGGATGAGGTTGCGATGTTCTTCTTCACGAAGTTCATCGATACGTCCGATGACGACTCCTCGGACGATGACTCGAAAGTTACGCTTGCAGCTGCCATGTCGAGCCAGGAAGCACAAAATGCCATTCCTAGATTCAGAGGCTCGATCCCAAGTCTTGAGACGCTCGACCGGAACAGAGTTGTAGGTCATATCCAACTCTACAATGACTACTTCAACCCGGTGCATGCCCTATACACTCCAAATCAGTTTAGATGCCGCTTCCGCATGCGTCGAGATGTGTTCAACCATATTGTCTCGCATTTGGAAGTCCATGACAACTATTTCAAGATGAATCTACATGCATGAGAAAGCTAGGGTTCTCTGCCGTTCAGAAATGCACTGCTGTTGTCTGGATGCTTTCTTATGGTGTTGCAGGTGATCTCATGGATGAGCATATTCGCATGGGCTAATAAACATGCCTAGAAGCAATGTACATGTTTTGCATAGGGGTGGTGGAAGTTTTTTGTGATCACTACTTGAGAGGCCTGAATGCGGAGGACACAACTCGGCTCTTGGAAATTGGCAACTCAAGAGGGTTTCCTGGGATGCTTGGGAGTATAGATTGCATGCACTAGCAATTGAAAAACTGTCCCTTTGCTTGGCAGGACAGCACAAGGGACACGAGGAAGGTTGCACAGTCATTCTTAAGGTAGTGGCATCTAAAGATCTCTGGATCTGGCATTCTTTTTTGGGGATGGCAGGTTCTTATAATGATATCAATGTACTGCACCGTTCATCAGTGTTCTCGAGGCTTGTAGAGGGCTATACACCGGAGTGCAACTATCATATCCTCAACCACTCCTACAACAAAGGATATTACCTAGATGACGGTATTTTATCCTGCATGGGCAACTTTTGTGAAGACAATCAGTCCTCTTACAAACCCGATGGAAGAATGTTTTTCTAAGGAGCAAGAAGCTTATAGGAAGGACGTGAAGAGGGTATCTGGTGTTCTTCAAGCTCGTTGGGTCATTGTTCGTCACCAGGCAAGAACATGGAGCTTGAACACAATGTGGGAAGTCATGACGGCTTGTGTGATCATGCATAACATGATTGTGGAGGATGAGCGCGAGAATGCCGAGCAACTCGGAGGGTGGGATTTTCAGGAGACTATGGTAGAGCCAGATCATGCACCACAAGAATTTGAATCCTACCTCCAAGTTCACCGAGAAATTCAAGACAGAGAAACTCATGATCAACTTCAAGCCGATTTGGTTGGGCACATGTGGATGCACAAAGGAAACCAAAATGGAGTAAATCTCGAATAATTGTAGCTTGAATAATTTTTTGAATTTTTAAACTATGTTACTCGAATAATTCTATTGAAATTATGGTCGAATGCTTGAAATATGTGAAATATGTGAGAAATTGGTTCAAATACGAAGGACAAGATTTGAGGCCAACCCGTTGTGTGCTAGGGACGGACAAGGGGCGGACGAAGGTTATTTTCTTCCCCAAATCGGTGTCCACGTGAACAAAAAAGGACCGAATTTGGGAAGCGTCCTTAGAGATGCTTTTACAAAGGTTTATTTAATCATTGTATAGTGTATTCCCTACTTTTGATGTCTCACATGAATAAAAACTTTGGTAGCACGATCTGGCATACAGTAGTTAGGTCTACAAACGTGCACTGTTATAGTTAACTTTTAAAAGCCTGCCTAGACCATAAGTAGATGGTCAAAATTTTGAGGCATCAGTTATTTTCTATACCCCACACACGAAAAGAGCCTTCCTTGTACGACGGGATATTAATAGGCCCGATCTACGTATAATTCAATTCCAACTATAGCCGTGTAAAAGAAATTCCAACACTAAAATAAAATCTCTTAAGCAAGCAAATGTATCATTGTCGGATAATGTGTCGCCTATTTCAAATTGGGAGAGTGCCGAAGCAGTCAAGCACGACAAACAGTATAAACAATCCGTGAATTCGCAAAAACAAAAGGAGAGCCCCTGAAGAAAAAAAAGAGAGAAATAAGTAATTTGTGAGGCAAGATGAGGGCAATGGCACACCGTGTCGTATCTACGGCTACTCGGCCGGCCGGTGCTCACCTGGGCTTCCAACTGGTGGCCGGGTAAAGTACGTCCACCAACATGTTGGGCTCCCCTAGATTTTCTCTATGGTTTGTCTCTTTGGGCCGGCGGAGACTGCAAGAAAAATGGTACATGTACTGATAATTAATCTGAAGAGAAACCCCACTGATTGCCAGGGTGTGTGTCGGAGCATGAGTAGTCTACAAGTCTTTTGTCACGCTAATTAGAATCATGCAAGCATGTACCGGGCAGAGATCTACTGGGCGATGGTCCTCGTGATGTACCCACGCCACATAGGATAATTGCGGGTTTACTAGTAGTAGATTAAAAAAATGCTGCTTAGGAGAATATGTCGCCCTCCATCGCACCGGTTATCTTGTATTTGCACACATTCTGTAATTAAAACATTGAACAAGAAAAATCTAAGAGATAACTGCATAGCAGGCAGAGTAGAAGGTTGACAATATGTTTGGTTTGTGCTTAAATTTGCTACTCCTGCCAAAATTTATCACCCGGTGGCTTTGAAAATTTTGGTTACAGATGCATATTTGCTTCTCCCACACATTTGAGACAACGCGTCCTGGGCACGTTAATTCCTCCACCAGAATTGGCTCACATAGCGTGGTCGCTAGAAAGCCCGTTTAAGCTAGAACCAAGACTCAAGAGCAAATGAAGACCACAAACACTCGATAGGATCTTGGCGAGGGGCAACCCTGACCTTCGCCTCCCTTCACCTAGAACAAAGAAACCTCGAATGCAAAAGGATCATCAGGTATCCGTACCTATATGTGTTTTATGCAATCCTCTTGAGAATGTTCGCCTTCACCGCATGCATCTGCCTCAAACTATACCTATTTTAACTTTGATTCCTAGATGCATCTCCATCGAACTTCGGCTCATCCTCTCGCTGGCACATGTCGTCGAGGTATTGGTCCGCCGCAACGATCAAACCACTATTTACAAGAAGAAGCAATCACATTTGCTCTCTCTCAAAAGAAGAATTAATCACAATTGGTTTCCACTTAAGTACATGAACCACTCAACAAAGAGCACTAGCCAAAGCGTGGCGCCCCTCCTCTTTGATCTGGTCCCCCTCCCCCTTTGTCCAAAGCAGGCATTTTTCCAAGTTAGGCTCAGCCTCGTAAAAGCGGCCCGGTCGGAATCAGCACACCGACCGAACCCAACGCTGCGGCCGGCCTTAAACCCCGACCCAGCCACCCTACGCCCCTATTCTATTCCCTCATTCCCTGCCGTTTCTTTCCCACCCCAAATTCCCAAACCCAATTCCATCTTCCATTTCCAGGGATTCGGTTTGAAAAGAGACAAACAAAGCAAGAAAAATGCTCGACCGATCCCTCAGGCCGCCGGCGGAGGCCGGCCCCGGCCCCGGCGCCGCTGGAGGTGGCGGCGGAGGGAACGTGGATCGGGTCCTCTTCAAGGACCTGGTCGAGATGGTGCCGCTCGTCGAGTCCCTCATGGTTAGTGCGCGCGAGGCGCGGCGCAGCGCAGATCTCGCCGGGGCTCGAGGGATTCATAAGGCTCTCTTTCTCCCGGGGCTCTTTGGTTAATTGAGCAAGTAGTGAGATTTGCTTGCTTTTTGGCCTGCAGGACAGGAGGACGAACCCGTCCTACTCGCGGCGCGCGTCGCTGGTGTACACGCCGGCGCCGGCCAAGAAGGTGACGAGCTTCTTTCTTTGCTTTGGCTCTTTGCTTCTTGGATTTGTCGTGTTAATTGCGGTAGCAGCAGCTTGTGATGCCTGAGCTAGACTGTGTACTTTCCTGAATTGTGACATCGAGTGGTTCAGATGTCAATACTCAATAGTACGGTTGATAGACTATGCAAGAAAGTTGAGATAGGCATTTTCCTTGTCATACTATGAGTTTCAGAGGTACCAGATCTTGCAAGTTTATGGTGTTCCGTTGAGTTCTGTTCATAGCCTTGTTGAGATGGAATGATGTAGCTAAATCACTTTTGTTTGCCAACTGTCATGAGTTAACCGTCAAAGAAAAAAAAACTGTCAGGATGAACCTAAGATGGATGGTTGTTTCCTGTAGCATGGATGAGTTTTCTGAATTGTGACCTGCGCGTGGTTCAGATGTAGTTGCTCTGTAGATAGGTTATGCACGGAAGTTCGGACTAGGCATTTTCGTTGTCATAATATTTTTTCTACAGAGGTACAGATCTTGCAAGTTTATCTGGTTTGGTTAAGTTTGTTAGCTTTGTCGAGGTGGAATGACAACAGATAAATCTGTTTTGTGTGCTGAGAACAGAAAACTGCCATGAGTTTACAGAATGTTGAACCTAGGATGAATGATTGTTTCCTGCAGGGCGGTGAGTTGAAAAGCGCAAAGACGCCACAAACCGTGTCGGCGAAAAAGCGGAGAGATCCTATAGGAGACGTAGGAAAGGATACTACGCCTGATTCGAACGAAGATAATGGCTCGGTTGCGTCGATGGTTCTAGAAACCAAACCCAAAGATATCAGTGATGTTGGTGCCCTACGCGAGCAGATCGACGAGCTACAGAAGCAGCTGCTCGAAAAAGAAGAGGCACTGAGGTGTGCTGAGAGTACTGTGAGTGAGATGAATGCGGTGTATTCAACCATCGATGAGCTGAGACGTCAAGTTGCTGAGAAAGAAGCTTTGCTCAAGTATAATAATTCTCAGTTGCACAGCGTGAAGGTGAGTTGATGCCTACATACCTGCCTGAATGTTTATCTATTAGTGGTGCAATTTGTTCTGTGTATGCCGCACTAGGTGCTACAAGTTAGATTTTTGGCTGTCACCCTTGGTATGCAAAACATGATGGTTCTAATAAGCTCACGCAAAAAGTGTTCATTTTATTGTAATTACGACAAAATGTAAGGAATGATGTGCGTATCTTAACCACCATTTAAGTTTGCAATATGTCATGTCGATTTTAAATTGGAGAAACTGAACACAAATAGCAGGCAGACTGCTCAATCTTCATTTCATGTACTAAATATTTAGTTTAAAGTCAAATCAAGATTCAGCAAAAGGTGGCTTCTTATCCATCTTATCGAGATATGGTTGGTGGAGAAGCAAGTAGTCTAAGTTCATAGGTAAATCTAGTCGTCCTAAGCCCAGCTTTCCAAACACAAAAGAAACAGTAGTGGGTGGTTTTCTCTGATCCTGTTATTAGCATGCTCTGGTTCTCTGTCCTGAGACAGAAAATATCATAGCTTACGATAGAGTTGTACCTTCAATTCTTTATGAGAGAGTACTATAAAATTATTTGACTTTTTTGTTCTGTAATTTCTTCTATAGATTACGCTTGCAGACAAGCAAGCATATTTGGAAAAGTTGGAATGGGAGGTAAAGACCTCAAATAAGAAGGTTGAAGATCTTCAAGGGGATGTCTCCAATATGGAGTTTGAGATAAGCTCATTGATGGCATTATTCGAGAAAATCTCGGAAAATGTTTCAGGTGATTGTTACGACGGCAGCATACCATCTTATGAACTAGAGGAACTTCAATCAGTGGTGAGTAATCCTCGATTCCTGAGCCTGTACCTTTTGACATGAATCTTCTCAAATCCATACAAGTTTACAAGTCTGATAATTGATGATTCTGTTCTCAGTACTCCTGTTTTTTCTGCAAAACAATTCCTTGTTTGTTTGGTAGGTGTGCGAAATCTAGGATACTTTAACCTATCAGTTCTGGCTTAATTTAGATTCTGCAATAGAAAATCTGCCAACAACTTAGCCTATCAACATAATTTTGGGCAATACTGTCGGGAAGATACGTGAATTATTTGACTTGTGTACCGTCATGCAAGATCACTGTGAAAGCCGCTACAAAAACTTCGACAAAACTAAAGAGAAGATGCCGTGTCTGCATATTTTACCCTCTTGAACTAACCATCACACGTTGCTCTGTCAGAGTGAAATCGACAAGATTGAGGTAGACAAAATAGAGCAGGAGAGAGTTACATATGCTGAAGCTCTTGCTGCTGCTAGGGAGAACCCTAACGAAGAACACTTGAGTTCAGTTGCCGAGGCGCGGTCAAGGCTGCAGGTCCTTGTTGTACAATGATGCACAGGGTGGCAATTGTAGTGTATGTACGATAACGCACGAGGTGCCAATTGTAGTGTATGTACGATAATGTGGAGTCACTGATGTAACTAATTGTGGGCTTGAGCTGATCCGTCCGTGTGACCAATCTGACGGTGATTGATCAAGCGCTTGATACTGGACAGATGCTTGGTTTGGGAATCATGTTTATCTGGGTCTGAGCTCGCTGTTGTTGTTGATTAGAAGAATACTTAGTTGTCTTTTTGATGATGAACACCGAGCAGTGCTGCTGTGTACTGTTAAGTCTGTAATGCTGATGTTCACATACTTCGTTGTGTGTCCAGTTGCAACTTGCTCCTTGGTATCAGCAGATCAGGATTCTGGAAACGATGTTGCATTCTTTTTTAATGCAGCTTCCAGACTTGTTAGGGCGTATTGTTGTTTTTAGCTAGTTTCATGGTTTTTGTTGATGATAAGCCAGAAACATCCTTGTAACTTGTAAGGGAAGACAGCGTCTGGGTATACCAGCGTAGTATCATGCCACATGTGCCTTGCATTATCATTTTCTAAGAGCTTATGGGTTTATGGTATGCTAATGTTTACTATTAGCTACCTTGAGATTTTGATAAATTATTGTAAACTTACTAATACGGAGTAAAAATATGTAGAGAAAAGAATTGAAAAACGTCTCGGTGGTTGGAAAGGTAAGTACATGTCCTAGGAGACCGACTTGTACTGATCAACTCTGTGCTTAGCAATATGGGATTATACATTTTGTATTTCTTCGAGTCTCCAAAAGGGTGTGGGCTTGAGTTGAGGATCATAATCTTGAATCTAAAAACATAACATTACTTAGTAAATAGAACAAGGAATTGGAGGTGCACTTCAATTTACTCCTTTTGACCTCGAATTTGGATTTCTAGCAAAAGAAAAGGAAGGCAAAAGGCAGCGTCCCCAAGGTTATATCATGTTCTCTGATCATATATATGTAAGTCATCATGGATATCGACACGATCTTGAAATTGAAACTTGAATAACCAGTCTTATCAATGTTTCCAAAATAATATATGTACATGTGAAGCTTAACAACGACTGACTGATTCACATCCCAATCCTGTAATGACGTATTACCTCTGTTCCACATTTTACCTAGGAGGAAGCAGTAGTTCGTTTTTTTTACACTGAGTAGTATTTCATAATTGTATTTTGTTTCATGTGGAACAGTGGATTTCATAACATTTTTTTTCATGTGGAACCATGGATCATGACATTCGAATTGGAAAACAAACACATGAAAGGGGGGGGGGGGGGGGGGGGGGGGTACTTTGACGTCTGAGTTTACTCACATGTGGCCCGAGGGAATTAATTAGGTGTGGTCGTCCGGATCTCGATTTCGGGTGGAAATGTGAATATTGTCCTTTTGGAAACAGAAATCTCAAAAATCTCATAGCCTCCGGCCTACTTGTGGACCAAGCTCATAATCACGAGATGATTAGGTCCAGACATACGGAAGGACCATGACTTTATACCGCATTGCTATCACAAGGTCTTTATAAGGAGCAACGATTCGGTAGACAAGAGATGAATACGTATCATGTTTCTCATTTTAGTTCTTTAATATCAAGAAATTATGCAATCACATGCATTGTTTGTTGTGTCTCCGCACACTAGGGATTCAATTTTCATAGCATGGGCATGGAAGACACCGGGATTCACAAAGATGTCACCAAAACTACAATGCTTACTCTTTGTTCTGGAATCCTATCTTGCATTCTTATCCTACGACCAATCAGGATTCGACACACGGTTTCCCTAGAAAAGAACAGTAGTTCGTAGTGTTTTTCTGTTGGGAGTATCTCTTAATGATTGTACCATGGGAAAGTTGTGCATCGCCAAAATCTGGACTCATGTGCTATCAGAGACAGAAATATATATTTCTTATAAAGCAAAACCCCAACTAGGGAATCATTTAAATTGTCTATCTTACATGAATCACACCTACATCTGCACAGAACAGTACGAATTGCCATATGTAATCCAAGTCTGATCCGGTAATGAAATCGAAGTCTGATCCGGTACAACCCCTTCTTCCTAAACTCATATATCCAAACATGTATCTAAATCAAGTATTACCCATATATAAACATATAGATCGGAAAGTTTAGTTATACTGCATTATTTTCATACGCTATTCCGCACATTATCCAGCCTACCGACCGCCTTGATCTGATAGCGCCGCATCGTACCAACCACCGTTCCCGCCGGACAACACACCGGACAGTAACATTCGGCAGACTGTCCGGTTGGCCGTTTGCTGCCGCGTGGAGCAGGGAACTGCATGAGTTAATTAGTAAACTGTTACTGATCCCATCAGCTTTGAGATGTAATTAAATCAATTACTATGGTGTGCCTCTTAATGTGTGGATCCAATGTGAACACATGCCAACTGAACCTTGTTTGGCGGAAGATGGCAGCCCCAACCTGATTCGGTTGACCTAAGTTCTTTTGGACTCCTCTAACAGTGGCAATCTCTTGCGCGCCGCCGGACTGTCCGGCGTCTTGTTCGGCGGGAACGGTGGCCGTCACAATGGCCGGGGCAGTGCTGATAAGATCGGGCGGTCGGCGGGCCAGGGTCTGAGCGGAATAGCGTACAGGAAGAATGCTATACAACTACACGTTTTGATCCGTGTAATACTCGGTTTAGATATGAATATATATATACATATATATTTATACGTGTTTAGAAAGAAGGGAGTTGTACTGGATCAAACCCCTTCCCATACTCGCTCGTCTGTAAAAAGAAAAGAAAAATTTCCACCTGTTCTTCTCCGTCTCGACTCTCAGAGGAGGCGATCAGTCGTGTCAACACCCGGATTTTTCAATCCTAGATGCCTGTTATGCCATACATCGCAATCCCAGAATTACCATTTTTGCGAGACATAACAGAATTGGATACCATAGTACTTCATCCATTACAACGATACATAAGTTCTTACACAAATAGGGATCTCATGATCCAGTCCTTAATACAACATCAAGCAGCGGAATACGGCATAATAACGGTAGCGTAGGCGAGGCTCCATCTTCGGGGTCACAGGCAATGCTGACGATGGGAGATGATCCTAGTTGTCGTAATCGTCCTGGGGTCCATCCTCCAGGTACTCCTCTTCATAGTCTGGCCATGGGAATAGCCAGGGACAAAGCCATGAGTACTCTTTAAGTACTCGCAAACTAATACTAACAAGAAAGAGGGGTTTTTGGATAATAGGACACTAGGCTCTAGGGTTGTTTTGCAAAAGCCAGATTTATACTACTAAGTTCCCAACCTGGTCACAATTTTATAACTCCTAAGTGGGATCTTGTATTTCCAGTCACAACTCTATTGTTGTCAAGTCAAAGTCTCAGGTCGTTCACAAGTCATTTTGAAAAGTCTGACGGGGGAACAGTATGGCCACTCCAACTGTCCATAACCGCGGACGCGGCTATTCGAATAGTTTGACACTCTGCAGAGATTGTACACTTTCACCACAACATTCGATACATCCGTCAGGAACAAATCCTGAATTCACCATACTCAGTATGCGGATAATCAATCCTAACCTTCCATTTACACTCCCTAGTATAAGCACCTCTCCTGTGAGTTTGGCCTCCCAACCATGACCACTGTCATCTTGGGTACTGCACAGGTGGACAATCTTCACAAGGTAGCCTCAGCTCAGACCTTGGCCGTGAGGGAACTAATACTAAGGTATATAAGTTTCCAGTCAAGCCCTACCCAATATTCGGGTATTGTGGTTGTACGATAAAATTGGAATGGTATCGCATCCAGACAACCATCAGTTTTATAAAGGGCTAAGGCTCATGCCTCAACATTTTCATCACCAAAATCATCAAGTGTTTGGAAACACATGTCCAAAACATTTCAATAGAATGATCCATCATTCCAAGGTTTTCATAACCATTTTTCCACCAAGTATTCCCATCTAAAGTTGATCAAGTTTTAGGCTTAGCACTAGCATCTACAGGTGGGGTAGTACTAATAGAGGGGTGGTAACTAGTGAAATTGCAACTAAGTCCAACCTTATATCATAAGCTGATAGCAAGGTGTCTAACTTAGGTCAAATTTTAATGTTCTTTATGCAACCTTCAGCACAACTGTCTAGTATCTACCAAACTTCTTGGGTAGCCTCTAAGTAAACTTTGATAAGGAAATAGAGTAAAAAGCTTGCCATAAAACTAGGATTGGTTTAGCAAGTGGGTATGGTTACATACGCTTAGGGCATATAGTAATCATGTCACAAGCATGGGTTGTGGCAACAATAGGGTATCTTGCAAGTGTTAGCTTGCATCAATATCAGTATAAGCTTGCATAGTTACTAGCTTGCCTTGTGCAGAGCAGTGGTTGAAGTTCTCCTTGGCTTCCTCTTCGTAGTATCCTCCTTCTTCTTCGTAGCCTTGGTCGGTACTAGCGTCTATGAATAAATACGAGGTACACAATCACCAAACAATACTTAACTACTTGCAATCATCACACACAAGGGTCCTATAGAGGATCTAGCATCATCTCTAACATTACAAGGTTAAGGATTGGTTTAAGTCTTCTTATTTTAGAAAAGTAATTTCTACTCATTGAAGAACTACTTAAGATTTAATATTCTCCAAACTAAACATGGGATCATGTTGACACATGTCATCACCACATGTTGTAGTCCATGGGAATGTGATTTAAAGTGGTGTCACAATTTAACAAGGTTTTACCCTTTTATTTTAATTAATTAAAGTGGCTAGAAATGCTTATGAAGCATTCCTTTATTCCTTGAACATTATTTCTGCAAGTAACCTATATATATTTTTATATATTCTGAAAGGTATGGTTGAAAGTGATTTTTGAGAGTTGGAATCAACTCAAAAGCTATTGTGGTTTAAATTTCAAAAAATGTTTGAATGCAGAAAAGCTTCTGCCTTGTCATTTTTGCTAAGGGTGATCTACAAATCCAAATGACTTGAATCCAACGGGATTGGATTAAGCATTCACAGACCTTTCCAACAAAATTGGTTTCATCTAATTTGGTGCACTAAATTGATCTGGGTTGATTTTTGAAGTTGGGTACTGAAGTGTGTTTGAATTTAAAAAGAAAAAGTTTAATTTGAAATGCTGGGCTGCGCGGGAAATTCTAACGGGCCGGCCTGCTAAGCGCAGTGCTCCCGCGGGCTGCTTAAGTGGGTGTCCCCACTCGTCAGTGACACGGGGCTGGGCGAAGCGGTATGGGGCAACGTGGTTCGTTAGATCTGGTTCTAATCCAACGGCTGAGGGTCATCGTCGACGCGAGACAGCTCCGGCGAGAACGAAACCTAGCGCGGCCAGTGAGGGGTGCTGGGGGCTCACCGGGGTACGGGCGAGGGTCGGCGAGGCGGGCGAACGACGAAGTCGACGACGGCGAACCTCCTGGTACCGGTGGCTTCTCCTGGGGCGGCTCCAATCGCTGGCTCCTTTCTTCTCCGGCAGCGGCAGGCTCCGGCGAAATTCCGGCGGGGTGGTGCTCGCCTTGCTCTGAGAATGGTGTGGCACGATCAGTGAGGAGAGGGGAGTGAGATGGTGTGAAGAAATCGTGCGGGGGTGGCCTCTATTTATAGTCGAGCGAGGGGACCGTCGGGGCGCAAGGTGAGCTCGTCGGAGGCAATGTTACAGGCAGCTAATGGCATGGGCAAGGGTAGGGGACGGTGCTGTGTCTCCTGGCGATGCTCAACGGCATGGTCGCGAGTGATGGGGCGGTGTGGTTTGGTCTGGAACGGGCGGTGCTCTGCGCGGCAGAGGCGGCGTTCTCGACGGCGGGCGGTGGCTGTATGGCGCGGGGCGTTAAACGGGGATGTCTGGCGGTCTCCTGGGTCGGTGGTGATCGTGTGTGCGCGCGGTGAGGGCGGCGCGCGGTCTGTGGGTGGTGGTCGAGGGTGGCGCTCTGGCGCACGCTCGGCATGGTCTGGGCGTGTCTTGCGCGCGTGGTCCAGGGCTTGGCAACGCTCGCGGCTGGGACAGGCAGTGGCGGTGGACGGTGGGCTGCCTCCCAGACATGCTGGCTAGGCTTGCTGCTGCTCCTAGCTTGCTGTCCACTTTGGGGTGACATGGGGTTGCTCGGCTGTTCACCATTAATGGGAATGGCAAGCTCACAGGGTGCTAGAGTTGGGCTAATCTTTCTAGATGATCTACTGAGGTGTGTGAGAGCTGACTAGGGAACAAGTTAGGCAAGAATCACTGCACACTATAGTGTTTTGTGTTTTGTTTGATTTGTGTCTGCAACCTGTTTGATGAAATGGCCGCATGAAATCAAGTTTTGAAATTTGAAATGATTTTTAGTGGGTTTGCTAGATTGGTTCTGGTGAGTCTGCAGATGCTTGGGTTTTGAAAATTGAGCTTGTTTAAGTGGGTTTTGAAAAAGTGGGATCTTCCCATATGAAGAAGATTCAATTTTGAGTTGTCATTTAAACTATGCATTTGAAAGTTTCTGGATGATCACAAGGTGGGCCTTGATACTTTGTTATGAGTACATTCAAGGGGTGCAAAGATCCAGAAAAGTTTCTGTTAGGTTTTGAAAGTTTGAGTCAGCCAAAGTAGGCATGGGAGTTAAATTGGTCAAAATGACCATTCACTTGATATATTGGTTTTGACTTATTTTCCTTTAGGAAAAGTGTGGGGAATGTTTTAGATGATGTTCTTTTCACCTAAGAAACATTTTACAAGCAATGGATCACACAAACAAAGTGGTTTTAAAGAATTTCAAAATTCATGCATACACATAGACATGCTTTCATGAATTGATTTAGAAAAGTTTTTGTTAACCCTAAACTTTAGGATTAGTGTTTTGTTGATCTAAGTTTGATATTTTTGGGATGTTACAAACCTTCCCCCCTTAAACAAAATCTCGTCCCGAGATTTGAAAAAGGACGAAAAGATTACCTAGGATTTGAAGAGATCTGGAAACTCCGTCCTGATGTGATCTTCGCGTTCCCATGTAGCTTCCTCTTCTGTGTGGTTGCTCCACTGAATCTTGAGAAACTTGATGCTTCGGGTTCTGGTCGTTCGAAAAGCTTCTTCCAATATACGGATGGGTACTTCAGGATAGGTCAGGTCATCATTGATCTCTATGGTCCTATGATCGATATTCTTGAACACTTCGGTCTTCTCGGGGACTTCGAGACATTTGCGAAGTAACGAGATATGGAACACATTGTGCACCGCTGACATCTCTTCTGGTAGATCGAGTTGCTACGATACTTCTCCTCGACGGTTCAAGATTTTGAAAGGTCCGATATATCTGGGGGCTAACTTTCCTTTGAGTTGGAAACGTTGCATTCCCTTCAATGGCGACACTTTCAGGTAAACAAAGTCTCCAATGTTAAAGGCGAGGTCTCGACGTCTCTTGTCGGCGTAACTCTTTTGTCGGGATTGGGCTGTCTTGAGGTGCTCTCGAATCTTGTGAACCTTCTCTTCTGCTTCTCGTAGGATGTCGGGTCCGAAAATTTGACTCTCTCCTACTTCCGACCAGTTCAAAGGGGTGCGGCACTTCCTTCCGTACATGAATTCAAATGGGGCCATTTGCAAACTGGTTTGGTAACTATTGTTGTAGGAAAATTCTGCAAACGGTAGACAGTCTTCCCACTTGGATCCATACTCTAGCACACATGCTCTAAGCATATCTTCGAGTATTTGGTTTACTCGCTCCGTTTGTCCATCGGTCTGAGGGTGATACGCGGTACTGAAATCTAGGCGGGTTCCTAAACCTTCCTGGACCTTCTTCCAGAATCTCGAGGTAAACTGAGTTCCTCGATCCGATACGATATTCTTGGGGACTCCGTGCAAACTAACGATCCTAGCGATGTACAACTCTGCTAGCTTCGAACTCTGATAGGTGGTTTTAACGGGCAAGAAATGGGCGACTTTGGACAATCTGTCCACTATGACCCAAATAGAGTCATTTCCCCTACTAGAAGTAGGTAGTCCAGTGATAAAGTCCATTCCTACAGAATCCCATTTCCATTCCGGAATTTGCAAAGGTTGCAACAATCCAGCGGGTCTTTGATGTCCTGCCTTGACTTGCTGACATATATCACACTTGGCGATATAGCTTCCGATTTCTCTCTTCATCTTATGCCACCAAAATTGCTCTTTCAAATCTTGATACATCTTAGTTCCTCCTGGATGGATAGAATAATGAGTATCATGGGCCTCCTTCAAGATAACTTCTTTTAACTCAGAATCTGCTGGTACACAAAGGCGTCCTTTGTACAACAAAACTCCTTCTTCGTCCTCGGTGAATCCGGGTACTTTGCATGTACCGATACGACGTTTAATTCCGTCGATACTAGCATTTCCTTTATGCGCCTCTTTAACCTGACTGATCAAAGTGGGCTGAAGTTCTATGCTAGCCAAAAATCCTTCACTTACTAATTCTAGTTGAAAATCTTCCATCTCCTTGTGCAAACTTGGTTGCTCCTTCAAAATCATGGAGTTCAAGCGGCACGGCAATCTGCTAAGGGCATCGGCTACTACGTTGGCTTTTCCAGGGTGATAATGAATGTCCAGGTCGTAATCCTTGATTAGCTCAATCCATCTTCTCTGCCTCATATTCAGCTCCTTCTGAGTGAATATATACTTTAGGCTCTTGTGATCCGAATAAATCTCACAACGGTTTCCCATAAGGTAATGTCTCCATGTCTTCAGGGCTAGAACTACGGCTGCGAGTTCGAGGTCATGGGTTGGATAATTTTGTTCATGCTGCTTCAATTGTCGCGATAGATAGGATATAACTTGGCCTTCTTGCATTAGCACACATCCGAGACCAATCTTGGATGCGTCACAATACACATCGAATGGCTTCGTGATATCCGGCATGATCAAGATTGGGGCGGAAATCAATCTCCTTTTGAGTTCTTGGAAACTCGCTTCACACTTGTCCGTCCATTCAAACTTCTTGTCCTTCTTCAGCAATTGGGTCATGGGTCGGGCGATACTAGAGAATCCTTCTACGAATTTGCGGTAATATCCCGTCAATCCGAGAAAAGCACGAACTTGGGTTTGAGTGGTTGGGGCTTGCCAATCTTCTACATCTTTCACTTTGGCAGGGTCAACGGCAATTCCTCCGGCTGATACAATGTGACCGAGGAATCCTACTTCCTATAACCAGAATTCACATTTGCTAAATTTTGCATACAACTGATGCTCTCTAAGGGTTCCAAGAATGGTCCTTAGGTGTAGCTCATGTTCTTCTTCCGATTTGGAATAAATCAGAATGTCATCGATGAAAACAACGACAAACTTATCCAGGAAGTCCATAAAAATCTTATTCATGAGGTTCATGAAATAAGCGGGGGCATTGGTTAATCCAAAAGACATGACTGTATACTCATACAACCCATATCTGGTGGTAAAGGCAGTCTTTGGAATATCCTCTGCACGAATTTTGAGTTGATGATAACCAGTTCTAAGATCAATCTTAGAAAACACCTGGGCACCGGTCAATTGATCAAACAAATCCTCTATCTTGGGCAAGGGGTACTTGTTCTTGATGGTGACATCATTCAACTTTCGATAATCCGTACACAAACGGTTACCTCCATCCTTCTTGTCCACAAATAAGACAGGTGACCTCCATGGGGACGCACTTGGTTGAATCAATCCGATTTCTAACATGGAATCCAGTTGCTTCTTCAGTTCTTCTAGTTCTGACGGGTTCATACTATAGGGTCTCTGGGCTATAGGTCCTGTTCCAGGGATTAGTTCGATGATAAACTCGATATCCCTATCTGGGGGCATACCGGGCAAAACATCTGGAAATACATCGGGGTATTCACAGACTATCCGAACTTGGTCGATGGTAGGTTGGGCTAGACTCTTGTTACACTTGAATTGGCGAGGTAAGGTTTCCGATATATGCTCGACTAATATTCCGGCGGTACTAGTCATGGTAATGGCTTTCTTGGCACAGTCAATCATTCCTTTATGTTTAGACATCCAATCCATTCCTAGTACTACTTCCAAACCTTTAGTTCCGAGTACTATTAGATTAGCATAAAAATCTATGCCATGGATTCGGATAGGGACGGCTTTGCAAATATGCCTAGCCTTGGTGGTTGATCCGGGAATTTGTACAATCATCACATGCTTCAGTTTGGTTGGTTGGATTTTACTAGTGCATGCAAATTCTTCGGTGACAAATGAATGCGATGCACCAGAATCAAACAACATTCTTGCGATTACTGAATTAACAGAAAACATACCCAGCACGACGTCTGGCGCTTCCTGAGCTTCTTCAGCATGCATGAGAAAAAGGCGGCCATTACGGTTGAGTGAATTTCCGGGGGCAAATCTTCTCCCTGGCTGGACACGACGCTGCTGCTGGGCTGGGACATTGGTATTAGGGGCTGTAGCGTTCTTCTTGTTGGGGCACTCGTTGGAATAGTGGCCTTTATTTCCACAGTCATAACAGGTCACTTGGGACTTGTCCTTGGCTGTGACAGGCACAGCATTGCTTCCAGTCCTCGGGGCAGTATTGGGGTTGACGGTAGCATGGTTGGTGTTGAACTTGGGTGGGGCACGGTTGAAAGGGCTAGAATTGCCGGGGTTGTTGTGATTTCCTCCGGGTCTAGGGTTTCCACGGTTGGGATAGTTCGGACGGGTCATAGGGGGTCTGTTGGTTCTTGGGGCAAATCCTGGAGATGGGTTGGGGCGATACTTTGGGGTCTGATGGGTTCCTGGTTGATGCATCATGCGACGCTTGCGGTTCTCATTGGCCTGATTGATCTTTCCTTCCATCTGGATAGCGGAGTCGACAAGGGCTTCGATATCAGCAAAGGGAATATTGACTAATATTGTCTGCATCTCGTCATGCAGACCATTCAGGAATCTTTCTTTCTTCTTGGCTTCGGTGTCTATCTCATCTGGGGCGTACCTAGCTAATGACAAAAATTTGTCACGGTATTCCACTACAGTCATCCTTCCTTGCTTCAATTCTCTGAACTCGTCTCTCATTCTCTTGATCAAACCTGGCGGCACATGGGTTCTGCTAAACTTGACCTTGAATTCCTCCCAGGTCATCATTTGGCCTCCGATCATTGCACGAACACTGTTCCACCATGCCCTGGCATCTCCGGCTAGATAATGAGTGGCGAACAAGACTTTCTCGTTGGCTTCTACTCCGGCTACTTCTAAGTTATTCTCCATGGTTTGCAGCCAATCATCGGCGTCTAGGGGTTCTTCTGACTTGGTGAAAACGGGTGGGTTGGTATTCTGGAAGTTCTTGAGCTTAGATCCGTGGTTGTCCTGATTTCCATGACCTTGGTTGTTGTGGGCTAGCTGGGCTATCTGTTGCAGAGTAGCTAGGTTGGCTTGCCGTTCCGCTCGTTCAGCTTCGCGGTCAGAAGTCAACATTTGCAGGATCTGCATCATTGGGTCCGGGGTTGAACCACTTCCTCCACGTGGCATCTGAGGATTGATATAGATCATGAGAAAAGAGGGAAATTTCTAAGGTTTTGGGTCTTTGAAAAGTTTTTAGAGTTGACTCAAGTTTTCTAGCAACTTGCTTTTTCATTCATTCACTCATAGCACACAGTACAACACACACCACAACAAAGCAAAACAGATGGTTTTAAGAACCATTCTGGGAACTACGATACAGTGGGACCGACTACTACTCGCTACGCTAGTGCTCAGTGCTACTACTGCTCGGAGTCTGTGGCTTCATCATCTTCCGCATCATCGATGAAGGCGAAATCATCCTCATCGGTGAAGAAGTCCATGGCCTGGTCCTCCAGAAAATCATCGTCATCGCTGAGATAGGAGTAAGGGTCTCCACGAAGATCTTCTCCGGCATTTTCCTTTTCCTCTAACTACATGTCTCTCTCATGGATGGTCTCTTCCAGAGCTGAGATACGATGGCGAAGACGGGCAATAATGCGCTCCTTCTTGTCGAGCTGACGGCGGCGAGACTTGCGATCCTTTGCTAGCATGGCGATGGTCTGATCCTTCGTCTTGATGATGGCAGACTTGTGGTTACAATAGTCACGGCAGTTGTCCAGTTCCTGCTGACGATCATACATCATGAAGCTAAGGTGGTCCAATTGGGTCTTCATCTCGGGGTGGTATGGGGCTTCCAGTGGTTGACCATTTGCATCACGTCTTGGGCAAAACTCAAAGCGAGTACCTTTGATCTGATTGATGCTCTGCCCACACAGACGGGAAAGAGCTTCCTGCATTGCTCTGGCAAGTCCATCGAGCCAGTTGTTTTCCCTCAAGGTAAACTGAATTCCCTCCGCAGTGGGAGGTTCAATCTTTCCTCGGAGACTTGCAACTATTAGCCACTGTAGATCTTCTCCCCCTTGATCATTGAGCTGAGCTCCGAAGAACTCGGGATGCGGGCGCTCCAAAAGTTCCGAAAGCTGATCCAGATCCCTCTCAAAGATAAGGTCTCCTCCATTTCCGAGTTGGTAAAACTTGCTGTACTTCACGTCCATCTATAAAAATAGAGGAGGAGTAGTTTAGCAAAGTGATCAAGTGTGTCAAAATTTTATATATTTTGCAAGAGTTTTTGAGGTACATGAGGTTTATTAAAGAATTTAAGAGGTAAGAATGAGAATAAGTTTTCGTAAATAGTTTTGTTTTTGAGTATTGAAACTAAGTTTTTGGTTCAGCGTCCAATCTAACTAGGGTCTCCTATGGTCAGGATGGCTCTGATACCAACTTGTCAACACCCGGATTTTTCAATCCTAGATGCCTGTTATGCCATACATCGCAATCCCAGGATTACCATTTTTGCGAGACATAACAGAATTGGATACCATAGTACTTCATCCATTACAACGATACATAAGTTCTTACACAAATAAGGATCTCATGATCCAGTCCTTAATATAACATCAAGCAGCGGAATACGGCATAATAACGGTAGCGTAGGCGAGGCTCCATCTTCGGGGTCACAGGCAATGCTGACGATGGGAGATGATCCTAGTTTTCGTAACCGTCCTGGGGTCCATCCTCCAGGTACTCCTCTTCATAGTCTGGCCATGGGAATAGCCAGGGACAAAGCCATGAGTACTCTTTAAGTAATCGCAAACTAATACTAACAAGAAAGAGGGGTTTTTGGATAATAGGACACTAGGCTCTAGGGTTGTTTTGCAAAAGCCAGATTTATACTACTAAGTTCCCAAGCTGGTCACAATTTTATAACTCCTAAGTGGGATCTTATATTTCCAGTCACAACTCTATTGTGGTCAAGTCAAAGTCTCAGGTCGTTCACAAGTCATTTTGAAAAGTCTGACGGGGGAACAGTATGGCCACTCCAACTGTCCATAACCGCGGACGCGGCTATTCGAATAGTTTGACACTCTGCAGAGATTGTACACTTTCACCACAACATTCGATACATCCGTCAGGAACAAATCCTGAATTCACCATACTCAGTATGCGGATAATCAATCCTAACCTTCCATTTACACTCCCTAGTATAAGCACCTCTCCTGTGAGTTTGGCCTCCCAACCATGACCACTGTCATCTTGGGTACTGCACAGGTGGACAATCTTCACAAGGTAGCCTCAGCTCAGACCTTGGCCGTGAGGGAACTAATACTAAGGTATATAAGTTTCCAGTCAAGCCCTACCCAATATTCGGGTATTGTGGTTGTACGATAAAATTGGAATGGTATCGCATCCAGACAACCATCAGTTTTATAAAGGGCTAAGGCTCATGCCTCAACATTTTCATCACCAAAATCATCAAGTGTTTGGAAACACATGTCCAAAACATTTCAATAGAATGATCCATCATTCCAAGGTTTTCATAACCATTTTTCCACCAAGTATTCCCATCTAAAGTTGATCAAGTTTTAGGCTTAGCACTAGCATCTACAGGTGGGGTAGTACTAATAGAGGGGTGGTAACTAGTGAAATTGCAACTAAGTCCAACCTTATATCATAAGCTGATAGCAAGGTGTCTAGCTTAGGTCAAATTTTAATGTTCTTTATGCAACCTTCAGCACAACTGTCTAGTATCTACCAAACTTCTTGGGTAGCCTCTAAGTAAACTTTGATAAGGAAATAGAGTAAAAAGCTTGCCATAAAACTAGGATTGGTTTAGCAAGTGGGTATGGTTACATACGCTTAGGCATATAGTAATCATGTCACAAGAATGGGTTGTGGCAACAATAGGGTATCTTGCAAGTGTTAGCTTGCATCAATATCACTATAAGCTTGCATAGTTACTAGCTTGCCTTGTGCAGAGCAGTGGTTGAAGTTCTCCTCGGCTTCCTCTTCGTAGTATCCTCCTTCTTCTTCGTAGCCTTGGTCGGTACTAGCGTCTATGAATAAATACGAGGTACACAATCACCAAACAATACTTAACTACTTGCAATCATCACACACAAGGGTCCTATAGATGATCTAGCATCATCTCTAACATTACAAGGTTAAGGATTGGTTTAAGTCTTCTTATTTTAGAAAAGTAATTTCTACTCATTGAAGAACTACTTAAGATTTAATATTCTCCAAACTAAACATGGGATCATGTTGACACATGTCATCACCACATGTTGTAGTCCATGGGAATGTGATTTAAAGTGGTGTCACAATTTAACAAGGTTTTACCCTTTTATTTTAATTAATTAAAGTGGCTAGAAATGCTTATGAAGCATTCCTTTATTCCTTGAACATTATTTCTGCAAGTAACCTATATATATTTTTATATATTCTGAAAGGTATGGTTGAAATTGATTTTTGAGAGTTGGAATCAACTCAAAAGCTATTGTGGTTTAAATTTGAAAAATGTTTGAATGCAGAAAAGCTTCTGCCTTGTCATTTTTGCTAAGGGTGATCTACAAATCCAAATGACTTGAATCCAACGGGCTTGGATTAAGCATTCACAGACCTTTCCAACAAAATTGGTTTCATCTAATTTGGTGCACTAAATTGATCTGGGTTGATTTTTGAAGTTGGGTACTGAAGTGTGTTTGAATTTAAAAAGAAAAAGTTTAATTTGAAATGCTGGGCTGCGCGGGAAATTCTAACGGGCCGGCCTGCTAAGCGCAGTGCTCCCGCGGGCTGCTTAAGTGGGTGTCCCCACTCGTCAGTGACACGGGGCTGGGCGAAGCGGTATGGGGCAACGTGGTTCGTTAGATCTGGTTCTAATCCAACGGCTGAGGGTCATCGTCGACGCGAGACAGCTCCGGCGAGAACGAAACCTAGCGCGGCCAGTGAGGGGTGCTGGGGGCTCACCGGGGTACGGGCGAGGGTCGGCGAGGCGGGCGAACGACGAAGTCGACGACGGCGAACCTCCTGGTACCGGTGGCTTCTCCTGGGGCGGCTCCAATCGCTGGCTCCTTTCTTCTCCGGCAGCGGCAGGCTCCGGCGAAATTCCGGCGGGGTGGTTCTCGCCTTGCTCTGAGAATGGTGTGGCACGATCAGTGAGGAGAGGGGAGTGAGATGGTGTGAAGAAATCGTGCGGGGGTGGCCTCTATTTATAGTCGAGCGAGGGGACCGTCGGGGCGCAAGGTGAGCTCGTCGGAGGCGATGTTACAGGCAGCTAATGGCATGGGCAAGGGTAGGGGACGGTGCTGTGTCTCCTGGCGATGCTCAACGGCATGGTCGCGAGTGATGGGGCGGTGTGGTTTGGTCTGGAACGGGCGGTGCTCTGCGCGGCAGAGGCGGCGTTCTCGACGGCGGGCGGTGGCTGTATGGCGCGGGGCGTTAAACGGGGATGTCTGGCGGTCTCCTGGGTCGGTGGTGATCGTGTGTGCGCGCGGTGAGGGCGGCGCGCGGTCTGTGGGTGGTGGTCGAGGGTGGCGCTCTGGCGCACGCTCGGCATGGTCTGGGCGTGTCTTGCGCGCGTGGTCCAGGGCTTGGCAACGCTCGCGGCTGGGACAGGCAGTGGCGGTGGACGGTGGGCTGCCTCCCAGACATGCTGGCTAGGCTTGCTGCTGCTCCTAGCTTGCTGTCCACTTTGGGGTGACATGGGGTTGCTCGGCTGTTCACCATTAATGGGAATGGCAAGCTCACAGGGTGCTAGAGTTGGGCTAATCTTTCTAGATGATCTACTGAGGTGTGTGAGAGCTGACTAGGGAACAAGTTAGGCAAGAATCACTGCACACTATAGTGTTTTGTGTTTTGTTTGATTTGTGTCTGCAACCTGTTTGATGAAATGGCCGCATGAAATCAAGTTTTGAAATTTGAAATGATTTTTAGTGGGTTTGCTAGATTGGTTCTGGTGAGTCTGCAGATGCTTGGGTTTTGAAAATTGAGCTTGTTTAAGTGGGTTTTGAAAAAGTGGGATCTTCCCATATGAAGAAGATTCAATTTTGAGTTGTCATTTAAACTATGCATTTGAAAGTTTCTGGATGATCACAAGGTGGGCCTTGATACTTTGTTATGAGTACATTCAAGGGGTGCAAAGATCCAGAAAAGTTTCTGTTAGGTTTTGAAAGTTTGAGTCAGCCAAAGTAGGCATGGGAGTTAAATTGGTCAAAATGACCATTCACTTGATATATTGGTTTTGACTTATTTTCCTTTAGGAAAAGTGTGGGGAATGTTTTAGATGATGTTCTTTTCACCTAAGAAACATTTTACAAGCAATGGATCACACAAACAAAGTGGTTTTAAAGAATTTCAAAATTCATGCATACACATAGACATGCTTTCATGAATTGATTTAGAAAAGTTTTTGTTAACCCTAAACTTTAGGATTAGTGTTTTGTTGATCTAAGTTTGATATTTTTGGGATGTTACAAGTCGAAAGAGCCTCTTAATCTTCGATGGCCACCACGTCATGCTCAAACGATTGAGCACTCTTCACATCCTCCATCATGCTCCATCCAATTTCCTAATGTTTTCCAGCCCATTCTGCTCCCTTTGTATAGTCCACCATTAATTCTCACAAAGTGCTCTAGAGCTAGCTTATGTATGAGAGCCTATTTTTTTATCTCATCTTCTCTCTCCTCCAACTCAACATAAATATACTATTTAATGTCTTATAATCAACTGATGTCATCCTATTATACTTGCTTTTAATGTTCTTGCTCTTATATTACTCCCACTATGAGCAGCTTGATAAACAGGAGGCACTTCGATCAGTGGTGAGTAATCCTCGATTCCTAAGCCTGTACCTTTTGACATAATTCTTCTCGAATCCACACAAGTTTACAAGTCTGATAAATGATGATTCTATTCCCAGTACTTCTTTTTTTATGCAGAAAATCTAATTTTAATGTAGTATTCAAAATAGTTCCTTTCTTGTTTAGTAGATGTGTGAAATCTAAGATACTCCAACCTATCATTTTTGGCTTCAAGATCATGTCATATATGTGTAAGCTTTAGGTCTACTCCTCCATTTCAAAATATAAGATGTTTTAGTTTTATGAAGCAAATGTATCTAGATTTCTTTTAATATGTACTCATGTCTGGAATAAATCTACACACTAAAAGAAGTTTAGATACATTTTTTTTACAAACTTAAAACATCTTATATTTTAAAACGGAGTGAGTACAATAGAAATTCCGTGAACGACTTACTCCGTTCCGTCCACAAATAAGTAATTAAGTACCATTAGATCCGTTTTAAAATGTAGATTCATAATATACCGATTTGGTTGTATATATGTTGGTACATTTGTCTACAAAATCGGTCAAAATGTTAAGAAGTTTGTCGCAAAGCAAAAGCTAGAAGTATAGTTTTTCTCGGATGCAGGGAGTAGGCTATCAACATAATTAGGGTAATACTGTTGGGAAGATATGTAAATTATGAGCTGTGTTACGGTGATTAGGCAGTACTACAGAGTACTTCTCGTTAAAATTATTCTGTCCGTCCGATCAGGCCTGTTAACTAGAGATTTTCCATCAACGTAATAAGAGGCATAATGGTAACTTTCACGCATACAGAACTACCCCGCACGTCTTCCTTCCACGTCTGTCCGTAGTTGTTTCCGTAAGCAATGCGTCCGTACGTCTAGGATTTTCGCAACCCACCCCCGCACGGCGAGCCCGATCTAAATCGCGCGCTTCAAACCTCCGCCCCCGTGCGCCGCCGCTGTACACATGCCCGGCTCTGATCCTAGGCAAGGTTGGGCGGCGCCCAAGGCCCCATGCCAGAAGGGGGCCCAATATGTAGGCTATATATATACCCTATGTGCTGCTAATCCGGCTGGGATGCTATGTTTTCTAACGAGCGTAAAGAAAGCTGGCATCCGTTTAACATAGGAACTAGAGAAAATAAAAATGAACCATCGGGAGTTGGGATTTGACGTGACCAGGGCCCATATAATTACCGAGAATTTTGAATCTCTAGGATCGCATTTGTTAGCCGTCTTCGTAGGCGATTAGCCGATTAGAGAACAACGATCGTCTGCTCCAGGTTCAACCATCCAGACCTCTATCCATCACCAGTTCGCCACCGTTCCTTGAGTTTCTCGTGACTGCTACAAACTCCAGCGCTGCAGCCTGCTTGCCTGTGCTCGTCCCGTCGTCCTAGACCCTAGCCCCAGTAAGTTCTCTCTAAATTGGGGTTTTATCTTTTAAGAATTGTAAATTCCATCACCATTAATCCATTATAGGTGGAACGATGCCTCCGAGACAATTGTAACATTGCTTTAGTGCTTGATAATTATTTATAAATATCTTAGAGACTATTATTATTTTATTTTTTGCAAGTGAAAATAAGCATATACATGCATCAATATCTACTTATATGCGACATATATATTGATCGTAAGGGCCTTTTTATCGGGTTCGCCCAAGGGCCCCGCTAAATATAGAGCCGGCCCTCTGTACACCCGTCTCCACCGCTCGCCCGACGCGTCGACCGCCGCCGCCTCACCTGCCTCACGAAGGAGCTTGGCCGCCTCGCCTGGCAGGTCAGCAGCCTCACCTCAACGAGGTCGCTCGTCTCGCCCAGGAGTTAATACCTCTCATTAGGAGCTCTGCACCGGCACCGCCACTACGAAGTCCAAACCCCCGCGTCAGCGTCGTCCTTGCAATCCATCGCCACCTCGGCACTGGTGATCTCCACCTTGCAGTGCAGAGCACCTCAAACGCAGCTAAGGTACACATACTCTTCCACACAAGTCAGCACGATCTTGTAAACATGAATCCATATGTTGCAACTGATTGATTCAGTTGGCTTTTTTTTGTTGAAATTCGAGTTGAAAGATTCTCACTTTATCGTGTTAAAAATGCTATGTCACCATGAATGAAATGCCAATCGAATTTTATAGAAGTTCTTCGATATAATATGGTGAAGCTATTAATTGAATTCAGAAATTGACCATAGAAAAGGTTGTGTGCTACAGTAATACTGCAACTTTATTGATGAACTGGTGCTCTGATGGCACATGCAATTTCGAAACGCATTTCTTCTTTGTGTGATGCAACATCTGATTTACCTTGCCATTCAGACATTGGAAGAATGGACCGTGCCATGTTTCAGTATGGACATGTTCGACAGACTGAAATTTATATCAGACTAAATTCTGTAAGAAAGGAGGCATGCACAAGACCATTGAACATAAAAACTGCATGCAACTCAGCATGGAATTGAACATCGCCATGTTATCCCCTATGAAAATGGCCAGTCTGACTAAGAAATTTCTTGTGACATGTGATGCTAAATCATGTATTAAGTATGTTAAATCTGTGGTGTCTAACAGTTCATGTTCTGATCTTAGAACTTGAATATGTCATCAAGTCTCTGGAAAATATCTGTCCATCCAGTAGGCTCGGGTGTAGTTCAGGTGGAGAGTTGTCTGGTGATGCATCCATTTTTCTGATATCAAATTAATGTCTCACATGCCTGCGGTATTCACTGTTTCAGTAGCATGTGCGTTTCAATACTCATGCATGTTTCAGCCTTTTAATATCATGTACATGTGCTTAGATTTGTTGTTTCAAATCAATTTAGGTTTTGACAGATCACCTTCTGATTTTTTTGAAGCGGTCTAATGCTTTGGTCCAGCATTTACCTGATCATGAACTTGCTGCATATTATTTTTTAACAACGACCATAACAAAGTACCTTGTTTTTATTCTTGTTTGCCTAATTTGCTAGCTCTAGCTTTGGTAGTTGACATGGAGTAGCTACATGACTGTAAATGGTACTACAGATACAGTTATACGTTCTTAAGGAGTCATAATTTAGTTCTAAGAATAAATATTATTGGGACTGAAGTAAGTCAGATATTATTTTTCCTATCTAGAGTGAGGTACTAATAGGTATCTTAAAATAGATCAATCTTCACATTCCTGTTTACTTCCTTGCTGCAGATGTTATTTTTCAGTTTCACTGAAGATAGTTTTCTTTGCCCAGTTTCTCGCAACTAAGATTGCAAGGCTGAAGGTGACTAGGTGGTCTTAAGGAACATGTACCACATGCTCTGTCAAGAACTTGACAAATATTATGCAGTGGAAGAGAAAGACAATGGAATCTAAATCTTGCAAAAGGGGGAAGATATAGAGAGAAATAATGGAGTGATATGGTTCATGAATTCCATCAGTTTTGGTCTGCAGATACCTGACCAATTGCTTTGTAAATAATATATGAGGACTATGCAGTCATGTATTATCTTTGTTGTGACTGAATTTCTGTGTGTGTGTGCTTATTTGTGTTGACGACGTTTTATCTGAACATGGTGTTATTGGTCTTGTACTTGTTTTGTCATGGTTAGTTAAAACGAAGATTCATGTGATGCCTTCCGGCCAGGCAATTATAGGTTTTTGTTTGACAAAAGAAGTTGAGACTGGGAACCATCCTAGAAATTCATTGATTATAAACAGTTCGATTGCCAGAGCGGTACCTAGAGGATGTTACTAGATATGTAATTACAGTATTCTTATAGTACATCCAAACCTGCTTTTCGACTGAATGAAAGGAAAAAATTATGTGTCCAAAAGGCATGTAAAACTTGTTTCACCTGGAATTTTCAGGACTACTACAGCCTAGCGTTGCATCCAACTTTCATAATTACACTACAAGTTGATCGACATAATTGCAAACAGATTGTTTTCCTACTGCGTGACGTGAGAGCATCTCCACTCGTTGAGGCATTCCCAGGATAAATTTTGGTCCAGATGGAGCTAATTTTGGTCCGGATGGAGCCCTGGGAATGGAACTTTCCAGTAGTGTTCACAGCTTCGCGGCTCGCCTCGACGACGGCGAGGCCGAGCAAGACACATACAGGAGCAGACGGCCGCGGGAGAGCACTGGGGCAACGCGGAGCTCAATTGGTGGCTGCCGGCACGCGATTGGGGTGGCGCAGAGCTCGATTGGGGCGGCGCGGAGCTCAATTGGGGCAGCGTGGATGAAAGAACATGTGGGCCCCCATGTGTGGTTTTGGTAATTAATGATAATCTTTATGGACTAATGTGTGTATTAAGTTATACTTGTAGGAATTGTCCATTGGCATCGCTTGGAGCTTGTGTCGGCTTCAAGGTCGATAAAATGAGAAAAAGATATGTTGTGCAAGCTCAAAATGCGAATCTTTAGAAGATCTCATGTTTGATGCTTGCCATCCTCGGTGATCATGGATCGGTAATGAGGAATCAAGAAAGGCGTTCCATCTTGAGAAGGTAAAGATCGTCTACATCGAGCTCAAGTGGAATGCTCAAGGCAAAGGTATAATCTTGATAGGTTTTCCCTTTTTCCTGTCTTATATTGTTAGTGGAAGACCGGGTTTAGGATAGATAACCGTACTATCAAGAGGGGCTCTCGAATGAGTAACTCGATCACATCGTTCGGAGAGAGCTCAAACCTTTGCATACTTGCATCTTCGTATTTGGTTGTTATTTGGTCTTATCCATGTGAGGATATAGAGCTTGTGGTAATCTCCATAACAAGCTCTTGTTCATCAAAATCGGATCCCTCTTTTATATCTTATTGCGATTTTGATCTATGTGGTTTTTCGGTTTCTCACCAAGTGAGGTATCTCACATTATTATACTTGATACTTTCTCACTTGGTGATATTCAATATTTCCACTTTTTATTGGGAAGCCCTTGTCGTGTCTATCCAACGAAATTTGAATCGGGTCAATCGGAGCTTTTAGTCAAAAGTTATTGTCGTTTGAATATTTGGCTGGCAATCTGTTTTCTGGGCCGAGCGGTAGTACCGCCCGGGCGGGCCGGTACTACCGCCCGCCCCTGAAAACGGCCCGTTTCTTACTGCCGGACTAGGTACTAAAAAGAGGTAGTACCGCATTTTAATACCTAGCGCGACAGTAGCTTTTTGACCACTGGTCAAAATCTTCTGCCTGCTCCGGTACCGCACGGGGCAGAGACTTTTGTACGTTGGCAAAAAGCTTCTGTCTGCCTAGGTAGTACCGCATTTTACTACCTGGCGTGACAGAGAGTTTTTTTCGTCTAAACTGCTGATTCCACTTCACATCCGGTAGTACCGGTTGCCATTTGCGGTACTACCGCTTTACGGTAGCATCAATGGTAGTACCGCTGTGTCCAGGGCTTATGAAGTTTGAATTTTGGTCTTCCGGTACCACATCCGGTACCTGGTTCGGTAGTACCGGAGTCTTCCGGTAGTACCGCTTGAACTTCCGGTACTACCGCTTCATTAAGGCTCCAACGGCCATATTTTGCCTAGCTCTTTAAATAGCCTTGCCCCTTTGTCTTTTAGGGTTGCTTCTTTCTCCTCCTTTTTTCTAAGCTTTGCCCCCATTTTCCTTGATCTTTGAGCTTGATTTCTACTCACCCCTCCATTGATTCTTGCATATATTTGAGGGGTAGTGGGAGGAGATCTAGATCTACGTTTTGACCAAACCAAAACATCTCTTTGTGAGTGTATCTTTGGGGATCTAGATTTTGGGGGATTTTGTGTCTCTCTTTGATTCCTCCTCTCTTGTTCCCCCAATAGCTTTAGTAGCTTTGTTGGAACTTGAGAGTGAGGGATTTGAGCATCTTTGTGGTGTTCTTTCCATTTGCATTTGGTGCATCGGTTTGAGTTCTCCTCGGAGGATTTGGTTTGAATTGCTCATTGGAGCTTGTCCCTCTTGGGTTCTTGGAACCCTAGACGCTTTTATGGCCTTTGTGGCATTGTGGCCTTGGTGGCATTTGTTGAGGCCTTTTGTGGCGTTTGTTGGGAGCCTCCAATTAAGTTGTGGAGTTGTGCCCCAACCTTGTGAGAGGTTCCGGTTGCCACCGACAAGTGCACCGATAGTGGAAGCGTGGATTGAACCCATTGGGGTGAGATTCGCCGGAGAATAAGGGAGGCCTTTTGTGGCGTTGGTGGTTTGATACCACCCCCTCTCCAAACGAGACGTACTCCATGTTGGGAGGAACTCGGTAAATATCGGTGTCCCCGCGTGCCTCGGTTATCTCTATACCCGAGCTCTTTACTTATGCACTTTACATTGTGATAGCCTTCGTGCTTGAAGTAATATATATCTTGCTATCACTTTGTTGCTTGTATTGCTTAGCATAAGTTGTTGGCGCACATAGGTGAACCTTAGTTGTTCTAGGTTGTGCTTAACAAAGTAAACACTAGTTTTATTCCGCCTTTGTTGAGCCACTCTAGGAAAAGTTTTAATCGCCTATTCACCCCCCTCTAGGCGACATCCGTATCCTTTCAATTGGTATCAGAGCCCGGTCTCTCATTTTAGGCTTCACCGCCTTGAGAGTAAAGATGTCGGCTAGAGGATTAGTGCACAATGACATGTTCATATTCGATGGCACAAACTATGATATATGGAAAAATCGTATGCTTATTCATTTTCGGGACATGGACCCAAATTTGGAGCATATTGTAGATATAGGTTTTTCTCCTCCTATGGATTTCAAAAATCTATCTTGTGAGGACGAGAAAAACTTATATCTCAATGCTCAAGCTTCTAATGTGCTTGTTAATGCTTTGAGCGATGTAGTTACCTCCTCAATCATTCCTTTTTGGAGCGCTCATGAGTTATGGACAAAACTTCAACATAAATATGTTGTGTCCAACATTATTGAGGATGATTGTGTTGCTTCCACTTCCGGTCAAGATGAGTTCTCATCCTCTACCACTTCACCAACATGTGACTTCTCACAAGGTAATGATATGGTGAGTGGTGATAGAAAGTGCAATTTGGATAGTGTGCTTAGTACTTGTAATCCCTCATCTCTATCTAGTTGCAATGATCTATCTTTGGACTTTAACACTTCTAGCACTACAAACTCCTTACATGCTTGTGTTAATAGTCCTTGCATATCATGTAGAAATGACTTGAATAAATCTCATGATGATATGCTTGTGTTGTCTTGTTGCCATGATAAAAATGCTTCCATTTCCTCTAGTGCTTATGTTGCTAACCATGTAGAGGAAACCGAAGATTCTATGGGCCAAGACATGGTTTTGAATGAAGCCACAAATGCAATCTCATCTTCACCTTCTTCCGGTACCCACCTATGCCTTATGGCTAGGGATTCTAAGGTAACTCCTACTTTGGAACCCATTACCTCTTGTGATGAGGAGGATGTGGATAATGTGGAAGAAGAGCTTGATATTGATGATTTATATGAGAAGGGTGAGATTGTTTATCGTGCCCTTGTTAAAAAGGATATTGCTTGCTCTAACTTTGTTGAAGTCTTGGACTTTGCTATTAAGAGCAAAAAACATATTGATAAGTTAGAAACACAAATTAAGGTGCATGATAACAACGTTGATAAAATATGTAGTCTTGAGCGTGAGTATGCTAATATAATTGCAAACCTAAATAAAGCTCTTGAAGAGGAACAAACCACTAAGGAATATCTTGAGGAGACCTCGGGGTAGTGGCTGGCAGAGGAGGCGTTCTCGGGGTAGCGGCTGGCAGAGGAGGCGCGCGGCGTAGAGGTGTGCTGCGGCTGGCGGCGGGCAGAGATCGAGGGAGAGGGGAGCTTGACGCGGTGGACGGGAAGGGGCGAGATATAGGGGGAGAGAGAGGACATATGGGGGAGATTGATGGGGAAATCGTTCGATCCGGGGTTCCAGGGTATACCCAGTTTTCTGGGTTCGGTCTGGGAAGACCGGATGAAAACGGACCAAAATTCGGTCTGAGAACGCCTCTTGAGAATGTTACCGGGGCATTTTTTTTAAATCCAAACGAAAAAACGTTCTGAAAATGGTCTCTTGGGAATGCTAGTGGAGATGATGTGAGGTGTCACGGTGACCCGGACCGGACCGGACTAAGGAGCCGACGAAGAACACGCGGGCGAGCGCACGGCCCAGCGCTGTCGACGGGACATCGAGAACACGCCCACAAGAAAGACGACCCTTGACCATAGGCATGTCCCCCGCCGTCGTCGGGGTGTGCAGAGGATGGACGAAGATGGTGCCGATCGAGAACGCGCCCACTGGACAGGAAGGACTAAAGCCGGAAGTGCGTGTACAGCAACGACAGCCGCTCGGACAAGGACGAATGCCGGCGGGCGGAGGTCGGTCGTTGGAGCACTAGGAGGCGGCCAAATCACTAGTCAATTTGGAGGCCGCAGCCAACAGAGAGAACCATGGTGAGGGATGGAGCCGCGAAGGCGGAGGTCGGTGGAGCGGCGGCATGAGAGGGGGCACATGGTAGAGAGAACCGCGGGGGAAGGACTGGAGCCGCGGAGCGGGGAGCCACGAAGGCGGATGTCGGTGGAGGACCTCATCTACGCCGGTGCGCCGGCGTGAAAGGGGACGCGGCGGCGGAGCGAACAAAGGGGCGGGCTGGAGCCGTGCGACAGCGGCGGCGTGAAAGGGGAAATTTGAACTTGCCCGACACAGTGATATGAGACGTGAAATTACCTGCCTACCCTTTTCATAAGTAAAAATCAAATAAATTTTCCAGTAGTACTTTTTTTCGATACTTCCTAGTACTGCCTATTTTTCCACTGTTGGATCACCCTGCTTGGACGGTTCGTAAAATCCCCAACCATTATAAAACTTGTAAATTAGCTGACTTGTGTACCGCCATGCGAGATCACAGTAAAAGCTGCTACGAGACTAAAGAGAAGATGATGTGCCTGCATACTTTACCCTCTTGAACTAACCATCACACCTTGCTCTGTCAGAGTGAAATCGACAAGATCGAGGTAGACAAAATAGAGCAGGAAAGAGTTACATATGCCGAAGCTCTTGCTGCTGCTAGGGAGAACCCTAATGAAGAGCACTTGAGTTCAGTTGCCGAGGCGCGGTCAAGGCTGCAGGTCCTTGTTGTACAATGATGCACAGGGTGGCAATTGTAGTGTATGTACGATGACGCACGAGGTGCCAATTGTAGTGTATGTACGATAATGTTGAGTCACTGATGTAATTAATTGTGGGCTTGAGCTGATCCGTCCGTGTGACCAATCTGACGGTGATTGATCAAGCGCTTGATACTGGACAGATGCTTGGTTTGGGAATCATGTTTATCTGGGTCTGAGCTCTCTGTTGTTGTTGATTAGAAGAATACTTAGTTGTCCTTGTGATAATGAGCACGAGCAATGCTGCTGTGAACTGTAGTGTTGTACGTACTTGGTTGAGTGTCCTGTTGCAAATTGCCCGCTCCTTGGTTTAAGGGTATCAAGATTTTGGAAACGATGTTGCATTGCAGATTCCAGACATCTACAGCGTATTTTTTACACTGAAGGGAGACTTTTAGCTAGTTTCATGGGAGTGAGTCAAGGTTGCGCCTTATGCAATTTATTCTAGGTTAAGTTGATGATAAGCCTGAAACATCCTGGTCAGGGAAGAAGTGTTCGGGTAGACCCGCGTAGTATATATATGTCAGTAGCATTTTTTTTTGAAGTAAGTAGCATTTTTTAGAGCTGAGTTTATTATGTCAATTTATGCAAACGTTTCCTATTCGCTACCTTGGGGTTCTAGTACAGTACATTAATGTAAACTTACTAATATGGAGTAAAATACGTCTAAAAATGGAGTAAAAATATGTTGAGAAAAGAGTTGAAGAGGGTATCCGATCGACTGGTACCGATCAACTCGTGCTTAGCAGTATGGCTTTATACATGTTGTCTTTCTTCCAAGCTCTGGAAGGTGCGTTGCACTGCTTCTGGTTCTGGTCTAAGGTTTTTGGCGTCTTTCTTGGTGAAAAAAGAAAAGAAAATATGTCTCACCTAGGGATCATGGGGCTTGAGGATCCATAATCTGGAAGCTAGAATCATAAACTTAGTGAATAGAACTAGAATTCAAGGTGCACCTAAATTTACTCCTTCTGACTTTGAATTTGCATTTCTAGCAACAGAAAAAGAAGGCAAAGGGCAGCGACCCCACAGTGTATCTCGATAGCGTAACAAAAACATGTGTGTGAGATGGCGTATCATGGGCCTGGTTGACCCGTCTGTTGGCAACCAAACACTGCAAAATTGCATCAGGCAGGCTTGGTTAACCCTCGTGCACACAATCAAACACGCCATATCCGTCTTCTCGTGTATGCCCATGTGCCAGGAAATTACTCCACCTTATGAACTCTTGAAGTTTCTTTCTTTTTTACCGTCCATTTCTTTGCATGCATGGGGTTCCCATTTTCTGAGGTACTGCATACAAAAGAGCATGGGATACTAATAGTGCATGTTTCTCTCAAGCGGGAAATGAAAGAAAAATGAAATTGCCAAATAGTGTGGTACAATATACAGCCGCTTCATGCATGCATGTTTAAAGGTGTGTTTGGTTAAGTTGTGGATTTCTGGAAATTAACTGTGTCAAATATGCTGTGAAAAATCTGCTATGAGCTGACAATCGTGAAAAAATTAAAAGTTATTTGGTTGTAACAACTGTTAACCGCGGATTCGATATGAAGTGTCAGTAATGTGCCTTTGAAGCGTTGAACAATGACATGTACACGAGTATACATGCAAATAGGCATTTTGGGAAGGAAAATCCGTATTATATGCGTCGGTTATAGGACATCATCTTAAAATTATTAACAACCATATATAATCAGTCTGAAATATATATGAAAACGAGAAGTTTTCAATAAGACAAACCACCAATCAATAATTAGAGATGAATATTTATTGCATTTAGAAGGTACAACTTGAGCTTACACAGAATAATATACATCGGAGAAGGAGCTACATGTGTTCGATGCCTCCGCCACGATGAGGGTCAGCGACGGGACTACGGCGTTGTTCTGGCTTGACCGGTTGCTAGATGGGCAGACCATCAGAGAGATGGCGCCGACACTTTTCACACTTATCCCCAAACCCGCTAGGAAGCGCAGGCCGGTCCGAGAAGCGCTACTGGAGTGCAAGTGGATCACTGACATTCAGGGCGCGCTGAATCCGCTTGCCTTGTGGCAATATGTGCAGCTCTAGATTCGGATTCGGGACTTCGGGCTGACTATCGAACCAGACTCTCTACTCTGGCGATGGACATCAGATGCCTAGTACTCCTCCAAGTCCTGCTATGAGTTCCTCTTCCAGGAATCCATCGCGTTGAGGTCTTGGCAGTTGAACTGGCATACCTGGGCCCCACCCAGGGTCAAGTTCTTTGTTCGGTTGGCATGTTAGGACCGCTGCTGGACGGCTGAGCGTCTTGCGAGGCGAGGGCTTGCTCACCCCCACGCTGCCTGCTGTGTAACCAGTCGGGGGAAACCATGACTCACCTCCTGATAGGTTGTCCCTTCTCCAAGGTAATCTGTCACGAGGTTCTGTCTTGGATTCGATCCACGGTCGCACCACCGGATAGGGAGGGGGACTTCGTGGACTGGTGGCTGCAGGCTTTGTCATCCACCCCTCGCGCTCTTCGCAAGGGGACGTCTTCACTGATCATGCTGACGGTTTGATGGATTTGGAAGCAGCGCAACGTGGTCGTTTTCGACAATGCGTCACCAAGCGTTGGTACCCTTCTCGGTACAATTCGATCCGAGGCTCGCGATTGGGCTAATGACGGCGTGGCTGCCCTCCGCGCCTTGCTGTCATAAGCCTAGTTCACCTAGTGGGTTGAGTTGTACGGGGTGTCGGCTCTCCTGAGCCTGTGTGTATATTGTATATAACTCTTTTCTTATTGATGAACTGAAACGCAAAACTTTTACGTTTTCGCGAAAAAAAATATACATCAACACCAAAAACATTTCACTAAAATTTCTTTCTATGCCTATATTAACTATGGATTGTACTCACACGCAAAAATAAAATACCGCTGGTGTACAGTGAATTGTGTTCGCTGTTCTCAGTCACTTGGTGCAGTTAGCTCGCTGCCTTGAAGAGATCGGGTGGATATGTCTCTCCTAAGAAAACGTGTTCTTTAACTGCAATGCTCCTGACCCTGTCCCAATGAAAAACCAAACTCTGAATAAAAGCGATGGCCAACAGGGAAAGTGGACGGGAGACACAGGAGGAAGGAAGAACATATTAAGGGCTTGTTTGATTCATAGGATAGGAAAAACAAAGGAATAGGAAAACTATAGGATTGCAATGTCATGTCCACTTCAATCCTATAGGAACCCACATGCAACAAAGTTTGTTTGATTCTATCAAAAGATTCTAAGAAAGAGCTTTGGGTGGATGTTAGATTTCCTATGCAATCTAGTGCAAAGGATTTTCTAGGATAGTTTCCTATAGGAATCAATCCTACAAATCAAACAACCATCATAGGAAAATTTCCTATAGGATTTAATCCTACAAATTTCCTATACAAATCCTTTGAATCAAACATGCCCTAATAGGGAGAGGATACGGGAGGAAGGAATAAGAGCATCTCTAGTCGTGACTGTAAAAGGCAGGGAACTGTATTATTTCGGCGAGTTTACGGGTCCAAATGAAAAGGGACGAGCTAGTCGAGCCCGTATAGCATCTCAGCCAGTGAACTCTTTTACCGTGGCCCGTAGGCGGCCCATGTCGCTCTGTATATATACCGTCGCGGCGGCCGAGTGAGGGCTCAAACCCTTACTTCTCCGCCGTCCCAACCCTAGCGTCGTCGCCCTCGCGAACTCCGACGAGCAATCGCCGCCACCTCGCTCCCAGATCGACGCCGATGTACTCGCGTAGCGGCAGCGGAAGCGATAGCCGTCGACGACGCCTTCCGCCGGAGGAGCTCGCCTTCAGCAGGTCGGAGGGGGTGAAGAAACGCGCCGCCCTCGCCTACGTGAACAAGAGGCGGTCGCCGCCATCACGCTGGTCGAGCGCCACGAGGCGAGGGAGAGGGAGAAGGCCGCCGCTTCCACCACCGCCGGCGCGTCGACCTCCGCCGGCGCTTCCACCTCCACCGGCATCGTCAAGAGGGAGCTCGCCGACCTCATCGACCTCACCGACGAGTGAGCTCGAGCTCGCCGCCGCGCCCTGTAGCTCCCCGGAGCTCGATTTTGGTCTAGGACGCGGCGGCGCCATCCCCCGTAGTATTTGCGCGGCTTTTGATCTAGCCGCTATGTAAAAAACTTTATAATTATGCCGTGAACCTCGATCTCCGACGCTTGTTCGTCGACAAACTTGTCCGCGTTAATTTCAAATTCGTGTTTACAGTTTGAATCTACGGGCTCCATTCTACGCCATGCCAATTGGAACTGTGAATTTGATTTACCGTGCCCTTTACTCGTGTTTTACAGTTTTCAAATTTACAGGCACGACTAAAGATGCTCTAAGCTTCATGCTGGTGGCGAGCACGTTCTAGGCGGTGGTGCGACGGGCCGAGTGATGCTGGCGGCGGTGGGTGTCTGCGTCTAGCTTCTCACAGGGCTGGGTACCAGAGGGAGGAGGAACATGATGGGAAGATGAATTCCTGCCGGAGCGCCGCCATTAGCTACCGGAGTAGGCTGGCGAGGCGGAATCAGTGGCAGACGGAAAAAACGGAAAGGTGGACACAGTTAAAAAAATTTATACTAGCCCTTGTATGATAATTTATTTTGCCAAATGAATGATATAAGTAGATAATTGATTCACAACATTACAGTTTAATACAAATATTTTAAATATTCATTATTCCAAGATAAATAGTCCAAAAAATCAAGAGAGTCTTACATGAGGAAATATAACATAATAGTCTTACATCAACATAGCTATTTGATAACTTTAGGTTCTCGCATTGCCATAAAAGTTCCAACTATTTTTTCTTCATTTACGCTTAAGAACACATCTGGCTCACCCATGCTATTTCTTAACTTGTTTTTTCACATGACTCATTGCAAAAAAATATGCTTTCAACACTAGCGGTCTTGATGGGTAAGATTAATATCATTTTGAGAAGCAAATATACCAAATCATAAAAAATATGTTTTTTTATTTCAATACGCTTAATGGTCTTGACCGGAGGTGCGAAATCAAGGCATGTCAATAAAAACCCAACATCTTCGATTTATTCATCATCTACCGCCAACGGTGAATCTATGATGAAGAAGATGTAATCTTCTTTTCTTCAAGTTTCTCGAAAAGTGGCGTAATGTAGATTTTTATCTTCATATTCAATTCTACAATTACAATTGAAAACATATAAACAATATGAAGAGCGTACACACAAATTTGGAGAGAATTTAGGGCATCAGATCAGAGAAATTGAGCATACACCCAAATCCCCAATTCCCCACCAGGATTGCATCTAGGGATATAAGCGGCACACCATTTAATCCCGTATAATACCATTTATCAATACTCTAGTTTAATAAAATTTGCTTCTTTCAAAGAAATGAACTAAAAAGTTGAATAAACGGAACTTGCGGTCACTGTTTAGTTGCCATTTACATATTCTAATTGCATCCCAATTAATACTTGGCTATTGGCTGGCCTGCCACTGGTGCCTGCGCCTGGCCTGGCCGAGCGGCCATGAGAAGCAACAGGAGCCGGCCGCCGGGAGGGGCAGGCGGGCATACAGTAGTTGCGGGAAAGGCCGAGGTGCCGGGCTAGCGACGACACAAGGGCGGAGGAGGGAATCGAGGAGGCGGTCGGTCGGGGGCGACTAGCAAGGTCAGGAACTGAGCGGCCGTCGGAGCTTGGTCTCCCTTCCAGCCTTCCCTTCTCCCGTCGCATTCAAAGAGACAGAAACGAGGGCGAGACGTCCAGTCGCTGCTCGCTCTTTAACGTGCCAGCACGTGGGCCGACGAGAAAAGCCCGGCATCAGCCCGGCCCGTGGTGTGCCAGGCCCGTGAAGGAGAGGGGTCGTGCCTAGGCTGCGTCCTTAGGCACACGTAGTTGCCCACGGGGATCGAACTCGCGATCTCCACCTCTGCCGCACTCCACCCAACCACCAGTCCACCAAACCTTAGCTAAAATATTACAGATTAGGCCTGTTTTGAAGGTTAACTTCGACGGGCCAGCGAAAAAGACAACGTGCTGGCGTGCCTAACATGCCGTGGGCCGGCCCGCCAGGCGCCAGGCCCGGGCTCGCGTGCCGGACCGACATGACACATGAGCTAGGCGGGCCGTGGCAGGCCAGGCCCGTTTAGGGCATGCCCTCGCTCCAGGAAATGAGGAAAAGATTGGGTGTAAATCCCCCCCACCCCCACCCCAATATTTTGGGTGGGCCACAGCCCATCCAGCCCGCCCCTGCGTCCGTACCATAGGAGGAAGCTCGGGTTAGAGAAGAAAATAGAAATTGAAACCTTTTCATTTAGGAATAGCATCGGCGGCGGGTAATTTTCTGGACGCAACTCAACACAACGCACTAGAATCTGAGGTTGGGGCAGATTTTGTTTTACACATAGAAAATCCGGTGCGTATCAGAATCTGGTCTGGTTGGAAAAATCATTTGGTTCAGATTTTAGCTTCAGCAACGTGAATCTGGTTAGAAAATCTCAGCCTGAGTGTCTTCTAGATCCCTCTCTTGGGATGAGTTTTTTGAAGGGTGAACGGGTGCGAAAGCACCCGAATATATTGCTGCTTTGATACACTGAAGTACAAAAATGCCCAATAAAATAAAAATTACATTGAGGACCAGAAATAAGCACCGAGGACCTTGGAGAAAACTTGAAAAAGCAATCAAGTCCCTCATCCTCTTCCACCTCCAGATCGACGGCGAACTCCGGCGAGATCCAGCAATCCACCGGGGACAACGAACGGTGATGAGCAGCAGAGGAGCGGCAGCCCTACTGCCATTGGGTCCGACGTGCTGACGGAACAAGTGCCGCCAGAAGACGCCGGAGAGAAGCTCCAAGAACGAACCGCCGCCGCAGGCACCCAAACCTTCCACCAACACAGCCACCACCATGGCGGATTGAATAGGAAGGAGGGGAAACACCGCCGCGACAAGTACCGCCCCAGCATCCAAACAAAGAAGAAGAGGACGACGACACAGCGCTGCAGATCCCCCTCGCCTCCACGGCCGACCGGGAAGAAGAAGCAACCGCGTCAATCATCACCACCGCAACTTCCTCCCCCGCCACCACGGCCGGCCAAGAAAGGGCCGCAGCCTCAACTCCCAAATCCGATGCCAGGTCCTAGGCCTTATTTAGAGTCGCCGACGAAGGATCTACTCACCTCAATAGACTCCGACCACCAGAGCTCTGGAAGGAGAAAGATCCACCCCGGCCCGCTCCAGATCTGGCCGGCAATCTGGAGACAACTCCGGGAAGAAGCGCCCAAACAAGCGACGAAGCCGCCGCAAACACCCTACATCCTAATCCTAAACTACACCGGAGCCTCTCCTCCGCCACCTCCGGACAGCATCGCCGCCGGAGGGGCTCGGGATCGGCCCGGAACTACTGGGCTCCTTTCGGTGTACTATTCACAGGAGAGAGGGGAGAGGAGAGAGGAGAGAGTCGTCCCAGATGCCGCGTACGCAGATGATAGAAGCTCTATGTCGTGAAACTCCCTTAGCAAAGTAAATACGCAATAAGGAGATAGCAGATTCCCAAAATTCTCTCTTATTTAAATGCAGAAATCAATAATTCAAATAGATGTTATTCATAAACATTATTAACAGAATTGACATTTACTAGCCTATTTTTTGTTAGTTATTGTTAATATCTCTAACAGATATCGACATGATCTTGCTATTCTTTTTGTGCAAGACATGAGCTGTTTGTAAGCTATTTATAGCAACATACTCATCTCAATGAAATCAGTTGCCCCAAACCTTTTCTCCTCTTACCGTATGCGCCTATGTTTCTACATGGTACCAGTTTTCTCGATCTAATCTATAACTTTTGCCGCCATCACCACCAATGTAAAATCCCAGCATTTAGGAACCAATAGAGGATAGATTTAGGAAATTGTGCATATGCATGCATTCATCTACAAAATGTGGATAAATTTTTCGCCAAATAAAAACTTAAAATGATCAGAGTTTCTTTCACTCTCTAAGTATAGGAATAGCTCTGGAGAGTGATCGTTATAAATTTTGACATGATCTTCATAAATTAGTGTGTTTTGGGGGAAAGAATTTGAATTCAAACTTGAAATTTGAGTTTATATTTTAAAGATAAGAATTATGATTTAGTAATATTATTTAATCAAGAAATAATATATAGTAATAAAAATTCTAAATAAGAAATCCAATTAAGCAAATGAATATTTATTCCATATCTTTATTCCATAAATAAGTTACAAAAAGTAACTCATTAAGACAATAAAGAATCTTTACAGAAATGAAATTACAAAAAGAGGAATATATCTCTATTAATAAACTATTACACATTTCTTACAAAAGAATGAAATAAAAATTACAAAGGAATTTAACTATCTAAAAGTAAACCTATACTAAGCTTAAATCTTCAAATCTTGTACCTGCAAAATAAAGAACAAACAAAAATGGAAATGAAAGTTAAAGTATTAATTTTACTCTCAGTAGAGAGCAGTGAGTTACGCTACTCAAGCTTACATCATTGAGTAATCTTTTAGGGGCAAGTTTCACCAATATGAAAGAATTCAATCTTTCATAATAAATAAGCCATAGGTCAAATGATCGCAGTAAGTAAAGGGGAAAGTTTCACCAGATTGGTTAATAGTAAAAAGATAAAAAGGTAAAACACCTCGCTGATCTCATCCACAACCATGCATCAAACACACAAGCAACTCAATCACCAAACTGCATGGGTGTGCTGTCTACACAGCCACATCAGCTCAATCAAGTAAAAGGACCAAGCACAGTCATGGGCAAACACTAGTGCATCTCTGCATTTCCCATACCACACAAGAACAACCAGCTTAGCAAAGCCAAGTTAACCACCAGCCAAAACCTCATACCAGATCAATGTTGGAGATATGCCCTAGAGGCAATAATAAAAGTGGTTATTATTATATCTTTGTGTTTATGATAAATGTTTACATTCATGCTATAACAGTATTAACCGGAAACATTAATACTTGTGTGATTTGTAAACTAAATTAGAGTCCCTAGTAAAGCCTCTTTAATAATACTAGCTTGTTGGTTAATAGATGATCGTGGTTTCTCGATCATGAACATTGAGATGTTATTAACAACGAGATCATATCATTAGGAGAATGGTGTGATGGACATACTCCTATGGATAAGAGTAGCATAAAGATCAAGTCATTCAATAGTTCGTTTGCTATAAGCTTTTTGATACATAGTAACCTAATTCCTTCGACCATGAGATCATGCTAATCACCATCACCGGAAGGATGCTTGGATGACATCAAACACCACACCATAACTGGGTGGCTATAAAGGTGGCATTGAGTGTTCAGAAAGTATGGGTTGAGGCACATGGATCAAGAGTGGAATTTGTCCATCTATATGACAGATAGATATACTCTGGGCCCTCTCGGTGGAATGTCATACAATTAGCTTGCAAGCATGTGACTGGCTCACAAGGGATCACATATCACGGGAACAAGAAAAGAGTACTTATTTATAACGAGGTTGAACTAGGTATGCAGAGATACCGGCGATCAAAACCTCGGATAAGTAAACTATCGTGAGACAAAGGGAAATTGGTATCGTATGTAAGTGGTTCATTCGATCGCAAAGTAATCGTAGAAATATGTGGGAGCCATATGAATTTCCAGATTCCTCTATTGTTTATTGATCAGCGAAGTGTCTCGGTCATGTCCGCATAATTCACGAACCGTAAGGAGACACACTTAAGGATTCGATGTTGTTTAGTAGATATGGAATGTTAGTAGGGATACCGAATGTTGTTCGGAGTCTCAGATGGGATCCGGGATATAACGAGGAGATCCAGAATGGTCTAGAGAATAAGATTCATATAAGGAAAGTACGATTCCGGAGTTCAGGAATGATTTCGATGTTTTCATCGGAGAGATTCTAGAAGGTTCTAGAAGGTTCACCGGACTGGAAGGGGAATGGTCCATGAATGTGTCATGGGTAAGTGGAATGATTGGATCATATCCTAGGTCACTTGGTGTGGTCATTTGTGAGAGAGAATTAAAGCTCTAAACTGAAAGTCAAACGGGAGGTTTGAAAAGTCAAACTGGAACAATGTTTTCCTAGTAGAAGAAGGAAAGAGTCCTTCCAACTTGGGTTTGGAAGTGGATTCAAACTCACCCCTAACAAGGCTACCCCCCTCTCATAAATAGAGGGGGAGGGCTGCCCCAAAACACCAAGCCTAGCCCTCCCCACACCCGTGCGACGTCGCCGGTTCGTCGCCGCCGCCCTAGTCGCCGCCGACGCCTCCTCCTCCTCCTCTCGGTCTTCTAAACCCTAGATCACCGGGAAGCCCTAGATCCACCATAACTCGTACCGGCTTAGGCGAAGCCCTGCAAGATCTTCCCTCTACTTCCGACACCACGCCGTCGTGCTGCCGGAATCACGAGGGGAGAACTACAACCTCCAGTGTCTGCTGGAACAAGGGAGAGGAAGGTCTTCATCGAGTACCGAACGTGTGACCGACTGCGGAAGCGCTGCCGGAACGCAGCGCCGGAAGGATCGTCTACGGGATCTTGAGATCGGTAAGTATACGACTACGTCACCCACGAGAATCTGCTCTTGTTAACCGCTTTGGAATCTTCAAGGGTGAGTGCTTCTATCGACTCGTTGCTACAATCTAGTAGATAGATATTGGCTTGTTTGTGTGCATGCGGTAGAATTTTTTTGTTTTCCATGCTACAAACCCCTATAGTGGTATCAGAGCCGTGTCTATATGTAGATCTGTTGCACGAGTAGAACACAATGGTTATTATGGGCGGTGGTGCTTTTATTATCAATTGATTTTTGTGTACTTTGCATCTTGCGGTATGATGGGATGAAGCGGCCCGAGCTAACCTTACATGACATCGTTCATGAGACTTGCTCCACGCTTAACATGCAACTTGTATTGCACAAGTGGCTTTGCGGGTGTCTGTCTCTCCCATCATAGTATAGATTCAATTTACAACGAGCACTTGATAGTTCAAACATCAACGTTGTGGTTCTTGTTCGTAAGTTAGAACGACACTTATTGAAAGCCCCAAACCACGTAAAATATGCAAAGAAAATTAGAGGCGTCTAACTTTGTTTTGTAGGTGTGTGATGTGATGTGATATGGCCATGATTGTGATTATATATGATATATGCAATGATCCTTATTGTAAGTTGGCAACCGGCAGGAGCCATATGGTTGTCTTTTAAATCCCGTTAAGACATGCGTGTCTATTCAAAGTAGTTGTAATAGTTGATGCTAGTGGACGACAACCATGAAGCGGCGCCATTGTCGTTGACGCCATACCGGTGATGATGGAGATCATGTTCGTTCTTGAAGATGGAGATCGGAAGCACAAGAAGAAAGGCCATATCATATCAGATATTATGAATTGCATGTGATTTTAATCCTTTTATGCATCTTGTATTGCTTAGTTCACGATGGTAGAATTATAAGATGATCCCTCAAGCACTAAATTTCAAGTTTTAAAGTGTTCATCCTTAGTAAGAACCATTGCTAAAGCTCGTTGTTTCGAAGCACCACGTGATGATCGGGTGTGTTAGATTCTGCGAGTGTATACAACGTGAGCAAGCCATATTTTCTCATGCGGAAGCTAAGGTTTGATCTTGACGAGCCTAGCATGTACAGACATGGTCTTGAAACACGGATCACCGAAAGGTAAAGCATGATTCATATAGTAGATATGATGAACATGTTGATTGTTCGCCATTGAAGCTACATCAACTCTCGTGATGATTGGTTTTGATGTGGTGGATTTGGTTCATGTGATCACTAAAACAATGTGAGGGATATTGTTTTGAGTGGGAGTTCACCTAGATTAATTTAACTATTAATTAGAACTCAATTTGTCATAAACTTATTCTAAACTATTGCAAATATGTTGTAGATCAATGGCGGCCCCTACCATCAATTTTAATGCGTTCCTAGAGAAAGAAAAGTTGAAAAACAATGGAAGCAACTTTGCGGATTGGTTCCACAATTTGAGGATTGTCCTCAATGCTGGTAATTTGACCTATGTGCTGGATGCACCGCTGGGTGACCCGCCTGCAGCCGATGCTACTGATGAGGTAAAGAATGTTTTCCTCGCTCGGAAGAATCAGTACTCCACAGTTCAGTGTGCTATCTTGTATGGTTTGGAATCGGAGCTTCAGAAAAGGTTTGAGAACCATGACCCACATGATATTGTCCGTGAACTCAAAATGATATTTGAGGCACACGCGATAGTTGAAAGTTATGAGGCTTCTAAAAAGTTCTTTAACTGCAAGATGGAAGAGGATAGCTCCGTTAGTGAGCACGTGCTTAAGATGTCTGGGCATGCAAGCAAGCTTCAAAGCTTAGGTATAGTGATTCCTAATGCTTTGGGGATTCACCGTGTCCTCCAATCACTACCACCAAGTTACAAGAACTTTGTGATGAACTACAATATGCAAAACATGGACAAGTCGTTGCCCGAACTCTTCTCCATGTTGAAGTCTGTAGAAGTGGAGATCAAGAAAGAGCACCAAGTGTTGTTGGTGAATAAGACCACCAAATTCAAGAAGCAAGGCAAGTCTAAGAAAAAGGTAAACTTCAAGAAGGGCAATAAGAAAGTTATCGCGCCGACGAAGAAGACCAAGGCTGGTCCTAAGCCTGATACTGAGTGCTTTTACTGCAAGGGAGAGGGTCACTGGAAGCGGAATTGCCCAAAGTACTTGGCGGATTTGAAGAACGACAACATCAAGAAGAAAGGTATATCCGATATACATGTTATTGATGTGTATCTCACTAGTAATCGTAGTAGTGCCTGGGTATTTGATACTGGTTCGGTTGCTCATATTTGTAACTCGAAACAGGTGCTGCAGAATAAACGGAAGCTAGCGAAGAACAAGGTGACGATGCGCGTTGGAAATGGATCAAAGGTTGATGTGATCGCGGTCGGCACGCTACCTCTTCATCTACCATCGGGATTAGTTTTATACTTAAATAATTGTTATTTGGTGCCTGCGTTGAGCATGAACATTATATCCGGATCATGTTTATTGCGAGACGGTTACTTGTTTAAGTCCGAGAATAATGGTTGTTCGCTTTATATGAGTAATATGTTTTATGCACATGCACCTTTGATAGATGGTATATTCTTAATGAATCTCGATTGTAGTAATACACACATTAATAACATTGAAGCTAAACGTTTGAAATTAAGCGATAACTCGACCTATATGTGGCACTGTCGTCTTGGTCATATTGGAGTGAAGCGTATGAAGAAACTCCATTCCGATGGACTTCTTGAATCACTTGATTTCGAATCACTTGAATTATGTGAAGCATGTCTGATGGGTAAAATGACTAAGATTCCATTTTCTGGTATGATGAAGCAAGCTACGGACTTGTTGGAAATCATACATACCAATATGTGTGGTCCAATGAGTGTAGCATCACGCGATGGTTATCGCTTTGTTCTTACCTTCATGGATTACTTGAGTAGATATAGGTATATCTATTTCATGAAACATAAGTCCGAAACTTTCGAGAAGTTTAAGAAATTTCAAAGTGAGGTAGAGAATCAACGTAACAAGAAGATTAAATTTCTACGATCTGATCGTGGAGGTGAATATCTAAGTTATGAGTTTCGCGAGTGTTTGAATAAATGCAGAATACTTTCACAATTGACACCGCCGGGAACATCATAACGTAATGGTGTGTCCGAACGTCGTAATCGAACTCTCTTAGATATGGTTCGTTCTATGATGTCACTTACAGATTTACCGCTATCATTTTGGGGTTATGCATTAGAAACAGCCACATTGACTTTAAATAGGGCACCATCAAAATCCGCTGAAACGACACCGTATGAATTATGGTTTGGGAAGAAACCTAAATTGTCGTTCCTTAAAGTTTGGGGTTGCGAAGCTTATGTAAAGAAGTTACAGCCCGACAAGCTTGAACCCAAAGCAGAAAAATGCGTGTTCATAGGATACCCGAAGGAAACTATTGGGTATACCTTCTATGATAGATCCGAGGGCAAAATCTTCGTTGACAAGAATGGATCCTTTCTAGAGAAGGAGTTTCTCTCGAAAGAAGTGACTGGAAGGAAAGTAGAACTTGGCGAGGTTGTTGAACCTTCTCTCGAACTTGCGAGTAGCGCAACACCGGAATTAGTTCATGTGGTGCCTACACCAATAAGAGAGGAAGCTAATGATGTTAATCATGAAACTTCGGTTGAAGTTACTACAGAGCCTCGCAGGTCAACGAGAACTCGTACCACTCCTGATTGGTATGATCCCGTTATGAGTGTCATGTTGGTGGACAACACCGATGACCCTGCGACATATGAGGAAGCGATGATGAGCCCAGATTCCAATAAATGGCAAGAAGCCATGAAATCCGAGATTGGATCCATGTACGAAAACCAAGTATGGACTTTGGTGGACTTACCGGATGGCCGGAAGGCTGTCGAGAACAAATGGATTTTCAAGAAGAAAACAGATGTTGATGGTAATATTACTGTCTATAAAGCTCGACTTGTCACAAAAGGGTTTCGACAAATTCAAGGATTGACTACGATGAGACTTTCTCACCTGTAGCGAATCTAAAGTCTGTAAGGATTATGTTAGCAATCGTTGCATATTATGATTATGAGATATGGCAGATGGATGTCAAAACGGCGTTCCTCAATGGAGACATTGATGAAGAGTTGTATATGGTACAACCCAAAGATTTTGTCGATCCTAAAGATGCTAACAAGGTATGCAAACTTCAACGGTCCATTTAAGGATTAAAGCAAGCATCCCGGAGTTGGAATCAACGTTTTGATAAGGTGATCAAAAGCTTTGGTTTTATACAAACTTATGGAGAAGCTTGTATTTACAAGAAAGTGAGTGGGAGCTCTGTAGCATTCTTAATACTATATGTAGATGACATATTGTTGATTGGGAATGATGTAGACCTTCTTAATAGTGTCAAGGATTATTTGAATAATAGTTTTTCAATGAAAGATCTTGGCGAAGGAGCTTACATATTAGGCATAAAGATTTATAGAGATAGATCGAGACGCCTAATATCATTGTCACAGAGTACATATTTGGACAAAGTTCTAAATAGGTTTGGAATGGAAGATAGCAAGAAAGGGTTCTTGCCCATGTTGCCCAATACGACCTTGAGTAAAACTCAAAGTCCTGCAACGGCAGAAGATAGAGAAAGGATGAGTAAGACTCCCTATGCCTCATCCATAGGATCTCTTATGTATGCCATGCTATGTACTAGACCCGACATTGCATATGCTGTTAGTTTGACTAGCAGATATCAAAGTGATCCAGGAGTGGATCATTGGACAGCGGTCAAAAACATCCTTAAGTACTTGCGAAGAACTAAGGATATGGTTCTTTCTTATGGAGGTGATGAACATCTCGTTGTCAATGGTTACACCGATGCTAGTTGGAACACCGATCCGGATGATTCTAAATCACAATCTGGATATGTATTTACTTTGAATGGTGCAGCAGTTAGCTGGAGGAGTGCAAAGCAAAGCGTTGTGGCGAGATCTTCAACTGAGTCAGAATACATAGCTACTTCGGAGGCTTCACAAGAGGCGATATGGATGAAGGAGTTCATTACAGAACTCGGTGTGGTTCCAAGTGCGTTGGACCCAATGTCTATCTATTGTGATAACATGGGCGCCATAGCCAATGTGGAAGAACCAAGGTCACACAAGAAGTTGAAGCATATCAAGCTACGTTTTCCCGCTATTCGAGAGCATGTCCAAGATAGTGACATAAAGATTCACAAAGTACACATAGATCTGAATGTGGCGGATCCATTGACTAAACCTCTCCCGAGGGAAAAACATGACCAGCACCAAACCGCCATGGGTGTTCTGTATATTACCATGTAATCAAGATTAGATGACTCTAGTGCAAGTGGGAGACTGTTGAAGATATGCCCTAGAGGCAATAATAAAAGTGGTTATTATTATATCTTTGTGTTTATGATAAATGTTTACATTCATGCTATAACAGTATTAACCGGAAATATTAATACTTGTGTGATTTGTAAAATAAATTAGAGTCCCTAGTAAAGCCTCTTTAATAATACTAGCTTGTTGGTTAATATATGATCGTGGTTTCTCGATCATGAACATTGAGATGTTATTAACAACGAGATCATATCATTAGGAGAATGGTGTGATGGACATACTACTATAGATAAGCGTAGCATAAAGATCAAGTCATTACAATAGTTCGTTTGCTATAAGCTTTTTGATACATAGTAACCTAATTCCTTTGACCATGAGATCATGCTAATCACCATCACCGGAAGGATGCTTTTGAAGGGATACGGGCAGGCTACACTAGTGCAAATCAAAATTTTCTACCGCGTATACCAGGATTACTGTTGTCATAGATCACGGGATTACCACTAGACGCGCAGTTGCGGAATTGATGAAGCGCGTCGAGGCAGTGCAGACGTTCCACGTCTCCTCCTTGTCCTCGTCCCACGAGCATCTCCCCTTGCGCGGCTCGTCCAAGCGCTACAGATGCAGCGCCTTCGAGGTATCCACACGTACAGGGTGGAAGCGTCAGACGCCAGACTGCTAGGTCCGCGCGTGCAACACAAGGGTGAGGAGTGGTGGCTGGGAATGATATGAGGTCTAAAGTCTAACCCTGGTCATCTCGCCCCACCCTCTCTTATATAGGCGTCCCTAGTGGGCTTCTACATTAGCAGCCCATTAGTACCCTAAGCCTGGTCTAATTCGGATCCAATCCTCATTAGGCTTCCAGCCCCTTAAGTGTGTGACCCTATAGGTTCATATACGTATAGACATGACACGAATACACTTATTCTGTCAATAGTTGGTAGCGGCCTCTAGCAAGACGTGCCAACTCCTAAACGCATACAAAGATCATATCGGACGAACCATCACAAGGTTTAGTACATGTCTTTCCCTTTGCCTCACGATATTTGGTCTAGCTCCAAGCTGACCTCCCTTTCTCGATACCGTGATTCGGAATCCCTTTACTAGGTTAACTCTTAACCTTATGTAGCACGGCCATGCATTTCTAGATCCGATCACTCGAGGGGCCCAGAGATATCTCTCTCAAGTAGAGAGGGGCAATCCCCATCTTGATTGACCATGCCTTGTAGCATGCTTCAGGACAAACCTGAAAGCTACCTTTATAACTACCCAATTACGGTGTAGCGTACGATAGCCCCAAAGTAGGTCGATCCACATCTCAAGTACATGCGACAATCTCAGGTCTAAGGACAAAACATACATGATGTGTAGAGAGAGAGCTGCAACTAATTGCCAGTCTCAAGTTGGGTCAGTCCAACCCCATGTTCATAACATGTGTCCACATCATTGGTTTGACATCTCCATGTCTATGACTTGCGAAACATAGTCATCAACCAATCGATGTGCTAGTCTAATATTCACGTGTGTCCTCACATGAACTTCGACTAGGGACAAATCTTAAATAACCATACAAGTAAAGAGTTTCACAAACAGTTCACATAATTTCCAATCAATACAAGTTGCCTAATATGGATATTCAAGGAACATTACAATAACTCATGGATACATATGAAATATCATCATCTCTATGATTGCCTCTAGGGCATATTTCCTTCAGCTTTGATGACATCAAACACCACACCGTAACTGGGTGGCTATAAAGGTGTCATTAAGTGTTCAGAAAGTATGGGTTAAGGCACATGGATCAAGAGTGGGATTTGTCCATCCATATGACAGATAGATATACTCTGGGCCCTCTCGGTGGAATGTCATCCAATTAGCTTGCAAGCATGTGACTGGCTCACAAGGGATCACATATCATGGGAACGAGAAAAGAGTACTTATCGGTAACGAGGTTGAACTAGGTATGCAGAGATAACGACGATCAAAACCTCCGATAAGTAAACTATCATGAGACAAAGGGAAATTGGTATCGTATGTAAGTTCGTTTGCTATAAGCTTTTTGATACATAGTAACCTAATTCCTTCGACCATGAGATCATGCTAATCACCATCACCGGAAGGATGCTTGGATGACATCAAACACCACACCATAACTGGGTGGCTATAAAGGTGGCATTGAGTGTTCAGAAAGTATGGGTTGAGGCACATGGATCAAGAGTGGAATTTGTCCATCTATATGCAGAGATAACGACGATCAAAACCTCCGATAAGTAAACTATCATGAGACAAAGGGAAATTGGTATCGTATGTAAGTTCGTTTGCTATAAGCTTTTTGATACATAGTAACCTAATTCCTTCGACCATGAGATCATGCTAATCACCATCACCGGAAGGATGCTTGGATGACATCAAACACCACACCATAACTGGGTGGCTATAAAGGTGGCATTGAGTGTTCAGAAAGTATGGGTTGAGGCACATGGATCAAGAGTGGAATTTGTCCATCTATATGACAGATAGATATACTCTGGGCCCTCTCGGTGGAATGTCATACAATTAGCTTGCAAGCATGTGACTGGCTCACAAGGGATCACATATCACGGGAACAAGAAAAGAGTACTTATTTATAACGAGGTTGAACTAGGTATGCAGAGATACCGGCGATCAAAACCTCGGATAAGTAAACTATCGTGAGACAAAGGGAAATTGGTATCGTATGTAAGTGGTTCATTCGATCGCAAAGTAAAATTACAAAGGAATTTAACTATCTAAAAGTAAACCTATACTAAGCTTAAATCTTCAAATCTTGTACCTGCAAAATAAAGAACAAACAAAAATGGAAATGAAAGTTAAAGTATTAATTTTACTCTCAGTAGAGAGCAGTGAGTTACGCTACTCAAGCTTACATCATTGAGTAATCTTTTAGGGGCAAGTTTCACCAATATGAAAGAATTCAATCTTTCATAATAAATAAGCCATAGGTCAAATGATCGCAGTAAGTAAAGGGGAAAGTTTCACCAGATTGGTTAATAGTAAAAAGATAAAAAGGTAAAACACCTCGCTGATCTCATCCACAACCATGCATCAAACACACAAGCAACTCAATCACCAAACTGCATGGGTGTGCTGTCTACACAGCCACATCAGCTCAATCAAGTAAAAGGACCAAGCACAGTCATGGGCAAACACTAGTGCATCTCTGCATTTCCCATACCACACAAGAACAACCAGCTTAGCAAAGCCAAGTTAACCACCAGCCAAAACCTCATACCAGATCAATGTTGGAGATATGCCCTAGAGGCAATAATAAAAGTGGTTATTATTATATCTTTGTGTTTATGATAAATGTTTACATTCATGCTATAACAGTATTAACCGGAAACATTAATACTTGTGTGATTTGTAAACTAAATTAGAGTCCCTAGTAAAGCCTCTTTAATAATACTAGCTTGTTGGTTAATAGATGATCGTGGTTTCTCGATCATGAACATTGAGATGTTATTAACAACGAGATCATATCATTAGGAGAATGGTGTGATGGACATACTCCTATGGATAAGAGTAGCATAAAGATCAAGTCATTCAATAGTTCGTTTGCTATAAGCTTTTTGATACATAGTAACCTAATTCCTTCGACCATGAGATCATGCTAATCACCATCACCGGAAGGATGCTTGGATGACATCAAACACCACACCATAACTGGGTGGCTATAAAGGTGGCATTGAGTGTTCAGAAAGTATGGGTTGAGGCACATGGATCAAGAGTGGAATTTGTCCATCTATATGACAGATAGATATACTCTGGGCCCTCTCGGTGGAATGTCATACAATTAGCTTGCAAGCATGTGACTGGCTCACAAGGGATCACATATCACGGGAACAAGAAAAGAGTACTTATTTATAACGAGGTTGAACTAGGTATGCAGAGATACCGGCGATCAAAACCTCGGATAAGTAAACTATCGTGAGACAAAGGGAAATTGGTATCGTATGTAAGTGGTTCATTCGATCGCAAAGTAATCGTAGAAATATGTGGGAGCCATATGAATTTCCAGATTCCTCTATTGTTTATTGATCAGCGAAGTGTCTCGGTCATGTCCGCATAATTCACGAACCGTAAGGAGACACACTTAAGGATTCAATGTTGTTTAGTAGATATGGAATGTTAGTAGGGATATCGAATTGTTGTTCGGAGTCTCGGATGGGATCCGGGATATAACGAGGAGATCCAGAATGGTCTAGAGAATAAGATTCATATAAGGAAAGTACGATTCCGGAGTTCAGGAATGATTTCGATGTTTTCATCGGAGAGATTCTAGAAGGTTCTAGAAGGTTCACCGGACTGGAAGGGGAATGGTCCATGAATGTGTCATGGGTAAGTGGAATGATTGGATCATATCCTAGGTCACTTGGTGTGGTCATTTGTGAGAGAGAATTAAAGCTCTAAACTGAAAGTCAAACGGGAGGTTTGAAAAGTCAAACTGGAACAATGTTTTCCTAGTAGAAGAAGGAAAGAGTCCTTCCAACTTGGGTTTGGAAGTGGATTCAAACTCACCCCTAACAAGGCTACCCCCCTCTCATAAATAGAGGGGGAGGGCTGCCCCAAAACACCAAGCCTAGCCCTCCCCACACCCGTGCGACGTCGCCGGTTCGTCGCCGCCGCCCTAGTCGCCGCCGACGCCTCCTCCTCCTCCTCTCGGTCTTCTAAACCCTAGATCACCGGGAAGCCCTAGATCCACCATAACTCGTACCGGCTTAGGCGAAGCCCTGCAAGATCTTCCCTCTACTTCCGACACCACGCCGTCGTGCTGCCGGAATCACGAGGGGAGAACTACAACCTCCAGTGTCTGCTGGAACAAGGGAGAGGAAGGTCTTCATCGAGTACCGAACGTGTGACCGACTGCGGAAGCGCTGCCGGAACGCAGCGCCGGAAGGATCGTCTACGCGATCTTGAGATCGGCAAGTGTATGACTACATCACCCATGAGAATCTGCTCTCGTTAACCGCTTTGGAATCTTCAAGGGTGAGTGTTTCTATCGACTCGTTGCTAGTAGATAGATCTTGTCTTGTTTGTGTGCATGCGGTAGAATTTTTTGTTTTCCATGCTACGAACCCCTACAATCAATCCAAGCATCACCAGATGGTGACATAAGGAGGGGGAGAATCAGGTGGACAGCAAGGTCAAGCTCACAGGAGCTAGGAGGAGCAGGGTTGATAAAGGCCAAGCACAGGAACCAGGGGAAACAAGAACAACACCAGGAGGTGAAGGACAGGATCAGGTCAGCAACACCACCAGCACATCAAGCCACCACAATCATCAACTTTTGTGGTGAGTATCATAAACATCCACATGATCTGTTCATCTTATCCAAACAGAAAATATGTGTTGTTTCATAAGACAACCTCTCAGTGATCACCCAAGTGGGGTGAACCTATCCTAGAGGATTTCAAATATAAAGGCCAGAACCAAACTCTACCAAACACACCAAAATCTCAGACCAGCCTCATAGATTTGGTGATACCAAAAGCAACTTATATGTTTCATCATTTGTTCTTATAAATATCTGGGCACATCTCCAAGAAAGAGTAGCACCTCAGATCTCATAAGCTACAAACAAATCAACTAACTTAACCAACTAGGATCCAAGATCCAGTAAGCAACTATGATGCCTTAGCCAATTTTGAAAGTGATAGCAATATAGGAATCTAGTTCCTAGAGCCTCAGACCAACATCATAGGCATTAACATTAAGTGAATCTTTCAACTTATTGTTAAGTATCTATCCCAATCTCAAGTACTAACCATAGTAAAGCTATTAGAAGAATCAACTTGTGTTCCATACCAAGATGGTGTCACAAGAACATATCCTGCAACCAAGTCACTAATTATCATTTCCCTGAGATTATACTCATAGATCAAACATATTCAATTATCTTCAGAGTATCATTACACTCTAATGATTAAGTTCAGTCTATGATAAACATACAAGCCAACAATCACTGATGCAGTGAATCATCACTGATAGTGTTACTGTTAGTATCAAGATACTAACAGAAGATGAACACACTAAGCAACAATATCACCAATTAGAGACAAAACTATGAAGCACTAGCATTAGATCAACATTAACCTCAAATCAACAACAACATCATATAATCAAAGGATGAAAACAAGCACCGAGGTGCAGAGAACACAATCTTCACTGAGCATCACTACCAGATCATAGCATCATTTTACAAGCACACAACGATGAACACTAAAACCAGGGATGAACCCTAGAACCAGTATAAACTCTAATGGAGGATAAACCACTAGTTACACACTGAGACACTCGAAGTAAATAGAGGCACGGGAGATCACAAAGAAACAACTCACCGATGGTCCTCGCTAAAGAATTGAAGAGGAAGCAGAGGGGACGACAGGCTCATGGCGGCACGGGGAGCACCCTAGAGGGCGCTACAACCCGCACCAGCCACGGCGGCAGCCATAGCAGCGCACGAGCACCGCACGTCACCACGGGAGGATCGGCGGCGATGTTAGCAGCAGCACCCCAAACCCTAGGGTTCGGGAAGGGGTCTAGCATGGCCAGAGGAGGGCCCCAGAATCAAATCGAGGCGGGGAAGTTGAAGGAGCGTGGTCGACAACCTCACCCTGCACCACGACAGCGGCCAGGGAGGACCACGGTGGCGGGCATCGCACGCCGGCGGCGCCAGCAACCACGGGGCCGAGGAGGAGAGGAGGTGAGGTCGAGAGAGAGACAGAGAGAATGGGCCAATAGGGACAGAACCCTTTGGGGTGACCTTTTGTTTCAAGCCACTTGCACCAGATTGGCCCAATAAGCCCAAAAAGGTTTAGCCCAAAACTTAAATGAAGTTTTAATAATTAATAAAAGACCAAAATACCCCTAGAATTAAATAAAATTATATAAAATAAAATAGAAGTCTAAAAATTGGAAATAATATACTTTTGGATTCATCATAATCCAACCTATTTAGATAAATTAAAAGACAATTTTCATATATATAATTTTTAGTCAAGAATTTTATAATATATATATTCCTTCTGGAATTTTTAAAAAATAAAGAAAGAGGATAAAAATAAAGAAAAATCACTTTTATGATATTTTATTATTGTAGTATTTTAGAAAAATACTAAATAAATATTTAAAGTTACCAAAATAAATTTTATTTAAATGCTAATTCTTAAAAAGGAATTATTAAACAAATAAATACAAGAGTTCCTAATAATAAAGAAAACCTTTGGATTTTACTCTATTAATAATATATTACATTACGAAAATAGTGAATGTAATACTTATAAAATAGTAAAAAGTTATTCTTTAAAATAAATATCTTTATTATTTAAGGAAATTCCAGAAACTAAAATATTGGGTAAAACACACAAAGAAGATAAATAATAAATAATGCATTGCATTACTATGCATATTCATTTTGCTTCTTTAAATATGGTCCTTACCGGGTAATAATGATGTTTTGTAGACATAAAAGCTCAAGGTCCATTGCAAGCATCCGACTTCACTACCTTGCAATCACAAGGCAAGTTCATCACTTGCTCATGTCTGTAACATCCCAGCATTTAGGACCTAACGAAGGGTAGATTTAGGAATATGAATTGTTGCATGCATTCATCTGTGAAAATGTGGGTAAATTTTTCACCAAATAAAAACCTAAGTGATCAATGTTTCTTTCATACTTTGGGATTAGGTTTAGTATTAAAGGATGATTGTTATAAACTTTGAGATGATCTTAAGGAGTTATGTGTTTTCAAATGAATTTGAATATTAGATTTGAGTGATTGAATTATAATTCAAGTGAATTAGATATAAGTTTTGAATCTTAATTTGATTAATAAATAAGTATTATAACTTAAATTCTATCCAAAGAAAAACAATAAAGAATATGAAACTTATTTCATATCATCAATATATAATTAAGTTACAAAATTATAACTTAGTAAAATCATCCATACAATTCACAAAAGCAAATATATCAAGAATAAGAATATTCTTTATTAATAATAATACAATCTTTATTACAATTGAATAAAATAAAGATTACAAGAATAATAAAAGAAAAATTACAAAAGAATAATAAAATTACATTGGAATATTTACTAACTATCCTATATCTAAACCTAAACTAAATCTTCATCTTTATCTTTGTACCTGCAAAACAAAGATTAAATAAAAAACAAAAGAAGATTAGGGTTAGTATTATTTTTCTCAGATATGTCAGTGAAATGCACTTGACAAATTCATCATTGAGAAATGTTATAAAAGGGGCAAGTTTCACCAATATGAAAGATTCCATCTTTCATAAATTCAAAGCCAGAAGTCAAATGACAGCCAAGAGGGACCAATTCACCAGCCAGGTAAAAGTAATCTGGTAATAGTAAGTTCAAAAATTATGAACATATCCACAAGTGCATAACAGGCACAAAAGCTAGACACACACCAGCATGCATATGGTGTGCTGTCGACCTCACAAGCATAGCCCAATCTCACAAAACCACATCACAGCCGTGGAGGAGCATACTAGTGCATCTCTCCACTACACAGCACACAAGCACAGCCAGTGCAGACAACATCTAAACCAAGAACATCAGACAAACCAAACCACCCAGATCAACCAAACATCACCAGGATCGTGACATAAGGAGGGGTGAATCAGGTGGACAGGAAGATCAAGCCCAGGAGCTAGGAGGAGCAGGCTAGCTCAAGAGCAAGCACAGGAGTCCAGCAAAACCAGATCAAGATCATCATCATCAACCTACTACATCATCATCAGATTTTGTGGTGAGTCTCATAAAACCATCACATGCTTCAATCATAGTATCTAAACAAAAGCATGTGTTGCTTTATTAAATAATCTCTCAATAATCACCCAAGTGAGGTGAATCTATCCTAGAGATTTCAAGTATAAAGATAAGAAATCAAACTCAGCCAAAAGCACTAAAACTCTCAGACCAGCATCACAGAGTTTATTGTTAATTTATGCAACTTAAATCATTCTTCATTTGTTCTTATCAGATCATGTCACATCTCCTAGAGAGAGTAGCACCTCTAATCCTACCAGTTACAAACCAACTATTTGTTCAATTAACTAGGACTTAAAATCCTAAAGCCTCAGACCAACATCATAGGCAGGAGAGTTAAGAAAAGCTTTCATTTTATCTTGCCAGTATTAATCACAAGTATTGTCAAAGCCAAGTATAGAAGTAAAACTCAATCACTTGTGTGCCAGGTCATCATGGTATCACAAGGACAAGTTCTAAATGAGATAAAACCAATCTTTGCTTAGTTTCCACAGATAAAAGGAACAAACCAATACATATCATCTTCCTAAAGCCAAGTGCCAGGAATCAACATCAAATTCATCTATACATCCACAGAAAATCATTACATGTAATGATTATATTCAGTATGTATAATCTCATGCAAGCCTACCATTATAATTGTAGTAAGCAACTACTGAGAGAAATTACTATCAGCATAAGCATTCTGACAGTAGAGTAAGTTCTCAGATCAACAACATTGCCAAATTAGGGATTCCATAGAAACACTAGCATGAGGTCATAGTGAATTGCCACTGGAATAAATCTGACAAGCCACTAGCATCATCTAGGCCACTACAAACCATGATCCACAGCAAACAATCATTCTTCATGCTCAAGTATGATCACCACTAGATCTAAAGCATCATGGATATGATCAACAGAGGGTTATGAACCCTAATTAGAACAATAACCCTAATTAGAAGATGAACCCTAATCAGAACATAATCACTAGGCACGAGAAGCCATTAGATATACATAGAGGGATTCATAGTAGTAGCATGAACAAGATCCACGGAGGCACTTACCCAAGGTCCTCGCTGACGAATTGAAGAGGAAGCAGATTGGCCGACGAACCCGCGGTGGCACAGGGAGCACCCAGAGGGCACTGCAACCTGCACCAGCCACGACGGCGACCACAACAGCACATGAGCCCAGCACACCACCGTAGGCGGGACCGCGGCGGTGGCAATAACACCTTTCCCTAACACTAGGGTTCGGGAACGGGGTGAATCTGGCCACGGAGAAGCCCCGGAGTCAAATCGAGCTGGACTAGATGAACGAACATAGTCGCAAACCTCGCCTTGCACCACGGCAGCGACCAGGGGATGCCTCAACGGCGGCCATCGCCAGCGGCGGCGCCAGAGCCCACGGGGTCGAGGAAGAGGAAGGGTGAGAACGAAGGGAGGCAGAAAGTGTGGGCTAGGTGGGCCAAAACCCCTCGGGGGAGTGATTTTGACACTGCCCTATTGGGCCACACTGGCCCAATAAGCCCAAAAGGCCAGCCCAAATCATTTAAAAATTGTTTAATCAATTGGAAAAGACCAAAATGCCCATGACCTCAATAAAATTCTAGAAAATAAAATAAAAGTCCAAAAATTATAAATAAAATATTTATGGATTCATAATAATCCACTCTATCCAAATAAAATAAGATATAAAATTTTGGACATTTAAATTTTTATAAGAATTTTGTAATTTATATATTCCTTATGGAATTTTACAAAATTATTGAAAGATGATAAAAATAAATAAAAATCACTTTCATTATATATTAACATTATAGTATTTTTAAAAAATACTAAATAAATATTTAATAATAAATTTTAATGTATACTTAATAATTCCTAAAAGAATTATTAAATCAATAAAAGTTAAATAAAGAGAGAAATAAAATAAAATAATTCAATATATGCAATAAATATAAAAAACAATATTTATAAATGCTTAATTAAAAGGCACCTTATATAGGGAAAATGCATATAGAATCAAATAATGCATTACATTACTTGCATAATCATTTTGCTTCTTTAAATATTGTCCTTACCGAGCAATAATGATGTTTTTTGTAGAACTAGAAGCTCAAGGTCCAGTGCAAGCATCAGACTTCACTACCTTGCCATCACAAGGCAAGTTCATCACTTGCTCATATCCTTTGAAGAGTCTTTATCAAAGTATTTGCAAATTGTGTGTTATCATATATGCTATAAAAGAAAGAAAATATTATTTTCATAAATAAAGAAATCATAGATATCATCCTAAGTGGTGATATAATGGAGCAATAGAACTTAGGGTTCTTATTTGCAACAATGATGATTAAGTAGGGACTTAATAACCCCTGACATCAGTGATTCTAGCGTAGTATATTACGCGTTAGCCATGAGATTTGGAATGGGACAGAGAAGTCAGCTGTATCTTCTTCCTCTCGCATGAAGCCGGATGTGCAGGTCGTGGATGTTATCCTCGTAGCATGCATATTAATTGGTAATTCATAGAGGATATGCATCATATGGGTGGGAACCCTCATCGTCCCACAATAGTTCTGGCATCTAACGGTTTGTACAAACCATTGCCGTAATTCATTATGTGGGCATGGTGTACACCAAGGAGGCATGCGGGGTCGCGAAGGGGGCAGTGATTGGCTTGGACCAACTACTAGGGCCCACATCATGGAATTGTGGACGGGAAAGTACGTCCGGTTGTGCAACAAGGAGTTGATCTCTCATGGGTAAAGTAACGCACCTCTGCAGAGTGTAAGAATTGTAACTTGTTACTCCCTGTTCCGTGAAGGAGCTACGAACGCGGCATGAAAGGAACTCCATGAAAGTTCTGGTCAACCTGTGAAGGCTGATTGTCATAGTTTTTTTTGGAATAAAATCAATCTTTGAAGAAAGATTTACAAAAAACTACATAGTGCCAAGGATTTATAATCCGAGGTGGTAGTTAGAGCATCAAAATTCCCACCTTACATATAATGAACTTGTTGGGTAACGTTGTTACCCATCCTTTCCTTTGATCCCTTGCTTAGACCCTGAGGATCCCGAAGGTGTGCCAATGTATGCAGTCAAATGTCAAGAAGATGTGTTCTACGAGGAACCTGGTCTATCCGGAGGAGTTGAAGGAGTGGATTACGAGATCCGCTATGGTGTCGATGATAACGAGTCCAATTAAGTATCTAGTTAGTAGTAACTAATGGATCCGAGCAGCATGAACTCTATAGAATAAGCTGTTGAGCTCCACTCCTAGTCGGAGTTGTTGCTTTTAAGTTTCCGCTGAACACGTTATATTTTGGTTTGTAAGTTGGATCTTTTGGAAGTCTTGAACTTCCAGTATTGTAATAATAATAATGTGTGTACATTTGTAATATGGACCCGCAATGTTTCTATTGTACCACTCCGAGGGATGTGATATTTACGGAACAGTGTTCTGTAGACGTCATGTCAACGACTATAGTGTACAACACATGCAGTGGTATGCTTGGTCACCGGAATGTCCTTTTGAAGAGTCCTTACCAAAGTATTTACAAATTGTGTGTTATCATCTATGTTCAAGTAAATAAAATAGTATTTTCTTAAACAAATAAAATGATGATATCATCCTAAGTGATGATATAGAGAAGCAATAGAACTTAGGGTTCTATTTGCAACGGTGATAATCATCTAGGAATTTAACAACCCCTCACATCAGTGATTCTAGCGCCGTATATCACACGTTAACCATGAGATTTGGAATGGGACGGAGAAGTCAGCTATATCTTCTTCCTCTCGCATGTAGCCGGATGTGCAGGTCGTGGATGTTATCCTTGTAGCGTGCATATTAATTGGTAATTCGTAGAGGATATGCAGCATATGGGTGGGAACCCTCATCGTCCCACGATAGTTCTGGCATCTAACGGTTTGTACAAATCATTGCCGTAATTCAGGGTGGGCATGGTGTACACCAAGGAGGCATGCGAGGTCACGAAGGGGGCAGTGATTGGCTTGGATCACCTACTGGTCCCCACATTATGGAATTGTGGACGGGAAAGTACGCCCGGTTGTGCAACAAGGAGTTAATCTCTCATGGGTAAAGTAACGCACCTCTGCAGAGTGTAAGAACTGTAACTTGTTACTCCCTGTTCCGGGAAGAAGCTACAAACGCGGCAGGAAAGGAACTCCATGAAAGTTCTAGTAAACCTGTGAAGGCTGATGGTCATAGTTTTTAATAATAAAATAAATCTTTGAAGAAAGATTTACGAAAACTGCATAGTTCCAAAGACTTATAGTCCGAGGTGGTAGATAGAGCATCAAACTTTGCACCTTGCATATAATGAACTTTCTTGGTAACACTGTTACTCACCTTTTCCTTTGATCCCCTGCCTAGACAATGAGGATCCCAAAGATACTCCAATGTATGCAACAAAATGTCAAGATGATGTCTTCTACGAGGAGCCTGACCTGTCAGGTGGTGTTGAAGGAGTGTATTACGAGATCCAATATGGAGTAGATGGCAACGAATCAGCTTAGTTGCCCTAGTTATTAGTAATCAACGGAGCCAAGCAGCATGAACCTTATATAATAAGCTGCTGAGCTCAACTCTTAGTTGGAGTTGTTACTTTCAACTTTCGCTAAAACACTTTATATTTTGGTTTGTAAGTTGAATCTTTTGAAGTCTTGAACTTCTGGTATTGTAATATTAATAATGAGTGTATGTTTGTAATATGGACCCGCAATTTTTCTGTTGTACCACTCTGAGGGATGTGATATTTACGGAACGGTGTTCTGTGGATGTCATGTCAACGACTATAGTATAATACAGATGCAGTGGTATGTTGGGTCACCATAGTTGGTATCAGAGCAAATTGCTTTGACCTTAGGTTGGAAACCTAGTAAAGGGTATTACCTGTAGGAGTGTATAACAACGATAAAGAATTCTCTAAAAGGGTATAATGGGTATTCAAATGAGAATAGTCCGTTATATGTTTTAGTGCGATGATTCTTTGTTATGATGCAATATATTAATGGTTACTAATAAAAATATTTTTGATATACAGAGTTATGGAACCAAAGTTTCCAAAACAAACTTTGGTAATGAAAGAAGAGACTCTCGATGACTACCAAGGATCATTCACTGATCAGCTTCAACAACTTTTAAGGATTTTTAGTTGTCCAACTAGAATTCTGGTGAATACCATAAATTATTACGATGGTCATATGTTATCCAAGTATCGTGTGAGTATCCAATTTCTAGAGGAGCTTGGATTATATCACGATCTACCTATAGGTGAAGGTAGGAGTCATTTAGCAGCATACCATGTTGCTGTTGTGGAGGCGATAGCCAATATCCGGGAGCATAAAGCCAAGGAGTTAGAAGGGAGCACATTTTTTGTGATTCCTCATGATTCTATAAACTCGGAGCCAGTACCGGATCATCTTACTTTGGTGAAGAAGCATCCTAAGTTACCTTCCAAGTTTATGGATCGATATCGAACACTCGTTGCATCTTTTATAAGACACATCAAGTTATAGTTGAAGATAAAAATGACATGCTAGAGGATCTAACTGATCCAGAAAGAAGGAAATAGTTAGCATTCCAGTTGGAGAAAGAAGCAAGGAGTAGGACACAACCAATCTTTAAGGACATACCCATAGATCCCGAATCTTTTACACCATATCCTTATTCACCCAGACCAGAACCTACCCATGATCCTACATTAGATATGAGGTATCCTATACCACATGGTTTAGAGGAAGGGTCTGATTCAGAACTTCCTATCAAGAATTCTGGTGGTTGGAGAATGGGATAACCTGAGGGATCCCAAATGAATCAGCTGTCTATAGACGAGTCTGACAGAGATGTTGGACAATCCAGTTGGATGGGTGCAAGAACCAATCCTAGTAACAGTAGTAGAAATATCATATTCGTAGATGATCAGGATGAGGAAGAAGATCCTGAGGAGAGAGTGTTTGAATCATCAACATCTTCTCAAAACCCAGGGAATATACATTATCCAGTGTTTAATTATCTTGCCCAACAGAGCACCTGGGGAGCAGCAAAATCTGCGTATTCTGTTGATAACTCTAGGAATGAAGCTCAAGAGATGCAAGTGGGAGATAATGCTGAACAGGGTTCTAAAGACTTTTTAGCTGAGCTGGATAGAGTCAATACACTCAGGCTGAGTAAAGACTCAAGTCCTGATACTTCAGATACTGAGTATGTTCCTTCTGAAAGGCCATTTGTTCCACAAACTGTGCGAAGGATGTTACGTCATCACGGTTGGACTTCAGGCATGTATGATGAGCGTCGCGGATACTAGAAGCAGATTATTTATTAGGAAGTATCGGGTACGACGTATTGTAATCTGAGAGAATGATGTAGCTAAATAAATGAGGAAGTGTTGTTAAGTTGATAATGTACTTACATGGTACATGTTGTAATGACTTTGTATACTAAGTTGTTTGTAATGTATAATATGTAAAATGCATATTTGGATGTTATTTGGATTTTGATTTCCATTGTGTGACTAGTTCTGTGCGTAAAGTTGAGCTTAGAACAAATGTGCATGATGTAATTATGAGTATTCGCTTTATGTTGTAGGACTAGGGGTCATGGAAACGGGGGTAGAAACCGAATATGAGCAGCAGCGCATAGAGCGCGAGGCCAAGGAGAAGGCAGATGCAGATGCCGAAAATCAGGGAACATTACCACCACCAATGAGGCCACTAATGGAGCAAAATTTTATGCAGTACATGCAAATGATGCAAGAAAACCAAAAAAAGTTCATGGAAGAGCTATTGGGTCGAGCTGGAAACCAAAGAGCGCCTGAAGGTGGAGGAGTGAGTCTTTCCGACTTCCAGAATGCAAGGTCGTTACCTTTTGCATCATCCCCTGAACCAATGGATGCAAAAGATTGGCTAGCAGATACGGAGAGAAAGCTGAAGACTATAGGTTGTAATGATGAGGAAAAGCTGAGGTATGCGACTCATCTTTTGACAGGACCTGCAGCATCATGGTGGGAAATCAGTTAGCCATGCAACAGCCAGGAAGAGAGTATACTTGGGAAGAGTTCAAGCAGAGGTTTCGTGAGTATCATGTTCCTGAAACTATGATGGAGTTGAAGCGTAGAGAGTTTAGGATCTTCAGCAAGGTTATACTAGTGTCATGAAGTACATCTGAGAGTTTAGCAAACTGTCTCGTTATGCAGAGGAAGAAGTTAGCACTAAAGAGAAGAGGAAGAAGCATTTTCTACGAGGGTTAAATCCATTTGTAAGGATGTAGTTGAGGTTGGCCAATAAACAAACTTATCAGCAGTTATTGAATGCAACCATCACTTTTGAGGATGATTACAAGAATGTTCAAGAGGATAGAAGGAAGAGAGCCAAGAAAGATACAAAGATGATTCAAGCAAGTAAACCTAAACCCAATCTGGAGTTCAAACCCAGGAGTAAAGCTTACAGCAATAATAACAATAACAAGTTCAATGGTGGAAATTAGTCCAATCCCCGGAGAAATGTTATATGCAACAATTGTGGACTTCCAGGGCATTTCCAGAGAGAATGCAAAAAGACAGTAGTTATTTTTTACGGTTGTGGCTAGAAAGGTCATATTAAGCCGGATTTTCCGAATAAACCACCCGGAGGTTGGCCTACAAAGAGTGGAGGACAAGCCAGTGGAGGTAATGGACAACCCAATCGAGGAGGAAGTTATGTCAAAAACAGCAATGGCAAGAGGAACAGACCCACCAGGAAGCTGAATTGTGCAACTTTGGAGGAGGTGGATAACTCAGAGCATGCAGTGATATGCTCAATATCCTTACCAATCCTGGAAAAGTTCTATTTGATACTGGTGCAACTACTTCATTCATTTCTGAAGAATTCTATGATAAATTCGGGATTAGAAGGGCAACGTTAGAAAACCCTATGCCCGTGGTGACGGCAGGGGGAAATGTAGTTGTACGCCACATTAAACAAGATCAGGTTATCTCGATCTGTGGTTGTACATACTTTGCGGACCTTTATGTGATTCCTTTGAAGGGAATTGCAATAGTGGTGGGTATGGACTGGATGACTGAACATGGAGCTTAGATTAATTGTGAGGATAAAACTGTCTCAATCAAGACTCCAAGTGGAACAAGGATAGTTTATCAAGTAGATAAGCACAGTCATATCATGGTGGATCTTCAATTGAACTCAATGAAGGAGGTCAAGTTGGAAGATATTCCTGTAGTAAATGAGTTTCCAGATGTTTTTCCAGCAGAGCTACCAGGAATGCCACCAGATTGGGAAATAGAGTTCACTATTGATCTAAGTCCGGGTACAACACCAATAGCTCAAGAACCATACAAGATGGGTCCAAAAGAATTAAAAGAACTCAAAGAGAAAATTGATGAGTTAGCCAAAAAAGGATTCATTCAAGAAAGTCTATCCCCATGCGGAACACCGGTGATCTTTGTGGATAAAATAGATGGAGGGAGAAGGATGTGTGGGTACTATAGGAATCTCAATAATGTTACCATCAAGAATAAGTATCCATTACCTAGAATCTTGGATCTGTTTGATCAAGTTAAAGGAGTTGGAGTATTTCTAAGATCGATCTATGATCTTGATACCACCAAATAAAAATCAAACCAGAAGATGTTCCGAAGACAACATTTGTCTCAAGATATGGACACTATGAGTATCTTGTCGTACCATTTGGTTTGACCAATGCGCCAGCAATATTCATGAATTTTATGAAAAAAATCTTCATGCCGTACTTGGACAAGTTTGTCATAGTGTTTATTGATGATATTCTGATATATTCCAAGGATAAGGAAGAGCATGTTGATCATTTGAGAATAGCATTGCAGATCCTAAGAGAACATAAGCTTTATGCTAAGTTCAGCAAGTGTGAATTCTGGCTAGATAAGGTTGAATTCCTCGGTCATGTGATCAGTAAATATGGGATTGATGTAAATCCATCCAAAGTTCAATCAGTATTAGAATGGACTACACCAACCAATGTGAAACAAATTCGAGGTTTCTTGGGAATGGCTGGTTATTATCGGAGGTTCATTGAAGGTTTCTCCAAGATAGCTGGATCAATGACCAAATTGTTAAGAAATAATACACCATTCATCTGGGATGAGAAGTGTGAAGCAAGCTTTCAGGAGTTAAACACTACAAAAGTTCCTGAAACATGGAAGGACTTTACAGTATACTGTGATGCATCTAAATAAGGTTTAGGTTGTGTGTTAATGCAAAATCGAAAAGTAATTGCTTACGAATCAAGACAACTGAAACCACATGAAGTTAATTATCCAACTCATGATTTGGTGTTAGCAGCAGTAGTCTTTGCTCTGAAAGGATGGATGCATTTTCTTTATGGAGCTAGATGTGAGTTATACACTGACCACAAAAGTCTCAAATATTTCTTCACGCAAAAGGAATTGAATATGAGACAGAAGCGTTGGTTAGAGATAATCAAAGATTATTATTTAACAATCAATTATACCCCTGGAAAAGCAAATGTTGTAGCAGATGTTTTAATTCATAAAAGTGCAAATATTCAGCCTAGAAACCGGGAGCTACCAAAAGAGTTACAGATGGATTTGGAAAGACTAGAGGTTCAATTTATAAGAACAACGACTCTTGGGGGATTAGCTACTATGCAGATAGTTGCATAAAAAAATAGTGATCTCAAGCACGAAATTTTTAGACATTAAGCAGAAGATCCTTTTATTGCTGAAGAAATTCGGAGGATATCTCAAGGACAAGCATCATTTTTTACCTAGGAGATTATGGATCTTTATGGTTCCAAGATCGTCTTTGTGTTCCAAATGTGCCTGAGATTCGTGAAGTGATACTTCGAGAGGCACATGAGACACCATATTCCATTCATCCAGGAAGTACTAAGATGTACATGGATTTGAAAGAATTACTCTGGTGGAATAACATGAAAAGAGATATTGCAAAATATGTGTCATAATTCCATACTTGCCAAAGGGTAAAAGCTGAACATCAAAGTCCACCAGGACCATTGCAACCTTTGAAGATTCCCGAGTGGAAATGGGAGGAAATTGGTATGGACTTCATCACAGGATTACCCATGACACCTAAACGGAAAGATATGATATGGGTGATTGTTGATAGACTAACTAAAAGTGCACATTTTAGTCCAGTGAATCAAAAGGATAATGCCGAGAAATTAGTAGAAGTTTACATCAAGGAGATAGTAGTAAGAACGGAGTTCCCAAGAAGATCGTAACTGATAGAGGATCAGTGTTTACTTCAGCATTTTGGAAGCAATTACATGAAGCACTTGGTTCAAAGTTGGATTTCAGCACAGCCTATCATCCAGAAACTGGGGGTCAAACTGAAAGAACCAATCAAATACTGGAAGACATGCTAAGGGCTTGTGCATTAGATTTTGGCGGTTCGTGGGAAGATCATCTACCGTTGGCAAAATTTTCCTATAATAACAACTATCAGAGTAGTCTGAAGGCAGCTTATGGAAGGAAATGTAGATCACCAATATGTTGGTATGAGCCTGGGACTAGCAAAGAATTTGCGCCAGACTATATCATGGAAAGGCAAGATATCATCGATAAAGTCAAGGATAGATTAAAAATAGCTCAAAGTAGGAAGAAAAGTTATCCTGACTAAGTCGAAGATCATGGCATCCTGAAGTAGGAGACATGGTATATCTCAAAGTAAGCCCAATGAAAATAGTTAAGAGGTTCGGAGTTAAAGGAAAATTGAGTCCAAGATATATAGGACCATTCAAAGTACTAAGTCAGAACATGACCATAGCTTATGATTTAGAGTTACCATCAAGATTGGCTCAAGTTCATAATGTTTTTCATGTGTCACAACTCCGGAAATGTCTTAAAGTTCCTGATGATGCAATCACACATCAAGAGATAGAATTACAAGCAGGTCTGACTTATGTTGAGAAACCCTGTAAAATTCTGGAAGAGAACTAGAAAAGATTAAGAACTAGGGAAATCAAGTACTGCAAGGTATAGTGGGAGCCTCACCCCGAGAGAGAAGCCACATGGGAGAAAGAGGATGACTTAAGAAGCCTATCCAGAACTATTCAGGTACACTTCAGCAAACTTCGGGACGAAGTTTAATTTAATGGGGGAAGTCTGTAACATCCCAGCATTTAGGAACCAACAGAGGGTAGATTTAGTAAATTGTGCATATGCATGCATTCATCTGCAAAATGTGGGTAAATTTTTCGAAAAATAAAAACTTAAAGTGATCAGAGTTTCTTTCACTCTCTAAGTGTAGGAATAGCTCTGGAGAGTGACCGTTATAAATTTTGACATGATATTGAATAATTAGTGTGTTTTGGGAGAAAGAATTTGAATTCAAAATTGAAATTTGAGTTTATATTTTAAAGATAAGAATTATGATTTAGTAATATTATTTAATCAAGAAATAATATATAGTAATAGAAATTCTAAATAAGAAATCCAATTAAGCAAATGAATATTTATTCCATATCTTTATTCCATAAATAAGTTACAAAAAGTAACTCATTAAGACAATAAATAATCTTTACAGAAATGAAATTACAAAAAGAGGAATATATCTCTATTAATAAACTATTACACATTTCTTACAAAAGAATGAAATAAAAATTACAAAGGAATTTAATAGTATAAAAGTAAACCTATACTTATCTTAAATCTTCAAATCTTGTACCTGCAAAATAAAGAACAAACAAAATGGAAATGAAAGTTAAAGTATTAATTTTACTCTCAGTAGAGAGCAGTGAGTTGCACTGCTCAAGCTTACATCATTGAGTAATCTTTTAGGGGCAAGTTTCACCAATATGAAAGAATTCAATCTTTCATAATAAATAAGCCATAAGTCAAATAATCACAGTAAGTAAAGGGGCAAGTTTCACCAGGAAGGTTAATAGTAAAAAGATCAAAAGGTAAAACACCTCACTGATCTCATCCACAACCATGCATCAGACACACAAGCAGCTCAATCACCAAACTACATGGGTATGCTGTCGAGATAGCCACAACAGCTCAATCAAGTAAAAGGACCAAGCACAGGCATTGGCAAACACTAGTGCATCTCTGCATTTCCCATACCACACAAGAACAACCAGCTTAGCAAAGCCAAGTTAACCACCAACCAAAACCTCATACCAGATCAATCCAAGCATCACTAGATGGTGACATAAGGAGGGGGAGAATAAGGTGGACAACAAGGTCAAGCTCACAAGAGCTAGGAGGATCAGGGTTGATCAATGCCAAGCATAGGAAACAGGGGAAACAAGAACAACACCAGGACGTGAAGGACAGGATCAGGCCAGCAACACCACCAACACATCAAGCCAACAATTTCATCAACTTTTGTGGTGAGTATCATAAACATACACATGATCTGTTCATCTTATCCAAACATAAAATATGTGTTGTTTCATAAAACAACCTCTTAGTGATCACCCAAGTGGGGTGAACCTATCCTAGAGGATTTCAAATATAAAGGCCAGAACCAAACTCTACCAAACACACCAAAATCTCAGACCAGCCTCATAGATTTGGTGATACCAAAAGCAACTTATATGTTTCATCATTTGTTCTTATAAAAATCTGGGCACATCTCCAAGAAAGAGTAGCACCTCAGATCTCATAAGCTACAAACAAATCAACTAACTTAACCAACTAGGATCCAAGATCCAGTAAGCAACTATGATGCCTTAGCCAATTTTGAAAGTGATAGCAATATAGGAATCTAGTTCCTAGAGCCTCAGACCAACATCATAGGCATAAACATTAAGTGAAGCTTTAAACTTATTGTTAAGTATCTATCCCAATCTCAAGTACTGACCACAGTAAATCCATTAGAAGAATCAACTTGTGTGCCATACCAAGATGGTGTCACAAGAACAGATCCTACAACCAAGTCACTAATTATCATTTCCCTGAGATTATACTCATAGATCATTTAACATATTCAATTATCTTCGGTGTATCATTAGACTCTAATGATTAAGTTTAATCTATGATAAACATACAAGCCAACAATCACTGATGCAGTGAATCATCACTGCCAGTGTTACTGTTAGTATCAAGATACTGATAGAAGATGAACACACTAAGCAACAATATCACCAATTAGAGACAAAACTATGAAGCACTAGCATCAGATCAACATTAACCTCAGATCAACAACATCATCACATAATCAAAGGATGACAACAAGAACCGAGGTGCAGAGAACACAATCTTCACTGAGCATCACTACCAGATCATGGCATCATTTTACAAGCACACATGGATGAGCCCTAAAACCAGGGATGAACCCTAGAACAAGTACAAACTCTAATGGAGGATAAACCACTAGCTACACACCGAGACACTCGAAGTAAACAGAGGCACGTGAGATCATAGAGAAACAACTCACCGGTGGTCCTCGCTGAAGAATTGAAGAGGAAGCAGAGGGGCCGACGAGCTCGTGGTGACAAGGGGATCACCCCAGAGGGCGCTGCAACCCGCACTAGCCATGACGACAGCCACAACAGCGCACGAGCATCGAACGTCACCGTGGGACGATCGGCGACGATGTTAGCAGCACCACCCCAAACCCTAGGGTTCGAGAAGGGGGCTAGCCTGGCCATAGGAGGGCCCCAGAATCAAATCAAGACAGAGCAGTTGAAGGAGCATGGTCAAGAACCTCGCCCTGCACCACAGAAGCGTCTAGGGAGGACCATGGTGGCGGGCATCGCACGACGGCGGCGCCAGCAACCACGGGGTCGAGGAGGAGAGGAGGTGAGGTCGAGAGAGAGAGAGAGAGAGAGACATAGAGAATGGTCCAATAGGACCAGAGCCCTTCAGGGTGACCTTTTGGTCAAGCCACTTGGGCCAGATTGGCCCAATAAGCCCAAAAAGGTTTAGCCCAAAACTTAAAAGAAGTTTTAATAATTAATAGAAGACCAAAATACCCCTAGAATTAAATATAATTCTAGAAAATAAAATAGAAGTCTAAAAATTGCAAATAATATACTTTTGGATTCATAATAATCCAACCTCTTTAGATAAATTAAAAGATAATTTATATATATAATTTTTAGTCAAGAATTTTATAATATATATATTCCTTCTGGAATTTTAAAAAATTAAAGAAAAAGGATAAAAATAAAGAAAAATCACTTTTATGATATTTTCTTATTGTAGTATTTTAGGAAAATACTAAATAAATATTTAAAGTTACCAAAAGAAATTTTATTTAAACGCTAATTCTTAAAAAGGAATTATTAAACAAAATAAATACAAGAGTTCCTAATAATAAATAAAACCTTTGGATTTTACTCTATTAATAATATATTACATGACAAAAATAGTGAATGTAATACTTATAGAATATTAAAAAGTTATTATTTAAAATAAATTTCTTTATTATTTAAGGAAATTCCAGAATCTAAAATATTGGGTAAAACACACAAAAAGATAAATAATAAATAATGCATTGCGTTACTATGCATATTCATTTTGCTTCTTTAAATATTGTCCTTACCTTGCAATAATGATGTTTTGTAGACATAAAAGCTCAAGGTCCAGTGAAAGCATCCGACTTCACTACCTTGCAATCACAAGGCAAGTTCATCACTTGCTCATGTCCTTTTGAAGAGTCCTTACCAAAGTATTTAAAAATTGTGTGTTATCATCTATGTTCAAGTAAAGAAAATAGTATTTTCTTAAACAAATAAAATGATGATATCATCCTAAGTGATGATATAGAGAAGCAAAAGAACTTAGGGTTCTATTTGCAATGGTGATAATCATCTAGGAATTTAACAACCCCTGACATTAGTGATTCTAGCGCCGTATATCACGCGTTAACCATGAGATTTGGAATGGGACGAAGAAGTCAGCTGTATCTTCTTCCTCTCACATGTAGCTGGATGTGCAGGTCGTGGCTGTTATCCTTGTAGCGTGCATATTAATTGGTAATTCATAGAGGATGTGCAACATATGGGTGGGTACCCTCATCGTCCCAGGATAGTTCTGGCATCTAACGGTCTGTACAAACCATTTCCGTAATTCAATGGGTGGGCATGGTGTACACCAAGGAGGCACGCGAGGTCGCGAAGGGGGCAGTGATTGTTTGGATCACCTACTGGGCCCGACATCATGGAATTATGGACGGGAAAGTACGCCCGGTTGTGCAACAAGGAGTTGATCTCTCATGGGTAAAGTAACACACCTCTGCAGATTGTAAGAACTATAAATTGTTACTCCCTATTCCGGGAAGGAGCTACGACCGCGGCAGGAAAGGAACTCCACGAAAGTTCTGGTAAACCTGTGAAGGCTGATGGGCATAGTTTTTAATAATAAAATAAATCTTTGAAGAAAGATTTACGAAAACTGCATAGTGCCAAGGACTTATAGTCCGAGGTGGTAGATAGAGCATCAAACTTCCTACCTTGCATATAATGAAGTTGCTGGGTAACGCTGTTACTCACCTTTTCCTTTGATCCCCTGCTTAGACTCCAAGGATCCCGAAGATACTCCAATGTATGCAACAGAATGTCAAAATGATGTCTTCTACGAGGAGCCTGACCTGTAAGGCGGTGTTGAAGGAATGGATTACCAGATCCAATATGGAGTAGACGACAACGAATCAGCTTAGTTTCCCTAGTTATTAGTAATCAACGGAGCTGAGCAGCATGAACCTTATATAATAAGCTGCTGAGCTCAACTCTTAGTTGGAGTTGTTACTTTCAACTTCTGCTGAAACACTTTATATTTTGGTTTGTAAGTTGAATCTTTTGAAGTCTTGAACTTCTGGTATTGTAATATTAATAATGTGTGTATGTTTGGAATATGGACCCACAATGTTTCCGTTGTACCACTCTGAGGGATGTGATATTTATGGAACGGGTTCTGTGGATATCATGTCAACGACTATAGTATACTACACATGCAGTGGTATGCTGGGTCACCGCAACCAACCACCCCTTCACCGCCGCCTCCCTCTAGCATGCCATCCGTCGCATCTTCTGCGACAACCGAGACACCCACGCCACCTTCCTCCGCGACGAGTTTCACAACTTCAACCAAGGTGATCTCTCCATCGTCGACTACACCTACAGGATGAAGCTCATGGCCGACACACTCGGCGATATCGGCTCCCGCGGCATGGATCGTGAGCTCATCCACAACGTCCTTCGTGGCCTCGACGAGTCTCTCCAGCACGCCGTTCCGCACATGACGCACGGTCGTCTGCCTACCTTCATCAAGCTTTGCTCCTTCCGGCTCTTCGAGGAGCAGCGCCTCGGCCGCCAGGCGCTCGTCGTCGCCCACAACATGCTCCTCGCCCATGCTCACCTCGCGTTCTAGGCCGCTGATGCTCCCATGCCAGCCTATACCAACCCCGCCCCGCCCTCCTACTTCAACCCGACGCCCGTCGACTTCTATGGTGCGGGTGCCGGCCATGTCGGCCCCTCCGCTGCTACTAGGCAAGGCAGGAAGAAAAATAACAAAGGGCCCGCTCCCACCCCCGGGTCCGTTTTCCCCTCTCACCACGTGCCCCTACCCTGGTGCCCGTTCGCCCGTACCGCCCCTGCGGGCCGCCATTGCCAGCACGTTCCATGCCTGGGCGCCCCCCGCCCGTCTGCCCTGCCCATGCCACACGGTCTCGCCATCCACGCCGCCCCGGCTGCACCCCCCGCTCCTCCGACTCAGTGGGATCATTCGGCTCTCATCGCCGCGCTGAACCAGATGGTTCTCCAAGCGCAACCTGGACACGACGATGAGTGGGTCATTGATAGCGGTGCCTCTTCTCACATGGTCTCCGGTTCTGGTATAACACTCTCCCCTTGTCCTCATAATTTCCCTTCCAATATAACTGTTTGTGATGGACCATCTCTACCTATCACCGGCAATGGTTCCGTTCATCTTCGAACCTCCACTCTTCCTCTTTCCCTTCTTAACATCCTTATTTCTCCCAAACTCATCAAAAATCTAGTGTCCGCCTGTGCTTTTACACGTGATAATTTTGTCTCAATTGAATTTGATCCTTTTGGTTTTTCTATCAAGGATTTGGCAACGGGACGGGTCATTCACTAATGTAACTCCACCGACGACCTCTACCCCTTCGTGTAGCCGTCCCATTGTTCCCTCGCCACCGTCTCTACAGCTTTGTGGCATCAGCGGCTTGGACATTCCGACACTGAAGCATTGGCAAACGCCTCCAAATATTTCAAGTTCAGTTGTAATAAAATCCTTCCCACGCACTGGGATGCATGTCATTTGGTCAAACACACTAGGCTCCCTTTTTATTCCTCTACCACTAAAACTTCCGCTGCTTTTGAGCTTTGTCATGGCTATTTATGGACAAGTCCCGTATTAAGCATCTCAGGATTTTAATATTATCTAGTTAATTTAGATGATTTTACACACTTTGTTTGGATGTTTCCTATTCGTAAAAAGTCTGAAGTTCACCATCTTCTTGTTGCGTTTTATGCTTATGTTCGTACACAATTTTCGTCCTCCATCAAAGCCTTTCAGACTGACAATGGGCGTGATTTGACAACACCGCAAACCGCGCTCTCTTCACCACAAATGGCACCCTTCTCCGTCTCACCTACCCATACACATCCCAACAGAATGGCAAGGCCGGACGCATTCTTGGTACACTTAATCACGAAGTCTGCACCCTACTCATCCACGCGTCCATGCCATCCCAATGGTGGGCTGAGGCCCTCACCACTTCCACCTACCTCCTTAATTAACATAATCGATATTTACTAGCCTAATCTTGTTAGTTATTGTTAATATCTCTAATAGATATCGGCCTGATCTTGCTATTTTGTTTTTGCAGGACATGATATATTTGTAAGCTATTTACAGCAACGTATTCATCTCAATGAAATCAATTTCCCTAAACCTTTTCTCCTCCTACCGTATGCGCCTAGGTTTCTACAAACATAGACAAAGGAACAAGTACAAAAAATCACCTACGGAAATTGCATCCAAATTTCCAATCATCCAAACGAATCTAATTAAAATTCTATTTTTTCGAGAATTGGACAAGTAAACATTCACGACTCTCCTCACCGGTACATAATACAATTTTTGTGTCTACCGAATTAGTGCTTTGAACTAGAACCGGTAGAGGAGGATGAATTGATGGAGACTAAATATTTACACCAGATGTCGATTCAACCTTTGAACGAGTAACCTACTCCCTTAGTTTCTTAGCTTAGTGTGTAATTTTTTTTTCAATTTTTCGTAATAGCATAACGCGTGACATACACCAGGTGAGTAGTTATCGCTAACTTTCCCGATTTGCCTCTCCTTTCCGTTCCATTTCCTCAAAAAAACTGCTTATGCAATTAAACAGATTCCACCAGACAGGCCCATGCACGCGGGAGAGAGAACACATGTTCGGAAGGGGAGAGAGAGAGAGGGCCATGGCGGGAGCAAGATACGACGAGATTTGGCAATGTACTAGAGAGGATTAAGGCACGATTAAAGGCATGCATGCAAGGACAAGGTTAAAATATTTCTCCACCACATGTTTCTGTTGGAGATATGCCCTAGAGGCAATAATAAATGTAGTTATTATTATATCTTTGTGTTTATGATAAATGTTTACATTCATGCTATAATAGTATTAACCGAAAACATTAATACTTGTGTGATTTGTAAACTAAATTAGAGTCCCTAGTAAAGCCTCTTTATAATACTAGCTTGTTGGTTAATAGATGATCGTGGTTTCCCGATCATGAACATTGAGATGTTGTTAACAACAAGATCATATCATTAGGAGAATGATATGATGGGCATAATCCTATAGATAAGCGCATAAAAATCAAGTCATTTTAATAGTTCAATTGCTATAAGATTTCTGATACATAGTAACCTAATTCCTTCGATCATGAGATCATGCTAATCACCATCATCGGAAGGATGCTTTGATGACATCAAACACCACACCGTAACTGGGTGGCTATAAAGGTGGCATTGAGTGTTCGGAAAGTATGGGTTGAGGCACATGGATCAAGAGTGGGATTTGTCCATCCATATGACGGATAGATATACTCTGGGCCCTCTCGGTGGAATGCCATCCAATTAGCTTGCAAGCATGTGACTGGCTCACAAGGGATCACATATCACGGGAACAAGAAAAGAGTACTTATTTGTAACGAGGTTGAACTAGGTATGCAGAGATACCGACGATCAAAACCTCAGATAAGTAAACTATCGTGAGATAAAGAGAAATTGGTATCGTATGTAAGTGGTTCATTCGATCGCAAAGTAATCGTAGAAATATGTGGGATCCATATGAATTTTCAGATTCCTCTATTGGTTATTGATCGGATAAGCGTCTCGGTCATGTCCGCATAATTCACGAACCGTAGGGAGACACACTTAAGGATTCGATGTTGTTGAGTAGTTATGGAATGATGAGTAAGAGACCGAATGTTGTTTGGAGTCTCGGATGGGATCCGGAATATCACGAGGAGATCCGAAATGGTCCGGCGAATAAGATTCATATAAGGAAAGTCCTGTTTCGGAGTTCGGGAATGATTCCGGTGTTTTCACCAGGAATGTGCTAGAAGGGTCTGGAAGGTCCGGCACTCCGGATGGGAAGGATACATGGATGTGTCATGACAATGTGGAATGGTTTCATCATGTACTAGGTCACTTGGCTAGACAATATGGAGAGAGAAATCAAATCCAAGTTTGAAAGTCAAACGCCAATTTGAAAAGTCAAATCTGAAGTTTGCTTGGTGGAGGGAGAGTAGGAAACCTACTTGGGGAGGAAGTCCCACTCCCTCCACCCGCCGGCCAAGGAGGAGGAGTTGGAGGAGGACTCCCTCCTCCCAACCACCTCCCTCCCACCTATATAAGGAGGGGTAGGGCTGCCCCCTACCCTCACACCCAAAACCCTAGCCCCAAGTCGCCGGCGCCACCACCTCCAAGTGTTGCCGCCGCCTAGGGCTTATCCAACTCGCCGAGTTAGGGTTTTCCCAAACCCTAGCCGCTGGCCACACCCTCCCCTTGGTGCCCTCTAAACCGTAGACGCCAAGGCCTCTCTCATACTCCACCATACTCGCTCCGGCTTAAGGCGAAGCCCTGCGGGATCCCTCCTCTACTTCCGACACCATGCCGTCGTGCTGCCGGAATCACGACGAGAGTGCTACAACCTCCGCTGCCTGCTGGAACAAGGGATAGGAAGGTCTTCATCGAGTACCGAACGTGTGACCGACTGTGGAAGCGCTGCCGGAACGCAGCGCCGGAATGATCGTCTACGCGATCTTGAGATCGGCAAGAGTACAACTACATCACCCACAAGAATCTGCTCTCGTTAACCGCTTTGGAATCTTCGAGGGTGAGTTTCTCTATCGACTCGTTGCTACAATCTAGTAGATAGATCTTGGCTTGTTTGTGTGCATGCGGTAGAATTTTTTTATTTTCCATGCTACGAACCCCTACAGTTTCGCGTCGTATGCTCAGGAATAGAGGGAGTAGTTTTCATCTCTCTTATCTAGGGAAACTCTGCACGGTGTTGTGAAGGAATCCACCATTACACATCCACATATTTTGTTGTTAATTTTTCCATAGCTTTGCCGAGAGGGATGAATGTTGAGGGTACTGATCATTTCGTCAAGCTAGGACAAGTTTATATATTTATACCAAACAATTTTACTTTGTAATAAATTAACTTGCTATAAAAGTATGGTGCTTAACTTTCACATATATCATCTGATACAATATATTCAATACTATTTTAATCCATTAACATATTGTACACTCTGATATGTACTAGGGCACATATTTTTTGTGCCATTATAAAATATATCTTCAAATGTACATTCTCCTATTGCTAAAACTTAAGCTCTATTTTTTCATGAAAATTATATATGTTTATTTATTTTGACATGTTTAAGGAAAAAAATCTTGCAATGATGGATTTCATTCATTAGCAAACCCGAGCAGACTAATATTATCAAATTATACCACAAATTAATTGAAGCATGTCTCATAGTGTGTTTATATGTTCTGTTTTTTGTAGTGACCTTAGATATCTAAAAAAGTTTCTAGAGTGTTATAGAATGAATCTAGCAAATAACTTGTGACATAGTAATTGTAGAGTAGGATACTATTAAGTTAGGTGTAGAAAAATTGGCAAATCTCTATTGTATAAGGTGTCAATGCCTATCCCTCAAATACATGTTCTTAGGGTTCAAACTACATAATTATTAATACTATAATATTACTAACTGCAATGTATGTCCAATTCATTTCTATACTGATACTTTTAAAAAACTTGCTCAACCTATCTAACTATCTAAGGTGTGTACCTATTCTGGAGCCGCAACTTGGCATCTCCCCTACTTTCTCACAACGAAGCCAATCCTCTCCAAGGCAACCAAATCATAAAATTTAGTATATTCACAAGCTAGCTAATTTTAAAATTAATATATAGCACTAAACTTTATGGATGTAAATACATTGTGTATGTCTCCTACAACTATGTGAAGATAGCCTCTAGAGATGAGGCGCCCCAAACTCTTGCCTTTATTTCCCTAACCAAGGGCCGGCCCTAACAACTCTTACAATCATAGCACTATATGATATATAACTATATTAGCACATCATTACCCATAAGGTATAAAAATATACTGCCACTAAAAACTGAAAGGACATTTGTGTGCGCCATGAGACTACGCAGATATAACCGGACGCTTCTTCCTGGACAAGGACGTTCTAGGCTTAACAACGGCACAATTTGGTACATACTGAACGGAGTGAACAAACGAAGTGTAAGGCGGTAATCTTGACTCCCATGTAATCAGCTCAAAATCTCTCTTGGGTGGAACAGCATTGCGTGCTTCTGCTAGGAAGTCCCATTTAATTGTAGGTAGATTCTTTCCCAAGATATTGCTCTGACCGCTAGCAGAGGGTACGAGACACGATGGAGCACCAGGAGACAAGAGGTAGTGATCGTTGTCGAGGTGCACCGGACGACCTCTGTCGAAAAGCTCATTTGGATGGGCACCAAACCTGGACATGTTAAGCTCTACTACGATCGTGATCCTGTTCAGTTCGCAGCGCCAGAAACGGGCATCTTGGTTCTTTCTCATCGCGTGTGCAGTCATGTTTGCCGAGATGAGTGATCCTCCCAGCAGAACGGCAAACTCCTCCACTACCGCAGCTAACCGCGGATGGTCCGCGCTTCCGAGCGCGAGTGTCTTGAACAGGTACCTGTACTCCTCTAACGGTAGGTGGTTCACACAAATCGGCTCGACGGTTCCAAATTTATTCAGCTTTTCATCTCGGCCATATATTATCACCTTGCATCTTCCGCCCTTGCTCTTTACAGATGAATAGAATGTCGTCCAGTCGTCGTCGTCGACATCGGAAACAAACTCAACAACTACCAATATCCTCCCTGACAACAGCCTTCTTCCATGGTCTGTTATTCTGGAAAGACCGTCTCCTGTCAGGTGCAGAATAGTAGTGAAGTGAGAACGCACCCTCTCGTCGTGGCACACATGCGCAACAAGAGTTCTCTTTCCAACTCCACGACCACCGGTGACAGGCAGCACCGCTGGAGGACCAGCTGGCACGTCGTGTCGCAGCAAGAAACCGATGATCTGCTGCTTCTCGACGTGGCGGCCGAACATGAAGTTGTCGATGCCAAGATAGGCGTCGTAGGGTCTGCGGGAGATGCGCTCGCACCCGCCCAAAAGCACCACAAACTCCACCATATTAGCCACGGCGGCTTCCAGATTTTCCAGCACACTTCGCAGGTCCGAGCTGAAGGCCTTGCTATGTGATGAAGATGAAGAGCTAGTGCCGGCTGTAGTGCGAGCACGTTTGAGAGGAGATAAGGCAAACGAATGACTCACCGATTCCGTGTGTTGCATGTACCTGATGTTGTCCAGCACATGGTATCCCTGGTACATGGCGGCTGACAGTGTCTTCAGCTGAACAAGCATACATGAGTTGCTGATGTATCGCCAGTCGGCCTCCTCCACGACCATCTGCACTCTCAGCAGGAGTTGCTGCAGCCTCTCCGCCTTCTCCTCGGAGCATAGATGATCCCAGCATTTGTTCACGAGGAAAGAGATGAGTCGGCCGGCGAGATCACCCGTCACAGCAGATATTGCAAGATCCATCTCAAAATCCCCCGAGGTCGGTGTATGATGGACGTAAATTTTTTTGTAGAGCAAGAGGAAGAGGGCGAGTTCGTTTCCTTTTGTGCGAGGAAGAGGTCATGGTTTTCCTCAGTTAGCCTCACTCCCAATCCTGCCGTCCACACAAACCTCCAACACATCCTACATGTGTACAATTTTGAACAAGTACCTACTCCCTGGTTCCTTCGTACCTATGGCAGAAGTTCCATCGCATTTACAAGAAATTGACTATGGCGAGCAAGGTGCCAAGAAGTCCCTAGTTTGACAGGAACCCCTACGGTCATCGTACGGGTCAAGATTGCGTTTGCGTGAGGCAAGTGCTGATAAGTTTGTCAAAAAGAGCCGGGAAAAAATAATCTCTGAAAAATAAAAAATCTAAAAGATGGATCTTAATGTGTTGAGTAAGTTGAAAAAATATGAGCTCATACGAGCAGCCAATCATCATCAAAAGATGTTGATCTCACTCCGGTGATGGAGGGACGAGAACGACTGCGCGTCCTCGTCTCGTGCTAGCATATGTAGTCGTCGCTAATTGGTCCAATGATCTATTTATAATTTTTATTACTTTTAGACTCCTTTATACTAATGTTGAAGATTATTAATAGATTGGTGAAATTTCGTGAAAAAAGCGACGTTGAACGGAATAGCATCTTTTGTTTAAAAAATGCCAAACAAGTCAAAGTCTTGGAAAAATATTCAGAAGATGAATCTCAATGATACGAGTAATCTAAGAAAATTTCAGCTCTATTTGAACAGCCAATCATCAGCAAAAAAATGTTGAATGGAATACTATTTTTATATATAAAATGCCAAAAAAACAAAGTCACGGGAAAATCTATTAACTTCCAGGAGATGAAACTTAATGTGATGATTAAGCTGGAAACATTTCAGCACCATATAGAAGTATATCATCAAGAAAAAATGTTTGACATAATATGTGCTTTTGGTTCCAAAAAATGTCAAGATCCCATAATAATTTAAAAATATCTGAACTTGAAACTTAACGGCCCTGTTAAACCGTGAAAAATTGAGCTTGATCCAGGCAGAGAATCATTAGGAAAAAATGTTGGACACTACATGTGTCTTCTATGCAAACTCAACAATACATCACAAGTATCTTTTAAGTTTTATGACTATAGTAACCAAAGGATACTTTCTACTCCCTCCGTTTTAAAATATAAGATGTTTTAGCTTTGTAAAACAAATATATCTAGACTTCTTTTAGTATATAGGTTCACTCATGTTTGAAGTGAATCTGCACACTAAAACAAGTATAGATACATTTTCTTCACAAAACTAAAACATCTTATATTTTGAAACGGAAAGAGTAACAGTGAATGACGCTATACAATGATTAATGTAGAGGCCGGGGCATATACTTTCCTCGGTTAGCCGCACTCCCAGTCCTGCCGGCCACACAAACCTCCAACACATCCTACATGTGTACAATTTTGAACAAGTATCTACACTCCCTGGTTCCTTCGTACCAATGGCACACGTTCCATCGCGTTTACAGTTGACCTTGTCGAGCAAGGTGCCAAGAAGATCCTAGTTTTGACAGGAACCCCTACGGTCATCGTACGGGTCAAGCTTGTGTTTGCGTGAGGAAACTGCCGATACGTTTGTCTTTTGTTTCATCCTAGTTACTACTTACTACTTCCTTTGTTTTAAAATATTAGATATTTTAGCTTTATGAAGCAAATGTGTCTAGACTTATTTTAGTAAGTAGGTTATCTTATTTTTTGAAACGAAGGGAGTACTACTCAATCGTTTCTGATCACAAGTTCACATCTCAATAGCGCAGTTATAATAGTGCTGCAACGGCTAGCAAATAAACACGAGCCGAACTACTTGTCTACTTCGCAAAGAAAAAAATCCATAAGAAAGGTCAGCACCGAAGCTGAACAAGTCGACCTAGAAAGAAAAAATCCCGATGTGTTGCCTTGAGACAACAACTATACAAGTCTACCACTGACCTTATGGCAAAAGACGAAATCAAATGAACAGGGTCGTTCCATAAATTTTGGATGCCCTAGTGCAAAATGAAATCAAGGGCCCCTTGTTTAATGTGTCAGAGCTTTCCTACGGTTAATGGGGGCAATGGCTCCCCTACTTAATTTTTTATTAGAGATATATTGAATATTCATGTTAAAATTTTAAAGGATACTTAAAGTTTACATGATTGGCGCTCTTGGACGTCTCAATAATGTCAGTCAAGCTACAATAAAAAATTAAATAGTTGGTGCATTTGATAGATCTATGATCTTTGAAATATCGGTGAAGACATTCGAAACCATTCATTTCTATTGATTGAGCGAACTATATACCATGGTAGTTATTTTATCAATTTCTATTTTGTGTACAAATGCCTGTGCAAAAAGTGAATAGATGACTAAACATATTAGCCACTAAATTAAGAAGAGGATGGAATAGTCTCTCAAACATATATGATGGGGACAAGTAGAATTGTTCCGAATAAGAGGATAGTTGCTTGCATAATGATATAGTTATGCGATTGTGTCCTTAGTTTTTACTAATGAATACTCATAACCTTATAAAGGAATATGAGGACCAATGTTATACACATTTGGAGAGACCAACAAAAACATGTGGCATCGAGAAAACATATTCGCAAATGTTAGAGTTTTTTTTTTGAGAAATAGGAGTAAGGGTAGAGTCATGATAAGACATAGCTTGAACCATCTATATTTTCTTTTTTTAGGCAACAAATTATATTTTCTAAAATTATTCTACAATTTTGCACGTCAAAAGTATTAGACAAATATGGGTACACAAACAAATAGTGGGCCAGGCCCCCTAGATCATGGGGCCCAGGGCGAGCGCCCCTGTGCCCTGATACATTCATTACACAAAGTTAAAATGTCTTATATTTTTAAACGGAGGGAGTATATAACTAAGTCGACAAGAAGGAAGCACAACATGTGCGCTGAGGACCAAGAGTCCAAGTCTAGGTTGATCTTCGTGTTTCATCTGCAAAACCGAGTTTCGAGCCACCACCTTCATCTAGGGCAGTATACATGGTGTGTTGACTTTGCCTGCATATATAGGGACGTTTCCACCAGAGTACACATACTCGTCCTCGAATGAGGCCCTACTATCATCCCTTGACCCGTTGACCGATTAATGATAGCTTGGCAGCCGGATACTGTTGGAGGAGATAATGGAAGCCGGGAACGTCAGGCACCACCTCGCTTCTATTTCCGTTGTCACACCACCTTCGATCCATAAGTAACATGCATGACTTGAGGCATATGCGAGAGACACACAGTGTGTCGCATCAGGCATGACTTGACGCCTTCACATGATACGGCGTAGCACCGACAACAGACATGACTGAAGCCTCTTCAAGAGAAATCGTGCATAGCACTTGTTGAGACGGATCCAACCAAAACTAGATGTGGAGGGTGTGTTCCATGCCACCACTGGCCTCGGAAGCTTCGCGGTCCATGAAATGGGTGTCCCATACCACCATCACCATGGAAACACGTAGTTGAAGGTGTTAAGCTTCATGCACTAGCCAACGCAACCAAAAGTCCGAACTGATGGAAAGGGCTAGTGCAATTCACTTATACACTTTAATAGAAGGCCAACACCATCTCAAGATCCAGCAGTGCATCGTCCACAAAACCATGGTACCCACCTTCGTCAAAGAACCAGGCCCGATGCTTGTCTACCCAAAGGCGCCATAAGATTTGGGCATGTTGCCATGACACGTCGCTCATACGACGTGTCTGGCACGCAACCACCGTCCCTTGACATCGTAGTCCACCGCCACCAGACCCTTCGTTAGATTGCGGGCAGGCCATCCAACAGATCGTTGCACCACCAACATCACCCACCACGCCGATGAGGATCTACCATGGTGCAACGTAGGCTCCTGCCCTGTCAGCCGCTGACATGCCCATCGCAAGAGAGGGACGGTTAGGTCAGTCCAATACCCATTGTAAGGGAGGAGGTTGCCCTGTCGTCACCATCAGCTGAGCAAGCTTTACCTGCTGGCATCTTCCAAGTTCCAATGACGGTGAGGAGATCGGGAGAGGAGGTGGAGGTTTGGGGCGGAGGACGATAGGGTTTGCACCCGTGCTGGCTCATGAGAACCACGCTGGGGGCAACTTCTTCTTCCAATGTTTCTTTGAGTTCACAGTCTTCTCCAGATTTTTGGATTCTTCAAAAATATAGGGATGGAGATTCGTTGGTAACACTGTCAAATCAGGCAGCATGAATGGCGATGTGCACTCTAGCCATAGTCTAGAGCACTAAAACTTAACAGGGTACCCTTTTCCTACTCACTCCGGTCCACAGTAATGGTGTTAACTTTGTCTAGATACGAATGCACCTAGTCCGAATACTTAACTAAATATATAAGAATCTAGATAAAGTTGACCATTAATATGAATCGGGGAGTATATGTATTCATCGTCAGGTAGCACCAAGTTCATTCATGTATATCAACTACATGGTGTGTTTGTCAAAAAGACCACAGCTAGAGAACGTTAGTGGACGGACCACAGTAAGAGCCCCCTGTCAAGCAACCCCTTTGCCCCCAATGAATCAGCCTTGGCCAGTCCTTGGTTACTAGTGCGATTTTCGTTCAGAATACTTCCCTGCTATCTAGTCCGCTTACTAACCAGTCAACCAACAAACTACCCAATGGGCCCACGAGCCAGTGGCTGCAACGGACGTTTGAAAATTTGGCGCGCAACAGCCGGGCAACCAACGTTCCCAGGAAGCTGATCTTCACCACAAACCCTCCGCCAATTCCTCGTGTCCTCTCATCCCATTTCGGTCTCTTACAAGCAACGATGCCACCCTATAAAATCCTCACCTCTTGCACCCTGCCAATCCACCCCAACAAAACCAAAAATAAACTTAAACACCCATTTCCCGTAATCCCCACCTTCCTGGTCTTCTCTGTGGGGCGTCTGCCGATACTTCCCAAAAATTAACATTATGGCGCGCGCCACGGTCACGATCCTTGTCCTCATCCTTACCGTCTCCACCATCGGCGAGGCGCAAGCACCCGCCGAGTCTCCAAAGATGTCCAAGGTCACCGGTAGCGACTCCCCCGCCAAGGCACCCGAGGCAGCCAAGAAGGCTAAGTCCACTGAGGCCGCTGCTTCCCCGACATCGAGGAAGTCCAGCCATGTCGCTGCACCACCCAGTAAGAGCTCTCGGGCCACCTCCTCGCCAGATTCTAGCCTGTCGGTTTTTGCTGGCGCCATGTCGAGCCCCCCGGTGCCACTGGCTGCGGTATCCCCTATAGCTGCCGAACCTAGCGAGGATCTGGCCGATGTTGATGACTCTAGCGCTTCCGCTTTTTGGTGCAGCGCTACTATCGCTATTGTTTCTGGTGCCGTTGTTGCCGCTGTCATCTTCGCTTGAACCATTTGGGTGGACTCAGTGACATAAAGAAGGATAAGCTTGGATGTGTTCTCACTAGTGGAAAACATCTCTTCGGTTCGATCTGAACAAAGGCAGCAGTCCCGGCCTGTCACGAACCGCGACTAGTGCTAGCACTAGTCCCGGGCCGTGACGCCTCCAACGGCTAGAAATGGCCGTAGACACTAGTCTCGGGCCGGACCAGAGCTCTAGTCCCGGTCCATAATACGGCCCGGGACTAATAACCTGGAGCGGGCCATCTTCTCTTTTCAGGGACTATTAGTCCCGGGTCGTATCACGGCCCGGAACTAGTCATCAGTATATATACAGTTTCCTGTCCACCTGCCCTAAACTATATGGTGGCCATTTTACTCAAAGAAGCAAGCCGAGTTCATGCCATTTTTTCTCAAGATTTGTCAAGATTTAGTTTGGAACCCCTAAATCCAAAGTTTTAAAAGGTTAGAACTTCGTTCTTTCATCTCTTATTGCTACTTTAGCTCTATACTGCTCTAGAAGTATAGAGATATGGATCAATGCATGCATGCTCTAGAAGTAGAAGGATTTTGATATGTGTAACAAATTTTGATTAGGCACATAGTTACTGAAAACTGAAATGTGTAATTTTAGAGTTTCAGAGCGTAGAATGGAATGAGGTTTTCACTGATAGAACAATAATAAAAAACTCCACATTTATGTTAATTGTTTTCTCCAATTCACAAATTGGTGCATGTAAATTTTTCAAAATTCAAAATTAATGCTCTAGAAGCTCTCAATATAACTTGTAATAATTTTATCATGTTGTGTAATGGTTTTTATATACTTTTACTATAATGCAGATGGCCCGGGAATGGATGTACGGTACTGACCGACGCTCTGGCGAGTTCATTAATGACGTGCATGAATTTATCTGTGTTGCTGATGCAAACAAGCGCAATGGTTTTGTATTCTATCCATGTAGTGGATGTAGGAATCATAAGGATTACTCTAACTCAAAAACCCTTCACAGCCACCTGTTGAAGTCCGGCTTCATGCCCAGTTATAATTGTTGGACCAAGCATAGAGAGAGAGGGGTTATAATGGAAGAGAATGAAGAAGAGGAGGATGATGACAACTATCATGGTTTCCCTGAGTACGGAGATACTTCCATGGGGGATGCTGAAGGGGAGGATGAAGAAGAGACACATGATGAACCCGTTGATGATCTTGGTCGGACCATTTCCGATGCACGAAGAGACTGTGAAAAATGAAAAGGAGAGAGAGAAGTTCAATCACATGTTAGAGGATCACAAAACGTTGTTGTACCCAAATTGCGAAAATGGTCTGAAAAAGCTGGACAACACACTGTAATTGCTGCGATGGAAGGCTGAGTGTGCTATACCTGACTCCTCATTTGAAAAGTTGCTGAAAATGATAAAGAATATGCTTCCAAAAGATAACGTATTGCCCGCCAGTACGTACGAAGCAAAGAAGGTTATCTGCCCTCTAGGTTTAGTGGTTCGGAAGATACATGCATGCCCTAATGACCGTATCCTCTACCGTGGTGAGGAGTACGAGAATTTGGATGCATGACCGGTATGCACTGCACTTCGGTATAAGATCAGACGAGATGACCCTGGTGACGTTGAGGGCGAGCCCCCCGAAAGAGGGTTCCTGCCAAAGTGATGTGGTATGCTCCTATAATACCACGGTACGCTTATTCAGAAACAAAGAGCACGCCAAGTTGTTGCGATGGCATAAAGAGGAACATAACTCAGATGGGATGTTCAGACACCCCGCTGATGGGTCGCAATGGATAAAAATCGATAGAAAGTATCCGAACTTTGTAGATGGCGCAAGGATTTTAAGGTTTGGTCTAAGTACGGATGGCATGAATCATTTTGGGGAGAAGAACTCCAGTCACAGCACCTGGCCCGTGACTCTATGCATATATAACCTTCCTCCTTAGTTGTGCATGAAGCGGAAGTTCATTATGATGCCAGTGTTGATCCAAGGTCCGAAGCAACCCGACAACGATATTGATGTGTACCTAAAGCCATTAGTTGAAGAACTTTTATAGTTGTGGCACGAACCCGGCATACGCGTGTGGGATGAGCACAAGCAGGAAGAATTTGACCTCCGAGCGTTGCTTTTCATAACAATCAATGATTGGCCTACTTTTAGTAATCTTTCAGGACAGTCAAACAAGGGATACAATGCATGCACACACTGTTTAGATGAGACTGAAAGTATATATTTGGAACATTGTAAGAAGAATGTGCATAATGGGCATTGTCGATTTCTTTTGGCCAAGCATCCCTTAAGAAAGAAAGGCAAGCATTTCAACGGTCTGGCATGTCACCACACGAAGCCTAAGGAGCGTACTGGTGCTGATATATTTGATATGGTCAAAGATTTGGATCAAATAGTAACCTTTGGAAAGGGTCCTGGAGGAAAATCTGTTCCGAAGGATGCTGACGGACACGCACCCATGTGGAAGAAGAAGTCTATATTTTGGAAGCACCATATTGGAAATTCTTAGAGGAACGCTCTGCAATCGATGTGATGCATGTGGCGAAGAATCTTTGCATAAACATGCTAGGCTTCTTGGGTGTGTATGGGAAGACAAAAGCTACACCAGAAACACGAAAGGACCATGAACATATGAAAGACCCATATGACCTGCATCCAAAATGGTTTCAAGGTCATGCCAGCTACGCTCTCACCAAACATGAGAAGGAAATATTTTTTGAATGCCTGAGTAGTATTAAGGTCCCGCCTGGCTTCTCGTCAAATATAAAGGGAATAATAAATATGGCAGAAAAAAGTTCCAAAACCTAAAGTCTCATGACTGCCACGTGATTATGACGCAAATGCTTCCGATTGCATTGGGGGGCTTCTAACGGATAATATTCGAGTGCCCATTGTGAAGCTTTGTGCATTCCTCAATGCAATCTCTTAGAAGATAATCAATCCTGAAGATCTACCACAGTTACAGAATGATGTGGTCCAATGTCTTGTCAGTTTCGAGTTGGTGTTCCCACCATCCTTCTTCAATATAATGACGCACCTACTGGTTCACCTAGTCGAAGAGATTTCCATTCTCGGTCCTGTATTTCTACACAATATGTTTCCCTTTGAGAGGTTCATGGGAATCTTAAATAAATATGTTTGTAACCGTGCTAGGCCAGAAGGAAGCATCTCCAAGGGCTATGGAACAGAGGAGGTCATTGAGTTTTGTGTTGACTTTGTTCTTGACCTTAGGCCGACTGAGTGGAAATGGTACTCTAGGAAGGAAATCAATAATATGTAGGGACGGACATTCTTACACCGAAGCACATTACACAGTTCTATAGAATTCTATCTTGGCAGCCTCGTATATCGAGGAACACAAGAAAATTTTATGCTCCAACAACCCTGGAAAGCATGACTCTTGGATTAGAGATGAACACATGAAGAGTTTCGGCGATTGGTTGCAACATCTCATAAAAAACAACACTCTTGGAGATCAGCTATACTTGTTTTCTAGGTCACCATCTTTGACTATATCGACTTTCCAAGGGTACGAGATAAATGGGTATACATTTTACACGATCACCCAAGATAAAAAGATCACCAACCAAAATAGTGGTGTCCGCTTTGATGCAATAGACAACAATGGGTCAAAGACCACATATTATGGTTACATAGAGGAGATATGGGAACTTGACTATGGACCTACTTTTAAGGTCCCCTTGTTTCGATGCAAATGGGTCAAGCTAATAGGAGGAGGGGTTGAGGTAGGCAAGAAGTACGGAATGACATCGTTGGATCTCAACAATCTTGGGTACTTAGACGAACCATTCGTCCTAGCCAATGATGCGGCTCAGGTTTTCTATGTGAAGGACATGTCTACCAAACCTAGAAAAAGAAAAAATAAGCAAAAGAATACATCAGACGATGAGCCAAAGCGCCACATAGTTCTTTCAGGAAAAAGAAACATCGTGGGAGTGGAGGACAAGACAGACATGTCAGAAGATTGTGATAAGTTTCATGAAACTCCACCCTTCGCAGTGAAGCATGACCCAGGCATCATGTTAATGAATGAAGATGCTCCATGGATACGGCGGAATCAGAAAGGGACACACGCGAAGAAATGGTGTGTAATAATTGTAACATTTTATGAATGAAGATGCTCCATGTGCCCATTATTATAGTGTTTTATGCAAATCATCTTGAGTGTGTTAGTCCCATTTTGTGGCTGGACCGGGACTAAAGGGAGGCCTTTAGTCCCGATTCGTACTTACCATTAAGATCTGATCTCCTGATGTCTACGCACTTCTATTCTTGTTGACAATTGTTGGGCCTCCAAGTGCAGAGGTTTGTAGAACAGCAGCAAGTTTCCCTTAAGTGGATTACCCAAGGTTTATCGAACTCAGGGAGGCGTCAAAGGTATTCCCTCTCAAGCAATCCTGCAATCAAGATACAAGAAGTCTCTTGTGTCCCCAACACACCCAATACACTTGTCAGGTGTATAGCAGGTACACTAGTTTGGCGAAGACATAGTGAAATACAGTGGTAACGGTGCCAGAAAATAGCTTGACGGTGAGGTAAAGACTAAAGGAAGCAAACATGCCACAGATCTAGATGCAAATGGTGTTTCAATGTTTAGAAACAATGCCTAGGGATCATACTTTCACTAGTGAACACTCTCTCATATAAATATCCTCTCTTCATGATACTTCTCTTAACTACTCTCCGGTTGGATACTATAATCATCGGTAGGGCTATAACAGCACTCCTCAAAGTCCGCCTTTCCCAATCTTAATAACCCCACACTGTCACCTTGAGCGCTAGATGGTTCCAACAAACACCAGAATTTCATAGAGACATCCAACTCCAAATATAACTCATAACAAATATTCAATCTAGCCAAAGTGCCACACACGGTATGCACGCTATCACTTTCACACACGTGGGGAAAAGCATACACTACAAGGAATCTGGCTATATATGACCCTCTATTTTCGTCACAGAATCGTCACAATAGCCCATTTATGACGATTCTATGATGATTTTAAGATCGTCGAAAGCTGGGCGTCGCAAATGAAATATAACGACGAATTCAATGAAATCGTCATAACCATCTATGACGATATTGGATCGTCATAACCATTATGACGATCCGATATCGTCACGGGCAAACTGGCCTCGCCAGGTCAGATCCTACGTGGCCAATCCAACGTGGCAAGGAATCAGCCCTGTCTACTTCAGCCATTTATTTGGGCCAAGCCCAACAATTCAGCCTGTTTATGTTTTTTTCTTGCTAGTTCTTATCAGCTACATAGGCCATACCAAACATTTTAGCCTTCTAATTTTATGGGCCACAGCCTATTTCAGTCCATTTAAATTCAAAATCAGTGTTCTAATTTTATGGGCCATAGCCTGTTTATAGTCCATTTAAATTCAAATTCATCCTTTTTATGACCCGGTTCCACTTTTCAGATAGGTTTGACTTGTCATGTTCATCTCAAAATGTGACCTCACACGTAATAAGGGTCTAAAATAACAGTCATTTCAGTCATGGGTTTCTATTCACAAGTTTGAGATCCCATACATAATCAATATTTGTTACAGATAAAAAAGAACACATGCAACTATTAAAACAACTAGGCTATTACAATTTTACACACTCTAGTACAACCCAGATGTCGAACTATTACAAATGGCTACTCTTCACGGCTTCACTGACTTTAGATCTTTTAGGGCTGGAGCTCCTGTAAACAAGGAACAACTACACTTTTAGTCTCAATGAAAGACATACTTTTAGTACAACAAATCAATCTTGCAACCAAACGTAAACAAGTACTTTCAGTATTCTATAATACTAGCAGACAGGCGAGCTTCGCCTCGCCGCCCCAGAAAGATAGAAAAAATATTAATATAATTCTATTATGTATACAGTTTCAAAGTTCTCATACTAATCACATCCAACTCACCACTAAACTATCCACGCAATGATGCCTAGATAATATTCAAGGTCTATGTATCAAATGTATAGCTGGCACAAATACACAATCATCTGTGTTGGGTATACTGAATTAAAATGTTCAGAGAATACGACTTTGCTGGACTCTAACAACTGTGGCATCCTGTTCAACACGCTCTTGTAACTGAACATCCTGCTCGCCAATGTGACACAAATAAGTAACATACTGTTTTCTAAACATTGGTTTATGTTTGTCATAAATGATCATGTATAAGCAGTGAATTTTAAAATATGAAAAGAAGGTAGCTGATCCGGGAACTTGCAACTACTGCTACACAACGCAGCAATGTGTTCACAATTCATTCAGCCAGGACGGAATCATTTATGGTAGTAAACTATACATCATATATGCCTTGGAAGACAATAAAATACACAATGACAATTTAAACAATTAACAGTTCCCACTGATACCTTAAACAATCAGACAACAAGCAAGAAGCTACATAGGTAACTCTCATTAGCCACAAGGCAGCAAGCTACAAGGCGAACAAACTGTACCAATAGTGTGTCTTCTGTTGGAGATATGCCCTGGAGGCAATAATAAATGTAGTTGTTATTATATCTTTGTGTTTATGATAAATGTTTACATTCATGCTATAATAGTATTAACAAGGAAACATTGATACTTGTGTGATTTGTAAACTTAATTTGAAGTCCCTAGTATAGCCTCTATACTTCACTAGCTTGTTGGTTGATTAATGATTGTGGTTTCCCTATCATGAACATTGAGATGTTATCAACAACAAGATCATATCGTTAGGAGAATGATATGGTGGACATACTCCTATAGATAAGCGTAGCATAAAGATCAAGTCATTTCAATAGTTCAATTGCTATATGCTTTCTGATACATAGTAACCTAATTCCTTCGACCATGAGATCATGCATATCACCTTTACCGGATGGATGCTTTGATGACATCAAACACCACACCGTAACTGGGTGGCTATAAAGGTGGCATTGAGTGTTCGGAAAGTATTGGTTGAGACACATGGATCAAGAGTGGGATTTGTCCATCCATATGATGGATAGATATACTCTGGGCCCTCTCGGTGGAATGTCATCCAATTAGCTTGCAAGCATGTGACTGGCTCACAAGGGATCACATATCACGGGAACGAGAAAAGAGTACTTATCGGTAACGAGGTTGAACTAGGTATGCAGAGATACCGACGATCATAACCTCGGATAAGTAAACTATCGTGAGACAAAGGGAAATTGGTATCGTATGTAAGTGGTTCATTCAATCGCAAAGTAATCGTAGAAATATGTGGGAGCCATATGAATTTCCAGATTCCTCTATTGGTTATTGTTCGGAGAAGTGTCTCGATCATGTCCACATAATTCACGAACCGTAGGGAGACACACTTAAGGATTCGACGTTGTTTGAGTAGTTATGGTATTATGAGAAAGAGACCGAATGTTGTTCGGAGTCTCAGATGGGATCCGGGATATCACGAGGTGATCCGGAATGGTCCGGAGAATAAGATTCATATAAGGAAAGTCCCGTTTCGGAGTTCGGGAATGATTCCGGTGTTTTCGTCGGGAATGTTCTAGAAGGTTCCGGATTGTCCGGCACTCCGGGGGGGAGGGTACATGAATGTGTCATTACATATTGAATGATTGCATCATGTACTAAGTGTTCTTGCTGTTCCAAATAAAGGATTAAATTGAATCCTAAAACAGAAAAGTCAAATGGCCAGTTTAAAAGTCAAACGGCTAAAACAAGAAACTGTGGGAAACAAGCAAGAGGTGGTTGGAACCGACTTGGGGGAGGAGTCCCTCCAAGCCGGGGCGCCAACCAAGGCCGACTTGGGGAGGGACTCCCCTCCCCTTGGCCGCCCCTCCCACCTATAAAAGGAGGGGCAGGGCCTCCTCCTCTAGACACAAAAGTTCCTATCCTCTAATCTCCGGCTTAGAGCCGTTTTGGTTTAGAGCTTCTAATTGCCCTAGCCTTCGGTTTAGAGCCTTCTAATTGGTGTGTCTAATCCCTAGACCACTAATATTTCTCTCTCATACTCCACCATACTCGCTCCGGCTTAAGGCGAAGCCCTGCGGGATCTCCCCTCTACTTCCGGTACCACGCCGTTGTGCTGCCGGAATCGCGAGGAGAGTGCTACAACCTCCGCTTCCTGCTGGAACAAGGGAGAGGAAGGTCTTCGTCGAGTACCGAACGTGTGACCGACTGCGGGAGCGCTGCCGGAACGCAGCGCCGGAAGGATCGTCTACGCGATCTTGAGATCGGGAAGAGTACGACTACATCACCCACGAGAATCCGCTCTCGTTAAACACTTTGGAATCTTCGAGGGTAAGTTATTCCATCGACTCGTTGCTACAATCTAGTAGATAGATCTTGGCTTGTTTGTTTGTATGCGATAGAAATTTTTTGTTTTCCATGCTACGAAACCCTACAGTGGTATCAGAGTCGTGTCTATATGTAGATCTGTTGCACGAGTAGAACACAATGGTCATTATGGGCGTTGATGCTTTTATTGTCGATTGCTTCTTGTGTACTTTGCATCTTGCGGTATGTTGGGATGAAGCGGCCCGGGCTAACCTTACATGACATCGTTCATGAGACTTGCTCCACGCTTGACATGCAACTTGTATTGCATAAGTGGCTTTGCGGGTGCCTGTTTCTCCTAGCATAGTTAAGATCCAATTTACAATGGGTGATTAACAATACTAGTATCAATGTTGTGGTTCTTGTTCGTAAGTTAGAACGACACTTATTGAAAGCCCCAAACCACGTAAAATATGCAAAGAAAGTAGAGGCGTCTAACTTTGTTTTGCAGGGGTGTGCAGTGATGTGATATGGCAATGATTGTGATTATATTTGATGTATGCAATGTTCCTTATTGTAAGTTGGCAACCGGAAGGAGCCATATGGTTGTCTTTAATTTATGTTAAGACCCGCGTGTCTATTCAAAGTAGTTGTAATAGTTGAAGCCGGTGGACGACAACCATGGAGTGGCGTCATTGACCTTGATGCAATGCCCGTGATGATGGAGATCATGTTCTTGCTTGAAGATGGAGATCGGAAGCACAAACAAGAAAGGCCATATCATATCACATATATATATGAATTGCATGTGATGTTAATCCTTTATGCATCTTGTATTGCTTAGTAGACGACGGTAGCATTATAAGATGATCCCTCATGCACATGAATTTCAAGTCATAAAGTGTTCACCCTTAGTTAGCACCGTTGCTAAAGCTTGTTGTTTCGAAGCACCACGTGATGATCGGGTGTGTTAGATTCTGCAAGTGTATACAACGTGAGCAAGCCAGATTTGCTCATGCGGAAACTAAGGTTTGATCTTGACGAGCCTAGCATGTACAGACATGGTCTCGGAACACGGATCACCGAAAGGTAAAGCATGAATCATATAGTAGATATGATGAACATGACGATTGTTCGCCATTGAAACTATATCAACTCTCGTGATGATCGGTGTTGATGTAGTGGATTTGGTTCGTGTGATCACTAAAACAATGTGAGGGATATTGTTTTGAGTGGGAGTTCACCTAGATTAACTTTATTAATTAATTTGAACTCAATTTGTCATAAACTTAGTCTAAACTATTGCAAATATGTTGTAGATCAATGGCAGCCCCTACCATCAATTTTAATGCGTTCCTAGAGAAAGAAAAGTTGAAAAACAATGGAAGCAACTTCGCGGATTGGTTCCGCAATTTGAGGATTGTCCTCACAGCTGGTAATTTGACCTATGTGCTGGATGCACCGCTGGGTGACCCACCTGCAGCTGATGCTCCCGATGAAGTAAAGAATGTTTACCTCGCTCGGAAGAATCAGTACTCCATAGTTCAGTGTGCTATCTTGTATGGTTTGGAATCGGAGCTTCAGAAAAGGTTTGAGGATTCAGACCCATATGATATTGTCGAGGATCTCAAATTGATTTTTGAGACTCATGCGGCAATTGAAAGCTATGAGGCTTCTGAAAAGTTCTTTAACTGCAAGATGGAAGAGGGCAGCTCCGTCAGTGAGCATGTGCTTAAGATGTCTGGGCACGCAAACAAACTTCAAAGCTTGGGTATAGTGATTCCTAATGCTTTGGGGATTTACCGTGTCCTCCAATCACTACCACCAAGTTACAAGAACTTTGTGATGAACTACAACATGCAGAACATGAATAAGACGTTGCCAGAACTCTTTGCCATGTTGAAATCTGCAGAAGTGGAGATCAAGAAAGAGCACCAAGTGTTGTTGGTCAATAAGACCACCAAATTCAAGAAAGGCAAGTCTAAGCAAAAGGGACACTTCAAGAAGGGTGGTAAGAAAGTTACCACGCCAACGAAGAAGACCAAGGCTGGACCTAAGCCTGATACTGAGTGCTTTTACTGCAAGGGAGAAGGTCACTGGAAGCGGAATTGCCCAAAGTACTTGGCGGATTTGAAGAACGGCAACATCAAGAAGAAAGGTATATCTGATATACATGTTATTGATGTGTATCTCACTAGTACTCGTAGTAGTGCCTGGGTATTTGATACTGGTTCGGTTGCTCATATTTGTAACTCGAAACAGGTGCTGCAGAATAAACGGAAGCTAGCGAAGAACGAGGTGACGATGCGCGTGGGAAATGGATCAAAGGTTGATGTGATCGCGGTCGGCACGCTACCCCTTCATCTACCATCGGGATTAGTTTTATACTTAAATAATTGTTATTTGGTGCCTGCGTTGAGCATGAACATTATATCGGGATCTTGTTTATTGCGAGACGGTTACTTGTTTAAGTCCGAGAATAATGGTTGTTCGATTTATATGAGTAATATGTTTTATGCACATGCACCTTTGATAGATGCTCTATTCTTATTGAATCTCGATAGTGGAAATACACATATCAACAACATTGAGGCTAAACGTTTGAAATCAAGAGATAATTCGACCTATATGTGGCACTGTCGTCTTGGTCACATTGGAGTGAAACGTATGAAGAAACTCCATTCTGATGGACTTCTTGAATCACTTGATTTTGAATCACTTGAAAGATGCGAAGCATGTCTGATGGGAAAAATGACTAAGACTCCATTTTCTGGTATGATGGAGCGAGCTACGGACTTATTGGAAATCATACATACCGATGTGTGTGGTCCAATGAGTGTAGCTTCGCGCGGTGGTTATCGTTATGTTCTTACCTTCACGGATGACTTGAGTAGATATGGGTATATCTATTTCATGAAACATAAGTCCGAGACTTTCGAGAAGCTTAAGGAGTTTCAAAGTGAGGTAGAGAATCAACGTAACAAGAAGATTAAATTTCTACGTTCTGATCGTGGAGGTGAATATCTAAGTTACGAGTTTGGCGAGCATTTGAAGAAATGCGGAATACTTTCACAATTGACACCGCCGGGAACACCACAGCGTAATGGTGTGTCCGAACGTCGTAATCGAACTCTCTTAGATATGGTTCGTTCTATGATGTCACTTACAGATTTACCGCTATCATTTTGGGGTTATGCATTAGAAACAGCCGCATTCACTTTAAATAGGGCACCATCTAAATCCGTTGAAACGACACCGTATGAATTATGGTTTGGGAAGAAACCTAAATTGTCGTTCCTTAAAGTTTGGGGATGCGAAGCCTATGTAAAGAAGTTACAGCCGGACAAGCTTGAACCCAAAGCGGAAAAATGCGTCTTCATAGGATACCCGAAGGAAACTATTGGGTATACCTTCTATCATAGATCCGAAGGCAAAATCTTCGTTGCCAAGAATGGATCCTTTCTAGAGAAGGAATTTCTCTCGAAAGAAGTGACTGGAAGGAAAGTAGAACTCGACGAGGTTGTCGAACCTTCTCTCGAAATTGCGAGTAGCGCAGCACCGGAAGAAGTTCATGTGGTGCCTTCACCAATAAGAGAGGAAGCTAATGATGGTGATCATGTAACTTCGGTTGAAGTTGCTACAGAGCCTCGGAGGTCAACGAGAACTCGTACCACTCCAGATTGGTATGATTCCATTATGAATGTCATGTTGGTGGACAATACCGATGACCCCGAGACATATGAGGAAGCGATGATGAGCCCAGATTCCAATAAATGGCAAGAAGCCATGAAATCCGAGATTGGATCCATGTACGAAAACCAAGTATGGACTTTGGTGGACTTACCGGATGGCCGGAAGGCTGTCGAGAACAAATGGATTTTCAAGAAGAAAACAGATGCTGATGGTAATGTTACTGTCTATAAAGCTCGACTTGTCGCAAAAGGGTTTCGACAAATTCAAGGAGTTGACTACGATGAGACCTTCTCACCAGTAGCGAAGCTAAAGTCTGTGAGGATTATGTTAGCGATCGCTGCATATTATGATTATAAGATATGGCAGATGGATGTCAAAACAACATTCCTCAATGGAGACATTGATGAAGAGTTGTATATGATGCAACCCAAAGGTTTTGTCGATCCTAAATATGCTAACAAGGTATGCAAACTTCAACGGTCCATCTATGGATTGAAGCAAGCATCCCGAAGTTGGAATCAACGTTTTGATAAGGTAATCAAAAGTTTTGGTTTTATACAAACTTATGGAGAAGCTTGTATTTACAAGAAAGTGAGTGGGATCTCTGTAGCATTCTTAATACTATATGTGGATGACATATTGTTGATTGGGAATGATGTAGACCTTCTTAATAGTGTCAAAGAATATTTGAATAATAGTTTTTCAATGAAGGATCTTGGCGAAGCAGCTTACATATTAGGCATAAAGATTTACAGAGATAGATCGAAACGCCAAATATCATTGTCACAGAGTACATATTTGGACAAAGTTCTGAAGAGGTTTGGAATGGAAGAAAGAAAGAAAGGGTTCTTGCCCATGTTGCCCAATACGACCTTGAGTAAAACTCATAGTCCGACATCGGCAGAAGATAGAGAAAGGATGAGTAAGACTCCCTATGCCTCAGCCATAGGATCTCTAATGTATGCCATGCTATGTACTAGACCCGACATTGCATATGCTGTTAGTTTAACTAGCAGATATCAAAGTGATCCAGGAGTGGATCATTGGACAGCGGTCAAAAACATCCTTAAGTACCTGAGAAGAACTAAGGATATGGTTCTTTCTTATGGAGGTGATGAACAACTCGTTGTTAACGGTTACACCGATGCTAGTTGGAACACCGATCCGGATGATTCTAAATCACAATCCGGATACGTATTTATTTTGAATGGTGCAGTAGTTAGCTGGAGGAGTGCAAAGCAAAGCGTTGTGGCGAGATCTTCAACTGAATCGGAATACATGGCTGCTTCAGAGGCTTCACAAGAAGCGATATGGATGAAAGAGTTCATTACAGAGCTGGGTGTGGTTCCTAGTGCGCTGGACCCAATGTCTATCTACTGTGATAACATGGGCGCCATAGCCAATGCGCAAGAACCAAGGTCACACAAGAAGCTGAAGCACATCAAGCTACGTTTTCACGCTATTCGAGAACATATCCAGGATGGGGATATAAAGATTTGCAAAGTACAAATAGATCTGAATGTGGCGGATCCGTTGACTAAACCTCTCCCGAGGGCAAAACATGACCAACACCAAACTGCCATGGGTGTTCGGTATATTACCATGTAATCTAGATTAGATGACTCTAGTGCAAGTGGGAGACTGTTGGAGATATGCCCTAGAGGCAATAATAAATGTAGTTATTATTATATCTTTGTGTTTATGATAAATGTTTACATTCATGCTATAATAGTATTAACAAGGAAACATTGATACTTGTGTGATTTGTAAACTTAATTTGAAGTCCCTAGTATAGCCTCTATACTTCACTAGCTTGTTGGTTGATTAATGATTGTGGTTTCCCTATCATGAACATTGAGATGTTATCAACAACAAGATCATATCGTTAGGAGAATGATATGGTGGACATACTCCTATAGATAAGCGTAGCATAAAGATCAAGTCATTTCAATAGTTCAATTGCTATATGCTTTCTGATACATAGTAACCTAATTCCTTCGACCATGAGATCATGCATATCACCTTTACCGGATGGATGCTTTGATGACATCAAACACCACACCGTAACTGGGTGGCTATAAAGGTGGCATTGAGTGTTCGGAAAGTATTGGTTGAGACACATGGATCAAGAGTGGGATTTGTCCATCCATATGACGGATAGATATACTCTGGGCCCTCTCGGTGGAATGTCATCCAATTAGCTTGCAAGCATGTGACTGGCTCACAAGGGATCACATATCACGGGAACGAGAAAAGAGTACTTATCGGTAACGAGGTTGAACTAGGTATGCAGAGATACCGACGATCATAACCTCGGATAAGTAAACTATCGTGAGACAAAGGGAAATTGGTATCGTATGTAAGTGGTTCATTCGATCGCAAAGTAATCGTAGAAATATGTGGGAGCCATATGAATTTACAGATTCCTCTATTGGTTATTGTTCGGAGAAGTGTCTCGATCATGTCCGCATAATTCACGAACCGTAGGGAGACACACTTAAGGATTCGACGTTGTTTGAGTAGTTATGGTATTATGAGAAAGAGACCGAATGTTGTTCGGAGTCTCGGATGGGATCCGGGATATCACGAGGTGATCTGGAATGGTCCGGAGAATAAGATTCATATAAGGAAAGTCCCGTTTCGGAGTTCGGGAATGATTCCGGTGTTTTCGTCGGGAATGTTCTAGAAGGTTCTGGATTGTCCGGCACTCCGGGGGGGAGGGTACATGAATGTGTCATTACATATTGAATGATTGCATCATGTACTAAGTGTTCTTGCTGTTCCAAATAAAGGATTAAATTGAATCCTAAAACAGAAAAGTCAAATGGCCAGTTTAAAAGTCAAACGGCTAAAACAAGAAACTGTGGGAAACAAGAAAGAGGTGGTTGGAACCGACTTGGGGGAGGAGTCCCTCCAAGCCGGCGCGCCAACCAAGGCCGACTTGGGGAGCGACTCCCCTCCACTTGGCCGCCCCTCCCACCTATAAAAGGAGGGGCAGGGCCTCCTCCTCTAGACACACAAGTTCCTATCCTCTAATCTCCGGTTTAGAGCCGTTTTGGTTTAGAGCTTCTAATTGCCCTAGCCTTCGGTTTAGAGCCTTCTAATTGGTGTGTCTAATCCCTAGACCACTAATAGTTCTCTCTCATACTCCACCATACTCGCTCCGGCTTAAGGAGAAGCCCTGTGGGATCTCCCCTCTACTTCCGGTACCACGCCGTTGTGCTGCCGGAATCGCGAGGAGAGTGCTACAACCTCCGCTGCCTGCTGGAACAAGGGAGAGGAAGGTCTTCGTCGAGTACCGAACGTGTGACCGACTGCGGGAGCGCTGCCGGAACGCAGCGCCGGAAGGATTGTCTACGCGATCTTGAGATCGGGAAGAGTACGACTACATCACCCACGAGAATCCGCTCTCGTTAAACACTTTGGAATCTTCGAGGGTAAGTTATTCCGTCGACTCATTGCTACAATCTAGTAGATAGATCTTGGCTTGTTTGTTTGTATGCGATAGAAATTTTTTGTTTTCCATGCTACGAAACCCTACAGTGGTATCAGAGTCGTGTCTATATGTAGATCTGTTGCACGAGTAGAACACAATGGTCATTGTGGGCGTTGATGCTTTTATTGTCGATTGCTTCTTGTGTACTTTGCATCTTGCGGTATGTTGGGATGAAGCGGCCCGGGCTAACCTTACATGACATCGTTCATGAAACTTGCTCCACGCTTGACATGCAACTTGTATTGCATAAGTGGCTTTGCGGGTGCCTGTTTCTCCTAGCATAGTTAAGATCCAATTTACAACGGGTGATGAACAATACTAGTATCAATGTTGTGGTTCTTGTTCGTAAGTTAGAACGACACTTATTGAAAGCCCCAAACCACGTAAAATATGCAAAGAAAGTAGAGGCGTCTAACTTTGTTTTGCAGGGGTGTGCAGTGATGTGATATGGCCATGATTGTGATTATATTTGATGTATGCAATGTTCCTTATTGTAAGTTGGCAACCGGCAGGAGCCATATGGTTGTCTTTAATTTATGTTAAGACCCGCGTGTCTATTCAAAGTAGTTGTAATAGTTGAAGCCGGTGGACGACAACCATGGAGAGGCGTCATTGACCTTGATGCAATGTCGGTGATGATGGAGATCATGTTCTTGCTTGAAGATGGAGATCGGAAGCACAAAGAAGAAAGGCCATATCATATCACATATATATATTGAATTGCATGTAATGTTAATCCTTTATGCATCTTGTATTGCTTAGTAGACGACGGTAGCATTATAAGATGATCCCTCATGCACATGAATTTCAAGTCATAAAGTGTTCACCCTTAGTTAGCACCGTTGCTAAAGCTTGTTGTTTCGAAGCACCACGTGATGATCGGGTGTGTTAGATTCTGCAAGTGTATACAACGTGAGCAAGCCAGATTTTCTCATGCGGAAACTAAGGTTTGATCTTGACGAGCCTAGCATGTACAGACATGGTCTCGGAACACGGATCACCGAAAGGTAAAGCATGAATCATATAGTAGATATGATGAACATGACGATTGTTCGCCATTGAAACTATATCAACTCTCGTGATGATCGGTGTTGATGTAGTGGATTTGGTGGGAGATGAGGTGGTGGTGGTGGATGCGGCTGATGATCTCCACCTCCACCTGGAACTCCTGCTCCCCATGCCCGCCGCCGCCCTTGAGCTTCTTCACGGCCACCTCCCTACCGTCGCCCAGCGTGGACTTGAACACACACCCGAACCCGCCCTCCGTGAGCAGCTTCTCGCGCGAGAACCCGACAGTGATCTTGTACAGCATACGCATCCGCCGGGGAGAAGCTAGGATTCAGCACGGCGGTGCGCGTCGTGGCTCCCTCTCCATTGTCCCTGTGCGCTGTCCTCCGGCCTCCTCCAGCTCCACTACGTCGACGACGATGGAGTGATTCCCCTTGACCATGCGCGCCGTCCGTCGGCCTCCTCTGAGGATCCCATCGGCTGCCTTCGCTGCAGAGGCCTCGTCACGAGATCTGGGGTAGTGGGATGCCACGCGACGGTGGCCTATCATACGTGCTGCTTCCTTGCGCCCGCGAGATGCCGTGCCGGAAAGAGAGAGGACAGGGCCGCGTCGGAGGGAGATGAGGAGGGAGGGAATCGGCAAGATGTGAAGGTTGTTGGGGATCTGAGGGTGGGTGGCGGCAGGGTACTGCAGAGAGCTAGGGTTGGGTGTGGCTACGCGATGGGGTGGGTGGGGTGGGTGCGTTGGATGGCGATCAGGACTGATGGGGGTGGGTAGGGGTGGAGGCGGAGAGATGAGGAAGGGAGAGGGGAGAATCGGCAGCGCGAGGTGAGGTTAGGGTTTGTTTTGTGGGTGCGGTGGGGACTGGGTATTTCTGTGTGCTTCTTCTTGTGATTAGCAGGCGTTGGATCGGAAATGAACGATCTAGATCAGGTCCATCAGATGATCCGTGGGAGGGGGTTTCCTGGGTTTTGATTGGTCGGTTCACAAATCACCTCTTTTTTGCACTTAGAAAAAACTGGCCGTTTTGTGAAGCAACCACCAAATGGAAGTTTCAAAATTCTACCATACCATTTTTAAAACATAATAGGCCACCTTACATGGACAAATGTCCCAACCGGGGTCTCTCAAACATTTCCTTCCACCCCTGGCGAAAAAGACAAGTTCCTGTCGAATCAGCAGGAAGTGGGTCCGATTTGAACTACAGGTACTTTATCTAATGCCCATGATTTTTTGCGAAAATCATTTTTAGACTCACAATATGTTATTTCTTCAGAGATCCAATGCAAGTTTAGCGAGGCTCACCCCCTATCTAGGAACCTTCATGACCGCCGTTTTGACCATAGTTTAAAACGGGCATAAAAAATTCAAAAACGGACCGATCAACGCAAATCTTTCGTGTGGTGTCTTATTATGTGACATAGTTGCAAGGAAAAATACCAAACTTGGTAAATTGAGTATGTCTCAAAAAAACCTTCACAAAATGACCTATCATGTTCGAGTTTTCATGGCTTTCGGGTTAAATGACCAATGTTATGGCTAGAACCAGGACATAGTTTGTGATAATGCACCCGTATTGTGCATACATGTGCATCATGGGATGGCGAACAATGTTGCAGGAGGTAGTTTTCCATTTCGTCGCATGGAAAAACTATTTTCCATTTTCCGAGCGCAAAAAACGGGCCATTTTGTGAAGCAACCACCAAATGGAAGTTTCAAAATTCTACCATACCATTTTTAAAAAATAATAGGCCACCTTACATGGACAAATGTCCCAACCGGGGTCTCTCAAACATTTCCTTCCGCCCCTGGCGAAAAAGACAAGTTCCTGCCGAATCGGCAGGAAGTGGGTCCGATTTGAACTACAGGTACTTTATCTAATGTCCATGATTTTTTGCAAAAATCATTTTTAGACTCACAATATGCTATTTCTTCAGAGATCCAATGCAATTTTAGCGAGGCTCACCCCTATCTAGGAACCTTCATGACCGCCGTTTTGACCATAGTTTGAAACGGGCATAAAAAATTAAAAAACGGCCCGATCAACGCAAATCTTTCGCGTGGTGTCTTATTATGTGACATAGTTGCAAGGAAAAATACCAAACTTGGTAAATTGAGTATGTCTCAAAAAAACCTTCACAAAATGACCTATCATGTTCGAGTTTTCATGGCATGAAGGACATCTACGCTTGATACTTGAAAAGCTTAGAGAACATAAACTGTATGCCAAATTCAGCAAGTGTGAGTTTTGGTTGAATGAAGTTGGTTTCCTTGGACACGTTGTGTCAGGAGATGGTGTAGCAGTTGATCCTGCTAAAGTTTCAGCTGTAACTGAATGGGAATCTCCTAAGTCAGTGAAAGAGGTTTGTAGTTTCCTTGGCTTAGCGGGATACTACAGAAGGTTTATTGAGAATTTCTCTAAATTAGCTAAGCCTATGACTGAATTGCTAAAGAAAGACAAGAAATTTGCTTGGTCTGAAGGCTATGAACTTAGTTTCCAGGAATTAAAGAAGAGACTAGTGACAGCATGAGTCTTATGTTTGCCGGATTTAGAGAAAGACTTCCAAGTGTATTGTGATGCATCTCATCATGGATTAGGTGCAGTACTTATGCAAGAAGGAAAAGTTGTGGCTTACGCCTCGAGACAACTCAAAACTCATGAGGTAAACTACCCTACTTATGATTTAGAGTTATCCTCTGTTGTCCATGCACTCAAAACATGGAGACATTATCTTTTGGAAAAGCGATGTGAAGTGTTCATAGATCACAAGAGTTTGAAGTATATCTTCACCCAGAAAGAAATTAATATGAGACAAAGAAGATGGCTAGAACTCATCAAGGACTATGACTTGAGCTTGCAATACCATGCCGGTAAAGCAAATGTTGTAGCCGATGCACTAATCCATAAGGTTTTTGTGAATGGCCTTACTAAGGGAGAATTGCCAGATGATCTGTGTGCCCAATTTAGATATCTCAGATTGGAGATTGTGCCTGAAGGACATCTCATGTCTTTAGATGTTTAACCCACTTTGTTGGACAAAATCAAGGAAGCCCAAAAGACAGATAAAGAAATTGATGAGATTAAGGAAAAGATTGGCAAGGGAATATCCAAAGGATTCCATGAAGATAAACAAGGTACTTTATGGCATGGAAAACGTATCTGAGTTCCACAAGATCCGGAGCTTCGGAAACTGATTCTACAAGAAGCCCATAATTCACCATATTCCATACATCCGGGTAACACCAAAATGTACATGGATATGAAGGAAAGATTTTGTAAAAATATTAGACCACCTTACATGGACATTGTCCTAACCGGGGTATCTCAAACCTTTCCGTACACCCCTGGCGAAAAAGACAAATTCCTGCCGAATCGGCAGGAAGTGGGTCCCGTTTGAACTACAGGTACATGATCTGATGCCCATTATTTTTTGAAAAAATGTGTTTTAGACTCGCAATGTGCTATTTCTTTAGATATCCAATGCAAGTTTAGCGAGGCTCGGCCCTGAGCTAAGAACCTTCATGCCCGCCGTTTTGACCATAGTTTGAAACGGGCATAAAAAAATAAAAAACGGTCCGATCAACGCAAATCCTTCGCGTGGTGTCTTATTATGTGACATAATTGCAAGGAAAAATACCAAACTTGGTAAATTGAGTATGTCTCAAAAAATCATTCACAAAATGACCTATCATGTTCGAGGTTTTGTGGCTTTCGGGTCAAATGACCAATGTTATGGCTAGAATCAGGGCATAGTTTGTGATAATGTGCCCATATTGTGCACACATATGTATCATGGCATGGTGAACAATGTTGCAGGAGGAAGTTTTCCTTTTCGACGCACGAAAAAACTATTTTCCATTTTCCGAGCGCAAAAAATGGGGCGTTTTGTGAAGCAACCACCAAATGACAGTTTTAGAATGGTACCGACACATTTTGTAAAAATATTAGACCATCTTACATGGACAATGTCCCAACTTGGGTATCTCAAACCTTTCCGTTCACCCCTGGCAAAAAAAAAAAATTCCTGCCGATTCGGTAGGAAGTGGGTCCGGTTTGAACTACAGGTACATAATCTGATGCTCATGATTTTTGGTAAAAATCAATTTTAGACTCACAATATGCTATTTCTTCAGAGATCCAATGCAAGTTTAGCGAGGCTCATCCCCTAGCTAAGAACCTCCGTGCCCGCCGTTTTGACCATAGTTTAAAACGGGCATAAAAAATTCAAAAAGGCCCGATCAATGCAAATCCTTCGCGTGGTGTCTTATTATGTGACATAATTGCAAGGAAAAATACCAAACTTGGTAAATTGAGTATGTCTCAAAAAAACCTTCACAAAATGACCTATCATGTTCGAGGTTTCGTGGCTTTCGGGTCAAATGACCAATGTTATGGCTAGAATCAGGGCATAGTTTGTGATAATGCACCCGTATCGTGTATACATGTGCATCATGGCATAGAGAACAATATTGTAGGAGGAAGTTTTCCATTTGGTCGCACGGAAAAACCATTTTCTATTTTCCGAGCGCAAAAAACGGGCCGTTTTGTGAAGCAACCACCAAATCATAGTTTTAGAATGCTACCAGTATATTTTTAAAAAATAGTAGACCAACTTACATGGACAATTTACCAACCGGGGTATCTAAAACCTTTCCGTCCACCCATGGCGAAAAAGATAAATTCCTGCCGAATCGATAGGAAGTGGGTCCGATTCGAACTACATGTACATGATCCAGTTCTTGTGATTATTTGTAAAAATCATTTTTAGATTTACAATATGCTGTTTCATCACATATACACTCCTAGTTTAGCGAGGCTCAACCCTTACCTATGAGTAATCACGCCCACTGTTCTGACTATATTTTTAAATCAACACAAGAAAAAAGAAATAAAAGTCAACCAAGCAATATAAACATAAAAATTCACCAACACCATAGTTTTTGTCTCATCGAGATGAACCAAATTGATTTTTGGGTCACCTCAATCCAAGATCGTATGCAAAATGCACATTCCATATTTAAAACATATTAGGACTAAATTAAAACATATTAGGACTAAATTATCTATGGGCCATATTTATCCTTAATATCAAATCTCTAATGGTCCTGCAAAAGCTTAAGAGCGTTATGGGCTCTTTCCAATATGGTCCAGGCCCAAGTACGAGAAAAAAAAACAATTAGAAGGCTGGCCCAGGTGAAGAAAAGTAGATATAAAACATGAGCACTGGTGTTTAACACCAAAGCTTGATTGGCGTGGTGGTCAGCACGCTTGGTGCTTCTATATTGGTCCTGGGTTGCCTTCTTTTTTGTCTAGTATTCACAAATATCGTGGTTCACGTATTGCAGAGTGAGGTCCTTTTTTGTCTAGTATTCATAAATATCAAATAATAAAACAACTTCACGGATTTATTCAGCAAACTAAGTTGTAAATATCGTGGTTCACGTATTGCAGAGTGAGGTCCTTTTTTGTCTAGTATTCATAAATATCAAATAATAAAACAACTGCACGGATTTATTCAGCAAACTAAGTTGTAACGCGGTGGTTCACGTAGTGCAGCGTGCGGGAGAGGTCGCAGGTTCGAGCACCGGGTTCTTCCTTTTTGCCTAGTATTCGGAAAGTTAGAAAAAAACTCTTGTGTATCTTATAATAAGACGTCTGCGTGAAATTTTAACACAAACCATGGTCTAACATGATGGTTTATGTCAGTGCATACTTTGCGAGAGCTCTTGAGTTCGAGCCCCCTGATTATCTCTTTTTTGCGATTATTACCTGCATGGCACTAGATCTATATTGACACATAGACATATACATATACAAAAAATGACATATAGATATGCCACGTAGGAATAATTGCTGATGTGGCTATCCAGTCAATTGAATGTATCATATTTTAGACGATATGACGATTTAAATTGATCATATCGGGGTATAGAATAAGGCTCTAAGCTGTATCCTAAAGGTTATGACGATTTCATATGCTGCAATTACGACGATTTTGACACAAATCGTCATAATTCTATAGGATTTTGACCTCTCCAAACAGCCTACGACCATCTTGTGCCAAATCGTCATAAATCTATGACGATTTTATTTCCTGTCACAATGAGAAGGTCACAAGTTAACACATTTCTTGTAGTGATAGATCTATTAAAACACAATGAGTATTTACGTAGACTCTAGCCTAAGTGCCACCATGGCGTGCACACTGTCACTTTCACATACATGGGAAGAGCAGAGATCTAATGAAGCACTTGAGTAACGGAGTAGATCTACTTGATTACAAAGCTCACGACCACAACAAGATCATGCATAGATAGAGAGATGAACACATAGCTACCGGTAGAGCCCTTAGCCTCGAGGAAGAACTACTCCCTCCTCATCATGGGAATCAGCAACGGTGATGGAGATGGTGGTGGAGATGGCTCCGGGGGCACTTCCCCGTCCTGGTAGGTTGCCAGAACAGAGACTTTCTATCCCCCGAATCTCCCTTTCGGTGGCGGCGGTGCTACGGAGGTTTTTCCGGATGTATGATTGACGACTTAGGGTTTTCTCATCGGGAGCTTCTTATAGGCGAAGAGGCGAGGCTGGAAGGCGGACGGAGGGCCCACACCCTATCCAGGCACGGGGAAGGGCCCACCCGCGCCTAGGGGGTGTGGTGGACCTGGTTTGCCTCTCCGTATCCCCTTTGGACTTCGTGTCACCCACGGTAAAATATTGACTTTGGCTTTTGTCCCGTACAATTTCGAGAATATTGATTTTATGCCTTTCTGGAATCAAAAATAGAAGAAAACAGGCAACTGGCACTATGGCAACTTCTTAATAGGTTAGTTCTAGAAAAGATATAAAAACACCTCAAAGTGTAGACAAAGCAAAGCAAACTAGATACTAAACAAGCATGGGGCATCAAAATTATAGATATGTTTCCGATGTATCAAGCATCACCAAGCTTAACTCCTGCTCGTCCTCGAGTAGGTAAGTGATAAAAAGAATAATTTTTGAGGTGACATGCACCCTCACAATAAAGATCCAACCATTTGCAAGCATTGTTATCTGGGATCAAAGAATTCTAAACATATGCATGAAAGATGGAGTTATAACAATAGGACATAGTAACTATACATGCAACATGAAAGGCTACAAACAAAGATCATGAATAACATGCATTGAAAAACGGTTGTTCGTTTCACATACATAAAACATAGCATAGTGGCCATCAGCTTGTCCCTCATAGAGTAGCAAATAGATGCATAGGACACCTTCAAAGTTCACAAGGGTGACTAGAAACAAATAGTAAAAGAACAAGTAATATCACAATATGCATCAATCAATAAGCTTTGAAACACTACACATAGAATGACAACTATGCTCTCTTAATGGCGCCTAAAGGTAGAAGGTGGAGACTCAATAGTGGTGGAAGAAAGGCCTTGTGTAAAGGAAGTAGGGATTTCAGGTTTCAAAAAGTGCTTCCAAAAATTATGGTACTTGTTAGCTTTCAGCCCTCATTGCCCCTACCATAAGCATCTTGAAGTGGTTAAGGTTAAAGTGAACAAAGATGGAGTATATGCTTGACGAAGTATAAGTTGGCAATCTCAAGTCCCTTGAATATGAGGGCCACACCTCATGCTACTCAACTTCAGTCACATGTAAGTTCTTGTCATTGTAAGTATTTGCATATCATTGAGAACCGCCAACGGGGTACACCTTGCACATGGTACAGGATCTTTCCCATAACCAAAATGACAAGGCAAGCAGACAATGAGCATCTCAGCAATCTTTTTATTTACCATATGCATAGCTTTTTATTGAGGATGCTTCATAGATAGCTCACTATGGTGATGCTGCAAGTTTCCACCATGATTAGGCATGGTTTAGGCTAGCGGCCCAAGCGTTTCTATAACACAAAATACATAACTCCATGGACTTACAAGTTCCCTTTTTATTTCACACCGGTGACATCCATAGACAAAAGAGCATGATATCAACTGCGTTCAAAGTACAAGTGCAATGTTGAAAACGTTCCCCGTGACAGCACAGTTCTGCTAATTCCAACGTATAAGTGCAAGCATATACAACATACATGATACAATGGTTCAAGTTTATTAGGGGAAAAGAATATAAAGTGTGCCATCAAGTTCGTGAGAGCTTTAATCATTAAGTTTTCACATCACAAAATAATTTTTAATTGGAAGATAGCTGAAAACAAGAATATACATAGAATGGTGTAACACACCATCCATAGTAATTTATAGTGGACACTTTGGAATAACTTGGTTTCTTTGGAGTTGGAAGCATGAGTAGAACTTACTCATACAAGTGGAGGCTAGCAAAAGACTGGGAGCAACCAACTAAGAGAGCTATAATGGCCATAATCATGCAGAGCAACAAAACATTACTAATCAAAGCATAGAGTGGTACTACAAGTCAAGGAATAGATGATCAAAGAGGCTATGGTGACTTGTTCATAGTCATAACATGGTGTGAGCATGTGCCAAGTCAACCCAAACAAAGCATCAAAGGAGAATACCGCAATACTATGCTTTTATATGTTAAAACAATGCATGATTCCTTCAAGGCACATTAAGCAATCCTAATTGTTTGGAACAAGTCATGCTACAACAATAATCACTAAGCATAAGGTCAAAACAAAATCTAGCATGACATTATAAAGTCTAAGTCACAGTCAGAAACAAGCTCCCTTTTGTACCACTTAAGCATGAAGCTTTCTACTCTTTTCCAACACCAAACAACTTATTTGAAACAACTCAAAAAGATAATAATCAACAAAGATCAGTGAGCTTGTCTCACAAATCCACAAAGAAGAACTAAAAAGTTCTAAGCTGAAAGCACAAGAAAACTAATGCTGAACACAGTGCTAGCAAAAGTGAACACTCACAAAACAATAAGAGTGAAAACTAGAGTGTTCTCGGCAATGGATACAGAGTGTGTATCTCTCCAAAAGAAGTGTGGTGTAACCAACCAACTTACTCAAGCAAACTAATCAAACGAAAACCAAAAAAAAACTAAGACGCTCCAAGAACAACACAACTGTGCATGAAACAATAAAAACGAAGTGTCTAGAAAGACCTGAGATTTTTATTGATGAAGAAGGGGATGCCTTGGGCATCCCCAAGATTTGACGCTTGTACCTCTTGAATATTTCTTGGGGTGACACGGGATGGCATCCCCAAGCTTGATATTTTGTCCATTCTTCATCTCATTACATCATTCTTTCCCTACACCTGAAAAGTTTCCTTCATACAAAACTTCACACAATCTTCATTAGCAACATTAGTGTATTCAAAAGATAATAGACATTTAGGCAAAGCTTTGGAACAATAAGACTTTTTACTAAAAACACAAGATACTGTAGTAACTCCTTCAAAAAGCTCAATTCCCCAAAAGATAACTCAAAAAGGAATCAATAAGAAGCAAATGCAAATAACGGCAGAAATCTGTCAAAACAGACCAGCAGGTAGAAACCGATTTTTTCGAACACCTTATGTTACTCAAATCCGAGTTACAGAGACTCCTCACGGATTTTTATGGTGGAGGACAGAGATCTGTTTCGGGACAGCAACTCTCCAAATCTTACGTCCCACTCATTAGAGGTCATTCTTGGCACAAAAAGCAAACAAAAAGGATAAGGAGAGGTCATTACAGAAGTAATTACTTCCAAGACTCAAGAAAACACTTGGGTTATCTCCCAACAAGTACTTTTCTTTAACGCCTTTAAGTTAGGCTTGATAGTTTGAGAAGATGCTCTCATAAGAAATATGAATTGAAGTAAAAGAGAGCATCAAGAACCAAATTCAAAACACATTTAAGTCTAACCCACTTCCTATGCATAGGAATATTGTAAAGAAACAAGTCATAAAATCACAAAGCACCAAGCATAGGAAAGCAAAACAAGTGCAACTTCAAGACTTTCAACATAAAGAGGGGAAACTTAATATTATTGAGATGCATAAAACCATGTTTCCCTCTCTCATAATAACTTTCAGTAGCAACATGAACAAAATTAACAATATAACTATCACATAAAACATTCTTATCATGAGCCACATGTATAAAATGATTATTACTCTCCACATAAGAATAGCCATTCTTATTAATTATAGTGGGAGCAAATTCAACAAAATAGCTATTTTCCCAAGTGTGTTCATTTGGAAACATATCATCATTGGAAGGAACATGGATAGCACTAATAGCACAACAATTATTAATATTATCATTTTTAGAATTGGTGCCAAAGATATTTTCAATATCAAAAGTAGTGTGCTTTTCCCAATCATGATCACTAATATAGGTAACAGGCATAGGAACATCATCTAGTTCAGACTCATCAGCAAAAACTATGATAGGAGCAACATGCTTAGGGGAAGATACCGTTTCCTCTCTCCTTCTACTCCTCTTCTTCTTCTTATTCTTCTTCTCCTCTTTAGGAGGGAGAGGTTTGAAAGTAAGCTTCTCCACATAACCTGGTTTATTGTTAGAGACAGTAGAAGAAACTTTGGAGGATTCCTTCTTTTCATTAATAAGAACAAAACTCATATCAGTCCTGTCATATTTTGGTAAAATATCATCTTTTATAAGATTTTGTATGTAAGTATTCGCATGGAAATTATCAACACAATAAATATGACACCCATGTAGGACGCAATTCATACCAAAATCACTCATGTCTACCAAAGAAGTTTTTCCTGATAACTCTTCACACCCCAAAAACAATGTAAGTTCATCATGTTGATTATAAGTGATCGCGTTATCACAATACAAGCTTGCAGTACTCATTGGATTAGAAAGGTCATTAGTATGGCCTGAGCATTGAAAATTGAAATGACCCACTTCATAGCAGAGTTCACAAATAAAAGGATAGAGGGCACAATTTTTTTACCAAGATCATTGAGAGCCTTATACCACGTTCTGGTTTTTTCATTCCAGTGTGTGATACAATATTCTTCTTCTATTTTATTATTCTCACAAGTTCTATGCATACCACAAAAATTAACATGCTTATAAGAAATAGTACTTTCAGAATTTTGAGCATGTTTATTGCAATCATTAATAACATTTTCATTTTCCATGCAAGTGTCTTTAAAAGGTTCATGATACATGTCCCACTTTTTTTAGGAGCATTAATATGGGAAGCAAAGGCTCTATAATATTTAACAAGAATTTGAGGATCAATACCATATCTAGCACTAAGCTCTTGAAAATTAGCAGTTTTAGTGAAAGACTTAATGCAATCAAACTCATAGTTTATACCTGGTTTTTTACCTTTGTCGTTATCCCAACCTTCGGTATTGCTTTGAATTGTTTCAATAAGATACCACTTAGCCTTGACCTCCTTACTTGTGAAGGATCCCTCTAAACAGGTATCCAGATAGTCCTTGCAATGTCCTGAAAGCCTTGCATAAAAATTATTGATAACAACATTACTAGGGAGCTCATGAATGGGACATTTTAGCATTAGTGACTTCAATATCCCTCAAGCTTGGGCAATACTTTCTCCCTTATGAGGATGAAAATTTTAAATATAATTCCTATCTTTATGAATTTCATGAGGAGGATAAAATTTAGAATAAAAGAGAGATTCAAGTTCCTTCCACTCTAAATAATGAGGATCATCTAGTAGCTCATACCACTCCCTTGCTTTGTCCCTAAGTGAGAAAGGGAATAGCTTCCTCTTAACTTGGTCCATTGAAATACCTACACACTTGAACAACTCGCATAATTCATATATAAAGAGTAAATGATCACTAGGATGGACAGTTCCATCTCCAAAATAGCAGTTATTCATAACACGTTCAACAATTTCAATAGGTATTTTAAAAGGGACACTTTTAGTATGTGGATTTAAAATATCACAAGTATCATTAGAATTACCACATATGGGAGATAAAGTATCATCAGAGCAAATTTTCTTCCCTAAAGCTCGGGAACTAAAAAGATCTTTCTCATAAAAACTAGCTTCCCCCAGCTTAGATGTTTCCATACCATTAGTAACAATGGTGTTCAAAAAAATCATACTAATAACATTGTTATTAGCATGCAAATGAAGTTCCATAGGTTTTTTAATTTTCTTTTCAAACCACTCAAATTCTAACTTAGGAAAAATACTAAAAATCTCTCTAATTTTGTTGTTTTCCATTAAGCCTAACTAGTGAAAATAAGAAACAAAAATACAAAATTGCAGAATCTAAAGGAAATAACTTCAATCACTCACACCGGAGGATGTGAGTACCTTTTACCTTACCTCCCCGGCAACAGCTCCAGAAAATAGCTTGATGTCTATGCACTTCTATTCTTGTAGACAGTTGTTGGGCCTCCTAGTGCAGAGGTTTGTAGAACAGCAGCAAGTTTCCCTTAAGTGGATTACCCAAGGTTTATCGAACTTAGGGAGGAAGTGGTCAAAGGTATTCCCTCTCAAGCAATCCTGCAATCAAGATACAAGAAGTCTCTTGTGTCCCCAATGATACGTCGGAAACGTATCTATAATTTTTGATGCTCCATGCTTGTTTAGTATCTACTTTGCTTTGCTTTGCCTACACTTTGAGGTGTTTTTATATCTTTTCTAGAACTAACCTATTAACAAGTTGCCACAGTGCCAGCTGCCTGGTTCCTTCTGTTTTTGGTTCCAGAAAAGGCAGAAAATCAATATTCTCGGAATTGGACGAGACAAAAGCCAAAGTTATTATTTTCCCGGAGCAACATGGAACTACGAAGCAGAGCCGGAGGGGGGCCACGGGGTGGCCAAACCCTCCTAGGCACGGGCAAGCCCTGGAGGCGCCTAGAGGGGGTGTGGGCCCCCTGGACCCCCACCGACCTTGATTCCTGCGCCTATAAGAATCCTCCGATGGGAAAACCCTAAGCAATCCAGAAGAAATCCACGAAAACCTCTGTAGTGCCGCCACCACCGAAGGGGAGATTCGGGGGACAGAAAGTCTCTGTTTTGGTACCCTGCCAGGACAGGGAAGTGCCCCCGGAGCCATCTTCATCGATCTCCATCATCTTCATCACCGTTGCTGATTCCCATGATGAGGAGGGAGTAGTTCTTCCTCGAGGCTAAGGGCTCTACCAGTAGCTATGTGTTCATCTCTCTCTCTATGCATGATCTTGTGGTCATGAGCTTTGTAACAAGTAGATCTACCTTGCTACGCAAGTGCTTCATTAGATCTCTGCTCTCCCCATGTGTGTGAAAGTGACAGCGTGCACGCCATGGTGGCACTTAGGTTTGAGTCTACATAAATACTTTTTGTTCTTTAATAGATCTATGCTTTTCCCCACGTGTGTGAAAGTGACAGCTTGCATACCGTGTGTGGCACTTTGGCTAGATTGAATATTTGTTATGAGTTATATTTGGAGTTGGATGTCTCTATGAAATTGTGGTGTTTGTTGGAACCATCTAGCGCTCAAGGTGACAGTATGGGGTTATCTAGATTGGGGAAGGCGGAATTTGAGGAGTGCTATTATAGCCCTACCAATGATTAGAGTGTCCAACCGGAGAGTAGTTAAGAGTAGTATCATGAAGAGAGGATATTTATATGAGAGAGTGTTCACTAGTGAAAGTATGATCCCTAGGCCTTGTTTCTAAGCATTGAAACATCGTTTGCTACTAGATCTGTTGCATGTTTGCTTGTTGTAGTCTTTACCTCACTGTCAAGATCTTTTCTGGCACCGTTACCACTTGTATTTCACCATCTCTTCGCCGAACTAGTGCACCTATACACCTGACAAGTGTATTGGGTGTGTTGGGGACACAAGAGAATTCTTGTATCTTGATTGCAGGATTGCTTGAGAGGGAATACCTTTGACCACTTCCTCCCTGAGTTCGATAAACCTTGGGTAATCCACTTAAGGGAAACTTGCTGCTGTTCTACAAACCTTTGCACTTGGAGGCCCAACAACTGTCTACAAGAATAGAAGTGCGTAGACATCAAGCTCTTTTTTGGCACCGTTGCCGGGGGGTAAGGTAAAAGGTACTCACATTCTGTTGGTGTGTGAGTGCTCGAAGTTATTTCCTTTAGATTCTGCAATTTTGTCTTTTTGTTTCTTGTTTTCACTAGTTAGTCTTAATAGAAAACAACAACAAAATTAGAGAGCTTTATAGTGTTTATCTTGAGTTAGGACATGAAGTGTTTGAAGAGAAAATTAAAAAACCTATGGAACTTTATTTTCATGCTAATAGCAATGTTATTAGTATGAATTCTTTGGACACCATTATTGCTAATGCTATGGAAAAGTCTAAGCTTGGGGAAGCTAGTTTTTATGAAAATGGTCTTTTTAGTTCCCCAGCTTTGGATGATAGCTATTGTATTGCTTATGATGATACCAAACCTCCAATATATGATGATTAAAATGATGAGTATGATATTTTCAGTCCAACTACTATTGAGGAGAAAATTGATTGTGATTACAATATGCCTCCTATATTTGATGATTATGGTGATGAGAATAATAATGATAGCGATTTTGTTGAATTTGCTCCCACTACAATTAGTAAGAATGACTATGCTTATGTGGGGAGTAATAATTATATGCATCTAGCTCATGATAAGAATGTTTTATGTGATAGTTATATTGTTAATTTTGTTCATGTTGCTATTTAAAGTTATTATGAGAGAGGGAAACATGGTCTTATGCATCTCAATAATATTAAGTTTCCCCTCTTTATGTTGAAAGTCTTGAAGTTGCCTTTGTTTTACTTTCCTATGGTTGTTGCTTTGTGCTTTCATGACTTGTTCCTTTACAAGATTCCTATGCATAGGAAGTGGGTTAGACTTAAATGTTTTTTGAATTTGCTTCTTGATGCTCTCTTTGACTTCAATTCATAATTCTTATGTGAGCATCTTCTCAAACTATCAAGCCTAACTTAAAGGCATTAAATAAAAGTACTTGTTGGGAGATAACCTAAGAGTTTTCTTGAGTCTTGGAAGTTATTACTTCAGTAATGACCTCTTCTTATCCTTTTTGTTTGCTTTTTGTGCCAAGAATGACCTCTAATGAGAGGGAAGTAAGATTTGGAGAGTTGCTGTCCCGAAACAGATTTTTGTCCTCCACCATAAAAATTCGTGAGGTGTATCTGTAACTCGGATTGACCTGAAAATTTACGAATAAATCCCCCAGTATGTTAGATAACTTTCATTAGTTTAACACTTTTTGATTTGAGCAACAGAAGGTCTTTGAAAAAATTGGTTTCTACCTGCTGGTCTGTTTTGATAGATTTCTGCCATTATTTGCATTTGCTTCTTATTGATTCCTTTTTGGGTTCTTTTTGGGAAATTGAGCTTTTTGAAGGAGTTGCTACAGTAGCTTATGTTTTTAGTGAAAAGTCTTGTTGTTCCAAAGCTTTGCCTAAAGGTCCATTATCTTTTGAATACACTAATGTTGCTAATGAAGATTGTGTGAAGTTTTGTATGAAGGAAAATTTTCAGGTGTGGAGAAAGAATGATGTAATGAGATGAAGAATGGACAAAAGATCAAGCTTGGGGATGCCACCCCGTGTCACCCCAAGAAATATCCAAGAGGTACAAGCGTCAAAACTTGGGGATGCCCAAGGCATCCCCTTCTTCATCAATAAAAAGCTCAGGTCTTTCTAGACACTTTGTTTTTATTATTTCATGCACAGTTGTGTTGTTCTTGGAGCGTCTTAGTTTTTGTTTTTGGTTTTCGTTTTCTTAGTTTGCTTGAATAAGTTGGTTGGTCACAACACACTTGTTGTGGAGAGAGACACACTCTGTTTTCATTGCTTAGAACACTCTAGTCTTCATTCTTATTGTCTTGTGAGTGTTCTCTTTTGCTGGCATTGTGTTTAGCCTTAGTTGTCTTGTGCTCTCAGCTTAGAACTTTTTAGTTCTTCTTTGTGGATTTGTGAGACAAGCTCACTAATATTTATTGATTATTATCTTTGTGAGTCGTTTCAAATAAGTTGCTTGGTGTTGGAAAAGAGTAGAAAGCTTCATGCATAAGTGGTGCAAAAGTGAGCTTGCTTTAACAGTGGCTTAGGCTTTATCTTGTCATGCTACGTGTTGTTTTGACCTTATTATTAGTAATTATTGCTGTAGCATGTCTTGTTCCAAACAATTGGGATTGCTTAGTGTGCCTTGAAGAAATTATGTGTTGTTTTAGCATGCAAAAGCATAGTATTATGGTATTCTCCTTTGATGCTTTGCTTGGGTTGACTTGGCACATGCTTACACCATGTTATGACTATGACAAGTCACAATTAGCATCTATGATCATTTATTCCTTGACTTGTAGTACCACTCTTTTCTTTGATTAGTATGCTTTGTTGCACTGCATGATTATGGCCATTATTGCTCTCTTAGTTGGTTGCTCCCAGTCTTTTGCTAGCCTCCACTTGTATGAGTAAGATCTACTCATGCTTCCAACTCCCAAGAAACCAAGGTATTCCAAAGTGTCCACTATAAACTCCTATGCATGTTGTATTACACCATTCCAAGTATATTCTTGTTTTCAACTATCTTCCAATTAAACACTATTTTGCTATGTGAAAACTTAGTGATTAAAGCCCTCACAAACTTGATGGCAAATTTTATTCTTTGCCCTTAATAAACTTGAACCATTGAGACAACTTTGTTGTATATGCTTGCACTTATAAGTTGGGATTAGCAGAACCGTGCTGTCACGGGGAACGTTTTCAACATTGCACTTGTACTTTTGTACTCCGTTGATATCATGCTCTTTTATCTATGGATGTTACCGATGTGAAATGAAGTGGGAACTTGTAAGTCCATGGAGTTTGTATTCTGTGTTAGAGAAACGCCTAGGCCGCTAGCCTAAGCCATGCCTAATCATGGTGGAAACTTGCTGATTAACCATAGTGATCTATCTATGAAGCATCCTCAATAAAAAGCTATGCATATGGTAAATAAAAAGATTGCTGAGATGCTCATTGTCTGCTTGCCTTGTCATTTTGGTTATGGGAAAGCTCATGTACCATGTGCAAGGGGTACCAACCTTGGCGGTTCTCAATGATATGCAAATACTTATAGTGACAAGAACTTGCCTGGGCCCTAAGTTGAGTATCCATGAGGTGTGGCCCTCATATTCAAGGGACTTGAGATTGCCAACTTATACTTCGTCAAGCATATACTCCAGCTTTACCACTTTAACCTTAACCACTTCAGGATAATTATGATAGGGGCAATGAGGGCTGAAAGCTAATAAGTACCATAATTTTTGGAAGCCCTTTTTGAAACTTGTAATACCTGCTTCCTTTACAAAAAGGCCTTTCTTCCACCACAATTGAGTCTCCACCTTCTACCTTTAGGCACCATTAATAGAGCATAGTTGTTATTCTATGTGCAGTGTTCCAAAGCTTATTGATTGATGCATATTGTGATATTACTTGTTCTTGTGCTACTTGTTTCTAGTCACCCTTGTGAACTTTGAAGGTGTCATGTGCATCTATATTGCTACTCTATGAGGGACAAGTTGAATGCCACTATGGTATGTTTTCTGTATGTGAAACAAACAAACGTTTTTCAATGCATGTTATTCATGATCTTTGTTTGTAGCCTTTCATGTTGCATGCATAGTTACTTTGTCCTATTGTTAGAACTACATCTTCCATGCACATGTTTAGAGTTCTTTGATCCCAGCTTTCAACGCTTGCAAATGGTTGGATCTTTATTGTGAGGGTGCATGTCACCTCAAAAATTATTCTTTTATCACTTACCTACTAAGAATAGAAGTGCGTAGACATCACCCAACACACCCAATACACTTGTCAGGTGTATAGGTGCACTAGATCGGCGAAGAGATAGTGAAATACAAGTGGTAACAGTGCTAGAAAATAGCTTCACAGTGAGGTAAAGACTACAACAAGCAAACATGCAACAGATCTAGTAGAAAATGGTGTTTCAATATTTAGAAACAAGGCCTAGGGATCATACTTTCACTAGTGAACACTCTCTCATATAAATATCCTGTCTTCATGATACTACTCTTAACTACTCTCCGGTTGGACACTCTAATCATCGGTAGGGCTATAACAGAACTCCTCAAAGTCTGCCTTCCCCAATCTAGATAACCCCACACTATCACCTTGAGCGCTAGATGGTTCCAAAAAACACCATAATTTCATAGAGACATCCAACTCCAAATATAACTCATAACAAATATTCAATCTAGCCAAAGTTCCACACACACGGTATGCACGCTGGCACTTTCACGCACGTGGGGAAAAACATAGATCTATTAAAAGACAATGAGTATTTATGTAGACTCTAGCCTAAGTGCCACCATGGCGTGCATGCTGTCACTTTCACACACATGGTGAGAAAGTGTTCACTAGTGAAAGTATGATCCATAGGCCTTGTTTCTAAGCATTGAAACACCGTTTTCTACTAGATATGTTGCATGTTTGCTTGTTGTAGTCTTTACCTCACTATCAAGCTCTTTTCTGGCACCGTTACCACTTGTATTTCACTATCTCTTCGCCTAACTAGTGCACCTATACACCTGACAAGTGTATTGGGTGTGTTGGGGACACAAGAGACTTCTTGTATCTTGATTGCAGGATTGCTTGAGAGGGAATACCTTTGACCACTTCCTTCCCGAGTTCGATAAACTTTGGGTAATCCACTTAAGGGAAACTTGTTGATGTTCTACAAACCTCTGCACTTGGAGGCCCAACAACTGTCTACAAGAATTGAAGTGCGTATGAAAGAACATTTCATAATCCCTAGTGTTTTGTGTGTTAGATAACAATATCAAGGATTATTTAACGTGTGTTGAAGTGCTGTAGATCTGTACATTGAGAATGGATGGAAACTGCTTTCTGGGGGCGGATAATCCGCCCCTTCCAGGGGCGGATAGTCCGCCCCATCCCTCCTCCAAGAGTGCGCGACCCCCAGAGTGGGGGCGGAGTTTCCCGCGGACTTTCCGGTCCATGGGCGGACTTTCTCCCAAGGGTGGATAGTCCGCCCCCTCTAGAAATTTCTTCAAGTCAAGGTTGTGTCGCTCTCTGTATGGGGGGCGGAGTTTTCCCCCGGAATTTCCGTCCTGGGGTTGTGGATTTTCTCCCCAGGGCGGATTGTCCGCCCCAAAGGGGGGCGGATAATCCGCCCCCAAATCTCTTCAACGGCTTGTTTTGGGCAGGGGGTATTTAAGCCTGTCTTCCCCCTCTGTCCATAACTCTTGATTCACTCGAAAAAGAACAGACCTGGTCTGCAATCTTCATCCGAGAGAACTCCACCTAGATACAGTCAAAGGCTCCGTCCATTGGGGAATCAAAGGAGGAGGACTCGATCTTCATCAACTACAATCAAGTGCTTCATCTTCTCTCCATTCATTTGGGGAACCACCGATCTAGTATTTCTTGCAAATACCTAGATCCTTGTTTTTGTTTATATTGATAAACCTTGTTCTTGTGGCAGCTTTTTGTCATCTCAGGAGCCCCCAATTTGGTTGTGGGTGTGTGCCCCAATAGTGTTGTAAAAGGCACCGGTTCCCGCCTCGAAGGGATCCAATAGTGGAGAAGGTGGATCAGGCCTCTTGTGGCGAGATCCATCGGAGAATAGGGTGAGGCCTATTGTGGCGTGGTGGTCGTAGAACCGCCCACCCTCCAACGCAGATGTACTTCCCTTAACAAGTAAGGAACTTCGGTAAAACAAATCCATGTGTCTCCGCGTGCTCCACTACGGTTCTTTCGCTCCACTATTTACGTGCTTAGTAGTTAGGGTTGCATATAGGGAAATTCCCGTAGTTGCATATCTAGAGAATTTACTTTGTGTCAAGCCTAAAATTGAAAAAGTATTAAAATTTTGGTTAGCGCCTATTCACCCCCCCCCTCTAGGTGCCCATACGATCCATTTCAATTGGTATCAGAGCCCCGTCTCTTATTTCGGGCTTAACCGCCTAAGAGAAGTATGGGTTCCAAGGTAGATGTGAGTGATGCTCCGGATGTAGTCACCATGAACGATCTCAAGACGTTGGAAACAACCTTGGTGAGTTCAATGGAGGCTAAGATGGAAGAGATGCGTCAATTGATAATGCGTCTCTCCCCATCCACAACATCACCTCCATCTAACTCTAAGGCTACCACTCCGCAATCCAAGGAAATGGGTAAAACCGATTCCAAAGAGAACGAAGTGGTTGGTGATGACACTATCAAGAGCTCCTCCTTGAAAAAGGATAGTGGTAAGGATGGATACAATGAGGTCTCTCATGTGTATTCTCCTGATCCACCTATCCCTCACCCACATATACATAATAGGGTGATCCACCCAAACTTTCCACATCTACTTTTTCTCAATGGCAATTTTTTATGAAGTCTCATGTGTGCAGTTCCTCCATTGAGTTGTCGAAAATCATAGAAAATGGTCTTCATGTTGCAAACCCCAACAATCTCACAAGAAGAGAAGTTGTTGATAGCCAACTCAACGCTACAAATCTACACATGATACAACTTGGTGTGGGTGACAAAGACATGCCACACATTCAGCATCTTAGCACAACTAAGGAAGCTTGGGATGCCCTCACCGAGCTCTTCATCGGAAATGAAAGTATGAGAAGGAATAGATATGATGCTTTGAGCAACGAAGCTGAAGGATTTTATATGTTGGATGGAGAAGTTCACGAGGACATGTATAGGAGGCTCAAGGCAATAGCCACAACTTTCAGAAACCACGGTGCAGCTCATGTTGATGATGCTTGGATAAAGCGCAAGTATGTCAGTGCTCTTATGCCATTTGAGCCCACAGATTTGAAAAGTCTCCAAGGTAGGCATAACTATCACCTCATGTCATCCAATGAGGTAATGCAAGAAATGGCCGCTTTCAAAGTGGCTGCCAAGAATGCCGAAGATGCTCGTGCTCGAGCTATGGGGATGCAAAGGGGGTCAACATGGCCTTAAAGACTAGTGTGATTGATCATGATGAATATGTCGTAGAAGGTCTGGACTGTCCCGAGGATATAAAAAGGATCCACGGACAATATTTGGCTCTTTATGCTAAAAACTTTTGGAAAGATCCAGCCAAGGCTAAAGCTGAAGTAGAACGCAAGAGTGGAGCCTATGGAAGAAAAGAAAATGGTCCCAAGCTGAGAACTTGTTTCAACTGTGGTGACCGGCTGCACTTTGTAGCTGAGTGTCCATATCAAAGTAGAGAAGATAATGGAGGAAGACTTATTTTCAAGGACAAGTCAAAGGCTCCACGCAAGAAACGGTTTGTAAAGAAGAATGCTCCCTTCAAGAAGCAACCGCAGATTGTTCTAGTGGCTCAAGAAGAATATTCATAGGGAAGTGAAGATGAGGACGAGGACGATAGCTCTCAAGAGGTGGCTGCTATAGCCATCACATCTACATCAACATCTCTCTTCGACTCTCCGAATGAAAACATCATCAACAAGAATGCTACTTGTCTCATGGCAAGAAGCTCCGAGGTAACGACTTCTAACTCTTATTTTCCTAAGGCTATGATTGACATGGATGATCCTACTAGTCTTAAGGTTAAAGAAGAGATTATTGCTTTGGATTACTTCTACACTAACTTGCAAGGTGAGCACAAAGTTCATTTTGAAGCTCTTATGGATCAGTTGGCCCAAAACGAAGCTCTTCTCGAAGAAAAGGGCAGAATTGAAAGGGAGGATGCAATGGAAATTGCATCCTTAAAAAATTCACTTAAGGAAGAAGAAGAAGCTCGGGTTTCTCTTGAAGAGAGGCTTGAGTCCATTGAAGAGTCACATGAAGAAATTGTGGCTAAACTTGTTAAGGAACGTGACAATGCAGTCACCAAAGCAAAGAAGTTAAAGAAAGAAAAGATCGACTTTGGGGCTGCTCATGATAGACTCTCCGAGGAATTGGAGAAACTTGACAATGCTCACAAGGCATTGAAAAATGATTTCTCTATTCTAAATGAGTCACATGATCAGCTTCAAAGTCGATTGGCCAAATATGATGCTCCTAGCTCATCCAACTCAACATATAGTCACAAGGAAAATGCTAGTGTGGAAAAAGAAGTGGACAAGGACATCACTCCCAAGGATAAGGGTGTGCTTGATGAAGTTCTTGCCAAGCAAAGGTCAAATCATGGTAAAGAGGGACTTGGGTATGTCACCAAGTCCAAGAAAAAGAAAAACAAGAAGAATAAGACCAAGAATGTGCAATCAAAGAAAGCGTCGTTGAGAAGAATGTCACAAAAGACAAGACTAACAATATTGGTTTTGTAAGGTCTCATAATCCAAATTATGAACTCTTTTGTGATAATTATGGCGATGTTTATGCTTATTATGCCGGTCCCTTTGATGAATATATTGCTTGGTCTATTTGGGTCCCAAAGACTCTTGTTACTAACATGAAAGGACCCATTGAAAAATGGGTACTTAAAACCAAGAAGTAATTCTCTTGCAGGGCTATGCTTCCGGTGGGTCGAAATGGGTGTTGGATAGTGGATGCACTAGTCATATGACTGGAAGCTAGGAGATCATCACGGAGATGCGTCCAAATCATGATAATATCACAGTCTCCTATGGTGATAAGTCTAAATCTCAGGTATTGGGTCTTGGCAAAGTTGTGGTTGCCCACGATATCTCTCTCATGGACGTCATGCTTGTTGAGACCCTCAGTTACAACCTTCTTTCTGTTCGTGCCCTTGGCAAGATGGGTTTTGCTGTTTTTATCGATGATGATTTGGTGGTACTCTTGTGGAGCAAGTCTCTTAAGGTCGTTTTCGTTGGATACGTCGAAAATGACCTATATGTGGTGGACTTTTCAGGGAAAACCACTTCGGGTCCGATGTGTCTATTCGGAAAGGCCGACGTGGGCTGGCTATGGCATCGCCGTTTAGCCATGTCAACATGAGAACTTTTCAAAGTCTCCACAAGGGTGGCCACATCCTTGGACTAAAATACAATGTCTCCTTTGCCAAAGATCGTGTTTGCAGGGCTTGTGTTGAAGTCAAAATGCACGACTCTCCCCACAAGAGGAAGACTATTGTGTCTTCAAATAGGATCTTGGAATTACTTCATGTGGATTTATTTGGACCTCCTTCTCATGCAAGTCTTGGTGGGAAGAAATATTGCTTGGTCATTGTCGATGATTACTCAAAATATGCATGGGTCTATTTCTTCAAACTAAAGAGTGAGACTCAACAAACAGTCATTGACTTTGCCAATGAAGTTCAACGGCAACACAATGTTCCTATCTTGGCAATAAGTGATGGGGATATGCCTACCGGGGTATACCCAGCAGGACGTTTCCGACTGGCCCAAGACCCGGCGAGTGGGCCTGCAGAACGGCGAGTGGATCGAAGCCCGGCCAGGAACTGAGCGACTGGAAGCTGAAGGCCCGGGCGAGTAGATAGGCCCAGTCGGGTGAGGTTAAACGGCTACTAAAGCTTTAACCGAATCGGTTGAGATATGTAAACCCTAGGGGAGGTGAGCCTATATAAACCTCCCTATAGGGCGAGTAGAGACACGTTCCCAGATACACCCAAGCGACTCGCCGCCTAGCCGCCGAGCTCGCCCTTTGTAACACCTTGATAATACAATCTAGCAGGAGTAGGTCTTTACCCTCCGGGGGGCCGAACCTGGGTAAAACCCTGTGTCTTTGCCCTCATCTCGCACCGCAGATGGCTGGCCGCCCTTGCCCCTCGTTCTACTACTCGCTGCCGATTGCAGCATCTGCCGTGACCATTCCCACGACAGTGGCGCCCACCGTGGGGCCTGGCCGGTCTGGCCGGTGTTCTGCGGCGAGATCCAATCTGCCCATCAACGAGACGCTCGCCACCGACCGCATGATAGCGATCGGCGAGATGCTCCAGATCTTGCCGAGCAGCTACGTCCCGGCGGCGCGACCCGTCACGCACAGCGTGATCCTGCCTATCGGCACGATCAGCCTCTTCGTCGGCCTCACCGACGTCATCGTCTCGGAGGACTCGGCTCGCATCCACGAGTCTCCGCCACGCGATCGGCTCTCCGAGAGCCAGATCCGCACGATCCATCGCCTCGCCTCTGAGTACAATTCGGCCCACAACAACGTGGCCGAGAACTCAGCGGCCGCAGAGGACGCGGCCCTCAATGACGACGCCGACTCGGCGACCCCGGCGTCACTCGCCGGATCCATCACCGCGGCCTCATCCGCAGGCTCCATAGCCCAGGTCTCCAACGTGGGAGATTTCGAGGACCCCTCCATCCTCGGGATCTTCGAATTCGACTCCGGGTCGGAGAACTCCGCCGATCTCCGCGACGGAACCGGTCGCTACGCCGCGACCTACATGGCGACCGGCACCGACCTGCCAGAGGATCCATTCTCCACCCTGATCCCTCCTAACGCCACGGCCACGGAGGTCGAGGAACTCCGCCTGAAATTGGCGGAGGCGGTACGCAAGGAGCAAGCTGAGCGCGAAAAATTTCGCCTCGAGCAGGTGACGGCGCAGGAATTATCGCGCTACCACCAGCAGCGGATCAGGACGCGCCTGAACCCCACCGTTCAGGGGCGCGCCCTGAACTTCGACGATGAAAACGACCCGGCCCGCGTGGCCGAGCGCGCGATCTGCGAGAACGCGCCACCAGGAGGGAGCGCCCGGCCCCCGCCAGGATCAACGGCAATGGGTGCCCCACCTCCACCCAACCGCACCCCCCCAGGGACCAGCCGCGGATAGTAGTCTCCTCACGAGAGCGAGACGCAAACGTCCTTCCACTGTTCTCCACCCCGATGGAAAACCTTGTGGCAGGCCGAGCAGCAGTCGACAGCATCACGGCGACCGGAAATGGCGCCCTACAGATCGAATACGTCAAGGCCCTGCTCGCGAAGGCCGTCGAACAGCAGAGAGCGGGCGCCGATTCGCAAGGACGGGTATACTCGCGTTCCTCAGGAAGCAGAGCGGCCTCCAGCGGCCGCCCAGCGGCGGCAAACACGCTCAACTGCCCGCCACCAGAGCCACTGCAGCCCCAATACCGACCTGCTAACGCGGCACTCTCCACCAACGACCCCAGGCCGGCAACCAACCTTGTCGCCGCCAACGGGCAACCCATCGACGCCCGCACCCACATCATCAACAACCAAAGCTGGCGCGCACGCCAGCCCGACGACCTGCGACATACCCTAACCAATCGCCGCGACGGCGAGCCCATGGGGTCGCTCAGCCGACTCGGGCCAAAGTGCTTCGGACCAATGATCCGAGGCGAGAAGTATCCGCCAAACTTCAAGGCGCCAAAAGAAATAGAAAAGTACGACTCCTCGTACGACCCCGCCGTATGGCTCGACACATACCTCATGGCGATGGGGATCGCGGGTCACACTGACCTGCTCGCCGCCCATTACCTCCCCCTGATGATGGAGGGGACGTGCAGGCAGTGGATCAACACTCTCCCCCAGGACAGTATCGACTCCTGGGAGGAAATGCGCGACGCCTTCGTCAGGCACTTCAAGTGCTCCTACACCCGCGCCACCACTATTGAGGACCTGGAACGGTGCGTCCAGGGACCCCGCGAGTCGACCCGCAACTGGGTCCAACGGTGGCAAGAGCTTTGGTACAACGCGGTCGGCATCCACCCGGACACCGCGATCCATTGCTTCAAGACCTCGTGCCGCTACGAGCCCCTAGTCGCCAAGCTCAAGCGACACTCCCGCACACTCGACAACATCCCCGACCTCCTCGAGATCGCCAAACGGTACGCCGAGGAAGATCCAAACCAGGAAACTGACGACGAGTCAGGAAGTCAACGCCGCACGGGCGGCAACGACGGCGGACGCCGAACCGACCTACGCTACAGCGGCACTCGCCTCACTGGCAAGCGCCGTAGTGACGGGCGAGTCGACTTCGTCGCCAACACCGGGCACGCGCAGCGCGAGCCCAAGAGCTTCCGCCGCGACGGAGGGCAACGCCGCGACGGCGGCAACTACAAGAACAAGCCAAGGTTCGATCCCGCGGCCCTCCTTAACCAACCATGTGCGTTCCATAGCAGGGAAGGAAAGCCCACAACGCACACCACCGCCGACTGCCACACCCTCAGGGAAATCGAGAAGGCACGGCGAGCGCGGGAGGACCCCGACAACGACCCGCCAAACGACGGAAAATTCGGCAAAGTAGCCGGCTCGCTCCACACCTTCACAGGCTTCAACACGAAGCGCGAGAAGAAGGTCATCGCCCGCGCCGTCGCCGTCAACGCGGTGTCCCAAATAGACGCCCCCCAGTTCCTGAACTGGTCGGAGCAGCCCATCACCTGGAGCCGCCAAGACCACTCGCCGCGCATCGAGTACCCAGGACGAGTCGCCTTGGTGGTCAAGCCCAAGGTTGGCGACTACTGGCTCCCCAAAACACTGATGGACGGCGGCAGCTCCATCAACATCCTCTACCTCGACACCTTCAGGCGGCTGCGGCTCCCGCAGTCGATGATCGAGACGACCCACACCACATTCCACGACATCGTCCCCGGTTGGAAGGCGTACCCGATCGGCAAGGTCACGCTGCCAGTCACCTTCGGCACACCAGCAAACTTCCGCACCGAGCGGATCGTCTTCGAGCTGGTGCCCTTCGACAGCCCCTACCACTGCGTCCTGGGGCGCCAGGCGTTCGCTAAATTCATGGCAGCGCCCCACTACGCGTACAACGCGATGAAGCTCCCCGGGCCGTGCGGCGTTATCACCATCAACGGCGACCCCGACATGGCCGCCGAGTGCGAGGCCAAAGGAGCCGAGCTCGCCGACGCCATCATCACGGCGGAGACCAACCACGCCGATGAGCTCGCCAAGTACGCGAGCGGGGTCAACAACGACGACCCCACCATACTCAAGAAGCCCAACTCAGAGGGCGCAAACACCTCAACCTTTGAGGCCACGACGCACACCCGCACCGTCGAGCTGGTACCAGGCGACTCCAGCCAGACGGTGACGATTGGGACGGGCATGAGCCCAGCATAGGAAGGCGCGCTCATCGAGTTCCTCCGTGAGAACAGGGACATCTTCGCATGGAAACCCTCTGACATGTCCGGTGTCCCTAGGGAGCTCGCTGAGCACAAGCTAAACGCCGACCCCAAAGTGCGACCTGTCAAGCAGTCGCTGCGGCCCTTCAATGAAGAACGCCGTCGAGCAATCGCCGAGGAAGTGCAGCGTCTACTCGCTGTCGGCTTCATCCGGCCTATCAAGTACTCCAAGTGGCTGGCAAACCCAGTCCTGGTCGAGAAGAAAAAGGGACCTGGAGAATGTGTATCGACTACACAAACCTGAACAGCGCCTGCCCAAAGGAGCAGTTCGTCCTCCCGCGGATCAATCAGATAATCGACTCAACCGCGGGCTCGGAGTCGCTATGTTTCCTCGACGCCTACTCTGGGTATAACCAGATCAAAATGGCTGTCGAAGACGAGGAGAAGACGTCGTTCATCACGCCATTCGGAGCCTTCTGCTACACCGCCATGACCTTCGGCCTCAAGAACGCCGGGGCGACCTACCAGCGGTGCATGCAAGAATGCCTCGCGAGCCAAATTGGCCGCAACATCCACGTCTACATCGACGACGTGGTCGTGAAGTCCGCTCGCCAAGGCGACCTACTCGCCGACCTGGCGGAAACTTTCGCCAACCTGCGAAGATACAAGATAAAGCTCAACCCAGGCAAGTGCACCTTTGGTGTACCCGCCGGACAACTACTGGGGTACGTCGTCTCCAAACGAGGGATCGGGGCGAACCCCACAAAGATTGACACGATCGCCCGGCTCGGCAAACCCGAGTGCCTGCGCGACGTCCAGAAGCTGGCCGAGCGAGTAGCGGCTCTCAGTCGCTTCATCCCCCGCTTGGGCGAAAAGGCGATGCCCCTGCTATACCGCCTGATGCGCAAAAACCCCACCTTCCAGTGGGACAAGGAGGCGGACGACGCGCTCCGCGACCTCAAAAAGGTGCTACTCGCCGCACCACTACTCGCCGCCCCCGCTGACAAAGAGCCCATGCTGGTTTACGTCGCGGCGTCCGAGCGCGTCGTCAGCGCCGTGATGGTCGTCGAGCGACCAAAAGAAGGAAAGGAGCGCCCGGTTCAGCGGCCGGTGTACTACATCAGCGAGGTCCTCACCGAGTCGCGCCAGCGGTACCCACAGTACCAAAAGCTAGTATACGCGGTCTTCAGGGCTCAGCGGCGCCTGCCGCACTACTTCCAGGAGCACCCGATCACGGTCGTCTCCTCAGCACCACTTCAAGACATCATCCGCAATCGCGAGGCGACCGGGCGGGTCGCCAAGTGGGCCGTCGAGATCAGCGTCCACAACATCAAATACAAGCCACGAAAGGCGATCAAGTCACAGGCACTGGCAGACTTCATCGCCGACTGGGAGGAGGCCCAGCAGCCAGAGAAGCTGCCGTACCTCCACTACTGGAGCCTGCACTTCGACAGCTCCAAGAACGCGGACGGTGCAGGCGCAGGGATAGTGTTGACTTCACCAAAGGGCGACAAGCTCCGCTACATCCTCTGCCTCGACTTCACGCCCTGCACCAACAACATGGCTGAATACGAGGCCCTACTCCACGGCATGCGAGCCGCCAAGGAGATGAACGTCAATCGCCTCCGCTGCTACGGAGATTCCGACCTTGTCGCGGGGCAAGTCGCCGGCACCTGTGACGCCGTCTCCCCTACCATGGCGGCGTACCGCCAAGCGGTGGACAAGTTGGGCGGCCACTTCACCGGCTACTCTGTCGAGTGGATCGACATGCGAAAGAATGAGGAGGCCGACGCACTCTCCCGCATCGGGTCGGCTCGACTCGCGCCTCCCGCCGGCGTTTTCCTCGACACGATTACCAAGCCATCAGTCTCTCCCCCGAGGGAGATCGACATTGGGGTCCCACTACAACCAGAGGCAGCCTTGGTTGCACTCGTCAACGAGTCGGACGACTGGACCAAGCCCTACATCGCCTACCTGGAAGCCGGCACCCTGCCAGCAGACGAGACAGACGCTCGAATGATCGCTCGTCGATGCAAGTCCTACACCATCATCGACGGCGAGCTCCACAAGCGCAGCGTCACCAGCGTGTTCCAACGCTGCGTCCAACCAGCTGAAGGACGCAAAATCCTCCACGACATTCACTCAGGTGACTGCGGCCACCACGCCGCCGCTCGCTCCCTGGTCGCCAAGGCTATGCGACACGGCTTCTACTGGCCCACCGCACACGCCGATGCTGTCGACATCGTCCAGCGATGCGCCAGGTGCCAGAAGTACGCCAATCAGACGCACGTACCGAGCTCGGCGCTCAAAACAATCCCCATCACCTGGCCATTCACTGTGTGGGGCATGGACATGGTCGGCCCCTTCAAGAAGGCCCCCTCTGGCTACACCCACCTGTTTGTCGCCATCGACAAATTCACGAAGTGGGTGGAGGCCAAGCCAGTCCGGAAATGCGACGGGAAGACCGCCACTAAATTCTTACGCGAGCTCATATATCGCTACGAGTTCCCCAACAGCATCATCACGGACAACGGCACCAACTTCGCCAAGGGAGCCATGGCCGAATTCTGCGAAGAGCACCATATCCGGCTCGACCTCGCGTCAGTCGCCCACCCGGAGTCCAACGGCCAGGCGAAACGGGCCAACCAAAGCATCCTACACGGCCTGAAGCCGCGACTCCAAGTACCACTCGAGCGCACCGTCGGGTGCTGGGTCGAGGAGTTGCCCTCCGTCATATGGGGGATCCGCACCTCAGTCAACAGATCGACGGGATTCACTCCCTTCTTCATGGTCTACGGCGCCGAGGCAGTCATGCCCACCGACCTCGAACACGACTCGCCGCGGGTAGTCCACTACACGGAGGCTGCAAACGAGCTGGCCCGCCAAGACGGGGTCGACCAACTCGACGAAGCACGCGACCTCTCTCGGTCACGCACCGCCATTTACCAGCAAGGACTCCGCCGCTACCACAGTCGGCGGGTGAAAGCTCGCACCTTCCAGGAGGGCGACCTGGTGTTACGCCTCATCCAGGACAAGAAGGGCATGCACAAGCTCTCCCCTCCGTGGGAAGGCCCATTCGCTATCGGGCGCGTACTCGGCAACGACGCCTACTACCTCATCGACGTCCGCGGGGACGGCGAACTCGACGTCAAGCGACCATGGAATGTAAACCTCCTCCGGAAGTTCTACTCCTAGAACCCCACACATGTACTCTCCAGTCGCTATGAAATAAAAAGAAACGGTTACCGCAAATTGCGTCTACTCTCCATAACTTGTGCCACTCGCACTCGTAAAAACAGCGTTATGCTAAATGCAGAAGTCAACCTTTGGTACAGCGATCGGCACGGCTAAGTAGTGCGGTGTAAGAGCACTGAATCACTTCAGGTCTTGCATCGTCCACGAAAAACTCCAACCCGGAGCACCACTGGAGTCGCCTAGCTCGACTGGTTCTACGAGCCAAGACAACTGCCCTCGCTTCTCACAGCGACCTTGGTCCTCGCATCCTCGGCATAGCGACTCGAACGGCTAAGTACCACGCTCGGGGACTGAAGACCAGTTCGTCGCGAGCGGCCAGGGAAAACGCCAAGTAAGAGAGCATGCCCAGGACTCGCCACGCGACTGACCCAACGGGCCAGGCAGGAGCGACGCGCTCACACCAACGCGCTCAATCCTCAACCACCCTTGAGTCGCGCCTAGAACAACCAAGTACCACGCTCGGGGACTCGGCCACCCGACCTCGTTCGCGCAAGGGAAAACGGTAAAGTATAGAGCACTCAAGGGAGTCGCCTTGCGACTGGCTCTCCGAGCTTGGGCGAGTCGACCAAAACAACAAAACACATGATAACAACACATACATCATGCACGAGGTAAACCCCACAAAAGGGCGGACGCGCTCGGGGTCTCGTTCAACATCAATCAAAAGAACACAAACAAATACCAAAACAGACACGACGTCTCATTCAATCGCATAGTTGCATTGTTTTATGTTACAAAATATGTCCACGTGGCAGAACTGTCGCTAACGCCACAAGGCAAACTACCCTACTCTGCAGGCTTCGATGACGACTCGCCAGCATCCCGGCGATTGCGGATGAACGCCGTGTACGGGTTTGATGGATACGTCGTCAGTTCACCCGCCATCGCCGCGCGAAAAGGCTGCTCGACCTTGAAGTCACGATGTGGCGGCTCGGGGTCGTTCGGCGCGACAACCGTCTCCTGGTAGGGCAGGAGGTCGCCCATTGCCCAAACACGTTCCGAGTACGTGGCAGCACGTTCTTGCAACTTGAGGACCTCGGACAGCTCCACCGTGCCAGTCGACGATGGATACCCACTCGTCACATCGTCAACGTCGAAATCCTCGGGGAAGTGGGCGAGTCCAAGGCTCAGTGCCGTCGACGCTCCACGCCGAAACGCCGACCGCGTCATGAACTCAACGACCGCGGGCGCCTTCTCCAAATACTTCCACACCTCAACGAGGTCGCTGGGAATCACCTCCGTGGGTGATATTTCTTGGAGGTAGGCACGGATGCACGTCGCCGACAACGTCGCCGAATCGACGAGCATGCTTACGCACTGCCTCGTGTCGAGCGAGCTCGCCTCTCCTTCGCTATCAATGATGCGACCTGCGAGTAGAAGACAATGATAAGTACGATGGACACCACAAAAACCACAACTATTAGAAAGGGAAGATGTACTCACCAAGCAACGGGCGGGCGAGTCCCGTGATGTAGCACTGAAGCGACATGTGGTCGTCCTGAAGCCCAGCAATAAGGACTTCCGACACCTTGCGATCCTCCTCAGCGGCCGCAACGGCGGCCTTAGCTCGCCCGTCCGCCGAGCTCGCCCGTCCACCACCAACTCACCAGCGGGGACAAGCCCCTGGCGAGCTTCCTCTGCCTTCGTAGCAACAACCTGAAGCCCTTTGTTCGCCTCCTGGACGATGGCCAGCTCCCTTTCCGCGCGCTGTTTCGCGGCCAATCGGTCCGCTGATTCAAGCTGCAGACCCTGCACATCACCAAAAAAAGGTTAGTCAAATCAAAATTCCTAAGTGCCCACCCGCTAAAATTCAGCGAGTGCGCACTCGGGGACTGGCGATCAAAAAATCCCTAAGTGCCCGCCCGCTGAAATTCAGCGAGTGCGCACTCGGGGATTGGCGATCAAAAAATTCCTAAGTGCCCGCCCGCTGAAATTCAGCGAGTGCGCACTCGGGGACTGGCGATCAAAAAAAATTCCTAAGTGCCCACCCGCTAAAATTTAGCGCGCGCACACTCGAGGACAGGCGATCACAAAATTCCTAAGTGCCCACCCGCTAAAATTTAGCGCGCGCGCACTCGGGGACAGGATGCGAAAAACAAAAAGATGCGAAATTATAAGAATCAGGCCGCTGCAAAGCACCGACCTGATCCTCGGGGACTGGATGCACCTGGATGGCCGCGCCAAGCATGCCGTGGAGTTGTACCGCGTCCACGGACGCGAGAAGTGCCGGCGTGTGCCCGCGACGTTGGTCGACTTCAGCGTCGGCGGTCCCAGGAGCGTGGCTCGAGGGTGCAGGCCCACTCTTCGTGGTCGCCTTGGTCACGAAGCGCGGGAAGGTAGCGATAGAGGCACCCGCTCCGAGAGAGGTCGCCTCCGCCGTTCCAGGCAAGGAAGCACCCTCCTTCGTAGACGCGGCTGCCTCCATCACGGGCCCGGCTGGTGCGACCGCTGTATTGTCAGAGATAGTGATGGTGTCGTCGCCCTTGGCCTTCTTACTGCCATCCGCCGAGGCGACGACCTCGTCCGCCTTCCTCTTGCGGGAAGGATCTTCCTCGCTAGCGGCGGAGGGCACCTTGGCCACGGTCGGGTGGCCCATCCTCTTCACCCCGGTCATGCGCATCAATCGAATCAACAAAAAACAATCGAAATAGTTATGAAAAATAAGGAAAGGTGAGCGAACTCACTTGGCGACTGGGATGAAACGCAGTCCCGTACGGAGGCCGGCCGGTTTTTCCAGCTCAGGGCCCAGACGGCGAGTGAGCCCCAACTCCAGGACGTCGCGTGCCCAACACACGGACGGCTTCTTCGTTGTTGAGGCCACAGCTGGCGCCTCTGGGACATCCTCGGCCGGAGCCTCCTTGCGAGGCGAAACCGCCGCAGCCGGAGCCTCCTTGCGAGGCGAAGCCGTCGCAGACGGAGCCTCCTTGCGAGGCGAAGCCGCCGCAGCCGGAGCCTCCCCCAGCCCAGAGACTGGGGCGAATGGCGGAGGCATTGAAGCCAGCGGCACTTCCACGGTCGCCGCGTCCAGCATGGTTGTCGCTGGTGGTGCGCCGTCGCCGGCTGGGCTGGGAGCGTCTGAGCTGCTCGCCGAGTGCGACGGCGAGGCCGTCCTCGACGGCTTCGTCTTCCTTTTCGGGGGGGCCCTTGCCTCCCTTTCCTTCCTCTTCTTCTTTGACGGGGTGGCTTGACGGCGCGAGGTGGTCTCGGGGAGCTCGTCATCATCGTCATGACGTTCGAGGCTTCTGCTTGCTTCGATCTCGCGCTGTCGCTGCCCGCGGGTCTTTCGGACCAGCGGGGCGACCTCCTCTTCGGACTCGTCCTCCTCGTCCTCGTTGCCCTTGGTAGGCGGCGATTCGCCTATGTCCTGGGCGGATGGGCCCGAGCTCTCATCATCCGAAGGTGGGAGCCACCCTTCCACCACTTTGAATAGCTGCAACGAATACAAAACGGAATCAGAATTACCGCGACTGCATTTACTGCGACTGCGAGCAAGGTAAAGAAATTACCGTTGGAGCCGGACGCTTCGCGGTGTAGGGGCGACCCCAGCCTGCGCATCCAGGTACACCGCCTGGGTAATCTTCTTCAACGCTGGGAGATAATCCTCCAGCTTCCACTCGTCGAGGCAGGCCTTCGTCGAGTCTCCCCGGCCCGTGTACTGGTACATATAGTGGTCGCGCTGGGCGAGTGGAACGAGCCGCCACCCAAGCCAGCAATTGTACAAGTTTATCGTTTGAAGGCCCTTCTTTTTCAGACCACGGATGGTCTGGAGCATCTCGTCAACGACCATCCGCTGGTCGTCGGGGAGCTTGCCGATTTGGAGATTGTGCGCCTCGGAACGACTAGCGGAGTACCGCGGGATCGCCACCTCACCCTCCGGGGTTGCCTCGGCCACGTAGAATCACGACTTCTTCCAGTCGCTCGCTGCCTTGGCGGGTAGCATCAGATCGAAGAAAGAAGCTTTGGACTTGAGCTGAAACGTCAAGCCTCCCGCGGCTAGCATTGGGCCACCTGCCTCCTCGCGGCTGATCCGTCCGTGGAACAGATCTTGCCACAAGGGGAAGTAGGGCCGGCAGCCCAAGTAGCATTCGTAGAACGCCAGGAAGATGGCGAGTTGCTCGATGCTGTGGGGACCCAGATCGGAGGGCTGGATCCCGTAGTAGGCGCAGAAGCGTCGGAAGAATAGGGACATAGGAAACCCTAACCCCCGCTCGAGATGACTGGTGAAACAGACGAATTCCCTCTCTCGCGGGTTTGGGGTCGTTTCTCCGGCTGCTGGGATACGCCAACAGCCGGCTCGCAGGATCCCGGCCTCCTCGAAAGAGGCCAGCTGCGCCCTTGTGCACTTGGACCTACCCCACGGCTCGGTGGAAAGGGCCATGGCTGAGAGATTGGTTGGAGATCGGAGGGTTTCGGGTCGACTGGATCGCGGAGCAAAGGAAGGAAAATGCGAGCACTCGGAAGAAGTGGTGAGGAGTTGGCTCTACGATTGCCTGCCATTCCTCTTATATAGCGGGAGTTGCCCGCCAAATCAGGGATCCGTTACCACGCGGTGATTACGCCGAAAGTTACCGTTGGATTACCCCAACGGCTAGTTTGACCACGCCTGACGGTCCAACTACGGCCACTCGGCTCGCCGACCCAATCACTAAGACAGTGTTTTCGCCGACTCGACTCGCCAAAGCTGCGACCTGGATCATTGGTTGTCTCCTTTATACAGGAGCCCGCCGACGATTCGACTCGGTGCCTACTCTGAAGCCGTATACTCCGACTGCCAGCAGCCACCTACGCCTAATCGACGACGGCCTCGGGGACTACTAATGGGGATATGCCTACCGGGGTATACCCAGCAGGACGTTTCCGACTGGCCCAAGACCCGGCGAGTGGGCCTGCAGAACGACGAGTGGATCGAAGCCCAGCCAGGAACTGAGCGACTGGAAGCTGAAGGCCCGGGCGAGTAGATAGGCCCAGTCGGGTGAGGTTAAACGGCTACTGAAGCTTTAACAGAATCGGTTGAGATATGTAAACCCTAGGGGAGGTGAGCCTATATAAACCTCCCTATAGGGCGAGTAGAGACACGTTCCCAGATACACCCAAGCGACTCGCCGCCTAGCCGCCGAGCTCGCCCTTTGTAACACCTTGATAATACAATCTAGCAGGAGTAGGTCTTTACCCTCGGGGGGCCGAACCTGGGTAAAACCCTGTGTCTTTGCCCTCATCTCGCACCGCAGATGGCTGGCCGCCCTTGCCCCTCGTTCTACTACTCGCTGCCGATTGCAGCATCTGCCGTGACCATTCCCACGACAATAAGGAGTGACAACGGTTCAGAATTGAAAAACTACACCTTGAATGAGTTTCTAAGTGAAGAGAGGATTAGACATCAATATTCCGCTTCGTACACCCCTCAACAAAATGGTGTAGCTGAGAGGAAGAACCGGACTTTGATGGATATGACAAGATTAATGTTGGCTGAATTCAAGTCTCCTTACAACTTTTGGGCTGAAGCCATATCCACTTCTTGTCACTCATCAAACCGCCTCTATCTCCGCAAGATTTTGGACAAGACTCCTTATGAAATACTTACCGGTAACAAGCCCAACATCTCATACTTCAGGGTATTCGGGTGTAAGTGTTTCTTTCTTATTAAAGGTGTCTGCTTGTCTACATTTGAGTCCAAGGCTTTAGAAGGTATTTTGGTGGTTATGGTGCTGAATCCCACACTTACAGAGTCTACAACAAGCTCACTGGGATTGTTGTAGAATCTTGTAGTGTGGAGTTCGATGAAAATAATGGCTCCTTTGTAGGGCAAGTTGATGTTTGTGATGAAGATGTTGAAATACCCCAAGATGCCATAAGAAGAATGGGCGTGGGATTTTTCTGCCCCATTGAGGAACCCCTTGTGGCGGATCGGGAAGGACAATGCTCCACTCAAGTGGAGCCCTCATCTACACAAGATCAACAAGCCCCTACTATTGGAGAAAACTCTACACCAACACAGGAACCTACTGAAGATCATCTGTCTCCTGAACAAGTTGGTAGTCCCAGGCTGGACTATCCGCCCCCTCCAAGGGGCGGACAATCCGCCCCTGGCACTCCAACTCGTTCCAGGGGATCCGAAGGAGAAGACAACAGCCAAGAAGCTCCCAGGCCGGATTCTCCGGCCCCCGAGGGCGGATTATCCGGCTCTGGTTCTCCTAGTGCTGTCAGGCATGCTCAGGAAGAAGTCTCTGGTGTTTCATCTCCCGGGCCGGATAGTCCGGCCCCTCCAAGGGGCGGATTATCTGCCCCTGAAGAACAAGCTCTGCAGCAACCTCCTGGTGTTAACTCAGATCAAGATCAAGGGCAAGGCAGTGGTCAAGACAAGGATACAAATACGGAATCAACTCCCTCTAGAAACAATAAGGACATTGAGGCTCGTCACAAGGCTCGTGCTGATCGGAACCTTTAACTAAGGGGTCACACTCTTGACAAGGTTGTTGGTGATCTACGAAGAAGGGCATCTACTAGAAGAGAACTTGCAAGCTTCTGTGATCATCAAGCTCACATTTCCATGGTTGAACCAAAGAAGGTCTTTGATGCTCTTGAAGACCCCGTTTGGGTTGTTGCAATGCATGAAGAATTAAATAACTTCGAACGCAACAAAGTTTGGAAGCTCGTAGAGAAACCCAAGGACTGCCGCAATGTTATCGGTACCAAGTGGATCTTCAAGAACAAACAAGATGAAAATGGCATTGTTGTGAGGAATAAAGCAAGACTTGTGGCTCAAGGATTCTCTCAAGTGGAGGGAATTGATTTTGGCGAGACTTATGCTCATGTGGCTCGTCTTGAGTCCATCTGTATCCTTCTTGCCGATTGTAACACCCTCAGAATCGACCCTATGCAAGTTTCAGCGATTCCCGCCAAACCCGCATAGAAACGGTTCAAAGGTGCCCACCAGGCACTTTCGTGCGGGTGGAAAACGAAGTAATAACATTACACAACAGTCCTTGATGGGACCCACAGAACAGATATATATACAACACGACTCCATGAGTCAAGAATACAGATATAATATACAAAGATCGAAATCACCTTGAAAACAATAGGGCGTCCGTCTACGGACAAGATGCAAATGGGGCTAAGAGCCCTCAAGAATAACCAATGGCGTCCATAACCCTGCCCAGGCCAAACCGGAAGGGTAACCCTGCTAACGACGTCGATCTCAAAACCTGCTTAAACAAAAGGGGTGCCGACAAAGGGCAAAGGAAAAAGAGGAGCGTCAGTACTGAGGCCAGTACACGGCGAGACTAGAATTCGGCGGTCCTCGCCTACATAGGTATGGTGGACTGAAGCGGCAGCGGCAGCATGCACTAAACAACCTATAGAGACTCGGTACAACTGGCGGCTATCAGAGAGGGTAAGAAAGACATATTCGGAACCAACCTAAAGCTACCACCAATCATACCCATCCTGGGATTTCCCCCTCGAGACCAACGAGGAAGTCAACCGAGGAACACACACAGTTGGCAGTTTTATTTATTCAGTTATCGTTGCAGCAATTACTAGTCAGGTATAGATAGTCATCCTGATATAATAAGCAGTGGGCCGTTTTAGTTAACCATTCCGTTGTAGTTGCAACACTTACTAGTCAAATACAATTAGCATGAGATAACCCAAAACCCAGCAGTTGTTGGTACTTTTGTTTAGCCATTCCGTTATAGTTGCAATACTTACTAGTCAGATACAATGGTCGCAAGCGACAACTCAAGCAAGCAATTGTTGGCAGTTTTATTTAGCCATTCCATTATAGTGAAGCTGATTACTAGTCATTATAAAGTCAAATTTATAGCACTACTTTAGTTATAGTTGTCTATGATCGAGATACTATGCTCCAAGTCGTCCATAACCGCGGACACGGCTTTCAGAAAGTTTTACCCGGCCGGGGTGCACAAATAGCAACACACACTCGATCAACCTCGGAAAAACCAAATCAAAACCCAACGAGGCTTTCACGACAAAGCAATCACAAGATTCAGAATTATTTCAGGGGGCCACCCCATTGAGTAGACCCGCAACGAAGCTAGCTGACTCCGAGACGGACTCAAGGTTTGCGTCAGTGGCTGTAAACGACTGGGAACCCAAAACTGGGCTTGTCGATACCGAAAACACTCCGCTTACCTAAACAGTACAGTGTGCTCCTCGCACAATCGTAAATAAAGCAGTAAAGCATGGCATAAGTATAGGATAGTAAATAAAACCTCAAACTAGTTTGTGGCCCCAAGAAATAAGAATGAATCAAGCTCTGGCTCAGGGGGTCCCATAATCCTCCCGGATGTGGATAGCGCGAATATTCAAGGAACATGTATCAAGTACTCGGGGTCCTACGGGACACAAGTGGACGGTTAACAACCAAATAACATCTATTGCCCACCTGTGCCTCTGCTTACTTACTTCAATTTTAGTTGTTAAACAGTAATTAAAGTAAACGATAATTAAAGCCATGATCATCTCCAACATTGAACATGCGGCAATACTCCAACAACTGTGGTACTCGACGACATGCAACAGCACTTGAGCAAGCGACTACGACGCGCAAGTCCAACTATCTACCAAACAACAGGTAATAGGATGTGTCCAAGGCAATATATGGCTGCGAGGGATATCACGGGGATGGAAACTAGAGCATCGCAACACAGATAGCAGTAGATCAACAGGAGGGAATAAATACTATAAAAGTAAGATAGGTAGAAAGGGGGAGATGCTCGCCTGAAAACATTGTCGAAGGTTCAGCCGAAGATCGGGTCGACACTCGCATCAACTCAACGGCCTTATCTGCGAAGAAGCAAAACACTAGAATAAACACCGACTGCAATATTTAATACTACGGCAAAAGATCGGCATGATGCATGTATGATGTATGGCATGGCAAAGGTGCGGTGCAATTAGATCATATTAAGCGGAACCGGGGTCCCGACATTTAATTAGACGGTTCAAGTTATTTAGAACCCCCGCAATTTAAATGTTGACTTAACATGGCAAGAGATAGCACCGGTTTGCTACACCAATTTAAATGAGGCCAATATGAGACTAGATTTGCCCGCATATGGGCCCCATATTTAATTATGCAGTGAATCGGCCTAATGCCCCAACCCACATGATATGCATGCGAGATGAACAATTAATATGCAACAAGTTTTATATATAGCATTTATAAAAATAGGGGCTCGGATCAGGGTCACACATTGAGGGGTCTCGGCGATCTTGGTTCCGGGGTTCGGGGTTCGGTCTCAGGGTTCAGGGTTCGACGGGATCGGTCTCGGCAGAAACATTCTCGATCAAAGGGTAGATCTTGTCGCATCCGGGTTCTCGGCGAGCTCGGCGTCCGGGAAGGAGAACTTGTCGTCCAGGGTCTCGGTGTCCGGGGTGAAGTACTCGGCGTCCTCGAGGGAGTATTGGTCGTATCCGTGAAGGGGATCGTGTCGGTCCACAGGGTTCGGGCTTCGGGATCCATGAGGCGATCTTGGCGATTCTGAGGGTCTTGGTGTTTGACGGGGTTCGGGCGCGCCGTGATCGGTCTTCGGACCCGTGTAGATGGTCTTGGCGTTCCGGGGATCTTTGAGTCGGGGATCTTGGACCGTGTCGGCATTCTCATGGTCATGCATCGCCGCTCCGTTGATGTACTTGTCCGCAAATGTAGCTGACAAACTTGATAGGGTACTTGTCCGTGTTGTGTTCTTGTCGATGGAACATTACAAACAACGGTGTTGCATCATGTGGAGGAAGCACTTAACCATGCTGGTTGCCGACGAAGGGCAGAGGCGCGGAACGCTGGCCGGGGCGGAGGACAGCGAGTTCGGGCAAAGGAGGTAGGTGACGGAGAACGGCGGTGGCGGGCGCGATGGGGCGGATGACCGGAGAAGGCCCCGCGGCGGGCAGTGGTGGTGCCACGCGGGAAGGCGGGGCGGTTGGACGGAGGGGTCGCGGCAGGTGGAGGTCTGGTGGCGGCGGCTCGCGTGGTCGGCCGCGGAAGAGAGCGAGGCGGCGCCGGAGGAGGCCGCGGGCGGCGGGGAGGAGCTCGGGTCCGGAGGGGCTCGAGGTTGGAGGCGGGGCCGGGCTCGGGCGGCGACGGCGGGGCGAACGGCGAGGAGGCGCGGGAGGCGCGCGTCGGCGGCGCTCGAGGAGGGTAGAGGTCGGGCGGCGGGGAGACGGCTGCGCCGGCGCCGGCCGGCGAGGAGGGGCCTGGGGAGGCTCGAGGGGCGCGCGGGGAGAGGAGATGCCGCGGCGAGGAGGGGGAAGGGCGAGCGCGACGGCGGCGGAGGCAGGTGGAGGCGGCTCGCCGGCGGGAAGACGCGGCCGGAGGAGAAGACCGGCGGGCGGCGGCGGTTGGTGGATGCAGGAGGGAAGGGGAGAGCGGGTCGGGGGAGAAAGGTGGGGAGCGGGGAGGTTGGGGACGGGCGCGCGTGGGGGCGAGTGGAGGGGGCGCCGGCGGCGAGGGGGTCGGAGGGCGGCCGGTGGGGCGACGCGGCCGGTGGCGGCGGCCGGCGCCGGAGAGGAAGACGGGGCAGGCGAGCGCTGGGTTGGGGAACGAGGGGAGGAGAGGCGCGGGGTGGGAGACGAGCGACGGGGTGGGGGCTCGGTTGGCAGTGGGGAGTGGGGCCAAGGGCAGCGGCAGGTGGGGCCCGCGGGGTAGGGGTGGACCGGGTCCAGGGGTGGTTGAGTGGGGGTGGGGCTGGCATGTGGGGCCAGGGAGGAGGTGAGGTGGCAGCGGGTTGGGGTGGGGCCAGGCTGTCGGTGAGGGAGAGAGAGAGGGGGGGTAGGTGGGACTGGGGTGAGAGAAGGAGTGGGGTGCTGCAGGTGGATTGATGAGGTGGCAAGGTGGGTAGGGATTGGGGGAGAGTGTGAGATGGCAAGCTGTGATTGGTGGGTAGATTAGGACTAGGTGGGAATAGGACTTAGAGTTTAGGTTTTATTAGTTTGTAAATATTTGTTTGTTTTGTTTTGTTTATTTTAAAACAAGACTACTTTGCAATTAATTTATAGGTAAATAAAATATCCGATACGATCGGGGCTTTGCATTTGAAATAAAGAGGGGTATTTGTACAAAGCAAAACTAGGCTTTTAGCAAATTCTTTTAGGCAAACAGATGCATGTTGAGGTCATGATGATGCAATGCACAAAAACAACGCGATTTTCTAGTAGTGGTTTTGCGGGATGCCACAATTCGACACCACTAACAATGGATCTCGCCCTCGAGATCCGCCTCATGGTACCGGGAAGAAGGCCGGCGATCTGATCCTTCGCGCTTCGTGTAGATCCTCGCGACACCACTAACAAGAGGTCGTTGTCCGTGATCGTCGAGGGAACACTCCGGGAACAAAAGGTCGAAGGTAGAGGTATCAACAAATAAAGCCACCTCTAGCTTCCGTGGACGGAGTAAAATCGCTGGTTCCACTGATTCGATGTACAAGAGCGAATGATAAGAGTAGTCGGATGGTGATCAGTCCATCGCGCACCCAAACCATTACTCTGCACACGAATAGGCGGATTATGCAACCAACTCTCGGAATTCAGATTGTAGATCTCGACAAGCGAGGTTCGGAAACAAAGGAGTGATGCAGACTCTGCATCGGATCTGGCGTAGATGATGTCGTCGCGTCGGAAAACACCGGAAGGCACAAACAAGGAACAAAGAATGGTACCACGGTAGACGGATTCCTCAGACAGCATGAACACCGGATGGTAGAACACCGTTACCAAAGGAGGAAGCGAAACCCTGAAGGTACGACGGAAACCCACCCACGAGAATTCCTGGACTCGAAGAAAGAGACGAGAGCGGATTCAAAACACGTAGAGGTAAGAGGAGAATAGCAGAGGGGTGAGGAGTAAAAGCAGACCTAACCAGATCTATCCAACCGATTTTTCAAAAATAGTTTGACACTCTACTTCGGCCGTTAGCTAGGTTATCCTACAGGCTGTACTTGTGGGGTATCGCAACTGCTGAGCTCTGATACCACTCTGTAACACCCTCAGAATCGACCCTATGCAAGTTTCAGCGATTCCCGCCAAACCCGCATAGAAACGATTCAAAGGTGCCCACCAGGCACTTTCGTGCGGGTGGAAAACGAAGTAATAACATTACACAACAGTCCTCGATGGGACCCACAGAACAGATATATATACAACACGACTCCATGAGTCAAGAATACAGATATAATATACAAAGATCCAAATCACCTTGAAAACAATAGGGCGTCCGTCTATCGACAAGATGCAAATGGGGCTAAGAGCCCTGAAGAATAACCAATGGCGTCCATAACCCTGCCCAGGCCAAACCGGAAGGGTAACCCTGCTAACGACGTCGATCTCAAAACCTGCTTAAACAAAAGGGGTGCCGACAAAGGGCAAAGGAAAAAGAGGAGCGTCAGTACTGAGGCCAGTACACGGCGAGACTAAATTCGGCGGTCCTCGCCTACATAGGTATGGTGGACTGAAGCGGCAGCGGCAGCATGCACTAAACAACCTATAGAGACTCGGTACAACTGGCGGCTATCAGAGAGGGTAAGAAAGACCTATTCGGAACCAACCTGAAGCTACCACCAATCATACCCATCCTAGGATTTCCCCCTCGAGACCAACGAGGAAGTCAACCGAGGAACACACACAGTTGGCAGTTTTATTTATTCAGTTATCGTTGCAGCAATTACTAGTCAGGTATAGATAGTCATCCTGATATAATAAGCAGTGGGCCGTTTTAGTTAACCATTCCGTTGTAGTTGCAACACTTACTAGTCAAATACAATTAGCATGAGATAACCCAAAACCCAGCAGTTGTTGGTACTTTTGTTTAGCCATTCCGTTATAGTTGCAATACTCACTAGTCAGATACAATGGTCGCAAGCGACAACTCAAGCAAGCAATTGTTGGCAGTTTTATTTAGCCATTCCATTATAGTGAAGCTGATTACTAGTCATTATAAAGTCAAATTCATAGCACTACTTTAGTTATAGTTGTCTATGATCGAGATACTGTGCTCCAAGTCGTCCATAACCGCGGACACGGCTTTTAGAAAGTTTTACCCGGCCGGGGTGCACAAATAGCAACACACACTCGATCAACCTCGGAAAAACCAAATCAAAACCCAACGAGGCTTTCACGACAAAGCAATCACAAGATTCAGAATTATTTCAGGGGGCCACCCCATTGAGTAGACCCGCAACGAAGCTAGCTGACTCCGAGACGGACTCAAGGTTTGCGTCAGTGGCTGTAAACGACTGGGAACCCAAAACTGGGCTTGTCGATACCGCGAAAACACTCCGCTTACCTAAACAGTACAGTGTGCTCCTCGCACAATCGTAAATAAAGTAGTAAAGCATGGCATCAGTACAGGATAGTAAATAAAACCTCGAACTAGTTTGTGGCCCCAAGAAATAAGAATGAATCAAGCTCTGGCTCAGGGGGGTCCCATAATCCTCCCGGATGTGGATAGCGCGAATATTCAAGGAACAGGTATCAAGTACTCGGGGTCCTACGGGACACAAGTGGACGGTTAACAACCAAATAACATCTATTGCCCACCTGTGCCTCTGCTTACTTACTTCAATTTTAGTTGTTAAACAGTAATTAAAGTAAACGATAATTAAAGCCATGATCATCTCCAACATTGAACATGCGGCAATACTCCAACAACTGTGGTACTCGACGACATGCAACAGCACTTGAGCAAGCGACTACGACGCGCAAGTCCAACTATCTACCAAACAACAGGTAATAGGATGTGTCCAAGGCAATATATGGCTGCGAGGGATATCACGGGGATGGAAACTAGAGCATCGCAACACAGATAGCAGTAGATCAACAGGAGGGAATAAATACTATAAAAGTAAGATAGGTAGAAAGGGAGAGATGCTCGCCTGAAAACATTGTCGAAGGTTCAGCCGAAGATCGGGTCGACACTCGCATCAACTCAACGGCCTTATCCGCGAAGAAGCAAAACACTAGAATAAACACCGACTGCAATATTTAATACTACGGCAAAAGATCGGCATGATGCATGTATGATGTATGGCATGGCAAAGGTGCGGTGCAATTAGATCATATTAAGCGGAACCGGGGTCCCGACATTTAATTAGACGGTTCAAGTTATTTAGAACCCCCGCAATTTAAATGTTGACTTAACATGGCAAGAGATAGCACCGGTTTGCTACACCAATTTAAATGAGGCCAATATGAGACTAGATTTGCCCGCATATGGGCCCCATATTTAATTATGCAGTGAATCGGCCTAATGCCCCAACCCACATGATATGCATGCGAGATGAACAATTAATATGCAACAAGTTTTATATATAGCATTTATAAAAATAGGGGCTCGGATCAGGGTCACACATTGAGGGGTCTCGGCGATCTTGGTTCCGGGGTTCGGGGTTCGGTCTCAGGGTTCAGGGTTCGACGGGATCGGTCTCGGCAGAAACATTCTCGATCAAAGGGTAGATCTTGTCGCATCCGGGTTCTCGGCGAGCTCGGCGTCCGGGAAGGAGAACTTGTCGTCCAGGGTCTCGGTGTCCGGGGTGAATTACTCGGCGTCCTCGAGGGAGTATTGGTCGTATCCGTGAAGGGGATCGTGTCGGTCCACGGGGTTCGGGCTTCGGGATCCATGAGGCGATCTTGGCGATTCCGAGGGTCTTGGTGTTTGACGGGGTTCGGGCGCGCCGTGATCGGTCTTCGGACCCGTGTAGATGGTCTTGGCGTTCCGGGGATCTTCGAGTCGGGGATCTTGGACCGTGTCGGCATTCTCATGGTCATGCATCGCCGCTCCGTTGATGTACTTGTCCGCAAATGTAGCTGACAAACTTGATAGGGTACTTGTCCGTGTTGTGTTCTTGTCGATGGAACATTACAAACAACGGTGTTGCATCATGTGGAGGAAGCACTTAACCCTGCTGGTTGCCGATGAAGGGCAGAGGCGCGGAACGCTGGCCGGGGCGGAGGACAGCGAGTTCGGGCAAAGGAGGTAGGTGACGGAGAATGGCGGTGGCGGGAGCGATGGGGCGGACGACCGGAGAAGGCCCCGCGGCGGGCAGTGGTGGTGCCACGCGGGAAGGCGGGGCGGCTGGACGGATGGGTCACGGCAGGTGGAGGTCCGGTGGCGGCGGCTCGCGTGGTCGGCCGCGGAAGAGAGCGAGGCGGCGCCGAAGGAGGCCGCGGGCGGCGGGGAGGAGCTCGGGTCCGGCGGGCCTCGAGGTTGGAGGCGGGGCCGGGCTCGGGCGGTGACGGCGGGGCGAACGGCGAGGAGGCGCGGGAGGCGCGCGTCGGCGGCGCTCGAGGAGGGGAGAGGTCGGGCGGCGGGGAGACGGCTGCGCCGGCGCCGGCCGGCGAGGCGGGGCCTGGGGAGGCTCGAGGGGCGCGCGGGGAGAGGAGATGCCGCGGCGAGGAGGGGAAGGGCGAGCGCGACGGCGTCGGAGGCAGGTGGAGGCGGCTCGCCGGCGGGAAGGCACGGCCGGAGGAGAAGACCGGCGGGCGGCGGCGGTTGGTGGATGCAGGAGGGAAGGGGAGAGCGGGTCGGGGGAGAAAGGTGGGGAGCGGGGAGGTTGGAGACGGGCGCGTGTGGGGGCAAGTGGAGGGGGCGCCGGCGGCGAGGGGGTCGGAGGGCGGCCGGTGGGGCGACGCGGCCGGTGGCGGCGGCCGGCGCCGGAGAGGAAGACGGGGCAGGCGAGCGCTGGGTTGGGGAACGAGGGGAGGAGAAGCGCGGGGTGGGAGACGAGCGACGGGGTGGGGGCTCGGTTGGCAGTGGGGAGTGGGGCCAAGGGGAGCGGCAGGTGGGGCCCGCGGGTGGGGGTGGACCGGGTCCAGGGGTGGTTGAGTGGGGGTGGGGCTGGCATGTGGGGCCAGGGAGGAGGTGAGGTGGCAGCGGGTTGGGGTGGGGCCAGGCTGTCGTTGAGGGAGAGAGAGAGGGGGTAGGTGGGACTGGGGTGAGAGAAGGAGTGGGGTGCTGCAGGTGGATTGATGAGGTGGCAAGGTGGGTAGGGATTGGGGGAGAGTGTGAGATGGCAAGCTGTGATTGGTGGGTAGATTAGGACTAGGTGGGAATAGGACTTAGAGTTTAGGTTTTATTAGTTTGTAATATTTGTTTGTTTTGTTTTGTTTATTTTAAAACAAGACTACTTTGCAATTAATTTATAGGTAAATAAAATATCCGATACGATCGGGGCTTTGCATTTGAAATAAAGAGGGGTATTTGTACAAAGCAAAACTAGGCTTTTAGCAAATTCTTTTAGGCAAACAGATGCATGCTGAGGTCATGATGATGCAATGCACAAAAACAACGCGATTTTCTAGTAGTGGTTTTGCGGGATGCCACACCGATGCAACCCATCATAATTTTAAATTACAGCAAATGGATGTTAAGAGTGCATTTCTTAATGGTCTCTCCATGAGTTAGTATACGTCAAGCAGCCCCCGGATTTTGAGGACCCCAAATTTCCGAACCATGTCTACAAACTCGATAAGGCGCTCTATGGCCTTAAACAATCCCCACGTGCGTGGTATGAGCACCTTAAAGAGCTTTTGCTAGACCGTGGATTCGAAGTTGGGAAAATCGATCCCACTCTTTTTACTAAGAAGGTTAATGGGGAGCTTTTTGTATGCCAACTTTATGTAGATGACATCATTTTTGACTCTACTAACCAAGCTTTTAACGATGAATTTTCAAAGATTATGACTGACAGGTTTGAGATGTCCATGATGGGTGAGTTGAGGTTCTTTCTTGGATTTGAGATCAAACAACTTAGAGAGGGAACTTTTATTAATCAAGCTAAGTACATCCAAGACATGCTCAAAAGGTTCAAGATGACGGGTCTCAATGGTGTGTCTACTCTAATGCAAACAAAGTGTCATCTTAAGCTCAATCCCAAGGGTAAAGACGTGAACCAAAAGGTATACTGATCCATGATCGTCTCTCTCCTTTACCTTTGCGCATCTAGGCCCGATATCGTGTTAAGTGTAGGAGTGTGTGCAAGGTACCAAGCCGCTCCTAAAGAAAGCCACTTAGTGGCGGTCAAACGAATCTTCAGATATTTGGTTCATTCCCCAAATTTTGGGTTATGGTATCCCAAGGGTTCAAGTTTCTCTCTATGTGGTTACACTGATTCAGATTGGGCTGGTGACAAAGATGATAGGAAATCAACCTCTGGTGCATGTCAATTCTTGGGCAGGTCTCTAGTGTGTTGGTCTTCAAAGAAACAGAATTGTATTTCACTCTGAACAACCGAAGCTGAATATGTTGCTGCTGCAATTGCCTGTACACAATTGTTATGGATGAGGAAAACTTTAAAGGAATATGGTGTCAATTGTGACAAAGTGCCTCTATTATGTGACAATGAAAGTGCTATCAAGATTGCTTACAATCCCGTGCAGCATACAAGAACAAAACATATAGAGATTCGCAACCACTTCATTCGGGATCATGTTGCTCATGGTGATATTGCCCTATCCTTTGTGAGCACGAAGAACCAACTTGCTGATATTTTCATGAGGCCCCTTGACGAAGCAAGATTTTGTTATTTGAGGAATGAGCTAAATATCATAGATTCAAGGAGCTTGGTTTTACTATCCTTGCACACTCACTTACTCTTATTCATGTATTTGGTTTAGATGCGGGCATAGACATAGGGGAAGTGTGGTCCTAACTTATTGGGCCAACCCTCCCCCCATAATGCCGAAAGCAAGTAAAATCATTTCCCTTAATATCATTTTGTGATATGTGGGTCCTCGATGAGCATTGGTTTTGAACTCAAGATACATCTTCGCGGTCTCATGCCATGCGCTCCAACATGGTGGCTTCGGCCACCACCCTCTTCCTAGACAAGAGTTGGTTTCTAATGGCTCACTTTGGATTTTCTTGCATATCTTTTGTTCTTATGGAAACCACACTCAACTTTGGCTTTTGTTTGATTTGATTCTTGCAAATTTGGGTGTGTAGTACCATCTCAGTTTGTTGCTCTAAACCCAAGCCTTTCTTTCCCTCCTTGAACCATCTATTCTTGCACACAAGTCCTAAATACACCATCGAGGGGTTTTGCAAGGTTGCTCCGGCCTGAATCTGTACTTAACAGAGTTTTCAGAGGGGGCGGACTATCCGCCCTAAGTAGGGGCGGATAATCCGCCCCGGGCGAAATCCTCCTGTTATAGGCAGGGTCGGGGAGGGCAGGCTCAAACAGAGCAGCCCGTCCTCCCCAACCCTCCCTCAGCCCCCAGTAGCCGCCGGAGCTTCCGACCCTCCCCAGAGTCGATTCGACCACCGAATTCTCCGGGCCCTCCCTGGATCTTCTTCCTCACGCCTCCGGGTACCTTCTCCTCCGAACTCTTCCTCCAATGAGTGAGGGTAACTCCCTCATCCATCTCTTTTGCTTGAGATTCATTGTTGTGGTGGAAATCTCGTGGTAGATGATACTTGGTGTTTTCCTGTGCATGTTAGAATCCATAGAAATACATTACTTCTGCCTGATCTGTGTTGCCGTGGTAAAATCTGGGCCAAACCAGAAAAATTTCACCAGGGGCGGATAATCCGCCCCCATGGCCGGAAAGTCCGGCCTGGAGACAACGTGTCTGGTCTGGTTTGGTTCCGATTTTCTCCCATGCACTCTTCTGGCTCATGGACTGTTTTCTTACTCGTTCTACCATGTCTCCTGGACTTGTGTGTGCGCTTATCCCCATGCTACCTCTTCATGCTTTTCACATGTGTCTCTCGTCCTCCTAAGACATACAAGCGTCGTCCTCGTGCCCGTTATCTCAGGCCCACTACAGAGGGCACATTTGTTGACGAAACCGAGGTTCGCAGGTTAGCCAGAGAAGCTGAACAGATGGCAGAGGCAGCAAGGAAAGCCAAGAGGGTTGCATCTCACAAGGGCAAGGGTAAAGGCAAGGAAGCTCGGCCTAACTACAAGGCCATGGACAGCACTGATTACTCCTCCATGTGTCAGACAGATTTTTATGCAGATGTTGACAGTGATGGTGATCCAGAGGATTCTATGTTTTGGTGCTCCCATTTTCGGTATATCCATGTAGGGGTTCGTAGCATGGAAAACAAAAAATTTCTATCGCATACAAACAAACAAGCCAAGATCTATCTACTAGATTGTAGCAACGAGTCGATAGAATAACTCACCCTCGAAGATTCCAAAGTGTTTAACGAGAGCGGATTCTCGTGGGTGATGTAGTCGTACTCTTCCCGATCTCAAGATCGTGTAGATGATCCTTCTGGCGTTGCGTTCCGGCAGCGCTTCCGCAGTCGGTCACACGTTCGGTACTCGACGAAGACCTTCCTCTCCCTTGTTCCAGCAGGCAGCGGAGGTTGTAGCACTCTCCTCGCGATTCCGGCAGCACGACCGCATGGTACCGGAAGTAGAGGGGAGATCTCGCAGGGCTTCGCCTTAAGCCGGAGCGAGTATGGTGGACTATGAGAGAGGCCTCGGTGATCTAGGGTTTATACGCACCAAGGAGAAGAGGCTAGGCCAGCGGCTAGGGCAAGGGGATGCCCTAACTCGGCGGCTTGGGAGAAACCCTAGGGGGCGGCGTCTATGGTGGTGGCCGGCGGCTAGGGTTAGGCTTTAGAGAGGGCAAGGTGTAGGTCTAGGAGGGGCAGCCCTGCCCCTCCTTATATAGGTGGGAGGGCACAGCCAAGGGGAGGGGAGTCCCTCCCCAACTCGGCCTCCTTGGCCGGCGGTGGAGGGAGAGGGACTTCCTCCCCAAGTAGGTTTCCTACTCTCCCTCCACCAAGCAAAATAGCCATTTGACTTTTCAAATTGTCGTTTGACTTTTCAAACTAGGATTTCATTTATCCCTTTATTTCGCTCAGCGATGACACCTAGTACATGATGCAACCATTCCAACTTGTTATGACACATTCATGTACCCTTCCCCTCCAGAGTGTCGGACATTCCGGAACCTTCTAGAACATTCCCGATGAAAACACCGGAACCATTCTCCAACCCCGAAACAGGACTTTCCTTATATGAATCTTATTCTCCAGACCATTCCGGATCTCCTCGTGATATCCAGGATCCCATCCGAGACTCCGAACAACATTTAGTCTCTTACTCATCATTCCATAACTACTCAACAACGTCGAATCCTTAAGTGTGTCTCCCTACGGTTCGTGAATTATGCAGACATGATCGAGACACTTCTCCGAACAATAACCAATAGAGGAATCTGGAAATTCATATGGCTCCCACATATTTCTACGATTACTTTGCGATCGAATGAACCACTTACATACGATACCAATTTCCCTTTGTCTCACGATAGTTTACTTATCCGAGGTTTTGATCGTCGGTATCTCTGCATACCTAGTTCAACCTCGTTACAGATAAGTACTCTTTTCTCGTTCCCGTGATATGTGATCCCTTGTGAGCCAATCACATGCTTGCAAGCCAATTGGATGACATTCCACCGAGAGGGCCCAGAGTATATCTATCTGTCATATGGATGGACAAATCCCATTCTTGATCCATGTGTTTCAACCAATACTTTCCGAACACTCAATGCCACCTTTATAGCCACCCAGTTACGGTGTGGTGTTTGATGTCATCAAAGCATCCTTCGTGTGATGGTGATATGCATGATATCATGGTCGAAGGAATTAGGTTACTATGTATCAGAAAGCATATAGCAATTGAACTATTAAAATGACTTGATCTTTATGCTACGCTTATCTATAGGAGTATGTCCATCATAGCATTCTCCTAACGATATGATCTTGTTGTTAATAACATCTCAATGTTCATGATAGGGAAACCACAATCATTTATTAACCAACAAGCTAGTATTATAAAGAGGCTTTACTAGGGACTCTAATTTAGTTTACAAATCACACAAGTATTAATGTTTCCTTGTTAATACTATTATAGCATGAATGTAAACATTTATCATAAACACAAAGATATAATAATAACTACTTTTATTATTGCCTCTAGGGCATATCTCCAACAATCCATGATGATGTCTATGTTCCTCTCAAGATTCGCCCCATGCACCCTCTGAATATGACTGAGGCTCAATCAAAGGCTCGCCTTCGTGAAGCTTTGGATGTGACAAACAAGATGGGGCTTCATCCTCTTATGACTCTGCAGTGCCACTATGATTCCAAGATTGTGAAGCAGTTTTTCTCCACTCTGGTTATCTGCGGCAATGAGCTTCGTACTATGAAGTAGATGACGGGAACATCAATGATCCAGTCTGACTTCCACACCTTTGGTCAGGTTATTGGCTATGCCTTTCACGGGCAGAACACCCCTTCAGGACACCGCATTATCTCTCCTCTCCAGCCATCCAAGCATACTGTGCTTGCTCCATGTATGTCGCCCAATGGCGTTGTTGGTACCTTCGCTGGCCTTTCACCACTGTATGCCACCCTTGTCGGCATGTTTCGGTACAACATTACTCCCAGTGGAGGCAACAATGACAAGATCCGCGGTCACCTGGTTCCTCTTCTGGCCTTTGCTCATGAGTGTGCCACCAATGCTGGCTCATCTACAGGATACAAGTTGGATGTGATGGATTTCATTTATCATGAGATGACCGATGTGATGCTCAACAGGCTCTCCATTCCATATGCTCCGTTTATCATGATGCTCATCAAGCATATGCTGCCCCCTGAGGATTTTGGCACTGGTTTGGATGGTGTGCACAAGTCAAAGAAAATTTACAACAAAGCTCAGAAGACTTCTCACCCCTCCACTGCCCCTGAGTCCTTTATGCGTGATGCTCGGGCTAGTGGTCGTCGTTGTGCCGTGTCCCCAATGGCACGCAAGGTTAAACAGCTCACGTGGTTCCAGTGGCACATTCTTTGCATGGGTGTTGACACACACAAGGGACAGTATGAGGCATACCGCAGGGACCATGCGAGGGATCACACTCCGCGGCTCATACTTCACCACGTTTCTGGTGCCACTGGCCCTCCACCTCCTCCCACTACTCCGGAACCGTATGCTCAGTGGAACACTTTAGGGATCAACTATGGTGAGCTTGAGATTTGCCTGTTTGCTCCACCTCCGAGGGCACCCACTCCTCCAGCTGATGACGATGATGATGAGTATGACGAAGAGGAAGGGGACGGGGACGACTACGACGAGGAAGAGGAGGAGTGATCTTCTAGGGCGTTAGCATAGCTCTTCTTATTTTTTGGCATTTCGATGCCAAAGGGGGAGAAGTAGTCTATTAGGTCACCAGATTTGCATGGGTCATGGGTCGGGCACAAGCACTTGCTTTTCCATTCGTTCGTTGTGCTTGTGCCCCTTTAGCGTGAACTTATTTGCTATTTTCTATTTGTTGCTTGGTTATTGTAAGACTCTGTCGTGACTTATTATATATGGTCCTATGGCATTCTGGATTTCTATTGTGGACCTACTATCATGGAATTCTGGATTTATCTGTGGAGTCTGGCATTCTAGTTGATGACATATGAAATCATGGGATTATCTTATGTATGCGTCAATTTTGTGGGATGTGCAATCTCATTAGTTTATTTGGCGATATTCACATCCCGGTGGTATGATCTCGTTTACCAACCCATCTGGTTTTAATTGTTCTTGCCATGAAAGGTGTGTTTTATCTAGTGTGTGCATGTGTGTTTCAAAGGTAAATTTTTATATGCACACATCTAGGGGGAGCCTCTTTCATTTATTTTAAGGGTGTCATAGGTAGTCGTTTGCAAACCCTAATATTGTCATCTAACACCAAAAAGGGGGAGATTGAAAGAACATTTCATAATCTCTGGTGTTTTGTGTGTTAGATAACAATATCAAGGATTATTTAACGTGTGTTGAAGTGTTGTAGATCTGTACATTGAGAAGGGATGGAAACTGCTTTCTAGGGGCGGATAATCCGCCCCTCCCAGGGGCGGATAGTCCGCCCCATCCCTCCTCCAAGAGTGTGTGACCCCCAGAGTGGGGGCGGAGTTTCCCGCGCACTTTCTGGTCTATGGGCGGACTTTCTCCCAAGGGCGGATAGTCCGCCCCCTCTAGAAATTTCTTCAAGTCAAGGCTGCGTCGCTCTCTATGTGGGGGGCGGAGTTTTCCCCTGGATTTTCCGTCCTGGGGGGCGGATTTTCTCCCCAGGGCGAATAGTCCGCCCCAAAGGGGGGCGGATAATCCTCCCCCAAATCTCTTCAACGGCTTGTTCTGGGCAGAGGGTATTTAAGCTTGTCTTCCCCCTCTATACATAACTCTTGATTCACTCGAAAAAGAACAGACCTGATCTGCAATCTTCATCCGAGAGAACTCCACCTAGATACACTCAAAGGCTCCATCCATTGGGGAATCAAAGGAGGATGACTCGATCTTCATCAACTACAATCAAGCGCTTCATCTTCTCTCCATTCATTTGGAGAACCACCGATCTAGTATTTCTTGCAAATACCTAGATCCTTGTTTTTTTATATTGATAAACCTTGTTCTTGTGGCATCTTGTTGTCATCTCGGGAGCCCCCAATTTGGTTGTGGGTGTGTGCCCCGATAGTGTTGTAAAAGGCACTGGTTCCCGCCTCGAAGGGATCCAATAGTGGAGAAGGTGGATCAGGCCTCTCGTGGCGAGATCCATCAGAGAATAGGGTGAGGCCTATTGTGGTGTGGTGGTCGTAGAACCGCCCACCCCTCCAACGTAGATGTACTTCCCTTAACAAGGAAGGAACTACGGTAAAACAAATCCCTGTGTCTCCGCGTGCTCCACCACGGTTCCTTCGCTCCTCTCTTTACGTGCTTAGTAGTTAGGGTTGCATATAGGGAAATTCTCGTAGTTGCATATCTAGAGAATTTAATTTGTGTCAAGCCTAAAATTTAAAAATTATTAAAAAATTGGTTAGCGCCTATTCACCCCCCCCCTCTAGGTTCCCATACGATCCATTTCAGCGCAGACATCACCCAACACACCCAATACACTTGTCAGGTGTATAGGTGCACTAGATCGGCGAAGAGATAGTGAAATACAAGTGGTAACGGTGCTAGAAAATAGCTTGACAGTGAGGTAAAGACTACAGCAAGCAAACATGCAACAGATCTAGTAGAAAACGGTGTTAAAATATTTAGAAACAAGGCCTAGGGATCATACTTTCACTAGTGAACACTCTCTCATATAAATATCCTCTCTTCATGATACTACTCTTAACTACTCTCCGGTTGGACACTTTAATCATCGGTAGGGCTATAACAACACTCCTCAAAGTCCGCCTTCCCCAATCTAGATAACCCACACTGTCACCTTGAGCGCTAGATGGTTCCAAAAAACACCACAATTTCATAGAGACATCCAACTCCAAATATAACTCATAACAAATATTCAATCTAGCCAAAGTGCCACACACACGGTATGCATGCTGTCACTTTCACACATGTGGGGAAAAGCATAGATCTATTAAAACACAATGAGTATTTATGTAGACTCTAGCCTAAGTGCCACCATGGCGTGCATGCTGTCACTTTCACACACATGGGGAGAGCAGAGATCTAATGAAGCGCTTGAGTAATAGAGTTGATCTACTTGATTACAAAGCTCATGACCACAAAAAGATCATGCATAGAGAGAGATGAACACATAGCTACCAGTAGAGCGCCCTTAGCCTCGAGGAAGAACTACTCCCTCCTCATCATGGGAATCAACAATGGTGATGGAGATGGTGGTGGAGATCGATGGAGATGGCTCCGGGGGCACTTCCCCGTCCCGTCAGGGTGCTGGAACAGACACTTTCTGTCCCCTGAATCTCCCTTTCGGTGGCGGCGGCGCTACAGAGGTTTTTTTGGATTATGATTGACGACTTAGGGTTTCCTCATCGGGGGCTTCTTATAGGCGAAGAGGCGAGGCTGGGAGGCGGCCGGAGGGCCCACACCCTACCTAGGAACGGGGTAGGGCCCACCCGTGCCTAGGGGGGTGGTGACCCTGGTTTGCCTCTCCATCTCCCCTTTGGACTTCGTGTCTCCCACGGTAAAATATTGACTTTGGCATTTGTCCCGTCCAATTCCAAGAATATTGATTTTCTGCCTTTCTGGAACCGAAAACAGAAGAAAATATGCAACTGGCACTGTGGCAACTTGTTAATAGGTTAGTTCCAGAAAATATATTAAAACACCTCAAAGTGTAGACAAAGCAAAGCAAAGTAGATACTAAACAAGCATGAAGCATCAAAAATTATAGATACGTTTCTGACATATCATCTCCAAACGCGCGTGGTCACATATTAGGGAGTGCATATATGACTAGTTTCTTGGAGATGCCGGAGGACTGGGCTCCGGCGGCATCTCCCTGAAACTGGCCGTAGTGGTGTCCCGGCTCTCGCACACCATCTTGCGGCTTGTAACTTCTCTAACTAGATCAATATGCCTGGGAGCTAACTAATTTCACATATTAGGGAGTGCCTCTATGACCAGTTTCTTGGAGATGCCGGAGGACTGGGCTCCGGCGGCATCTCCCTAAAACTAGACGTAGTGGTGTCCCTGCTCTTGAAGACCATCTTGGAGATGCCTCAAACTGGCTGGAGGACTGGACTCACAAGGATGTCTATTTATAGTACAAGCAGCTCGGCATAGTGTCTACACTCACGACATAATGTTGACACTCACCCCTATTATTAGTGCTCACTCGTGTTTTGTCCCGGTTGGTGTCTCCAACCGGGACTAAACGTTCAGCTTTAGTCCCTGCTGGCGACACCATCCGGGACAAGGTACAAGCCGCACGACATAATGTCGACACTCGCCCCTATTATTAGTGTTGTCTGGCCCAGACTGCCACAATCCCTTTAGTCGCGGTTGGTTTGTCCAACCGGGACTAAAGTTGAACCCTCTATTTATAGGCATTTCCCTCTATTTATAGGTCTTTTCCCTCTATTTATAGGCTGCTCGATCCAGCCTGACCGCCCTTTTCCTCTATTTATAGGGCGACCGTCATGGCCACCCACACATACACACATTCCTCGCCGCCTACTTTAGGATGCCCATCCCGCATCCTCGTAGTCAACTTGGCGTCAACGATGGAGTACTGGGCTCCGTCGGGCATGTCCGAGACTAGGCTTCGTCGGGCTAGCACTAGATGGTGCTACCTTCCGGGACGCGTAGCTTGGTGAGGAATCTGGGTGTCGTCTTCAACCCAGAGCTTCTTTGGTGGAGGTCGCCTGGTCCAGGAAGGGTGCAGAGGGAACCAGCCACCAAGGAGGTGGTACGGCGTCGTGTCAGGAAGGAGGACGAGCATGTCCGTCGCTATATGGCTGCGTTGGACACCAGGGTCGACGATACCTGGTAGATTCTTCAGGGATCTCACCCGAGCTATGCTCGTGTGATGGTTCCGTATCTTTGGGTTTTCACCTCCCGCGGCTTAGGCACTGGGATTTGTCGTCCAGTTTGATTGAGCAAGATGTATTAGTTTCAATACATTTATTAGTTTCAATACTACGACATTTTGATTGATGTAGGCAGGTAGAAAAAACAGCATTTGATCACCTGAGCGAACTCACAAGAATACAACAACATCTTCATATTTAGTCCCGAGACTAGGTAACACTCAAGACATTTATTAATATTAAAAAACGGGACTAAAGCCACCCCCTTTAGTCATAATCATGCCTAGTCCTATAGTATGCAGCTTCAGGGTCTTCTTCGTCATCGTCATCGTCACCTACCACTCTAGGGATCCTCAGCCCAGCCATGGCATATACCAGGGGCACCAGCCACTCCGGCCTCGGATTCACGGTGGGCGGGGGATGGGTCTCCTAGAAGACGATGCCTCTACCACCGGGCGGAGGAGGGGCCTTCTTGTGGCTCTGTGGCGGGTGGACTTGTGGGCACCGCATGCGAGGATGGTCTCCCCGGCGATGTAGCGCATCACGCCGATGATAGTACGGTTCGCCCACCACAGACGGCGGCCAGCTTCGTTGTGATTCACCGCGGACGGGCCATCACCCTCGTACCTGGCGATCTCCCTTTCCTGCCGGTTAGCGAAGAAGGCATTCCAGGTGTCGTAGTTGTCGGGATCCCACTGGGGATCCATCCGCTGCTCCGACGTGAGCTCATGGTAGAAGTGGTTCGTGATGGCCGCCTGGCGTGCGGAACCTTGAGGGACAGGAAGGATAGGAACCCCCTCCAGCGCTCAGCATCCAACCGGCGGGCGGCCGGTATCTAGGCGGACAAGGGTAGCTGGAGGCGCACAGCGCCTCGGTCTCCTCGAGGGTCAGAATGGCCCAGTAGGCGCTGTCCATTGTTGTGAGAGAGGAAGGTGTGGATGTGTGGATAGCCATGGAGTGATCGCCCTAGATATAGAGGGAAAGGGGGGAAAACTTGGCGGGAAGAGGTGGGAAATGGCGAGAAATATCTTTAGTCCCGGTTAGTGACTACAACCGGGACTAAAAGCTCTGGTAAAAAGGAAAGGGCGGGAAAACTTGGCGGGAAGCGGTGGGAAATGGCGGGAAATATCTTTAGTCCCGGTTAGTGACTACAACCGAGATAAATGGATATTATATTAAGATTCTTTATATTTTCTGATAATAATAGACATATTATTTGTTTTATTTGGATTTTTACAATAGGAGATATGATTTTCCAAAGTTTTATATTTGATTTGAATTAAAAAAGAAAATTTACAAATGAAATAATTTATAAATGATGCAAACAGATGTATGGATATTATATTAAGATTCTTTATATTTTTCTGATAATAATAGACATATTATTTGTTTTATTTGGATTTTTACAATAGGACATATGATTTTCTAAAGTTTTATATTTGATTTGAATTAAAAAAATAAAATTTACAATTTAAATAATTTATAAATGATGCAAACAGATGTATGGATATTATATTAAGATTCTTTATATTTTTCTAATAATAATAGACATATTATTTGTTTTATTTGGATTTTACAATAGGACATATGATTTTCCAAAGTTTTATATTTGATTTGAATTAAAAAAGAAAATTTACAAATGAAATAATTTATAAATGATGCAAAGAAATGTATGGATATTATATTAAGATTCTTTATATTTTTCTGATAATAATAGACATATTATTTGTTTTATTTGGATTTTTACAATCGGAGATATGATTTTCCAAAGTTTTATATTTGATTTGAATTGAAAAAAGAAAATTTACAAATGAAATAATTTATAAATGATGGAAACATATGTATGTATATTATATTAAGATTCTTTATATTTTTCTGATAATAATAGACATATTATTTGTTTTATTTGGATTTTTACAATAGGAGATATGATTTTTCAAAGTTATATATTTCATTTGAATTAACAAGGGAAATTTACAAAAAATAAACTAGTCGCGGGTCGTGGCTGGACCCGAGACTAGAGGGTGCTTGCGCATGCAAAAATGAAGCGGCCGAAAAAACACACTAGTCTCGGGCCGTGGCTTAACCCGCGACTAAAGGGTGGGTCTTTCCCTTTATATACTGCACGCCAGGGGAGGTGCTGCCCAGCACTTAGCATTCGACGAAGACGAAGACGAGGCGCCGACTAAGAGAAAACGCAGGGGAGGTGTTTCCCGTCGATTCCACCGCGCCGCCGTCCTCGTCTCCGGTTGTGCGTGCTCTGCTGCTTCGCCGTGCCGCCGCTCCACCGTGTCATGCTACCGCGCGCCCCGCCGTGCCGCCGCCCCGCAACGTCGTCGTGCCGCCGGCGTCGGTGAGCTCGAGGGTTGTTATTGTTTTTTTTGTTTTAGTTATTCGGATTATTGTTTTACCACAAATAATATTAGGGTTATTAATTAGGGTTATTATTTTTTGTATTAGTTATTAGGATTATTGTTTTACCACAAATAATATTAGGGTTATTAATTAGGGTTATTGTTTTTTTGTTTTAGTTATTAGGATTATTGTTTTACCACAAATAATATTAGGGTTATTGTTTTTTGTTTTAGTTATTAAGATTATTGTTTTACCACAAATAATATTAGGGTTATTAATTAGGGTTATTGTTTTTTTAGTTATTAGGATTATTGTTTTACCACAAATAATATTAGGGTTATTAATTAGGATTATTAGGGTTATTGTTTTTTTTGTTTTAGTTATTAGGGTTATTGTTTTTTTTCTAACCTGTTTAACTCTCTTTCTGTTAGTTAATTAAGTCATGGATCCATCTGATGATCCTGGTCGCATTGGTGAAGGTTTTCTTCAGGGCATGATAAGAGGTGAAATTCCTCTTAATATTACTACCGGTGAAGATATTTTGCTCGAGGAAGAGATTTCCTCATATCTGAATCCATCCGGTGATGGACTAGAGGAAAACCTGATGTACCAAGGGGAAGACCGGATGGACGAAGGGCAAACAAATAACAACAATAATGATGGCCCCTCGACTGGATCGGCGAGGTACATATATATAAAGCCTCGTGTTACCTCTATTCATTAATTGATCTAGATATATCAATATATATATTAATCACTCTCTCTTCTTATTTTAGCCCACCGGATCGAAGCAATCGACAACTCGAACGAAACGAGGGCCAAACAAAAAGTTGGATGGTAATCAGAGGTTCATCATCGAAAAAATAGATGATGATGGTGAACCGATTGCTCCAGAGAAGCACCGGAGGATGTTTACAAATCAATGCGGGGTGCTTGTTAGGGACAACCTGCCAATCACCATCCAAGAATGGAATAAGTCAAAGAAACCCGGTGAAGAATCCAACAGCTATGTCACCGATGATGCCAAAGATGACCTTTGGCAGAAGCTCATAGCGCATTTCATACTACATCCAGAGTATGAAGAATTTGAGGCAGATGGTATTACCCCAAGGTCGGGTGAGCTTGAAAAAAGAGCGAAAGTAAAGGAGTGGGCTCTGAGCAAGATGGTCGAACTGTACCGGAACCACAAGAAAAGTTTATACGCGAAATATGTCGCGAAAAAGAAAACTCCAGACTTCAAAGGAGCAAACGAGAAGTTTAGAGAACAGTGGCCCGATTTTGTAACGTACAAGCAATCTGATAAAGCAAAGGCAAAGTCAAAAAAGAATGCGTTAAATGCTGCTCAAAAGAAATACCATCATAAATGGGGACAAGTGGCTATAAGAGTGACGTCCCTAAGTGGGAAACTATGGAGAAGGACATGAGGGCTAGAGAAGTCACTCCTGGTACAGATGGATGGCCCGAGAGGTCAAAGCACTGGTGGTACGGGCACGGGGGGTCGTTGGACCCAGAAACAGGGAAGACATTATTTCATGAAAAAGTTCTAAAACCCTCCGAAGACCTTGTTCAAGCAATGAACGATGCTCAATTGGGATTGTTCCATCCCAAGAGAGAGAACGACGAGCTGACACGCGCCCTACGGAATCCTGAAAAGGGTGGACGAACACGAGGCAAAGCCGTCGGAGAAATAAGGACCGGGAGGGAGACCGGATCTCCAAGGTAGAGCGGGACCTAGCTGATCTGAAGAACCTCATGCAAGAAATTAGCCAAAGGCCGTCGTCAACTCACCCGCAGGCTGATGATCCTGCATTGGATCTTAGCCAGCCGAGAAGCAGCGTGGCTTCAACGGAGGTCCGAGCTGATGATCAAGCACTGCTGGATGATGCACCGGCTCCTCGCTACCCCGTGGATGATGTCAGAGAGATGGCACAATGTGAGCTACATCAGCCAATGAACAACCTGTCCTTCAAGGTGGCGATCGGCACTGCTTTACCTTGTCTACCTGGAGAACTCCACCATTCACTTCCGATTCCACCTGGATATGCTCGTGTCACGGTGGATGACATAGTGGAGGATTTTTCGGACCTAGAGATTGAAATCGCTACGCCTGAAGGCCTTACGAAACTAGGAGATGTCAAGCGCAACATCATTCTATGGAAGAAGAAGTACATCAAATTTCCAGGCTCGGCGCCAAGGCCACCGACTCCGAGGAATCCAAGCCCACCCGCCCCGATGATCGTCAACCTCCAAGTCCACCCCGCATCGAATATTGTCAACCTCCAAGTCCACCCCAACCCGATTATCGTCAACCTCCAAGTCCACCCCGCCCCGCTGACGATTGCCGCAGCAGGAGTACATCAACTCGATCTCTGCCTCCACGCAGTACTCGATCTCTGCCTTCGCCTCCGTGCAATACTACTACCTTGTCGAAGAAACGGAAGGTTGATGCTCCCCCACGCCCACATCGAAGAAAGGTCAAACGGCAAAGATAGTCGACATCCTGTCGGCTCTTTCAAAGAGACCTTATGACAAGACCGATGAGGAAACTGCCGCGGATGTGGCTGCCCAAGTTAAGGCGCATTTTGCACCTAAAAAGCCTTAGCCAAAGTCGGTATATGATGAAAAAACAAAAAGTGGGCTAAGTCATTTCTTGAGCAACCATCCCAGATATCAATGAATATGGAACCAGACTATGACCGGGAGATTATTAAGCAAGCAAAAAAGAAAAAAATCACAAGCGCAAAAGGCGGAAAGCAAGTTGCCCAGCTCGGACAACAGAAGAATCAGTCCCCCGCTCAAAGTGATTTCATACCTCGACAAGGCCTTCAGAGCTGAAATGGATAGGGACATGCAAATAATGGACCCTAGAGCCAGTATTAATGCTGCACTAATGGGCATCACTGTATCGAAGGCCAAAGCACTTGCCTACGAAGCAAATATGTCTCTTGGTCAATATTTAGGCTATGAAGATACGCCAGTGGGTCAGATAGTACTGAAGTATGTCCAAGGGGAGGCTCTAGTCAGTAATGAGGAGCTCGCGCATCTATCCACACATATGCGACATCTGCACACATGGTACATGGTGCAAACAGAAAAAACATCAGAAAGATTGGTTTTGTGGTGGACGTTAGAAAGGAGCACCCCTTCAAACCATACTCGCCAGGTTCAAATGACCGAATGTTTTAGTTATACAACCAGCACGCCCTCGAAAAATCTATCATTTGTTGCTACTGTCTGTAAGTGATTTATTTTTATAATTAAGTTTGTAGCTCAGCTTGTTCATTGCATTTAATATATTATTCTAACTATATATCATTTTGTATGATATTATATTCTGTAGAATGAAGATGCTTGAATGCAAAAGAGCTAGAAGATATGACGTTGGTTTCATTGACCCATATATCATTAATGAATATACATTAAAGAATCGCCCCAAGGACGTGGAGGAAGACCTGTGCAGGTTCTTAACCGAGAATAATTTTGTTAAGGAAATACTATTTCCTTACAACTTCAAGTGAGTGTTTCTATCTTGTATACATTTTATTTTTGCTTACTCGATGAGCTATGCACATATGCTTATGTAAACGTCCCCAGATTTCACTGGATCTTGCTAAACATTCAAGTTGACAAGTCCCTAGTTGAAGTCCACGACTCATTAAGTTGGGACCAAGAGAAGTGGAGCGACATAAGAGCAATGCTCCATAAGTAATTTCAATCATTATCGCATTATATCTACCTCTTTCGTTCATTTCTTGATATCAAGTAACTAATAACTCATTTTTTCATTTTCTTTGTCAAGCAGGTGTTGGACACGGTTTAGACAGAAAATACCAGGTCCATTCAAAGAGGAGCTACCTTATAAAATGGTGACGAGTTTACAATAGCCACCGGGAACTCATTTATGTGGATACTATGTCTACGAGTACATCCGCGAGTTGACCAGTGAGCGGAAAGTAGATTCATATTATATTTATGATTTGCGGAAAAAACTAGAGCCAGACCAGCGCATACGAGCAATTCAAGAGGAACTGGCGGGATTTCTGATGAAGGAGGTCCTTGATGTACATGGAGAACATTATGCGGATGACGTGGAACTCGATATGCCTTAGTGATCTCCATGTAGTTGATATGATATATATATATCATCAATGACCATGTAATTTCAAAACATTTCTTCCTTTTGATATGATTGATTATATGTATGCTTGCAAGGGATCGATTAATTATATAGATGCATCAACGTGTACTGTGTATGTAGTAGCGTAGAATATGTGTACTGAAATATATGTTTGAAATTATAGTGAAACATAAAACAAAAAAGGAACGAAATGGCAAAAAAGGAAACACACAATCTTCGCTGCGGTAGAGAAAACACACAATTCTCTGTCGTGGCAGGAAACCGTATAATCCCGGGTGATGTTACGGCTAGAGACTAGAGGGTTTCCGCCCCCGCCTCGCTGAAACAACCACGTGGTTGTTATCAGTCGCGGGCCGTAGCGAGCCAGGACTAGAGTGGAGGGCCTCTAATCCCGTTTTGGTAGTCCCGGACCCAAAACCGGGACTAGAGCCAGTTGCGATCTGGGACTAGAGGCCCGTTTTCCACCATTTCTGGAATTTCACTCGCATGAGAAGGGATCGGGTGTATATATTTTTGGTTTTGTTTCATTTCATTTGCTCATGCAACATTGTGGGGTCGTCCATTTGTATTCAATCCAGTGGATTCGATTAATTAACTGATACATCTGGATATGATCTGGATATGATGCATGTATCAGCTGACTCATTTCACTCTTCCTTACTGACCTTACCACTTACTCCAAGTCTACAACTACATTTTATAAAATCTTTCTTACTGTGAAACATTCAAATATATGATAAACGATAAATGATAATATGTTCTGTTATATTAGTAGGACGGAACTTTCAAGCATACTTACAAAACAAACATGTTAGATACGTTGTAAATGCAATCACAAAGCAAGTTCTATTGTTTAGGTTCAGTGTCTTAATATTGATCGCAAGCACACAACTTGTTTATCTATCTTTGCGAAAAACGTAAAACTTGTGTTTCGATTCATTGATAGAAAAAAAATTCTGTACACAAATTTACATGATCGAAAACAAGCGAACCCCTTGTACAACTCAACCCACTCGACACCCTAAATCTAGATGACATGTATCAGGGCACGTAGTCCCTTTGCCCCAGCATCAGCCCAGGTTCAAGCCTCCGTTATCCGGAGAGATGTTTTTGAAGATGACAGCGTTTCTAAGCTTCCAAAGCGACCACGCTGTTAGCACCACTAAGGATGTGGTACCCTTATGGCTTACACATGGCACGTGGGTAGATTGGCACACCTTGAGCCACCAGTCGACGAAGTCCAACTCATCCTCCTCTAGGTTTTTAAAATAAATCTTACTCGAAGACTTATAAATAGAGACTAGCATGCATGTTGGCTACTAAGAATGTTTAATAGAAGCAATCATATGGATATGTTATAGAACATCTGGATGGTTTGACCCACCTTGAGAAAAATGCAAGAATGTACTCCCTTTGTTTTAAAATATAAGATATTTTAGGTTTGTGAAAAAAAGTATGTAGACTTTTTTTATTGTGTAGATTCACTCCAAACATGAGTGAGCCTACAAACTAAAAATATACTAGATATATTTATTTCACAAAGCTAATACATCTTATATTTTAAAACAGAGGGAGTACATTATATATAAGTTTGTAGACTTGCAAGTGTCACATGTATTTGAGATGCGTAATGACAAAGTAGCCAAATGCTATTCTACCACTTGCTAGTCAAAAGTTGTCCTGGCGTTTAATTGTCACAAGCAAGCTATGAGACATGGCTAACCAAGATGAGATTGGCGCCTCTCCATATTCAAAACAAGAGAGATTTCTTTGGCCTCTAGAAGTGTAGGATTATTGAAATGTATGACATGCTACTTGCGAGTAAAGAGCGAACATAGTCAAGGATTTCGAGTCACACAATTGAAAAAGAGGGTCAAGTAAGATTGTAAAGTATGAAATTTATTCACATTGGGTTTGACCCATATCCTGGGGAAAATCCATAGTTGATCAGGTTCATCCGATTTGATCATAATGCATAAAGACTAGACGAAGAGCGCGCTTCGCCGCGCCGCCTGTATGACGTAGTCCCAGGGCGAGACAGGTGTAGCGCATTCCTGCTTGTTTTGATAGACATAGACGGAGCGTTGTGCCTTCATACAAAAGGGGAACCATAAAATGATTTCTTTGACTTTAAAATAACAATCCAAAGTAGTGAAGTAGTCTTTATTTTAGCTGCAAAAAGGAAACAAAATGCATGTACCTTCATTACACCTTGACAATTAGTCTATCAATCATAGATAGGACCATATGATTACCAACATAAAAATTCTAGTGTTTACTGTCATATATTTCCTATAGAAAACATAACTAATTTTAATCCATTTGCTAGCTTGAGCCAAAATTATGATGGTAAGTATCAACCATTACACTAGGCAAAAAAGTATGCACATAATTCGTTCAACAAAACTAAGGAGTAGATCGAGTAGCTAATTCAATCACACTCATAGCCATCAGAGCAACCAGTTGAGAAAAAGATGGATTTAGATGGAATTGCATGAAAAGAGAAGCAAGAGTATTAAGTAATTACTCCGAAAGCTCATAATGGTTTAATAGTATAAGTAATTACCCAAAACCTCAAACATTTAACACATTTCATATGAATAAATGATGAGGTCGCAGTATAGGCCAAGATAACCCTGCAATAAGTAGTACATGTTGGCGTCCTCATCAAAGTTGATCACATCGTAGTTGGAGAACTTACCCAGTACCAGTGTGTACTTCTGCACCCATGGAGGCCTGTAGTTGGTAATCAGAGCTGCGCACCTCGTCTTTCAGGTGCATCGTCATCAGGAACAACAGGATCAAAGCATACGTCTTCTCGCGGAAGAAATTGTCCATGTACCTGGCTATGGAGAACATAATAACGGGGATGCAATGCTTCTCCGTGCACTGTGGTGCGGCTGCAGAGGAGCGTACGGACTTTATGGTCACCTCCACCACCACCATGTGGAGGACGTTGTCCTTGAGGGCCCACAACTGGAGTCGTTTCTCCCAATTCTCATCAAAGCCGTCGGCGCCGGATTGGTTCATGAAGTACATGGCTTTGTGTTTGGGGTTGACACTGATGTTGCCAGATAGCTTGCACATGCAGGAAACCCTTGTACATGCCATTTTTGGCATAGCTCATCTTTTCCCAATATTTGCCGCCCCCACTTTGGGACAGCATCACTACTGATATTCTACCCATCCTTGACTGATTTCACCAAACAGCATGGCAGAACTCGCAAAATTCTAACTAACTAAACCAAATTTTGGACATTTAGCATGATATCAATGGGTCATAATGATCTTGTGCAAGCCCGAAGGAAGCATGTCACGTGAATAGCAGTAGGCTTTGCTCAAAAAACATTGCTAAGTATCAATCTATAGTAGTGTGCTAACCATGTCCTGTATCTGGCGGGTTTATCATCAGCACAGGAACATGCAGTCAAGGTTGTCTACGGCCACAAGCCATGTGGAGCTCTGAAGGTCTCGCGAGACGTATCATACAGGCCACTTATAAGTCTAAAATGAACAGTTGATTCATCAATATGGTAAGGATTTTCCAAACATTAACACTAAAATATGAAGCTACTCTGTATCACAATTATAAGGGCGTAATTCAGTTTGAGCTCTCCTAGTAGAAGCTGAAGGTGAATTTACTTACTTTGAATTACAAAGCATCAATGTACAATGATGCACACTTGGATAAAGCTAGCAAACAATGTCAGGTGATAGTACGACCCAATCAAACCAAAAGATTCTCTTCTGCTATATCTTAATAGACATATCATGTTATACCATCAAAGTGTTGAACATGAGGCCACTAGAAATTAGAACCTTGCTTTGTCCATAATAGGTACAGATCCTAGATTAATGTTGACTCCCAAATAAATATGAGATGTTTGTGGAAGTCATTAGCAAATGATGAAGTAATATAAGTTCTTTGATCATAACATCACAAGGCCAGGAAAAAAAGGTACCTCAAGCATCTCAGCGAACTTCTACAACAGAAGCTTCCTGTATGGCTCCAACAGCATCCACTTGTGCTGATTGGTTGTACTTCAGAAGATCCTGTGCATAAAATTTCACAAAACATACAATCAGGTATAAAACTCCAATAGAGAGAAATGATCTGAGTATTACAGGTACTTTTCTACGATAATTTTTTATATATAATGGGTAAAATCTGTCAAATATTAACAATAATGGTAGGATGTGGTTTCCACCATATTAGTGCATGATAAAACCATATTTTTAATAAATTTCTTAATGTATTGATCATGTCAATGAACTTAGCCATACGTTTCCTAATTTGGCAAGTGATAGAGGAAGTGATGTATATGAACTGTAGCATGTGTCAATGATTTTCTGCTTGGGGCAGTCTTCACCAAATCTGTAGCATTTGTGCTGCTTAAAACCTAGTAGGTGGACTGCTTCTTTTAAACCTTGTCAGCATCAACTGAAGGAGCAGGAGCGCATCCAACACTCTTTCTAGCAGGGTTATGGATTGTATATTTATGTGACTCCTCGGCCACTGGTTGGCTTCTTCTAGGAGGCTGCATATAAGAACCTCAAGATAGCTAAGTTGCTTTGAACCAAAATCAGTGTATACAATAATATCAGGGGTCAATACTTGAAAATTTGGTTGTACCAAATCTGAGCTAATTCGTCTAGCTAGCATTATCACATGATATTTGAACAAAATAACTTTTTGAAGAAAAGCTAACCTTCGCGTGGATTGAACAGATCAATTCTACATAAAAAATCAATCTGTCCTAAATTAACCCTAGTCCAAGAATTGATTTCAGATCTGGAGTCCTGGCAGTGGAGCAGCGACCATGATCACCGCGGTCACACCAATCTTGGACCTTCAAAATAAAAACGCATCAACAATATTTTTAGTAAAACGTAGATAGTATATGTGTATCCTAAAACTAACATTCACTTAAAGGCAAGGCAAGATATAAATTTTTCTATAATATTGTACATTGCTACATGATAAACCTATTATTTCTCACAAATTTCCATATAGTCACAAACCACCTTTTCTATTGCTAACATGACGAATGTAAACAGAGATGTCAGGAAAATTATATTTATAATCCGCATCGACTGCTTGAATACTCGAAATCACATGTTATCATCACAACCCACGGATAGCAGGAAATATAATCATGGGGCTACATTGAAATATACAAACAAAGCCTGATTCTAAGATGACATTACCAATTGTGCAACTCATGTTTTGCTACTGATTTCCATTTAATTCTACTCCAAGAGAAGTGCCAGCCTGCAAGGATTAGATGGTGAGAACCTCACATGTGTCCATGTCTACTTTATAGAACAACCTATACTAAATATTAGGGATTATTACTTGAAAATTTGGTTCTACCAAATTCGAACTAATTGGTCTAGCTAGCATTATCACATCATATTTGAACAAAATAACTTCTTCAAGAAAATCTAACCTACACGTGGACTGAATAGACCAATCCTACATAAAAAAATCAATCCGTTCTAAATCAACCCGGACCCAAGAACCATGACAATTTTACTTCATGATATTTGTGGCTAGCCGCGTGCAGAAATCCGCTTAGTCGCAGTGGAGCAGCGACCATGACCACCGCGATCACACCAATCTCGGACCTTCATCTCTCCATCCTCGCGGTGCAGCAACTGGTGTACCTAGAAGGACAACAATATTCTGAAATTACGGCAACATAATAAGAACATAATCATGGTCACGCATCAATCTCGCTGGTGGGGATGATCCATGGAATCTACTCTATGTTGAACTGATACACCTCTAAATTTTGAAGGATTTACGGAGCATTATTTATCCCATAAAACAAATCTTCACAAACATATCATCAAACATTTGGTGCGCACCAACCTCATAAGAGAGAGTAGCAGGTGCTTCTGCAGTACGTGAAAGCACGAGAGGCGGACGCATATGATGGTGGCAATGGTGGCGCTTGAAGGCCTCCCTCTACCGCCCCCTCGTATCCTGGGGCATCACCGTAGATTAGACGCCGAGACGGCTCCCCTAGGATCCCACGGCCAACTATCCCGCCGACTGAGTGTGCAGGTTGCCATGGTCGCGCGCCTTGTTGTTGCTGGCAAGTTGGCGTCGTTGTTGCGACTGCCACTGCTGACCCCGTTGCTTGTGCTCTTTTTTGGTGTCTGCGACCGGAAGCTCGACACAGAGGTCGTGAAGGGGGCGCACGCTGCCGTCTAGGAAGGCCAGCGAGCAGAGAAAGAGGGGGGAGGCAGCGAGGACTTGGTTGTGTGTGTCTTCCCCTACCGATTCTGCAGCAGGATGGAGCAGATCTGCGCCCCCACCAAGATAAAAAGGAATAATTAGCCAGAATCGGATAGAATGGGAGATGCTGAATCGATTAAATAGGCTACCATGTTGTAAGACGAAGTCCCCAAACAGGGATGGTTTCGACTCAATTTGGAGGTAAAGCAAAAAAAACCGAGCACCTGCTACTGTCGTCACTGCATGCGCGACGTCCTGAAAGGACATGGCAGCGGCGCCGTGGCTCGGGCATGACGGCGAGGCTGGTGCCTCCGCTGGAGAGAGCGGCACAGATAAGGCGAGGAAGCGGCACGGACGGTGAGCAAAAGGCGGTAGCCTCAAGGAGAGAGGGGACGGGTAGGGCTTCGCCCGGGACCTTGGGAAGGATAGAGACGGCGACTGGGCAGACGCGTGGAAGGCACGAGAATGCATCGAACGAAAGCTTTCAGCGCGGAATAGCTATCCCAGCCGTTCGAATGTGCTTCTAGATTCGCAATGCGGTCCCACCGGGCTGACAGGTTTGACCGATGATTTCGTTCGATACGCCGCACTCCTGCGATATACGGTGCTTGATACCAATAGGATTCGGTGGGCCATTCGCGGGTTCCACTACATGCCTCCCGACACACGCCTGGCCGCTGAGAAGCCAGCGTTTTGAATTTGAATCGCGACCCCCTGGGCCTCGTCGTCTCCGACTCCCAGATCCGGAATCTGTCCGCGATGGTGCTCCATGGAGATCTCCCAAGCTTCACCGATCTGTTGCTAAGGTATGTTCTCGACGCATTGCCAGGCCGTTCTGTTTCCGTTCGAGGTCTAATTTTCTCCCCAATCTTTTGCGCCTTTCATTGTGCTCATACAGCATGGAGATGCCAGCGATGGATCCTTTGCAATGCGCCAACGAATACTCGACTGCGCCATCCATGGAAGATTCAAGTCGGGGGAGCCCCCAGAGCGGCTCGGAATCTACTGATCTCGAACTGAGTGAGGTCGAAGGAGAAACCAGCGAGAGGAATGGCGCACCAGAGAGTCTCCCCGACGAGATTCAAAGAGGTGGCGAGCAGCGGGGGATAAGAGAAGAGCCGGCAAATGCGAATGCGGAATCGACAACTCCTGATGGTTTGACGGGGTAATACGAGCATATACGGCGCTGCAACGGGGGGACGGTCAACATCGCGTGCGAATCTCCAACTACAGGCAACGGTTGAGATAACTATTCAGCGCTGAACGAGTTCGTGATTCTCCGGGTCGAGAATTTGTTGGAAGGCATGCCAAGTCGCTCTGTCACCGCCCATCCACCGGGTCCCTGCCAGCAGTGCACAGTGCACACCGCACCAACAAACTAAACCCGCCGAGACAAAGCAACGGAGGCCCACAAGCAGAGGCATAAGAACAACACAACGCATCGCAAGTGCCCTCAGCACGCTCGCTCATCACCACGCTTATAAACTACTAGACGGACATGCGACTTCGCCTCGCCACCTACATGGCGGTGTCACAATGCATTTGACGACGATAAACATTTCAACTTTGTTTGAATTTTTTACTTGTATTGTGGCGTCATGTGGTTATTTCGATTAACTATGCTAATCGGATGGGTGAACCATGCAATTAGATCATCTAGATATTTTGAGTTAACAATGGCGATCATTAGCATAAAGCAAGCAAATACAAACAATGAAGTGGACTTAGCAACAACAATAATCAGCAAGCATCGGTATGATCATAGCTAATTTGACAGCAAAATTTAGGACACAACAAAGATGGAGTTCAATGTTGTTAGAAAGGAATTTAGTACATCAGGGTTTAGTGCTAGGGTTTAGGGCTACGGTTCTAGAAAACCAAAACATTCACTCTGTTAACAGCCATAACTAAGATATGGTCTATTACATAGAGCGTATCGCTCTGCCGGCATACTCAGTCGTGCAAAAGAATATGTCACGGACAAACCCATAACTGAGACAGAACACAACATGTCAATTCTGAGAGGGCATGCCCAGTCCTTTTAGTTTATAACAAAATACTACATTGTCATTTAGATGCACCTATATTGTGCACTGGTAGCTAAGTAACTATCCTACATGAGTCTTAGTGAGATGCATTGCAAAACTTGATCGTATGTGACTCATGTTCGCTTTCACGGTGCACATTCTTTTTTTTGTTTCTTATCACCACGTGTGCTGATGGCCTGGTTTCCTGTATGTCTACTCTAAACCTGAGATCTTATATGAAAAAATAGCACACAATAAGTAATCACAATTATGAAATGAAGATTCGGTGAATAATAAAATAGATCATGCAAACAGGTTACCAAGCATAACTTGCTTTAGATTCAAAAAAAAGCATAACTTGCTTTTGTCACCAAAGTAAACCCTCCGTTTCCAAAATAAGTATCATGGAACTAAAACCAAAACACTTTTTTTCCACGAAACGGGAAGAGACTGTTGTCTGTTGCGTTTCATTCCATTGAAAAGGTAGAAGAGTCAGAGTACAAACGCCTCCAGAAGAGGTCACATGGAACTAAACAAAGGTTATAACAATGAACATCCTAGGTCGTTATTTTGAAACGAAGTAGCAAGCAACACTGCGGAGGATTATAAACAGAAAAGAGTTCACTCACTTGAAGTTTCATACAGCTATTCTAGAAAGGAACAAAATAAGAGAGCAATAGAGTTCTTGATTATTCAATTTCTTTAAGGCAGAAACTATGAGAAAGGAGAAAGCCCAAGAAATACCGCATATATGAGTATGACTGCACATGGATGGTCATCAAGGAATATTGCCACGCCAATAGGAAGCACAAGGCAAGCAGAAGTTAAAAAATATGAAAATTAGGATCACTTAATTCACACATATGTTCATGAAAATCAAAATAAGTAAATTCATCTACTAAGCCAAGATGGCAACACAACACTACATGATATACTTTTCTATAAAAACACTATGTGATTTACATTACTAAACACTTAACTTTCTGATATATCGTAGACAATAATCATATAATTAATGGATATATGTATGCACATAAATAAAAAAAGATTAACCTTAATCGGCTGCCGAGTTGTGGAGTAAGATTATACATTTTAGACGGTACACTTTAGTAATTTTGACTCCAGCTCTAAGACATAGATGTTTCTCCTGATATATTTTCTCTTAAATACGTGCAAATAAATTTCAGAGTGAGGTTACATATTTGACCTGTGAAGTTATTCCTATGAAGCATACGGAATTCACTATCGTTACAAACTGGATGGCTTAAAATCTGTAACCTCAACACATGTATGACTACCTAATTGATTAGACCATGCCTCATATAACATAACTTACTGACACAACACATGATGTAATACCAAAAAAATAGGCTAAAACCTATAAAATTTCTGCCATCGTGGATGTGAGAGCTAATCATACCTACTTGTTGTGAAGATACATGGGATATTTCTCAAAGTTGTGGTTCTTCTTAAGATTAACCTGTTTGTGAAGTAATAAACATAGGGCATGCAAACTTTCAGTATTCTGAAATTGACTTCCACATTTTTTAGAGGAAACAAATTAACAACCCAAGCTCGGAAAATGAATGCTATTATAATCACACAATAGACAAATATTAGTAATGTCATAACTATTGGAGCTCTAAGTATGATCGCAACCACATGAGATAGAACTTGTAAGATTCTTATATGCGTTATCAATTTATCAAATATATAGAATAATAATAAACCAGAACTTTGTTGTGTTAAATAGGGACAATGTTAACTATAAGACTTATCAGTGCGGAGCAACATCCGACGGAATGGCCTACACGGGTCATAAGTGGCACACCTTGAGTTCATTCTTTTGTAATGCACCGTCACGATTGACATACTTATATTCAATAGTTCTATCCATTGTACTATTATACCGGTAAAAACTCAATGTTGCCATTGTCCATCACAACAAAATTTGTGGAACAAACAGTGAAAGAATGGACATATCTATCAAGGAACAAAAGAACATTAAGCTGCTAATAATTTAAAATATATACACATTCAGGGCTCCACTGTTATACAAAGAAGGTATATATCATCATTTCTGAGCCACTAACCTGAAGTAGGGAAATACAGAGAGATCACCTTATGACATCTACATGTTCTCTATCTATGAAAATACCAGCTATATTATGAACATGCCTTTCTACATTTAATATTTTTTAACCAAACAATGTTATTATCTAAGAGATAAAATCTTTGATGTTGAAACCCACAATAAACAATGAAAGTGAATCTTATGAGATGCAGCGTCTGACACACTTTCTTCCTGGAATGGTCAGCAAGACAATATGATTGACTGCACTTATTTCCTGTCTCCTTTATTTACAAATTACTAAATGTTAATAACGCTAATTTTATTTTAACACATGGAGCAAAATCACAGAAAACAAATTGACCGAAGCAAAAAATTATGTATATTCATTCACACTTGCAAACTTCTTAGACTACCATAAAACAGCTTGATCAAAATAGAAAGCCTGCACAAAAAGAAATGCAGTAGCACCTGTCGTTCAGACCAAATCTGAGATGGTCAGAAAATCCCGATCAAGCGAAGAGGCATGCAATAAATACAATCACCTTCAGAATCAATAAATTCAAAAAAAGTAGGGATTGATGAATAAGATAAATACATGAACAGGTAAGTTGCTGAAAACTCTATGAGTATGAGATGAAAATTGATCAGAAGTTGAAATGATAAATAAAGATGTATTATGTATTATCTTCATGCAATAATGAACTCCATGGCACAAAGGGATCTTGTCACTGAATTTTTCAGAATAAAAAGATTGACAACTTACTTTTCATGTCAAAGTCGTACTTCAGCTTCATATCTAGAACCACCCCTGTGGTTACACTTCAATTTGTTTTTCTAGTTATTTGTAAAGTCTCCCACCAATTCCACATCGAGAAAATGTGTAGCATTCAACTCCGTCAGGTTAGTGATTAGAAAGATCAACATAAAAATTAAGTCATCGAAAACATGGCTAAATGATACATTCTGCTATGAATAGAACTTACCTCTCGACCACTGTTCCAAACAAAGCACACTGAATGTGTAGGAGTACCATCATGTTTTCCATTTTCAACTAATGCAATGAGATCCCAAGTTGCCCAAACAATTGCAGCTCGACATATTTAAAGAAAAATTAAGCCTCAAAACAATAGCCATGACAACAACTCCGGTAATAGAATATTAGAGGATCCTCTTTCAGTTAGGTAAATTCAAGAAAACTAAGAGAAAATTGTTATCTAAAACTACCTGTCATGTTGAATGTAGGGAGGGGGAGGGGGTTCTATAAAACATTCTGCTGCCAGGGAATTATTTACGCGATTATACATGTAAGCATGAGGGCCTTCGTGTTAACTGAATCTGAAGAATACTTCGTTCGACCAGCTGAGGTTCAGAGATCCAAACTCAAGTTCAGAATAGAGAAAAAATAAAAATAAAGGGGGTGGGGATTTGATCCCTAGATCTCTAGGTTGAACTCTCAATGGACAACACTATGTTATGCATCCATTGTTGCATGATATATAGATCGGTACTTCTTTAAGGTGGGTTGACTGGAATTTATAATTAACAAACTGAGCATATCCAACAAACGGATGAACCAATGAAGATACCCTTGATCCTTCGTCAGGGTTCAGAGAATAAAAGACGAAATCGACGGAATTTGGAACTCCAGGCTCCTGGAAGCACACAAACGGATGAACCAATGAAGATACCTTGATGTGGTTGTGTACTGAAGGTAGCACAGGCTCCGTTTTACAATAATCAAGGTCGGGTACAGGTTACTGTTGAAACTGAAAGAAAAAGGCTGATATGCCAACTGCTTGCACACGCATGAGGCGACGACGGACAGACGCAGGCGACGGCGAGCTGGGTCGGTCTAGGACGGGCAAGATAGGGAGTCAGGAGAGGAGCTCACCGTGAGCCGATTGGAGACGACGGTGTACCCGAAAGAGGTCGGGGCGGCGCTACTGCGGCGAGGTGCTCGGCACGGAAGACGTTGCCGACGGAAAGCAGTCCTGGGCTGCTCCGGCTCCTCCCTCTGTGGCACGTTCGATGCGGGTAACGAAGGGGAAGCTGCTCTGCTACCTCTCGGTCCTTGGCGACGACGGCGGCGGCGGAGCGAAGCATGCCAAGGTGGTGACCATGGCGGTGGCGGCGCCCACGATCTCTCGCGGAGGAAGGGATGCGAGGGGAAAAGTAGAACGCGTGTGGAAAGGAAACCGGCCACCGCCCATGAGGCCACGACCTGCGAGCGCCGGCTGGATCCCACGCGCAAAGCAGGCCCACGGTCAGCGAAACACGCGTGGCTGATGGCCTCATATCACATGCCGAACACATGTTTAAGCCCAACGCGCACAACAGAGACACGTTGAAAGGTCCATATCGAGCGATACGCGCCTCAGGAGCACTGACAGAGCTCCCTGCTGCTCACGCTTAAGTCTTTAGATAATAAAAGAATTCTAGTCGTCACATTTCACCAAGGCCACTACCGATGATTACAGTTTTGAGTAAGCGCAGGACCGGCCCATATGGTGAGGCAGGGCGCTCTTCCTAGGCCTCCATGGTCTAGGGCCCTGCTCATGACTTATCTATATATTCATATTTATCTAATACTTTTAACGTTCAACAATGTATAATAGTTATAGAAAGAGGTATATACACTTTAAATCCCACATCTTGTATCATGGAAGCATTTTAGTCTCACATCTTGCAAAGTGAGTAAACATAGTCCCACAACTTGTATCCTAAGAGCAACTTAGTCCAATTTGATCAAATTTTAGAAAGTTTAATTAAACTTATGCACCTATGACGTCACAATTTTTTTAAATGCCTCCTATATATTTATTTCACATTTGTGCCCTCCGTACGGACTGATGGCCCTACGTGTCATTTGAGGTACAAATAAACTAGTTAAAACTCTAATTGCTAACGGGAAATGAACTCAGTACCTCTAAATTGCTGCACAAAGGCAGAAGCCAGTACGCCAACTAATTCTATTGCTTCATATGAGGACATAATTCTTTTATATAAGACGAGAGCACACACGCACGTAAAAATGTAATTTAACGTATCAAAAACATCTTCAAAAAATATGTACATATGAGCAATGATGTAAGCATTTTCATTGTGCAAAATTTCATTCTAGACCGATTTGTATTTGGGCTGAAAAAATTGACAGGATTTAAAGGTGCATAATTTGATCTCTAATTTTATCTTTTTAGTCCATAACACAAATTATTTTGAATTAAATAATTTGCCTTTTTTATTTTTTCGCAACTTTAAAACACGTATTTTTGATACCTAACTCGATTTTTATATGCTTCATGTCAGTGTACGTACGTGCAGCCGAGCTAGGATGCATAAGTCTGAACATAATATATAAGAAATTCTCTAAAAAAATATATAAGAAACGGGCGCTTATAAACTACATGTACATACAATTTTGCACCATGAATACAAATCGGTCCAGGTTAAAATTTTGAACAATAAAAATATTTACATCATTGCTTATATGTACATATTTTTTAAAGGTGTTACATGTGTGTGCTCTCGTCTTATATAAAAGAATTACGTTCTTATGTACAACAATAGAATTACTTTGCGTAGTGACTTGTTCCTTGTGTAGCAATCTAGAGGTGCTGAGTTCAATCCCCTTTATCAGCAATTATAGAGTTTAACTATTTTATTTGTACCTTTAATGGCAGGTGGGCCGTCAGTCCGTACTAAGGGCATAAATGTCAGAGAGATATACACAGGGGTCGTTTTAAAAAACTGTGATGACATATATGGATAAATAAATTTAGTTAAACTTGCTGAAATTTGATCACATTGGACTAAAGTGTTTTTATGATACAAGTTGTGAGACTAAGCTTGTTCACTTTACAAGATGTGGACTAAAACACTTCTATAATGCAAGATGTGGAACTAAAAGTGTATATACCTCTTATAGAAAATATAAATGGTTGTCTAAAAAAATAAAATATAGATAGTTTAAGCTATAGCCTATCATGACTACTCTTACTCCTATTTCTCAAAAAAAAATCTAACATTATCGAATATTTTTTTCTTGATGACATTGTTTTGTTGGTCTCTCCAAATGTGAAGAATAACACTATTCCTGATATTCCTTTACAATTTTATGAGTATATTTATCAATGGCATAACTATATTATTCTACAACCAACTCTCTTATGATTCCCAAAAATTCTACTTGCACCCATCTTATATGTTTAAGAAATTATTTAATTTTCTTACTAATTTAGTGCCTAATATGTTTACTCATCAACTCATTTTCTGCACACGCATATGTACACAAGTAGAAATTGATAAAATAACTATCATAATATATAGTTCGCTCTATCAATAGAAATGAGTGGTTTCGAATGTATTCACCAAGATTTCAAAGATCATGGATATATCAAATGTACAAATTATTTTAAGTCTTTTATGTGTGAACAAGTGGCGGAGGTTGCATGCATTGTTGAGACGCATAAGAATGCTAATCATGATAAACTTTGAGTACTCTTTAAAAGTTTAGCATAAATATTAAATATATCGCTAATATTTTTTTGAGTAGGGGGGCATTGCCCCCCTTGACCCTAGGAATTATTTGACAAATTAAACAAGGTGCCATTGATTTCATATTGTCCTAGGGCCCCCAAAATCTATGGACCGGGCCTTAAGTAAGCGCACTCAAACAATGCCTAATATGCGTACTATATAAGCACATCCACCGGAGAGGTTAGAATATAATTAAGGTCCAAATCGAAATTCTAACTAAGGTCAAATCCTTGTAGCGACTTCGTTTGAACTTCTACTTCACCAATTCTAGGAGAAGGAGTGGTGGCCTTTGTAGGGTCACCTAAATTCGTGAGTACAAAACCCACATCCTCTACCACTACCTCGCCCAAACCACATCCTCTACCACTACTTTATCCGCCGGCTTTTCTGCATAATATATGTTGATACATTATTGAGACAATAGTACGGTCTGCTATATTCTGGATTCCTCCGCGCGGAGATACAGTTTGTACACATATCGATGGTTTACATCAACACTAATATAGTCCAATTTCGAAAAAAAAATTGGCTCAACTCGATAGGAAATGTTGTGTATCGATCTGTTTTCCAGCACAATGGACCAACCCAAAGACCCAGGTTACAATTTGTTTTGTTCTTTTTTTCCTACTAATATAAATGGTGTTAGCTAGTCATCATAATTCATAGAGGTGGGGTAGAGCCCCTATATGTTTTCAAGAAGGAGCGCAAACTATAGGTTTTATTGAAGTTCATGCATACTCCCTTTCGTTTCCAAAATGTAAGATGTTTAGCTTTTATATAAAATACATGTGTCTAGACGTTTTTAGTGTAATTTTATTCATTTTACTCTGAACCTACACACTAAAATAGATACATATATTTTAAAAGAAATCAGGCCGGCCCATAGGGTGGGGCAGAGGGGCGCTCGCCCTAGGTCCCCATGGTCTAGGGGCCCTGCCATGACTTATCTATATATCCATATTTATCTAATACTTTTAACGTCTAATGATGTCTATGCACTTCTATTCTTGTAGACAGTTGTTGGGCCTCCAAGTGTAGAGGTTTATAAAACAGTAGCAAATTTCCCTTAAGTGGATTACCCAAGGTTTATCGAGCTCAGGGAGGAAGTGATCAAAGGTATTTCCTCTCAGTTAACCCTGCAATCAAGATACAAGAAGTCTCTTGTGTCCCCAACACACCCAATACACTTGTCAGGTGTATAGGTGCACTAGTTCGGCGAAGAGATAGTAAAATACAAGTGGTAATGGTGCCAAAAAATAGCTTCTGACTTGTTGTTGACGTGGGGTAACGTGTGTGAAACTGAAATAAAGATGGAAGCAAGCAAACGTGCAACAGATCTAGATGCAAACGGTGTTTCAATGCTTAGAAACAAGGCCTAGGGATCATACTTTCACTAGTGAACACTCTCATATAAATATCTTCTCTTCATGATACTACTCTTAACTACTCTCCGGTTGGACACTATAATCCATGGTAGTTCTATAACAGCACTCCTCAAAGTCCGCCTTTCCCAATCTAGATAACCCCACTGTCACCTTGAGCACTAGATGGTTTCAACAAACACCACAATTTTATAAAGACATCCAACTCTGAATATAACTCATGAATATATATATATGTAATCTAGCTTAAGTGCCACACATGGCGCGCAGGCTGTCACTGTCACACACGTGGGGAAAAGCATAGATCTATTAAAGCACGATAAGTATTTATGTAGACTCTAGCCTAAGTGCCACCATTGTGTGCACGCTGTCACTTTCACACACATGGGGAGAGTAGAGATATATTGAAGCACTTGAGTAACAGAGTAGATCTACTTGATTACAAAGCTCATGATCACAATAAGATCATGCATAGAGAGAGATGAACACATATCTACCGGTAGAGCCCTTAGCCTCGAGGAAGAACTACTCCCTCCTCATCATGGGAATCAGCAACAGTGATGGAGTGGTGGTGGAGATCGATGGAGATGGCTCCGGGGGCACTTCCCCATCCTGGCAGGGTGTCGGAACATAGACTTTTTGTCCTCCGAATCTCCCCTTTGGTGGCGGCGGCACTGCAGAACTTTTCATGCCTTTTTGGTCCATGATTTAGGGTTTTTGGGTCGGAGGCTTCTTATAGGCGAAGGAGGCAAGGTCGGTGGAGGTCTAGGGGCCCCACACCCCCTGTAGGCGCCACCAGGGCTTGCCCGAACCTGGGGGGTGTGGCCACCCTGGTGCCCTACTCCGTCTCTGCTTCGTGGTTCCGTGTTGCTCCGGGGAAATAATGACTTTGGCTTTTGTCCCGTCCAATTCTGAGAATATTGATTTTCTGCCTTTTTTTGAACCAAAAACAGAAGAAAATAGGCAACTGGCACTGTGGCATATTGTTAATAGGTTAGTACCAGAAAATGTATAAGAATACCTCAAAGTGTAGACAAAGCAAATCAAAGTAGATACTAAACAAGCATGGAGCATCAAAAAAATTAGATATGTTTCCGACGTATCAAGCATCCCCAAGCTTAACTCCTGCTCGTCCTCGAGTAGGTAAGTGATAAAAGAATAATTTTTGGGGTGACATGCACCGTCAAAACCAAGATCAAACCATTTTGCAAGCATTGAAAGCTGGGATCAAAGAACTCTAAACATGTGCATGAAAGATGGAACTCTAACAATAAGACAAAATAACTATGCATGCAACATGAAAGGCTGCAAACAAAGATCATGAATAACATGCATTGAAAAATGTTTTTTTGTTTCACATACAGAAAACATGGCATAGTGGCAATCAACTTGTCCCTCATAGAGTAGCAAATAGATGCATAAGACACCTTCAAAGTTCATAAGAGTGACTAGATACAAATAGCACAAGAACAAGTAATATCACAATATGCATCAATCAATAATTTTTGGGACACTGCACATAGAATGACAACTATGCTCTCTTAATGGTGCCTAAAGGTAGAAGGTGGAGACTCAAATAATGGTGGAATAAATGCCTTTCATAAAGGAAGAAGGGATTTCAAGTTTCAAAAAGAGCTTCCAAAAATTATGGTACTTGTTAGCTTTCAGCCCTCATTGCCCCTATCATAATCATCTTGAAGTGATTAAAGTTAAAATGAACAAACTATGGAGTATAAGCTTGACAAAGTATAAGTTGGCAATCTCAAGTCCCTTACTCAACTTCAATCACCTGTAAGTTCTTTTCATAATAAGTACATACGTATCATAGAGAACCGCCAACGGGGTACCCCTTGCACATGGTACAAGAGCTATCTCATAACCAAAATGACAAGAAAAGCAGACAATGAGCATCTCAGCAATCTTTTATTTACTATGTGCATAGCTTTTTATTGAGGATGCTTCACAGATAGCTCATTATGGTGATGCTGCAAGTTTCCACCATGATTACGCATGGCTTAGGCTAGCGGCCCAGGCGTTTCTCTAACACAAAATACTCCATGGACTTACAAGCTCCCTATTTATTTCACACCGGTGACATTCATAGACAAAAGAGCATGATATCAACTGTGTACAAAGTACAAGTGCAATGTTGAAAACATTCCCCGTGACAGCATGGTTCTGCTAATTCTAACGTATAAGTGCAAGCATATACAACATAGATGACACAATGGTTCAAGTTTATTAGGGGCAAGGAATATAAAGTGTGCATCAAGTTTGTGAGGGCTTTAATCACTAAGTTTTCACATAACAAAATACTTTTTAATTGGAAGATAGCTCAAAACAAGAATATACTTGGAATGGTGTAACACACCATCCATAGGAATTTATAGTGGACACTTTGGAACAACTTGGTTTCTTGAGAGTTGCAAGCATGAGTAGAACTTACTCATACAAGTGGAGGCTAGTAAGACTGGGAGCGACCAACTAAGAGATCAATAATGGCCATAATCATGCAGAGCAACAAAACATTACTAATCAAAGCATAGAGTGGTACTACAAGTCAAAACTAAATGATCATAGGGGCTATGGTGACTTGTTCATAGTCATAACATGGTGTGAGCATGTGCCAAGTAAACCAAAACAAAGCATCAAAGGAGAACACCACAATACTATGCTTTTGTATGATAAAACAACGCATGATTCCTTCAAGGCACATTAAGAAATCCTAATTGTTTGGAACTAGTCATGCTACAACAATAATCACTAAGCATATCTTCAAAGCAACATTTAGCATGACGTGATAAAGTCTAAGTCACAGTCAAAGCAAGCTCCTCTTGTACTACTCAAGCAAGAACTTCTACTCCTTTCCAACACCAATCGACTTATTTGAAACAACTCACAAAGATAATAATCAATAAAGATTAGTGAGAAAGTCTCACAAATCCACAAAGAATAACTAAAAACTTATAAGCTGAAAGCACAAGAAAACTATAGCTAAATGCAGTGCTAGCAAAAGAAAACACTCACAAAACAATAAGAATGAAAACTAGAGTGTTCTAGGTAATAAAAACAGAGTGTGTCTCTCTCCAAAGGAAGAGTGTTGATCTCCAACCAACTTACTCAAGAAAAATAAGCAAACAAAAACCAAAAACGAAAACTAAGACGCTCCAAGAACAACATAAATAGTGAATGAAACAATAAAAACGAAGTGTCTAAAAAGACCTGAGATTTTTATTGATAAAGAAGGGGATGCCTTGGGCATCCCCAAGCTTTGACGCTTATACCTCTTGAATATTTCTAGGGTGACACTGGCATCCCCAAGCTTGAGATTTTGTCCATTCTTCATCTCATTACATTATTCTTTCTCTACACCTAAAAAATTTCCTTATACAAAACTTCACACAATCTTCATTAGCATCATTAGTGTATTCAAAATATGATAGACCCTTGTGATAAGGTTTAATGATCTCCTTGATGAAGTTTGCAGTGAAGGACTTCGACTCCTATGGTTTCGGCTCGAGGTTAGGAAAGTCGTCGGATAGACTGCTTGACGGGCCTAGTGTCTGGAAGGACGTTGAGTGCATGCTCGGCGAATTCCCTGGGAACTCCTGGCATGTCCGCAGGACACCAGGCAAAGATTTCCCAGCGCTCACGGAGGAATTCGACGAGCGCGTTTTCCTATGCAGGGTTGAGATCGTTGGCGATTAGCGCCGTCTTGGAGGTGTCCGTCGGGTGGACTTGCACCTTTTTGTGTTGAAGGTGGAGTCGAAGGACATGTCTGGTGAGTTCTGTCTTGCGACTGGGGGTGCCCCGTTGTCCGTCACCTCGCGGAGCCTTATGAGATCCTCCTACATGCCGAATGACTAGGAGATTCTGTTAAAGTCCCTATCGCAATGGTCCGATCGGGTGAAGCTCCCGTGGACCGTGATGACGCCCCTGGGTCCTGGCATCTTGAGTAGCAGGTACGCGTAGTGCGGTACTGCTAGGAATCGCGCGAATGCCACGCGCCCGAGGATGGCGTGGTATTGTGATGGCCAGTCTACCACTTCGAACTCGAGTCGCTCGCATCGGAAGTTATCTGGCTTACCGAAGATGACATCGAGCCATATCTTTCCCAAGGGGAATACACCCTTCCCTGGGACGATGTTGTGGAACGTTGTGTCGGATTGTTCTAGGCTCCACAGTGGGATCCGCATTGCTGCCAAGGTGCTGGCGAAGATCAGATTGATGCCGCTGCCGCCATCCATGAAGACGCGGCTCATGTCGAACCCGTCGATCTGCGCCTCGAGCACCAGGGCAGCATGACCTGGGCGAGGGACCTGGCAAGGATGATCCGAACGGCTGAACGTGATGCAGGACTCCGATCCGCTGAGGTACTCAGGGATGGCGGGTGGTGCTGTCACAGCCAAGTTGATCTGACGGGTGATTTTCTTCTGCACCCTGTTCGTTGGGCGCTCTTTTTGGATCATCAGCGCTCCTTTCAGCGGGGGATACCCGTGCCCACCGTTATTCTGCGCAGGTGCAACTGGGTGGTTCGGGCCTCCCGCAGGTGGTGGTGGAGGAGCTCCATGTGCGATCTCGCCTGGTGCGGGTGCGTTCCCATATCTAGGGTTCGGGGCTTGCTGCCTCATTTGGGCCATGCTCTCACTGAGTTTCTCGAACTCACGGCAGTCCTTGAGAATGTGGCTTGCTTTCTTCTTACCATCCTGTTTGTCAATGTAGAAGTGGATGGTGCATGGACCCGACAGTTTTTCGTATGCTGAGGGTCCGTCGTCGCGGCCGCGGCGCTACCACGGCTGCGCTGGGCGTCCTCCATCACGGAAGTTGCTTCCGCAGTATCCACCACTGTTGTGGTTGTCGTCGCTACGGCGGTCGGCGTAGCCAGCCGCGACCATGTCGGGTCCATCACGATCATTGTAGACGCGCGATCTTCTCTTGCTACGGCGTTCACGTCGCCGAACGTAGTCATCTTCCTTCTCCGAGTGCGCTTGGTGGACGGAGTCCTCGCCGTCGGCCCACCGGTTGGCGATGTCCATGAGGTGGTCGAATGTCTTGGGCTTGACGCGCCCGAGTTCTTCTTTGAAGTCCTGGCGTTTGACGCCGTCCTTGAAGGCGTCGATGGCTCTCTCCTCAGAGATGTGTGCCGCGGAGTTTTTGGTATTGGACCAGTGCAGTATGTATGAGCGAATGGATTCGCCCGTTCGCTGGGTGCAGGCCCGCAGCTCCTCGATCGAGGTGGGCCTATTGCTGGTGCCCTTGAAGTTTCGGACGAAACTATACGCCAGCTCCTCCCAACTTCGGATGGATCCTGAGGATAGGCTGCTAAGCCCGATCCGAGCTGCGCATGTCAGCTGCAGCTGAAGGCATTGCATGGTTATTTCTTTGTTTACGCCGTGCAGCTTGATGGACGACAAGTGGTCGCTGAGACACGCCTTGGGGTCCTGTGTGCCGTCAAACTTCGGAGTGTCCGAAGGGAGCTTGAAGTTTCACGGCATCTGTGTCTGCCGGACAGATCTGCTGAAGCACCGGGCTCCGCAGAGTTCTCATTCGTCATCATCCTCCTCGGATTCAGACGAGCATATGCGCTTGGCGCGCGCCTTGTCGATCTTGAGCTGAGTTAGCTCACTTCGAGCGTCGTAGTCGCGGCTGCGACGACGCGAGCTCGTGTGCCTTCGAGGAAGGTCGTGCTCTTTGTCTTCGGATGAGTGTGTGGGATTGCGGTTGAATCTGACCGCAGCCTTCTTCTTTGGCTCCGCAGGAGCTTCTCCGTGGAGCGCAGCTCCAACGAGTCCAAGTCCGTTAAGCGCGGACTTGTTCATGGCCCTTTTCGGGTCTCCCTCCGGAGGTGGGTGAGACGCAAGGTACGCGGTGGCTGCCATGATCGCAGCTTGCGGCGTTTTTGGGATGACGTTGTCATCGGCGTACATCTCCATGAAGGACGCGTTGAGGTCCCGAGTCACGTCGCGACGCTCCTTAGGGTCCATGTTCTCCATCTGAGAATGGTGCTTGTTGCCGTTGTTGCCATGCGAGCTGGAGCCAATGCCCATGGCGGAGAGCGCAACTCGTTGCCACTAGACTCCGAGGCTGCTTGCTTGCGCTTGTCAAGCACTTCCTGCATCTTAATCTGCTTCTTGTGCTCCTCGATGAGGAGAATGTGGTATGCCATTAGCAGGTCCCGTGAGGCATCGGCGGGCAGGATCTTGTTTCCTGCTACTGCCTCGCGTGCTTGGGCCCATCCCTCCTTGCTGAGGTGGATGAACCGATCATTGTTTTCCCCGTTGGGTGGGGGGATTGGCCTCTTCTGTTTCCACCGTTTCTACCCTGCGGGTTGGGTGGCGGGTTGTGTTCCTGATCCTGGATGACCGCAGCGCACTGGTAGCGCTCGTAGATCGGTTTGCTGCTGACGCAGCTTTCGGATCCGGAACCGTAGGTCCCTTCGCCCGATGGTGGATCGCACAGATCGGAGTTGCAGCTGCTGCTGTCATAGGACTCGTTTGTCGATGGTGATGTGCATAGCACGGGGTGTGGAGCCCATGAAGCGGGCCTGATCGATGGCAGGGGCACCCGCTCTGGAAGGCGGAGAGTGCCGGTCTGCCCCACCTAGAAGCAGAAGCTCCCGAATAGGATCTCGAGTCCGTCGCCAACGGGCTCGAAGTCCTTCATGGTGGCCGGTGAGTGGGTGGTGAAGTCGAAGGCTCCGAAGAGGAGATGACTCTCCGTCGCCGCGGAGTTGTAGATCGCTCGGGTTGGGACCGTCACGATCGCACAATCAGCGTCCCCAGTTCCCACAGACGGCGCCAATTGACGAGGTTTAATCTCGTCAATGCCATTGCTATGGACTTGGGTTTTGGAGAAGATGGGGATGCTGGAGATCGCGGAACGGTTAGCAAACAAGCAACACGGGGACACGAGGTTTACCCAGGTTCAGGCCCCCGGAGGGAAAACCCTACTCCTTCTTGTCTGCTCTTGATTATGGCGGAACCGAAGGTTACAGGGGTGCTCAGATGCAATCTGGCGTGGAGGTGTGTATGCGGTGGTATGAGGTGCCTTCCTCGCTGTGCCCTCCTATCCTTTATATAGAGTTAGGCAGGTCCCAGGCATAGATCGAGTCGGTTACAGGTTTTAGGGTTTACCCCTTTGAATTTCCTATCTACTCTAGTCTTTATCTCCAAGGATCCGAAGGCGTCATGGGCCCTGGCCACCCGAAAATCTTCATGGGCCGACGTATATTTGTCGTGGGCCTTCCTTGGGCTAGACTAGATATGCTGAGGTCATGTACCCGCAGGGTATAACCATGTCACCTTGGGTTTAGCTTTAGAACAGCAAAACTTTCACTAAAAACACAAGATACTGTAGCAATTCCCTCAAAGCTCAATTTCCCAAAAAGAACCCAAAAAGGAATCAATAAGAAGCAAATGCAAATAATGGCAGAAATCTGTCAAAACAGACCAGCGGGTAGAAACTAATTTTTTCGTAGACCTTCTATTTCTAAAATCAAAACGTGTTGAACTAACGAAAGTTATCTAACATACTGGGGGATGTATTCCTAAATTTTCAGCTCAATCCGACTTACAGAGACTCCTCACGAATTTTTATGGTGGAGGACAGAAATCTGTTTTGGGACAGCAACTCCTCAAATCGTACTTCCCTCTCATTAGAGGTTATTCTTGGCACAAAAAGCAAACAAAAAGGATAAGGAGAGATCATTACATAAGTAATAACTTCCAAGACTCAAGAAAACTCTTGGGTTATCTCCTAACAAGTACTTTTCTTTAACGCCTTTAAGTTAGGCATGATAGTTTGAGAAGATGCTCACATAAGAAATATGAATTGAAGTGAAAGAGAGCATCAAGAAGAAAATTCAAAACACATTTAACTCTGTAACACCCTCAGAATCGGCCCTATGCAAGTTTTAGCGATTTCCGCCAAACCCGCATAGAAACGATTCAAAGGTGCCCACCAGGCACTTTCGTGCGGGTGGAAAACGAAGTAATAACATTACACAACAGTCCTCGATGGGACCCACAGAACAGATATATATACAACAGCGACTCCAAGAGTCAAGAATACAGATATACGGTACAAAGATCCAAATCACCTTGAAAAGATAGAGCGTCCGACTACGGACAAGATGCAAATGGGGCTAAGAGCCCTGAAGAATAACCAATGGCGTCGATAACCCTGCCCAGGCCAAGCCGGAAGGGTAACCCGGCTAACGGCGTCGATCTCAAAACCTGCTTAAACAAAAGGGGCGCCGACAAAGGGCAAAGGAAAAAGAGGAGCGTCAGTACTGAGGCCAGTACACGGCGAGGCTAGAATTCGGCGGTCCTCGCCTACATAGGTATGGTGGACTGAGCGGCAGCGGCAGCATGCACTAAACAACCTATAGAGACTCGATACAACTGGCGGCTATAAGAGGGGGATAAGAAATACCTATTCAGAACCAACCTGTTTCTACCATCAGACAAACCCATCCTGGTGTTTCCCCCTCGAGACCAAACGAGGAAGTCAACCGAGGAACTCACACAGTTGGCAGTTTTACTTATTCGGTTATCATTGTAGTAATTACTAGTCAAGTATAGATAATCATCCTGATAAAATAAGCAGTGGGCCGTTTTAGTTAACCATTCCGTTGTAGTTGCGACACTTACTAGTCAGATACAATTAGCATGAGATAACCCAAAACCAAGCAGTTGTTGGTACTTTTATTTAGCCATTCTGTTATAGTTGCAATACTTACTAGTCAGATACAATGGTCACAAGCGACACTCCAACAAGCAGTTGTTGGCAATTTTATTTAGCCATTCCATTATACTGAAGTTAATTACTAGTCATTATAAAGTCAAATTTATAGCGCTACTTTAGTTATAGTTGTCTATGATCGAGATACTGTGCTCCAAGTCGTCCATAACCGCGGACACGGCTTTCAGAAAGTTTTACCCGGCCGGGGTGCACAAATAGCAACACACACACGATCGACCTCGGAAAAACCAAATCAAAACCCAACGAGGCTTTCACGACAAAGCAATCACAGGATTCATAAATATTTCAGGGGGCCACCCCTTGGAGTACACCCGCAACGAAGTTAGCTGACTTCGATACGGACCCGAGGTTTGTGGGGCCGGCTGTAAGCGACTGGGAACCCAAAACTGGGCTTGTCGATACCGCGTAAACGGGTCACAATTCCTAAACAGTACAGTGTGCTCCTCGCACAATCGTAAATAAAGCAGTAGCATGGCATAAGTACAGGATCGTAAATAAAACCTCAAACTAGTTTGTGGCCCCAAGAAATAAGAATGAATCAAGCTCTGGCTAAGGGGGGTCCCATAATTCCCCGTATGTGGATAGCGCGAATATTCAAGGAACAGGTATCAAGTACTCGGGGTCCTACGGGACACAAGTGGGCGGTCGGAAACCAAATATTATCTATCACCCACCGATGCCTCTGCTTACTTACTTCAATTTTAGTTGTTAAACAGCAATTAAAGTGAACGGTAAATAAAGCCGAGATCCTCTCCAACATCAAACATGTGGCAATACTCCAACAACTGTGGTACATGGCGACACGCAACATCGCTCGAGCAAGCGACTACGACGCGCAAGTCCAACTATCTACCAAACAACAGGTAATAGGAGGTGGCCATGGCAATATAGGGCTGCAAGGGATATCACGAGTACGAAAACTAGAGCAACGCAACACAGATAGCAATAGATCAACAGGAGGGAATAAATACTATAAAAGCAAGATAGGTAGAAAGGGGGAGATGCTCGCATGAAAAACATTGCCGAAGGTTCAACCGAAGATCGGGTCGACACTTGCATCAACTCAACGGCCTTATCCGCGAAGAACCAAAACACTAGAATAAACACCGGATGCAATATTTAATACTACGGCAAAAGATCGGGCATGATGCATGTATGATGCATGACATGGCAAAGATGCAATGCAATTAGGTCATGTCAAGCGGAACCGGGTCCCGACAATTAATTAAATGGTTCAAGTTGTTTAACTACCCCGCGAATTAAATGTGGTAATAACAGGGCAAGATAAGTTACCGGTTCGCTACACAAATTTAAATGAGGCCAATATAAGACTAGATTTGCCCGCATATGGGCCCCATATTTAATTATGAGGTGAATCGGCATAAGGCCCCCAAACCACATGGCAAGTATGCATGCATGACCAATTATTATGCAACAATTATATAGAGGGTATTTATAAAAATAGGGTTCTCGGATAAGGGTCACACATTAGGGTTCGTCGCTCTTGGGGTTCCGGGGTTCGGGGTTCGGTCTCAGGGTTCGACGGGATCGGCCTCGGACTCCGGTATTTAGGTTCTTCGGATCGGGGAAGTAGATCTTGTCGCGCGAGCGTCGGTATTTCCGAAAAGGAGAACTTGTCGTCCAGGGTCTCGGTGTCCGGGGTGAAGTACTCGGCGTCCTCGAGGGAGTACTTGGTTCGGTGTCGGGCGCATTGGGCCCGCCCTGGTCGATGTCGTTCTTGTCGCATTCGCGGTCTTTGGGTCATGTCGACGGTCATGGCGTCCGGAAGACGATCTTGGCGGTCCAGGAGAAGATCTTGGGGTTCCGCGTCGGCGGCCTTGGCGGTTCCGAGGGGTTCTTGTCGCATCCGACAACTAAGTGGAGTCCTTGGCGGTTTTTTCTTGAAAACCCTCGGGTACATCTCCAAAAAGATATTGTGGTACTTGGGCTAGCAACACGGGAACACAACCTCTGTAACATGACACTGGTGTGATGCCCGTACGTGTCCCCAGCTCAAGCACTCGATGCGTGGTCTCCAAACACCAGGGATGGGGCGAGCTGGGCGGGCACGCTCTGCAGGGAGAGGCGACGCGCGACGCCAACGAGGAGGTGGCCGCGGGAGGCGCAGGACCCGTCGGCGACGAGCCGGTCCAAGGGGAGCAGCGGTGGTGGTCGGGGCGCTCAGGGGCGGCGGCCGGGTGGCCGGCGAGGCACACGGAACAGAGGAGCTCGGCGGGGCTCGGGCGGGCGCGAGGCGGCGCCGCGGCTCGGGAAGAAGGCGGAAAGAGGCGGGGCGGCCGGCGGTGGCGAGCGCCGAGGCCGGCGGCGGCTCGGGAGGAGGCCGACGGGGCGACGGGGCGGCCAGGAGGGGCCGGGGCCGGCGAGCAGGGGCGGTGGCGGTTGTCGGAGGAGGACGGCGCCGGAGGGAGCGGACGGCTCGAGGTCGCCGGCGAGGAGGCGGTGCCGGCGATGAGGAAGAGGGGGCGCCTGGCGCGGTGGCGGACGGCCGGCCGGACGCGGGAACAGAGGAGGCGGGGAAGGGCCCGGCGGCGCGGCCACGGCGGAAAAAGGGGGGCCGGGGCCGGTCGACGGCGAGCTGACGGGAGCGGCGGCAGGAGCTGGAGAGAGGGAGGAGAGGAACGCGGGGGGGGGGGCGGTCGGGGAAGGCGGTGGGTAGGGAGGAGTGGCGCATCGAGAGGATGGGGAGACGGGGTCGGGGAGAGAGAGTCACGCGAGGTAGGTGGGGGAGGGCGTGAGCGGGCGCGTCGGTGGGGTGAGGTGGGGCCAGGAGGAGGGCTGCAGCGTGCGTGTGTTGCTGGAGGAGTGGGGGCTGTGGGGAGAGAGGGAGAGGTGGGAAAAGGGTAGAATTAGGTGGCGGCCTGGGATTGGTTAGAGGGGAGGGAGAGGGTGAGGTGGCAGCCAGGGATTGGGTGGGGTGAGGTGGCTGGAGGGTGGGTAAATAGGACTGGGGTAAGAAAAGACTTGGGGTGGGGTCTAAGCTGGACCGATTTTGTTCTGGGGATGGTCGTTCGGGTCGAATCGGCCCGTTCGACTGCCCCCCACAAAATAATTAAATAATTTTATTTGTTTAACACAGGGCTTTTGCAAACCGATAGCAGACAAAAAAAATAATCCGGTAACCCGGGTTTTGCGTTTGAACAAAGACAGGGAGTTTTAGAAAACACAAAATAGGTTTTTCTGCATATAGTTTTGTGCAAGCAATTGCAAGATGATGACGATGCTCAAATGCAATGTGGCATGATGACATGAGCATGCGGTCATGATGATGCAATGCACAAAAACATCGCGATTTTCTAGTAGTGGTTTTGCGGGATGCCACAAACTCTAACCCACTTCCTATGCATAGGAATCTTGTAAAGAAAAAAGTCATGAAAGCACAAAGCAATAAGCATAGAAAAGCAAAACAAGTGCAACTTCAAGATTTTCAACATAGAGAGGGAAAACTTAATATTTTTGAGATGCATAAAACCATGTTTCCCTCTCTCATAATAACTTTCAGTAGCATCATGAATAAAATTAGCAATATAACTATCACATAAAACATTCTTATCATGAGCCACATGCATACAATGATTATTACTTTCCACATAAGCATAGTCATTCTTGTTAATTATAGTGGCGGCAAATTTAACAAAATAGCTATCACTATTATTATCATCACCATAATCATCAAATATAGGAGGAATATTGTAATCACAATTAATTTTCTCCTCAATAGTAGGTGGACTGAAAATATCATAATCATCATACAATGGAGGTTTGGTATCATCATAAGAAATAGAATAGCTATCTACCAAAGCTGGGGAACTAAAAAGATCATTTTCATAAAAACTAGATTCCCCAAGCTTAGACGTTTCCACAGCATTAGCAATAATGGTGTCCAAAGAATTCATACTAATAACATTTCTATTAGCATGCAAATAAAGTTCCATAGGTTTTTAAATTTTCTCTTCAAACACTTCATGTCCTAATGCAAGATAAACACTATAAAGATCTCTAATTTTTTTGTTGTTTTCCATTAAGCCTAACTAGTGAAAACAAGAAACAAAAAGACAAAATTGCAGAATCTAAAGGAAATAACTTCGAGCACTCACACCGGAGGATGTGAGTACCTTTTACCTTACCTCCCCGGCAACGGCGCCAGAAAATAGCTTGATGTAAGCATTTATATTCTTGTAGACAGTTGTTGGGCCTCCAGGTGCAGAGGTTTGTAGAACAACAACAAATTTCCCTTAAGTGGATTACCCAAGGTTTATCGAACTCAGGAAGGAAGTGGTCAAAGGTATTCCCTCTCAGGCAACCATGCAATCAAGATACAAGAAGTCTCTTGTGTCCCCAACACACCCAATACACTTGTCAGGTGTATAGGTGCACTAGTTTGGCGAAGATATAGTAAAATACAAGTGGTAACGGTGCCCGAAAATAGCTTCTGACTTGTTGTTGACGTGGGGTAACGTGTGTGAAACTGAAATAAAGATGGAAGCAAGCAAACATGCAACAGATCTAGATGCAAACGGTGTTTCAATGCTTAGAAACAAGGCCTAGGAATCATACTTTCACTAGTGAACACTCTCATATAAATATCTTTTCTTTATGATACTACTCTTAACTACTCTCTGGTTGGACACTCTAATCCATGATAGGGCTATAACAGAACTCCTCAAAATCCGCCTTTCCCAATCTAGATAACCCCATAGTATCACCTTGAGCACTAGATGGTTCCAACAAATACCACAATTTCATAAAGACATCCAACTTCGAATATAACTCATGAATATATATATGTAATCTAGCTTAAGTGCCACACACGGAGCGCATGATGTCACTGTCACACGCGTGGGGAAAAGCATAGATCTATTAAAGCACGATGAGTATTTATCTAGACTCTAGCCTAAGTGTCACCATGGAGTACACGTTGTCACTTTCACACACATGGGGAGAGCAGAGATTTATTGAAGCACTTGAGTAACAGAGTAGATATACTTGATTACAAAGCTCATGATCACAATAAGATTATGCATAGAGAGAGAGATGAACACATAGCTACCGGTAGAGCCCTTAGCCTCGAGGAAGAACTACTCCCTCTTCATCATGGGAATCAACAACGGTGGTGGAGATGGTGGTGGAGATCGATGGAGATGGCTCTAGGGGCACTTCCCCGTCCCGGCAGGGTGCAGGAATAGAGACTTTCTGTCCCCCGAATCTCCCCTTTGGTGGCGGCACTGCGGAACTTTTTGTGGCTTTTTGGTCCATGATTTAGGTTTTTTGGGTCGGAGGCTTCTTATAGGCGAAGGTGGCAAGGTCGGTGGAGATCCAGGGGGCCCACAACCCCTGTAGGCGCCACCAGGGCTTGCCCGCGCCTGGTGGGGGTGTGGCCACCCTAGTGCCCTACTCCATCTCTGCTTCGTGGTTCCGTGTTGCTCCGGAAAAATAATGACTTTGGCTTTTGTCCCGTCCAATTCCCAGAATATTGTTTTTCTGTCTTTTTTCCGGAACCAAAAATAGAAAAAAAAAGACAACTGGCAATGTGGCATCTTGTTAATAGGTTAGTATCAGAAAATGTATAAGAATACCTGAAAGTGTAGACAAAGCAAATCAAAATAGATACTAAACAAGCATGAAGCATAAAAAATTATAGATACGTTTCCGACGTATCATCCAACAATGTACAATAGTTATAGAAAATATAAATGGTTGTCTAAAAAAAATATAGATAGTTTAAGCTATAGCCTTTCATGACTACTCTTACTCCTATTTCTCAAAAAAATCTAACATTATCGAATATTTTTTGCTTGATGACATTATTTTGTTGGTCTCTCCAAATGTGAAGAATAACATCAGTCCTGATATTCCTTTACAAGTTTATGAGTATATTTATCAATGGGATAACTATATTATTGTACAACAAACTTTCTTATGATTCCCAAAAATTCTACTTGCCCCTATCTTATATGTTTAAGAAATTATTCTATTTTCTTACTAATTCAGTGCCTAATTTGTTTACTCATCAACTCATTTTCTGCACTCGCATATGTACACAAGTAGAAATTGATAAAATAACTATCATGATATATAGTTCGCTCGATCAATAGAAATGAGTGGTTTCGAATGTATTCACCGAGATTTCAAAGATCATGGATATATCAAATGTACAAATTATTTAATTTTCTATTTATTATAGTAATTTCTCTTAAATACTAATATTTTAAGGGTGTGTTTGGTAGACTGGGCCACTTCAGATTCACACTCCCACTTGAGATATCTGAGCATATACATGCTGGCCCAAGATTTGTGGTGTGTTTGGTTTAGACCGGTTGAGTTGAGATATCTGAACTCATACGCTGTTTGGTAGCCCATATGTGCTGAGATTGGCCCAAAAACTGAAAAATCACAGAACAGTCCAGAGTTTTACATAGAGGCCCCTAAACAGAAAAAGGAAAAGCAATCAAGCCCTCGTCTTCACCACAGCGCGTGCTAGGAGTTGTTCGCCGCTGGTGGCGAGCGGTGGGGCACCGGAGGTGGGTGCTGAGAGGTGTGTGACGACGCGGTGGTAAGAGGCGCACGTGGTGGTGGGCGGCGGCGCGACCTGCTGCGGCCCACGGCGGCGCGACGAGCTCGGGTCCGAGGCGGCGCGATGAGGATCCCGGGGTCGGGGCGGCGCGATGAGGAGCTCGGGGATGCCGGCGGGAGCGGAGGAGGGCGACGCCGGGGCAGCCAGGTGGTCTGCGGCGTCGGGGCCGGCTCTGTCTAGGCGCATCGAGGCGGCAGGGTGGTTGGCGACGGCGGTGCGTCGGTGCGAACGAGAAAAATGAGTCAGAGGAGAGAGGGTTGGGGGTCAGGTGCGGTGGGTCCCACGGCCGCTGCGGGATGGACTCAGCCCGGGCGAGTTGCGAAGCTCGATTCGAGCTTCTCTCCTCAGCCTGGCTGGGAGCCCTTTTCGGGGTGAGTTGGGCAGTGCCCGCCTGAGAGAACCGGCCTAACAAACAGCTAAATTTTTAGAAATCTCAGTTGAGATGAGAATTGTTGGTTTGGCCCGACCTAACAAACACACCCTAAATCTTTTATGTGTGAACAAGTGGCGGAGGTTGCATGCATTGTTGAGACGCATAAGAATGCTAATCATGATAAACTTTGAGTACTCTTTAAAAGTTTAGCATAAATATTAAATATATCCCTAATTTTTTTTGAGTGCCCCCCTTCACCCTAGGAAATATCTGATAAATTAAACAAGGGACCATTGATTTCATATTGTCCTAGGCCCCCCAAAATCTATAAACCGGCCTAAAAAAACCTACAACATCTATATTTTGAAATGGGGGAGTACACATGTTACTAGACCAGTCTTCACACCATCCAACCTTTTTCCAGCCGGCTATACATAAATCTCTTGAACGATGTGAGTAGGTGATGAAGGTAACCATTTATGCAGCCATGCTGCAATTGGTAAGATACAAATGGTGGCAGAAGACGGTTGGTATGGAACCACTAGTGGAAACGAGGGCTTTTGTTGATCCCGAAAATGGGCTTTAACACCGGTTCTTCTATGAACCGGTGTTAAAGGGGGGGCCGTACCAGCGTGGCCTCTGCGGCATTAAAGGAGCCCCCCCTTTAACACCGGTTCGTGGCACGAACCGGTGTTAAAGGTCCCTGCACCAGTGGCTCGCGCACCCCCCCCCTTTAACACCGGTTCGTGGCACGAACCGGTGTTAAAGGGGGGGCTATATAAGACACCACCCCAGCCCACACACACCCCACTCTTCCATTCTTTCACATTTTGGAGCCTAGCAAGAGGGTGTGAAGAGTGCTAGTTTGTGTTTTTTTCATATGCACTAGAGGTGTTCGGTGAAATGCCCGAGAGCTCAAAATAAGCTTTCTTGTTGCTCTTTCCGTCTCGGTCGAGGTCGGCAACTATAGTTTCATGTGTCATTGATGTACTATATATAAATGGTCATCTCCCTATTATTTTTTGATATATAATACATATTAATGCAGATGAATCGGCAATGGATGTACGGTGACCGCCGCACTTCCGAGTACATTACGGGCCTCCAAAATTTCATCGTTGTGGCTAATGCAAACCGTGGTCACAATGGTTTTATGTGCTGTCTGTGTGTTCACTGTCAGAACAAGAAAGACTACTCAAATACCAGAACCATTCACGCCCACCTGCTTCGATCTGGTTTCATGCCCAGCTATAATTGTTGGACCAAGCACGGAGAAAAAGGGGTTGTGATGGAAGACAACGAAGAAGAAGAGGATGATGAAAACTATCATAATATGTATCCTGAATATGATGATAATGCAACGGAGGTAGATAATGAAGATCAAGAGGGAGCAGATGGGCCCGCTGATGACGATCTTGGTCGGGCCATTACTGATGCAAAGGAAGAATGTGAAACTGAAAAGGAGAAGGAGAAGCTGGAGCAGATGTTAAAGGATCACAAAACATTGTTGTATCCAACTTGCGAAGATGGCCACAAAAAGCTAGGTGCCACACTGGATTTGCTGCAATGGAAGGCAGAGAATGGTGTGACTGACAGCGCATTTTCAAAGTTGTTGGTAAAAATGAAGAATCTTCTTCCAAGAAATAATGAGTTGCCTGACAGTACATACCAAGCAAAGAAGGTTGTCTGCCCTCTAGGATTAGACGTGCAGAAGATACATGCCTGCATTAATGACTGCATCCTCTACCGCGGTGAGAAGTACAAGAATTTGGATGCATGCCCGGTATGCACTGCACTGCGGTATAAGATCAGACGAGACGATCCTGGCGATGTTGAGGGCGAGGCCCCTAGGAAGAAGTTTCCCGCCAAGGTTATGTGGTATGCTCCTATAATACCACGGTTAAAACGTCTCTTCAGAAATAAAGAGCATGCAAAGTTGTTGCGATGGCACATGGAAGACCGTAAGAAAGACGCGATGTTGAGACACCCCGCTGATGGGTCACAGTGGAGAAAAGTCGAGCGAGAGTACCCGGACTTTGCACGTGACGCAAGGAACTTAAGGTTTGGTCTAAGTACAGACGGCATGAATCCTTTTGGTGAGCAGAGCTGCAGTCACAGCACCTGGCATGTGACCCTATGTATCTATAACCTTTCTCCTTGGTTGTGTATGAAGAGGAAGTTCATTATGATGCCAGTGCTCATCCAAGGCCCGAGGCAACCCGGCAACGACATTGATGTGTACCTAAGGCCATTAGTTGAAGAACTTTTACAGCTGTGGGCCAAACCAGGTGTACGTATGTGGGATGAGCACAAAGGGGAGCCATTTGACCTACGAGCATTGCTTTTCGTAACCATCAATGATTGGCCTGCTCTTAGTAACATTTCAGGGCAGACAAACAAGGGATACAATGCATGCACACACTGTTTAGATGATACTGAAAGTGTATATTTGGATAAATGTAAGAAGGTTGTGTACCTAGGGTATCGCCGATTTCTTCCGAACCTGCATCCAGTAAGAAAGAAAGGCAAGCATTTCAAACGTCTGGCAGAACCCCGGAGGAAGCCTGTCCTCCGTACCGGTGAGGAGGTATTTGGTATGGTCAAGGACCTAGAAGTAATCTTTGGAAAAGGTCCTGGCAGTCTATCTGTTCCGAATGACGATGCCGGACACGCGCCCATGTGGAAGAAGCAATCTATATTTTGGGACCTACCCTATTGGAAAGTCTTAGAGGTCCGCTCTTCAATCGATGTGATGCACGTGACGAAGAATGTTTGCGTGAAACGGCTAGGCTTTCTAGGAGTGTATGGGAAGACAAAAGATACACCGGAAGCACGACAGGACCAGCAACGTCTGAAGGCCCCTGAAGAGCCTATGCATCCTGAGAACGAGAAGGGTAAACGATGCCACTTAACTCCTTCCAGCTACGCTCTTACCAAAGCAGAGAAGGAAATCTTTTTTGAATGTCTGAGCAGTATCAAGGTCCCGTCTGGCTTCTCGTCGAATATAAAGGGAATAATAAATATGGCAGAGAAAAAATTCCAAAACCTGACGTCTCATGACTGCCACGTGATAATGACACAATTGCTTCCGATTGCATTGAGGGGGCTTCTACCTGAAAATGTTCGAGTACCCATTGTGAAGCTATGTGCATTCCTCAATGCAATATCTCAGAAGGTAATCGATCCAGAAAGCCTACCAGGGTTACAAACAGATGTGGCCCAATGTCTTGTCAGCTTTGAGTTGGTGTTCCCACCATCCTTCTTCAATATTATGACGCATCTCCTGGTTCACCTAGTAGAAGAGATTGCCATTCTCGGTGCTGTATTTCTACACAATATGTTCCCCTTTGAGAGGTACATGGGAGTCTTAAAGAAATATGTTCATAACCGTGCTAGGCCAGAAGGAAGCATCTCCAAGGGCTATGTAACAGAGGAGGTCATTGAGTTCTGTGTTGATTTTATTCCTGACCTTAAGGCGATTGGTGTTCCAGAATCACGACATGAGGGGAGACTGCGTGGAAAAGGCACCCTAGGATGTAAAGCAATGATATGTAGGGACGGGCATTCTCTCAATCAAGCACACTACACGGTTTTACAAAGATCTATCTTGGTTGCCCCGTATATCAATGAACACAAGAATTTAATACGCCTCAAACACCCGGGGCAGTCTGATGAATGGATTATAAGTGAACACATGGCGAGTTTTGGCGGCTGGCTGCAAAGACTTCTCACGAATAACACCACTGCTGGGGATCAGCTGTACTTGTTGGCCAGGACACCGTCTTCGACTGTATGTACTTTCCAACGGTACGAGATAAATGGGAATACATTTTACACGATAGGCCAAGATAAAAAGAGCACCAACCAAAACAGTGGTGTCCGCTTCGATGCAGCAGAAGACAATGGGCAAAAGACCACGTATTATGGGTTCATAGAGGAGATATGGGAACTTGACTATGGACCTAATTTTAAGGTCCCCTTGTTTCGATGCAAATGGGTCAAGCTAACAGGAGGAGGGGTTGAGGTAGACAAGAAGTACGGAATGACAACGGTGGATCTCAACAATCTTATGAAGAACTTAGACGAACCATTCGTCCTAGCCAATGATGTGGCTCAGGTTTTCTATGTGAAGGACATGTCCTCCAGACCAAAAAAAAGAAAAAATATGCAAACGAATACACCATATGATGAGCCAAAGCGTCACATAGTTCTTTCAGGGAAAAGAAACATCGTGGGAATCGAGGACAAGACAGACATGTCAGAAGATTATAATAAGTTTGATGAAATTCCGCCCTTCACAGTGAAAACTGACCCAAGCATTCCGTTAAGTAAAGAAGATACTCCATGGTTACGTCTGAAGCGATCATAAGGAAGGGAATATGCCAAGAAGTTCATGCTCATATTATGTAACTCTAGTTCATGTTTTTAATATTAATACATGTCTTGAGTGTTAGTCATGTTTTGTGGATGGACCGGGACTATGAGAAGAAGTTGTCCCGATTCGTACTTACCATTAAGATCTGATCTCCAAACTCGCGCGGTCACATATTAGGGAGTGCCTCTATGACCAGTTTCTTGGAGATGCCGGAGGACTAGGCTCCGTCGGCATCTCCCTGAAACTGGCCGTAGTGGTGTCCCTGCTCTCAAAAACCATCTTGCAGCTTTGTAACTTCTCTAACTAGATCAATACACCAGGGAGCTAACTAATTTCACATATTAGGGAGTGCCTCTATGACCAGTTTCTCGGAGATGCCGGAGGACTGGGCTCTGTCGGCATCTCCCTGAAACTGGCCGTAATGGTGTCCCTGCCTCAAACTGGCTGGAGGACTGGACTCACAAGGATGCCTATTTATAGTACAAGCAGCTCGACATAGTGTTGACACTTACAAAATAATGTCGACACTCACCCCTATTATTAGTCCCAGTTGGTGTCTCCAACCGGGACTAAAGGTTCATCTTTAGTCCCGGTTGGTGACACCATCCGGGACAAGGTACACGCCGCACGACATAATGTCGACATGCACTCACCCCTATTATTAGTGCTGACTCGTGTTTTGTCCCGGTTGGTGTCTCCAACCGGGACTAAAGGTTCATCCCGCCATTTTTTCCCGCCATTTTTCTTCCCGCCATTTTTCTTCCCGCCAGTTCTTCCCGCCATTTTTCTTCCCGCCATTTTTCTTCCCGCCAGTTCTTCCCTCCAGTTCTTCCCGCTAGTTCACTATATATATATGTAGGGGGTTGGCCTCCATTGTCATTGCACATCTCTAGACTCATATCTGCAACATCATCACTCTTTCCCATGGCTTCCACCGTAGCACTAACCCCCAGGGAGGCGGAGGCGCTTTGCGCCTCGAACTACCCCTGCCCGCCGGGCTACTGTGTCCCCGTCGGCTGGATGCTGAGCGTCGGAGGCGTGCCGGTTCCTCCTGTCCCTCTAGGTGTGGCGCGCCGGATGGCCATCACGAACCACTACTACTTCGAGCTCACGCCGGAGCAGCGGAGGAATCCCAGATGGCATCCCGACTATTTCCCTACTTGGGAAGCCTTCTTCGTGGATCGGCATGAGAGGGCGCTCGCCAGGCACGAGGAGGACGGCCCACCTCCTCCTAACTTCAACGAGGCCGGCCGTCGGCTATGGTGGCGCGGTCGGACTCTCCAGAGCGTCATGGCCTATGACACTGCCGCCGACTCTAACCCCCGTCTGCGCTACCCTCAAGTCCAGCCCACGCGCTACCCTCAAGTCCAGCCCACGCATACTCTCCAGAGGTTCAATTATGGCGACCCCGACGACGACAACGATGACGGCGGCGGCGAGTACGACGACTACAGTGGCGAGTATTACAGGTGTAGGCAGGAGCATGACTGAATCACTCCAACATTCCGAAACAAGTTCGGCCGATTGTTACTTAATCTGGCCATGTATCTTAATTTTCAATTCTTTTATGTATCTTAATTTTCAGTTCCAGTTCGGCCGATTGTTACTTAATCCATGTATCTTAATTTTCAGTTCTTTTATGTATCTTAATTTTCAGTTCTTTTATGTATCTTAATTTTCAGTTCCAGTTCGGCTTTATGTAACTGTCTCAAAATGACCTATCTCATTCGGGTCAAATGACCAATGTTATGGCTAGAATCAAGGCATATATTATTCATATTTTTCTGAGTTGAAATGAAAAAGATATGAATTTTCTAAATTCATATCATATTTTTTGAATTAAAAAAGCCCCTTTAATGCATGAAATAAGTGTTTTAATTATTTTAAAAAAATTCATGTAAAGTAAATATAAAATGATTTACATGAATGGATAGATATTATTTTTCTGAAAATTATGATATATTATTCATATTTTTCTGAGTTGAAATGAAAAAGATATGAATTTTCTAATTTCATATCATATTTTTTGAATTAAAAAAGCCCCTTTAATGCATGAAATAAGTGTTTTAATTATTTTAAAAAATTTCATGTAAAGTAAATATAAAATGATTTACATGAATGGATAGATATTATTTTTCTGAAAATTATGATATATTATTCATATTTTTCTGAGTTGAAATGAAAAAGATATGAATTTTCTAAATTCATATCATATTTTTTGAATTAAAAAAGCCCCTTTAATGCATGAAATAAATGCCCCCCCTTTAACACCGGTTCCAGACAGGAACCGGTGTTAAAGGGGGGGCATTTATTTCGTTTCCCGCGCGCACCCACACCCCCCCCCCTTTAACACCGGTTCGTGGCTGGAACCGGTGTTAAAGGGGGGGGTAATAAATACGCGCGCAAACGAATCCCCCCCCTTTAACACCGGTTCCTGCCATGAACCGGTGTTAAAGGGGGGGGTAATAAATGCGCGCGGGAAACGCCCCTCCCCCCCTTTAACACCGGTTCCAGCCACGAACCGGTGTTAAAGGGGGGTGTGTATTTATTTCACCTTCCCCTTCCCCTTCCTTTCTTCCCCCCACTGAGCCAGATCGATCGAGGTCCTCCGTCTCGCCGCCCCCGACCCGCCGTCTCGCCGCCGCTTCGGAGCTCGAGGTCCGCCGCCCCCGACCCGCCGTCTCGCCGCCGCCGCTTCGGAGCTCGAGGTCCGCCGCCCTCGACCCTCTCTTCCCCGCATCCTTCCCCTCCCTCTATGTCTCCACACGACCGCGGCCCAAGCTCCGCCTCCCTGGGCGAGCAGAGCCGGCGTCTCCTCGCCGTCGCCCCTGGAGCCTCGCCTATGCCAGGTCCTCCGTCGAGCCGTCGCGACCCTCTGCCGTGAACCCCGCTGCCGATCTACCCCTTCCTCTGACGCCTCGCCGCCGTTTTGAGCTCACCGGCCGCGTCGCCAGCCGCCGTTCCCTGCACGGCCTCCTCGACCTCCGCCTGCAGCGCCGTCGTGGCCCCCTCCGCAAGCACTGCCTCCTGTAGCACGTCGTCATACCCGTGGCGCCGCCTCTTCCCGCCGCGTTGCCGCCGGCTCCCTCACCTCCAGCACTGATGTGCGTCCTTCTGTGGCAGCACCGGCATGGGCAGGCCGCCCGTGGAGCACGACCTCGACCCAGCGGTCCCGTTCTTCTTCGGCTCTCCGCGTGTTCTCGATGCTCGTCGTCCACACCGTGGCCTTGACCCTGATGGCTCCGTGTTCAAGCTGAAGTCTTCGTCATGTCGTTTTGCTATCCAAGTATCAGGTTGCCATGGTCTCCATCGACAACATGCACTCTGTTGGTTCTTCTGCTGCTACATATTGGAGTACATAACACGCTAGCATGTGCCCCTTCTGTCTTGTATTTTTTTTGAACGATCCCCTTCTGTCTTGTATGCTCGACTTGTAACTCTACAAAGATCTCCGACATGTGTACTTCCACTTGGTGCCGGGAACTGTCCAAGATTCTCAAGATACTCGCAATCGGTGTCGCGTCCGCGTACCTATAAACCGCCAAGATCTTCGGGACGACAAGATCAACATCCACCCTTGACGCGTGAGTGACATCGACAAGGACGGGGGAGCTTGGGAACGGAGGTAATGGCGATGGCGAACGGCGTCGGTGACCAGGAAGAACGGATCGGGACAGCCGATTGCAGGCGCTCCATGCTGATTCCTTTGACGAGTAGAGGCAGGGGAGCACGGTGGTTTCGGTCGCCTGCTCGGACGAGCACGGGAAGGTGCGGTACGGCGGCGATCGACGGAACCTGGGTGGCTAGGGGTTCGGGTCCGCGCGAGGGAGAAGAGAGAGAGGTCTCTGGGGAGGGGGAGGAGTGGATAGGGTAGCAAGGGCGTCGGCGGGGCGTCCTTATCCTCTCCAGCAGCGCGACGGACGGCGGAGCGCAGGCGGAGGGAAGGGGAAGCTGGGCCTGCCTTTAGACAATTCTGTTTTTTTATTTCTCTTTTGTATTTTCTATTTATATTTTCATTTCAAATTCTGTTTTGATTTTTTCAAAAATACCAGGGACTTTTATCAAATATGTAAAGTACTGTGGGACCCCTTTAGACAATTTGGGACCCATAACTTATTTCACCTTCCCCTTTTCTGTTGCTCCAACATTGTCGTTGTATCTTGTGATTGCTATATTAATATAGCGGGGCGCAAGCCTATTTCGAGGAGCCCTGACCATCTCGCTCTCTTCCCCGTGCAGGAGCGTCTCGCCGCCGCCGCTTCGGAGCTCGTAGGCCACGCCTCAACGCCGACGCCGCCCGCCGCCCGACGAGCTCGCCGCTAGCACCGCCGCCCGACGAGACCGCCGCATCCATCCGACGAGCACCGCCGCCCGACGAGACCAACGTCACCCCACCGGTGAGCGCCACGTGTCTGCCACGTGTGTGATTGCTGACTCATCCTGATTAAAACTTGTTTGCTCGATAAATTGTACTACATGCATAGATTAAAACTTGTATACAAATTGGACCTCTGACTCATTTGTGTATTTATTTGTGTATTTTGGTATGAATAATATGTATATTTGTGTATGAATCCAAGTCCACTTGAATGTTTACACTCTTACTCTAGATAATATTATTGTTTTAGAAACTATCGATCCACTTAGTAGAAACCTTGAAGAAGAAGAAATAATGGAGAACATTATTGATGAGGACACCTCACAATATCTGAACTTGGAGGGACATGACGATGACAGCTCAAGTACTAGTCATGGAGAAGATGAAGACTCCGGTGAACGCAATTTAATGGTTACAAAGTCCGGCGAGGTATATGCATTGATTAAGCCTCAGCTAACTTCCACCAACAATCTTCTTCTACATGTATTAATTAACGCTTCTTTCTTCTTTTAGCCCTCTGGATCGACCAGCCAGCAACCATCTTCTTCTACGAAAAAGAGCAAGCGAGGCGCGAGCCAGCGGTTGAAAGATCGTGCAAAGTTCACGATCGAAGCAGTCCGTGTTGATGGCAGGCCGATGGAGCCCAAGAAGGCCGCAGAAAAATTTATACGTCAGGCTGGTGTTCTTGTTAGGGACCAAATCCCAATCATAATTGAAAATTGGAATAAGCCAAAGAAGGGTGACGGTACCTTTGTCGATGACAGATCCAAAGAAACGCTTTGGAATTCGTTGTTGGTAAATTTCACCGTTCCGCCAGAGGAGGATGAAAACAACCCGGTTATAAAGAAAAAGGTCAAAGAGTGGACTCTAAAGAAGATGGCTGAGGCTTTCCGCAACTGGAAGACAAAATTGAACAAATTTGTCAAAGCTGGCGAGACTCCAAATTTCGAAGACGCATATTATGCGAAGATAAGACCTCACTGGCCCGAATTTGAGACATATAAAAAAAGTGCTATAGCTAAAAAGAGGTCAGAAACCAATACGCTTAATGCCCTGAAGAAGGAATATCACCAGAGGACGGTGTCAGGTGGCTACATATCTCAGAGGCCTAAGTGGGAGGAAGCTGAGAGGGCCCTGCGCGAGAGAGGGATCACACCCCAGACAGATGGGTGGGACCTACGTGCAAAGACTTGGTTCTACGGAATCGGGGCAAGGTTGGACCCAGAAACAGGATTGTGTATCTTCCCAACCATCCTTGCCAAACCCGTCACTGAACTCATCACGGCATACGAGGAAACATCCGTCAGGACCTTCCATCCCGACAGAGAGAATGACCAGCTCACACGCGCCATCGGTAAAAAAGAACACCCTGGACATGCACGAGGCACAGGGGGTATGACGTGGAAGGATGGGTTTGCCGACTGGAGCGACTCTTACAGATGGCGCGGCAGAAAAGAAAAAGAGCGTATAGAGCGGATGACACAGATAGAACATGCACTTGCGGCGCTGCAGACGCAAGTGAATGCACAACAGAGCCATCAAGCTACCGGCCCATCTCAGCGGCATGAAGAGCCTGCATTGGAAGCTGCCCGCGGCCTAGACTCTGCGCGGAAAAGCAGTGTGGCTTCCACGGAGAACGTGCAACCAACGCTTGAAACGACGGGTCATCGATACCCAGTTGATGAGATCACGGAGAGCGAACACGCTGAGCTGCATGTGAGATTAATGGGCTTATCCATTAAGGTGGCTGTCGGCTATGCCTTACCTCCTGTAGCTGGTGGAACTTACCACTGCCGACCGATTCCAGATGGCTATGCTATTGTCGGGGTGGATGAGGTTGTGAAGGAATATGAGGAAGCACAGCTTGACCATGCTACAGGTGAAGGGGAAACTCAACTCAAATTTGCAGTGAAAACAACCATTCTTTGGAAGAAGGAACACATTGTGCTTCCAAATTGGAGGTCACTGGCACCCCCGCCGTCTCCGCAGCGTCAGCAGTCTGAGCCGCTTCAGCTATCTCCTGCGCGACAGCCATCTCCGGCCCGTCAGCCATCTCCTGCGCAGCAGCCATCTCCGGCCCGTCAGCCATCTCCTGCGCGGCAGCCATCTCCGGCCCGTCAGCCATCTCCTGCGCGGCAGCCATCTCTGGCCCGTCAGCCATCTCCGGCCCGTCAGCCATCTCCGGTGCTTCAGCCATCTCCTCAGCGTAAGCGGAAGAGCACTGCCACGAGGAGCATCAGTAGCACTGCCACAAAGAAATCCGCAGGAAACCGTACGCCAAAGAGTTCAAAAAACTACGTCCCGCAGCCTTCCGCCAAGCCATTGCCGGTTTTACCGTGGAATCGCAGCGACGAGGAGACCAATAGGATCTCGGGAGAACAGGTCAAGAAATTCTTTGCACCTAGACGGGCCGAGCCAAAGGAGAAAATAGATCCGGCGGTGGTGGAGAAGTTTTACAAAAATCTTTTGAAACCTGAAACCCCACTTGTGCCGGACTACGAGCGCCAGATTTTGAAGGCGGATGCAAGGCGCCGTAGGGAGACTGAAAGTAGCAGTCGTGAGGCACCCCAGAAAACAGTTCCCATGCTCGGAGAGCAGGAAAACCAATCATGCGCCCCGCTCCAAATGTTTGACAAACGGGACGCTCCTCCCGTAGATGATTACGAGGCAGAGCTACAAAGAAAGGCCAATGAGATGGGGATGACTTACATTGCATACTTGAACGTCATGGGAGACAACTTTCCCAAATGCGATGTCAACCCCATACAGCCATGGAAGTATGGGAAGAATCTAGTCAAGAAAGAGGAGCTCAAGAATCTACCAACAAAGATGCGAAAATTGCACAAGTGGTACCTTCATTTCTGCAAGACGAGAAAAGAAGAATGGATCACGGCGCATATAAGAGATCAGATTTTCTTGTGCGGAGACGACGCGATCGACTTCAACATTCAAGACTTGCATTTTCTATTCAATCAGAAGGAACTCGACAAATCTGCCATCAGCCTTTATTGTGTGTAAGTACTATTTCTGTAATTTTTATATCATCTCATTCACTTCATTAATTGCATGTATATATATATGCTCACCATATATGTATATACTATTATGCAGGAAAAAGGTTATGGAATGCATGAAAGGAGGCCCTTTTGACATTGGGTTCGTTGACCCAAATAGAGTTCATGAAGAAGTGGTAAGAGACAAACCCGGGCAAACAGAAGATTACTTGCTAAAGTCTTTACTGAGACAACAAACCAAAAGGGAAATACTATTGCCTTACAACTTCTCGTGAGTACTGTTACCCTCTCTCTTGTACACATTCTGTTTCGGCTTACTCGATGTTAAGTGTAACTGATGATGAGTTATGCGTGCGTAGGTTCCACTTTATTCTGCTAGTCATTCAACCCGACTCAGGAAAAGTCCTTGTCATGGACTCGTTACGAAAAGAAAAAGAGCTATGGGCAGACTTTAGAGAGATGCTCCAGAGGTAATTTCAATCATATTATCGCACTAGATCGGCAACTTTCGTGACAATAAGTAATTAATTACTCCTTTATCCATTTTCTTTGTCGGACAGGGTTTGGAAAAATGTTCACGGGCAGGGCCGTGGGTGAATGGTCAGAAGAACTAAAATTTGTAGACCAAAATGTAAGTAATACTAGCTAGCTTCCAATTCCATTATATCATGCTTTATTGATTATTATTTTGATTGAACTCTCTATTCTCGTAAAGTGCGTGCATTAGGGACACAGCAATAACTTATGTGGGTACTATGTTTGCGAATTCATTCGCAACACGATATGTGCGACAGGCCAAGCCGCACTAGAACAACTTAGATTAAGTAAACAAAGTCCACAACATTATTTTATTACCATCAATTGTGTTGAGTTTTATTCTTATATATATATTGACGGGCCATTCTTCATATATATTCAGATCGAATGGATGCGGGACCAACTCCTACCATTTGAACGCATACGAGCCATTCAAGAGGAATTGGCGGGGTTCATACTTGATGAGGTCGTCACGCCTGGCGGAGACCTCTTTAGATATCCACCAAAATGAACAATGACGGTGTATGTGCCGATAACGATGTATGTGCCGATGACGATGTTTGTGTATAATAATAGTTGCTTAATTATTCATGTACTCGTATGTACCGATGACGATTTATAAGTATACCGCTCCCGATCGATTTCCCCTCGCTCCCCCCCCCCTCCCGCAGAAATACGCCCAGAACGGGGCAGAGGCAGAAGTCTGCCGCGGCAGAGATTTAGGCCGTTTTCCTGCCGCGGCAGGGGGCTGAGGCCTGCGGCAGCCCCACGTGCGCCACCCTTTAACACCGGTTCGTATAAGAACCGGTGTTAAAGGGGCCCCCCCTCTAACACCGAACCCTCAACAACGGTTGGGGAACCGCTGTTAGAGGGCCCTCCCAACCGGAGTTAAAGGGGGGGCTCTGCACTAGTGCACTGACGCACGGCACAGATTTGGTATACAAACAAGAGGTGATTAATCCATGCACCAATGCAACGCCATCTCCTCATATATCCAGCTTTGATTTCCAGTCGTTTTCTCAATTGTCAAAGAGGCACAAGGATTCATTTGAAATATATATATATATATATATATATATATATATATATATATATATATATATCGACGCGGATTTGCTACCCGGGGTGATAGCTGTGCACGCACTAAAAGCCGTTGGATGTGGTATCAAGATTTGTGTTACCGTTTGCTGCTGTCATTCACGTCCGTTTATTCCAGCTGCTGTTTGAAACCGTGCTCCAGAACATCTCCTTCTTTCTCAAACAAAAAAAAACGAATATTTTTAAAAATGGAACGCATCCTCCTGCTCCCACGCAGACAACTCCGTTCACGCCACCGTCTACCTAGTGGAGCTCGTGCACACCCCCGCCTCCTCCATGTTCTCCTGCTCCGGCAAGCCATCTTGACCGCCGGCCACCGTGCGCCCTCGTGGCACCTCCATCCCCTGCTGACGGACAGCCGCACAGTGCCCAACTATCCTGGACCAGGAAGCCGGTGGGCTGCGTGAGGAGGTACAGACCGAGCCGGGGAAACCGCCAGCGGTGTTGGAATGTTTGGCTGTGATGGGGGGCACCAGACCGACGCAAGAATGGAGGCAGGCCTGGTTGCTGATGCAACATCACCATGGTAAAGGAGGTGCCAGAGAGAGAAATTGTAAAAAGAATCAAATCTCTATTAGTGCTGCACTTCTCTGTATCCATGTACCACGGAAGAACGATGCTACCTCCAACCGATGTGTATTCCGGCCAAAATTTATCATAGAAACCATTGGTTCTCAAAATTAAGAAACACAACAAAACCTTTAACTCCAACATGTTTTAGTTAGAGAATGCATCAGAAAAAGGCAGAAAAAAGGATAACACGGATCCAGATCAAGAGGAAATGGTGGCATCTGCCCGTCTCCTTCCACTCCTGGTCGCCGACACGCCGACGCGCCGTCAACGAAAGAAGATAAAAATAATACCGGAGTCGGCTAAAGGACCGCCTGTAGCTAGAGGAGAGATGCTGACAGGTAGCTGGTGGAGCCGTGGACGAGGTGCTTGGCCGGTGGAGTTGACAGATCAATAGAAAAGAGAAGAAATCAAGATATGCACTAAGAAATCGCGTGTAGATAGCAAAAAATCAATAGAAAAGATAATGGCAGCGGGGAGATTGTGTTGGCCAAAATTGAGCTTCTTGGATCTAAATCAAAATTGAGCGGGGAGAAATTCAAGAAATCATAATACGTATTAATGGAAACGTACGGATCTAAATCACTACCAAAATCAATTGGAAAACATTTAAAGCCTTGAACGGCCTTCACATGGTGAGGGGGAGGTGGCCATCGAGCGAATCCTCCTTCCAGTTCTTGATGTCGTCGCTCGGGGGCGTCACAGTCTTCGGGAGGCAGGGAACCGGCGGGACGCGCGTCTCCTGCTAGTGGCGCCGGAGCTCTGGCCAACGGTGACGCACCGGCAGGACGCATGTCTCCTGCTAGCGGCGCCGGAGCGGAGGCCGTTGCTGGGTCGGCGGCTGTTCTGTGCGGGTGGAAGGGGCCCCAACAGCCGACGCGCTCGATGCGGCTCAGCGGAGGCGCCGGGGACGGGGGTTGTGGCCATGGTGGCGTTCGGGTGGAAACCCATCGTGTGGGGATGCGTGGGGAAAGAATTAGGAAAGAATTACTGGGAGAGACCGAAAGAGGAAATCAGGGGAGAGGGCCAACTGCGGGTGGAGAAAGTGGAGAGAAAACGGACAGGCTAACGGCGTTTATTCCATCTAAGGGCTGAAAATACTCTATAGGGTTGATGAATGGCTGGATGGGGGTGCACCGCTACCATCCTAGGCAGCCCATTATTTTGCACACACACATATATATATATATATATGTATATATATATATATATATATATATATATATATATATATACATATACACACAAATATAGCATCAATTTATTACTAGCAATTAAACATTTCCATATACTGCATGCTGCAACAAGTACACCTCTCTTTCGCAACATCGGATGCCATTGATCACATTCTCGCATGTGTGCATGTATGATGCGTGAGTGACACACCTCTGCTGTCATGAGTCCGACTATGTCTAATTATACCGTGCTGGCCAACTGATTTAGAGATAAGTAAATCTCAACACTAAGACATCCGACATACTATGAATTAGAGATAAGTTGCCCAGTTTTTGGTTCTTTTTCCTACGTATACTATGAATGGTGTTAGCTACTAATTTTTGCTCTGTTTCAAGCTCAATCACAATTAAAATGAAAAAATAAATAAAATGCCCATCTATATATCTTTACATGGAAAGGTCAAATTATATCCCAAAAGCTGTAAAAATCTAGCATTACTCCTTGGATATAAACCCTTCACCGCCATAAACCAATAATCACCCCAAGTCCACAACACAAAACCAAGAGAAGAGGAGACCTTCTCTTCTCTTCCGGTGAGCGCAATGCCGTTCGCCGGACCGACCGCCCGCTGCACCATCCTCCTCCTCCTCGTCCTCCTCTGCGCGTCTTCGCCCTGCCACGGCGGCGTGGCGCCGACCCACAACATCACCGCCATCCTCGCCGCCAGCCCGGACCTCGCCGACTTCAGCGCCGCCCTGGCCGCCGCGAACCTCACGGGCAAGATCGACGAGCGCCAGACCATCACCGTCCTCGCCGTCGACAACGCCGCCATGGGGCGGCTCCGGGCGCGGGCGCTCCCGGCGGACAGCCTCGGGCACGTGCTCTCCCTCCACGTCCTCCTCGACTATTACGACGGCGCCAAGCTCAAGGCCCTCAACGTCACGTCGCGCAGGCAGGCCACCAGCCTCTACCAGGCTTCCGGCGCCGCGCCGGGGAGCGCCGGCGAGGAGAACATCGTTAAGGGCAGTGACGGGCGCGTGGCCTTCTCGGCGGACGCGGCCAACACAGCCGTGTTCTTCCAGAAGCCAATCAAGGAGTCGCCGTACGACATCGCCGTCCTGCAGGTCAGCGACGCCATCTCGTCGCCCGCGGCCGAGGGGATGGCGCCTGCGCCGGTGGCGGCCCCTGCCCCGACGCCGGTCGGAGCTCCGTCCCCAGCGAATCACACTGCGCCTCCGCCGAAGCCGGCCGACAAGCCCGCGCCCCCGCCCAAGCCGGCCAGCGAGCCCGCGCCCCCGCCCAAGCCGGCCGGCAAGTCCGCGCCCCCGCCCCCGCCGAAGCCAGCGAATACGCCGGCGGACACCCCCGCGGAATCGCCGGAAGCCGACAACGAGCCACCTGCGGACGAGGGCCAACACAAGAATGGCGCGGCCGGCACGGCGCCGTGGAGCCTCGGCGCGGCGGTCGCGGCGGCCGTTGCGTTCCTGCTGTGAGCAATCTGTGCTTGAATGTACGCCGCCGTTTGGGGCATTCATGATCCCGTGATTAGTGCTCGTGAATCGTGATTAGTACCTGTGGTTATTGCGCATCGCTGGCAGCATAAAAAAGAGCCTGGTTTTAGGCAGAATAATGGTAGGGACTACTACATTTGCGTTTCGTGTCTTGCAATTACCTTATTAATGAACTTAGCAATTTTGAACCTTCCAGATTAATTCCACCTTGTGTAGAACAAGCAGGAAAGAAAACGAACAACATTCTACAACTTCGTCGATGAGTCTGTCAAATAAACTCAAGCGATGCAAACCTTGGTACATAGCCTTGCACGAGATTAGATTTTATCTCGTTCGCACCTCTCTCTCTCTTATTAGAACGATACTTCAGAGCACCTGTTCGTCTGATGCCGCCGCCTGGCCCCCGACGCAAGTGTCGCCACCTTACTTGGCGCGCTCTCTGTTCGCATCCCTCGTATGCACACCTCGGCTCTTCACAGGTCTATGCTTGCCATGCATCCTATGGTCGGTCTCGAAGTCACGCAACCGCATGGTGTTTGGTAGAGCCTAGTCCACCGTAGGGACACCTGCTGTTGTGGGTCGTCAGGGCTCCCAGACGGGTTGACCTCAACCCCCTACGAGCCTGGTGTTTATACTTGCATTAGTCCCTCCACACGCACACGCACACGCACGCACGCACGCGCGTACACACACACACACGCACACGCACACGCGCGCACGCACACCTCCTCCTTGTAGCTCTACATTTAGCCTGATGTAACTCTACTTACCCCTGTGGAGTGGTATGCCACCCCCGCACTGCCATGCCAGCGCCTCCATGTAATTTTTAATGATAATGATAATGGTGTTCAGGTGGACTATCGCCCCCGTTGCACCCTCGAAAATGAACGATACTTCGGTTCATAATGGTTTGTACACAACAACAACAAAAAGTCAGCTCGCACAAGGAGACTCTATTTTTGGTGAACGATTTAAAAAAAAGATGGAAGAGTGTCTTCTTTCAAAGTTCAAAGTTCAGCGTGATTGATTTTATGAAATTTGACATGCACAGTCAATATTTTCAAAATTCCTTGGAGAAGCAACTTCTTCTGGCCATTCTGGACATCTCTTATGTTGTGAGTTCTTTGTGACAAGGATCGTAGCTGAAATGGCCATGAGTTCATATATTTGTGTCTGTTGGTTGATCTTTTTTAGCACCTCTCGTTTTGCTCTCCATTGATCTTATCTGTACTATCATTTTTTTTTTGTGATGGTCTCTACTTGAAACATATTTGTATTGATGCGCTGGCACAACAGAATCATGCGACTGGTAGCTACAGCAAGATTCTCCATACAACACATCATGAACTTGACTGAGCCATAAGCTAATTCTGTGTTAGTAAAACAACAACAAAAATTAAACGGTGGAATTGTACAATCTCTATGATGTAAAAAGCCCCACACATATAAGAACAGAAATCATCCAAAATTGATAAATGGGTTCAAAGAAAAAATATTTCAAATGACACTGGAGTGGGTACCGTTAAAAAAAGACCGACCTTCGTAAAGGTCTGTTCCACGAGAATGGAGTAGTTAATGATGTAAGTATAACTATACAATTGTACTACAGATTAACTACACAAAAGTATGACTGTACTTAGAGCTGAAGTAAATGAAATTACAATCTATAGAAAAATACAAGTGTACTCACCGTTAAAGTACAAAAAAGTACAACTATACTTAGAGCCGAAATATATGAAAGTATAACCTTAGTAGAAGTCAAAGTACGAGAAAGTACAACCATACTTAGATCCAAGTACACGAAAGTACTACTGTATTAGGAGCCAAAATACAGAAAAGTACAAGTGTACTCACCGCCAAAATACACAAAAGTACAAGTATGTAGTAACCCAAGTACAAAGTATATACTACGAACCCGAAGTACAAAAGTACAAAGTTGAAGTAATCTAAATTAGGAACACAATATTTCTGAAAGTACAAAATTAAAGTTGTTAGAAACTAATCAATATGGGATCTAGTTTTAAAAATCTCGACAGGAGGAGCTTAAAAGTAAAAATGGTTCATAATTTGGATAAACGGTTCTCAAGATATTTTATTTTAAAACATCGAATTTAAAAATAAAAGGGAAATATGTACTCTTATCCTCCCGTGCCCCCATCTCTCATCCTAATCCCACATTGTTTCTCGTTACGGCACTTGACAAGCATAAAGAGCCTATTGGAAAGACCGCGAAGAAAAAGACCTCACTTGGTCCGACAGCTTAGGCCAGACATTTGAGAAGATCGGCCTTTTTTAAGATTCTCACGCTGGAGCATAAAAGCTCGCAACCGTTGGCAAAATAAACACGGTCAGAAATCCTCGTGGCTAACACCAGCCCGCTAAAGAAAAAAAAACACAAAAACAGGTGTATAGGCCATTACCATCCGTACGGCCCAACCATACCTAGAAAATAAAACAACAGAAAAACGCATAAATCTCCGCTCAATACATCTACTGTTACGAAATTAGCTAAGATCTAAGCTCTCGTGTACAACTGTAAAAATTCTCGGTCTTAACTCATAAGAGCATCTCTAGCAGACTCCTTATTCCGTGGGACTTTAAAACACGAATAAGGACTGTGCAAATGTTTTTACCGTTCGCATGGGATTCTCTTTTATTGTTCCCATAAACGTGGTTTTCCCGAGTCTTTAAATTAATAGGTTTTATCACATCTTGCACACATATCTCGCGTATCACATACAAATAAGATATCAATATGATCTTAAATATGGAAATTATTAATTATACAATATAGCAATAATCCAAATTACATTAATCATTCAAATCAAATAATTAAACAATAATTCAATATAAGAATAATTTCTAATGCAAATAATAGTTCAAATGACACACAAATGAATAAAAATTCAGAAACAAGGGAGATGCCTTGCTAGTTGGGATCTGCTATGTAGACCAAAGGAACATGGGGGCCTTGGAGTAATTAATTCGAGACTCCAAAACCAAAGCCCTCCTCATAAAGAATATTCATAACTTTATCAACCACAAGGACATACCAAGGGTGAAACTACTATGGCAAGCTTATTAATATGGAAATCATGCACCTCACGCAATAAGCAATAAAGGATCCTTCTGGTGGAAAGATTGCACGGCCAACATGGACATTTATAGACAGCTGGCCACTTGCCAGATTGGTTCTGGTAAGACAATACTGCTCTAAAAAGATGATTGGAATAACAATTTGATGGAAGTAAAATACCCACTCTTGTATTTGTTTTCCCAGGGTGAGTGCATCAATATGCAAAATGCAATTATGGCTGCTAATAAAAACTTCTATGACCTCTTCCATTTACCGTTATCAATAGTTGCTCATGAACAATATGACAGCCTAAAGGAAGAACTTTTACCACTACTTATAACTAAAGAGCAGGACAAATGGAATTTACCCTTTCAGAATAATTTGGCATGGCAAAGACATTCAGAAACAAGGGAAATGCCTTGCTACTTGAGATCTGATATGAATACTGATATGTCGTAAACGTATCTATAATTTTTTATGTTTCATGCTTGTTTAGTATCAACTTTGCTATGCTTTGTCTATACTTTGAGGTATTTTTATACATTTTCTAGGACTAACCTATTAAAAAGATGCCACAGTGCCAGTTGTCTGTTTTTTACAGTTTTTGGTTTTAGAAAAGCTAGTAAAAAAATATTCTCGGAATTGGACGGGACAAAAGCCAAAGTCAATATTTTGCCGAAACAAATACAAAGACCGAAGGAGGGCCACGAGGTCGCCACACCCTATGGTGCCCCCCTCCTAGTAATCTGGGGAAGTGACAGGAATCTCTAAGGTTGTAGATGTGATATTGCCACTAGGGAGAAAAAACAATCTTTTGTTCATGGAACAATTGTATTGTTTAATTTACACACATTGCTTAATGCAGTTATCCTTTGCTTGGAACTTAATACTGGAGGGGGCCTGAAGGTGGATTATTAGTCATAGATACAGTTGGATGGCGGTCTATGTATATTGTTGTAATGCCCAATCAAATCTTATAGGAATCATGATGTCTAGTATTTGCATTGTTATGCCTTGTTCAGTCCTGTCAATTGCCCCGTTGTAATTTGTTCACCCAGCATGTTATGTTATTTATCTTAAGGAGAACACGTCTAGTGAACTCTGGACCCCGATCCAATCTTTACCATTGTTACATCATCTACTGTTACTGTTTACTTTCTACAAGCAACCATTACCTTCCACACTATACGTTCAATCCTTTGTTTTCAGCAAACCAGTGAGATTGACAACCTCACTGTAAGTTGGGGCAAAGTCTTGAGTTTGTGTTGTGCAGGATTCCAAGTTGCTAGCAACACCTTGGAGTTGTTTTCTTGCTCCTACTGGTTCAATAACCTTGGTTTCATAACTGAGAGAAAATTTGCTGATGTGCTCATCATACCTTCCTCTTGGGGTCTCCCAATGAAGCTCTACAACTGAGCCGCATCAAGATATTTTCTAGCGTCGTTGTCGGGGAGTTAAGGACAGCTTTACAAGGGGAGTCTTTCACAACCATTCTCTTAACTTTGTTTTTGTTATGCTTAGTTTCTTTTGCTTTGTTTTTCTTGCTTCTTTTTACCAAAATTACAAAAAAAATTAGTTTCGTTTGGTTTGTTTTTCCTTATCAAAAACACAAAAAAATATTTCCTACTATAGTTGTTGGTCTGTTATTGCCTTGCTTTGTCATGCTGTCTATCAATGATTGGTTTCTTTTAAACTAGTTATTATTGGCAAGGTGGGTTCACGAAAGAACAAAAACATTATATAAGAAACACCGCTTGTCACAAAAAGAGAAACACTTATGGGAACAAATTGATAAATTGAATACCATTGCTAGAAACGTGTGCTCTATTTATAATGTTACTTATTGTTTTGATAAATCTTATTGTTGTAGGAGGTATAAACACCTCCCTTTTCAATGTAAGTATAATGATAATGTTACCATATCTTCTTATGTTAAAGGAAATTATGACTTTTATGATGTGAAACAAATTGAAGAATTTATTGCTTGGAATGGTGCATTTAAACTTGCTAGTCTGTTTGAAAATACTAATGATTCACCTTATAAATATGAGGTTTATGATATACTTAAATTTTGCTTTGATAATTATAAGGAAGAAAATAGCTATATTCTTGAATATATTAATATATGCTTTCCACAAATAGAAGATACTAATGCCTTGCAGGAGTTTATGGAAGAAGAAATTACTGAACCTAAAAGCTCATTAGATGAAAAAGAGGAGGAGAGTGATGATCAGGAGGAGGAAGAATAAATTAGCTACCCATGCCTACCTTCTAATGAGAGTAACTCTTCATCCCTTACATTATTTGATTGTCCTCCTTGCTTACTAAAGGAGGATGAATGTTATGTTCATGTGGATCCTTTTGAAATATCTACTTTGGGTAAAAGCTGTGATAATAATTGTGCTCCTGTTATCTATGATAATTCTTTATTTGCGCCTAATTTCGAAATGCATGGTACTAAAGAGTTTTGCTTAGAAAATGTTTATGATAAATCTCTAGATGATGGTCCTATATTGGTTGATAATATTAATAGTACTACTGTTGAAATGAGATTGGAGAGGTCTTGAATTTATCTTGGAACCCCATACCTCTTGAGAATGATCAGTCATCTTGTTATAAAATTGTTAAAAGTGGGTTTGAAGATTTTAATCCCACTATTTTTGAGCTTGATAAAAATTATGTATTTGTAGATCATGAAAATCATACTTTATGTGATAGTTATATTGTTGAGTTTATTTATGAGGCTACAGAAAATTATTAGGAGATAGTAAAATATGGTTGTAGACGTTTTCATGGTACTGAAACACCTCTCTATGTGCTGAAAGTTTTAAAGTTGCTCTTGTTTTATCTACCCATTCCTGTTACTATGTGATTCTTTGATTTATTTTCTTACAAGATTCCTATGCATAGGAAGTGGGTTAGACTTAAATGTGTTTTGAATTTTATTCTTGATGTTATCTTTTACTTCAATTTATATTTCTTGTGTGAGCATCTTGTCAAACTATCAAGCCTAACTTAAAGGCGTTAAAGAAAAGTACTTTTTGGGAGATAACCCAATAGTATTTTTGAGTCTTGGAAGTTATTACTTCTACCTCTCCTTATCCTTTTTGTTTGTTTTTTGTGCCAAGAAAAATCTCTAATGAGAGAGAAGTAAGATTTAGAGAAGTTGCTGTTCCGAAACAGATTCGTGTGCTATACTGTAAAAATTCGTGAAAAACAAGAACAACAATTTTTAACCTTAGCAATTTTTAACCTTCCAGATTCCACCTTCCGTAGGACGACGACAAAGCCCGCCTCAGAAATCCTCGTGCCAACACCAGCCCGCCAAAGAAAAAGGAAAAAACAAAAACAGCTGCAGCCCATTACTATATGGTATGGCCCAACCATGCTTAGAAAATAAAACAACGAGAAAACGCACGAATCTCCGCTCGATGTATCTACAGTTACAAAATTATTCTCACATATAAGGATAAGTATGTATAATACGGCGATGTCAGTCTTTTTTTATGGTTGCCACATTGGATTTTTTTTAGTTGAAGGTGAGAGAAATAAGAAAGAGAAGATTATTTTTTATCTTAGCTAAGAGATGATCTCTTAAAAATAAGAGAAGACTATTTTCTTCATTGTACCACATGTCTTTCCTTAGAAATACAATGTCTTACTAAAAATAGTTAATTCTCATTAATTGCTAGAGATGGCAATAAAAAAGAATACATTGTACAACTTATATATAGTATCTTCTCTAGATGATATAAAGGGCTAAAGGAAGACATGTCTTCTCCAGCATTGTACATGCCCTAAGCTAATTCTCCAATTAGTTATAGCCCGTGTACAACTATAGAAATTCTCGGTCGCAACTTGTAACAATCGGTAAAATCTCCGTCACTACCAGTACCAGAACAACGCGCTACGCCGACTGCCAGTTGCCATCGACAAAGGGCCATTATACCATCGACGTTATCTCTCGTCAGCGCACGGCTATTATGTCGTCGGTGTAGGAAAGACACTGGCATAGCTGTTCTACCGACGCCTTAGCCGTCTGTATAGACAAGATGGACTCCACCTAGACGGCTAACGGCCGTTTGGCTATGCCGATGGTTAGGCGTTGACCTTTTATATATTTAATTTAAAAAAATCTCAATTTTTTTAATCTTTTTGAATTGTTTGACTCATTAATTTCACAAACATCATTTTTAACTCTAAGTATGCTTAATTTTCAGTCAAATTTTACTCGTCGTCAAACTTCCCATCGGTCACTCATCTTCAAAATACTCTAGCCCAACACGCTTAGTGTGTGTTTGGTAGGTCGGGTGAACCCAGAAATTCTCACCTCATCCCCCTTTTAGTTGTTTGTTAGTTCGGGTCATGTGTACCGGGCAGTGCCCGCCTCATACGAAAAGAGGACCTCAGCCACGCCCAGTTGCAAAGCTCAAATTGAGCTTCTCAACACAGCCCTACCGAGTCCATCCCGCACGAGCGACTCAGCCCGCTAGGGGTCACGGACCCGTTCCCATCGCTTGTTGCATTTGCCCCCGCAACTCCTCTCTCCCTGCCTCGTCTATCCTCTTCCCCGCATGCACTCTCTCCTCTGCTCCGCCCTCGGCCCTGCCCTGCCCTTGCCCTAGCTTCCCGCCAGTCTCCAAGATTGCGCAGGCCACACAGCCTATCTCGTCCTCGACCTCTGCGAGCGGAGCAGTAGCGGTGCGGCCCTCCTGGCGACCCGAACGGAGCAGTAGTGGCACAACCCTCTTGGTGGCGCGAGCAACAATTGTGCGACCTGGCAGCGAGCGGCGAGTGCCAGAGGGTCCTCTAGGCGGCGTCCTGGCGGCAGCGAGCAGTGAGTGGCAGAGGGTCCTAGTATTTTGAAAAATGGATTGGTACCATTTTGAAACTTTTATTTGGTGGTTTCTTCACAAAATACCCCATTTTTGGTATTTGAAAAATGAAAAATAGCCTTTTGGTGCGACGAAAAGGAAAACTTTCTCGTGCAACATTGATCGCCATCCTAATATACTCATGTGTGCATAATATGGATACATTATCACAAACTATATCGCGATTCTAGCCATAACATTTGTTCATTTGGCATGAAAGCCATGAAACCTCGAACATGGTAGCTCACTTTTTAGAAGATTGTTTTTGAAATATATGCAATATTACAAGTTTGATATTTTTATTTGCAACTATGTCACATAATATGACACCAGGCGAATGTTTTATATTGTTTGGATCATTTTTGAATTTTTTATTCCTGCTTTAAACTATGGTCAAAACGGCGGGCATTAAAACGACGAAAAAGTTTAAGATACCCCGGTTGAGGAATTTTCCATGCAAGGTGTCCTAGTATTTTTGAAAAATGGGATAGTATTATTTTGAAACTTTTATTTGGTGGTTACTTCACAAAACACCTCGTTTTTACTCGGAAAATAAAAACATGTGTTATATGAAAGTATATGTAATGTTTGTATCTTTTACTTAATTTTTATTCAACAAAAATGTGTAATATTTGAGTTTAAATAGAGAGATCTAATTTTTTATTCAAATTTTGATATATTATTTGTATTTTTTAAATTAGAATGATTTAGTTATGATTTTTCTAAAATTAATGTGGAAAGAGGGGAAAAAGTTGTGCCGACAACGTAGGTGTGAGAGTTGAGCCGATGGCTTTGCCGTCGACGTAGGTTGACGCCGTCGCTTCACCGTTATGGGAAGATCCCTACGCCGACAGCCTGGTCTACAACGACGGATGTCATTGGTCTATTCCGTCCTATGCCGACGGAAAACCTGAGCCGAGGCCGGTTTGCTCGGCTTCCCACCTCGGGGTCTATGCTAAGGTCCCCGACAAATAGCCCTCGGGCGTAGCTTCTGGCCATCGACGCCTTGAGTTGTTGTGTAGTGTATCGATGCAGCTTAAATCACCTCACCGGTCCGAGTGTTGACAGAGCTCTAACTTAAATAATATTGATTGGATGAGTATTAAAAAAATCAATTTACATATAGACACACGATAGAAGTCTACGTTTTTTCAAAAAAGAAAAATAAGCTCTTAATTTTATGAATCGAATATATCTAGACATTTTTTAATATATAGGTTTATAGAGATTCGGGGTAAACCTATATATTAAAAGGCGTCTATACACATTTATTTTATAAAGCTAAAATGTTTTATGTTTCTGAATGGAGACAGTACAAGCGTACAAATGTACAACGGTGAGTAATCTATCAAGCTGGTTTGTTGATCGGCGTGTGCCGATCGGCTACTCGCACAAACAAAATATGCATGCAAAGCTATCATAGCCACAGGACACCCGAGCGATCACAGCACTCACGAATCGAGGCGCGCCGGCGTGGGGATCAGTCGACTGTGATTTAAATTAATTAAATTTCATTCGAATGAGAGTTAGCTCTAATTAAAAATAGATTAATCGTATCTCACACGGATATGTAGAACATGATTACTCCGTTTGAATCTATAGTTTTGTAAGTGCGTAACTCGTTACTGGGAGTGGGGCATCATATCCGTGTAGCCGATACTCTTCCTGGTAGTGGGGAAGATCATGAACACCATGCTAGCCAGGAATCCAGCCGCAAGAGGCAAGTTGACCAGCAGCTCCCTCAAGTCCATCCCGGCGACCGGGAACAAGCAGCTCTGAACGCTGGCGTCGGCGAAGGCGACGGCGAGGAAGACGGCAGCGGAGACGACGGCGTGCACGAAATCCATGGGGGTGACCCGGAACCTGGAGAGGTCCTTGAACACGGCGTCCCGGTCTGCGCGCGTGCCGGTGAAGTTGAAGGGGTAGAAGCCCCGGAGCGTGGCCGCGCCGTAGTAGAGCCTGCCGTCGCGGCCGACGAGGCTGTCCGTGAAGGAGAGGAGGACGCAGGACGCGGCGCAGCCGGCGATGAGCGCCAGGACCAGGTACCGGTTGGCCGCGTGGCAGACGCCGCCGTGGTTGCTGAAGGACGGCGCCAGCGCCTGGAAGGCCAGCACCGTGCCGGTCGGCAGCAGCTTCAGCAGGTCGGACGCGCTCGACGTCGTCTTGTCCACGCGCGCGATGCTCGGCGGTGGGGACGACGACGAGTGTTGGGCTTGGGCCGGCGGCACAGTCATCTGGATGCGCGTAGCATTGGAAATGGGATCCATCGAGGCCGATCGATCGAGGTATGCTCAATAAAAAGTGGAGGCCTGCCGGCTGATCAAGGAGAGATGTTGAGATGCTTGGATTGGATGTCCATCTGGATCCGGTCTTATATATGTAGTGCTTGAACATTGCGGGAAGCTATACCAGAGTATAGATACCGGCCGGCAGGCAGGCAGGCAAGGCCTAATAATATTCGTAGCCACTCTCGCACATGCGCATGGTGGCTCACGTACTTTGGTCACGGGACGAAGAAACTGCATGCTCCAATAGTCGAATGCGCCCCAGACAAGGCGGCCGAACCCGCATGCCTCCAACCCAACAATCAACCTACAATTAACAGACACTCCTGTTTCAGCCAGGTGCCCAAGTATCTTTATTGAATAGTACCACTTCTGCTTCTGTACACGCCCTCCTAAAACTTAAGATAAATACACCAGAGGTCCCAATTGTTATAAATCAGGTGCATTTTAGTCTCAAAAGTTCTAGAATGGGGCCAGGTAGTCCCATTGGTTGCTAATTCGTGCAAAACTACACTACAGGAAATAAGGTATACGCCGACGGTGTCTGTATACGCCGACGGGGAAAGGTCGGGCCCGTCGGCCCACTTCCCCGGATTCGTCAGCTGGGCAAGCCAGCCGTCGGCGTAGGGAGAGAAGTGCCGACGGTAGCCGTCGGCGAACAAAAACCGTCGGCGTCAAACGGAAGCCTCCTGACGGTGACCGTCGGCCTATACGGGGCCGTCGGCGTTAAGCCCTAGTTAACGGCCCACCTAACGGGCCGTTGCACGCACAGTTACGTCGACGGTCGGACCGTCGGCCTAGTCAGTGGCACTCTATACGCCGACGGCAAAGCCGTCGGCCTAGGGTTTTTTTCTCCAATGTCTAAAGTACTTATATTTGATTTATTTATTTATTTATTTTCCACGCTAATTTAATGTATATGTAATTTATAAATAAATTGGTGTTTATAAATTAACCACACGAATCTTCGCGTATCCCACCGCACCCGCAAAGAATACGACGCGAATCTTTTGGAACCCGATGCGAAAATATAAATGTAAAATAGGAACAACAAAATACACATATAATACACAACTACAACATAATTATTGAAGATATGTCTCATTTTGTATGAACCTCGAAGAACCGAAACCTCTCTTTTGGGGAAACCGTAGAAACCCCTCTCTTTTGGGGACCCTCGGGCATCGAACCCACTATTTGGTGAAACCCTATACCGTCTGAAGGTTATCGCATGCACGCTTTTCAAGGCCAAAAAATTACATTGGTATAACCTACACAAACGAAAACTACCAAAAAAGTATATTGGTTAACCCACGATTGCATGCGATAACACCTATAGAAGCGTGCTGGACATGTAGGAGTAGGCTCCCGCCGCGGGTCAAACGAGGGTAGACCGGTGGAACCCTGGGCCTATCCTTGGTTTTCCATGTAGATATGACCTAAACAAACCTAAACCACCAAGAGAGTGCGTTGTTCAACCCTCGTACGGAGAATGCTACGGGGGTAGACCCGCGGGTCCCTCGGATTAGGGTTTCGTTGGAAAAGGACCCGCCGAGTGCCGCGATGCCACGGGAACATGCGTGTGGCCCTAGCATACATGCACAAGGGTGGTGGATTGCCCCTAGACGAAAAACCTAGCTCCCGGGTGTGACCGTCCACGTTGCATGCGATAACACCTATAGAAGTGTGCTGGACATGTAGGAGTAGGCTCCCGCCGCGGGTCAAACGAGGGTAGACCGGTGGAACCCTGGGCCTATCCTTGGTTTTCCATGTAGATATGACCTAAAAAAACCTAAACCACCAAGAGAGTGCGTTGTTCAACCCTCGTACGGAGAATGCTATGGGGGTAGACCCGCGGGTCCCTCGGATTAGGGTTTCGTCGGAAAAGGACCGACCGAGTGCCGGGATGCCACGGGAACATGCGTGTGGCCCTAGCATACATGCACAAGGGTGGTGGATTGACCCTAGACGGAAAACCTAGCTCCCGGGTGTGACCGTCCACGTTGCATGCGATAACACCTATAGAAGCGTGCTGGACATGTAGGAGTAGGCTCCCGCCGCGGGTCAAACGAGGGTAGACCGGTGGAACCCTGGCCCTATCCTTGGTTTTCCATGTAGATATGGCCTAAACAAACCTAAACCACCAAGAGAGTGCATTGTTCAACCCTCGTACGGAGAATGCTACGGGGGTAGACCCGCGGGTCCCTCGGATTAGGGTTTCGTCGGAAAAGGACCGCCCGAGTGCCGGGATGCCACGGGAACATGCGTGTGGCCCTAGCATACATGCACAAGGGTGGTGGATTGCCCCTAGATGGAAAACCTAGCTCCCGGGTGTGACCGTCCACGTTGCATGCGATAACACCTATAGAAGCGTGCTGGACATGTAGGAGTAGGCTCCCGCCGCGGGTCAAACGAGGGTAGACCGGTGGAACCCTGGGCCTATCCTTGGTTTTCCATGTAGATATGGCCTAAACAAGCCTAAAACACCAAGAGAGTGCGTTGTTCAACCCTCGTACGGAGAATGCTACGGGAGTAGACCCGCGGGTCCCTCAGAATAGGGTTTCGCCGGAAAAGGACCGCCCGAGTGCCGGGATGCCACGGGAACATGCGTCTGGCCATAGCATACATGCACAAGGGTGGTGGATTACCCCTAGACGGAAAACCTAGCTCCCGGGTGTGACCGTCCACGTTGCATGCGATAACACCTATAGAAGCGTGCTGGACATGTAGGAGTAGGCTCCCGCCGCGGGTCAAACGAGGGTAGACCTATGGAACCCTGGGCCTATCCTTGGTTTTCCATGTAGATATGACCTAAACAAACCTAAACCACCAAGAGAGTGCGTTGTTCAACCCTCGTACGGAGAATGCTACGGGGGTAGACCCGCGGGTCCCTCGGATTAGGGTTTCGTTGGAAAAGGACCCGCCGAGTGCCGGGATGTCACAGGAACATGCGTGTGGCCCTAGCATACATGCACAAGGGTGGTGGATTGCCCCTAGACGGAAAACCTAGCTCCCGGGTGTGACCGTCCACGTTGCATGCGATAACACCTATAGAAGTGTGCTGGACATGTAGGAGTAGGCTCCCGCCGCGGGTCAAACGAGGGTAGACCGGTGGAACCCTGGGCCTATCCTTGGTTTTCAATGTAGATATGACCTAAAAAAACCTAAACCACCAAGAGAGTGCGTTGTTCAACCCTCGTACGGAGAATGCTACGGGGGTAGACCTGCGGGTCCCTCGGATTAGGGTTTCGTCGGAAAAGGACCGCCCGAGTGCCGGGATGCCACGGGAACATGCGTGTGGCCCTAGCATACATGCACAAGGGTGGTGGATTGCCCCTAGACAGAAAACCTAGCTCCCGGGTGTGACCGTCCACGTTGCATGCGATAACACCTATAGAAGCGTGTTGGACATGTAGGAGTAGGCTCCCGCCGCGGGTCAAACGAGGGTAGACCGGTAGAACCCTGGCCCTATCCTTGGTTTTCCATGTAGATATGGCCTAAACAAGCCTAAACCACCAAGAGAGTGCGTTGTTCAACCCTCGTACGGAGAATGCTACGGGGGTAGACCTGCGGGTCCCTCGGATTAGGGTTTCGTCGGAAAAGGACCGCCCGAGTGCCGGGATGCCACGGGAACATGCGTGTGGCCCTAGCATACATGCACAAGGGTGGTGGATTGCCCCTAGACAGAAAACCTAGCTCCCGGGTGTGACCGTCCACGTTGCATGCGATAACACCTATAGAAGCGTGTTGGACATGTAGGAGTAGGCTCCCGCCGCGGGTCAAACGAGGGTAGACCGGTAGAACCCTGGCCCTATCCTTGGTTTTCCATGTAGATATGGCCTAAACAAGCCTAAACCACCAAGATAGTGCGTTGTTCAACCCTCGTACGGAGAATGCTAACGGGGTAGACCCGCGGGTCCCTCGGATTAGGGTTTCGTCGGAAAAGGACCGCCCGAGTGCCGGGATGCCACGCGAACATGCCTGTGGCCCTAGCATACATGCACAAGGGTGGTGGATTGCCCCTAGACGGAAAACCTAGCTTCCGTCCACGTTGCACGCGATTAGGGTTTCGGATTAGGGTTTACGTGGGAAACTAGCACGAGAGCACGATGATGTCTCCAAAACTTGCATAATATAACTACATAAAAAATTATAGATAGAAGTTTGATATTATATTTTTAGATTATTATATTTTTTAGAAGTTTAATAAAAAAATATTCTTTTATTATATTTTATTTAATCTACGCCGATGGCTTTGCCGTCGGCCTATGTGTGGGCCTCTTTTTTGGTATGTCTACGCCGACGGCCTTGCCGTCGGCCTAGACTTCAAGTGGATAAGGGCCGGGCTACCCGACCCCGAGCCTCTCCTCCCACCCTTCTCCCACCCGCGACCCCGAGCCTCTCCTCCCTGCTGCCGCCGCTTCGCCGCCACCCCGTCGCCGTGCCCTCCCTCCTCCCGAGCCACCACCGCCGACCCCTCTCCCTCATCCTCCCGCCGCCCGCCTCCCCGCCGGCCGTTCTCCTCCTCCCCTCCTCCATGCATCCCCTTCCTCCCCCTCCTCCCCGCCGACTCTACCTCCCCTGCATCCCGTGCCTCCCCTCCTCCCGCCGGCAGCTCCCCCCTCCTCCCTCTGCCTCCCCTCCTCCCTTCCTCCCCACCTCCCCACATCCCCTCCTCCCCGTCGGCAGCTCCCTCTTCCCCTCCTCCCTCTGCCTCCTCTCCTACCCACCTCCCCACATCCCTGCCTCCCCCTCCTCCCAGCCGACTCCACCTCCCCTGCATCCCGTGCCTCCCCCTCCTCCCGCCGACAGCTCCCCTCTCCTCCCTCTGCCTCCCCTCCTCCCTCTGCCTCCTCTCCTCCCCACCTCCCCACATCCCCTCCTCCCTCTGCCTCCTCTCCTCCCCACCTCCCCACATCCCTGCCTCCCCTCCTTCCCTCCTCCCCGCATCCCCTCCTCCCTCTGCCTCCCCTCCTTCCCTGCCTCCCCTCCTCCCTCTGCCTCCCCTGCCTATTTAGGGTAATTACTTGTGCTATAATTAGTTGTTGTGCTATAATTAGTTCTAGTATATTACTTGTTGTATATTAGTTCTAGTATATTAGTTGTTCTAGTATATTACTTGTTGTGCTATAATTAGTTCTATTATATTAGAGTAATCATGACTCTATTTACATTCACTAGGTCCTGTCACTGTCCCGGAGGTCGTCGTCCCGGAGGTCGCCGTCCCGGAGGTCGCTGTCCCGGAGGTCCCCGTCCCGGAGGTCGGGGTCGCTGTCCCGGAGGTCCCCGTCCCGGAGGTCGCCTACTACCTCTACCGTTGAGGGTAAGCTACAACTCCGTCTCCTCCCTCGCATATTTGATGTCAGTAGATTCCATTTCCACGTCAAGTCGCGTCACCTAGGTGTAATATCCCGTCTGCGAGCATTACGCGGATAAATATGCATTAGAGGTCGCATTTATGAAGCGTAACGCTTGCGGCATTTACGGTACAGTCGGCGGATGCGTAGTTGGGTACGTTCTCCATGCTCTGTCCTGGTCCGAGTCAGGATTTCGGTAGCGCCTCCCCGTTGTTCTCCGGATGCACATCCTCTTGGCTTTTTGCCGAGACGTGTATCGGGAGAGAAGTGGGGAGGTGCTGCCAAAATTCTGGCTTGGAACAGGGTAGAGCATGGAGAACCTACTCAATCTACGGATCCGGCAGCTGCTATGTAACACCCTCAGAATCAGCCCTATGCAAGTTTTAGTGAAACACGCCAAACCCGCATAGAAACGATTCAAAGGTGCCCACCAGGCACTTTCGTGCGGGTGGAAAACGAAGTAATAACATTACACAACAGTCCTCGATGGGACCCACAGACAGAGATATATATACAACAGCGACTCAATGAGTCAAGAATACAGATACAATATACAAAGATCCAAATCACCTTTAAAACGATAGAGCGTCCGACTACGGACAAGATGCAAATGGGGCTAAGAGCCCTGAAGAATAACCAATGGCGTCCATAACCCTGCCCAGGCCAAGCCGGAAGGGTAACCCTGCTAACGACGTCGATCTCAAAACCTGCTTAAACAAAAGGGGTGCCGACAAAGGGCAAAGGAAAAAAGAGGAGCGTCAGTACTGAGGCCAGTACACGGCGAGGCTAGAATTCGGCGGTCCTCGCCTACATAGGTATGGTGGACTGAGCGGCAGCGGCAGCATGCACTAAACAACCTATAGAGACTCGATACAACTGGCGGCTATCAGAGAGGGATAAGAAAGACCTATCCGGAACCAACCTGATTCTACCATCAGACCAACCCATCCTGGTGTTTCCCCCCTCGAGACCAACGAGGAAGTTAACCGAGGAACTCACACCGTTGGCAGTTTTATTTATTCAGTTATCGTTGCAGTAATTACTAGTCAGGTATAGATAATCATCCTGATGAAATAAGCAGCAGGAAATTTTAGTTAACCATTCCGTTGTAGTTGCAACACTTACTAGTCAGATACAATTAGCACGAGATAACCCAAAACCCAGCAGTTGTTGGTACTTTTATTTAGCCATTCCGTTGCAGTGAAGCTGATTACTAGTCATATCGGATACAAGTCAATTTATATCAGTAAACTTTAGTTTTAGTTGTCTATGATCGAGACCTGTGCTCCAAGTCGTCCATAACCGCGGACACGGCTTCTCGAAAAGATTAAACCCTGCAGGGGTGCACCAAAGTATCCACAAGCACTTCGACCCTTTTTGCCAGATCAATTAACATACACCCATCGGTATGTCGGCGGGGCCTAAGTCATGACGTTTCCCAGACCCAAAGCAAGCACGGGGGGCCACCCCACTAAGTACACCCGCAACGAAGTCGGCCGGTCTCCGAGACGAACTCAGGGTTTGCGACAGTGGCTGTAAACGACAGGAAACCCCAAAACTGGGGATGTCGATACCGCGAAAACACTCCGCTTCCAAAACAGTACAGCGTGCTCCTCACACAATCGTAAATAAAGCAGTAAAGCATGGCATAGGTACAGGATAGTAAATAAATCCTCGAACTAGTTTGTGGCCCCCAGTACAATACTCTGAAATCAGGTACTAATCGATGGGGGGCCCATATCTCCCCACCTGTGGTTAGCGCGCTCGATCTCGGAACAGGTGTCAAGAACTCGGGGTCCTACGGGACACAAGTGGGCGGTCGGAAACCAGATATTATCTATCACCCACCGGTGCCTCTGCTTACCTACTTCAATTTTAGTTGTTAAACAGTAATTAAAGTGAACAATAATTAAAGCCATGATCATCTCCAACATTAGACATGCGACAATACTCCAACAACTGTGGTACTTGACGACACGCAACAGCACTTGAGCAAGCGACTACGACGCACAAGTCCAACTATCTACCAAACAACAGGTAATAGGATGTGTCCAAGGCAATATATGGCTGCAAGGGATATCACGGGTGCGGAAACTAGAGCATCGCAACACAGATAGCAGTAGATCAACAGGAGGGAATAAATACTATAAAGTAAGATAGGTAGAAAGGGGGAGATGCTCGCCTGAAAAGCATTGCCGAAGGTTCATCCGGAGATCGGGTCGACACTCGCGTCAACTCAACGGCCTTATCCGCGAAGAAGCAAAACCCTAGAAATATCACCGGATGCACTATTTATTACTACAGCAAAAGATCGGGCATGATGCATGTATGATGTATGGCATGGTAATTATGCAGTGCAATTAGGCCATATTAAGCGGAATCGGGGTCCCGACAATTAATTAAATGGTTATAGTTGTTTAGCTACCCCGCAATTTAAATGTTGTTTTAACATGGCAAAATATAGCACCGGTTCGCTACACAAATTTAAATGAGGCCAATATGAGACTATATTTGCCCGCATATGGGCCCCATATTTAATTATTAGGCGAATCGGCATAAGGCCCCCAAACCACATGGCAAGTATGCATGCATGAACAATTATTATACAACAATTATATAGAGGGCATTTATAAAAATAGGGTTCTCGGATAAGGGTCACACATTAGGGTTCGGCGATCTTGGTTTCGGGGTTCGGGGTCCGGTCTCGGGGTTCAGGGTTCGACGGAAATGTTCTCGGACTCCGGGATTTAGGGTCTTAGGGTCGGGGTGGTAGATCTTGTCGCACGAGCGTCGATGCTTCCGGGAACGAGAACTTGGTTCGGTGTCGGGGCGCATCGGATTCTTCCGGGTCGGTGCCGATCTTGTCGTCGCCGTGGTCTTCGGGTCCGCGTAGACGTTCATGGCGTTCAAGGTGGAGAACTTGGCGTTCCGGGAAGGAGACCTTGGTACGGTGTCGATCTCCGGGTACCGTGGTTTCTCGGTGTGGTTTCCTCGGGTGGTCCGCGAACTTGGGTCGAAGTCGAAGTTTCTCCCGAAGATCTTGGGGTTCCCTCTTGGTTTGCCGATGCCGATCTTGTATTGGACTCGGGCGTTTTGGGGTACATCGCACAAACACATAAAATACACACGTGGCCCATAGGTGGGGACGCGCGGGCCAATTGCGAGCAGGACCGACAGCACGCAGAGGCGGTGGAGCTTGTCAACAAAAGAGGACGCGGTGATGGCGGGGCTCGCCGGGAGGAGCTCTGTCGACGGGGAGATCGCGGCGGGGCAGCGTCCTGGTGGCGGGATGAGGACGACCGGCCAGGGGTGCTAGGGAGGATGGAGGCGCCGCGGCTCGCAGCGGGTGAGGCGGAAGAGGCGAGCGGCACCGGAGCGCGCGGGGCCGGCGGGAGGCAGACGGGAGGAGGCAGGAGGAGACGCCGGCGAGCCCGCGCAGAGGCGGTGGCGCGGGGTCGGCGGAGGCCGGACGGGCCGGCGGCGCGAGAGGAGCTCGAGGGGACGGAGCTCGGGCCGGCGGCGGGAGGAGGCGCGGCGGCCGACGGGGAAAGAGGGAGGCCGAGCGGGCGGCGATGGGCGGAGGCGACCGAAGCGATGGGGAGCGCGGCGGTTGCCAGAGGGGGAGCCGCGGGGTTCGGTGGAGGCGGCCGGGCGAGGCCGGCCGGACGCGGCCGAGGGAGGCAGGGGCGCCGAAGGAGGGGGTCATCGGCGAGCCGGCGAGGAGACGGGGGGTCCGGCGAGTTTGAGCTCGTCAGGGTCGCAGAGCGGGCGGACCTTGAGGAGGCCCCAGGGCGGCGGCGCAGACAGAGGAGGGGTGGAGGCTTCGCGGGGAGGGTCGGAGGTGGCGGGGCGGCTCGCCGGAGGAGGAGAGCTCGGGGCCGGCGGGGCGAGGGAGGTGGCCCGCGGGAGGAAGAAGGCGGGAGCGGCGGCTGGGTGCGGGAGGAAGGGGACGGGGCCGCGTCGGGGGAGAGAGAGAGCGTGGGGAGGGGAGAGAGGGAGAGGTGGGCCAGGGGGTGGGGTCGGGGGTGCGGGCCCGCGGGAGGGTGTGAGTGAGTGGGAAGAGGGGAGTGGGTCCAGGGAGATGGGGGCTCAGGTGTTGGTGGGGGTGGTTAGATGGGGCTGTGGTGAGAGAAAAAAAGGGGGGAGAGAGGGTGGATTGATGAGGTGGCAGGTGGGTAGGGATTGGGTCCAGGGGGTGAGGTGGCGAGCTGGGATAGGTGGGTAGGATAGGTTTGGGTAGTTTTAGGAATTAGAGGGGGCTGGTTTAGGTGGACCGATTTATACCGGGGGTGGTCGACTGGGTCAAATCGGCCCGTTCGACTGCCCCACTAAAAATAATTAAATATTTTATTTGTTTTAAACGGACCGTTTGCAAACCGATAGCAGAAAAACAAAATAATCCGGAGACCCGGGTTTGCGTGTTGAACAAAGACGGGGCGTTTAGAAAACAAAAATAGGTTTTTCGAAAATAGTTTTATGCAAGCAAATGCAAGATGATGACGATGCTCAAATGCAAGGTGGCATGATGACATGAGCATGCGGACATGATGATGCAATGCACAAAAATAACGCGATTTTCTAGTAGTGGTTTTGCGGGATGCCACAATTCGACACCACTAACAATGGATCTCGCCCTCGAGATCCGCCTCATGGTACCGGAAGGAAGGTCGGCGATCTGCGTCTCCTCGCTTCGTGTAGATCCTCGCGACACCACTAACAAGAGGTCGTTGTCTGTGATCGTCGAGAGAACACTCCGGGAACAAAAGGTCGAAGGTAGAGGTATCAACAAATCACCTCTAGCTTCGATGGAAAGAGTGAAATCACATTTATTCACCTATTCAATGTACAAGAGCGAATGATAAGAGTAGTGGTATGGTAGCTACTCCATCCCACACTCAAACCATTACTCTGCACACGACTAGGCGGATTTTGCAACCAACTCTCGGAATCAGACTGAAGAACTTGACAAACGAGGTTCGGAAACAAAGGAGTGATGCAGACTCTGCATCGGATCTGGCGTAGATGATGTCGTCGTGTCGGAAAACACCGGAAGGCACAAACAAGGAACAAAGAATGGTACCACAGATAAAGGATCACTCAGATAGCATGAAGTCCGGATGGTAGAACACCGTTATCAAAGGAGGAAGCGAAACCCTAAAGGTACGACGGAACCCAACCATGAGAAATCCTGGACTCGAAGAGAGAGAAGAGAGCGGATTCAAAACACGTAGAGATAAGAGGAGAATAGTAGAGGGGTAAGGAGTAAAATCAGACCTAATCAGAACTATCCAACCGAGTTTGCAAAAGTAGTTTTGACACTCTACTTCGGCTGTTAGCTAGGTTATCCTACAGGCTGGACTTGTGGGGTATCGCAACTGCTGAGCTCTGATACCACTCTGTAACACCCTCAGAATCAGCCCTATGCAAGTTTTAGTGAAACCCGCCAAACCCGCATAGAAACGATTCAAAGGTGACCACCAGGCACTTTCGTGCGGGTGGAAAACGAAGTAATAACATTACACAACAGTCCTCGACGGGACCCACAGACAGAGATATATATACAACAGCGACTCAATGAGTCAAGAATACAGATACAATATACAAAGATCCAAATCACCTTTAAAACGATAGAGCATCCGACTACAGACAAGATGCAAATGGGGCTAAGAGCCCTGAAGAATAACCAATGGCGTCCATAACCCTGCCCAGGCCAAGCCGGAAGGGTAACCCTGCTAACGACGTCGATCTCAAAACCTGCTTAAACAAAAGGGGTGCCGACAATGGGCAAAGGAAAAAGAGGAGCGTCAGTACTGAGGCCAGTACACGGCGAGGCTAGAATTTGGCGGTCCTCGCCTACATAGGTATGGTGGACTGAGCGGCAGCGGCACCATGCACTAAACAACCTATAGAGACTCGATACAACTGGCGGCTACCAGAGAGGGATAAGAAAGACCTATCCGGAACCAACCTGATTCTACCATCAGACCAACCCATCCTGGTGTTTCCCCCCTCGAGACCAACGAGGAAGTTAACCGAGGAACTCACACCGTTGGCAGTTTTATTTATTCAGTTATCGTTGCAGTAATTACTAGTCAGGTATAGATAATCATCCTGATGAAATAAGCAGTGGGCAATTTTAGTTAACCATTCCGTTGTAGTTGCAACACTTACTAGTCAGATACAATTAGCACGAGATAACCCAAAACCCAGCAGTTGTTGGTACTTTTATTTAGCCATTCCGTTGCAGTGAAGCTGATTACTAGTCATATCGGATACAAGTCAATTTATATCAGTAAACTTTAGTTTTAGTTGTGTATGATCGAGACCTGTGCTCCAAGTCGTCCATAACCACGAACACGGCTTCTCGAAAAGATTAAACCCTGCAGGGGTGCACCAAAGTATCCACAAGCACTTCGACCCTTTTTGCCAGATCAATTAACATACACCCATCGGTATGTCGGCGGGGCCTAAGTCATGACGTTTCCTAGACCCGAAGCAATCACGGGGGGCCACCCCACTAAGTACACCCGCAACGAAGTCGGCCGGTCTCCGAGACGGACTCAGGGTTTGCGACAGTGGCTGTAAACGACAGGAAACCCCAAAACTGGGCATGTCGATACCGCGAAAACACTCCGCTTCCAAAACAGTACTGCGTGCTCCTCACACAATCGTAAATAAAGCAGTAAAGCATGGCATAGGTACAGGATAGTAAATAAATCCTCGAACTAGTTTGTGGCCCCCAGTACAATACTTTGAAATCAGGTACTAATCGATGGGGGGCCCATATCTCCCCACCTGTGGTTAGCGCGCTCGATCTCGGAACAGGTGTCAAGAACTCGGGGTCCTACGGGACACAAGTGGGCGGTCGGAAACCAGATATTATCTATCACCCACCGGTGCCTCTGCTTACCTACTTCAATTTTAGTTGTTAAACAGTAATTAAAGTGAACAATAATTAAAGCCATGATCATCTCCAACATTAGACATGCGGCAATACTCCAACAACTGTGGTACTTGACGACACGCAACAGCACTTGAGCAAGCGACTACGACGCGCAAGTCCAACTATCTACCAAACAACAGGTAATAGGATGTGTCCAAGGCAATATATGGCTGCAAGGGATATCACGGGTGCGGAAACTAGAGCATCGCAACACAGATAGCAGTAGATCAACAGGAGGGAATAAATACTATAAAGTAAGATAGGTAGAAAGGGGGAGATGCTCGCCTGAAAAGCATTGCCGAAGGTTCATCCGGAGATCGGGTCAACACTCGCGTCAACTCAACGGCCTTATCCGCGAAGAAGCAAAACACTAGAAATATCACCGGATGCACTATTTATTACTACGGCAAAAGATCAGGCATGATGCATGTATGATGTATGGCATGGTAATTATGCGGTGCAATTAGGCCATATTAAGCGGAACCGGGGTCCCGACAATTAATTAAATGGTTATAGTTGTTTAGCTACCCCGCAATTTAAATGTTGTTTTAACATGGCAAAATATAGCACCGGTTCGCTACACAAATTTAAATGAGGCCAATATGAGACTATATTTGCCCGCATATGGGCCCCATATTTAATTATTAGGTGAATCGGCATAAGGCCCCCAAACCACATGGCAAGTATGCATGCATGAACAATTATTATACAACAATTATATAGAGGGCATTTATAAAAATAGGGTTCTCGGATAAGGGTCACACATTAGGGTTCGGCGATCTTGGTTCCGGGGTTCGGGGTCCGGTCTCGGGGTTCGACGGAAACGTTCTCGGACTCCGGGATTTAGGGTCTTCGGGTCAGGGTGGTAGATCTTATCGCACGAGGGTCGATGCTTCCGGGAAGGAGAACTTGGTTCGGTGTCGGGGCGCATCGGATTCTTCCGGGTCGGTGCCGATCTTGTCGTCGCCGTGGTCTTCGGGTCCACGTAGACGGTCATGGCGTTCAAGGTGGAGAACTTGGCGTTCCGGGAAGGAGACCTTGGTCCGGTGTCGATCTCCGGGTACCGTGGTTTCTCGGTGTGGTTTCCTCGGGTGGTCGGCGAACTTGGGTCAAAGTCAAAGTTTCTCCCGAAGATCTTGGGGTTCCCTCTTGGTTTGCCGATGCCGATCTTGTATTGGACTCGGGAGTTTTGGGGTACATCGCACAAACACATAAAATACACACGTGGCCCATAGGTGGGGACGCGCGGGCCGATTGCGAGCAGGACCGGCAGCACGCAGAGGCGGTGGAGCTTGTCAACAAAGGAGGACGCGGTGATGGCGGGGCTCGCCGGGAGGAGCTCTGTCGGCGGGGAGATCGCGGCGGGGCAGCGTCCTGGTGGCGGGCTGAGGACGACCGGCGAGGGATGCTAGGGAGGATGGCGGCGCCGCGGCTCGCAGCGGGTGAGGCGGAAGAGGCGAGCGGGACCGGAGCGCGCGGGGCCGGCGGGAGGCAGACGGGAGGAGGCAGGAGGAGACGCCGGCGATCTCGGCGGAGGAGCTCGGGGCGAAGAGGAGGCCGGCGCCGGCGGGACGGAGAGTGACGCCTGGGAGCCCGCGCAGAGGCGGTGGCGCGGGGTCGGAGGAGGCCGGACGGGGCGGCGGCGCGAGAGGAGCTCGAGGGGACGGAGCTCGGGCCGGCGGCGGGAGGAGGCGCGGCGGCCGGCGGGGAAAGAGGGAGGCCGAGCGGGCGGCGATGGGCGGAGGCGACCGAAGCAACGGGGAGCGCGGCGGTTGCCAGAGGGGGAGCCGCGGGGTTCGGTGGAGGCGGCCAGGCGCGGCGAGGCCGGCCGGACGCGGCCGAGGGAGGCAGGGGCGCCGAAGGAGGGGGTCATCGGCGAGCCGGCGAGGAGACGGGGGGTCCGGCGAGGTTGAGCTCATCGGGGTCGCAGAGCGGGCGGACCTTGAGGAGGCCCCAGGGCGGCGGCGCGGACAGATGAGGGGTGGAGGCGTCGCGGGGAGGGTCGGCGGTGGCAGGGCGGCTCGCCGGAGGAGGAGAGCTCGGGGCCGGCGGGGCGAGGGAGGTGGCCCGCGGGAGGAAGAAGGCGGGAGCGGCGGCTGGGTGCGGGAGGAAGGGGACGGGGCCGCGTCGGGGGAGAGAGAGAGCGTGGGGAGGGGAGAGAGGGAGAGGTGGGCCAGGGGGTGGGTGTGAGTGAGTGGGAAGAGGGGAGTGGGTCCAGGGAGGTGGGGGCCCAGGTGTCGGTGGGGGTGGTTAGATGGGGCTGTGGTGAGAGAAAAAAAAGGGGGGAGAGAGGGTGGATTGATGAGGTGGCAGGTGGGTAGGGATTGGGTCCAGGGGGTGAGGTGGCGAGCTGGGATAGGTGGGTAGGATAGGTTTGGGTAGTTTTAGGAATTAGAGGGGGCTGGTTTAGGTGGACCGATTTATACCGGGGGTGGTCGACTGGGTCGAATCGGCCCGTTCGACTGCCCCACTAAAAATAATTAAATATTTTATTTGTTTTAAACGGACCGTTTGCAAACCGATAGCAGAAAAACAAAATAATCCGGAGACCCGGGTTTGCGTGTTGAACAAAGACGGGGCGTTTAGAAAACAAAAATAGGTTTTTCGAAAATAGTTTTATGCAAGCAAATGCAAGATGATGACGATGCTCAAATGCAAGGTGGCATGATGACATGAGCATGCGGTCATCATGATGCAATGCACAAAAATAACGCGATTTTCTAGTAGTGGTTTTGCGGGATGCCACATGCTAGGACCCTCTATACCTATTAGAGATGTAGGTTATGCGTTTTTCTCGGTAGATAAATAGAAAATATGATGCATTTAGTTTCATGCTATTATTTGATATGAAATGCTATGTTTATTGTTTGGTTCCCAATAAAAACAGAGGATGGCTGATAATGGGTGGATATACAGTGGCCGTACTAGTGTTGTTGATAGAACAGATGAGTGGACATGGAAGACAAATCTGTTAGTGAAGGAGTTAGCGCGTGGTTCAAAGGCAGGCATTCGTCCAACTTGACCTTGCGCTCATTGCAATAAGCGTCATCGTCAGTCAAAGGAGGAAATGAAAAAACACCTTTGGAGATATGGTTATATACGGGACTTCGTCACGACGGTTGACTTTACTCAGTACGAACGTGATAGAGGTGAGGTGATGCGGCAACGGATCAATGGCAATGAGGGCGATGGGATTAGAAATTTGCTAGATGATTTCCATGATGCCGACATGCCAGATTCGCCACCTTCACATGAACCGCCAGAACTGGAGGAACCTCGTGAACCAGAGGATCCAGAGCCAAGCGCGAAGGCCTTCTATGATTTGATGGCCTCGGCTAAGAGGCCTCTATACGAGGGTTCAAAAATTTCTCAGCTCGATGCCATCTCGCAAGTACTAGCCAAAAAGCTCCAGTACGCCAACACCCGTTCATGCTTTGAAGACCATCTGCAAACATATGGTAACATGTTGCCCGAAGGGCATTGTCTGCCTAAAACCATGTACGAAGCAAAGAAAATCCTGCGAGCGCTCAGCATGGAATACCAAAAGATAGATTGTTGTCCAAAAGGTTGCCTCTTGTTCTGGAAACAGTTTGCGGATGACAATTACTGTAGCAAGTGTGGGGCCTCTAGGTATCATGAGGTGGGAGACGATGGTCAGAGACGCAGACAAAAGTCGCCATGAAGATTCTTCGTTATCTCCCATTCATAAAAAGAATCCAGCGGCTTTACATGACCAAGGAGTCTGCCACACAGATGACGTGGCACAAGACGGGGAAGAGATATGAGGATGAGCAAGGACGGGTAAAGATGGGACATCCATCTGATGGTAAGGCATGGGAGAACTTTGATAGAGACCATCCCGATGAGGCAGGAGAGACTCGGAACGTTAGAATTGCTATAGCAACAGATGGATTCAATCCATATGGTATATCGACCGCCTCGTATAGCTGCTGGCCCGTGTTTGTTATGCCGCTCAATCTCCCTCCCGGAGCCCTAATGCAAAGGAAGACCATATTCCTGTCGCTGATCATTCCAGGGCCTGAATACCCGGGGAAGAATTTGAGTGTGTACATGCAACCGCTTGTGGAAGATCTGAACCACTCTTGGCACCACGGGACGTTGACATACGACCGTGCATCAAAGACAAACTTCTACATGAAAGTTTGGTTCCACTATTCCATGCACGACATGCCCGGGTACGCCCTATTCTGTGGATGGTGTACAGCCGGTAAGTGGCCATGCCCAGTGTGCAGGCATCTACTTGAGTTACTTTGGCTAAAGGCGGGTAAAAAGTATTCCGCATTTGACACGCATCGACCATACCTCAAAGGAGACCATACGTTCAGACAAGACAAAAAGAACTTCATCAAGGGCAAAGTTCTGCTTGAAGAAAAAGAGATACCAACGTTCGATGGTGCTGCTGTTGATGCCGAGTTACGTGCTCTCGTGCGTACCGAGTCTGGTTTCCCACAGTTTGAGGGATATGGAAAAACGCACAACTGGACACACGAGGCAGGCATAACGAATCTCGAGTATTACAAGGACTGCGAACCTCCCCATAACATCGATGTGATGCACACTGAAAATAATGTCGCAGAGTCTCTCTTTTACACAATTCTGAACATTCCTGAAAAGTCAAAGGATAATGTCAAGGCTAGAGTCGATGTTGAGGAGCTATGTGATAGGAAGAGACTATGCATGCAACCTCCTGAACGCAATCGAAAAATGGGTCAAGCCACATGCCTACTACTGCCTTGATAGCCTCCAAAATAAGCAGTCATTGGGGTGGCTCAAATTCGTCGTGATGTTCCCAGATGGTTATTGTTCGAATATGAGCAAGGGAGTCAATTTGGCAACTGGAAAAGTCACTGGGCTCAAGAGTCACGACTATCATATATGGATTGAGCGGCTGATGCCGGTGATGGTTCGAGGGTATCTCCCTGAGCATATCTGGCGAGTGCTTGCGGAGTTGAGTCATTTATTCCGCACGCTCTGTGCCAAGCAGATATGTCCCTTGATGATTGAGAAGCTGCATGATCTAGTGTCGGAGTTGCTATGCAAGTTAGAGACGATCTTTCCGCCAGGCTTCTTTACTCCGATGTTACATCTCATTATGCATCTCGCGAACGAGGCACTCTTGGGTGGACCGGTGCAGTTTCGTTGGCAGTTTTGTATTGAGAGAGAGTTTAAGTATATTCGAACCAAATGTGGAAACAAAAATAAGATTGAAGCATGCATAGCTGAGAAAACTCTCCTCCAGGAGATAACAGACGCCACGACAACATACTATGGCGATGATGTTCCCACTATGCATAACCAGGTCTGTCGGTACAATGTCGACGAGCCGAAGCATGACCCCAAGCTCCTCCTCTTCCAGTGTCCTGGTGGCAAGGCCGGTGGCGCAACAAGTTATACCTTGAAAAAGGAAGAGAAGGATTGCATAATGCTCTATGTGCTTATGAACATGAAGGAAGTGTTCCGCGGTGAGAATGAAGAGGAGGAAGAAAATCAAGTGCCCAGTTTCCTTAGGTAAAATGGTGAACAAATTCATTTGCAACTAGTAACTCGGTTTCGATCTAATACGTATTTTCTCCTTTTAGCCAATTCACGGATGAAATGTGGTCGGGAACGACGGATCCCGATGACGCGGAGTTGGAAACTCTTCTGAAAGTGGGTGCCCCTGGAAAGAAAAATTTCACGTCTTGGTTCTATGAAAAGGTAATTTATAACCTGTTGTGGCATCCCGCAAAACCACTACTAGAAAATCGCGTTGAATTTGTGCATTGCATCGTCATCATCATGCATTGTTTGCTTAAAACTATTTTTGCAAGGCCCGAATTGTTTTCCAAACGCCGCGTCTTTATTCAAACGCCAAAATCCGGGTCGCCGGAATATTTTGTTTTGCCCGGTATCGGTTTGCAAAAGCCTTGTTTGAAATAAATAAAAATATTTATTATTTTAGCGGGGCAGTCGAACGGGCCGATTGACCCGAACGACCGCCCCAGAAATTAAAACGGTCCAACTACACCCGCCCTTCCAAATCCTAAACCTACCCATCTATCTACCCACCCCCCTCCACATCACCCCACCCAATCCCCACCTGCCACCTCAGCCTCTCCCCTCCCCCTAGCCTATCAGATCCTGCCACCTAATCCTACCCTCTCTCTCCTCTCTTCCCCTGTGGCCCACCTAACCCCACTCACACCACACACAGCAGCCTCACACGCACACTGCACCCACGCGCAACGCACCCAGTACCAACGCCACGCCACCCACTCAGCCCCTGCCCCTGGGCCCCGCGCGCGCCCGGCCCCACCTGCAGGCCCCCACGCGGCCACGCTCTCCCCCTCCTCCCCTTCTTCCTCCCAGCACCGCGGCTCCCCCGTGCTCTCCCTCAGCCGCGTCGCCTACCCGCCACCGTCGGCCCCTGCTCGCCTTCCGCCAGCGCGCGCCGCTCCTCCGCCTCCGCTTTCCCCGCGCCGCGCTCCGCCGCCAGCGACCGCCTCGCGCCGCCTCGCTCTCTCCCTCCTCCCTCTGCCCCTCGCGCGCGCCCGCGCCGCGCCCGGCGGCTCCGCCCTCCGCCGCCGCGCACCCTCGCCTCGCCCCTCCCCTCGGCTCGCCGCCGGGCTCCGCCTCGTCCTCCCGCAGCGGCCGAGCCGGCCGTCGCCCCCGCGTCCACCTCCGGTCACCGCTCCCCGCGGCCGCCGCCCCGCCGCTCTGCACCCCTCCTCCGGCTTCCTCCGCGCATCCTCCTGCCGCGGCCGTCGCCGCTCAACCGCCCTCCGCTCCCCGCGTCGCCTACCCGCCACCGTCGGCCCGGCCCCGAGCCCTGCCTCCGCCAGCCCCCCCTGCGCGAGCTCGTTGGCCGCAGAGCCGCCTCCGTCGAGCTCCCTCCCGCCGTCCTGCGCGCCAGACCGCCTGCCGGTCCCCTCCGCGCGTCCCCGAGAACCGCTGGTTCTCTGCCCCTCCTCTCAGGCAGTACCGCCGTCAGGGGCGCGTCCTTCCAGCGACCTCGTCACCACCTCCCTGCGCTGACCCGCTTCTCAGGCCCTCCGCAGTGCCACCCGGAGGAACCGACGAGAATCGTCCTCCCGCCGAGATCTCCCGAAGGCCGATCCCCGGAACCCGCGGAACCTTGTTGCCGACGACACGGAGCCCCGAGTTCGCCATCACGGGCACGTGGTGCCACACCCCAAGATCTTCAATAAGGAACAACAAGGACCTCGGAAACCAAGATCTCCCCGTGCCGGAACCCGAGTCCGACACCGACAACTGAAACCGTGGAACCGACAAGATCGACCTCACCGACGCCAAGTTCTCCATCCCGGCAACCGAAGACGCGGTACCCCAAGATCGCCTCCCCCGATTCGAAGCCCTATGCCCCGAGGACGCCAAGACCTGAGTGCGCCGACATGCATCCGGTGACGCCAAGACGCCAAGATCACCGACATTGAAACGACAAGACCGCCGGCACGACCCGACGACCGCGAATGCGACAAGAACGGCATCGACCCGGAAGAATCCGACGCGCCCGACACCGACCCAAGTCTTGCTTCCCAGACGCGACAAGAACTACCCCCGATATCCGAGAACGACCCCGTCGAGACCGATCCGTCGAACCCTGGACCCCGACCCCGAACCCTGTCGAACCCTAACCAAGATCGTCGAGCCCTAATGTGTGACCCTTTTTCCTCGATACCCTATTTTTATAAATGATATCAACTTGTTGCATTAAATCATTCATCTCGCATGCATATCTGTGGTTTGGGGGCCTTATGCCGATTCACCTAATAAGTAAATATGGGGCCCATATGCGGGCAAATCTAGTCTCATATTGGCCTCATTTAAATTTGTGTAGCGAACCGGTACCCTATCTGGCCATGTTAAACAACATTTAAATTGCGGGGTAGCTAAATAACTTGAACCTTTTAATTAATTGTCGGAACCCCGGTTCCGCTTAATATGACCTAATTGCATCGCACCTTGCCATGCCATACATCATACATGCATCATGCCGATCTTCTGCCGTGTATTAAATATTGCATCCGGTGTTTATTCTAGTGTTTTGGTTCTTCGCGGATAAGGCCGTTGAGTTGATGCGAGTGTCGACCCGATCTTCGGTTGAACCTTCGTCAATGTTTTCAGGCGAGCATCTCCCCCTTTCTACCTATCTTACTTTTCTAGTATTTATTCCCTCCTGTTGATCTTTGCTATCTGTGTTGCGATGCTCTAGTTTTCGTACCCGTGATAACCCTTGCAGCCATAAATAGCCTTGGACACATCCTATTACCTGTTGTTTGGTAGATAGTTGGACCCGCGTGTCGTAGTCGCTTGCTCAAGTGTTTTGCTTGTCGTCAAGTACCACAATTGTTGGAGAATTGCCGCATGTTGTTGTTGGAGATGATCATGGGTTACTTATTGTTTCACTTTAATTCCTGTTTAACAACTAAAATTGAATTAAGCAGAGGCATCGGTGGGTGATAGATAAGATTTGGTTTCCGACCGCCCACTTGTGTCCCGTAGGACCCCGAGTTCTTGACACCTGTTCCGAGATCGAGCGCGCTAACCACAGGTGGGGAGATATGGGCCCCCCATTGATTATTACCTGATTTCAAAGTATTGTACTGGGGGCCACAAACTAGTTTGAGGTTTTATGCCATGCTTTACTGCTTTATTTAAATTGTGCGACATATAGCACCTGTACTGTTTAGGATCGGGACACGTTTTCGCGGTGTCGACAGTCCCCGTTTGGGGATTTGCTGTCGCTCACTGCCGTCTACCCAAACCCTAAGTCCGTCTCGGAGACCGGCCGACTTCGTTACGGGTGTCGACTTGGTGGGGTGGCCCCCACGTACTTGCTTTGGGTCTGGGAACGTCGTGACTTAGGCCCCGCCGACATACCGATGGGTGTATGTTAACTGATCTGGCAAAAAGGGTCGAAGTGCCTGTGGATACTTTGGTGCACCCCTGCAGGGTTAAATCTTTTCGAGAAGCCGTGTCCGCGGTTATGGACGACTTGGAGCACAGTGCTTGATCATAGATAACTATAACTAAAGTTTACTGTTATAAATTGACTTGTATCCGATATGACTAGTAATCAGCTTCACTACAACGGAATGGCTAAATAAAAGTACCAACAACTGCTGGGTTTTGGGTTATCTCACGCTAATTGTATCTGACTAGTAAGTGTTGCCACTATAACGGAATGGTTAACTAAAAGTGCCCACTGCTTACTTTATCAGAATGATTATCTAAACCTGACTAGTAAAGTGCCGCAACTATAACTGAATAAGTAAAACTGCCAACGGTGTGAGTTCCTCGGTTGACTTCCTCGATCGGTCTCGAGGGGGAAACGCCAGGATGGGTTTGTCTGAGTGTTAGCATTAGGTTGGATCCGAATAGGTCTTTCTTACCCCTCTCTGATAGCCGCCAGTTGTACCGAGTCTCTATAGGTTGTTCAGTGCCTGCTGCCGCTACCGCTCAGTCCACCATACCTATGTAGGCGAGGACCGCCGAATTCTAGCCTCGCCGTGTACTGGCCTCAGTACTGACGCTCCTTCTTTTTCCTTTGCCCTTTGTCGGCACCCCTTTTGTTTAAGCAGGTTTGAGATCGACGTCGTTAGCAGGGTTACCCTTCCGGCTTGGCCTGGGCAGGGTTATGGACGCCATTGGTTATTCTTCAGGGCTCTTAGCCCCATTTGCATCTTGTCCGTAGTCGGACGCTGTATCATTTTCAAGGTGATTTGGATCTTTGTATATTATATCTGTATTCTTGACTCTTTGAGTCGCTGCTGTATATGTATCTGTTCTGTGGGTCCCATCGAGGACTGTTGTGTAATGTTATTACTTCGTTTTCCACCCGCACGCAAGTGCCTGGTGGGCACCTTCGAATCGTTTCTATGCGGGTTTGGCGGGTTTCGCTAAAACTTGCATAGGGCCGATTCTGAGGGTGTTACACCTGTCCCTCTTACCTGGCAATCCGTGACTTGTCCCTCTTATTACACGTAACTAATGCACAATTTGTACGCAACTTGTAGGGAGCTGATCCCAACGTTGAGATGTCGGATGAGTTGAGATGTGTCTCCCAGGGTTGTAACCGTAAATTCGAGATGTATGAGAAGTATGATGTGAATGGTTATCGATTCCATACAGAGTCTTACCAGAACCGTCGGCCAAATGCAAAAACTGTAAATATCGGGGTCTTCACCAGAGGAGCCGATGACTTTGATTACTATGGAAGGTTACAAAACGTATACGGGCTGACGTTCAATAATACGCCCCTAGAACTCAAGCTTGTTGTGTTCAAATGCCACTGGTTCGACCCACGCGGTGGATATATAAGTACCCCTTCCATTGGGTTAGTTGAAGTTAGGCCTTCAACCACCTATAGTGGAGCCGATGTCTTTATTGTGGCCCACCAAGCCAAACAAGTTTATTATTTACCCTACCCATGTCAGAAAGAGGAACTCAAGGGCTGGGAAGTCGTGTTCCAGGTATCGCCACGTGGTAAGCTACCCATGCCCTCCGACGATGATTACAACAACATTGACCCTAAAACATACGAGGGAGTTTTCTATCAAGATCAAGAGAACTTTGGGGACTTTGACTTACAAGATCTGAGAACCTCGAGAACAATGCACATACTCGTGGTGAGGTAGTCACGAATATAAAGGACATTGATATGCTCACCAAGTTATATTCGGACAATGGCAACGATGAGCCTCCACCCTGCGATGAACCTCCAACTTACTTCTCACGTGATAGTGATGTTGATAGTGCTGATGAGAACCCAAGACATACACATGAGAGTGATGATGATGAGTGGTGAGGGTCTTTTATGTCTTTTATGCCTCGACTATGCTTAGTATCTTTATTATGCTTAGTATCTTTATTATGCTTAGTATTTATGTTTAATATCTTTATTATGCTTAGTATCTTTATTATGCTTAGTATTTATGTTTAATATATTTATTATGCTTAGTATTTTTATTATGCTTGACTAAATTGTTTACCTCTTCTCAATGTAGGTGATTGACCAATATGAGCCAGCGCAAAGAATCACCGTCCTCTATCCTTAAGTGGAAGCAGAAGAAGGTTACCAAAAATGGAAGAGCACCCATTCCCAACTCGCGTTACAACCCGTCGGCGTATAAATCCCCGCGCTAACGGCCGTTAGCTGCTCCAGGTGGGCCCTAGATGGGCCTAGGCCGACGGGAAAGTATACGCCGACGGTTTATTGCCATACGCCTACGGGGTACTACGCCGACGGCCCCCGTCGGGCCAGCGTATGCCGACGGGGATCAGGGCTTACGCCGACGGGCCCAGCCGTCGGCTTATTTGCCGTTTCCTGTAGTGCTAGTCCCAATCGTCGAGAGATTGACATGTGGCGTGCCACGCTAACTAATGGTGCACGGTATATTTGTTGATAACCCCCTTCTTTTTTGGAAATCACATTTCAGGTCCTTTCACTAGTAGGAAAAGCTCATTGGTGGCGTTCGGAAAAAAATTAGTGGCGTTGAACCCACACACCAGTAATCTCACGCCACTGCCACTGGTGGTGTGTGGATGGAACGCCACTAGTAAAAAATGGTACCAATGGTGTTGCATGCGAACGCCACCGGTAAAGTCTCACCACTAGCATGCTCCCCAAACACCACCACTGAAATATAAATCTATGGCGTTCAGTGTATACCAATATACACGCCTAGTATGAATTTTAAAATTTAAAAAAAAACTTGTTTTACATTATTGAATTTCACATCAATTATATATCAGAAACTGGATATTCATAAGAAAATAAAATAACATCATCCAGAAGTTATTATTATTGCATTTGACTAGGTAGAGAGATAACATGCTGCATAGCAGTAGTAGTTAGCTAGCAACTCCTCGGCATATTCATGGTCATAGTATCCATCCACATCGTGTAACCAGTTGGGATCAATGCAATCAAAGTAAATGATGTGATGCATTCTACATAGTGGAGGGTGAAGATGATGATGTTCCTGATGTTCATATGGTAGCGATTGAGAAATTGTGTCTAGGTAGGTCCACTGAAATAGGTGATGGTCGGCTCGTTGGTGACTTGAACCGTAAAGTTGGGTCTAGGCTTTTTGTGTGACTCAATGATGACTTCAAACGTTCCATTGTCTTGTTTTCTTCTGAAGACCCGTTCCAAGAAGCCAGGTCTTGACTTGCATGGGATTTTCTGAGTAAACGATTCATTAGAAAATAATCGTTATTTCGAATTTTTATAGAGCACATAATATGAACAAGGTAGATTGAATATACATATATTTCAAAGAATATACGGTTCTAGTTTCAAAGTTCCGAGGGAGCACTATACGAAACTTTTTGTCCATACATGAGGTGTAACCACACATGACGCGCGACGGATCTATATGCTGCATATATGACCATCTTAACTTAGCATCAGGTTGCATAAACATTAAACATTCTAAAGTATAGCAAGATATAGCACGACAAATAAGTATCACATTGATTAAACATATTAAGCATTCCAAAAGTCTAGCAAGATACAGTATGATAAGTAGTATGATCAACCGCATAAGAAACATCCTCAGGCTCTACTCCGAGTCGGTTAAACCATCAGAGTTGCTAAAGTCAAAGTTCGATGAGTGCAAATACGATGTCAGCTCAGTGGTAAAGTCGCATGGGCTGAACCGTAGTACACAGGGGCTGGTGGCGCTGGGTGGAGGGGCTCATGCTGTCGATCCTAGAGGGGTTGGCCTCCTGGCTCGCGGTGGGGGAGCCCGCGCCAAAGACCTGGCTCGCGGTGGAGGAGCCTGTGTCGAAGACCTGGCTCGCGATGGAGGAGCTCGTGCCAAAGACCTAGAAGTTATACGCCATGAGTGAAAGCGAGAGCGGAGCGGCGGCGGCGACTGCTGGTGAGTGAGAGGACGATGTGTGTGTGGGGCACACGGGTGGACGCTGTATCAGCAAGGTAACTATAGCGGTGGCGTTTGGACGATGCAATGCCACCAGTACCTTACGTGGCGTTCATCTTATTTAAACGCCACCACTACGTTTTCCCTGGCTACACCTGTGGGACCCATTTATTGGTGGCGTTTGCATATATGTGGACGCCACCACTAGAGTTTAGGTGTGGCGTCCAGGATTATTGGAACACCATTAGTATTTTTCTAGAAAGTAGTGGCGTGTTTTATATCATGTGCCGCACTAGCAAAATGATTGCTATAAGGTTTTCTTACTAGTTCTTTTAGATTGAAAAGAAATATTTGCATCCTCTCTGCTCCTCTGTTTCCTCTATTCCCCCAAATCCCTAACCCTATTTCTTTCGGCGGCGACCAAGTAGGAGCAGCGACGTGATCATACGAAGTGGCGACACAATGAGAACCAGCAGCGGCATGATTAGAGCGGCAGGCGGTGATAGGCTTGGTGAGGCGGAGCCTAGCGGCATGGGTACAGGATGCTGGAACCAGGCAAACAGCGACGGCTAGGCAAAGGTCATCGGAGAGGTTCTCTGGGACCCAACTTTCGCATCTCCTGTAAGCTGGCTCTTCCCCAGCTCAATTTTTGCTAATAGCTTGTATCATTGCATCAACTTTTTGTGATTGTTTAGATGTCCACTATGTTTGTTATTAAGTGACAACACATGTCCATGGTTAGAAAACATTAACCATTATTTATTCAACGAGCTAGTATAGTAGAGGCTTACTAGGGATACAGTGTTGTTTATATATCCACACATATAATTTCCGGTTAATATAATTATAGCATGAAGAATAAAACTTATAATAAACAAAAAAAAAATATGATAAAAAACTTTATTATTACCTCTTGGGTTTATTTCTAACATTTTCATTGGACCCATGGACAAAGCCCTCTGTTTGTATCCCACGGCGCCAGTGGCGAAGGACGAAAAAAGATTAAGGTCGGGCAAACTTTGAAGTATAAAAATTCGATGCAAAAATTAAAATAATCATGACATATTAATATTATATAGTAGAAATTTCTTCTAAAATTTCAACTCCTCAGGTTATTTATTCTACAATAAATAAAGCCAGTTCCTGGCTATTGTTGGTTGATCTTCTAAAATGTCCTAAAAATATCCCGACGCTTACAATACCCACATATATTTCATGGAGTTGAGACAAAATCACTAGTGGCCGGTGGCCGCTTGGTGTAGCCTGCTGTGCCGCCGGCCGCAGCTGAGCCTTGATGGTGCGGTGGCGCTGACCTCCTCTGGCTTAGCCCGGCTGATTGTGCGTCGCACCATTCGGTCCGGTCACTAGCGGTGCCGTTATGTCGAGTACATGAAGAACAGAAACATACGAGACCTAGAGGAAACTGCCAACGGGAGCCTCAAGAGCTGCTCCTTTGCGTCCCGAAACTCCTGTGTGTGTGGCCCGGTAAAGACCCAGTTGAGAGAGCTAGGAACCAAACATGGCCCAGCTAGATTTACTTCTTCTCTTTTTCGGAACAAACAGAAAATGCATGAAATCCTATATATACACGTATATGTGTATATATACGAACGTTTTGCCTAAAAATTAAGGTAGGACGGATGCCCTGCCTTGCCCAAAGGAGAGCTCCGCCCCTGCACGGCGCAAACCATATAACCCTAAAAAATAAATCAGCGGGAGGCTGCGGAGCAGGCCCAGTGGCATTTGGTTCCACCGACAGAGACCAGATCCAGGTGCAAGTGGCAACATGCCAAAACAATGTATGTGAGGGTAAAAAAGTCTTACCGTCAGATGGTCCAAATTCGCTCTCGGAGCTCAATCTAACAGTCCAAATGCACATATCGCGCTGGTCTTCTATTATACTTTTAGATCCACCTCCTACATAAACTATGTTGAAATTGGGCACTATAATTTTTCTCTCACCCACACTAGTATGTTTTTTTGGAAATGGAACCACACTCGTATGTAGGCACACAAAAGCTAGAGGTGAGTAAGGTTCCGTTGCGAAAATGCTTTGCCTACGAACTTTAGAGTTCGATTTGTGTATGGCTGCGCTGAGTGCGCGTCTACGGGAACGGCTCTGCGCCTGCATCGTACACAAATCGTACGATTTTTGTCGTATGTGTAGCAGCGTTGGTTCCGTTATGTGCATACTTGGACCACAAAAGGATTTTTATGACTGTCCTTAGTTGACGCGAAAATTGGGACTGTACCATTATGATCCGGTAAATTGTGGATTTACCATCGTTGGTCGTTCCATTCTCTTAGCTCCGTCACCGTCGTCCATGTGAGAAATTGCCTAAAGTTTGTTGTGTTTTTGTAAAAAAACAGAGCATAAAGCTGACGTTGCCATCATTGTCGTCACCCCACCGCCCCTGGTCCACGTCGCCCTCCTTCCCCACCCCATGCCCCTGCGGGCTCCTGTCCCGCCGACCGTCACCAAAACCCATCTCCGCCCCTCCTTGTCGTTGGAGACGGGCTCCTTTCCCGCCGCCACCGGAGACCCCCATCCTTGCCTTCCGTGTCATTGGAGACGAGTTCCTTTCCCGCCTGCGACCACCTTCTTCTCGAAGGACGCCAGAGGAGCCCCCAGGGAAGAGCTTGACGGCGAGCTCAGGGTGCAACGACGACGCTAGAGCCAACCGCGAGCTCATGGACGCCTCGCCGGAGATGGAGACGGAGACAAAGAAAACGGCCGATTTTTTTCCTAGAAAATTTAGTGTCTTAATTGTTCGTTAGTGTATTAACCTAAAAGTAATTTCTATGTTAGTTGTTAGTAAACGGATTAAAACAGGAGAAAACGGGGTGGAACTACACGGCATCAACTTCCTTACGGCGCCTAGGGTCATAGACGTCACTTTTTTTTTGTCTTACTCGACCATAGTAGTGGCATTTTTGGCACAGTTCCAAGTTGGTGCAATTTCTGCACGAACTAATGACACGGTCATAAAAAAAAACATAATAGTACTGTTCCGTGTGGTTCGCTACCATTATCTAACGTTCCTGCGAAACATTTTGCCATTCATGTGCGTGATTGACAGTGCTGTAGGTGCACAAAATCTGCGTTCAGGAGCGGCGACGCAGAAGAAGATGAAAACATGAGCTAGGGAGAGAATAATTGCTAAGCAGTAAATTTAAACGGTCGAACATTCGATTAGGGAATCTTTCATTTTTTGTTTCGAAACCTGCATAGCTAGCTGGCGCCTCCTGGTTCCTTTCATGTCCATGTACGCACGAATACGCATATGTGCACACTCGCCAGATCCATCATCTTCTTTTCTTTATCAAAAAGCCAGAATAATGATTCGTCCCTTGCTTGCTTGCCTCGGAGACGACAAAGAGAAATTCCTTACTGAATTTGCTAGTATTTGTGAGGATCTGACAATCCTATCCCTAATTGGTGGGGATTTCAATATCCTTCGTTTTGCTTATGAGAAAAACAAGCCTGGTGATTGTTCTAAGTTCTCTGAATTATTTAACTCAATTATAAATACTTATGCTCTTAGAGGAATTAACTTTTCTGGTGGTCTGTATACTTGGTCAAATAATCAAAAATGGCCCACTCTGGAGAAATTGGACATGGTACTTGTGAATTCTGCTTGAGAAATTTTCTTTCCTCTAACTCGGGTTAAAAAAATCCCTAGAGTTATTTCTGATCATAGACCCTTGGTGGTTGATACTTGTGAAGTGGTGGAAGCAAAAGTTTGTGAGTTCAGATTTGAAAAACTTGGTTATCCCATCCTGAGTTCCAAGAAAGGGTTAAGAAATCATGGCATTCCTTTGCTAATGCTCAGTGAAGTATTAGTTCAGTTCAAGATAAAATTAAATGTGTGAAGAAAAATTTATAAGGTTGGGGGATTAATGTTAGAGGCCAAAGTATTAAAGAGAAGAGAGAGCTTTTAGTTGAGTTGGAGAATCTAGAAAAGTTGGAGGAAGATAACATGCTTTGTGGTACTCATTTTTGGAGAAAAAAGGGGTATATTCAATTTAGGCTAATGAAAATATATGAGGAGGAGGATAAATTCTGGTTCAGTAGATCAAGTGCAAAATGGCTCATGCAAGGAGATAACAATACTGCTTATTTTCATAGAATTGCTAGTTGTAGAAAAAGGAAAAACACTATGTATTCTCTTAGACACAAAGATATGTTGATTCAGGGGACCTCTGATTTTCTATCACATGCCATTGTTTATTATAAATATTTGTTTGCAGAAAGGGAGGGAAATCATCTTGCCCTGGATGCATCCATCTGGGTTGCTAATGACAGGTTGTCTGATTGTGACAATGATGTGCTAGATAGTCCTTTCTCCGAGGAGGAGGAGGAGGAGGAGGAGGTGAAATTGGCTTTAGATATGATGGTTAGGAATAAATCTCCTGGCCCTGATGGAATGCTTGTTGAATTTTACCAATTTTGTTGGCCAATTATAAAAGATGATATTATGGCTTTGTTTAGAGATTTACACTCCAGTAATTTGGATTTGTATAGAATTAATTTTGGTATGATTATCCTCCTTCAAAAAACTCTTTATGCTAATGTTCTTACTAAATATAGACCTATTTGTTTGCTTCAAGTTTTGTACAAAATCATTACTAAGGTGTTGACAATTAAGATGGAACCCTTCATGAATAAACTGATTTATGGCTGCCAGACTGCTTTTATTAAGGGTAAGAATATTATGAATGGTGTGATGTCTCTTCATGAAATTTTGCATGAATCTAGGAGAAAGAAATCCCAAGGGGTAATTCTGAAAATTGACTTTGAAAAGGCATATGATAAAGTGGATTGGGAGTATATGTTGAATTGTGTTTCTCGGACAGGTTTTAGTGATTTCTGGTGCAAGTTAATAGTGTTGGAGATATGCCCTAGAGGCAATAATAAAAGTAGTTATTATTATATCTTTGTGTTTATGATAAATGTTTACATTCATGCTATAATTGTATTAACCGGAAATATTAATACTTGTATGATTTGTAAACTTGTTAGAGTCCCTAGTAAAGCCTCTTTGTAACACTAGCTTGTTGGTTGATAGATGATCATGGTTTCCTGGTCATGAACATTGAGATGTTATTAACAACAAGATCATATCATTAGGTGAATGGTGTAATGGACATATTCCTATAGATAAGCGTAGCATAAAGATCAAGTCATTTCAATAGTTTAATTGCTATAAGCTTTCAGATACATAGTAGCCTAATTCCTTCGACCATGAGATCATGCTAATCACCATCACCGGATGGATGCTTTGATGTCATCAAACACCGTTTCATAACTGGGTAGTTATAAAGGTGTCATTAAGTGTTTGGAAAGTATGTGTTGAGGCACATGGATCAAGAGTGGGATTTGTCCATCCATATGATGGATAGATATACTCTGGGACCTCTCGATGGAATGTCATCCAATTAGCTTGCAAGCATGTTACTGGCTCACAAGGGATCACATATCACAGAAATGAGTAAAGAGTACTTATCGATAACGAGGTTGAACTAGGTATGCAGAGATACCGATGATTAGACCTCAGATAAGTGAAATATTGCAAGACAAAGGGAAATTGGTATCGTATGTAAATGGTTCATTCGATCGCAAAGTAATCGTAGAAATATGTGGGAGACATATGAATTTCCAGATTCCTCTATTGGTTATTGATCGGAGAAGAGTCTCGGTCATGTCTGCATAATTCACGAACCGTAGGGAGACACACTTAAGGATTCGATGTTGTTTATTAGATATGGAATGTGAGTAAGAAAACCGAATGTTGTTCAGATTCTCGTATGGGGTCCGGGATGTCACGAGGAGATACGGAATGGTCCAGAGAATAAGATTCATATAAGAAAAGTCCGATTTCAGAGTTCAGAAATGATTCCTGTGATTTCACCGGAATGATCTAGAAGGGTCTAGAAGGTTCACCTATCCGGAAGGGGAAGGGTACATGGATGTGTCCTGACAAAGTGGAATAGTTGCATCATGTCGTAGGTCACTTGGCCAGACACTTGGAAGAGAGAAATCAAACTCTAAATTGAAAGTCAAAAAGCCAGTTTGAAAAAGTCAAACTGGGACAATATTTCCAAGTGGAGGGAGGAAGAATTCCTACCTAGGGAAGAAATCCTCCCTCCCCTTGCCGCCGGCCACATGAAGAGGAGTTGGGGGAGGATTACATCCCCCTAGCTGCCCCTCCCTCTCATAAATAGAGGGGAGGGGGCGCCCCCTTGCCCCACACCTCCAAGCCCTAGCCCAAGGCGCCTAGCCCTCTCTAGCCATCGCCAGGAGCCCTCCAAGTCGGTGACTTGGGGCAAACCCTAGCCCCTTGCCGCCAGCCACACTACCCTACTTGGCGCCCTCTAAACCGTAGATCGCTGAGGCCCACTTCTACTCCACCATACTCGCTCCGGCTTAGGCGAAGCCCTGCGGGATCTCCCCTCTGAACTCCGACACCACGCCGTCGTTCTACCGGATTCACGTGGAGAGGACTACAACCTCCGCTGCCTGCTGGAAAAGGGAGAGGAAGGTATTCATCGAGTATCGAACGTGTGACCGACTGCGGGAGCGCTGCCAGAACATGGCGCCAGAAGGATCGTCTACGCAATATTGAGATCGGCAAGTGAACGACTACATCACCCACGAGAATCTGCTCTCATTAACCGTTTTGGAATCTTCGAGGGTGAGTACTCTATCGACTCGTTTCTACAATCTAGTAGACGGATCTTGGCTTGTGTGTGTTCATGCGGTAGAAATTTTTTGTTTTCCATGCTACGAACCCCTACAAATAGATGTGGTGTTAAAAAATGGTACATTGTGTGTTAAAATCAATAAAAAGAGGGGTAGGGACTTTGGTAGTCACATGTCTCACCCTTCCTTTTTAATTTGGCTGTTGAATGCTTGGCTAAAATGGTAATTCAAGATCAATCTGCCGGTTTGGTAACTGGTTTGGCCTCATACATGTTTGAGGCAATGTTAAACATATCTTATACATGTTTGAGGCAATGTCAGGGTTGAAAATTAATTTTAGTAAGAGTGAAATCATGCTGGTTTTGGAGGATAGTGAAAAAGAATTGAGCTATGCTGAGATGTTTGGATGTCAACTTAGTAGCTGGCCTATTAGATATCTTGGTGTCCCTATGTGTGGCACCAGGTTGCATGTGCCTGACTTAAAACCTTTGTCTGATAAACTAAGAAAGAAGTTAGAAGGTTGGGTGGGGAATTCCTCCTCTATTGGTGGGAGACTTACTTTAATTCAATCATCTCTAAGTAGTCTCCTGATTTACCATATGTTCATGTACCTTATGGCTGATACAAATCTGGAAAAGTTTACTAAAATTATCAGGAGATTCTTCTAGGAAGGTTCTAGCTCTAAGAACAAATATTATATGGTTAAGTGGTCCTTGATTTGTAGGCCAAAGAAAAAAACAGGGTTGGGTATCAAAAACTTAAAGTTGTTTAATATTTGCCTCTTATGCAAACGGTGGTGGAAGTTGGAAGTGGGTGATGGTTTATGGCAAAGGATTATTAAGGCAAAATGTGGAATAACCCATGGTATTTGGAGGGTTAAAGTGAAGCAGAATGATTCTGCTGTCTGAAAAGACCTATTGAAAATAAAGAAAATTTATTTTTCTGGGAGGAAAATGGAAGTAGGTGGAGGCAAGGAAACTGATTTCTAGCATGATCAATGGGTTGGAAAATATTCCCTTTGTGAAAAATTCCCTGATCTATATGACATTTGCAATCAATAAACTAGTACTATTAGAGAGATGTAAGATCTGGGATGGTTTTCATTTTTAGAAGGTGGTTAACTCTTAGGTTGGTGGCTCATTGGCATGAGCTTAGGAACGTGTTGTCTCTCCTGAGGTTGAGTGAGGAGCATGATAAACCTAAATGGAAGTATACTCAGTCCCCGGGGGTTTTCTCGATTAAATCATTGTATAACAAGTTGTATGATGTGGGTCCTGATAGATCCTTTAAACATTTGTGGAAAGCTAGGTTGCCTCTGAAAAATAAAATTTGGATTTGGCTAATCTAGCATAATGCAATTTTTACTAAGGACAACATGAAAAAAAGAAAGTGGGTTGGTAGTTACGTTTGCCTTTTTTATCCTTCAGAGGAATCCATAAATCACTTATTTTTCACTTGTCCCACTACTTATTTTATATGTGGAATTCCATTGCTAGTGTTATTGGAGAACAAACTAGGCCTTCTTGTTTTACACAATATTTTTAGTGGATTGAGTGATAGATTGCGGAAGAATAGATTGCATTGATATTGCAAGAGGTAATTACATTGTGAGCCCTTGGTCTGTTTATATAGTACTAGAAGACTTGGGACGCAAGAAGACTACTATAGATAGAATTGTATTACAATATTTAAACTATCAAATATGCCTAACCGACGAACACCAATATTTAAGCTACAGGCGTCTTCATCGTCGTCGTTGCTAAGCCCATAGTACGGGGCCTGAGGGTGTGCGGTGGAGGAGCCCACGTCGTCGGGCCCCGCCTCCTGGATGGGTTACTGGTACTGAATGGCCCCAAGATCTCGTACTGCTGCGCCATCGCCATAGGATCCTCGCGGAGTGTCTGGACCAAGGGGTCAAGAAGCTGTCTCTCGACCAGTCTGTGCTCCCGCTCCTCAGCCATTATGGTGACCCTCATATCCACGGGGATATTCTGAATGGCCCTAGCTCGATGCTCGGCGAAGTTTAGGATTATTGGGATTCGTAGCATGGAAAACAAAAAAAATTATCGCATGCAAACAAACAAGCCAAGATCTATCTACTAGATTGTAGCAACGAGTCGATGGAATACTAACCCTCGAAGATCCAAAGCGGTTAACGAGAGCAGATTCTCGTGGATGATGTAGTCGTACACTCCCGGTCTCAAGATCGCGCAGACGATCCTTCCGGCGCTGCGTTCCGGCAGCGCTTCCGCAGTCGGTCACACGTTCGGTACTCGATGAAGACCTTCCTCTCCCTTGTTCCAGCAGGCAGCGGAGGTTGTAGCAGTCTCCTCGCGATTCCGGCAGCACGACGGCGTGGTACCGGAAGTAGAGGGGAGATCTCGCAGGGCTTCGCCTTAAGCCAGAGCGAGTATGGTGGACTATGAGAGAGCCTTGGTGATCTAGGGTTTAGACGCACCAATTAGAAGGGGCTAAACCAGCGGCTAGGGCAATTAGAAGCTCTAACTCGGCGGCTTGGGAGAAATCCCTAGGCTGTGGCTAGGGTTTAGGTTTAGAGGGAGGCAACTTGTGTGTCTAGGAGGGGAGCCCTGCCCCTCCTCTTATAGGTGGAGGGAGGCACTCCTGGGGAGGGGAGTCCCTCCCCAACTCGGACCCAAGGTGGGCCGGCGGTGGGAGGAGGAAATCCTCCCCCAAGTCGGTTTCAAACCTCCTTCTCCTCTTTCCCAAAACTAGCCGTTTGACTTTCAAACTAGCCGTTTGACTTTTTCAAACTAGGATTTGAATAAACCCTCTATTTTGGTACAGCGATGACACCTAGTACATGATGCAATCACATCAACTTGATATAACACATTCATGTACCCTTTCCCCTCCGAAGTGCCGGACATTCCGGAACCTTCTAGAACATTCTCGATGAAAACACCGGAACCATTCTCCAACTCCGAAACGGGACTTTCCTTATATGAATCTTATTCTCCGGACCATTCCGGATCTCCTCGTGATATCCCGGATCCCATCCGAGACTCCGAACAACATTCGGTCTCTTACTCATCATTCCATAACTACTCAACAACATCGAATCCTTAAGTGTGTCTCCCTACGGTTCGTGAATTATGCGGACATGATCGAGACTCTTCTCCGATCAATAACCAATAGAGGAATCTGGAAATTCATATGGCTCCCACATATTTCTACGATTACTTTGCGATCGAATGAACCACTTACATACGATACCAATTTCCCTTTGTCTCACGATAGTTTACTTATCCGAGGTTTTGATCGTCGGTATCTCTGCATACCTAGTTCAACCTCATTACCGATAAGTACTCTTTTCTCGTTCCCGTGGTATATGATCCCTTGTGAGCCAGTCACATGCTTGCAAGCTAATTGGATGACATTCCACCGAGAGGGCCCAGAGTATATCTATCCGTCATATGGATGGACAAATCCCACTCTTGATCCATGTGCCTCAACACATACTTTCCGAACACTCAATGCCACCTTTATAGACACCCAGTTACGGTGTGGTGTTTGATGTCATCAAAGCATCCTTCCGGTGATGGTGATTAGCATGATCTCATGGTCGAAGGAATTAGGTTACTATGTATCAGAAAGCTTATAGCAAATGAACTATATTAAATGACTTGATCTTTATGCTACGCTTAACTATAGGAGTATGTCCATCACATCATTCTCCTAATGATATGACCCTGTTGTTAATAACATCTCTATGTTCATGATCAGGAAACCATGATCATATATTAACCAACAAGCTAGTTTAACAAGAGGCTTTACTAGGGACTCTTTTATGTTTACAAATCACACAAGTATTAATGTTTCCTGTTAATACAATTATAGCATGGTATGTAAACATTTATCATAAGTATGAAGATATGATAATAACCACTTTATTATTGCCTCTTGGGCATATCTCCAACAGTCTCCCACTTGCACTAGAGTCAATAATCTAGTTTCAAACCTTTGTGTTTTCAACACCTATGGCTTTCCGGTGTTGTATGTACACGATCGCTAGTGGTCAACTAATCTCCGGATCTGACACTTCCAGGTCCGTGTGTAATTGCATGTCTTTGCGTCTCCACGCATCACTCATTCTCTAATGAGATGGCTTTGTATAATTTTGGTCCTTTGGTGAGACCTTTAGTTCTTTGGGGTTAAAACATGTTGATAATATTGTCGCACAATATATCTTCATAGTATTATCCCGCTGTGAACTACACCTAGTTTGATAACAAACTGCTTGACACAAATGCCCTCTTTAGCTGCTATTATAGCAGTCATATACTTAGCCTTTTGTTTTAGTATCTGTCACAATGTCTTAACTTTGGAACTCATCCAAATCCATTAGGGAACTTACTTTCCATTATATTGTGCCACCCTTAGTTTAGATTGAGATAAACTTAATGTGTACTTTGTGACAAAACTAGTATCAATGTAGTACTTTAAAATGAACTAACCATCTATTTGTCACTTCTACAAATAATATACTCTTAGTTCTTCCAAAAGATCATAAGAATATCCTTACTATTGTCCAATGATCAACTTATGAATCATTCCGGTATATGCTCATAACATTTAGAGTATAGGACATATCTGGATTTGTACATATCATAGTATATGATTGATATCAAGTATCAATCTATACTTGAATCTTTGTTTCACTTACCCAGTGTCAATACACATGAATATATCATCAATATTGAACTCATTCAATCCTTTCTATGTGACAAGAACCTTTCTTGTAGTTTCTATATTGAACTCATTCAATACATCATCTATGTACTTTCGGCACAACCATATTAGCGTCTATTGATGCCAAATATTTGGGTTTTGCCTAAGTCTTTCATCAGGATGAAATTCTTAATATGTGTTAATAAAATATACATCTTCTCCAATTAACAATATGTCCTCCACATAATGTATTAGAAATATGTCTTAGCGCTCCCACTTAATTTCTTGCAAATGCTTACTTCAACCATTGAAGTTTGCATATGATTTTAGCATCCTTTGAATTAACAAAACCCTATGAACCGTGTTATGCACATGTCCTAGGTAACAATTCTATTAGAAGAACTTGTTTTGTTTATTCGACTACCACATAACAAAATTATATGTAGTGGTTGCTATATTAATCCGTCTAGACTAAATATCGCTATAAAAGATCAGATCTTGTCATAATCAACCTTTGAACATTGTTGTGAACTCTTTCCCAACATGTCGACTATTTCATAGATGTGCAACATCCATGTCTATTTATTTATAGATCCAAACACAACTATAAGGTCTTACACTTTTCTTGAGGGTCCTTCAAATTCAAAACTTGATTTTTCGTGTATGGAACTATCACGGATTTTATGGCTTCAAGCCATTAGACGGAGTCAGGGCCCATCATCGCTTATTTGCATGTAGTCGGATCATTATTGTCAAATAATGATTTAACTCTCAAATCTTGGTATTCGATTGTTCATCCGACCTACTTGTTTCAATAGGAACTTGGATCTCCGTGACCACAACCTTTGAGGTACGTGAGCCATGAGCATTGTTGCTACCTCCGGAACACTTTTCGGCGCTGCGCAACTTTGCACATATAGCTAAGGTTCTTTTAACCTTATCAAAGTTCTATTGTCCTCCCACTTAACTTTTCACGAAAAATTCCTTCTCAAAGAAACTTGACGTTCTAAGCAACAAACACTTTTGTCTCCGGTGTTTATGGAGGAATACTTAACAGTTATACAAAGACAGGTTCATCCGACTTTGGTTGCACACATCTTTCTTATGCATAGCATACCAATGTTTTAAGAAAGAACTACTTGGGTTTTATCCCAAGCCATAACTTTATATGGTGTCATTTCAACGGATTATGATGAAGCTCTTTTTAGTGGAAAAAACGGTAGTCTCTAAAGCTTTTAATCTTTAAAATATAATGGCAGTTTTATGAATTATACCTTTGATCTTACCATGTCAAACAAGGTTTTAATTTCATATCCCGAATGCTCCATACTCTTATGGTGTTTCGGGAAATGCAAATCCACGGATCGATTCCTTAAATCTTAGGTATTATGCTAAACTTGTAACTCAAATATCTTCCTTTATGATCTTATCATAACCTATTTATATTCTTGTTACAATGATTTTGCACTTCATCTTGAAAGTCTTTGAACTTTTCAAATGTTTCATACTTCATCCTTATTAAGTAAATATTCATGTATTCACTCAAATTTTCGGAGAAAGCATATGAAGTTGAAGTCCATCGCTCTTGACTACACATAATGGACTTCGTACAACAATATGTACAAGTTCCAATAAGCTAGTCATTCGTTCCCTTTTGGCCTATGAACGAAGTTTTAATTATTTCTAGGAAAGTTTCACAAGCGTCATTTGATCAAAAATCAAAAGACTCTAAAATTCCATCCACATGGAGTTTCTTCATGTTTTCTTTCAATATAATTTAAACGGCGATGTCACTTCCTAAGTGATCTTTCAATCAATTTGTCTTTCGACATCTTTAGCACTAGTTTTATGGATGTGATTTCTCCAACGAGATTTGCGAATCCATCTTTTATGGATTACGGAAATTATTTGAACAACCCTTTTGTTCTCATAATACCTGATAAAACAAATCTTCGAAGGCAAGCTTTGATGTTTAACGAGCAACACAATAACCCTGTATTTGTTCTCGATGAACATCATCACATATTCTTTTGCTAGTTACTTAGGACACTGTAGTTCATGAATTCTGTTGTTTCGTATGACGATTCACACCAACAAATTCAGTATCAAATACTTACGAACCGCTTTGTTTAATAAGCAAAGAATATAGCCATAACATGTATATCATCTATATACTTAAGCTGAACAATTCTAGTCTTTTCTTTTCTGCCATATACTTATGAGATTCTCTTTCAGTATTTCCTTTTCTGTTTGAAAGAATCTATCAACATAAATAGTGGAGTCATACATATGACACATAGTCCAAAGCGTGTATAGTTAAATACCAATGTCTTTGGACTTGCACTTTGAAGTAGATCACCATCATCAAATGTTTGGTGTTCTTTCAAATTCCTTTCTTTAGTAATCTCTTGGTGTAGTAAACATTTTACCTACATCAAATATTCACCCTTATCATGGAATCGTCCATGATCAAGCTACTTTTAGCTTATAACGATGAATTACGAGTATAATGTTGCTATCCAAAACCTTTTGGAGGATTAGGACAACAAGTGTCTCCAACCCTTTGCAAATTCTCATCAAAATATGAGAACATGAACTTTGCCATATTATACTCTATCATGGTGTAACCAAAACTTCGTTTCAGATATCACAATATCTTCCACACATCATGGTTTCTGAAACAACTCTTTCATATCCTAGATAACCTTGATATTAAGATAATCCTTTGAATATCAAGAATCATGGAGACAAACATGATACTCATACACTAACACTTGGAATTGTCACTCTTTATTTAATACCAATTATTAAACTTCATGGAGTAACCGGAATTTACTGAAAGTTTGCAATAGGACTTTTAAACTTTAGATTAACACTTCAAAACAATACGATACCAGTTCGTAAAGTAACTAACCAGAATTCTATAGTTCTATCATCTCAATTATAACTAAGCGCAAGGTGGTAAACAGATGCCAATGACTACAACAATTATGCAAATTCACTTTGAGTTAATTTATGATAAATAGTGTTCAACTTTTAATCATATTGCTGTTAAACTCCCACTCAAAACAATATACCTCACATTGTTTTAGTGATCACACGGACCAAATCCACCATATCAAAACCGATCATCACGAGAGTTGATATAGCTTCAATGGCGAACAATCAACATGTTCATCATATCTACTATATGACTCATGCTTTACCTTTCGGTGATCCGTGTTCCTGAGACCATGTTTGTACATGCTAGGCTCGTCAAGATCAAACCTTAGCTTCCGCATGAGCAAATCTGGCTTGCCCACGTTGTATACACTTGCGGAATCTAACACACACGATCATCACGTGGTGCTTCGAAACAACAAGCTTTAGCAACGGTGCTAACTAAGGGTGAACACTTTATGACTTGAAATTCATGTGCATGAGGGATCATCTTATAATGCTACTGTCGTTTACTAAGCAATACAAGATGCATAAAGGATTAACATCACATGCAATTCATAATATGTGATATGATATGGCCTTTCTTCTTTGTGCTTCCGATCTCCATCTTCTAGCACGAACATGATCTCCATCATCATCGACATTGCATCAAGGTCAATGATGCTTCTCCATGGTTGTCGTCCACCGGCTTCAACTATTGCAACTACTTTGAAAAGACACGCGGGTCTTAACAGAAATTAAAGACAACCATATGGCTCCTGCCGGTTGCCGACTTACAATAAGGAACATTGCATACATCATATATAATCACAATCATGGCCATATCACATCACTGCACACCCCTGCAAAACAAAGTTAGACGCCTCTACTTTCTTTGCATATTTTACGTGGTTTGGGGCTTTCAATAAGTGTCGTTCTAACTTACGAACAAGAACCACAACATTGATACTAGTATTGTTAATCACCCGTTGTAAATTGGATCTTAACTATGCTAGGAGAAACAGGCACCCGCAAAGCCACTTATGCAATACAAGTTGCATGTCAAGCGTGGAGCAAGTCTCATGAACGATGTCATGTAAGGTTAGTCCGGGCCGCTTCATCCCAACATACCGCAAGATGCAAAGTACACAAGAAGTAATCGACAATAAAAGCATCAACGCCCACAATGACCATTGTGTTCTACTCGTGCAAACAGATCTACATATAGACACGGCTCTGATACCACTGTTGGGATTCGTAGCATGGCAAACAAAATTTTCTATCGCATACAAACAAACAAGCCAAGATCTATCTACTAGATTGTAGCAACGAGTCGATGGAATACTAACCCTCGAAGATCCAAAGCGGTTAACGAGAGCAGATTCTCGTGGATGATGTAGTCGTACACTCCCGATCTCAAGATCGCGCAGACGATCCTTCCGGCGCTGAGTTCCGGCAGCGCTTCCGCAGTCGGTCACACGTTCGGTACTCGATGAAGACCTTCCTCTCCCTTGTTCCAGCAGGCAGCGGAGGTTGTAGCACTCTCCTCGCGATTCCGACAGCACGGCGACGTGGTACCGGAAGTAGAGGGGAGATCTCGCAGGGCTTCGCCTTAAGCCGGAGCGAGTATGGTGGACTATGAGAGAGCCTTGGTGATCTAGGGTTTAGACGCACCAATTAGAAGGGGCTAAACCAGCGGCTAGGGCAATTAGAAGCTCTAACTCGGCGGCTTGGGAGAAATCCCTAGGTTGTGGCTAGGGTTTAGGTTTAGAGGGAGGCAACTTGTGTGTCTAGGAGGGGAGCCCTGCCCCTCCTCTTATAGGTGGAGGGAGGCGCGCCTGGGGAGGGGAGTCCCTCCCCAACTCGGACCCAAGGTGGGACGGCGGTGGGAGGAGGAACTCCTCCCCCAAGTCGGTTTCAAACCTCCTTCTCCTCTTTCCCAAAACTAGTCGTTTGACTTTCAAACTAGTCGTTTGACTTTTTCAAACTAGGATTTGAATAAACCCTCTATTTTGGTACAGCGATGACACCTAGTACATGATGCAATCACATCAACTTGATATAACACATTCATGTACCCTTTCCCCTCCGGAGTGCCGGACATTCCGGAACCTTCTAGAACATTCTCGATGATAACACCGGAACCATTCTCCAACTCCGAAACGGGACTTTCCTTATATGAATCTTATTCTCCGGACCATTCCGGATCTCCTCGTGATATCCCGGATCCCATCCGAGACTCCGAACAACATTCGGTCTCTTACTCATCATTCCATAACTACTCAACAACATCGAATCCTTAAGTGTGTCTCCCTACGGTTCGTGAATTATGCGGACATGATCGAGACTCTTCTCCGATCAATAACCAATAGAGGAATCTGGAAATTCATATGGCTCCCACATATTTCTACGATTACTTTGCGATCGAATGAACCACTTACATACGATACCAATTTCCCTTTGTCTCACGATAGTTTACTTATCCGAGGTTTTGATCGTCGGTATCTCTGCATACCTAGTTCAACCTCATTACCGATAAGTACTCTTTTCTCGTTCCCGTGGTATGTGATCCCTTGTGAGCCAGTCACATGCTTGCAAGCTAATTGGATGACATTCCACCGAGAGGGCCCAGAGTATATCTATCCGTCATATGGATGGACAAATCCCACTCTTGATCCATGTGCCTCAACACATACTTTTCGAACACTCAATGCCACCTTTATAGCCACCCAGTTACGGTGTGGTGTTTGATGTCATCAAAGCATCCTTCCGGTGATGGTGATTAGCATGATCTCATGGTCAAAGGAATTAGGTTACTATGTATCAGAAAGCTTATAGCAAATGAACTATATTAAATGACTTGATCTTTATGCTACGCTTAACTATAGGAGTATGTCCATCACATCATTCTCCTAATGATATGACCCTGTTGTTAATAACATCTCTATGTTCATGATCAGGAAACCATGATCATATATTAACCAACAAGCTAGTTTAACAAGAGGCTTTACTAGGGACTCTTTTATGTTTACAAATCACACAAGCATTAATGTTTCCTGTTAATACAATTATAGCATGGTATGTAAACATTTATCATAAGTATGAAGATATGATAATAACCACTTTATTATTGCCTCTTGGGCATATCTCCAACAAGGATCGCCTTCGCCCTGAAGTGCTGGACTGCCATGCAGTCGTAGGCACGTGCCACCTCCTCGAGGGACCGCCATGTCCCAAGGTGGCGCCTCCTCCCATCGACGGTGTTCTTAACCTCCCAAGTGGGGATCCTCGCCGGCTTCTTATACACACCGCGGTACGTCGGATCCCCTTGCGCCATACTACTTAAAAATACAATAATCATTAGACATATAACAAACGGTGATAACTGCACCATATGATTACTACATGAAATAAGTAAAGTTTTTATGCATATGATAGGTCTAGGTCTGGTGTATCAAATGTGTGATTGGAGACCATAAATGTATTATGTATTAATCACTGACAATTAAACGAGAAATATAGACGCAGCAGTGGGTTTAGAGTACCTAAAGGGTAGTAGTAATCTATCCAGAAAGAAAATATCAACATGTGTATTTTGCTTTAACATCCATGAATATATGAATGATGATAGTTCACGCAAGAGCAATACAAGGGTACATCTGAAGGCAGAATAAATAACAATTATAAGCATCCAACAAGCTTATATCAAGTTTAGTTTGGGAAATAGGGTTGATAATAGCAGGAGACATCAACCATGCATCCTAGTAAATCAAAATATATGCTAGTCACAGGGAAATGATAGACTAACATCTTGAGTAGCATCAACTCCTCAAACAAGAGATATTTGGCATCTTGAGTACCATGTAGGGAGTGTAACTCCTCGCTCCTAAAGCTCAAATGCATGACTGCAAGTTTTAAGAATACATCAAAGTAGTTTTACCATAGTTACCTATGCATGACTTGCTGCCCAAATTTTCTCGATCTTTTAATGAGCCATATATCAGATGGAAGTCTAATCAAGTTGATCTATATGTACGACATAGCTAACGAAAAGCAGATCAAAGAACGTCAAGTAGGCAAGCACTAAATTAGCACTAGTAGTTAATAATACCATTCTAAATCTACAATTAGCACTGAATTTAAACCTATTGCGGGAAGCTGGTACCAAATTTAAACCTATTGCACTTCCAAGAAATCATCTGATACACAATACTAGTATATTAGGCAATAGAACTAATCTGACAGCAAAAGATTCACAATGTACCTGACAGCAAGTGTTGGGGAACATAGGCAAAGATGGGAGGGGGAGGTGGTCATCGGCGAGGTGGTGGCGGTGCTCCTACTACGGGCCTCCTCCTCCTAGGTCACGGGCAGGGCGGGGCAGGCCTCCTTCTCCGATGAGGTGGCAGCGGTGCTCCTGCTGCGGGCCTCCTCCTCCTATGTCGCGGGCGGGGCGCGCTAGGCCTCCTCCTAGGTCACGGGCGGGGTTGGGTGGCGCGGGCCTCCTCCTCTAGCGAGGCGAGCGGCGGAGGCGTGCGGCGGAGGCATGCAGGCGCGCGATAGGCGAGCGGCGGGGGGCTAGGGTTTGGCAGGGGCAGGGGACGAATTCGCGAGGAAGACGAAAAAGAAACTGTCACAACCAGAGAGGGGTGTGTTGGGCTTGGGATTGCCCAACAAAATGGGCCAGAGTGGGCCAAGTTGTCCCATGGGCCAGAATCACTCATGGGTCAAACCCAGAAGACAAAGAACCCACAATAAATAAGAAAATACAATAAACAAATCACTAAAATACCCTATAATCATTTTAGCTTTAGAAAAATATAGAAAAATCCTTAAAAATATATAATATATCAAAATGATCACAAAACAGTCTCTACCTTAGAAAAATATAGTTTCATTTGTTTAAGTAAAATAAAACACTATTAAATATTAAAACTACTAAAATCCCAAATAAAATTTAACCAAATAAGGAATAGTCCTAAAAAACTAATAAAAATCATTTTTGAATACAAAAATAAATCTACTATTTTGTAAAAATACTAACTTAAATTTTTTCGTCGGCCTCTATTCACCTGGTAATGGGCCTTAGCTCCGACGAACAAGCAATATTTCGCCGGCGCTAAAGGGCGGCCTATCCGGGGGCACGCGGCCCACCACAACCCGGCGCGTGCTAGGCCTGTTCGACAGTGGTATATGGGCTAGCACCCGCGATCCTATTACACATTCACCGGCGTTAACGCGAGAAAGGCCTAGAAGGCCTTACCGCCGGCGACCCCAGGCCCATTTCGCCGGCGATAAGCAATTCGGCTATAAGGTTTTCTCTACTAATGAGTTCAACATGTGCTATATTAATTATTGTACTGTAGCATTAAATTTGTAGCAGAATCTCAGTGTTTAGTCTGTAACACTTTCAACATTTGTGACACTAAATGCTAATGAGAAAATGGTGCAAATATTGTACGCCGCCAAATGCACATACAAGTCCAGCACGTCTACCGTGTAATGCCCAAAGCTTATCCATCTAGAATGCATTTAGTCTTGTGGATGTCAATAATTTTTCATATATACTTGCCCAAATTTGACAAAGTTTGACTCTTACTAAACCCAAAACACGAAGTAAATAACAACGGAGAAAGTATCAAATGTAGTCACAACGCAGCAGGAAGGAACAATGTCTAATTGCACAGCCAACCAATTGAGTATTAGAGCTGGGTGTCAACCAGGATTAAACAATGACTACTCTCTCGGTTTACTAATCAGAACCTCTACAACCGGAACCACTAGGATGCTAGTACTTAACTGAAAAACAACAGTGCCCGAGATTAACCGCTAAACTAAAACGATAGAGCTTCAGTGCAACTATGTTTGGGCCTCCTTGAGTTTCCTTCTAATATCTCAACTTCCAGAACATTGAAGAGTGGGAATCATCCACAGCATAGCGCAAACTGTCAGAATCACGGTCCATATGGCCGTATCCCCCGACCTCTGCTATCAACAGCGCCAACAAATCCCTGTGCCGTGATTGCTTCTTCTGAAGAACGCGAATGTATGCAGATAGTCCGAGCCAGATAGTTTCTCTGCGCCTTAGCTTTAGAACCGGGCGCGTATTGGATTGCAGCTCCATGTCTTGCATACGTCTCATAATGAGATTATGCATGTATCTATTGAACGGGAAAAAAAAGGCAAGTCACTGAGAAGGTCAAATTTGATTTACTAAATTATACCTGTCTTGATACGATTTGGAGAGATAGTAAGGCAATAGGCTAGAAAAATATCTGCGACCGCAGCTTTTTGTAAGATAATACACGTAGAGAAAAATCTAATACCTGAAGGTACTCTTAATGATATGTAGCAACTCTGGTTTGCTCATGCTGGAATACGGCAAGCATCGAATGTAGCAATGGAACTTCATCGCACATAACAGGAAGGCTTGATATATATTCAGTCTTACAGTTCCTGGTGAGTTGATGTTGGAGTCGTAGAAAATTGGATGACACTTTGGACGCATATAATGACATAGCTTGCTGCTAAGGCACTTCATCGAAGAATGCAACTTCACAGTGATCGTGGAGATGATTGTGATGTCCAGATACCTGTTAAAAAATGTGCATGCTCATTACTAATTCTTCAACAATCTTTCTGTCAGGAAAATTAGTTCATGATACTTGCTGAACAAAATGAGGGGGTGTTGGAACTGCTAACAAGTAAGAAAAACAATGCCAATTTTAGGCAATTAAACATATGAACATCTTTGTAATATTTACTTAATCTGTTGCATAGTATAGAATGTTTTGGCAAACTAAATTTGTTTGCCAAAACGTTCTAAAATATGAAGCCCCCCACCCTCCTAAATACTAATATTATACTCCTGGTGGATACTAAGTGATCAAATTTCAGCTTCAAGACAAGGTTAGAATAAGTGTCCACGAAGGAACTAAATCGAAATTGGGTGAACTGCATAGATAAACTGTAAGTTCTCAACAAGCTTTACAAAATACATAAAAAATCTATGAGGATCTTGTCTCAACATTTTAAATTATATAATTTGCTCTGGTTTAAAAGAAATTCATGACTAATGATTAATCCAAATGCCAAGGGAAAGATGGCAAAACAAGAGCACTGGTTGATTTTGTTCTCAGGGTTATAAACAGGTTGACTATCCTAGATCCTTGATCTACATCAATGAAGTCCGTCACTGTATTGATGAATTGAATCAACAAAACTAAAACTAGATACAATACAAACAGCTGTACCTTGTATAATCAGCTTGAATTTCTAGATTTTCACAATTTATAAGCAAACCACTCCATGGTATGAAAGCGACTCCATCATCTCCCCTGTAGAGTCTATTATGGCACTGCTCGCTACTTCCAATGTTGAAGTTAAAACCATATTTTCTGTCATTCATGTAGCTGTTGTAGTACACAAAGCCTCTTCTCATCCTATTAAAGAAATTTAAAGCATGCTCCTTTGAGAAAGAGATAAACATGAAATCATCAGTGAACCTCATCAATAAATACTCCGGTACTGAAACAGCATCTCCTGAATTAATCTTTCCATCACGCAGAAAATTCAGTACCACAGAATTTTCAAGGTGGCCATAGTATAGGGAACAAAGGTTGGGAGATAACTTGTTTCCTTGAGCAATCCCTACTTGTTGCAAGTAAAAGTTTTGCCGAATCTTCAGAATATTGCACTTGACTTGTTCAAAAAGGACACGATGAAGCTCCTCCTTCCGGATTGTATGAAGAGTTCCCTGATTTCCCACAAAGAAAGCAAGATTTTAAGACATTCAGCGGACCAACACTTCTATCTAAGGAACAATAGGAATTGTCAAAAAAAAAAAGATAGAGTGGCAGCATAGGAGTTACAGGCTCCCTTTCCTGATAATTTTAATATTCTTAGGACCTGACCGAGAGGCAAGGATGTTTTCTCTTGTATTGTTTTCTTACCTGTCAAGTTATCAACCAGTTAGTTCCAACTTTACCATTTCTCATATTAGGATATTTTCTTATAACATAAGATATTTTATTTTGTTAGGAATTTTTGGGCAAGTCACTTTCTACTACCCTTGGCTTCTCTCAGATAACTGGACACCATGCTACGTGACTCATGTCCAAAGAACAATATTATCAACAATAACCAACACCAAATCTACATCAATTAGCCCGCACTGAAAAATACAGTGAAAGCTATTAAATAGACCAAATTTTTTTAATGCACAGCACAAGACCTGCCCATTGCACCATTCTATTAGAACAAATCAACCAAAATACAAGTGTCATTCACAAGACCTGAGCAGAAGTTAGAGGCTAACAACTGAACGAAAATACTAACAAACACTTTAATAGAAAATAGCCATTGCCATTGTTCACCATCCTTGCAAAGGCAAGACACCTAACCTAGAAATCTGATTGGCCATATGCCATGTGTAGCCCTTTTAGAAGCAAATATTGGCAAGATACACCAATGCATTTGTGTCATCACAGCTTTATCCACCAGATGAATTACATATTTGCATTATAAAAATTTGCCCTACAGCACTTCAGCAACAAGCCAACAACAGAAAAAAATAGTCCCTGATGTTATTCTGGTTTAAGAAAAATGTCATACGATGCGACATATCAATTTACCAAGTTTGTGGACTGTAAGATGATGAACACATAGCAGGAACAGAAGTTCAGCATATGGCTAATGATGAACCAGTCTACTTCAAAAACTAGTTTAAGTAATTGTGTGGCTAGCTGCTACAACAATACATGTATTTGAATTTAGGGTTGTATTTTGTATTAACTGGTCTAAGACTTCTATAGAAAAAAGAGTGAAAAAGCAAAATCAACCCCACAATTAAACAAGACAAACAAAATATTATGATTTGAGTAGATTTGACTTTCCAGTGACAAGCATTATAATATTCTTTCAGTCGTTGTTACAGAAATTTTAATAGCAGTCACGTTCACTAAGTAGTCAACCCAAGGAGAACAAATGAAATGAGCTCTGATACAGTACCTGATCAACAAGAATGCCACCACTTGACAATGGCTGAATTGAGAAATCATGGATATCGCTTCCATTGCTGACAGAGACATTTGTATGAAAGCGGTAAATCGCATTCTTAGACCTACTATATATTACTTTCATACATTTCCTCAGGACATACTCATCACCTTTCAGAACATCATCCATAATTTTAAGTAGCAGGTCATGATTAACACAATCAAATGCCTTGGATACATCAGCAACAACGATATATATCTTAAGCTCCTTCAACTGTCTTCTTACTGGAGCAATAAAACTATAAAGGTTCTTGTAAACACTATCGTAATCAAAAACGGAAGAACCAAACATCTCTGGATTCTCATCCCTTGCTTTTTTAATAACTAAGTGACACTTACTGAGAAGGCCATCCTTTGATTGAGCTTTAAAATTTACTAATGGTCTCATATCTTTTGCTTTTGGGAGAAATCTCACTGTTGAAGAACGGTACAAATGTCTTATTGCTCTCCTTGATGTACCACACAAAGTCCTGAAGCTCTGTGCATTTAAGGAAGCAATAGCATTGATAGTAAGATTCCTCCAAACTGACTTTGGATAATAGAAAACATCATATCGCTTTGTTTCCCTTTCTGTAACATAAAAGTAGGTATTGATCAATGGTATCACAATATCAGAAAATAACCAGCTAATCCAACAACGCAAGAGGTTGTTCTGTTTCTGCTCCTCCATGCCACTTGAAACCTCAGTGTTTTTTCTCATTGGTACAGAACAAGAGCAACCAGTGAATCCAATTTTTGATAGCCAAGAATAATATGATACTTTCAGCTCACCAATACAATCAGTTACTTGAAACGTTTCATACCTTCGTAACCTTATGAACTTCCAAATGTTTATCCTTAAAGATCTCTTACTGGAAGGATTGCCAAGCAAAGGAGGCGGTATGATTCGTGTCAACACTGCCCAGACAAAGGATACCACTTGCTGATGTGTACTGTAAGCTTCCAACTGAGCATAAGATCCATCACAATCTGTTGATTTTCCTTTCAATGAATATTGTATGCTTTCTTGGTTCTTGGCTACATTAGCTGAAGGGAACCCATCCTCTGCTGCCTGCTTTATATTGAAAGAGAATATTACATCATTCTTCTAGTTTCACATTGACAAATTTGTGATATTTTGGCCAAGTAAATAATGTACCAGCATGTGTAGAATGAATCTTCTAAACACATATACTACATCCGTTTCAAGGCTTAAGGCATATAAATTTTTTCAAAAGTCAAACTACCTAAAGTTTGACCAAGTTTTTAGAGAAAAATATTAATATTTACAATACGTAATTCATACCCTTTCATACATCATGAAACATATTTTCACATGGTATCTATATAATATAATAGTTTTTGATAGTTTTTCTAAAAGTTTGGTCAAACTTTACATGGCTTGACTTTTCAAAAAAGTTATAGGCCTTAAGCCTCGGGATGGAGGGAGTACTGTATATAATTATGCATTGAGGTTCAATAATTTCTTTTGCAATGTTTGACCAGCATAACAGTTAAGAGACAAGTATGTCATGCCATAACAAAAATATTATTTTCCATATTCTAATTGGAAGAAAAGTAGTAGAGGAGATAGTTTTCCTCTCTAAGGTTCAAATTTTATAAGTAGAATCAGTTATGTTGCACCAAGTGACATGAACAATAGTTTGCCGCCCTTACACACTGGACTGTGGCAAACTGTAAGTAGCAACCAATAAGCCCCATACTCTCAACAGTTAAAGCAAACAATATAGGGATACTTCAGCAAAAAGGAGAAGTGAAGAAAAAACAGCCATAAACTGTTTCGTTGTGTGATTCTGGATAATATTACTCAAAAGTGGTTTAATTGTCCAAAAATACCTTAGACTTGGCAGAACAATGCTTCATAAACAGTGTCTTATACTGACATCGTTTGGCGTTCCTTGTGAGATTTTTCACTTGTTGAAGCAGCCAGTGACACCTGGTAAAAGTTGAAAGGATGAATATATGAGCCTGCATAACTGCGACAACAAACAAGAAACATTTCCATGGCCTCCATTCGAGCATTTGCAGTGGCTTCTGTAAACATGTATGATTGTACATAAGGGGACCAAGAATATGGAAAGAATCTATAGAAGTAGAGTATAATGTATATAGCAGTATAGGCTCTTTAGCTTAACATCTAAAGACTAATGTAATTCTGTACATGCATCTCTCTGCAATAGAGGAAAACTGTATCGTTCTTTCCTGGCACAGGAACAAAATTTAATAAGCCATTACGAGATACTTCCTCCGTCCCAAAATATAAGGCGCCTAAGGTTTAGTCAAAAGTCAACGTTTTCTAAGTTTGACCAGATTTATACACAAAAATATGAATATTCACAATACTGAATCAATATCAATAGATTCACCATAAAGTATATTTTACTAATGTGTCAATTTAATATTTTAGATGTAGATATTTTTTCCTAAATATTTGGTCAAAGTTAGTAAGATTTGACTTTCAACTAATCCTTAGGCGCCTTATAGTTTGGGACGGAGGGAGTAGGTATTTATTCGCCTGGCAGTAGGTCACTAAAACATTATCAATACATTTGGATTAGTAAGTAAAATAAATACATCAAACAGAGAAGTTAGTAGTAATGTGTGTTAAACAGAGAAATGTGAATCATGAAATCGAGATCATCACGTACAGTCTAAAGTAAGGAGCAAATTAACACGAAATTCTGAAAAGTCAAGTTGGCTAATGAACTTTACTGGCAAAATAGTACGAATCAAATATGTCGACTCACAGGCAATTAGAATTTTTTGTGGAAGATCCGTCACAATCGCAGTGGAAGAACTTTATGCAACACCCTTTGATTCCGAATATGCGCTTTATAAGAGATAGTGCATCAGTTCCTTTCCTTTTATTAGTCAATTCTAACCGTATTAAGGAAATTTGAAAGATGACAGTATGATGAGAAATAATATGTACAGTGCAGATTACAACACAAAGTTAATATGTGAAAACAAATGAATTAACATATTAAGACGTGGTAAGGGTTGCCAAATACCAACTGTAAACCTCCAAATGCCAGTATTCAACAAACTAGTATCTAAGGTTTTTTATTGTACATACTGTAAAATGTTAATGTTCAGAACACATCCCATAAATTATAGAGGAAACACATGCAGCAACGGATGTATTAATATAGAATGAAACATACAAGAGCAATGAAACAATATACATAAGGCCAGTGCTAGTTACCAGAAAAAAAAATAGCCTTAAATCAAATTGATTTTGATTTTCAAATATCCTGCATTAGTCCATATTGTTTCAAAGAGGCCATGAAGAAACTGATAAATGTATTTACAGTTGTTTTGAACAATTCAAAAGTTTCCTCCAAATAGCATGTTATATAATAAAAAGATGCAGCAAGATATTAGTTGTGCATCCAAAATTTTCAACTAATTCACCTCCAGATTCATAGTTGCAAATTTCGTATGTAATGAAAATATGTGCAGAGCATCTCTAAAAAAGGAACGCCATATTTTATTTACAAAATGTATTAATGTCTGTAAATAAGATGATATAATCAATGGCAACTAGAAACATTAAAGTGAATATATACGAGATAAGGCAGCAACACTTTCAAGACAATGACACTAACATACTACCAATATCACACCAAATCCGTGCTGCGATAGTGGGCATGTAGCGACACAACAGCAAAGAAGGTCCCATATTGCAATGTAAGTCACTGCTAATCTATATCACTTCTGCACAGAACCTTGCTCCCCTCTGCTAATGCTCTTGCTTCAGTAAGAAAAAAAATGATAATTGGTTTAGACTCAATCGAGTTCTCCACTTACTGCTAATTCGGAACAATTTTGTTAATAATAACTCTGGTTGTTACGGAGATTGACACACTTCAAGTTTTGGCAACAACAGAAATCACAAAAGGATACTGTTGTGATGGAAGACGTTCTTGGATATTCTTTTGTTGTAGAAAACACCATGTCTTCGTATGAGAGAGTCTACTGATACACATTTCGAAGCATTCAACATTAAGCAATTGAAGCAGATGGGACCACTCTGCAGGTAAAAAAATATGTTGAAGAAACTACAGCAACTTAAAAGTGCCATGCCGTTCTGTAGCAAGACAATTGATCCATGCTTCTGAATCTCAGTAAAACGCCAGACAGAAAGGAAACTGCAAAGCCCATTATCCAAAGGCAGATAGCAATGTGCACAAAACAACAAAAAATCGCCATGTGCTGCACTTTGTATGTTTTAGTTTTTGTGAGTTTCAGGGTGTACAGCAGTCACCTTTGGTGCTAGATGCTGGATACCAGTGACTACTATTGCAGCTTTAGTATTGGAGTTTCATATCATTTTTGGTTTTCTTGATAAAAAATACAATGGTAGAATCTATACAGATAAAAAACATGAACGAATCTTCAGGATATGGCAAGCAGCTATTTACTTGGAAACATACTCAGGCTAATCAGACTAATTCGGAAGAAATTCTGGCAGACATGGAGATAGGTCACCAAGCCTAACTGGGCATGCAGCAGCACATGACTAATTCAGAAGATATTCTGGCAGACATTAAATATTTACTATCAGATGGGCTGATGAATTCTACCGCAGATGCCACTGTACAAATTATGTAGAAAGGCTCATTTGTGTGCACAACAATAGGGGCATTATATGAAAGGGTAGTGTATAAGCCCAATGACAAGGGTATTTTGCCAAAAGAAAATGTGACCAAACCAGTAATAATCACGAGAAACATTCCCATAATTATCAAGCAGAGTAAAGGTAGCAAATAAAACAAGAATGGAAGGAATGCATATAATCCTGAAGACATGGACTTGACTAGAATCATAAATGGTACCCTCCAGCAGGACATCATAGTTCCAATTTTAGGAGTAGCAAAATCCCAATTTTAGGATTTGTGCAAGACTAAATTTTAGAAATACTAAAACAAAATGTGGTTTTCTGGCACAAGCCATTTGTTGCACTGTTGTTCACCCCACACCTGGTAAAATATGCAATTCACCACAAGAGGTGGTATTGAGGATTTGCCAGTGCATTGACTCACTGACATGTGAACCTAGATTAGCATGTCAGTGAGACACTATGTTGAAATTCTTCAAGTGTCAATCCCTCTCGTCCAAGTTATTGCTCTCTTGACATTTTCTAACTACATAACTTTGTGCCAAAAAGGAAAGTATAAAACTAAAACAGTTGACAAAGAGTCAAAGACCAAAACAAAGGACTAAATAAATATTCAGGGGGTTGAAGAACTTAAAGTGTCAGCACAAATAAAGACAATACAAAACAAATATCAAGAGATTGGGAGAGAATTGAGATACGGTTGTAAGTAGCTGGAGAGTCCTACTTGGGGACTTGTATATTGATCTTCTGATGTATTGTAACCACTAGATAGACCCTGGAAAACCATAATATCCAACAGAGAACTGGGTGACTTCTCAGATGACAGGGCAGGTACATTGCATTGCTCTTCAGATTGTGGAAAATTAGTATCATTGTTCACTCCAAAAGAAGTGGTATCTGCAGTAGGCTCCAAGGAGTGCCTTTGATCGTTCACTTCAGCAGCTGAGTCATCTGATAAGAGATTACCCACAGTGTACTTACTCTCATTCAATTTACTTAACTCTGTTGACCTATCTTCAGAACATAATTGCTTCTGCTTACTGCGCCGTTGCCAACTGTACAACCTTTTTCTTTTCCTAGGCTTCTGGGTAAAGCAATTGGAACATTTACATTCATCACTTGAACATTTAGGCTTTATAATTCTTACAGCATCACAACTTGCAGGACTTGGTAGAGCATCAATTTTCTGAGTGTTATCTGAGCAGTTAAGCCCAGATTTTAAACTGCTGACGAGATTGCCTCCAGATATGTTTTGTGCCATCTGTGCATTACGCCACATGTAGCACTGAGATCACAAAGACATGCAGTATCTGATCAGTTTATTCGAGAAAAAAACCCACCTTAGCATTCAGTGTGCTTATTTGCTAAAAAACATTCAGCAGTGAGGTCCCACAGAACTTTTAGGGATGTAGCGTCAAAGGATATTATTAAGAAATCCCATTCCCTGGTTACAGTGAAGAAGACTCGAGAGATGGAAATGAAGTCTACGACAAACTGGGTGCTATGCATCTGGATTATTTGTATTTAAATGCTTAGCCAGTTGTTTCACTTTAAAATACAGCTATAAAACAAGACTGATATAAACTACCAATTGTATACACCATATAAAAACCTTATACTATAGGGGGTAGTACTGATATGATACTTTTTCCATTCCCGAAGGAATGATGTAGGAAACTTGTTTGGAGCAAAAATCATGAAAGATTTAATTATTAGCCATTAAAACCTGAACTTCTGGGAGAAGCCTTATTTTCATGGTAGGAAATAGTAAAATAAAATTGTATATGTGTCCTCTGGATTAGTAATCCAAGTGATAGACCAGACAACCCTAGCCGGTTCTTGATTAAAAAAAAAGATATCAATTAGAGATTACATTTGGTTTGTTACATAATTTGAACTGATCGGCCTCCATAGATAGATGAACCTATTCCCCTAAAAAAAGATAGATGAACCTATTTTATGAATTTATCAAGAAAGAACAATTATACAATTATTTACTAGTCTCCTTCGTCAGCCTAGTCTCTGATCTCTCTTATCCCATTGGGGAGGAGCCATTAGAGCTACCTTTCTGGCGGTATTAGTCCGTCGTGAACCCTAATTCACAACAATCCACAGTACATCCAAGTGGTGTTCATTGTGTATATGCCAGTCCAGACAGGTGGTAGTCTGTTTGCCTAGTGAATCATAGCCAAGTTAAAATTAATTGCAACCTGAAGAGTTTCAGTCTGGAACCAACAAATTTATGTTGCCATCAACAAACACAGATCTAAATTGAATTATCACTGACTGGAAGATCTGAATATAAATGATTACCGTGGTGCAATTGACTTTTATGGATCCAGATTGTTGACTTCTTGCCATTGTACTTGAGGATATACGCTTTTGCAGAACAATGTTCAGTGGAACACCAGTCACCTGAAAATAATCTCTCTTTTTAATGGGCAAAAATATAGATGAGTGCCTCAGAATATAACACATGAGAAGATCCCCAATCTGAAACACAAACATAATACTGTCAGGCAAATAATATGAGGTATTTTACACATCAGAGAAAATATTTCCATTACACTTACTCTATGCAAGAGGATGTCCCAGGATGAACAAGAAACAAGGTTACAGGCACATTTAGCCAGGCCACCCTAGCAAGCATAAGGATTAAGAAAATTAATAAAACATATAACAAAAGAGCATAAAATATATATATCAATGGATTAAACATGTGACTCTTCCAATCAGAGAAGGATTTATAACTAGCTTTATCTATGCAGTTTCTACAATGGGCCAAATTTGGATTATGTTGACTTTTAAGCTGCAGCTTACCTTTTACTTTTGAACATATTAATAGATAGCAAATCTGTTATTAAGATCCCCAACGGAGATATTTTCACAAAGTTTCTCTCCGTAAACTAGTGGATACAGTCACAAATAATTAATGCAATCAGTGCAAAAAAATATAATGCAAAACTTTCAACAGCGATTTCTAACGTAATACTCCCTCTGCCTGGAATTAACTTTCAACATGCGAATCTAGACATGTTCGAATCAGTTAATTCCAGACAGAGGGAATTATAATATTTGTGGAGAATAAGGATATCAATGCTACAGGAGTAATTATTTTTCTCAGACAATCTACACATACCATTTTTATATTACCGTGCATTATACATATTTATAATTTCAAATGGTTTTACATATGTACAAGCTTGTACCATTTTCATATGTCCAATATAAACGTTAACAAAATTATTGATGGTCGAACTCAAACATTAAAATTTTGACTGCCCTCCTTGTCCGATGCCATTAACAAAGTTATAAAAGCTAGCAAGAAATAAAAATGAGTAGAAAACTTCATAAAGAAAATCTGGAACATTTCACATCTGAACAGCCTACTGGGTACATCGAATTCTTTTACATGTTGGGAGCCAGTCATCATAATCGCCTTTAAGAAAACAAAAATGACATTCGTTGTACCTCACGGTAACCGTTGCAGAGGACGTTGCTGGTTTTACAGGACCGGTCCGTCAAGATCCACTTGGTCGTCTCCCGAACGAGCTGGGGCCGTCACGTCGTCGAGCACCATGCGGGCAAACAGACGAGCGGCAGCCTCAGAAACGACAACGAAATCGGAGAGACCTACGCACGACGCAAGCGAGGCGAACGGGGCTCGCAGCAGGACGAGGAGAAAAATATATAACCTGGGCCTGCGAGTGGCCGGCATTCCCCGGGGTGTACCGCGGCGGCGGGGGCGCCGCGGGCGCGAGGGCCACGGCGCAGACGGCGCGGGTGACGAGGCGGCGGTACGCGACTGGGTCGCCGTCGCGGAGGAGGTGCGCCCAGCGGCGGCACGCGAGGCACCCGGAGGCTGCGCCGCGGCAGGTTGGGCAGGGGGTGCCGGGAGGCGGCGGCGGGGGCAGGAGGGCGAGTATCGCGCGGCCGAGCGGGCGGGCGCGAGTCCCGTAGGCCAGGCGGAGTTCCGTGCGGCCTCCGAACGCGCGACGGCGCCGGCGCCGCGCCATCGCGTCGCTGGCGAGGGGCGACGAGGGGTAGGAACCGACGATGGGCTGGGAGTGGAGTGTGAGGGAGGCGGGATTTCGAAATCGGTGGGTCAAAAAGTTTCCGCCATTTCTCTCCGTCTCCGTGCCCCCTCTCTCTCTTCCCGTATTGGTTAGCCGCAAATCTGGCCATCGGGCCGTGCCTGGGCGGGCCGACTCGCGGCACGCCAAAAAAGGCTCGGCACGACACGCGGCTGATGGGCCCGTGCTAGCCCGTGGCATGTGGGTGTCGTGCCCGTGCCGGCAGGCCAGGCACGGCACGGCCCGTTTGGCCAGGCACGCGAGTGGCACGCGGGCCGGCCCGCCAGGCACGCGAGGGCCCGCCACGCGCCGAGCCAGGGGCGGGGGGAGCGCCGCGTCGAGCGGGATTTTTGAAATTTTGGGGGGAGCGGGGTGTGGGACCGGGGGGGCGTTTGAAATTTTGATTTGACCGGGGGGCCCAGGGGGAGCGGGGGGCGGGCAGGGCCGTTTTTTTTGTCATTTTGACTGTTTGGTTAGGGTTTGAGGGTAGTTTGGTCCTTTTTTGTATTTTTAGGGTTTTAGGTCATTGGGAAGGGTTTTTTTGTCCGAATTTGATCAAATTTTTGCTACAAAAAGGGCAGCACACCCCTCTCAATCTCCACACCATCCAAACCCTCTCTCATATCCTACACCACCACATGGCTAATCCCAACCAGTTTCTTTTCAATCCCGAAGATTTGGGGGTCGATATCAATATTCCTCCCGACTTCAATACTTCTCCCTTCCACGACAATGACAACATCGACACCATGCAATATCCATATACCCCCTTCGAGCAACCAACACCATCAAACACAAGTTCTCCTAATACATCCACCACTTCTGCTAGCCAAATTTCCACCTCTACCGGTAGCAAGCGGTGGAAAAAAAAACCTCTAGCATCTGGCAGCACTTTGAGGACGAAGAATATATTGACGCCGAAGGTGTGACGAAGATGAGAGCTCGGTGCTTGCATCCGGGTTGTTTGAGCAAGTTTGCTTTGCAGGTGGGAGGAGGGAACGGCCACATGACGAGGCACGCGAAGACCCACGCCAGGGCAGATGGAGAGGCCGCGGCGATCCAGAGCAGGATCAACTTCAACCCCGACGGCACCTCCCGAGGTATATTTGTCTATGATTCAGCTCGTCAAAGAGATGCTCTTGCAACATTGATTGCCGTTAATGATTTACCATTAGGGTTTGGCGAGTCTCCTGGTTTTGTTGAATATATTAGAACTGCTCACACCCCTAGTTTTACACCAGTCTCTAGACAAACTACAACTAGGGATATGAAAAGGCTAGCCAAAGCAGGTCGTGTCGCTATGAAAGAACAATTAGTATCGTCAACTTTTTCAGTCTCCATAACTTCTGATATTTGGAGTGGTCGTGCTAAGCAAGATTATATTACTGTTGTTGCTCATTATGTTAGCTCATCATGGGAATTAAATAAAAGGATAATAGGATTTGATTTAATCGATGTATCACACAATGGTGTGAATATTGCTAATGCTATACTTAAAGTTGTTACTGAATTTGGTCTTACCGACAAAATATTTGCAGTAACTTTGGATAATGCTTCTTCAAATACTACTGCAATGAATACTCTAATTCCTATATTTGAAGTATATGCATCAAAATTCCTACTTCATCAACGTTGTGCCTGTCATATAATTAATCTTATTGTTAAAAGTGCTTTAGATGATCATCCTATATTTGAATTTGTAAATCTTATATCCCCATATTGCCCCTCCCTTACTTTTTCCTCCATGTTTCCCTTTAAATAGACCAAACCACCACTCTCATTCTCCACACCACCACTCTCATTCCCCACACCACCACTCTCATGGCTGCTGAACCAAATCCCAACTAACCGATACCCCCCAACCCCAATCAACCAAGAAGAAGACGCCATCTTTGGGAGCAGGACTACGATGAAGAATTTGTTATGATAGATGGTGTCGAAGTGCACCAAGTTAGGTGCAAAAGATGCGACCATCTCTTCATCTTGCACAAGGGACAGGGATTTGGTTACTTGCACAGGCATGTCGAGTTTCATCTGAGATCAGTTCGAGGGAACTAATTAGTTGATGTAATTTTTCTTTTCTTTTCGAGCGGTTGTACTCTTTTTCCTTGCTAGGGATATAAGGTTTTTTAATGAGGCAACATCAATAAAGCTCAGTTTTTATCCCATATAAAAATTTGTGTCATTTTACTATTTTTTACATTTTTTTGATATTTTTTAGCATTTTTTCGAACTCAAATCGAAAAAACAGACAAAAACAGAAAAAACAGGCTAAACGGGCCAAAACGGCCCCGCGGGCCGGCCCGTGTAGCGCTGGGGCCGGGCCCGTGCCGCGTGCCGGCCCGTTTGCCGCGTGCCGGGCCGGCCCATTGGCCAGATTTGGTTAGCCGTTCGTCTGCCTGCTTCGGGAGTCGGGAAAGTAAGGTGGAAGAGTGGCAGACTGGCAGGTCATTTATTAACCAATACGGAACTCCGAGCGCAGAGGGGCCAAGATCGAAGATGACAGAACAAATGGAAGTGTCAATCTTTTATGGAAAATGATACAGATCACCCGAGGATCGAACTCGAAACGATCCTTCGGGTCGTTGTCGCTCCGGAGGCCCATTACGTACGTCTCTTTCCTCATCCCTACGACCTGCATCTCGTTCAACCGCGCGCCGCCGCAACCTGAATCTCTCCTCTATCTGCTCGCCTCCTGCATCTCGCGCCGCCGCGGCCTGCATCTCACCTCCAGCCGCGCGCCCCCTGCATCTCGCGTCCAACAGCGCGTTGCCGGAGCCTGCATCTCGCGCTGCCGTGGCCTGCATCTCGCCCCCAACCGAGCGCCGCCTGCACCTCGCGTCCAGCCACGCGCCGCCGGAGCCTGCATCTCGCGCCGCCACAACCTCGCCGTGCCTCCGTGGCCTCGTCTTGCCTCTTCCCTGCTTGAGAGCCGCTATATGTTCGACGAGTCAGAGGCGCTGGCCATCCACGACGTCGACCTCAACCTCGAGCGTGCTATGGAATAAGTTCTTACTACCGCTGCAAGGGAAAGCCGGGAGGTGCTGCCATGGGTGTACGGGGTTGCTATGACGGGCGACGCTGGTTTGCTACTACAGCGACGGTGAGAGCTGCGACGGGCAACGGTGGTTCCTATGTTGGTTCGGCGACATGGTTTGACTATGGTTGCTACATTCTCAATTTTTTCTTGCTACCGACTGTTGGAATTATGCCCTAGAGGCAATAATAAAGATGTTATTATTATAATTCTTGTTCATGATAAAGTTTATATTCCATGCTAGAATTGTATTAAGCGGAAACTTTAATACTTGTGTGGTTTGTGAACAACACCGTGTCCCTAGTACGCCTCTATGGACTAGCTCATTGATTAATGATGGTTAAGTTGTCCTAACCATAGACATGAGTTGTCAATTAATAATGAGGTCGTATCATTGGGAGAATGATATGATGGACAGACCCAAATTAAGCAGAGCAATTAGATCGTGTCATCGTGTTCATCTTTGCGAAGCTTTTCTTATGTCAAATATTGTATTCCTTAGACCACGAGATAATAAAACTCCATGGTATCGAAAGAAAGCTTTGGGGTCATCAAACGTCATCCTATGAGAGGGTGATCATAAAGGTGTCTCTTAGGTGACCGGAAAGTACTTGTTGGGTTGTATGTATCGAGATGGGATTTGTCCCTCCCAAGTCGGAGAGATATACTTCGGGCCCACCCGGTAATCGATATCAACACCACTTGCAAGCACGTGGTTAAGGAGTTAATCACAAAGTGATATCGGATTACGGAACGAGTAAAGTACTTGCTGTGAACGAGATTGAACTAGGTATGCCGGTACCGACAATCGAATCTCGGGCAAGTAAAATATCGCGCGACGAAGGGAATATATATATGGGATTGATTGAATCCTGGCATCGTGGTTCATCCGATATGATCATCGATGAATGTGTGGGAGTCAATATGGGTTTCCAGACCCCGCTGTTGATTATTGATAGAAGATCATGTCTGCATGTTCTCGAACCCGAAGGGTCACACACTTAACATGTCTCGACGCTAGGATAGAATGGATAATTGGTTTATGAGTTTTTGTTCGGAGTCTCGGATGATATCCAGGACATCACGAGAGGTTCTGGAATGGTCCGGAGAATAAGATTCATATAAGGCAAAGCAGTTTTTGGAGTTCGGAATTGTTTCGGATTGTTCAGTATTGTACCGAAAGCTTCTAGAACCTTTCGGAGTGGGACCAACGTGGCCCCACTTGTCGGGAGGGGAGTGGCCTACGAGGGAGTGCCCTGGCCGCATTGGGCCAGGGGCACAAGGCCCCATAGGCCCAGCCGGCCAAGCCCTAGGGGAGCTTCTAGAAGGGGGAACTTGCCCCCCCACTCCTCCCTCCTTGGCCGCCGACCCTAGGCTTGGAGGAGGGGCAAGGGGCAGCCACCCACCCCTCTATATAAAGATGGCTGGGGGCGCACCCTCCCCACACCACCTCCTCAAGCCCTAGCCGCCCTGCTGTCCTCCTCTCTCTCCCTCCCGACTGCGCGTAGGCGAAGCCCTGCCGCAGAAACTCTCCACCGCTTGCACCACGCCGTCGTGTTGTAGATCCAATCTATATCTCCACCCCACTTGCTGGACCGAGGAAGGAGGAGACTTCGAGGTGCCACACGTGTGCATCTCTCGGAGGCATCGCCACTTGCGGTGTTGGATCGGATCGGATCGCGAGGAGGAGAAACGAGTACGACTACATCAACCACGTTCCGTCGAACGTTCCGTTGTGCGATTTCTTCAAGGGTATGAAGATCTCATCTATTCCCCCTCGTTGTTTGCATCTCCTAGATTAGATCTTGGCTTTTCCCGTTCGCATCCGTATAAATTTTTGATTTACTATGCTGCGAAACCCATCAGTGGTATCAGAGCTAGATCTATGCGTAGATGTGTTTCACGAGTAGAACGCAACATGCTTGTTGCGGGCGTTGATGTTTTCTGTTGAAAGCCTCTTGTTTGTGTACTTCTTATGACGCGGGATAGTGAGATCGAAGCGGCCAGGCCAACTTTACGCGACCTCGTTCGCGAGACTGGCTCCGCACTTGACGTGTGGCTTGTTCCACACATGCGGCTGGTGGATGTCAGTTTCTCTCACTATAGTTGTCATGGGATTTACACCGGAGTTTGGCAACCATAATATCACCGTTGTGGCTTTCCGTAGGTAAGAATCGTTCTTAACTTGTTACTCCCATAAGCCACGAAAACATGCAACAACAAAGTGGAGGCGTCTAACTTGTTTTTGCAGGGAGTGTTTCTGTGATATGGTATGTCCCAAGATGTGATGTGTATGTTGTATGCAATGATCATGTTTTGTAATGTTTCACGACTTGCATGTCGATGAGTACACAACCGGCAGGAGCCATATGGTTGTCTTTATAATTGTGTATGACCTGTGTGTCAACTTATTATACGCCATGTAATAGCTTTGCTTTATCGCTAAGTAGTTAGCAATAGTTGTAGTTGCTATTTGTGGTGGAGGCAGTCATGGTGGAGTGATGGAGATCATGCTGGCACGCACAAGATGGAGATCATTGCGCGAAGATTGGTTATACCATGTCACATAAAGTTATATGCATGTGATGTTTATCCTTTTATGTGTCTTATTATGCTTAGATCGCGACGGTAGCATTATAAGATAATTCCTTACTTAAAGATCAAGATAAAACTGTGTTCTCCCAATGTATGCACCGTTGCGAAAGTTCGTCGTGTTCAAGCATCACGTGATGATCGGGTGCTATAAACTCTACATTCACATACAACGGGTGCAAGCCAGTTTTGCACACGCGGAAATACTTGGGTTTGACTTGACGAGCCTAGCATGTACAGACATGGCCTCGGAACACACGAACCGAAAGGTTAAGCATGAGTCATATGAATGATATGATCGACATTATTGTCCACCATTGAAACCACATCTCTTCTCGTGAACATCGGATTAGGTGTGGTGAATTTGGATCATGTTCACTAAACAACTTGAGGGATGTTGAATTTAGTGGGAGTTCATCTAGTAATTTGATTAAGTTGAACTAGTTATCATGAACATAGTCTAAATTATACTTGCAAATTTTGTAGATCAGATGGCTAAGTACAACTTCAACGTTTTTGCTGAGAAAGAAAAGCTTAAGAACAATGGGTATAACTTCACCAACTAGTTTCGCAATCTGAGAATCATTCTCGCTGGCGGACAAAAGGACTATGTCCTTGAGAAAGCGCTAGGTGACGCCCCTGCTGTAGATGCGCCGACTGATGAGAAAGCTCTTTATCAGTCGCGCAAAGATGATTATGGTGTGATTAAGAGCACCATGTTGTTTGCTATGGAATCGGACCTTCAAAATCGTTTTGAGGGTTTCCTCGAGCCCTTTGAGATTCTTGAGGAACTGAAAACTATGTTTCAGACTCAGGCCCGTTATGAGAGATATGAGATCTCTGAGAAATTCTTTAACTGCAAGATGGAGGAAGGGAGTTCCGTTAGTGAGCACGCCATAAAGATGTCGGGCTACACTCAACGCCTTCAGCAACTGGACTGCAAGATTCCAGAGGAGCTCAAGATTGACAGGGTTCTGCAATCACTCCCTCCCAGCTACAAAAGTTTTGTAGTGACTCATAATCAGATTGGTTCCACTGATACGATCACCGAGATCCTCGCAAAGTTGAAGGCTGCGGAGGTGGACATCAAGGAGGATAATCATTTGTTGATGGTCAACAAGCCCCCCACCTTCAAGAAAGGTAAGGGTGCAAAGAAGCCCTTCAAGAAAGGCGGCGGCAAGCGCGTTGCCCCTGCTGAGAAGAAGGTCAAGTCTGGACCTAAGCCGAACACTAAGTGCTTCTATTGCAAGGACAAGGGTCACTGGAAGCGCAATTGTCTGAAGTACTTAGCAGACAAGAAGGCTGGCACCATCAAAGGTATATTTGATATACATGTTATTGATGTTTTCCTTACCAGCCCTCGTTGTAGTGCCTGGGTATTTGATACTGGTTCAGTTGCTAATATTTGTAACTCGAAACAGGAGCTACGGAATAGACGGCGGCTAGCGAGGGATGAGGTGACGATGCGCGTTGGCAACGGATCAAGAGTATATGTGATGGCCGTCGGCACGCTCTCCTTAGTTTTACCTTCGGGATTAGTTTTAAACCTCAATAAATGTTATTATGTGCCTGCGTTGAGCATGAACATCATATCTGGATCGTGTTTATTGCAAGACGGTTATTCATTTAAATCGTAGAATAATGGTTGTTCTATTTATATGAGTAACATCTTTTATGGTCATGCACCTGCTATGAATGGTGTATTTCTTCTGAATCTCGAAAGGGATGAAACACACATCCATAACATTGAGGCTAAGAGATGCAAGGTAGTGTTGGAATTATGCCCTAGAGGAAATAATAAAGATGTTATTATTATAATTCTTGTTCATGATAAAGTTTATATTCCATGCTAGAATTGTATTAAGCGGAAACTTTAATACTTGTGTGGTTTGTGAACAACACCGTGTACCTAGTATGCCTCTATGGACTAGCTCATTGATTAATGATGGTTAAGGTTTCCTAACCATAGACATGAGTTGTCGGTTAATAATGAGATCATATCATTGGGGGAATGATATGATGGACAGACCCAAACTAAGCGGAGCAATTAGATCGTGTCATCGTGTTCATCTTTGCGAAGCTTTTCTTATGTCAAATATTGTATTCCTTAGACCATGAGATAATACAACTCCCTGGTATTGGAAGAAAGCTTTGAGGTCATCAAACAACATCCTATGAGAGGGTGATCATAAAGGTGTCTCTCAGGTGATCAGAAAGTATCTGTTGGGTTGTATGTATCGAGATGGGATTTGTCCCTCCCAAGTCGGAGAGATATACTTCGGGCCCACTCGGTAATCGATATGTACACCGCTTGCAAACATGTGGTTAAGGAGTTAATCACAAAGTGATATCGGATTACAGAACGAGTAAAGTACTTGCTGTGAACGAGATTGAACTAGGTATGACGGTACCGACGATCAAATCTCGGGCAAGTAAAATATCGCGAGACGAAGGGAATATATATATGGGATTGATTGAATCCTGGCATCGTGGTTCATCCGATATGATCATCGATGAATGTGTGGGAGTTAATATGGGTTTCAGACCCCGCTGTTGATTATTGATATAAGATCATGTCTGCATGTTCTCGAACCCGAAGGGTCACACACTTAACGTGTCTCGACGCTAGGATAGATTGGATAATTGGTTTATGAGTTTTTGTTCGGAGTCTCGTATGGGATCCGGGACATCACGAGAGGTTCCGGAATGGTCCGGAGAATAAGATTCATATAAGGCAATGCAGTGTTTGGAGTTCGGAATTGTTTCGGGTTAATCGGTATTGTACCGGAAGCTTCTAGAACCTTCCGGAGGGGACCAACGTGGCCCCACCTGCCGGGAGGGGGCATGGGCCTATGAGGGAGTTCCCTGGCCGCATTGGGCCAGGAGCACAAGGCCCCATAGGGCCCAGCCGGCCAGACCTTTGCAACCCCTAGCAAAGCTTCTAGAAGGGGGGAACTTGCCCCCCACTCCTCCCTACTTGGTCGCCGGCCTAGGGCTTGGGGGAGGGGCTAGGGCTGGCACCCACCCCTCTATATATAGAGGGCTGGGGCGCACCCTCCTCGCACACCTCCTCCTCAACCCCTAGCCGCCCTGCTGCCCTCCTCTCTCTCTCCCTCCCGACTGCACGTAGGCGAAGCCCTGCTGCAGAAACTCTCCACCACTTGCACCGGGCCGTCGCGTTGTAGATCCAATCCGTCTCTCCACCATACTTGCTGGACCGAGGAAGGAGGAGACGTCGAGGTGCCGCACGTGTGCATCTCTAGGAGGCATCGCCACTTGCGGTGTTAGATCGGATCGGATCGCGAGGAGGAGAAGCGAGTACGACTACATCACCCACGTTCCGACGAATGTTCCGCTGTGCGAATCTTCAAGGGTATGAAGGTATCATATAATCCCCCTCGTTGTTTGCATATCCTAGATTAGATCTTGGCTTTCCCGTTCGCATCCGTAGAATTTTTTTGATTTACTATGCTGCGAAACCCTTCAGTGGTATCAGATCTAGATCTATGCGTAGATGTGTTTCACGAGTAGAACGCAACATGGTTGTTGCGGGCGTTGATGTTTTCTGTTGCAAGCCTCTTGTTTGTGTTCTTCTTATGACGCGGGATAGTGAGATTGAAGCGGTCCAGGCCAACCTTATGCGACGTCGTTCGCGAGACCGGCTCCGCACTTGACGTGTGGCTTGTTCCACACATGCGGCTGGTGGATGTCAGTTTCTCTCACTATAGTTGTCATGGGATTTACACCGGAGTTTGGCAACCATAATATCACCGTTGTGGCTTTCCGTAGATAAGAATCGTTCTTAGCTTGCTACTCCCATAAGCCACGTAAAACATGCAACAACAAAGTAGAGGCGTCTAACTTGTTTTTGCAGGGAGTGTTTTCTGTGATATGGTATGGCCCAAGATGTGATGTGTATGTTGTATGCAATGATCATGTTTTGTAATGTTTCACGACTTGCATGTCAATGAGTATACAACCGGCAGGAGCCATATGGTTGTCTTTATAATTGTGTATGACATGTGTGTCAACTTCTTATACGCCATGTAGTAGCTTTACTTATCGCTAAGTAGTTAGCACTAGTTGTAGTTGCTATTCGTGGTGGAGGCAATCATGGTGGAGTGATGGAGATCATGCCGGCACGCACAAGATGGAGATCGTTGCACGAAGATTGGCTATACAATGTCACATAAAGTTGTATGCATGTGATGTTTATCCTTTTATGTATCTTATTATGCTTAGATCGCGACAGTAGCATTATAAGATGATTCCTCACTTAAAGATCAAGATAAAACTGTGTTCTCCCCATGTATGCACCATTGCGAAAGTTCATCGTGTCCAAGCATCACGTGATGATCGGGTGCTATAGACTCTACGTTCACATACAACGGGTGCAAGTCAGTTTTTGCACACGCGGAAATACTTGGGTTTGACTTGACGAGCCTAGCATGTACAGACATGGCCTCGGAACACATGAACCGAAAGGTTAAGCATGAGTCATATGAATGATATGATCGACACTTCGTTGTCCACCATTGAAGCCACATCTCTTCTCGTGAAGATCGGATTAGGTGTGGTGAATTTGGATCGTGTTCACTAAACAACTTGAGGGATGTTGAATTTAGTGGGAGTTCATCTAGTAATTTAATTAAAAGTTGAACTAGTTATCATGAACATAGTCTAATTTGTACTTGCAAACATTGTAGATCAAATGGCTAAGTCCAACTTCAACTTCAACGTTTTTGCTGAGAAGGAAAAGCTTAGAAACAATGGGTCTAACTTCACCAATTGGTTCCGCAATCTGAGAATCATTCTCTTTGGCGGTCAGAAGGACTATGTCCTTGAGAATGCGTTAGGTGACGCCCCTGCTGTAGATGCGCCGACTGATGAGAAAGTTGTCTATCAGTCGCGCAAAGATGATTATGGTGTGATTAAGAGCACCATGTTGTTTGCTATGGAATCGGACCTTCAAAATCGTTTTGAAGACTATCCCAGGCCCTTTGAGATTCTTGAGGAGCTGAAAACCATGTTTCAGACTCAGGCCCGTTCTGAGAGATATGAGATCTCTGAGAAATTCTTTAACTTCAAGATGGAGGAAGGGAGTTCCGTTAGTGAGCACGCATAAAGATGTCGGGCTACACTCAACGCCTTGAGCAACTGGACTGCAAGATTCTAGAGGAGCTCAAGATTGACAGGGTTCTGCAATCACTTCGTCCCAACTACAAAAGTTTTGTAGTGACTCATAATCAGATTGGTTCCACTGGTACGATCACCGAGCTCTTCGCAAAGCTGAAGGCTGCGGAGGTGGACATCAAAAAGGATAATCATTTGTTGATGGTCAACAAGCCCCCCACCTTCAAGAAAGTTAAGGGTGCAAAGAAGCCCTTCAAGAAAGGCGGCGGCAAGCGCGTTGCCCCTGCTGAGAAGAAGCTCAAGTCTGGACCTAAGCCGAACACTAAGTGCTTCTATTGCAAGGACAAGGGTCACTGGAAGCACAGCTGTCCGAAGTACTTAGCGGACAAGAAGGCTGGCACCATCAAAGGTATATTTGATATACATGTTATTGATGTTTTCCTTACTAGCCCTCGTTGTAGTGCCTGGGTATTTGATACTGGTTCAGTTGCTAATATTTGTAACTCGAAACAGGAGCTACGGAATAGACGGCGGCTTGCGAGGGATGAGGTGACGATGCACGTTGGCAACGGATCAAGAGTTGATGTGATGGTCGTCGGCACGCTCTCCTTAGTTTTACCTTCGGGATTAGTTTTAAACCTTAATAAGTGTTATTATGTGCCTGCGTTGAGCATGAATATTATTTCTGGATCGTGTTTATTGCAAGACGGTTATCCATTTAAATCAGAGAATAATGGTTGTTCTATTTATATGAGTAACATCTTCTATGGTCATACACCTGTTGTGAACGGTTTATTTCTTCTGAATCTCGAAAGGGATGAAACACACATCTGTTGGAGATATGCCCTAGAGGCAATAATAAATGTAGTTATTATTATATATTTGTGTTTATGATAAATGTTTACATTCATGCTATAATGGTATTAACAAGGAAACATTGATACTTGTGTGATTTGTAAACTTAATTTGAAGTCCCTAGTATAGCCTCTATACTTCACTAGCTTGTTGGTTGATTAATGATTGTGGTTTCCCTATCATGAACATTGAGATGTTATCAACAACAAGATCATATCGTTAGGAGAATGATATGGTGGACATACTCCTATAGATAAGCGTAGCATAAAGATCAAGTCATTTCAATAGTTCAATTGCTATATGCTTTCTGATACATAGTAACCTAATTCCTTCGACCATGAGATCATGCATATCACCTTTACCGGATGGATGCTTTGATGACATCAAACACCACACCGTAACTGGGTGGTTATAAAAGTGGCATTGAGTGTTCGGAAAGTATTGGTTGAGACACATGGATCAAGAGTGGGATTTGTCCATCCACATGACGGATAGATATACCCTGGGCCCTCTCGGTGGAATGTCATCCAATTAGCTTGCAAGCATGTGACTTGGTCACAAGGGATCACATATCACGGGAACGAGAAAAGAGTACTTATCAGTAACGAGGTTGAACTAGGTATGCAGAGATACCGACGATCATAACCTCGGATAAGTAACATATCGTGAGACAAAGGGAAATTGGTATCGTATGTAAGTGGTCCATTCGATCGCAAAGTGATCGTAGAAATATGTGGGAGCCATATGAATTTCCAGATTCCTCTATTGGTTATTGTTCGGAGAAGTGTCTCGATCATGTCCGCATAATTCACGAACCGTAGGGAGACACACTTAAGGATTCGACGTTGTTTGAGTAGTTATGGTATTATGAGAAAGAGACTGAATGTTGTTCGGAGTCTCGGATGGGATCCGGGATATCACGAGGTGATCCGGAATGGTCCGGAGAATAAGATTCATATAAGGAAAGTCCCGTTTCGGAGTTGCGGAATGATTCCGGTGTTTTCATCGGGAATGTTCTAGAAGGTTCTGGATTGTCCGGCACTCCGGGGGGGGGGGGGAGGGGTACATGAATGTGTCATTACATATTGGAATGATTGCATCATGTAATAAGTGTTCTTGCTGTCCCAAATAAAGGATTAAATTGAATCCTAAAACAGAAAAGTCAAATGTCCAGTTTGAAAGTCAAACGGCTAAAACAAGAAACTGTGGAAAACAAGAAAGAGGAGTTGGGAACAGACTTGAGGGAGGAGTCTCCTCCCCAAGCCGGCGCGCCACCCAAGGCCGACTTGGGGAGGGACTCCCCTCCCCTGTCCGCGCCTCCCCACCCATAAAAGGAGGGGCAGGGCTCCCCTCCTAGACACACAACTTTCTACCTCTAAATCTCCGGTTTAGAGCCGTTTTGGTTTAGAGCTTCTAATTGCTTTAGCCAGCGGTTTAGAGCCTTCTAATTGGTTTAGAGCCTTCTAATTGGTGTGTCTAATTACTAGACCACTAATAGCCTCTCTCATAAGCTCCACCATACTCGCACCGGCTTAAGGCGAAGCCCTGCGGGATTTCCCCTCTACTTCCGGTACCACGCCGTTGTGCTGCCGGAATCGCGAGGAGAGTGCTACAACCTCCGCTGCCTGCTGGAACAAGGGAGAGGAAGGTCTTCGTCGAGTACCGAACGTGTGACCGACTGCGGGAGCGCTGCCGGAACGTGGCGCCGGAAGGATCGTCTACACGATCTTGAGATCGGAAAGAGTACGACTACATCACCCACGAGAATCCGCTCTCGTTAAACGCTTTGGAATCTTCGAGGGTAAGTTATTCCATCGACTCGTTGCTACAATCTAGTAGATAGATCTTGGCTTTTTTGTTTGTATGCGATAGAAAATTTTTGTTTTCCATGCTACGAACCCCTACAGTGGTATCAGAGCCGTGTCTATATGTAGATCTGTTGCACGAGTAGAACACAATGGTCATTATGGGCGTTGATGCTTTTATTGTCGATTGCTTCTTGTGTACTTTGCATCTTGCGGTATGTTGGGATGAAGCGGCCCAGGCTAACCTTACATGACATCGTTCATGAGACTTGCTCCACGCTTGACATGCAACTTGTATTGCATAAGTGGCTTTGCGGGTGCCTGTTTCTCCTAGCATAGTTAAGATCCAATTTACAACGGGTGATTAACAATACTAGTATCAATGTTGTGGTTCTTGTTCGTAAGTTAGAACGACACTTATTGAAAGCCCCAAACCACGTAAAATTTGCAAAGAAAGTAGAAGCGTCTAACTTTGTTTTGCAGGGGTGTGCAGTGATGTGATATGGCCATGATTGTGATTATATTTGATGTATGCAATGTTCCTTATTGTAAGTCGGCAACCGGCAGGAGCCATATGGTTGTCTTTAATTTATGTTAAGACCCGCATGTCTATTCAAAGTAGTTGTAATAGTTGAAGCCGGTGGAGGACAACCATGGAGTAGCGTCATTGACCTTGATGCAATGCCGGTGATGATGGAGATCATGTTCGTGCTTGAAGATGGAGATCGGAAGCACAAAGAAGAAAGGCCATATCATATCACATATGTATATATTGAATTGCATGTGATGTTAATCCTTTATGCATCTTGTATTGCTTAGTAGACGACGGTAGCATTATAAGATGATCCCTCATGCACATGAATTTCAAGTCATAAAGTGTTCACCCTTAGTTAGCACCGTTGCTAAAGCTTGTTGTTTCGAAGCACCACGTGATGATCGGGTGTGTTAGATTCCGCAAGTGTATACAACGTGAGCAAGCCAGATTTTCTCATGCAGAAACTAAGGTTTGATGTTGACGAGCCTAGCATGTACAAACATGGTCTCGGAACACGGATCACCGAAAGGTAAAGCATGAATCATATAGTAGATATGATGAACATGATGATTGTTCGCCATTGAAACTATATCAACTCTCGTGATGATCGGTGTTGATGTAGTAGATTTGGTTCGTGTGATCACTAAAACAATGTGAGGGATATTGTTTTGAGTGAGAGTTCACCTAGTTTAATTACATTAATTAATTTGAACTCAATTTGTCATAAACTTAGTCTAAACTATTGCAAATATGTTGTAGATCAATGGCAGCCCCTACCATCAATTTTAATGCGTTCCTAGAGAAAGAAAAGTTGAAAAACAATGGAAGCAACTTCGCGGATTGGTTCCGCAATTTGAGGATTGTCCTCACAGCTGGTAATTTGACCTATGTGCTGGATGCACCGCTGGGTGACCCACCTGCAGCTGATGCTCCCGATGAAGTAAAGAATGTTTACCTCGCTCGGAAGAATCAGTACTCCATAGTTCAGTGTGCTATCTTGTATGGTTTGGAATCGGAGCTTCAGAAAAGGTTTGAGGATTCAGACCCATATGATATTGTCGAAGATCTCAAATTGATTTTTGAGACTCATGCGGCAATTGAAAGCTATGAGGCTTCTAAAAAGTTCTTTAACTGCAAGATGGAAGAGGGCAACTCCGTCAGTGAGCATGTGCTTAAGATGTCTGGGCACGCAAACAAACTTCAAAGCTTGGGTATAGTGATTCCTAATGCTTTGGGGATTTACCGTGTCCTCCAATCACTACCACCAAGTTACAAGAACTTTGTGATGAACTACAACATGCAGAACATGAACAAGACGTTGCCAGAACTCTTTGCCATGTTGAAATCTGCAGAAGTGGAGATCAAGAAAGAGCACCAAGTGTTGTTGGTCAATAAGACCACAAAATTCAAGAAAGGCAAGTCTAAGCAAAAGGGACACTTCAAGAAGGGTGGTAAGAAAGCTACCACGCCGACGAAGAAGACCAGGGCTGGACCTAAGCCTGATACTGAGTGCTTTTACTGCAAGGGAGAAGGTCACTGGAAGCGGAATTGCCCAAAGTACTTGGCGGATTTGAAGAACGGCAACATCAAGAAGAAAGGTATATCTGATATACATGTTATTGATGTGTATCTCACTAGTACTCGTAGTAGTGCCTGGGTATTTGATACTGGTTCGGTTGCTCATATTTGTAACTCGAAACAGGTGCTGCAGAATAAACGGAAGCTAGCGAAGAACGAGGTGACGATGCGCGTGGGAAACGGATCAAAGTTTGATGTGATCGCGGTCGGCACGCTACCCCTTCATCTACCATCGGGATTAGTTTTATACTTAAATAATTGTTATTTGGTGCCTGCGTTGAGCATGAACATTATATCGGGATCTTGTTTATTGCGAGACGGTTACTTGTTTAAATCTGAGAATAATGGTTGTTCTATTTATATGAGTAATATGTTTTATGCACATGCACCTTTGATAGATGGTCTATTCTTATTGAATCTCGATAGTGGAAATACACATATCAACAACACTGAGGCTAAACGTTTGAAATCTAGCGATAATTCGACCTATATGTGGCACTGTCGTCTTGGTCACATCGGAGTGAAACGTATGAAGAAACTCCATTCCGATGGACTTCTTGAATCACTTGATTTTGAATCACTTGAAAGATGCGAAGCATGTTTGATGGGTAAAATGACTAAGACTCCATTTTCTGGTATGATGGAGCGAGCTACGGACTTATTGGAAATCATACATACCGATGTGTGTGGTCCAATGAGTGTAGCATCGCGCGGTGGTTATCGTTATGTTCTTACCTTCACGGATGACTTGAGTAGATATGGGTATATCTATTTCATGAAACATAAGTCCGAAACTTTCGAGAAGTTTAAGGAGTTTCAAAGTGAGGTGGAGAATCAACATAACAAGAAGATTAAATTTCTACGTTCTGATCGTGGAGGTGAATATCTAAGTTACGAGTTTGGCGAGCATTTGAAGAAATGCGGAATACTTTCACAATTGACACCGCCGGGAACACCACAGCGTATTGGTGTGTCCGAACGTCGTAATCGAACTCTCTTAGATATGGTTCGTTCTATGATGTCACTTACAGATTTACCGCTATCATTTTGGGGTTATGCATTAGAAACAGCCGCATTCACTTTAAATAGGGCACCATCTAAATCCGTTGAAACGACACCGTATGAATTATGGTTTGGGAAGAAACCTAAATTGTCGTTCCTTCAAGTTTGGGGATGCGAAGCCTATGTAAAGAAGTTACAGCCGGACAAGCTTGAACCCAAAGCGGAAAAATGCGTCTTCGTAGGATACCCGAAGGAAACTATTGGGTATACCTTCTATCATAGATCCGAAGGCAAAATCTTTGTTGCCAAGAATGGATCCTTTCTAGAGAAGGAATTTCTCTCGAAAGAAGTGACTGGAAGGAAAGTAGAACTCGACGAGGTTGTCGAACCTTCTCTCGAAATTGCGAGTAGCGCAGCACCGGAAGAAGTTCCTGTGGTGCCTGCACCAATAAGAGAGGAAGCTAATGATGGTGATCATGAAACTTCGGTTGAAGTTGCTACAGAGCCTCGGAGGTCAACGAGAACTCGTACCACTCCAGATTGGTATGATTCCGTTATGAATGGCATGGTGGTGGACAACACCGATGACCCCGAGACATATGAGGAAGCGATGATGAGCCCAGATTCCAATAAATGGCAAGAAGCCATGAAATCCGAGATTGGATCCATGTACGAAAACCAAGTATGGACTTTGGTGGACTTACCGGATGGCCGGAAGGCTGTCGAGAACAAATGGATTTTCAAGAAGAAAACAGATGCTGATGGTAATGTTACTGTCTATAAAGCTCGACTTGTCGCAAAAGGGTTTCGACAAATTCAAGGAGTTGACTACGATGAGACTTTCTCACCGGTAGCGAAGCTAAAGTCTGTGAGGATTATGTTAGCAATCGCTGCATATTATGATTATGAGATATGGCAGATGGATGTCAAAACAGCATTCCTCAATGGAGACATTGATGAAGAGTTGTATATGATGCAACCCAAAGGTTTTGTCGATCCTAAAGATGCTAACAAGGTATGCAAACTTCAACGGTCCATCTATGGATTGAAGCAAGCATCCCGAAGTTGGAATCAACGTTTTGATAAGGTAATCAAAAGTTTTGGTTTTATACAAACTTATGGAGAAGCTTGTATTTACAAGAAAGTGAGTGGGAGCTCTGTAGCATTCTTAATACTATATGTGGATGACATATTGTTGATTGGGAATGATGAAGACCTTCTTAATAGTGTCAAGGAATATTTGAATAATAGTTTTTCAATGAAGGATCTTGGCGAAGCAGCTTACATATTAGGCATAAAGATTTATAGAGATAGATCGAAACGCCAAATATCATTGTCACAGAGTACATATTTGGACAAAGTTCTAAAGAGATTTGGAATGGAAGAAAGCAAGAAAGGGTTCTTGCCCATGTTGCCCAATACGACCTTGAGTAAAACTCAAAGTCCGACATCGGCAGAAGATAGAGAAAGGATGAGTAAGACTCCCTATGCCTCAGCCATAGGATCTCTAATGTATGCCATGCTATGTACAAGACCCGACATTGCATATGCTGTTAGTTTAACTAGCAGATATCAAAGTGATCCAGGAGTGGATCATTGGACAGCGGTCAAAAACATCCTTAAGTACTTGAGAAGAACTAAGGATATGGTTCTTTCTTATGGAGGTGATGAACAGCTCGTTGTTAATGGTTACACCGATGCTAGTTGGAACACCGATCCGGATGATTCTAAATCGCAATCCGGATACGTATTTATTTTGAATGGTGCAGCAGTTAGCTGGAGGAGTGCAAAGCAAAGCGTTGTGGCGAGATCTTCAACTGAATCGGAATACATGGCTGCTTCGGAGGCTTCACAAGAAGCGATATGGATGAAAGAGTTCATTACAGAGCTGGGTGTGGTTCCTAGTGCGCTGGACCCAATGTCTATCTACTGTGATAACATGGGCGCCATAGCCAATGCGCAAGAACCAAGGTCACACAAGAAGCTGAAGCATATCAAGCTACGTTTTCACGCTATTCGAGAACATATCCAGGATGGGGATATAAAGATTTGCAAAGTACACACAGATCTGAATGTGGCGGATCCGTTGACTAAACCTCTCCCGAGGGCAAAACATGACCAACACCAAACTGCCATGGGTGTTCGGTATATTACCATGTAATCTAGATTAGATGACTCTAGTGCAAGTGGGAGACTGTTGGAGATATGCCCTAGAGGCAATAATAAATGTAGTTATTATTATATCTTTGTGTTTATGATAAATGTTTACATTCATGCTATAATGGTATTAACAAGGAAACATTGATACTTGTGTGATTTGTAAACTTAATTTGAAGTCCCTAGTATAGCCTCTATACTTCACTAGCTTGTTGGTTGATTAATGATTGTGGTTTCCCTACCATGAACATTGAGATGTTATCAACAACAAGATCATATCGTTAGGAGAATGATATGGTGGACATACTCCTATAGATAAGCGTAGCATAAAGATCAAGTCATTTCAATAGTTCAATTGCTATATGCTTTCTGATACATAGTAACCTAATTCCTTCAACCATGAGATCATGCATATCACCTTTACCGGATGGATGCTTTGATGACATCAAACACCACACCGTAACTGGGTGGTTATAAAAGTGGCATTGAGTGTTCGGAAAGTATTGGTTGAGACACATGGATCAAGAGTGGGATTTGTCCATCCACATGACGGATAGATATACTCTGGGCCCTCTCGGTGGAATGTCATCCAATTAGCTTGCAAGCATGTGACTTGGTCACAAGGTATCACATATCACGGGAACGAGAAAAGAGTACTTACAGTAACGAGGTTGAACTAGGTATGCAGAGATACCGACGATCATAACCTCGGATAAGTAACATATCGTGAGACAAAGGGAAATTGGTATCGTATGTAAGTGGTTCATTCGATCGCAAAGTAATCGTAGAAATATGTGGGAGCCATATGAATTTCCAGATTCCTCTATTGGTTATTGTTCGGAGAAGTGTCTCGATCATGTCCGCATAATTCACGAACCGTAGGGAGACACACTTAAGGATTCGACGTTGTTTGAGTAGTTATGGTATTATGAGAAAGAGACCGAATGTTGTTCGGAGTCTCGGATGGGATCCGGGATATCACGAGGTGATCCGGAATGGTCCGGAGAATAAGATTCATATAAGGAAAGTCCCGTTTCGGAGTTGCGGAATGATTTCGGTGTTTTCATCGGGAATGTTCTAGAAGGTTCCGGATTGTCCGGCACTCCGGGGGGGGAGGGGTACATGAATGTGTCATTACATATTGGAATGATTGCATCATGTACTAAGTGTTCTTGCTGTCCTAAATAAAGGATTAAATTGAATCCTAAAACAGAAAAGTCAAATGTCCAGTTTGAAAGTCAAACGGCTAAAACAAGAAACTGTGGGAAACAAGAAAGAGGAGTTGGGAACCGACTTGAGGGAGGAGTCTCCTTCCCAAGCCGGCGCTCCACCCAAGGCCGACTTGGGGAGGGACTCCCCTCCCCTGGCCGCGCCTCCCCACCCATAAAAGGAGGGGCAGGGCTCCCCTCCTAGACACACAACTTTCTACCTCTAAATCTCCGGTTTAGAGCCGTTTTGGTTTAGAGCTTCTAATTGCTTTGGCCAGCGGTTTAGAGCCTTCTAATTGGTTTAGAGCCTTCTAATTGGTTGTCTAATTACTAGACCACTAATAGCCTCTCTCATAAGCTCCACCATACTCGCACCGGCTTAAGGCGAAGCCCTGCGGGATTTCCCCTCTACTTCCGGTACCACGCCGTTGTGCTGCCGGAATCGCGAGGAGAGTGCTACAACCTCCGCTGCCTGTTGGAACAAGGGAGAGGAAGGTCTTCGTCGAGTACCGAACGTGTGACCGACTGCGGGAGCGCTGCCGGAACGTGGCGCCGGAAGGATCGTCTACACGATCTTGAGATCGGAAAGAGTACGACTACATCACCCACGAGAATCCGCTCTCGTTAAACGCTTTGGAATCTTCGAGGGTAAGTTATTCCATCGACTCGTTGCTACAATCTAGTAGATAGATCTTGTCTTGTTTGTTTGTATGCGATAGAAAATTTTTGTTTTCCATGCTACGAACCCCTACAACATCCATAACATGGAGGCTAAGAGATGCAAATTAGATAGTGATAATACTACTTATTTGTGGCACTTTCGTCTAGGTCGTATTGGTGTAAAGCGCATGAAGAAACTTCATTCTGATGGACTTTTGGAATCTCTTGATTTTAAATCATTTGACACATGCGAACCATGCCTCATGGGCAATATGATCAAAACCCCGTTCTCCGGTATGATGGAGCGAGCAACGGACTTGTTGGAAATCATACATACCGATGTATGCGGACCGATGAGTGTTTCGACGCGCGGTGGATATCGCTATTTTCTCACTTTTACCGATGACTTAAGTAGATATGGGTATATCTATTTAATGAAACATAAATCTGAAACATTTGAAAAGTTCAAGGAATTTCCAAATGAAGGGGAGAACCATCGTAACAGAAAGATTAAGTTTCTGCGATCCGATCGTGGAGGTGAATATTTGAGTTATGATTTTCTCACGCATCTTAAATCTAGCGGAATCGTTTCGCAGCTCACGCCACCCGGAACACCACAGCGCAATGGTGGGTCTGAACGCCGGAATCGAACCTTATTAGATATGGTCCGATCGATGATGTCTCTTACTGATTTGCCGTTATCATTTTGGGGTTATGCATTAGAAACCGCTGCATTCACTTTAAATAGGGCACCATCTAAATCCGTTGAGACGACATCGTATGAACTGTGGTTTGGTGCTAAACCTAAGTTGTCGTTTCTTAAAGTTTGGAGATGCGAAGCCTACGTCAAGAAGTTGATGCCGGACAAGCTCGAACCCAAAGCGGAGAAATGCGTCTTCATAGGATACCCAAAGGAAACTATTGGGTATACCTTCTATCACAGAACCGAAGGCAAAGTGTTTGTCGCAAAGAACGGATCCTTTCTTGAGAAGGAGTTTCTCTCGAAAAAAGTGAGTGGGAGGAAAGTAGAGCTAGACGAGGTTGTTGAACCTTCTCTTGAGTTGGAGAGTAGCGCAACACCTGAAATTGTTCCAGTGCCGCCTGCACCAACAATAGAGGAAGCTAATGACAAGGATCATGAAGCTTCGGACGATGTTGCTACTGAACATCGCACGTCGACAAGGTTGCGTGCCCCTTTTGAGTGGTACGGCCACCCTGTCTTGACTGTCTTGTTGGTAGAAGATAGTGAACCTACGAACTATGAGGAAGCGATGATGAGCCCAGACTCTGAGAAATGGCTAGAGGCCATGAAATCCGAATTGGGATCCATGAGCGAAAACCAAGTATGGACTTTGGTGGACCCTCCTAGCGACTGAAAGGCCGTTGGGTGCAAATGGATTTTCAAGAATAAAACGGACGCGGATGGTAATGTTACCGTCTATAAAGCACGACTTGTCGCAAAAGGTTTTCGACAAGTTCAAGGTGTTGAGTACGATGAGACTTTCTCTCCCGTAGCGATGTTTAAGTCCATTCGGATTTTATTAGCAATTGTTGCGTTTCATGATTATGAAATATGGCAGATGGATGTCAAGACTGCTTTCCTCAATGGCAACATTGATGAAGAGTTGTATATGATGCAACCCGAAGGTTTTGTCGATCCTAAGGATGCTGATAAAGTATGCAAACTTCAGCGTTCCATTTATGGATTGAAGCAAGCATCTCGGAGTTGGAACCTTCGTTTTGATCAAGTGATCAAGAGCTTTGGATTTGTTCCAAATTGCTACGAAGCTTGTATCTACAAGAAAGTGAGTGGGAGCTCGGTGACATTTCTGGTACTATATGTAGATGACATATTGATTATTGGAAATGACATTAACATGCTTAACGATGTGAAGAGTTATTTGAACAAGTGTTTTTCAATGAAAGACCTAGGTGAAGCTGCTTATATATTGGGCATCAAAATCTATAGAGATAGACAAAGACGCCTGATAGCTTTAAGCCAGAGTACATACCTAGACAAAGTTCTGAAAAGGTTCAGAATGGATAAGGCAAAGAAAGGTTCAGTGCCTATGTTGTCAGGTAAGATATTGAGCAAGGCTCAGTGTCCAACCACGGTAAATGATAGAGAAGCTATGAGCAAAGTGCCTTATGCCTCGGCCATAGGTTCTATCATGTATGCCATGTTGTGTACTAGACCGGATGTGTCCAATGCTCTTAGTTTGACGAGCAGATACCAGAGTGATCCAGGAGTGGAACACTGGACAGCCGTGAAGAACATCCTAAAGTACCTAAATAGGACTAAATAAATGTTCTTGGTCTATGGAGGTGATGAACAACTCATCGTAAAAGGTTACGTCGACGCTAGTTTTGACACCGACAAGGATGATTCTAAATCTCAGACAGGATACATTTATATTTTGAATGGAAGAGCTGTGAGCTGGAGAAGCTGCAAGCAAAGCGTGATCGCGGGATCTATAGTAGAAGCAGAATACATGGCTGCTGCAGAAGCGTCAAGTGAAGGAGTTTGGATCAGGAACTTCATCACTGAGCTTGGTGTGGTTCCAAGTGCCTTGGACCCACTAGAGATATTGTGTGACAACACTGGCGCCATAGCACTGGCTAAGGAACCAAGATATCATCCAAAGACCAAGCACATCAACCGCAAGTTTCATATAATCCAAGATTATATAATAGATGGAGATCTAAAGATTAGCAAAGTACATACAGATCTGAATGTCGCAGATCCATTGACTAAACCTCTTCCACGAGCAAAACATGACCAGCACCTTAGTGCCATGGGTGTTAGATTGTTGCCAGATGTAAACTAGATTATTGACTCTAGTGCAAGTGGGAGACTGTTGGAATTATGCCCTAGAGGCAATAATAAAGATGTTATTATTATAATTCTTGTTCATGATAAAGTTTATATTCCATGCTAGAATTGTATTAAGCGGAAACTTTAATACTTGTGTGGTTTGTGAACAACACCGTGTCCCTAATACGCCGCTATGGACTGGCTCATTGATTAATGATGGTTAAGGTTTCCTAACCATAGACATTACTTGTCAATTAATAATGAGATCATGTCATTAGGAGAATGATATGATGGACAGACCCAAATCAAGCAGCAATTAGATCGTGTCATCGTGTTCATCTTTGCAAAGCTTTTTCTTATGTCAAATATTGTATTCCTTAAACCATGAGATAATGCAACTCCCTGGTATCGGAAGAAAGCTTTGAGGTCATCAAACGTCATCCTATGAGAGGGTGATCATAAAGGTGTCTCTCAGGTGATCGGAAAGTACTTGTTGGGTTGTATGTATCGAGATGGGATTTGTCCCTCCCAAGTCGGAGAGATATACTTCGGGCCCACTCGGTAATCGATATCAACACCGCTTGCAAGCACATGGTTAAGGAGTTAATCACAAAGTGATATCGGATTATGGAACGAGTAAAGTACTTGTTGTGAACGAGATTGAACTAGGTATGCAGGTACCGACGATCGAATCTCGGGCAAGTAAAATATCGCGCGAGCGACGAAGGGAATATATATATGGGATTGATTGAATCCTGGCATCGTGGTTCATCCGATATGATCATCGATGAATGTGTGGGAGTCAATATGGGTTTCCAGACCCCGCTGTTGATTATTGATAGAAGATCATGTCTGCGTGTTCTCGAACCCGAAGGGTCACACACTTAACGTGTCTCGACGCTAGGATAGAATGGATAATTGGTTTATGAGTTTTTTGTTCGGAGTCTCGAATGAGATCCAGGACGTCACGAGAGGTTCCAGAATGGTTCGGAGAATAAGATTCATATAAGGCAAAACAGTTTTTGGAGTTCGGAATTGTTTCAGATTGTTCGGTATTGTACCGGAAGCTTCTAGAACCTTCTGGAGTGGGAACAACGTGGCCCCACTTGTCGGGAGGGGCGTGGGCCTACGAGGGAGTGCCCTGGACACATTGGGCCAGGGGCACAAGGCCCCATAGGCCCAGCCGGCTAAGCCCTAGGGGAAACCCTAGGAGAGCTTCTAGAAGGGGGGGGGACTTGCCCCCCACTCCTTCCTCCTTGGCCGCCGGCCCTAGGCTTGGAGGAGGGGAAAGGGAAGCCGCCCACCCCTCTATATAAAGAGGTCTGGGGGCGCACCCTCCCCACACCACCTCCTCAAGCCCTAGTCGCCCTGCTGCCCTCCTCTCTCTCTCCCTCCCGACTGCGCGTAGGCGAAGCCTTGCCGCAGAAACTCTCCACCGCTTGCACCACGCCGTCGTGTTGTAGATACAATCTATCTCTCCACCCCACTTGCTGGACCGAGGAAGGAGGAGACATCGAGGTTCCGCACGTGTGCATCTCTCGGAGGCATCGCCACTTGCGGTGTTGGACCGGATCGGATCGCGAGGAGGAGAAGCGAGTACGACTACATCAACCATGTTCCGTCGAACTTTCCGCTGTGCGATTTCTTCAAGGGTATGAAGATCTCATCTATTCCCCCTCGTTGTTTGCATCTCCTAGATTAGATCTTGGCTTTTCCCGTTCGCATCCGTAGAAAATTTTGATTTACTATGCTGCGAAACCCATCACCGACGACATACGGTTTTGCCACCGGCTCCGCCATCGCCATGTCCTTCCTCATGCGGGTGCTCCACGCACCGGCCCTGTGTCACCATGGCCTTCCTCTCGCAGAGCGTCGTTGCCATGGCCTTCCTCGCGCACTTTCTACAGGGGCGGTGGCGCTTTTTCTATAAGCGGATATGGCTTCCGCTACAATAGCGGCGATACTCTGCTACAGGGCCAACCCTGCTCTACTACAAGGGCGACGACGCTCATCTACTAGGTGCGGTGGCATCTGCTACAAGGACGGCGACACTCTGCTACGAGCGGCCATGGCGTCTGCTACAACGACGGCGACACTCTACTACAAGGGAGACGATGCTCCGCTACTAGTGGCGGAGGCATCTGCTACACGGGCGGCGACGCCCTGCTACAACAGCGGCGACGCTCTGCTACAAGGGAGACGACAAGGGAGACGGTTGCTCTGCCGATGCTACACGCGAGGCTCACCGTTGCTACAATATGACATTTTTTTGCTACATACATTTTGTACTCTTGCTACAATAGCATAAAATTTTTGCTACACGGTCTCCGGCGAGGTCTTCTGCGAAAGTCTCCGGTGAGATCTCCGACGAGGTTGGGTTTGCTACATTAGCACAACTTTTTTGCTACACGGTCGCCGGCGATGTCTCCGGCGAACTCTCCGGCGAGGTCTAGTCTATTTTTTTATTTTCTGGGTCAAACCGTTTTAGCGGGACTATTTGTAGCAAAAACGAGTATGTCTGTAGAAAAAGCGGGATTTTGACCCAAAAAAGAGGACACGTGGTTGGATGGGAACCCGGGGGATAAAAAACACAAATCCCCCGGAGGACGCGTAGTACTGCCCATTTTTTATTCGCACGATTATCCAAATATGCAAGAACGGACCAAAAAAACTGCCCTAACCACCTAGGGTTTTCGATTAACCCAAAAGTAACAATATACTCCCTCCATCCCATATTAGATTGCGCATAATTCTGCGTGCTAGTCAAACTATACAAAGTTTGACCAAGATTATACAAAATAATATAAATTTATAAAATATAAAAATAATATTATTAAAATTGACTTAGTGTATACTTTCATATTATATAAATTTTATATCATACAAATTTAGATTATTTTGTATAATCTTGGTCAAACTTTGTATAGTTTGACTAGCACGCAAAATTATGCGCAACCTAATATGGGATGGAGGGAGTAGCTTGATGATTAAGGGGGAATGATGTTTAGCTTGGTGAAATTGTATATCCAAACCTCCTCTTTATTTTCCCTGTAGGGATTTAAATTTTGTTGGGGGAAATGGGAGATCTCAAGCTTTGGTGTTTCAATAATGGTGAGAAAGAGCTTTAAAATATGGAAAGTGAATGGTTGACCTAACCCTTCAAGGAAGAAGAAAGGCCTTTTACATCTCAAGGAAGAAAACTAGCCGTCTAAGTGAATCTTTGTGCGTCGCCCGACTAATTGTCAGACCGAGTGCTCCCGTTTATAGTCCGATGAACCGGTCATAGGCCGACCAGTCCTATGCACCGGTGCTACAACCGAGACATGCCTATAGAGTCGGTACAAACTGGTGTTGCAACCAGGCATAGCCGACCAAGTCGGTGTGGTAGCTAGTGTGATCGGGTCAAAACCAGGATAGGCAAAAGAAGCTCCAAACATTTTTTTCTCCAAAGAGCTAAACTCTCCTATCTTTGTGTGATGGTATATTATAGTGGTAGGATGTGTATTTGGTGGTGTTGGTTAACGTCCCATCAAGATCATAGAGATCACTCCTCTTAATAGTGTTGTGTTTTCTATTGACTCGGAAGAAACATAAAGCAAAAAAAATAAACGAAACTATGACACTTTCTCCTTTAATAAATTGGGGTTGGGGGTGGTGTCCAACCATCTTCCATCATCAAACTCGGACTTAAACCTTGCATGCAACTTGTATGTAACATTAGTCCGTCTCTAGCTTTGGTGTCATTATAAGCTCAAAATATGGTTAAGGGAAAAATACCCTTACAACTAGCTACGCCACCTAAAAGAGGCACAATCATCATGGTTGGCGACCCGTCCTGTCAACGCAATGGATCGGATCTAGGGAAACCAACCCTCACGCGTCATGAGGATGTAGGAAGCAACAACACCGCGACAAGGACATGGCCAAGGTATGCATTCTACTACGTTGTCACATGGACAATCGATGCGAGCACACCCACAGTAGACCAAAACTATCACAAAGCACAAATATCCATGGAGAACCAACCTGTGGTCGGATGGTTAGGAGGGGCAGTGGTACCCCAAGCCTACCAAGGATCAACCCAGGTTTGTGACATTTGTCGCTTTGATGTCTCATAAAGGAGTCCTCCTCCCATTCGAATAGCGGCGGCGACAAAAATCCCCGAATCTCCACCGGCCATAGCATGAGTCCCCTCTCCCTCCATGTCGCTCTGGCAGTAGGAGGGAGGGGGACCTCGTTCCTCCATTCCGTAGTTAGGTTTAGGGTCTCTTTGATGTGGTGTGTCATTGGGGTGGTGGGAGCACCGCACGGGCGAATGAATCTGCCTCAACTCTTCTCCCACACCGACGGCGACCTTCACGACGACGTCTATGAGTTGATGGCAACATGTGTTTGTTGATCCTTTAGATCGACGACTTGGTCTTCTCGCGGATCTTCAGATCTAGCGAGATCTGTATCTCGACGTGTTGATACATTGGAAACGTATCTATAATTTTTGATGCTCCATGCTTTTTAGTATCTACTTTGCTTTACTTGTCCACACTTTGAGGTGCTTTTTACATGTTTTCTGGTACTAACCTATTAACAAGTTGCAACAGTGCCAGATGCCTGTTTTCTACTATTTTTGGTTTCAGAAAAGTTAGTAAAAAATATTCTCGGAATTGTACGGGATAAACGTCAAAGTCAATTACTTTCCGTGGGGAACAAGAAGTCAAAAGGAGAGCCGGAGGGCCGGCCAGGGGGCCAGACCCACCCCAGGCACGGGGACAGGTGGGCCCGCGCCTGGCTAGGGTTTGGCGGCCCTGGTCGCCTCCTGGACTCGCCCCTTCGCTTATAATAAGCCCCCGATGCAGAAACCCTGGGTACCTGATCAGAAATCCACGAAACCGTCTATAGCCGCCGCCACCATCGTCCCTAGATCGGGGGGATCTGAAGTTCTTCTCGGCACCCTGCCGGAGGGGAGATCATCCCGGAGGCCTTCTCTTTGGTATGATTCGTGAGTAGTTCCACCTTGGACTATGGGTCCATGTAGTAGCTAGATGGTTGTATCTCCTCCTTTGTTCTTTCATGTACAGATTTTGTGAGCTCCGTTCATGATCAAGATCTAATCTATTTGTAATCATGCATGTTGTGTTTGCAGGGATCCGATGGATATTGAGATTATTATGTTGGTTTGATTAATGGTTTTATCTTTATGATTCTATCATGTCTGTGTTGTTTGTGATCTTGCATGCTCTCCGTTGCTAGTGGTTATCTTGGCCAAGTAGTTGCTAGTGACTCCAAGAGGGAGTATCTATGCTCGATAGTGGGTTCATGCCTCTAGTTTCCAAGGGAAGTGACAGAAATCTCCTCGGTTGTAGATGTGTTATTGCTACTAGGGAGAAAACAACGGTCTCTTGTTCATGGAACATGTTGACTGTTTACCTTACACACTTTGCTTAAAGCAGTTATCTGTTGCTTGCAACTTAATACTGGAGGGGGTTCGGATGATAACCTGAAGGTGGACTTATAGTCATAGATGCAGTTGGATGATGGTCTATGTATATTGTTGTATTGCCCAATCAACTTCATAGGATCTTTCTGGCTAGTAATTGCATTGTTATGCCTTGCTCGGTTCCTGTCAATTGCCCCGATGTAATTTGTTTACCCTTCATGTCATGTTGTTTATCTAAGGAGAGCACATATAGTGAACTATGGACCCCGGTCCAATCTTTACCATTGATACATCTTCCACGGTTACTTGTTTACTTGATGCAAACCATTACCTTCCACACCATACGTTTAATCCTTTGATACAGCAAACTGGTGAGCTTGACAACCTCACTGATTCGTTGGGGCAAAGTCTTGAGTTTGTGTTGTGCAGGTCTCCATGTTGCCAGCAATACCTTTGAGATGTTTCCTTCCTCCTTCAGGTTCGATAACCTTGGTCTCTACTAAGGGAAACTTGTAGCTGTGCTCATCACACCTTGCTCTTGGGGTTCCAACAAAGTGTCCCACGTCAACACTGGGTGCACGCATCAAGATTTCCGGCGCCGTTGCCGGGGAGGCTAAGGACGTCTTCACTAGGGGAGTCCTTCACTTCCTTTATCTTTACTCTGTTTTTAGTTTGCTTTGTTTCTTTTGCTTGGTTTTGTTTGTCTCTTTTCAAAAAAAACCCAAAAAATTAGTCTAGTTTGGTTTGTTTGCCTTATTCAAAAACACAAAAAAATTAGTTCCTGCTCTAGTTGCCACCTTTCACTAGCTCACCATGTTGCTCCCCTAGTTTGATCTGAAAAATCTTGCAATAGGTAGTGGATCTATAATTGGGAAAGATAATATTGAAGAATTCTTTAATTATGTTAGCAAGCACAAGGATATTGAGGATAAATCTATAGATGAACTTGCTCCTAATTATGAGATTGTTGTAGCTTCTTTAGTTTATATGTTGGGGGCTAGGTTTGTTAGCCTTAACCCCTTCATACAATTCTTATTCCTAAAACTAAAAGAAGAGAAGAATGTTGAAAAAAGGGAATTCATCCTTGAAACTTTATCAAAAGAATTCCATGATGTTGCTAGGGAGGCCAACAAGGTTTTTGAACGTTTCAATATGCTAGGTTCAAGTGTAGATGTTGTGGGTATTTCTGATAAAACTAAGCCTAGAGAGGAATTCAATATACCCATACCCTATAAGCTTGTTGGAATGCATGAAGCCTTTGAAAATAAGTTCGATTGGATTGCCCCTGAAAATCTTTTTGATGAAGGCAGTAGACCAAATAGAGATGAGAAAGGATCCTCCAAAACCCATTTGTATGAGATACCTTTCATAGTTGAACATTTTGCAAGTATAAATGTTAATGCTTCTTCATTTAAAAATACTTGAGTCTTCTTGCTTCTTATGCCTAACTTAAAGGCGTTAAAGAAAAGTACTTGTTGGAAGATAACCCAAGAGTTTCCTTGAGTCTTAGAAGTTATTACTACTGTAATGACCTCTTCTTATCCTTTTTGTGCCAAGAATGACCTCTAATAAGAGGGAAGTAAGATTTGGGGAGTTGCTGTCCTGAAACAGATTTCTGTCCTCCACCAAAAAGATTCATAAAGAGGCTCTGTACCTCGTATTGAGCTCAAACTTTACGAATAAATCCCCCAGTATGTTGGCTAACTTTCCTTAGTTCAGCAATTTTTTATTTGAGCAACAGAAGATGTTCGAAAAAATTTGTTTCTACCTGCTGGTCTGTTTTGATAGATTTCTGCCATTATTTGTATTTGCTTCTTATTGATTCTTTTTTTTATCTCTCTTCAGATAAATTGAGTTTCTTTGAAGGATTTACTATAATAGATTGTGTTTTTAGTGAAAAGCCTTGCTGTTCCAAAGTTTTGCCAGCGGCCTAATATCTTTTGAATAAGCTAATGTTGCTAATGAAGATTGTGTGAAGTTTTGTATGAAGGAAAAATTTCAGGTGTAGAGAGAGAATGATGCAATGAGATAAAGAATGGACAAAATCTTAAGCTTGGGGATTCCACCATGGTGTCACCCCAAAAAATATCCAAGAGAAACAAGCGTCAAAGCTTGGGAATGCCCAAGGCATCCCCTTCTTCATCAATAAAAAGCTCAGGTCTGTCTAGACACTTCGTTCTTATCGTTTCATGCACAGTTGTGTTGTTCTTGGAGCGTCTTAGTTTTCGTTTGCTTTACTTAGTTTGTTTAGTTTGCTTTAGTAGTTTGTACCCCCGCTCTCGCTGTGTTATTTTGCAAATAAGTTTGTTTGGTGTTTGGAAAGGATTAGTAAGTTCTTGCTTGAAGTGCAAGAGGAGCTTGCATTGACTATGACTTAGAATTCAGCATGACATGCTAGGCGTTTTTTTGGCATTATGCTTAGTGATTATTGTTGTAGCATGTCTTGTTCCAAACAATTGGGATTGCTTAGTGTGCCTTGAAGGAATTATGCGTTGTTTTAGCATGCAAAAGCATAGTATTATGGTATTCTCCTTTGATGTTTTGCTTGGGTTGACTTGGCACATGCTCACACCATGTAATGACTATGACAAGTCACCATTAGCCTCTATGATCATTTAGTCTTTGACTTGTAGTACCACTCTTTGCTTTGATTAGTTTGCTTTATTGCATTGCATAATTATGGCCATTATTGCTCTCTTATTTGGTTGCTCCAGTCTTCTGCTAGCCTAAATTTGTATGAGTAAGTTCTACTCATGCTTCTAACTCCCAAGAAACCAAGTTATTTCAAAGTGTCCACTATAAACTCATATGCATGGTGTGTTACACCATTCCAAGTATATTATTGTTTTCAACTATCTTTCAATTAAAAACTATTTTGTTATGTGAAAACTTAGTGATTAAAGCCCTCACGAACTTGATGGCACACTTTATTCTTTGCCCCTAATAAACTTGAACCATTGTGACAACTTTGTTGTATATGCTTGCACTTATAAGTTGGAATTAGCAGAACCGTGCTATCACGGAAAATGTTTTCAACATTGCACTTGTACCTCGTTGTACTTAGTTGATATCACGTTCTTTTGTCTATAGATGTCACCGGTGTGAAATAAAGAGGGAACTTGTAAGTCCATGAAGTTTGTATCCTATGTTAGAGAAACGCCTGAGCCGCTAGCCTAAGCCATGCCTAATCATGGTGGAAACTTGCAGCATCATCATAGTGACATCTATGAAGCATTCTTCTTATAAAAAAAGAGACACATTGAGAAAAGAGGAAAGAGAGAAAAAAGCACCATATTCCCATGGTACATAAGAAGAATTGCTGAGATGCTCATTGTCTGCTTGCCTTGTCATTTTGATTATGGGAAAGCTCCTGTACCATGTGCAAGGGGTACCCCGTTGGCGGTTCTCAATGATATGCAAATACTTACAGTGACAAGAACTTACCTGGACCCAAAGTTGAGTATTCATGAGGTGTGGCCCTCGTATTCAAGGGGCATGAGATTGCCAACTTATACTTCGTCAAGCATATACTCCAGCTTTGCCACTTTAACCTTAACCACTTCAAGATGCATATGATAGGGGCAATAAGGGCTAAAAGCTAACTAGTACCATAATTTTTGGAAGCTCTTTTTGAAACCTTTAATCCCTGCTTCCTTTACAAAAAAAGGTCTTTCTTCCACCATTATTGAGTCTCCACCTTCTACCTTTAGGCACCATTAAGAGAGCATTGTTGTCAATCTATGCATAGTGTTCCAAAGCTTACTAATTGATGCATATTGTGTTATTACTTGTTCTTGTGCTACTTGTTTCTAGTCACCCTTGTGAACTTTGCAGGTGTCCTATGCATTATATTGCTACTCTATGAGGGACAAGCTGATTGCCACTATGCTATGTTTTCTGCATGTGAAACAAACAAACGTTTTTCAATGCATGTTATTCATGATCTTTGTTTATAGCTTGTCATGTTGCATGCATAGTTACTATGTCCTATTGTTAGAACTCCATCTTTCATGCACATGTTTAGAGTTCTTTGATCCCAGCTTTCAATACTTGCAAATGGTTGGATCTTTATTGTGAGGGTGCATGTCACCTAAAATAATATTCTTTTATCACTTACCTACTCGAGGACGAGCATGAGCTAAGCTTGGGGATCCTGATATGTTGGAAACGTATCTATATTTTTTGATGCTCCATGCTTGTTTCGTATCTACTTTGCTTTACTTGTCCACACTTTGAGGTGCTTTTTACATGTTTTCTAGTACTAACCTATTAACAAGTTGCAACAGTGCCAGATACCTGTTTTCTGCTCTTTTTGGTTTCAGAAAAGTTAGTAAAGAAATATTCTCGGAATTGGACGGGACAAACGTCAAAGTCAATTACTTTCCGTGGGGAACAAGAAGTCCAAAGGAGAGCCGGAGGTGCCGGCCAGGGGGGCCAGACCCACCCTAGGCGCGGGGGCAGGTGGGCCCGCGCCTGGATAGGGTTTGGTGGCCCTGGTCGCCTCCCAGACTCGCCCCTTCGACTATAAAAAGCCCCGATGCAGAAACCCTGGGTACCCAATCAGAAATCCACGAAACCATCTGTAGCCATCACCACCATCGTCCCTAGATCGGGGGGGGGGTCTGAAGTTCTTCCCAGCACCCTGCCGGAGGGGAGATCATCTTTGAGGCCTTCTCTCCGGTATGATTCGTGAGTAGTTCCACCTTGGACTATGAGTCCATGTAGTAGCTAGATGGTTGTATCTCCTCCTTTGTGCTTTCATGTACACATTTTGTGAGCTTCGTTCATGATCAAGATCTAATCTATTTGTAATCATGCATGTTGTATTTGCGGGGATCCAATGGATATTGAGATTATTATGTTGGTTTGATTAATGGTTTTATCTTTATGATTCTATCATGTCTGTGTTGTTTGTGATCTTGCATGCTCTCCGTTGCTAGTGGTTATCTTGGCCAAGTAGTTGCTAGTGACTCTAAGAGGGAGTATTTATGCTCGATAGTGGGTTCATGCCTCTAGTTTCCAAGGGAAGTGACATAAATCTCTTCGGTTGTAGATGTGTTGTTGCTACTAGAGAGAAAACAACAGTCTCTTTTTCATGGAACATGTGGACTGTTTACCTTACACACTTTGCTTAAAGCAGTTGTCTGTTGCTTGCAACTTAATACTGGAGGGGGTTCGGATGATAACCTGAAGGTGGACTTCTAGTCATAGATGCAGTTGGATGACAGTCTATGTATATTATTGTATTGCCCAATCAACTTCATAGGATCTTTCTGGCTAGTAATTGCATTGTTATGCCTTGCTCAGTTCCTGTCAATTGCCCTGCTGTAATTTGTTTATCCTTCATGCCATGTTATTTATCTAAGGAGAGCACATATAGTGAACTATGGACCCCAGTCCAATCTTTACCATTGATACATCTTCCACTGTTACTTGTTTACTTGCTGCAAACCATTACCTTCCACACCATATGTTTAATCCTTTGTTACACCAAACCGGTGAGCTTGACAGCCTCACTGTTCGTTGGGGCAAAGTCTTAAGTTTGTGTTGTGCAGGTCTCCACGTTGCCAGCAACACCTTTGAGACGTTTCCTTCGTCCTTCAGGTTCGATAACCTCGGTCTCTACTGAAGGAAACTTGCTGCTGTGCTCATCACACCTTGCTCTTGGGGTTCCAACGAAGTGTCCCACGTTAACACTGGGTGCACGCATCATGTGTCGCTGGCGTTCGTCGTTATCCATGGTGGCGCTGGGGGCCGGGGCGAGGTGGATTCTCTGGAGCAAGGATGCTGGTCCGGAGGTGGTGGATTTGCTGTTATTCCTCGACTTCGTCGATGGTATGCGGCAGATCTTGGTTCAAGGTAGCACGGAGACGTCCCCCGGTCGACGTGCTAGAGCGACATATGCCTTACTGCTTGCACCGGGCCTGTTCATCGACTCACAAAGCTCGTTGGTGATGGTGTTCTCTTGGATCCGGCAATGGTGAAGGCTCAACGCGGCGTTGGTGTTTGGCGATGGCCGCTGGCTTTGGCAAGTGCAGAAAACCCTAGGGGTAGTTTTTTGTAAAGTTTTCAAGATATCTGTTTTATCCTCTGTATGTTAGTTTGCATGTTTGTTTACTCATGTAACTTGATTTTCTATTAATGAAATGTTTACTCATGTAACTTGATTTTCTATATGAAATACGGGTTGCTCTCAAAAAAGGAGAAATATTCTTTTAATAGGAGAGGACAGTTCCCATTAAGAGTGAGATATGAGATATATGTGGTGATTTTATCAATTTTAAGATCTGTCGGCTCAGTCTCTCTAGGTGCTTATATAGATAATGTGTGTGCGTGCTTAGGGATGAGTGTATATAGTACTCCATCCAACCCATATTATGTTGCGCATAATTTTGCATGCAATTCTAATAATATAAATATTGTGTGATATAATTTTTTTGCTTAGGAAATATACAAATAATATAAATATGTGTGATATAAAATGTATATATTATAAATATATATTTCAAGACAATTCTAATAATATTAATTTAATACCGTATACGTTTATAGTTGTATCAAACTACTTAGTCAAATATTGTATAGTTTGACTCTGATAAAATCTTATATGAATCCTAATTTGAGACGCAGGGAGTATGTGCGTACGTGTGTCCTCGATATATAGTGTGTGCGTGTGTGTCTTCGTATAATAAGTGAATGTACGCATTTGTTAGCGTCCCGTGCCATGTCCTCTTGAATTCATAAGGTTTTAAATCTACAAAAATATGTGCATTAGAGTATTTGGCACCATAGGAAAAAACATTGTAGCAAAAACTTTGAGCATATGAAAACTTATCTACTCTCTTTTTAAAATATAAGATGTTTTAGATTTGTAAAGAAAATGTATCTAGATTTCTTTTAGTATGTAGATTCGATTCAAAATAAATCTGTATAATAAATGAAGTCTAGATATAACTGCTTTACAAAGCCAAAACATCATAAATTCAGTACTCTTTTTTAAAATATAAGATGTTTTAGTTTTGTGAAGCAAATGTATCTAGATTTTTTTTAGTACGTAGGTTCACTTAGATTTGGAGTAAATCTACACATAAGAAGTCTAGATACATTTAAACCTGAACATTTTATATTTTAAAAGCGGAGGGAGTACATAACAAAAGATGGAGTCAGCTGAAACAAAATATGAATGCATAGGCTGCGTTTAAGATGACAAACTCATGTAGTCGCGTGCACATTAAAACAAGAAAACGTACACATGACATACTGTTTTGGATAACTATCCAGAATTGCAAAAGAAAAGCAGTCAGCCTAAGTCTGAAGTCTAAAGACGCCTCTCAAGGAACTAATCTCACTGGTTTCCTGCCACAGCATCACCATCGACCATCGGATGGCCGAGAAACACAGAGGATCAAGTGAACCAAGAATAAATAGTTACTCACTGGTTTGCTGCAGTGACAGGTCACTCAAGCCTGACACAAGTTCATCAATGTTTATCTCGCTCAAAGCCTTGGCTGTGTCACTGGAAGGTGCATATGCAGCCTCCTCGGGGTTGTACCTGAGGAGTTTCTTCAGATCCTTGATGAGCTCGATCTCATCCTCGTCATCGGAAAAGGACACACCTAGATCCCAAACCTTGAAGATATAGTCCCCTGACTCTGCTTGGTTGGCTGCTTCGGATGAAACTAACTCATCACCATCATCAGGTTTTGCTGTGTATCCTTCCGATTGCTTACCATGCCCATCTGTACCTCTGATTACATCCGTAGCCTCGCGAACTTCAGTAGCATCTTCGTCATCATAGCTACTGCCTTGTTGCTCCATGTCCACATCATTGTTCTGAGTATCTTCTTCAACATGGCGAGCATGAAGTTCCGCCTCTGAAAATACATGGGTACCTTTGTCGTGCTGCATGACTTCAGTGGTATCACCAGGATCTTCCATTGCCTTCTCAAGGGAATCGAGCAAGGCTTTCCTCATTGCTCCCCAGTCTACATCTGACAGTTCTGAAGTCTGCACAAAACATGAATCAGCCCAAGCTGCCTCCTCAGGTGAAAGTTCAACTTCCTTCTCACTTGATTTAATAGATTCCAAGATAGCAGGCAAGAAATCAGCCTCGGACAGCTCTTCAGGTAGACTTGGTTCAGAGAGCAGAGCTGAGATGTCTCCATCTTCAGAAGTCATGGTCATGCACCGAAATGAGCAGCACCTTAGGAAGGGGTGTATAACACCTGAAAATATGAATAGCAACAGAAAAATTGGATCATAGGGCTAGAAAAAATGCAACAGAGACAAACATATGAAAGATACAGGTAATCAGATAAAGAAAAACGCCATATTCAAAACAGTGTGAAAACATGAAGCCAGGGAACATGCTTGCTGTAATATTCATTTAGCTAGTGCAAAGACAAGGAAGTAGTTATAGTTCTGTAAAATTGTGATAATCAGCTTCTCAGCAGCTGGCAGCAAACTAGTGGTAAAGCATTTTTTTGAGGTGGTCAAGCATTTATTTCAACAAATAAGACAAGTATCTGAATGATTATTGGTGATCTACTATCTCCAGCCCAGCAGGAATAGATAGGAAGGTGTTCCAGATATAAGAAAGAAGTGCATGATGCACAAAACAAGCATTAGAAGTATGGATAACTGAAGTATAAATTTTTGATTTATAGTTTGTACCAAAGATAAAGAAATGAATACATGTAGTACTACAATGTCTAAATATTGTCAAATGCAAAACTGAAGCAAATTGTAACTTCAATTCAACTCATATACAAGACACTAAGACAGTACCAAAGTCCACGTGATCCAACTCTGGTTAGATTGAATGATGATACCTTGAAAATGTTAATGCATGTATTGCAATCACTCTTTGTTTGCAGGATCTGTTTGTAAAAGTATAATCATTAACCTACAGCTGATGTTTCATAGGGTGAAGACTAATAAATGTCGACGCAGTGTAAGCTTACCCATGTTCTATAGATGGGTGGCTCCACCACTGTCTGTGAAGCTGACCCCTGGTTTCTCGTTGCCCTAATCAGCGAAGTGGACCCAGAATTACCTCCTAGCAACATATCACATTGGCTGCAAGTGTATAGTCTCCACAATGCAGAACGAACTTGAGATCATAAAACGAAATTCTTTTCCATCACATTTAAGCCTGTTCTGACAACTGTTCACACTAAAAGAAATGACACCTATTAGGATTGGAAAATATGTGACTCTTGAGTGTTCCTAGCATAGTTAGCCACTCAGTTCAATACAACTCCTTCCAGGTTCCTTGATTAATCCTTGCTTGCTTAATAGCCTCCTATAGGTTGTGGCCTTCTTCCACTTCCCCAAACAACTGAGCATATTGGAAATTAAGACGCAGTGACCAGAATTTTGAGGTTCCAGGTTAAGTAGTTCATCTGATAACAAATCCATCGAAGAGTCAGCAGAGTGAGAACTATATGCACTAACAATAGGAGCCAAAACCAGATTCTGTAACTGAATAGGCATCTTCTTAAAGAACTCCTTAGCAATACTAATATGACCAGATTTACATAGCAAATCAATTATGCACATATAGTGCTCAACAGATGGTTCGATACCATATTCCGCTGTCAAACTGTGAAAACACTGAAGCCCTTCGTCTACTAAACCAGAATAATTGCATGCTGTTAATAGATGAGTAAAGACAATGGCATCTGGTTGAACACCTTCCTTTCGCATCTCGTTGAAAAGGACGAGAGCTTCACTGCCTTCTCCATTGCAGGCATATCCATTAATCATGGCACTCCAGATAGCTAAGTCTCTACTGGTAATGGCAACACCATCAAATATTTTCCTAGCCAGCTCAATGCTCCCACACTTGCAGTATGTGTCTATCAGTCCAGTAGCAACTCGCAGATCTGACTGCAGTCCGATTGCTACCACATGATCCTCAACCTTTTTCGCCTGATTAGCAGACCCCAGATCAGCACAGGCTGAAAGAGCTGATGAAACAGTTGCCTCATTTGGCTCTACATCTGTGCACAACATGCTCTCGAACATCGTCAGTGCCTTGTCTGGACAACCACCTTCAACATATCCACTTATCATTGAAGTCCACAACACTACATTCTTCGGTGAACTGCATCGAAGACCACTTGAGCAGCCTCAAGATCCATACACTTGGCATACAAGTTAACCAATGATGACACAAGATCTTGCTCAGATTCGAAACCAGTCTTGATCAAAAGAGCATGCACGCCCTTGGCCACCAACAGGTTCCCTAACAGAACCACGGCTGAGATCAGATTAACAAGTGCCACTGAGTCAAATTTGTGCCCAGCACCCTGCATGCGGTTGAAAAGACCAAACACTTCCATATAGTCGCCGGCCTGCAAAAACCCCGAGGCCATTGCACTCCAAGAAACTACGGACTTCTCACGCATAGAGTCAAACAACAACCGCCCAGCGTGCAGCTGCCCACCACGGACAAGCACAGTGAGCACAGAGTTTAGTACTGGCAAATCCGTGTCAAGCCCAGATTTCAGGCTATATCCATACACACACAGGCCGAGATCTCTTGTGGCCACGGGGTTCATCGCACACCCAGACAGCATGCCGACAAGCGTGCCCCCGCTGGGCCTTATCCCTAGGCCCCGCATCGTGTTGAACATCGCGACAGCCTCCTCGACACGAGAGCTCTTGCTGTACGCGGCAACCATGCAGTTCCAGGACACCAGGGTCCTGCTCGGCATTTCGTCGAACAGGCGGCGCGCGTCGGGAGGCACGCGCACTTGGCGTACATGTCGAGCAGCGAAGTGCGGATAAAGACGTCGGAGCCGGCGCCGACGAGGAGGGCGTGCGCGTGGAGGGAGCGGCCGAGGCGGGCAGGGGGGAGCGCTGCGCAGGACTTGGCGAGGGAAGGGAAGGTGGAGGCGTCGCCGCCGCGGAGACCCGCGGCGAGGAGGGAGGCGTAGTGACGGAGGCACTGGGAGTAGGCCCCCGACGCCGCCGCGAGCTGGATCAGGCGGTCCAGTGGCTTAGAGTGGTCCCGGGACGGGGACGGCGAGGCTCATGCTGGGCTGGATGCGAGAGCGGTGGCCGCGGAGGCAGGACGAGAGAAAAACCCCGGGCCAAGAACTAGCAAGTACTTCTAACTATCCCTAAAAAAAACCTCATGTCAAATTTGGACTCGATTTCTAACGATCAAACAAAAAGGTAGAGAAAAACATGGAAAAATACTATGAATCATAGTTCGGACATAGAAAGGATAGTACGAAATTGATTCAACTCAACACATACACATGGGAATTTAGAAATTACCTCGTGCAGCTGCGAGTCGGCGAGCAGTCAGGCAATCGCTGGAGAGCAGCGAGCTTCCGGGATTGACTGGCAGCGTTCCTCGGCGGCGCGGGCGGTCCGGAGCTCGGCGCGGAGGCGGTAGGTAGGAGGGGTAGCGGAGAACGACGAGGGTCTTCCGGAGACGGGGGCGGTCAGTGCGGCGACGCGGTGGCGAGCCAACGGCCGAGCCGATGAGGAATTGGGGCAGAGACGGATCGAGGCAGTTTTGATCAAGGGCCGAGCCGCGCTTCTGGCAGGTGGGCTGCCGAGTATGAAGTTTCTGTATTAACCATGTTCCACGCTATGGGCCGCGGAGAGAAGAACCGATAAGCCGAAGCCTAAACTTTCAGATCCAGGCTTGAGGCTGGACAAGTCCGCTCGATAAAGTTTGCAAGCTATCTTGAAGGCTTGATGTAATCTTTGAAAAAACGTAACATTTTAAAATTATAAACAACAATTCAACATGAATACAGTATAACATTTCTAACAAGTTTCAGAAAGAACAAATGACGACAATAATATCATGTATATCACGGGTTCACCACATGAATATGATATTCATGCACTTAGTCGAATCTGCACCACACATATAAAAGAAAATCAGTTTTGCTTCAGTTCTGAAGTTGTACAAGACATTACAACAATATAACAGATGAAAATCACACTACCAACTCATTTGCTTTAGTTTTGATGCTCTAGAAATGTTCCAGCAACTAATTATACAAAAAAA